>CM037880.1:188544949-189800051 GCA_021292165.1 Shinisaurus crocodilurus | reverse complement strand
AGAGAAGTCTTCTTATGGATCAGTAACTGGTTAAAGAACAGAAAGCAGAGAGCAAGAATAACTGGTAAATTCTCCCAATGGGGGGTGTAAACATTGGGGTCCCACAGGGAGCTGTATTGGGACCAATGCTTTTCAACTTGTTCATAAATGATCTGGAATTTATTTATTATATTTTTGAATCGCCCATCTGGCCAGTCATCCGGCCAGTCATCCGGAATTAGGAGTGAGCAGTGAAGTGGCCAAGTTTGCTGATAACACCAAATTGTTTAGGGTGATTAAAACAAAAAGGGATTGCAAAGAACTCCAAAATAATTCTCTAGACTGGGAGAATGGGCATCAAAATGGCAAATGTGGTATAATGTAAGCCAGGGGTCTGCAACCTTTAAGACAAAAAGAGCCACTTGGACCCGTTTCCGAAGAAAAAAAAAACCTGGGAGCCGCAAAACCATTGTGACATTTAAAACAAATATAACACTGCATATATTGTTTCTTACCTTAATGCTATATATACAGGATCGTGTATTCATGTACAAATTATTGGAAAACTAATAGCAATAGAACAAAATTATATCTCCATAAATTTATTTATTTATTAACTGCTTTTTTAACCCTGCATTTCTTAAAAACAATCCAAAACAGGTTATAAAGAAGAATAAAACACAAATTACAATATCGCTGCGGGGATGGGAGGGGGAACATTATAAAATGGGAGGGGGAACATTATAAGAGTCCCTGACTCTCAGCCTAACCTACCTCACAGGGTTGTTGTGAGGATAAAATGGAGATGGAGGAGGAGGAGGAGGAGGACTATGTAAGTTGCCTTGGGTTCCTTGCAAGAAGTAAAGTGCAATGCATGTTAGGGTGCAATGGATGTTAAGACAGGGGAAAAGTCCTACATCTCCCGGGATGCCCCAGCTATCATGCTGGGAGTTGTAGGATTTTTTCATGTCTAAACATGTAGAATATCCTGGCAAGCCTAACTGGAGGCAAGGCACGAAGAGGTGGCTGGCAAGGAAGGAGTGGATTTCAATTCAAATGCTGCCCAGAACTGGCCCCTGCTTTATATCTGAGCAAAAGGGATTTGTGGCGGAGGGGGATGCGGGCAGCTGCCGCCGAAGGCCTCGGCCTCCTCCCTTCGTTCTCCGCCGGGGAGGCGCTTTCTGCAGAAGCGCTACAGCTCGCCGAAGACCGAAAGCGCCTCCCCGGCGGAGAACGAAGGGAGGAGGCCGAGGCCTTCGGCGGCAGCTGCCCGCATCCCCCTCCGCCGCCTGCCCATCGCTCACCCGGGGCCAGTCCTTGGAAATGGGGAAGAAGCGGCGGTTGGAGGCCTCGGCCTCCTCCCTTCGTTCTCCGCCGGGGAGGCGCTTTAGGCCTCGGCCTCCTCCCTTCGTTCTCCGCCGGGGAGGCGCTTTCTGCAGAAGCGCTACAGCTCGCCGAAGACCGAAAGCGCCTCCCCGGCGGAGAACGAAGGGAGGAGGCCGAGGCCTTCGGCGGCAGCTGCCCGCATCCCCCTCCGCCGCCTGCCCGTCGCTCACCCGGGGCCGGTCCTTGGAAATGGGGAAGAAGCGGCGGTTGAAGCTGTCGGCGACCAGCATGGCCTGGAGCGGTGGAGGCGGCTCCTCTTGGGGCTCGGACCCCCGAGAGCCCCCGGACCCGGCTCCACGCTTCGCAGAGGCGCCGCGGGCCGCCATCTTCTTTCACGCGCTCCTCTCTCGCCGAAGCAGCTGGATGTGACGCGGCGGCGGCTCCGGCATTGACTCCAGTGGCGGCGGCGGCGGCAGCTAGAGCGGCGCGGAGAACGCTCCGCGCCGCTCAGAAGAGCGAAATCGGGCTGCCCCCGCCAACAGAATCAGGCCATATGTGAGGCGGCGGCAAAGTTTTTTGCGGAGCAGGCAGCCTTGTCCTGCTCTCCTCTCTTCCGCTGCCTGCCTGCTCGTGTCCCTGCTGCCGGAGCAGAGCCGCGGCAAAGGCTTGAAAGAGCCGCATGCGGCTCCGGAGCCGCGGGTTGCCGACCCCTGGTGTAAGCAATTGTAAAGTGATGCATGTTGCGGCAAAAACCCCCCAACTTCACATATTGTTGGGTCCCAAGACACACATAAACTGTTGGGATCTGAGCTAGCAGTGACTGACCAAAAAAGAGATCCTGGGGTTGTGGTAGACAGCTTGATGAAAATGTCGACCCAGTGTGTGGCTGCTGTGAAAAAGTCAAAGTTTATATTAGTGTAGTATCATATTAGGCATAATTAGGGAAGGAATCAAAAATAAAACTGCCTCATACTGCCTTTAAACAAATGTATGGTGAGACCACACTTTGAATACTGTGTATAGATCTGGTCACTGCACCTAAAAAGGATATTGTAGAGTTGGAAAAAGTATAGAAAAGGGCAACTAAAATGGTCAAGGGGCTGGGGCAACTCCCCTATGAGGAAAGGTTACAGCAGCTGGGATTGTTTAGCTTAGGAAAAAGGCAAGTAAGGGGAGACATGATAGAGGTGTATGCATGGTGTGGAGAAAGTGGACAGGGAGACATTTTTCTCCCTCTCATAATACAAACACTCAGAGTCATCCCATGAACCTGATTGGTGGGATATTCAAGACAGATAAAAGGAAGTATTTCTTCACAGAGCAGACAGTTAAACTGTGGAATCTGCTACCACAAATAGTGATGGCCACCAATTTGGGTGGCTTACAAAGGGAATTGGATAAATTCATGGGAAGAGAAGGCTATCAATGGCTACTAGTTCTGATGGCTGTGTATGCGTATGTACACCACCATTTGCTGGGAAGCATGAGTGGGAGGGTGCTATTTGATTCATGTCCTACTTGTGGGTTTCCCACAGGCAGCTGGTTGGCCGCTGTGTGAACAGAATGCTGGATTAGATGGACTTTTGGCCCAATTCAGCATGGCTCTTACGTTCTTTTCACTTACTACCTATTCATCTCATGGATTTTGACCTTTTAGGTTTCAGGGGTTGATAAGGTCTTGCCTATGGTGCCTTTAATCTCCTGCTCGGCCTTTGAAGCATTTAGTACTATGTTGGAATGGGCACTTAGGGACAGGTCAGGTTCCACCTGAGTGGTTCATTACCTTGATGACTTTTTATTTGTGGGAGTTGCAGGCTCTGACTAGTGCGCCTCGCTCATGCACTGGTTTCAAAATTTGGTTGAACTTCTGGGCGTACCTCTTGCCAATTTCCTGTCTGACCTTTTTGCACATTGAGCTGGATCTTGTAGCTCAGGTCTGCTGTCTCCTGCTGGAAAAAGTTGGGGCCGCTAGGGATAAGATTGAGTTATGCTGCGGGGCCAGAAATTTCACACTGAGGCAGTTACAGGAATTGGTGGGCGACCTTGCCTTTGCGTGCAAGGCCTTTTCAATGTAATGAAGTGCCTGAGTGCTCCATACCACCATATTCAGGTCTGGCCAAATGTGCACCGGCCTGCGGCCTCCATATGTAGAAGGAGTTCTTGGATCAGTTTAACAGGGTATCTTTCTGTTGGGAGGACCTGCTGCTTGAACAGAACTGCAGGTAATATCAGATGCTGCGGGGGAGGGGTGGGCTTTGCTGTAGTTTTCCAGGACCAATGGTGTGCAGAGCATTGGCCTCAGGTTTGGGTAGCTAAAGGCATTACCAGGGACTTAACTTTTTTGGATTTTTTTCCAGTCATAGTTGATGTCCACCTTTGGGTGCTGGATTTCCAGAATAGGTCCATTAGGTTCTGGTGTGTTAACAATGCTGTTGGCCAAATTATTAACAGCCAATCTCCCCATGTTATATGTCTTGTGCAGTGTTTTGTGTTGCTGTGCCTGACGGAAAATATATTGTTTTCTGCACGACCAAGCTTAGATAATAGTGTAGCTGATGCATTATCTCATTTCCAGATGCACCGTTTCCAGGAGCTGTTGCCTTCTGCCCGCAGCAAGGCAGACTGCATGCCTCAAGGGCTGTGGGGCCTTGGAGATTAGTGACTTAGCAAGCTACCCACAGAACCCTTGCGCCCAGCACAAGATCCTCTCTTTACCTTCAAGTATTCTCTTCCCTGTCTTGAATTTGACCTTATATAATATGGCAATTCTCTTTGCACTTTTCTGCTACTCCCAAGCTATGGACAGGTTGGTTAGCTCAATCAGAGGCTTCCCTTCTTCCCAGAGGCTTCCTGGCTTCCCAGTTTGAGTCCTGCCTTTTTCTAGTTCAGTGGGCTGGAAGTACCTAGTCCAACGCTCCCCTGCTAGTTCACACCCTAGTTTCCATATTTCTTTCTCTTCTTCCAGCTTTACCTGGCTTCCCTTTAAAGCCCCATTCATTACAACGTTGGCTTATCTCTCTTGCCTTCTCCATCCTGTTTTCCTGGAGGACTTGGCTCCCCTGGCTTGTCTTACTCTCCTGGAAGTCCTTGCTTTTCCTTGTTCACCATAGTCTTGGGACAGTTGTGCTGGGAATAGGGATGTGTGAGGAATCCAATAGGGGGGTGAAAATCTGATGGATTTTCATGATTCGGGCCCCGGGATTCCAGTTCACCAGTCCTGCGCTGGCACCAACTCACTGTGGTGAGAGTTGAGCCAGCTCGTGGACTTCTGTCTCGAAGATGGGGCACGATTTCCACATTTTAAAAAAACCCTAAGGAAATTTGTGTAAATTTACGCAATTTGTGCAAATCGGCACCCAAAAAACACATCAATCTAGCGTGCTTCAAATAAAATCAGCCGATTTGCGAAATCAGCACCTGAAAAGCACGTGATCTTTGTGTAATTTGTCCAAATCAGTCAAGTTCATGCAACATGTGCTAGATATATATGTGCAAAATGTGCAAAATACTGCTATTTGTGCAAATTGAGTAAATTTTAGCAAATTCCGTGATTTGTGCAAATTTCCATAGCATTTTGTGTTTTTTTAAAATGCACAAACTGTGGCCAATCTTCGAGACAGAAGTCTGCAGAAACCCCTCCGACTCAGTCCGCTTCCGATCATCAGATTAGAAGCAGGCAGGAAGTCCGTCAAGTTCAAGAACAGACCTGTGGCTTACTCTGGCTCAGCTTGTCTGAGCATGGAAAGCTAAGCAGGATCAGGCCTGGTTATTAGTTGGATGGGAGACCCCCCCTCTAGTTTCCTGCATTGAGCAGGGGGTTGGACTCGACGTCCTTGTAGACTCCTTCCAACACTATGATCTATGAAATCTAAGTGAGCTGGACTTCCCAGCATCAGCACATCTGTAGCTGGACAAACAGTGCAGCAGGAAACCAGCTGATGAGTTCAGCCTTTGCCACCGCAAGTTTATTTTAACTTCCCTTTTCTAGGTCCAATTTTAAAAAAGAACATACATGATAGAATGAAGGTGACCTCTTCATTATTTATTTATTTTTTAAATGTATGAACCATCCTTCCTCCACAGGATCCCAGGGCAGTGCAGGCACCATCAAAAACAGACAACAAATCCAATATAAAAATCAGGTACACACTAAAAATGCAACAGTTACACACAAAAAACACAACAATTACACACTTTTCAACCAGCAAGACCAAACAACATACAGTTCATTTCAACAATCAATTCATAAATAACCCACCTGCTGCCAACTCTGTTATCCTTCTGGTGCCAGATTAAGACTGCCCTCTATGCCAAGGCATTTACAGTAATACCTTGGATTGCGAGTAACCTGGTTTGCGAGCGTTTTGCAAGACGAGCAAAATTTTTAAATAAATTTTGACTTGATAAACGAGCGAGGTCTTGCAAAACGAGCCACGTCGCCCCTCCACATGCGGTTCCGGGGCGGCTCCATGTAGAGGCGTGGCACGGCTGCTCGCTCGGCCGGCGCCTCGCCCTGCTGCGCCAGCTTCCAGGCGGCTCCATGCAGAGGCGCAGCTGCTCATTCGGCCAGTGGCGCCTCGCCCTGCTGCGCTGTCTCCCGGGTGGCTCCACACTACATGGAGCCACCCGGGAGCCAGCGCAGCAGGGCGAGGCCCCAGCAGAGCAAGTTGCTGCCTGGGAGCCGGCCGAGCGAGCGGCCGTGCCACACCTCCATGTAGAGCCGGCCTGGGAGCCGGCAGATGGAGGGAGCCGGTGAAAGCCGGCGCCACTCCTCTATGGAGAGCTGGCCCTGGAGCCAGCAAAACAGAAGGGTGAGGCGCTGGCAAATCAAGCAGCCGTGCCGCGCCTCCCTGCGGAGTCACGCGGGCGGCTCGAGCGGCGCAGAGAGTGGGCGGAGAGCCCCTCCGCGCTGCGGAGAATCAATCATCGGGGGGGCCCTGCACAGAGAGGCGAGCCCCCCCCCCCCAAGGTACGAATCATCTGAGTTTCCATTATTTCCTATGGGGAATTTCGCTTTGATATACGAGTGTTTTGGATTACAAGCATGTTTCCGGAACGGATTATGCTCGCAATCCAAGGTATTACTATAATGGCATTTAATGGCATATGGGGGGGGGGGGCTTATGTTAGTTGTTCTATCTCTTTGCAGGTCTAGTTTATTGAACATGCTTAATTGTTCAAATGGTTTTAATTTCTGGTTTATATTTTGTATTGAATTTTATGCTGTTATTATTGCATTTGTATTTTGAATTGTATTTTATTGTTTTTGTATGAATTGTTGTTAACTCCCCACAGAGCTTTGGCTATTGGACAGTATAGAAATGAAATAAAAATGAATGAATAAATGGACTTATTTTTCACTAGTGCATTTATTTATCCATACACATGAACCTTTCAGGGAGACACAGGAAGGTTTCAGGGGCTTCCTTTCTTCGAAGCTGGCTTCCTACCCTTTCTCTGGATAACTGCTCTTGTTATAGGTTGGCACAGGGGGAGCGTGGGTAGTAGCAGATGAGAGATACAGTTGAAAGGAGAATAGGGGAAGGGTAAACTTTTATTGATCTTTTATCAGTAATCCTTTTTTATTGAACTTTCAATGAATATGTAGTTATTGCATTTTATCATGTCTGTCTTGTATGTTTTTTTATTTGTATGCCACTTTCAGATGTTTTTATCCTTAAAGGCAAACGAAAAAATCATTTTAAATAAAATAAAATATATGCTCAATAACTTTGAATTGGGCAGTTTGGTGCCCTGGTTTAATGATAGGTGGCTGAGACTGCTGAAGGTCAACTGGTTAAGAATACCTGACTTGGCCAGTTAATACATGTATGGGTCAATTTAAATTTGGATTCACTCTGTTTTTGTTTGTGCTGTGAATTGTGGTGGTGATGGTGGAATAGGACTATGATGATGATGGTGGAATAGGACTATATATTATCATCAGCTAGGGCAGGGTCTTTTCAGTGGCGGGTTTCTAGCTTTTCAGCAGTGGATTTCTTTCCTTCTTGAGGTCAGGCTGGTATATGCCCTCTCTTCCTTTTGGGGGAGAATAAAGATCTACCAGTATGTATTTTGTTGTGCCTTTTCTTTTTGATTGTTTTCTTTTACCTGATTTTGCAGCTTTGATGCCATTCACTTTTTTTGTTTATGTAATTGCTAATTTGTGGTTTTAATGGTTAGTTTAACTGCTCTTGAATTGCTGTTTTATTATTACCGTGAACTGTTTTAAGAATCATTATTGTTGAAAAGCAGTAGAGAGAAATTGCAAATAGGAAGGAAATGGTGCAAACATCAGAGAATAGAGCTACATAATTTTTGTCAATGGGGAAAATCTTAAAGTTGTAAATATGGTGGAAATCCTTTAACAAAATTATCTTGAACTACTTAATCTGATTTCCCGAATTGTTTTCTTTCTTTCTTTCTTCTTTCCTTCCTTCCTTCCTTCCTTTCTTAAGTTGTAGAGTTTCTAGGCCATGTCTCACATTTTCAGATTGATTAAGTTATTTTTGTAAAAAACAAAACAAAAATGATTTCCTGAACTCGTTATTGTTTACAATATCTATTTTTGTTTGCTTAATCCGGCTACAGTGTATTCTTTTCTTACAGTATGGCCGTGATCTAAAGCTTCACTGAGCTCCAATGCAGATTAAAAGTTCTCAGTGAGCACTGCCCTTCACTGTCAAGAAATGCTCCATGTATAAAATGGGGCTGACTGTGAGGATCTACTACTGTGTGAATCCAATCCAATTCTCCAATGCTGAAAAGGATAGGGAAGGGCTTGCACAGATTTCTGTGTGCACATTAGAGCCCTGGCATACTAGAGGGGAGAGCTGCTAGATGGGAGAAGGGTCTACGTGGTCACATTCACACAGCATAGCTTTATTGGTAACAAGCACATGTGCTGGTACACATTATTCAATCGGTCCTGCTTGGCTCCTCCAGCAAGTAGGAGCAGCTATAGTAAGCAGGAACTTACCAGCTATAGAAAGCTTAATGTTAATGTCTGAAACTGGAGTCCTGACTTGTGACTCTTCTAACAAGCCAGGATTTGAAGCCAGGTTTTGTAGCTGGCTTCTGGATCCCGGTTTGGTAGAGAAGTGACAACACTGACAAATAGCCACGTTTGCAGTAAATGGCAAGCCAAAATTGCTGAGAATTCTGGCTTCTTACTAATGAAGAAGCATGCTTGTGCAATTGCTCCTGCTTGGCTGCTCCTGTAAGTGGGAGTGGCTACATTACTCCAGGAAGTTAGCAGCCACAGAACCCAAACCCTTGCTTGTCACTTCTCTAGCAAGTCAGGATCTGGAAGCCAACTGCAAAACCTGGCTTCAAACTCTGACTTGTTAGAGGAGAGACAAGCCAGGATTCTCGGTTCTGATGTAATGATAAGCTTTCTATGGCTGGTAAGTTCTTGGCTACTGTAGCTACTCCTGCTTGTAGAAGGAGCCAAGCAAGAACAATCAGGATACGACGGAACATTTCTTGGCTTATTTGTGGAAATACGGCAAGTGCTACTTTACCCATCAAAACTAGTGGTCATTTGCTATAAATGACAATGATTAATGCCACTGCTTATAGTGATCAACTCCCATATAGGGCACAAAGAATTCATAGCAATGCTTTTGTTTTAATTCAGCAGCTCACTGGGTTATTTTATAATACATGCTTGGCAAGTCTTTCAGAACGTACTAACATTTCTTGTGGGTGGAATTTTGTAATGTGGGTTATTTCTCATAGCAGGTAGATATGACTGTTCTCATCCATCATTTCTGCTTCTTCTCCCCTGCTTTTATTTTAGGAGCATTCGGTAGTAAGATGGGTTACTCTCAATAGTTGCTGTGCTTGCCAATGAGGAGATGAGGCATCTACCTTATATTTATAGCACTGGAGTATTAGAAGGAGATCGTCCTCCTTTTCTATGCAAAGGCATATAAATAGAATATTTAATGGACACAGTCATTATTCTATGAACTTGTGGGCACTGCAAATTTGGAAGATTTCAAGATACAGATTAATGTGGCTGATCGGATTTTTATGGCATCCAGTGAAACAGGCTGCTAGGAAATCTCAAATCACAATAAATCTAGTCTAGTTTTTTTTCTTCTTTTTTGTCTTGATTTTTCATTTTAAACTGTTTACAGATCTGTATGCTTCTGCCCTTTTCTCCACACTGATACTTGTTCCTTGTGAGCAAGTGATAATATTTAATACCTACATTGCCATTTCTGAGAGTTCAAAGCTATTCACATACACTCTCTTGGAATCATTACAACCATCTTGTAAAGTAGGTCAGTCCTGTATTGTTGAGATAACTGAGGTTTTGCAAGAGAGTTTGATATAGGAATCAGATTTGAACCACACACAGCTCAAATTCTTTGCCACCACCTTGTAAACCTGTCAAGGTTTCTTTCACTGTATACATGAAGCTTTTGTGTACTAAATGAATTTGTGTTAACTATAAAGAGCCCATTGGTTAGAAATTTTCAATACATTCACAGAGGAGAAAAACAAAGCTACAAGCTGTAGGTTTGGGACAGTCTATCTCTTGGGTAGAATCAGAACATTATTATTTAATTAAAACTCCAAATAGGCAAGCTTTCACTAAGATGAATTTGCAGTGGGTGAAAGCCATTGTAATAGGCCTTACTGTATATAGAAATAAGCTGAAATGAAAACAAGCTTTTCCACACATTTTCAGGCCTATTATGGCAATATAGAGCCAGCCATGCTTATCCCAGAACTCATCAGCTAAAGGAAGCTGTACTTGAACCTCTGACCTTAATTTAACTTGACTGAGCTAAACTGTGGCTGATGAGCTACTGAAGGAGCTTAATCCTGCTGCACTTGGTTGCTAAAGCTATTACTGTAAGATTCACCATTTGGGGAAAAAATGTTTTTCTGTCTGTAACTGACAGCTGTGTGGAACACAGCCAGTTTAGAGATGGCTGGGCTTCTGCAAACTGCTTCACTGCGAGGACTGAAATAGTCTTGGGCAAACTTGCAGTTTCTTGATAGCAAAAATGAACATTATATAATTCTTGATATGCATTTGGAAAATGTCTCTGCTGCCCATTCCCCAGTATGGCCATTGAACATTGTCCCTTTTGACTGGATTTGTGTTTGAGTGTTTTGTGAATGGTTCAACCCTCTAACCGCTACACCACACTAGCTCACTACTTCAACCTGCAGTTGAAGGACATGCAGTTTGGATAGCATGAACCTTTACAAGAAGGCCTTGCACCTCCATAACCATTTGTGATGGGAGCTTGCTGAAGGATGTATGAGTTTTAGCCCAGTTCTCAAAATGAGAAGTTAGCGAACAAACAAAAAACCCACATGGGATGCCTGATTACGCTTGGCAAGTGAATGGCTCCTTTTAGTTAGGCAGGGATTGTGGTGCATAGAGAAAAAACAAAAAGTGTTACTGAGTTACAAAGGCAGGCTGCACAAAGTGATAACATAATATCCCCAAATCTACTAACCTGAGGAGACCCTCTGGCAGGTTTCACGAATCCTTGGGACTTATAGATTTCATAGATAGAGTTGGAAGGAGCCTACAAGGCTATCGAGTCCAACCCCCTGCTTAATGCAGGAAACTAGAGGAGGGGTCTCCCATCCAAGTAATAACCAGGCCTGACCCTGCTTAGCTTTCCACACTCAGACAAGCTGAGCCAGCATAAGCCACAGGCCTGTGTATTTATTTATTTAAAATATTTCCTAGGCTTAGCCGCCTTTCAGAGCAGGAGCCCCGACAAGGCAGCGTACAATAATGAAACACATAATAAAAACCAGTATGTTCTTAAAAAGCAATAAAAACAGTAACAACACTGAACATATCACTGGAAGGCCAAAGTGAAATAGTACATTTTTGCTGTCCCTTTCTATTTCTACCACATTAGATCATATAATAATGAACTGAATATTTCATGGTCATCTTATCAAGGGAACAGGGATCGAAGTAAAAGTACGTTAATTACAATCAGTCATATTTTAGGGTAGGGCATCAGGCTCTGTTGCTGTACCAGTCAGGTATTTTGTGTTTAGGGAAGTTTAGGTTGATTTGCAACTTCTCTTTTGGACTGAATTGTGCTGTAATATCTCTCAATACTATGGGAAAATAAGAGTACGGGGCACCCTAACCCAGCCTTCCCCAACTTGGTGCCCTGCAGATGTATTGGACTACAACTCCCAGCAACCCGCAGCCAGCATAACTGTCTGGAGGATGCTGGGAGTTGTATTCCAACACATCTGGAGGAATACAACACCAGGTTGGGAAAGGCTGTCATAGCCTACTAGTGGAGTATTAATGCAGAAACAGACATACATATGGATTTTCATTTCATTCATTCATTTCATTTGTATACCGCCCCACAGCTGAAGCTCTCTTTTCTTCCCTATGTACTGTATGGAGAACTCAGGAGACATATTGTTTGTGTGTTCTGCTATTTTAAATCACCTATGCCTACATGGACCACTCACCCTGCTCTTAGCTTGAGAGATTTCCAGGACACCACTTTAGCTGCACTGGCCCAGCTGTTATTTCTTTCAATGAAGTAAGCGAAAAGTGGAGGAGGGGGGAAAGTTTAGAAAAGAGTTTGCATATTTTCCCTGGGAACGTGAGTTGATTGCTTGAGGAGATGCGACTTCTCTCCAGCACAGTTTCTTTTGAGTTCCTCCACAACTGATTCAGTGTCCAGTGTTACCCCCTGAAAGTTCTTGCAGAATCAGAGCTCTAGTAGGCCAGATGAGGTTTCCCATTGTGGTGAGCTGTGGAAGGACAACCATGAAGGGACTAGAACACAATCAGTGGTCAAGAACCAGAAAGGTGACAAAGGCAAACTAGAGCTGAGGCCTGAGGCAGCCACAGTTACAGTCAGGAAGACAATCCAGGGAAGGCAAGGTGGAGGAACTGAAGAGTGGCAGAATTGCTGGAGGTTGGCAGGATGGCATGTGGGCTGTGAAGCCCAGGGTAAGAGCTTGAGCACCTGGATAAGTAAACTGTTGCTCAGGCAAAGGCCTGGATGTGTCATAAATCCGCCCAGTGTCAAGCTAAACCCCGGGATGGGGTTTTGTTTTTTTCTTTCCTTCTGTCGGCTGCTGCTGCTGCTCTCCGTTTCTATTTTAGTAGGGGGCTGGACGCAAGCTGTCGTAAATCCGCCCAGTGTCAAGCTAAGGCGTCATCGTTATCAGTCCAAGGGTCGAAGCCAAAATATATATGTCCGAAAAGTAGCAAACAGAAACCAGTTCAGGAGCAGGCAAAAGCGTTGTCAAGGTCGTTCTGAGGTCCAAAGGCACAAGTCTGAGTTCGGGGGTGTCAAGGCGTCTGGCTGAAGCTGTATAAGCAAACAATTGCTTCCAGCATCTGAGTGTGCTTGGGACCTGCCTTTTGAGCAGGCGCTGATTGGCAAGGCTGCCCAGCTGGGTCCGGCTGCACTTAGCCTGACCCCACCCCAAACACACTCTGGCACAGCTGGTCTCCGTCTGACCCACTGGACGCACAACAGGATGTGACATAGGAGCTGTCTTCCCCAGATGGGTCACCAGTGTCCAGTCTTGGAGCCCAGATAGATTTCTATGGCTGGAATAAAGATCAGGAAGTCCTGATATCTTAGTAAGTTTCTGGAGACAAGGATGCCCAATGCAAATCACTACATCCCCCCACACACACAGGTCCCACCCTTAATGGCATAGAGAACTACAGTAATACCTTGGATTGCAAGTAACTTGGTTTGAGAGCGTTTTGCAAGACAAGCAAATTTTTAAATATTTACCGTATTTTTCCGTCTATAAGACGCCCCCATGTATAAGACGCCCCCCACTGGGCAGTTTCGCAACTGCACGGTTCTCTCCTTGGCTTACTTCCGTGTATAAGATGACCCTCAATTTTTAGTCTACCAATTTTAGGAAAAAGTATAGTCTTATACATGGAAAAATACTGTATTTATTGTCTTGATATACAAGCGACGTCTTGCAATACAAGTACTGTAGTATGACTTAAATTAAAAATCTCTGTACAAATTGTTTTGGTGGGGGATTTCGTTTTGATATAAGAGTGTTTTGGATTACAAGCATGTTTCCGGAACGAATTATGCTCTCAATCCAAGGCATGACTGTACTATGCTATAGTGACTATGGTGTAAAATCTGAAAATAGCCCCTCTAGTGTTTGATTACTCAGTAGTGTTTGGGTAAACATAGGACAAAGACTCATATATACTATTTGAGCCATAAGCTCTTTATACCAATCCAGTAGCTCTCTATAACCTTGGAATGATTTTTTTTTTCCTGTGGGTGGTTCTCTTTCAGTGAGTTGAATGTTCTGTATAAGGAAATACGTTGGGTATAAGGATGTTGTATTATATTATAAGGCTCCTATCTATCAGTTTTGAAGGCTCACAATATTTGAAATTGAAAAAGAAACCTTCAAATGTACACAGTTGCATTTTGTTGGATAGACTTTTAGTCCCCCACTTTCCTGCTGAGGAAAATTTACAAAGCATTTGATGTTCCTAAATCTGTGCGGGTGTCAGGCAGTAAATGCTCAACTCGGATACACAGCTACTTCAAGTGGCTATTTAAGCTGAAGTTGTTTGTGTTTTTAAAGACATGGAGGAATGTAAACTTTCAGCACTCTTCCATGCACAGGAAGAAAAATCAATGTATGAAAGGAAGCTAAATATGAAAAGAAAATGTTCTGTTTTCAAACCTTGTGGCACTGACAGTTCTGTGGGAAGGATAAAAATGTATTGATCATATCCTTAGCCATCAGGAGGAATCAAAATGAGAGAAATACTGCTAAGAAGTTAGCATTTGCCCTAGCAGCAGCATAGATTCAGCATTCTCTTAGTATCTGGGCACATACATTTTGTTCTTCTTTGAAAACTCAGTACCTTCTTGTTCCCAGAGTAAGCCATATTACGGTAAGCTAGGATGGAACTACTGTAACCTAGGGTGGAACAATCTTGGCAAATGTATGGTTCCAACCGGAGCTGTAGCCATAAGGAGGCTTAGGGATATTCCATGGCTTTCTTGAATTTTCAAGCTTTTGTTAAAAATAAAATAAAAGTAAGCCTCCAGCCCTTTTGCTTGCAGAGATATAGGGGAAAACTTACATGCAGAGATATAGGGGAAAGCATACAGGCAATATTCTACCCAAGTACTTTGGAAGAAATAATACTATTAAATAACTTTAAAGAAATTTGGCTACCTGTATTTATGTTCTGATCATTCTGCAGTGATTCCCCACTGTAGCTCAGTGGTAAAACACATGTCTTGCATGCAGAAGGTTCCAGGTTCAATCCCCAGCATCTCCAGGTAGGGCTAGAAAAGAATCCTGTCTGAAGAACTGCTGCCAGTCAGTGTCGACAATACTGGACTAGATGGACCAATGGCAGCTTCCTATGTTCGTACGTTTGCCCCCCTGAGACCACAACATTTCTGGCTACAGGCTGGCCCGAACTCCATGTTTGGTATAACAGTGACAATGTGCGACCTTTGCGGGGAGTGTTCTTTGCTGGGAAGAGCTGGCAGATGGAGGAGGTGTTTAACTACTCCTGCACCTGCTGGTTCTCCCTTGCAAATGTTGCCACAAAGGTTTTCTTCACTCCCCCCCTTCCGCCAGTGAGGCTTACTTCTGGTTTCAAGAACTGCCTGGGGGGCACTTGCAGGGGAAAATAGGCAGGTAGGGGAAGGGTTAAATACCCATCTATTCTTTTCTGCAAATACCACCCCTGAAAGTCTCACATTAACTTTAGTGGGCTACTTAATAGTAGGAACCCATGTTTCCTTCACAATGTTTTGTGAAGGAAATTTTTCTTCACCACTTCTAGGTGTCATTAAAGGCTGGATTATTTTGATACCTTTCATCTCTGACCCATCAAGGCATACTGTACATTTTCATCTGCTGGCATTAAGTTGCTATTCCTTAATGTTATCATTGACTATTGGGGGCAGGGTTGCTGCTGCTTTTAGCTTGTTGATATTATCTTTTAATGATTATTGTATTTTATGTTCTGTAAGCTGCTTTGAGCAGCTTCTTTTTTGGAAGGGAAAAGCAGGGCAAAAACCCCTTAAATATTTACCTACAAAGCGGTCAGTGTACACTATGCATCCATAACCACACTGTCTTATTCTTCCTTATTTGTGTTCACGCTATCTTGTTCTGCATCCTTTGCTGTTATGGCAACTCTGGTACTGCTACCTTTACTATGGCTTCAAACCTACTGTGCGCACTATTTAGCCAAAACAGATTTCCCTAACCTGGGGCACTCCAGATGTGTTGGAGTACAACTCCCAGAATCCCCCAGCCAGCTACAGGGTGGGGTGGGGGATTCTGCTAAAATATTGTTCAGGTCTGAAGAAACCCTAGACACACTGCTTTGTAAAATCTGTATCTGTAAGGGAAAACCCCTGACAGAAAAATGATGTTCTGAAAGCTGGCCTTTCATTGTCAAGGAACAGAGGTTTTTGTGTATTCTGAAAGGACCCCTGTGAGTCTGGCTGCCTTGATGATTCTACCAAACCTACGGTTTTGGCATGCAGTTTTTCTTTCTCACAGCCATGACTAACATTGCAAGGGTTTTTTTGAAGCTCATATTTCTCACACAAGATGACCATATCTTACAGAGTAGTGGCATCTCTGAGAAAGGGAATACTTAGGCAAGAAATACTGCAACGAGAGGTGACCTTACTCTCTTCGATCTCTCTTTATCACAGTAAACTGTGCCATTAGCCAAGTATAAGCACTTGGGAAATCCACATAGCTGTGATCAGGACTCGGAATGCAGAAGGTGGCTTCTAGACAAAATGTTGTACCTGCTGTGAACTTTCCTTTTCCTTTTTAGGAGAGTTGGTATTTATTCCTCATAGTTAGTTTGGGGAAAAAACCCTCCCTTAAAAATGTGTAGAAAGTAAACGGGGTGAGTTCGCACATCATGCTAAGCTACCCTGAAGATAAGCCACCATGGGTTGTTTGCTCAATTACCCATATCACTTCTGACAGACGATCGGGCGCACTGTGTCTTTCTGTGGGTTATTTCCTCCTTAGTCCTCCCACCCATTGCTAGGTGCCTTTGCAGCAGAAATCCTTGTTTCCTCATTCCTTACATCATCAGCCTTTCTACAATTGGTCCCCTGGGGTTGCCGACTCATGAGGGAAACTCCCCCCCGCCGCCTGCATCAGGTTGCCAAATGCATATATAGTTTTCTGAGCCCTTATGAATGCGGCAGCATATTTAAAATATATATATATTTGGGGACTTGTGCAGGGGTGCAAGACTTCTTATCCCCTGTTTAGTCCAGCATACCAATATCCCATGCTTGTCAATTTCATCTTCCACTTCCCATTGCCTTGCTCGCAAACACACTTTTTTTTTAAGGGTGCTTCAAGTACAGGCGGTCCCCGAGTTAAGAACGTCCAACTTACAGACAACCCATACTTAAGAACGGACTTCTGGGTTTCCCGGCGCTACGTCATTTACATAGAGTACATAGTGTAGCATACTACACAATTTGCGTAATTTAACGCATAGAACGCTATGATGTTCCGACTTACATACTAATTTGACTCAAAGACATTCTTAAGAATGGAACTCGTTTGTAACCTGGGGACTGCCTGTACTGCCAAAGTAATTACACCTGCCTGAAAATCAGCTTCTGCAGCTACCAGCTGCTTTCGTTCGGCTCCCCCCCCCCCCCCGTCGCTTGTGCTTGTCTCTTCCCTCCACTGGTCTCCACTGTTAGCTGTCAGATATACATATGGGCTGCTACAGATCAGTGAAGGGGATCAGCAAAGACATGCAAATTTCAAGGCAGAGCAGGGAGTGAGGTGGATTGGTAAATATACACAAATTTCAAGGCAGAGCAGTAAAGTGGAGGGAGAAATTACGCAAATTTCATAGCTGCGGACTTTCGAATGTGTGCACTTGTGCGAGACTGAAAAAAATGAAATAAAAAAGGTTGAGAACACATTCGGGACACTCTCCAGTCTCCTTTCTGCTCGATTTTTAGGAGCTTGGGGTGGAGGGCACTGACGGGATGAGGGCACTGACGGCAGCGGCACTAACAAGATCACGAGGAGTGGCAGGGATTTTCGCTGCTCTTGCCGGGCGGCTCTCTAGCCATTCCCAACAACCCACAATGAAGTTGCCCTGCCAGGTTTGGATGTCACAACATGCCACCCTGAACAACCCAACAACAAGCCATGGGTTCTCAGGGTAGCTTGTTTGTGGAAAACAATCCATGAGGAAAAAATGGTTCCAGGTTTGGGCGTCACAACACGCTACCCTTAAATAACCTACCGTGGCTCATCGTGTCATGCGAACCAGTCAATGTCTAACTCAGCTGTCCCCAACACAGTGCCCTCCAAATGGGTTGGGCTGCAATTTCCAGCATGCCCCAGCCAGCCATACCTCCCATTTCTGATCTTCTCACTGGATATCTCACAATAAGCTTCCCCAGGACTCCAAAGTTCTCCAGAGCATCGTTTGAGAACCACTGAAGTATTGTATCTGCCTGAGGAGAAGTGTAAGCTAGATGTATGGGAGAGCAGAAGGACAAGACAAAATAGTCATCACACACAATCACATATTTATGTAGTTTTTAATAATCACATTATCCTGGGCTGTCTTAAGATCCCTTACTAATTTAAATTTCAGTAAAGCTTTGATAGTGCCAAATCTAGCTTCCTTTTTAACGTTGTCATCCTCTTGATCCATGTGAAAACAGTTCCCTTGCCAATAGGAAGTTTTTAGGAATGCTAGACAGGGATTATTATGTAAATGATTGATTCCCCCTCAGTATTTGACCCTGAACATTGTAACCTAGAGATGTACTGTCATTATATAGCCAGGGATCATGCAATACAGTCACTTCTTTAGGTAACCTAAAGTTTAACCACTGCTTAAAACCCTATGAAAGATGTCCGTAATCACTATGATTTGAAAGTTGACCTCATAGTATCAGCTGTGGTTAAGAGTGTGGTAATCTGGGGTATTCCAAATGGATCACAAATGTTGTGATTGCATTTTCTTTTTAAATGAACTACAAAATAGCATTAAATCACAATTAACATATGATGGAAATAATGTGCCGATCTTCTTTTTAGGAATCTATGTAGCCTATTAAAGCAGATGTCTGAAATCCAGCGAATTGACCCTACTTAAGATACTAATTGTGAAATAATTGTGTCACAAGGCTTGCTTTTAGTTCCACACTCAACCCACACACTAACTCAGTGTTCTCCAACCTTGGGTCCCCAGATGTTTTTGGCCTACAACTCCCAGCGTGTCCCAGCCAGCTATGCTGGCTGGGGCACGCTGGGAGTTGTAGGCCAAAAACATCTGGGGACCCAAGGTTGGAGAACACTGCACTAACTGCTCCACAGCCTGCCACAGCTCTCTGCCCCTCAGCAACATTCCGAGCACTGTGATTGGCTCTGAACTCTCCGTGAGAGAGAGGCGGAGCTCCAGCTGTCCGTCACACACCTATATTATTTCCCTGAGATGCCAATACTTCTGGAGTCTGCATGAAACAGGCTACTAGATATGCAGTTTTTATAAAAGCAAAATGGTTGTTAACTTAGCAGCAGCCGTATTTCTATCCTCCAGCATGACACCATATAGAAACACAGCTTCCAAAAAAACACATTGATTTCCTGGATTTAATGGCCTTCCTCTGGTTTTCTATAGAGAGACAAAATTATTTACATAGTTTTGTCTTCATAATTTCACTGCTTGCCTGTGTGTGCACAGTCTTTTTTATATATAACAGCTAAATATGTAGGGGTCCTGAAAGTTCGGCTGCCCTTGGTAGGCTAGCCAAAATGTGTGATTTGCTGCTTACCCTGTCCCATGACTCAAATAAAAGTCTGGGACTTGTCACACTGACTTTTGGAGACACTCAGAAAGCAGTGTGCCTTCAAATTGGCTCATGCTGGCTCAGCTTGTCTGAGCGTGGAAAGCTAAGCAGGGTCAGGCCTGGTTATTACTTGGATGGGAGACCCCCTCCTCTAGTTTCCTGCATTGAGCAGGGGGTTGGACTCGACAGCCTTGTAGGCTCCTTCCAACTCTATGATCTATGAAATCTATGAAATGGCTTTCATAATGTCCAGAACACCCCCCCCCCCCAGCACACACAGCCATACACCTTTTCCAGAGCCTGGAGAAGTTCAGAGTTTTGTCCCTCATTTTGTATCAGGGCAGTTGGAAGAAGTGAGATCTTTAACTGCTTACTGAATGCCTGAACAGCTGAGAGGCCTTCCCTTACCAGGCTATAAGATGGTAAGCATATTTGTAAACCCCTGTCTATATGTGAAGATACAGCTATATAGTAGTAGACCCTGAGCACCTTGTCTTGATTCCAACAACCGTCATTTCTTTATTGTAATTGATAGAAGTGTTCATGAGCCTTAATAGCCCTATACAGGAATAACTTGGATTGAGAGCACTATTCGTTCCGGAACCGTGCTTGTAATCCAAAACACTCTTATATCAAGGCGAGTCTCTGGCGGGTGTGAGCGGGGCTGATTTCGGCCCGCTCGAAGCGAGCGGTTACATCCCTACTGTTGTATTGCATGACATCGCTTGTTTATCAAGTCAAAATTTATAAAAAAAAATTCCTTGTGTTGCAAAACGCTCTCAGACCAAGTTCCTTGCAATCCAAAGTGTTACTGTATAGGCATCTGAGAAATTAATACTTCATACAACAACATAGAAGTACATTATTTAAAATATTAGGAGCATGAAATTTCTCATTAACCATTTTAAAGCATCACTTTATTTAAAACCAAATTGAATACATTGGGTGCCAAAAGGAAACATTCCGACACTTCTGGTTCCATTGCAGAAGTGCCAACGGTACTGCTGTCACCTGCGTGCTTATCTGGTCCTGGGTTTGTGGCTTCACCAGAACTTTAACAGATGGATTGAAAAGAAAAAAAAAGAAAAGAAAATCTAGCTACCCATTTCCCCTTTGTCTGTATGGTAATGAACAAGTCTTTTCCCTGCCCCCAGTAACATCTAATAATACAAAACACATGATGTGGCATTTTCAGATGATTTTTTGCTTTAAGGGAAAAAAGAATGACAGACACATTGCTGCTCACAGGTACGTATACAATCTAAAAAGACACGACACACAAAGAAAAAGGAATGGGGAGGGAAGAAGATGGAATATTAATCAATACTCCTGGCAGGGCTGGTGGAATGGCCCTGCGCTTCCTCTCATCTCCCTCCTCTCAGCCTGCTGGAATGGCTGGTGGTGATGACAGTAGAGGGAGGAGGAGCCTTTGTTGTTGCAATGGTCCTTTTTCTTTTCAAATAGGATAATCAATGTTCCATTTGCTCAATAGGTTTATCTGTGTTTGACCCAATATGTCACATGTAAAAAATATTAGGTGGCAAGTTTCACCCTTGCTGAAATACCGTTTTACAAAGTACCGTGCTGAATGACAATCTAAATCTTGCTTGTGGGCTTCCTGTAGGCATCTGATTGGCCACTGTAGGAAAATAATGCTTGACTATATAAGCCTTTGGTCTGATCCAGTGCCTCTCTTCTTCTGTTCTTAAATTAAATACAACAGCAGCACTAGGCTACAAAATATGACTTGTAAAATAATTTAAGTTTGTTTCAGAATAGTTAATAGAAATGGAGGAAAAAGAGGGCTGCAGGGATTTATGAGTGCATGGCATAATCGTTAGTGTGTGAAATTAGTATAATTAACTTCTAGATGTTTGCTGGGAAATATTGATATATTGGTCGGTGGTGATTCTTGTTTGTTAGACTGTGTGGCTTTCATACAATAGACTTACTCTTACGGTAATTGTTTTTATCAGTTTAGATTAACTTTATCAAAAGCAAATACCAAAGGGAATACTTAAAACAACCACTCATAACTCTGTGAGCGTGTGTGTGTGTGTGTGTGTGTGTGTGTGTGTATGTGTATGTGTGTGTATATATATATATATATATATATATATATAATAGTTTTTGTGCTTTATATGATGAATAGGGAATTAGAGACAGATGTTTCGTCCTTGGTCTTCTGAAGGCCTCCTTCTACTCTGACAACTTGAGCGAGAGGCCAAATTAAATTGCTAAAAATAACTCCGGTCCTGACAGAAATACAAAGGTGCAAACTAGTTGGAGAATTAATCCAATATGAACCTTGGGGACATGAGCTGAACAAAAAAATAATTGAAGTTTGGGAGTGATAGGCATGCACATCCTCTTTATTAAAGCAGAGCCCCAAACCCTCTTAATTTATGAGAAGATAATGAGCTAAATGCTGCTATTAATAGGGTGTGCCAAAAAGATGATCTTGTATCCTAAACTTCCCCTGGTGATACTGAGATCCCAGCTCCTTGTGAGACCATGATTCCCTCTTTATCTATGTGTTGCTGCTGTTCGTTCCAGCCCCCTTCTTGACTGTACTTAATGTAAACTGTATTATTTGGAGGGGAGGGAATAAGTTTAGTGTTTCTGGGTTATGCGGAATTGTCTCACCAGAGCCTTAATTTGTTTTTCTTTTGTTTACTCAGAACTCTTATATGGGTAAAGTGGGGCTGAGGGAACCTAAGCCTGAATAGATGAAGCGGGGGGAAAGCCCGCTCTTCCACACTCTGCTCCTGTTGTTGTAGGTCAGGATGGGGAACATGTGTCCCTCCAGATGTTGGACTGCAACACCCATCAGCCCCAGCTATCATAGCCAATGCTTAGGGATGATGGGAGTTTCAGTCAAACAACATCAGGGGGGGGCACACATTTCCCATCCCTGCTATAGGTGCTGCTGAGGCATGTGGAGGGATACAGAGCAAACTACCATTCGTTGGGGCAACAACTACACTAGTGCTGAGAGAATCTGTCCTGTCTCTAGCCATTCTGCACACTTCCCCACACATAATTTTGCTTGAGACTTCTTGGCCATGGTAGGAACTTCAACCGAATTGCCCTGCCCAAAGCTTTGGCACCCAAAGTGGTGCTACATTGGATTCTCGAATCTTGTACGGATGGTCATGTACCTCAAGAGGCCCTTCGTTATTGAACATATGGAATATTTTTCATATGTCTGGCAGGAGTGAAGAGATGCATCCTGTAGTGATAGTGGCTGGGTGAGATCTGCAGGGAAGTACAGCCAAAAACGTTGTCCCTCACCGGAGCTTCTCGAGGATATGGCAGTTAGCATTATCTGAAAAAATGGTGCACCAAGATGAGTTGGCAAAGGATGCAGTCAAACAGGATCTTAGAAACATGGTATCCCCTTATTTCATGCATGAACAGTGTGGTTCTGGATCCTGGCCTCCATTGTGTCCCTTTAGAAAGACTCTGTTGCCTGACCCATGGAGTTAACCATATATTGGGGCACGTGCGACTGCCATTTTGAATATGCAACCCCTGATCAGTGGTTGTCGTGTTGTGTGAATCCAGTGAGTGTTGGTTATGTGAGGGTTAACCAAACCCACGCTCTATTTTAATATTATGCGAGAGTCGTTTAAGGTTGTTTAGGGCAAGGAGTTAGACTTATTGCTCTTTCGGTAATGTTCTCTGATCCTTAGTAGGAAATGTGCTATTCATGCAGTGAGAAGTGTGACTTACAAGATTTTGCACAATACATAGGTTATGATGAAAAGTTGACCCTGAGTGGTGTGCTGTGAATCAATTGGTAGCTGAAGTGAGAGGGATGGGGGGAAGAAATCAGCAGCACCTTCTAGTAGCCATGGAGTCTGCTGGTGCAAAAGAGGCAAATAGTGAGGGAGACCTTGCTGTGCTGAGGCCCCAATTGTTGATTAGACCTCCTCCTCCTCCTCCTCCTCCTCCTCCTCCTCCTCCTCAATAATAATAATAATAATAATAATAATAATAATAATAATAATAATAATTTCATTTCTATACTGCCCCACAGTTGAAGCTCTCTGGGGGTTCACAACAATTCATACAATAAAATCTACATTAAAAGCAACAATAAAAACATCCAATGCCATGGGAACCCTTGAGAAATGTGATATTCAAGAGTACCTTAACTAGTGCTTCAGGGAGGTTCCTTGGCCTTTGATTAATTTACATTTAACTGGCTATAAAGAGCAGCTTAATACAATATTCAAAACAAAATGGCTCAGGTAATGTTTGACCTTGCTGACCTGTCTGGGAGGTGTGGAGGTTCCAGGATTGGGCCATTTTTCGCACCAGGGTTTTTGTTCAGCCAATTCAAATGTACCCACAGAGATCAGTTGGTTGGGTAATGTTTTCATTCTTAATTTTTGGGGGTAATGTTTTCAGGCATGTGTTCAAACGTGCACACGTTTGCATGTTTCCATAGTTACAGGGAACAACTCCCTTTTATTTAATCAAGGAGGAAGCAGGACTATTTATGGCTTGTGTGCCTCTGTGGTAGTTCAGGATCTTAACAACATTTGTGGTAACTTTTCAGGCTGTGCCTTCCGGAGCCAAAATGGACTCCTGAGCCAAGGTGTCATTTAATGTCAGTTAAATCCATTGTGCACAGACAGTTCTCATATCAAAGATTCAGCACATCTGAAGCTTCCCTGTAACGGTAGACATGGGGCTGCACTAAAAAATAAATAAATCCTATGTCTTGTTTTCACTGCCCCCAGTAACATCCAGTAATATAAAACACATGATGTGGCATTTATTTTGCAGCACGTTTTATTTCAAGTGGCATCTAACGAAGTGGAACAGGGAAAGAAAACACTATGGAACGATGTTACATAATGTGTTTTGTGCCACTAAATATGAAAGGACAAGAGAGAACATAGGAAGCTGCCTTTTGCTAAGCCAGATCATTGGTCCGTTTAGCTCAATATTCTCTGCACACTGACTGGCAGCAGCTCCTTCAGGTGGACAGGAGTCTTTCCCAGCCCCACCTGGAGATGCTGGGGATAGAACATTTGAACTACTGCATGGAAAGCATGTGCTCTGCCACTGAGCTATGTTTCTTTCTTGTTGGAGGAGCAGCAGCAGGGCTCTTGTTTCAGCCACAGCAACTGTCTGTCATAATAACTAGTTCAGGCCATAGTATAATGTTCTTTTCTGTTATTACAGTAAGATCACAATGTGGGGAAAAATTATAATAGGAATCTGTGAGAACAGCTCATGACGAAGCAAGGGGATTGAATTTACAACCTTCGGGGATCTTTTGCACACTTTTCAGCATTAAAAGTATCATAGCGATTGACACATTAAGTATTTATTCTACACTTAGATTGCTAAACTACTATCTGTTATGTAGAAACAGCATAAAAAAGCCGCTGCTGAAAAATTCAACTTATTTTATTATCTCACTATTTTTTTTCGAAGGATGAATATCTTAAATCTGGGTGTCTTTCTAGGACAGTAAGAAGTGAGTGTATGGAGTAATAGGATGCTCGGAATCTTCTGTTCTTAGCAAAATCCATGTAATAAAATGATTATATGTAAATCAGACATTTGATAGAAATACCATCACTGTAAAGCTGAGTAATCACAGGATCAGTATTGACAATAAATGTCCCTGAATTGCTCTGGCACTTTATAAAGCAGCAAGAAATTGTTTCCTGAGAAGTGTCTTATGTTCTTGGAAGTTGGAACTGCTTATTATTTGTAAGTCATGAATCTTAAAGGGACAAGCCTTCTGTGATTGAGTGATTAAGTTCTTGGTCCCAAAACAGTAAAAATGTATAGGTATAATTTTATAGATACAGAAGTACTGTGTAATTCAGTGGGTTGGATCCAAAGAGGGATAAGTGGAAAGAAAGCAGGTGTTAGCACTGCTCTGCAAATGCTTACGTGGCAACTTGTACAAGAGTTCACGCAGTGCTATGATTGGAATGTTCTATAGCATTTCTCATGCTTTTGCTTGTGCAAGAGGTTGCACAACTAGAAGAACATCTTTGGATTTAGTTTGATGTTTCTCATGCTGCACTCTAGTATGAAATGTAAAATACCCAAAAGACTGCCTTCTCCCTTCCAGCCTGTCCAGTCACTGAGGTCATCAGAGGACATTCTCCTGGTGGTTCCACATGGACCTGTGGCCTGATTGGAGTCCACCAGGAGAAGAGCCTTCAGTGTGGTGGAGTCTGGCTCTGGAGGTCAGGCAGACTCCAGCACTGTGTTGTTTTTGGCGCCTGCTGAACACCTCTTTGTTTTGGGAAGCCTTCCTTGCTGATCAGACATAGTTTTAATGTTATTCTGGTTTTAATGCATTATTTTTATTCTTTTATCTGTTTTATTGTTCACTGCTCTGGAATCTGTCTAGATATGGAGCAGTATACAAATGCTGTAAATAAAAAAAATTAAAAAATAAGACATCACTTTTCATGAATGGAAGTTGCATTCTGCATGCAGAAGGACACTTTTAAATAGTAATTTTATTTTATTACTCCCCCCCCCCCTGCCCTTCCTCCAAGGAGCTCATGGCACTGGTTCTCTGCCTCCATTTTATCGTTACAACAGAAATAGTGAAGGGCCAAAGGTCACCCAGTAAGCTTTTTGGTTGGATGGGTATTTGAACTCAAGTCTCCCTGGTCCTAGTCTTAACAACTACACCCTACTGGCTCTCTCAATACCGAGCCTATGTAAGAGAAGGAAAAGGGAGAGGGAGGAATGTATCGCCTAAGTGATCATACTAGGCTTATCTAGACAATCAGTGAATGGGTGCCCAAACTGCATTTGTTTACTTGGTATAAGTAAACAGTCCTTTATATCTCTGTCCTTTATATCCCTGTGTCAAGACGGTAGCATGATATTCAATTGGCACATAATTCATGGAGGAACACAGCCTTGCTGCAAAACAACATGCAGCACAATACTAAGTCCAATTCTATCTGTTCCACAGTCTCTGTGTGTGTGTGTGTGTGTGTAGAGAGAGAGAGAGAGAGAGAACGTAAGATCAGTATGTCTAAAATTAGAGAATAATTCAGTTGTTGTGATCATTTATTTCTTTGCTGCTGCTTTATCTTTAATTAAATCTAACCTAACTTGATAGAACAGGGGAGACTCATTTTAAAGCTGTTCATTTTGTCAACATACATGTTCTCTGTAAACTAAAAATACTGTTAATACATAATAAAGTTTGCCACTCTTGCTGCGAACAATCCTAAAATAGTAATTGGATATAATAATTTTATACACACACACACACACACACACACACGAAGAGGAATTAAAACCTTAGTGCTCCTTTTGTTCAGTCCTCAGATGTTAATCTTCACATCATTCAGTCACTGGATTCTCCTTTCCTTCAAAATAACACAGAGTGGCTGTAGCATGTAGAATTAGGACCACACATTGCATGGCAGCTGACCCAGGTTTGTCACTGAATGTACACTCATTGGGCCTGTTTGCATGATCACAGAGAGGGAAATAAGCCACAGTGGCTTATTTATCCCTCCGCACGTGCTGGAGGGGAGTTGTATAATTGCCTTTCCTGGCACAGCTTGCCATGTTGTACAAACCTGGTGAGGGTGGCTTACTGCTGTGGTTAACAAGCCACCCCCAAACCCTAAAACAGGCCATAGATTCTGGGCGGCTTGTTAACCATGGCAAAAAAAGCCACCCACTGCCAGGCTTGGATGACATGGCAAGCTGTGCTGGTGAGGGTAATTATACAAATCCCACTGGCATGTGTGATGGAGGAAATAGCCACAGTGGCTTATTTCCTCCTCCGTGATTGTGCAAACCCGGTCAAGAGGAGCTGCTGCCACTTCTTGCTCTACTAGTAAGATGAACATGTTTCCAAATAGGTGTGTTTCATTCACATATTGAATAATTGGTTAAATGTTATTGACTACCAGCCAGAGACATTTTTAATCTTAACATAAAAACACAAACTATAAAACATGAAACAGTCTGGTTCCATACTAAGGCTACAATTCTGAACACAATTACCAGAGAGCAAGCCCTATTGAAAATAATGGGCTTCCTTCCAAGTAAACATGCATGGGATTGCTCTGTACAGTAGCTGCACTTTGCTCCCATAGGAATAAATGGAGTTTAAGTCATGATGAAGTTGTCCCATTGATTTTTGCTGCACCTTTTTTTTAATTGTTAAACGAGGAAAGTTGCAATCCTATGCATGTTGAGACAGAAATAAGTTGTAAAATTCCCAGCATCCTCTGGGAGTTGTAGGGGAATGCTGAGAGTTGTAGGACTTTTTTTCTGTCTCAATATGCATAGGATGCATAGGATTGCATCCTAAATCTATGTATGCATGGAGGGGCGGGGGAAACTATGTTCATAACTATATGTAGGCATTTCCTATATGCTTAAATTTGCTGAAAGAATAAATTTCCAATCTAATAGGATGTTAGTAGCTATTATTGTCACGTTACAGATCGATATTGCCAAAACATATATTCTAGCTCTTAAAAAAGAAAGAAAGAAAGTAGTCAGGTGACTATTTTTTGATCAAAACAAAAACAACTGAAAATTGCTCCTCTTAGTGTCATTTCTTTCAACCAGCTTTCCTGAAAGCGAAACATCTGTGAAGCTGCTTTAATGTTAACTTTAATAATACCCAGTTTAGATAATAAACTTCTGACTTTCACAAGCATTAGGCCTAAACTTTTCCTCATGTGGAAGTCAGCAGGCATTTGTAACACACATGGAAGGACATCTGTGTCTGGTTTAATTCCAAGCTGAGCAGTGATAAGGGGGGTGGGGGAAGCCAGCACCACTTCTAAGATTTTGTAAAACCCAATGTGTGGGCTATTCATTTTGTTAATTGGAGCAGTTATCCCCTAGAACATAGGTCCTTTTATTAATATTAATATAGTTCCTTTGATATTCAGTCTTGCAAAGCACAAAGTCTTAAGTGTTTGCAGACATCGAAGCGAAATAAAATAAAGGATATGGTGAAATAAAAGCTGAAGGCATGGATACTGAGATCACTTACAGTGAAACAATAGTGTTTACAGTGCCATGTGAATCTATGGGGTCTAGCACCAATAAAGCAATGTCTGGTAAGCACTGTGCTTCTGGAAGAGCAACCAAGTCTTCTAGCATTCTTAAAGGCTAGCACAATGGTTGTGGCATGATTTTTCATGAGCAAGAGCTTATTTCATCAGATGCATATTGCTGAAAGGGGGCATATGAAGTTGCCTTATCTTATACCAAGTCAGACTATTGATCCATCCACTGTCTGCAGCAGGGGTGGGCAAAAGGTAGATCTCAGATAATTTTGAACTTCAACTCCCAGAAGCCCCTGCTACCATGGCCAGTGGTCAGGGATGCTGGGAGTTGAAGTCCAAGACATCTGGAGATCTACATTCTGCTCACCCCCTGCTCTACAGTGAGTGGCAGCAGCTCTCCAGGGTTTCAGGCAGGAGTATTTCCAAGCCCTAACTGGAGATACCAAGAATTGAACCTGAGACATACAGCTTGCAGAGCATGTGTTAAACCACTGTGATTGTGTGTGTGTGTGTGTGTGTGTGAGAGAGAGAGAGAGAGAGGGTTCAGACAACATGAAAACCCACCACATGGGTGATCAACTATGGTGGGTTGTCATGTTGTCCGAACCCAGCACAGTTGTCAACAACCTTTTCTTTCTTTCTTTCTTTCTTTCTTTCCTTTGTGAGCCAACTGTGTGTAATCTACACAGCAACCCTGGAGGAACCTGCTGTTCTGCCAAGTTCAGTTTTGTCTTCGTTAAGCCCTGCCTCCACACACCTACATCAAGGTTTCTGAAAGTCTCCTGGAGAAGAAGCCTCTAATTTTTTAACTGAAGCAACGTAGGCAGTGCTTTGACTCTTCATCTTGTTCAATCCATTAAAACGATCTAGCGTGCAAAATTTCATTTAGTTTGTGCAATGAATCTGTACCGAGATTAACACACACACCCCTTTTGTGAAGTCTTTCCACCTTTACTTGCCTATTCCTCCTAGTAAATAGAGCCCGAATCTCTCCTGCCCACTAAGGATGTGTGTGTAGCTCAATTGGGGGGTGGAAGTCCGGCGAACTCGCCGGGCTCGACCCCCCCGAGCTCCGCTCACCGTACCTGGTTCCCCGGCTCAATTTGCGTTCTTGCAAGCCGAGCTGGGGAAGCGACTTCCAGGTTCCCGGTGCTACGCTGTTTACATAGAAAATAAGATACATTTAAAACAGCCATGATTTGCGCAAGTTATGCAGATCGCGGCTACTTTTAACGTATCTTACGCCATTTTCTACATAAACAACGTAGCACCTGGAATTTCGGCCAGCACCTTGGCTGGTGCTCTCTTTCAGCCCAGCTTGGCAGGTGCAGCGGCAGTGCTCACCACGCGTGCTGCAAGTCAGGTGGTGGATGGATCGCCCACCCCTACTCCTTGGCTGTGCATGGGAACCCATGGCCCATCATCTGTCCCCCAGGCTGGGAACAGATAAACCCAGAGCCAGTGCTGTAATAGGCACAGTTGGACTACCTTTGCCTGATATAGTGCACTTTTCACCACACCCCATAATGGATCCCGCAGAGCAGGCGGACATAGGGTCCTCGCCCTCACTATTCTCACCCATTCTGGATCCCTCGACACAAGCATCACAGGAGCGGGCTCGCTATGCATCTGCGCCCCCAACTGAGGTGAAGGGAGCCCAACACAGTCAGAGTTTGGGTGCATTTTTGGTCCAAGGCTGAACTTAGCACATTCATAGATCTCTGGATAAGTCCAGAGGCACAGGAATATCTGCAGAGCACCAGGCACGATAATCTTTTCCCCTGGTTTTCAGATCAGGTTTTAGTACAAAGCTTCGTGCACTCCCCCTCACAGTGCAAGGAAAAACTTCATGGCCTAAAGAAAAGTTTAAAGAAATCACAACTTACAACAAGCACGCTTGGGTCATGCTGCAAACCATGCCATTCTATGACAAATTGGTAATTATCATGCTTGGTCGGAGGGACGTGATGCCCAGTTATACCGTTCGCAGTAGGATTACCTTGCCCCCAACTCAGAGTCGGATTGTATCCCATGAGGACCTGCCACTCTCCAATCCGGGATTCCTCCTCCCCGATTCCAGGCACGTCAAGTCATGTTGAGCCCTATACTGCACAGCCGCCTGTATGCATTATGCTGAAGCTGTGCAGCGTCCCATCACCACCCCTAGATGTTGGTCCCAGAAAGTGTTCCATATAGAGCCTTTTGGAACTACAATATGCCCCCCGTGAGGCCATCCCTGCTGCCCCTGCAAGCTGTCTGCTCCAAGTTCACCAACTACGTACTCCTCGAGTACAAGCAGCCCAATGTATTTTCCTCCTCCTGCGCGAAAAGCAATCTGGCCCTCTAATGTGCCATGTAGACCCAGAGATGCTCCATCTAAAGCAAAGGGCATGGACAGCGCCATTCGGGAAGCGGCCTGAGTACTTTCCCGAGGGAAATGCAGTCGGAGTTGGATGTCCCCATGGAAGGTATGGATATTGGCCCTCAAGAGAGTATGTTTCTCCCACCTGTTGTGCCCAGGTACCTGTCACTGGACTAGCTGCAGCAGCAGCAGGGTGCATCACAGTATTGCTGATCTAGACCAGGTGGTGATACAGTCTCTTGCGTGTACCAGTGATCCCCCAGAAGGTGTGGATGGTGAGCCTGAGACGACTCTTGTTTCTGATCTGAGTCAGGTGAAGGAGGGTGGAGTGTCACCCCCATTGGACTAGGACCTTTGCAGATCATAGCGACCCATCCTTCACTAGCTTTCCAGAAGAAGAGCGTGGAGGTGAAGTCCCTGAAGGAGAGGATGAACCTGAAGAAGAGCAGCCTGAACCGCCAGCAGTGGAACCCATTCTGGCAGCCGTAGAGCTTTCTCAGCTGAGTGAAGAGTCACCAGAGGATTTTAGGGGAAATATGAAGGATAGTAAGAAAAAGAAGAAGTGGGCTGTATTTGTATATTATTTAAATTATTTTTACCCAGCCTATCCTCAAGATTTCAAGGTGGCTAGAAAATTCAAATAAAGCTAAAGAATGAAAGCTGCAGAATGAAACCTCCACTACAATAGCAGGGGCATCATAAAACTGAAGCTCTGCAAGACCATTTACATCTCCAGTGTTATGTGTCCGGTGAGAGTTTTAAATTCTTAGGGGTTCCCCCCCCCCTACTGCTGGATGAGATTTTTAAGAAATGAATGAATACATATCTGAGGTACCATACATAATTCAATCTTATTTCAGTAAACAAGATGCAGCCACAAGAAGTAATCAAACCCATACATAGGACTGGGCAGACCCAACCATTGCAAGCCTGGGCATAATTTGTGTGATGTTATATGTGAGATGAATAATACTCCTGGTAGTGTAATGATCTATCCAGACCTCATGAAAGTGCTGCATGTCTGCAAATAATGTCCTGTTCTGAAGCCCCTCGCACTGACTGCTTCTCAAATCTGTGCTTCTGCGGACTCCCCAGTTAAGTTTGAAACTTGGCCTGGCTTCCCATTCCCCCCCATTTTTATTCAGCAAAAGTTAAAAAAAAATAAAATAAAAATCCCACCATTGAAAACTTCATGTTAGGACAAACAGGAGTATAAATACATGTTATTAAATGGGAGATATTTGAAAGCAATTTGTGAAAATTGCACCTGTGAGAGATGCTGAGCTGATTAGGTCTGGGTGTTAAGAAATAATCATTAGGCCTGTTTATGGTGAAAGAGTAGTGCTTTGGCAGGAGTTAAACAACAAACAAACTAGGAATTTATTCAGCTTTCTAAATTGCTGCTACATATTGGCTCAGTTCAGACATTATGTCAAATCATGGTTTGGGCAGACCATGGTTTGAACTTAGTGAGTATTTTGGCGATGCCATGGCTTAGAACTGCTTGACCTTTTAAAGCAGCCTTCCCCAACCTGGTGCCCTCTACACATGTTGGACTACAACTCACAGCATCCCCAGCCAGCCATGCTGGTGTGGGCATGCTGGGAGTTGTAGTACAACACATCTGGAGGGTGTCAGGTTGGGGAGGGCTGGTTTTAAAAAATGTATGCAGCAGCAGCAGTGTTGTATAAAATATGCAAGTGGAAATCTCCAAAGCAACTATCTAAATAGCACCATTTGAGAAATAGCGAACATGTACATAGACTGACATTTAGTGTGCAATGGGAAGCAATGAGGAACTGCATTGAAGGGGAACACATTCTTTGTCTTTCACAAAAGCTGTATAGGTTAGGGATGTGTGAGGAATCTGCTGGAGGGGTGAAAATCTGATGGGTTTCCGTGATTCCCCCCCCCCCCCGGACTCTGGCTCGCCAGTGTTGTGCCAGCACTGATTTGCTATGATACAAGTCAAGCCAGCTTATGGACTTCCGTCTCTAAGACGGGCCACGGTTTGCACATTAAAAAAAAACAAAACAAAAAACGCTACGGAAATTTACGCAAATGGCACAATTTGTGCAGTTTGCGTAACTTTACTCAAATTGTGTAAAGCACAGTGTTTTGTATGTTTTGCCCAAATCGGCATCTGAAAAGCATGTGCATGTAGTGTGATTTGTGCAAATTGTCTGATTTTACACAAACTATGCTAGATCGATGTGCTTTTTGGGTGCTGATTTGTGCAAAACATGGGAAATACCATGGTTTATGCAATTTGAGTAAAGTTGTGCAAATTGTGCCATTTGAACAAATTTCTTTAGTGTTTTTTTTAAAAATGCACAACCCACGGCCCGTCTTAGAGGCAGAAATCTGCGGAACCCCACCCCCTCGACTTGGCCCACTTCCTATCATCGGATTGGAAGTGAGCAGGAAGTCTGCTGAGCTCAAACGAGCTGGACTTTCCAGTGTCAGCACATTTATTTATTTATTCATTTTCTATACCACCCAATAGCCGAAGCGCTCTGGGCAGTGTACAACAATCTCTGGGCAGTGTACAGATGGGTGGTGCGCATCTCTAATATAGGTGCAAGATGAAGAAATTAAAAATCTTTTTGTCTCACAGCCAGTGATACATATTTTCATTGCTGAGGCCCAGTTCAGATATGGCATTGCCAATCCCTTAACTATGGTTAAGAGATTAGGAGCAGGCTGTGGTCTTGCATACTTTCCTTTCTCCTCCTCCAATTCCTCTCCCTTGTCAGCATTAACCATGGTGGAGTATTAAGTCTTCACTTATCCTAAAGGTGGTTCACCTTAACCATGATTATCTTTAACCCGGGTTTGTGAAAAAAAGAATGTGGGTGTGTTCAGACATAACACCAAGCCAGGTTTTAGTGACGTGAGCATCATTGAGTTTCAGCCTCATGTACTCCCTACTCCTCTTTTCCCATCCTCCTCATGTGAGGCGGCAGGGGAGGGGAGATTTGAAAGTCATTTTGTATGCAGCAAAATGATAGCTTGGTGTTTTTGCCTGGTAAACTATGGTTTAGACAAGCTGTAGTTTACCTTTGAACTGGTAGCCTAAACCATAAACAAGCTATGTTTTGGATTCCTGGTATTCAGGCAAACTATAGTTTGGCAAATTTGGATGAAATGGCAAATGCAAGACCAAAGGCAACAAGACTTGTGTGCTACTACTAAATTGGCCATTGGTGCACTTTTAGTTTACATGTACTGGCCTGTTCTGCCATGGGATACAAAAGAGTGAGGGTCAACTAGGAGGTATAAGAATTTCTGTTTTGCTTGCAAAACATTACAAGCATGCCCCATTCGAAGCTCCGAATACGAGTGTGAGCACATGTCTGCTGAAAATATTCGCAAATTGTCAGACACATGCTTGTGTTCATCCTATTCCCTATTCCATGTTCAATTTGCGCACATTTCTTAATTTATGCAAATGTCCTCAGTAGACTGAATCATCAGCCCTGCTTTAGTCTATGAAGCAGATCTGCGCAAATCTCCTGTTCAATTTTGGCTCGATTTCCCATCCACACAGAGTGGTGAGACAGTTTTCAAAGAATCCTGGTGGTCTCAAATATCACTCGTTCACCCATCCCTAGCTCTCATTGAACCTCTCTTTTCCCCATAGTTTGGAAATAGGATTTTAAAACGTTTTTTTTAATGCTTGAAACTTTTGCTGCATAGGAAACCTAAAGCCATTTAAAACATCAAAACTATGTTTTTCAGCATTGTCATTTATATTAATATTTCAGTGTTTTGCTTTTACTTTAAGCAAATGTCTTCTCAGTCAATTTGGAAGTCATTAGGCTTCTTCTTGTCATGATTTCAGTATCGAAAAGCTCTTGAAAATGTATTTGGTGCATATGTCAGTAACAACTATTAGATTATTAAAAACACTTGGAGAATGTGTTCCTTTCAGACAATGTGGTTTAAAAAAAACCCATTTGTAATACTGAAATGATGTATGTGCTAGGGATCATTCTTGTTCACATCATCTTGCTACGTAACAAAGGATGCAGACTGGATTGTGATGAGTGCTTGATTCATGATGGCTTTGCAATCATAGCCAAAGTAACCAGCAGCCTGCCTCAAATCTCAATTAACCCAAAGTAATTGGATTTCATCTGTTGTGTCTCAATGGGACTAAATTGGTTTAAAACTAAGTATTTGATCTTAAGTGGGTTGTTGATCAGACTATAAATTATTTAACTGACCCAGAGGTTAGATAGACAACAGTTGCCATTTAAACTAGATGTTTAAGGGTCAAATGTTATTTGGTGGAACCCTCTACTTGCTCTCGATAATCTCTCAGGCTGACCATCACTTCTGGCCAGTGTAGCTGTAACATTGGCTGCATATGCAAACCATGGTTTGTCAACCAGGAGCCGGACTTGTCCCCTCCTTTCTCTGGTGCAGTTTTTTCCTCACCCTTTTCCCTCAAGGTATTTTTAACACGGTTTTGCACAGGGTCCACAACTTGTGGCTGACCTTACTAACCAAGCAAAACCTTGTGGTTGCCAGAACCGAGATTCCAGACATTCCCCAACTGCAAGTTTGAAGCTCGAAAGGGTAGTTGCACTCTGCTTCCGAGGCTCTATGAGCAACTCTTGAAGTACAGCACAATTGCAGGACTATCTCTGCCCCCTCCACAGCTACAAGGCTGTGAGGATGATAATGCACTTGCTGTGCTGAGTGTAACTGTGGACCCCCTAGTTTTGCATCACATGTGCACTGATGCAATGTTTAGATAATGTAAAGCATGGTGCCTTCATAAAGCGTTGTTTGAAACGATGGTTTGAAATTATCCAGCTCTGGGTCAGCTAAGCCCATGGAAGGGTTTGGAGGAAGCAGTTCCAGCAAGAAGTCTTGAGTTGAAGGTGAGTCCAAGATCAGGAATCAAGGCCTCAAGAACAAGAGCAGTCAGAGATGTACTCTGGGCAGATCCCAAGGCACAGACAACATAGTCTGAGGGAGCCCTTATATTCTCCCGTCCCAAGGCTTGACTTCAGATGCTGCAGCCTCTTCTTGCAGAGTGGAAAGCCTAAAGGCAGGTTTCCCCAACCTGGCACCCTCCAGATGTTTTGGACCACAACTCCCATTATTCCTGACCATTGACCATGCTGGCTGGGGCTGATGGGAGTTGTAGTCCAAAACATCTGAAGGGTATCAGGTTGGCCTCTGTCCTAGAACCTAGCACTTTATCACCTTTTTGCTAGTTCCTGCTGAGTGCATTGCACTGGGAATCTCAAGGTTCTTGGTGGTGAGGTGCCCAACCCCTTGCAGAATTTGGTACAAGGTCTGTGGCTCAACAGGTTTCAGGATGTTGGCTTCAGGGCTAGTGTCAGTGTTCAGGTCCACCACCTTTGTACTTTGCACCACTGGCCTTCCCAAGCTGACTGTCCTTATTGACCTGATCTCTGCTCATGGTTGGGCTCAGGACAGAAATGGTTAGAGGCAACCTGGTTGTGTTAACCATGGTTTGTATCAGTGTACATGCATCATGAAGCCATCGTTAATGCCTGAGGAGAGGGATGAAATGGCTCTGGATTAGGAAGGATGGAGAGGGAGTGAGCACATGTTCTCAAGGCTGCTTCCCATTTGAAAGCTATGTTTTGCAGGGAGCCAGTTTTACTTCTGCACTGAGCCAGTGAGTGAGAAGAACTCCCCTCTCTACTCTGGGAGAAGTTGGTAATTAGTGTGATAGAAGTATCCTTATTTATTTCAACTAGCAAGTATTTGTTGTTCTCAATTGGCTTAACTGATCAAATACAGGGAGGCTCAGAGGATGGCAACAAGGGAGAGGGCCTTTTGGGTGGTGGCCCCTTGACTACGGAATGCTCTCTCCAGTGAGGCCTGCCTGGCACCAACATTGTCATCTTTTTGGTGCCAGGTTAAGACTTCTACTCTGAGGCATTTGAAGGCACATGTTGGGCTTTTTATGCATCAGTGGTTTTGGTTACGTTCTGTGCTGATGTTTTAGTTGTTTTATTACATTTCTGTATTTTAATGGAAATTGTTTTTAGGTATTTTATATTTTGTATATTTTAATCATTCTGTTGTAAGTCACCTTGGGTTTTTTTAAAAAGAGAAATGTGACTAAGAAATTCAATTATTGCTATTATTGATGATGGTGATAATTTTATTTATTACATTTCTATACCACCCAATAGCCGAAGCTCTCTGGGCAGTTCACAAGAATTAAAACCACAAAATGCAACATAAAATACAGTGTAACAGTTTAAAACAGTGTAAAATTTACAGGATAAAATAGTAGTAAAAGCGAAAATAAAACCTAGCAGCAGTACAGAGATTTAAAATACAGTAAAAGATTTAAAACAACAGAGACTAAAAGACTAAAATTCCTGAGAAAATAAAAGGTCTTCACCTGGAGCCAGAAGGAACACAACATAGGTGCCAGGCAAGGCTCTCTGGGAAGTTCATTCCACAACCGAGGTGCCACAGCAGAAAAGGCCCTCTTCCTAGTAGCCACCCACCTCACTTCCTTTGGCAGGGGCTTCCGGAGGAGTACTGCTGAGGATGATCTTAGGGTCCGGGCAGGTATATATAGGAAGAGACGATCCCTCAGGTAACCAGGCCCAAACATGGACTGGCAGCCAGCACAGATGGTAAAACACTGGCCTAATATGATCACGTTGGCCAATCCCTGTTAGCAATCTTGCTGCCCTATTTTGGACCAGCTGGAGTTTTTGGACCATTTTCAAAGGCAGCCCCACATATAACGCACTGCAGTATTAATCCAGCCATGAGGTTACCAGGGCATGGATAACTGTAGCTAGTCTATTCCTGTCCAGATAATGACATAGTTGGTATATCAGCCTAAGCTGATAAAAGGTGCTCCATGCCACCAAGTCCACCTGTGCCTCTAGTGACAATGCTGAATCCAAGAGCACCCCCAAACTACGAACTTGATCCTTTAGGGGGAGTGGAACCCCCTCCAGAATGATGATGTAGCATGTAACACCTCTACTGAAAGAACTGCACTGGCTGCCTATTTGCTCCTGAGTCAGGTTTAAGGTTTTGTTACCGGTGTATAAAACCCTAAACAACTTGGGATCAGGATATTTGAGAGAGCACCATCAGCCTGCCTGGTCCCTGAGATCATTGGATGAGGTGCTCCTGGTGGTTCTGCATGGACCTCTCTATAGAAAGCTCCGTGCCTGTTGATGTCAACGTTGCTTGGTTTTTGGCACCTGCTGAAGACATTTTTATTTAAACAAGCCTTCCTTGACTAACCAGTCAAGGTTTTATTAGTACAGTCTGATTTTAAGGGTTTGTTCCACTGTGGTATGAAAGGTATTCACCTCTCACACCTCTCACTATTGCTTTAGAGTTGTAGTTTATCACTTTCGTTCTTCCCATCAGTTATAATCTGTATGCCTTTTTAGTGGCAAAAGAGCAACTCAACTTCCCGCAGCCATCATTGTCCCGAGTTCTCCCCCGGCCCTTTTCAGTCATAGAGTTTCTCCGATCCAGATGTGATGTGGAACAAACTGCTGCAAACCATCACATAGCTAAGTCCCATGAACTTTAATAGTACTGCTTTTCACCATATTACACTGCTGCAGTGGAAACTTACAAAGGGCTCAGGGGCATGTCATTCAGCCAAATCCACAACCCAATTAAGATGAAGCATTTGGATTTAAATAGGTTTAGTGCCGCCGGAATAAATGGAATGGCCATCCCACTCCTGAATATTTGTAGTGGCATATCTAATTGCAGACCAAGTATAGCCAGTGTAGTTTATGACTTTGTGCTCATGCAGCACTTTCTGTGCCACATCCTCAGCACTCATTGACTAGTTCTGTAAATCTTCAAATTGAGCTGTAGCTGTTCAATCTAGTTATTTTGGCTTCAGTGGCTTGTGGCTCAGGGTAGCAATGGATATATCTATTTTTTATTTAAGTTCCAATGTGCAAGCACATGTAACTAAAGTCTGACAGCTGCTATTCCTTGGGTAAAAAAAAACACTTCGGGGAGGGAGCAGAGAAGAAGTGGCTGTGGTGGGTATTTAGCCCTTCCCCCTCCCCACAGATTTTCTGCTCTGAATTACCTCTCCAAGCCAATCTCCCTCCACCCCTTTCAGGATTGGAAGAGGAATTTGGAGAAAAAAGTGACAGATAAGAAAGGATTACTTTTTCTCCCCTCCCCCTTGCCATTTCCTTCCTCCAACTTGATCTTCCAAAGTTACTTTTCCTAAGCAGAAGTGGTCACTGGATTTCTGTTGCATGCATATATCCTACAATTCATGGAGGATAAGGCTACAGTTTTAAATAATTTTTAATTGTAAATTTCAACAAAACAAAACCATAAAAAAGAAAAGAGAAAAAACAATGAATGTAACTACAAAAATTTGGATATATGAATTTCAATTAAGCATGTGAAATGTGTGTGTGTATCGTATGTACATACATATATATGAGTGTACAGCTTTCTAAAAAAAATTATATGTAAACTTCAACAAAGGCAGACCAAATATCCATATATGTATACATTCACAAGTGGCATCTATATAACACCCGTTCAAATGTTCATTTACAGAAGATTATTTGGCTAATTGAAGTGCGATTGATTTGAAATTTTACAAATAATAGTAAATAAAGAAATATAGATTACATTGAGCATTCCAATAACTATGCACAAAACAAAGAGGGGGTGGGTGGGGCTACCAGGCCTAATATTAGCTCCTGTAGCCCCACCCCCTTCCTGCCGTGATATCTGTGTCGACAGGTAAGCCTCGACTCCTTCCTCCACGCCCACAAAATTCTCCCCGCCCACAGCAGCGCGTGTTCCAGGGGAAGGTCCTTCTAAATAGGAAAGATATTCAGGTGCATATGCAAAGAAACTGTGGAGTCATAAAAATTGTACTGATTTTCCCCATAAAATTTCCTTTGAATGAGTAGTAAGAGAACCAGTTTTGTGGATCAGCAGCTATACAATCCTTAAGATGTAATCACAGATGTATTGTGTATAGTTATTTTGACAAACATATTTTGGTTTTAATTATTTAGAGCAATGTGCATCATTCTGCTGTGAAATTAATATATTTTGTTGTGATAAATATTCCACATGTTCCATTTGCAAAAAACATTGTGATGCCTCCACATAATACATTGTGCCGATAACTATAATATAGGGCCATGGTTTTGTAAACTTGATTTTTTTTGGCTTGGGAGACACATCGGCAGCCTCTGAGACCAGGATCATAGCACAATGCTGGGTGGGAGTTGATTTATTTGGTTTGTGACATGATGTCAATATAAATATTCTGTTTCAAAATTACAAATCAAAGGGGATAATTTCAAAGTTCTGCTCAACTATTTATTTTTTCACGTCACAGATGCTAACACATGTTGGCAAAAATCTGTATTAACAAAAATCAGAAGGTGCATAAGATTCTGCTCAAAGATTTTTTTAAAAAGGTGTCTGCTGGCTCATCCATTAGACACATGGCTGGTGGAAACTATCGGGGCATTTCTCTCTTAGCTACCGCAGGTAAAATATTTGCTAGGATTCTCGCAAACTGTCTTCTATCTATTTCAGAAGAGATCCTCCCTGAAACTCAATATGGTTTCCGCCCCTCTAGAGGGACAGTAGACATGATTTTTACTGCACGTCAGCTCCAAGAAAAATGCCGGGAGCAAAATCAACCCCTTTATATGGCATTTATTGATTTGGCTAAGGCCTTTGATACTGTAGACCGTACAGCTCTCTGGACTATCCTTATGAAAATTGGATGCCCCAATAAATTTGTGAATATCCTGCGACTTCTCCATGACAACATGACGGCAACGGTTTTGGACAACAACGGCTCTCATGGTGCTCCATTTAAAGTGGGATCAGGTGTTAAACAGCGATGTGTTATCGCCCCAACATTATTTGCTATTTTCATCGCCATCATTTTACATCTTGTCGAGGGGAAACTTCCCACTGGTGTGGGAATTATATATCGAACAGATGGAAAGCTTTTTAATCTCAGCAGGCTGAAAGCAAAAAGTAAGGTAATTACAACCTCCGTTGTGGAACTTTAGTATGCTGATGATAATGTGGTCTCCGCACATTCAGAGGATGATCTCCAAACTATCCTAAATGGTTTTGCAGAAGCGTACGAAAAACTTGGCCTCTCACTTAACATCAAAAAAACCAAAGTTCTTCATCAACAAGTGCAAGCTAACCCGTTGGTGATGCCATCTATCCAGCTTGGCGGGACAATACTGGAAAATGTCGATCATTTTCTCTATCTTGGCAGCTATCTTTCTGTTACAGCTAACATTCGACAGTGAAATCCAGCATCGTTTGAGCTCCGCAAGTGCCGCGTTTTCTCGAATGAAACATAGAGTATTCGTGGATCGGGATATTTGTAAGAAGACCAAAACACTGGTTTATGAAGCCATTACCAACTTTATTGTATGCCTGCGAAACATGGACTATCTATAAACGTCACTTCCACCTCCTTGAAAGATTTAATCAACGTTGCCTCCGGAAAATCCTGCGAATTACTTGGGAAGATAGGCGAACAAATGTCAGTGTACTGGAAGAAGCAAAGACTACTAGCGTTGAAAAAATGATCCTTCAACGCCAACTTCAGTGGACTGGTCATGTTGTTCGAATGCCTGACTGCCATCTCCCAAAGCAATTACTTTATTCCCAACTCAAGAATGGAAAGTGGAATATCGGTGGTCAATATAAGAGGTTTAAAGATGTTCATAAGGCTAATCTAAAAAAAATGCAATATAAACATCGAAAACTGGGAAGCCCTGGCCCATGAATGATCTAAATGGAGGTTGGCCTTTCACAAAGGCTCCATGGACTTTGAAGAAGCCCGAGTGCAAGGTGAAAGGGAGAAACATGCTAGGCGAAAAGCACGTCAAACGAATCCTTTACAGGACCATCTTCCATCTGGTAACCTGTGTCCTCACTGTGGGAAGCTGTGTGGATCTAGAATTGGCCTCCACAGTCACTTACGGACCCATCGCTAGAGTCTACACAATCTTCTTTAGAATTTTCTCCTTTTCTCCTAGAAGACAATCTTACTCGGTCACGAGTGATCGCATGATGATGATGATGATGATGGTAAATAAACAGAATCTGATGGGCAATCCCTGTTCTGCCAAACCAAGCGTGCAGTCATCTGCCATGTGAACTCAGAGGTTTGCAGATTTTATTGTGATTACCTGGAGGTAGGGTGGTTACGTACTTATGCGTTGCCAAAAAACAAGAAATGCATAATCAAGACAGCAAAAGGAGACACACATTTGCATACAATTTGCATGTGCTAATGTATATAGATAGATGTGAATTTAGAAATAATTCAATTTAAATAGAAATACAGTACATCTCACCATAGTGTGGAAGACTGTGACCAGGTGGCCTGTGTTGCCTGCTCTGCCTGCTGTCCAGGTGCTGCTGATGGGCAGGTGCCAGACTCCTGCTCTCCTTTCTTATGGTTCTTTAACTTTAAACTGGACTAGAATAGAGGATGCTTTCAAATAGAGGTCTGTCCTCTGTAAAGTAGGACGCAGCCACCCTACCTGGAGGTGGGGGTGAGTTTAGAAGAAGTAGAAATTAAGTACCAGTTGTGGAACCGGGAACAGGCTGTCAGCAGTGGAAAAGGCCTAATGGTGATACAAGAGTTGAACCTTCTCTCATTTAGGGCTGCTTCTCAGCTTCTACTTCAGGCTTACAGGACTTTTTTTTGAAATTATATGTATTATGCTTCTTGTTTCTTTCCTAGTTTGGATAGTAATTTCTCATATAAAGATGGCTCCTGGCTTTGCCAGATACTAAATTCAGCACTTGAGGGTTTTTCTATGGTAAAGTTGAACAAGTGACTTGTTTTGCATGATCACCACATCCCACTGTGGCTTATGGTGCCTGCAGGTGCCAGGTTGGGAATCCAAGCCCCCACTGCCATGGCTTCTTGTTACATGCACACCCAGCGAGGGTGGGTTGTTGGGGTGGTTGACAAGCCACCCAGAACCCATGGGCTGTTTTAGGTTGCGGCTGGCTTCTCAACCACCCCAACAACCCACCCTCGCTGGGTTTGCATGTAATGAGAACCTGCGGTGCCTTAGAGGCAGCAGTGTTGGTGGCTCCAGAGTGTCGTTTCAAAGGAGCAAGCTTTTAAGGAGCTATCCATGGTGCTGAACCTTTTCTGGGGATAGGGTTCAACGCCATGGATAGCTCCTTAAAAGTTCAGACTAAAACCCGGAGTGGATACAACCGCCCCACTGACATTGGAGCCAGCAGCCTCTACCGCGTAGAGGGTTGCCTTAACAATGGAGACTTCTATTTGTCTGTGCGGGGCTGGGGCGTTCACACATCACTGTGCTGAAATATCTACCGAGACTTGAAGGAGGTGGATGGGTGTCACTCTATTATTAGTGGCAGGAAAATTTCATGTTGACAAGGTAATGCATGCTGGAGGGAATAAATTCAACTTCTCATGCATTACTGTTGGCTTTTAAATTAACTGGAACCACTCAGTGAAGTGACCTGGACATCATTTTGGACAGCTCAGCGAAAATACCTAACTGAACTACAGGGGCAGGTGTGTCGTGTGTGTGTGTGTGTGTGTGTGTGTGTGTATGTTGTTTGCTAAAAGGAAAAGGGAAATGTTAAGAGATGGAAGGAATTAAATAGGAAAAAGTGGGCAACAGGGTTGACATTGAATACTGAGTTTAGATATCATTAATTGTGTTTGCGTTGCTTGCTCCCCAATAGACCCTACACATTTCGCCCCCATGAACCTCAAGAGAAGACCATGGCTGGAGCTAGCGGAAAGCAAGATGCTCAAAGGAATACTTAGCTTAAAAGCTGAGGGACTTGTGATGGTCGTTGCCAAAAGTACAAACAATTGCAATAACAGCAACTGCTGACCAAAGGGCATTTTTTGTACTGCATTTGCTGCTAATCCAGACAACTCTGTTTCGTGAACTGAAACATAATGGCTGAAACCCTTGGTCTGCATGGGAAGAGTCCATGTTGCTGCTCTTCCTGTGGGAGGATCGCCCCCACTGGAAACTTAGGCAATGCTGGTGTGGGGAGGAGCTGCCACATGGCCTCTTTTTATGTGTCCCAGGGCTTCTGATATTGCCAAAGTCTGGGAAGGGGGCATGCCACAGCAGATCCCACACCACAAAAGTAATGAGGGAAAGGATCCTTAGACTCAGGACAGTATTTAACATATGGCCTTCAGCATATGCTGAACTTGTACCTTTTATTTATGGACTGTTATACTGGTTCTCCCATGAAGCTTCCTTCCCACAGGTTTTATTCATAGGCCCTTGGGCAATGCATCCTCAGTGGGGCCCCTCCCTCAGTGAGTCTACTTTCTCACCACCATGGTCACCCGCTGCTGTTGCTCCTCCTCCTCTTTCTCATCATTGCTACCACTTGCTTGCAGAGAGCCAGTGAGCAAAGCAGGCAGTGGCATCTCCCGCTCCTCCTTCTCACCACCAGCGTTCTCTGGGCCAGAGTGAGAGGCAGGTGAACAAGCAGTGTTGCAATGGTGAAGAGGAGGAGCAACTCCAAGGGACTAATGTAAGTGGGGCCCTGCTGGGGTGTGGGCCCTTGGCAGGTGCCCAGCCAGGCCTACCCTTGACCTGCAATTCATTATTAGGAAGAGCAACTTATTAGTTTAGCAACTCAAGAAAAAGAATACCAAAGGAAACTGTAGCATATCTTTCTCCAGAGGTTTTTACGTACTACTTAAGCACTTGGTTTTTGTACAGAACCCTGCTAGTTCAAGTAACTGTCAGGAGCAACCAGGGCTTGAACTGGCAGTCATTTGCTGAGCCACTAGAACAGCAGATTAGAGCATCTTCCTGGCCAATGAAGAATTCTCTGGCTCTGAACTGGCCCCACCCCCACCTATCCAGGTAGGCTATTGGGCCCTCCTAGACAGGAAGGACTGTAAAGGGCTTCCTTTTTTGGCTGGGTCTCTGCCTGAACAACAACAGTCTTTCTTGCTGTGAAGCATTTTAGTGTGGTGTTCGGCTCTGATTCTTTCCTCTGGTTTCCTGGTGCAATTCCTCGCTCCAGTTTCCCTGCTCCTGCCTCCCTCTTTCTTGCTGCCTATGACTCATCTAGGGATGTCAGAGAAATGTGCAATGGATTCAAATGAGTTCAGATTTCAATGAATCCGACCCGTGGATTCAGCAGTGCACTGGCTTTTTCAGAGTCGCATGGATTCTGTGGATTTGCAGACAAGTTTTTTTTTTTACTTTCTGTAATTTTACACAAATGTAGTCATAGAAAATATGAAAAATAATAATAAAAGACCACTGACCAAAAATGTGCATCCCCCCCCCAGACTAAAGTGTGAAAATGCACATTTTGGGGGGATTTGCGCATTTTCAGAAGTGCTTCTGAACTCATTTGCCCAAAATCCAATTCTGTCAATGAGCGGACGATGGAACGAAAGGCACCTGACAATCTGGAAAATGCAAATGGGATGGTTTTAACAAAGTCCGTACATCATCCCTGACAGTCACAGTAACCGATCCAGATGGCACCCAAATCCTTCAGGGTTATGATTCCACATGATAGGTGTTGAATAGGTTTCTGGTTTGTGGAGCCATGGGCCACTGGACGTTCTCAAAAGCAGAGAAAGTAAATGTCTCTAAGGGAAAATGCATGTAGGAAAGGCTCTTTTTAAAAGTCTTACATGCATACTGGATAACCTTTTAACATTTTTTTAAAAAAATATAGTGAATGATTGCTGGCCCACGGTTGAGATGAGTGAGTAGCTGTTTCTGTTTAGAACTTTCTCTGTAAGCTAGGATAGACTTTTCCCCACATACCACCTTGCCAGGGGTGGAGGAGCCCTGGTGATCTGGGCATTTCCTCCAAAGAGGCCAGGTGGGGGCCTCTGAGTCCGCGACCCATTCACATGTTGATGGTTTCCCCAAGTGCCCTCAGTGGTTTTCCAAGTACCCTCAATCGCCTCCCCAAGCACCCTTGATGGGTCATGGTCAGGAATGCACCCAAAGCCACCTCATCCCTCCTACCTGGCTGGACCGGTTTGTCCTGCCTGAGAAAGGAGGGGTCAGGCTATTGAGCGGGGGCAAGGGAAAGGGATAAACAGGCAGCCGTGACTACTGCTCTTTGTTGAATCAAGGTGCGACGAAGCACAGAGTGGGTCATCGGCTAAGGCCAGCCCAGACATTAAACCCCCAAGCAGAGCGCCTGGGTATGCTAGTGTAAGTTCTTGGTTGCTAGTTTAAACTAGTGTAGGTTCTCTGTTGTTAGCTTAAGGTCTCAGTTGTCTTTTGTAGTTCTGACTGTGTGTAACAAAGGTACAGTCATGCCTTGGATTGAGAGCATAATTCGTTCCGGAAACGTGCTTGTAATCCAAAACACTTGTATATCAAAACGAAATTCCCCCAAAAAATTTGTACAGAGATTTTTAATTTAAGCCGTACTACAGTACTTGTATTACAAGCCGTCACTTGTATATCAAGTCAAATTTTTAAAAATAAATATTTTAAAATTTGCTTGTCTTGCAAAACGCACTCAAACTAAGTTACTTGCAATCCAAGGTATTACTGTATTCCATTCTGTCAATTTCATTTCCCTTATCTCCCTACCCAATTTGTAACTGACTAATACCTCAATAAACTTCCTTTCACTTTACCCGTAGAGTGTGTGTGATGTTTCTCTGTTGACTCAGTGCTAAATTCCAGTGTCTCCGATCTGGGCTGAGTTGGGATTGCGTGCGGTGAGATCAATGCTGTCGGTGAAAGCCGCGGATCTCCCGCTCTGCAGTAAAGGACTGGCGGCAGTCCTTCACAGTAATGCTTTCCAGGATTGAATGTAGGTCACTTAAAAATGCATCATAGGGAGCTTCAAGAGGTGTTCAGTCATCCATCCCTATTGGGTTTGTGTTCAAGGAGATATTTCATAGGTACCAATCTTGCTTTGTCAGTCTGTATTTTTACCTCATTGGGTCAATATAGCTGGATGCCTGCTGTAAGCCCTTCAGGTGTGTGTCTCTGCCAAAGATGTTAAAGCAAGGCTGAGCAAACCTGTTCAACTGCAAAAGTTAAATGCGGTGATGCTGACAACATTTTCCTTTAAATCAGGAATATATGGAAATTAAAAGAAGGGATCCACAGGGGGGGAAAAACCTAGAGAAAGGGAGGGAAATATCATTCATTTTCCTTATGTGACTCATTGCCAAGTTACCATTTGCACAGAAGTGCTGGGAATTGAATACTTTCAGCCTAAGTTGGACCAAGGGTATTTACATGCTAAGTGCTGGGCTGCTGGATGACATAGTAGATCCAATTCTTATTTACTGTAATTTAAAGTCAAATAGTTTATCTTAAATTGAATGCAAATAAGTATTGAATAAGGCAGTTTGGAGTATTTAAACATGCTGTTCATACAATTAGTATGCTAATAGCATTGCTTCAGGAATACAGAGCCTATTATGTTTAATCATCAAATGTCATTTTGAAAATGTATTAGATTGCATTGTTTTGCATATTATCTTAACAGTATGTAAGATTGCATCTTGCAGCAAAAAAAATAAATAAAATCCTCCTGGCTTGGGCCTTCACACTCTTCCATCATCTTGAACTTCGCTTTATACTTAAAACATGAAAAAATGATTCCCACTCTGTGGAGGAAAGAAGAAAACCAAGTGCACATTTAAAAATATGTGGCATTTTAATCCAAATTATTGTAAGGAATAAACATAATTTCCTCATTTGTAATGAGCAGTATTTTCTAATTATGCAGGCTACATAAGCCCTGATCTTGTGGGAATATAAAGACTCCGTCTTAATTTGGGAGATGCTGAGTACTTTCAGAATTGTTTGTTTAATCAATTTATGCTTGACTACCGTATATCTAAAATGTTGAAGGCGATCAGAATCCCACAGTAAGGCCATAATAAAGCAAAGGTAAAATTGCACTAATGGAAGGATCATCATCATGATACCTTTACAGCACAATCCTGTGGCCACTAGAGAGCATCTAGGCAGCCATAGGATATTTCGGAGTCCCAGCTCTGCCCTTGGAAACTCGCTCCAATGTTAGCGCTGGGGCTTGGAGTGCCCTCCACTCCTGCCTGCAGCCGGTGCAGAAAGGACCATGGTGGCTGCGTCCCCGAGGTCTGTGGGGTGGGGAAGGGAGGGACTGCCAGCGCCACCATGCTATGAAGTATCCTAGCGGTGCCTCAGCCTCCGTCCGTCCCGCTCCGAGGTGCCTCAGCGAGATGGCTGAAATTGGTCGTCTAGCTGAGGGGCGGGCAGGGGGAGCATGCAGGCGACCGTCAGCTCCGCACTCCTCCTGCCCTCCATAGGAAGCCCACAATCGGCATCCCGATTGGATTGCACCCTTAAAAAAGTAATTGATTTTAATAAATAAGCCTTGTATTTAACATCTTGCCTGGTCATCATAAGCCTTATTCAGGCATTCTCTTAGCGGGTACAGCAAACACATGAGGAGAGGGAGCACTTCAGCGCCCACCCCTTTCCTTTGTTGCATCTGTAACAATCTATTCATGGAGGTCGACTGTTTGAAGAAGAGAGTCTCCATGGAGAGGAGGCTCTCTTCTTCAGACAGACACCCTCTACGATGCAACGTAGATGCAGTGAAGGAGACGGGTGGGGGTGGCGTGCTCCCTCTCCTCTCGTGTTTGCCGTGTTCAGGTACAGAGCACCTGTATATGTATACAGTTAACCAGGAATTCCATGCAGCTGAGTGAAGGTCTGGTGGAGGAGGCACAGATTCTGTGCCTTGGTTTCTGTTCTAGCTACAGAAGAAGGAAGGTCTCTTCCACCACAACAAGCAGAGAAACAGAAGGGACTGGTAGAGGGGAGATGGATCATTCTGTCCCTCCCTCACCAATCTGCTTGGTAGAAGGGTTTTTGTTTGCTTGCTTGCTTGCTGTTTTACTAGCCTGCTAAAACGCTAGTAGCCTGCATTTCCTCTTTGGTCTGCATGGAAATAGAACATGGAAACTACATGGAAATACAGAAGGGTCCCTGGCATCTCCAGGTAAGGTTGGGAAAGACTCCAACTCTGGAGAACCATGTCAGTCAGTATAGATAGTACTGAACTACATGGACAATGACAAGTTGGTTTTATTTATTAATTAATTTATTCATTCTAAGCATTTTTTTAAAATCCTGCTCTTCACTGAAAAGGCACCCAGAGTGGGTTCCAAGAGTCAGTAACTAGTCAGTGGCTGCCCTCAGGCTTACTGTAAAAAACGCCACGAGACACAAGGAAAGGGATTGGGAGAACAGAGGAAAAAAGCATGATGGTGATAGTTGATTCAGTTGCACAGATGGATGGGAATGGATTGGTTCTGGATGGATTGATTCTGGAACCAATTGTATTCAGGTTTGCATTGCATCTGTTGTCCTTCTAGGATGGCCTGCTCTTTGCTGGCCTGTTCCTCTTTTATTTTTTCTCTTCTACAGTTTCTCTTCTCCTTTTGAGTTCAGCTTAATTTGTTTCTTCTCCCATTCCCTCAGTGGAAGATGTTTCCTCAGACATCCTTTTGGTGGCAGTTGGGGGAGGGAGGGGCCACCACTGAGTGCTGGTTGTGTCTGCTTCTTCTCCTGTCCTCACCAGGTTGTGTCTGCTTCTTCTCCTGTCCCTTCAGGGCAGCTTCCAATGTTCCTAGAAGCAGGTTAAAATTATCTGGACAAGCAATGGAAATTGAGGAGCATATGTGAGCTTGGAGGCCTGACCAAGGAGCTTTGCAGCTAGATTGTCTTTCTCGGTTGGGCCTTTATACTCATGCATGTACCTGCCTCTCTTTGTTTTCCATTGCCTCTCTGGACTGTGAGCACTGCCTCTGCAGGTATACAGGAAAGAAACTGGAGTTGCCAAGGGATGCCAGGGGCCAAGGACTCTGTCAATTGCTCAGCCTCAGTTGACTACATCAGTCATAAAGGAATGTAGCAGAGGAGATGGATATAAATATATAAAAGTACCTGAGTAGGTTGTGCTTCCAGGGAGGAACCAGGAAGTGGTTGAAGGCAACACCCACCGCTTCTGGCCTGAGGAGAGAGAGGCCACTGCCACCAAGAGAGCTTAGTGGAAAGGCTTTGTTTAAATCAAACTTAGGTTTGTTTGGAAGGCAGTGTCTGTGTGAGTCTGTGGGGTGCAGTACACCAACTTTGGAACAATGATTCTAATTCGTGTAATTAGGATTGTTAGGATACTTAAGGATATTAGCATACTTAAGTGTAGATATTAAAGAGCTGAAAAGGGAAGAATGGAATGCAGAACTCTAAAATGCATCTTCAAAGTCAAAATAGTTAGTTGTAGTAATATAATCCAACCTTTGTATGACACAGGACATTGAATTAAAAAGAGCTTTGTAGTAGCACATAGGTTCGAAGGACCCTTCCTTTTAAGAAAAGAAGTGGACATTATTGCTTCATACCAAATTGGCATAAGTGCAGAGATTCTGGACTGCTGATGTTTTTGCAAATGCTTGAAGGATTTTCAATTTTTAAAAAAATTGAATGAATAAATCCCTTCATTAGTTCTGTTTACCAAACTGGGTAGATCCGAATTTACCTTAGACATAGTGGGCCTATGTGTTAGGGGGAGTGGTGATATGATTACTTTTTGAAAAGGTGTGAAAAGGAAGGGAGAGGCAATAATCTTCCATGGCATAAAGGCTACCTCTGTTTCATTCACTTACTTTGGCACTCCTTTCTGTTTCCATTGAAGTTGGTGGGCACTGAGCCATAGGCACTAATGAGTATGTGTGTGTGTGTGTGTGTGTGTTTTCTTCACACTGCAAAATTTCAAAAATTTGCTTCTGTAGATATGGTCATAATATCCTGTCTTTATTTTTAAATTAGTTTTAAACATTTTTTCAAAGATTATTTCAAGTGGAACTGCAAGCTCTTTAAAGAATATACACTTGTGTTTCCAAACTTACTTTTTTGAGGCTGCCTCACTGTGCAGGCCTATTGAGGAGTAATATAAGCAAGGTCAGATCATGGCTGTGATCGGCCCCGGCCTAGCAGGCTGTAGTAGTTTTACCCCTATTCTGCCCCAATTCTGAACTCACACATATGGTATTTGCATGCACGCACACAGTCAAAGAAAACTATGTTATGTACAGCAACAATATGGCTGCGAGAGAGGGAATTACATATCTTGGTGGAACATCCTCTTTAGTGCTTCCCTGGAAGCAAAATATTTTAAAGCTCCCTCACACATTAATCATGTGAATGCCCCACCCCTGATGTCAGGCAGCTTCCCCAGCCTTGCTCCCAATGTCCACACATTGAGCCTGGATGTAGCCACAGAGGAAACCTGGAGTGGAACTTGGTTTCTGCTAACTCCCAGGCAATGTGGGATGTGTGTGTAATTTTAATCTGCAACCTGAAAGCTGATTCATGTATTTCAAAGGATGATATAAGCAGGTGGAAAAACATGGGAAATTAGTAATTTGTCTCCTCTGCAATGAATTGCTTTAATGAATGCCAACCAAGCTTTATCTGAACCGCCGTGAGTCTGTCCAAGAGTCTTATCTCTGTGTGTATGCCCTTTCATAAGGAGATAGCTCTTGGAGCTGTGGGCCAGATAGCCTGAGAGCCAGAGATCCACAGATTTGCTTACCACGGTTGTGGAATGAGCTCCCCAAAGAGGCTCGCCTGGCGCCTACATTGTACTCTTTCCGGCGCCAGGTGAAGACCTTTCTCTTTTCCCAGGCATTTTAATCATCTTAATCATTTTAATCTTGTAGTTGTTTTTAACTCTGTTATTGTAACTGCTGCTGCTAGCTCTGCTGTGTGTTTTTAATCTGTGGTTTTAAATTTTATATTTATTTTATATTGTATTTTATGGTTTTAACTGTTGTAAACCGCCCAGAGAGCTTCAGCTATTGGGCAGTAGAAAAATGTATTAAATAAAAAAAATAAAAATAAAAAGTAAGCTTCCCTCTCCCCTCTGGTGAATGTAATGAATACTAGCCCTGCTCTCTAAATCTGGAGCTGAATATGGGGCAGGGCATTGTCCCTGCAGTCGTATTGCACTTCTGTGACTCAAAAGTGCAATGTAAGTGTGGGGACTACGTATGTTCACCTCCTCAGCTCCATACTCTGGAGGAGTAATAAGGCACATACATGTCACGCTGTGCTTTGGACATGCTCTTATACCACCAAAGGCAAATGCTTCACATATGTACTCCAGGTCCCCCTCCTCCTGAGCTTGGAACTAGGAAAGGGGAGGATTATTCCCTGCCCTCATACCACACATCACAGTCACCCAAAATGCTTTGGTAACTCCAAGTAACTTTGCGGAGAGACTTTGCCCCTCCTCCATTGGATAGGGAACAGAGGTCCCAACAAGCATAACCTTTGACAGTGGACACGAAAGATGACAGTTGACCAAGGATACTGGGTGTTGATGCCAGGACTGTTTGCTTGAGTTGTAAAATATATGTTCTTTAAAAAAAAAAAAATCAAACAAACAGGCATTATAAAAACATGTGGTACTACCTTCAAAATGGTGTTTCTGGACAGCCCCAGTTCTTATCAATAAGGTTTGTAGAAGAGCATCTCTTTTATGTTGACCATCTATAAATTCATTGTGCAATCTAAACTTGTACACCCCACTGGAATAATTGCAACATCAGCACTTAATTGCATTCTGAACTCTCCTTGATTTCAACAGGATTTAAGTAAATGTATTCTGAATTGCATCTCTTATGTTTGAATTAAAAGCTTAATTAGTTGACTACTAGGTAAAACCCTATACGGCTCCGGTCCAGCTTATGTGGCTTACGCTGGCTCAGCTTGTCTGAGCGTGGAAAGCTAAGCAGGGTCAAGCCTGGTTATTACTTGGATGGGAGACCCCTCCTCTAGTTTCCTGCATTGAGCAGGGGGTTGGACTCGATAGCCTTGTAGGCTCCTTCCAACTCTATCATCTATGAAATCTATGAAAATCTCAAGGAGCGCCTCCAGCAACATCAAGTAGGCCGCTCAACAAGGTCTGCCATGGACGGCCTTCTCCTTGTCCCATCAGCCAGAGCAGCCAGGCTGGTGGGGACTAGGAAGAGGGCCTTTTCTGTGGCAGCCCCCAAGTTATGGAACTCCCTCCACAGTGACCTTCGCCATGCCCCCTCCCTGATGAACTTCCGACGGGCTTTAAAAACACGGCTTTTCAGGCGGGAATATGGGGTGGGTTAGGTTTTTTTTTAAAAAAAACAACAACTCTTATATTGTTTTAATGGTGTTTTAATTGTATGTTAATTGTGTTTTAATGGTGTTTTAATTGTGTTTATTATATTTATCCTGATTGTACATCGCCCAGGGTGGCCGGGTGACGAGCCAGATGGGCAATTTGTAAATATAATATAAATAAATAAATAAATAAATAAATAAAATACTAGGGAATCAAAGATTGTAAATCCTTTCTAATACAAATTCTGCTTTTTGTTGTAGGTGTGGTTACAAAAGTACGGCTATCTTCCACCAACTGACCCCAGAATGTCGGTGTTGCGCACTGCAGAGACAATGAAATCTGCGATAGCTGCTATGCAGCAGTTCTATGGCATTAACATGACAGGAAAAGTGGACAGGAATACAATCGAGTAAGTAAATGTTACAGGACCACTCTTGCCTTTTTAAACTCCTAGAATGTAAGTGTAGGGAATGTGAAGTATAGCAATGACCAGCTAGCTAAATACCTCAGCAGCTCTAAATGTTCAGTCAGTCTGAATATGAGCTAGAATACTTTTTCTTTTTAATCATCTACCGGGAAGTAAGGGAACCTAAGAACTGAATAGGATGCGATTAAACTTCAATAAAGGTCCATTTCATAAGATGAGAGAAAAGGAAAGGTATGAAAAAAAGTTTTAAAAGTTCACATTAAAAAGAAAACCTACCAAACACTTCTGTCTTGAAATGAATGTAAAATCAGGATTAGCAAAGAAAGAAAGAAATACTGGAAATGAAGTTATTGGACTTGTGGAAAAATCCTTTTGCTATTCAAAACAACACATGTTTGAGATAGGTAAACATTTACTGCATTATTTACTAGGGTGATTATGGGGCACTATGCAAACAACAGAATTATATAAATTATAATCTGTTATCTATCGGGAGTCCTTGGTCCTTACCAGACTCCCTCTCCGGGAAACCAAGTTTATTGAGTGCATGTACTGGAGGTTGGATCCCAAGGGCAGTCTGGGGATTCTGCTCGTGTACCGTCCACCCCGCTGCACGACAGACTCCCTGGCCGAGGTGCTGGAGGTGGTCTCTGATGTGCGTGTGTTGTCCCCCAGGCTATTGGTGCTGGGGGACTTCAATGTGCATTCAGGGGCTGTCCTCACGGGGGCACCTCGGGACTTCATGGAGACCATGGCTTCCTGGGAGCTGCACCCTGTATTAACTGGACCTACCCATGTAGCCGGTCATGCACTGGACTTGGTTTTTGTTTCTGGAGAGGGGAGAAATGATCTGGAAATCGGGGGTATATCCGCCACCCCCTTGTCATGGTCAGATCACTATCTGGTGGGGTTGGATTTCTCGATGCCACAACCCCTCTGCAGGGGTGAGGGACCTATTAGGATGGTCCGCCCCAGGCGTCTTATGGATCCGGATGGATTCCTGAACGCGCTTGGGGAATTGGAGCACACAAACGGTAGCTCGGTCGAGACCCTGGTGGACGACTGGAATGCTGCAATCACCAGGGCATTAGACCGAGTTGCTCCGAAGCGCCCTCTTCGCCTAAACAGAGCTCGCGCGGCGCCATGGTTCACTCCGTCGCTGCGAGCTCTGAAACAAGAGGTGAGAAGGCTAGAGCGCCGATGGCGTAATTCCCGCTCCGAAGACGATCGAACACGGGTCAGAGCTGCATCTTCAGCCTACCGGGTGGCGGTGAAGGCAGCAAAAAAGAATTTCTATGCTGCCTGCATTGCGTCTGCGGAGTGCTGCCCCAGGAGGCTGTTCCAAGTGATCCGGAGTCTGGTCGGTCCAGTCGCTCCGGACCCATTGGAACAGTCTAAAGCCTCCTGTGAGGCTTTAGCGAAGCACTTCGCAGATAAAATCGATCGGATTAGGAGTGGGATATCGTGCGTCGTGGGCACAGGGAGTGAGCGGGAGGAGGCCAATGGCAGACCGGTTTTGTGGGATCGGTTTCGGCTTCTTCCTTCTGATGAAGTGGACAAGGCGCTTTCATCTGTGAGGCCGACCACCTGCTTGCTTGATCCTTGCCCGTCCTGGCTCATAATGAGCTGCAGGGAGAGACTGGGTGAGGGGATCAAGGCGGTGGTGAATGCCTCCCTCGAGGAGGCAGTGATGCCATCAGCCCTCAAGGAGGCAGTAATAAGACCGCTTCTAAAGAAGCCCTCCTTGGATCCCCAGGATTTAAACAACTTTCGCCCAGTCTCCAATTTACCATTTCTGGGCAAGGTGATCAAGTGGGTGGTGGGTGCTCAGTTGAAGGCACACTTGGATGAAGCCGATTATTTAGATCCGTGCCAGTCGGGCTTCAGGTCTGGACATGGGACAGAGACGGCCTTGGTCGCCTTGGTGGATGATATGAGGAGGGCTTTGGATAGGGGCGAATGCTCCTTTCTAGTCCTCCTCGATCTCTCGGCGGCTTTTGATACCGTTGACCACGGTATACTCCTGGAGGGCTGGAGGGGTTGGGCTTGGGAGGCACTGTATTGCAGTGGTTCCGGTCCTTCCTCTCTGGAAGGTACCAGAGGGTAGTTCTCGGGGAGGAGGCTTCGGACCCTCGGCTGCTCACTTGTGGAGTGCCGCAGGGTTCCATCCTCTCCCCGATGTTATTCAACATCTACCTCAAGCCGCTGGGAGCTATCATCAGGAGGTTTGGGGTGCGGTGTCATCAATATGCGGATGACACGCAGCTCTACCTCTGTTTCAAGTCCTCACCGAGGTTGGCCGTTGAGACCCTGTCCAAGTGCCTGGAGGCAGTGGCTGGCTGGATGGGAAGGAACATGCTGAAGCTGAACCCCGACAAGACCGAGGTACTGCTGGTGGGGGACAAGGGGAGGTTAGGGGATGTTGACCTGGTGCTGAATGGGGTACATCTACCCCTGAAGGACCAGGTCTGCAGCTTGGGGGTCATTCTAGACTCCCAGCTGTCCATGGAGGCTCAGGTGGCAGCTGTGAGCCGGGCAGCGCTGTATCAACTCCATCTGATACGGCAGCTGTGCCCCTACCTTCCTAATCACCTGCTCCCATCAGTGGTTCATGCCTTGGTCTCCTCTCGCCTAGACTACTGTAATGCGCTCTACGTGGGGTTACCCTTGAAGACGGTTCGGAAGCTACAGCTGGTACAGAACGCGGCGGCTCGCCTGGTTAAAGGCAGCCGCCGGCGGGATCACATCACGCCAGTGCTGAAGGATTTGCACTGGCTACCAGTTGCTTGCCAAGCCAAATTCAAGGTGTTGGTTTTGACCTTTAAAACCCTATACGGCTCTGGTCCAGTTTATCTCAAGGAGCGTCTCCAGCAACACCAAGTGGGCCGCTCAACAAGATCTGCCACGGATGGCCTTCTCCTTGTCCCTTCAGCCAGAGCAGCTAGACTGGTGGGGACGAGGAAGAGGGCCTTTTCTGTGGCGGCCCCCGTACTGTGGAACTCTCTCCCGAGTGACCTCCGCCATGCCCCCTCTCTGATGAGCTTCCATCGCTCATTAAAAACCTGGTTGTTCAGGCGGGAATATGGGGTGGGTTAAGATTTTAAAATTTTTATATTGTTTAAATGTATTTTATTGCATTTATGTATTTTATTCTGTGTACATGGCCCAGGGTGGCCAGTTGCCGGCCAGATGGGCGATAAATAAATATTAATAATAAATAAATAAATGAAACAACTGCTGAGGAATCCGTAAATGTAGCAATCTACTACATTTACTACATGTAGTCAAACTAGGTAGCCAGCCACATCTCTCCTAATTTCTCTGGTAGACAGAAAGGATTTGTGGGAGGAGCTGGGTTAGGTCGGTCTTCCCTCTCCTGGTGCCCTCCAGATGTGTCGGAGTACAAATCACATCATTCCCAGCCAGCATGGGCATTGGTCATACTGGCTGAGGCTTATGAGAGTTATACTCCAACACATCTGGAGGGCACCTGGAAGGTGGAAGGCTGGGTTAGTCATTCACTTCAGAGCAGGCTTTGGAGATATTCAGAAGCAATGACAGAGCGCCTTACTATTTTGGAGTGTCCAGAGCCCAGTGCAAAGCGAGACTCAACCCTCCTATGAATTCTCTGTGCGTGCCAGAGAACTCAGAGGAGAGGTTCAGTCTGTTCCTCCTACCAAACATGAAGCAAAAACACCCCTTCCATTCTCTGCAATGTGCACAGAACATGGGAATGGGGAAGGTTCCCTCACTTCATGCCAAGCATCTAGGGGCCGATGGTCACCATAAATAAATTTATGGTGGCCCCTTGGCCACCACATTGGTGGACTTCTGCTCCAAGGTTGGAGAATTCTCCAACATATACAATTAAATTATTCTTAGGTAAGTTGGACATAAATTTCCCAATATAGCTGAGCATTTTCCAGATCCCCCAGTTTCATTGCACGACGCTGCAGATGCAGTAAGCAACCTAAAGACACAGACCTTGTGCTAGAAGGATTTGCTACAGACTTTTAAAAAATAATAATAATCCTATTACTGTAATATTTCCAAGGTTGTGAAAGGTTTTCATCAAAAGTATATGAATAGAAAATTTCTCCATTTGGGGAAGAAGCAAAAGTTCTTGATTTAAAAAAAAAAATCAGAACAAAAATCCTGTCATACATTCTCATTATTAAATGTCTTATAAAAGATTAACATCTATTTTGGCAAAAGGTGTAAGTAATATTAATATCCATATGTGGACAGATGGGTAGATAGATATTGTTAGAGAAGACCAAGCAAGGGGTGAAAGCAAAATCATAATATGCAAAGATAAATAAATACTGTCAGTTGATATTTTTTTTAAAGGTGGTAACAAGGCATATGACAGGATGGAGTGGGAAATGTTAGGGACAGTAGTTGGTTTAATATGTGTTCCAACTTCCAAAACTAGATGGAATCATATGTACCCTATCATTTGCTCAAACTTTTGTGTCACTTAAAAACATGACAGTGGTATGCAGAAGCGATAGGTGGGACAATAGAAATCATAGAGTTGGAACGAGCTCACCACCTTAGGCTTACCCATCCCTTGCTCAGTCTTTAGGCCCAGTCTTTTCCTTCTCCTGGGATGACTTATCAGATTCACAGCTATTACAGACAGGAAGTGGGGAGCATAGCAGATCCTCTCAGTCTGAGAATGTGAGAGGCTCTTAGCCTGATCACTCCCTTCCCTTTCAAAAGCTGCATGTGCCAGCTACCAAAGAGAGGTTGAGGTAGGTACAGCCACAAAGGGATAGTCTGACAACCTCCACGGAGAGGAAGGTGCCTTCCCACAGCCTGACCTCCACATGTCTTTTGGATTTGCTTGCAAGTTGTGGGGTGGGGGAGAGAGATAGGGAAGTTAAACTGTAAATGAGAGGAGCGTGTGTATAGAAAACAAGAGAAAAGAATATGAATAGAAGAAAAAAAAACAATACCTAAGAAAGCCATCTTGGTTGTGCAGCAGCAAAGCATGGGAAAGGGATAATCAGCCTCTCAACCATATGTAAGGGGAATTTTCATCTTCTTGCTTTGATACCAGAAGGTTTGTTAGTCCTGTTGTGCAGAAGGAACTATCACTGAAAGCCATCTCTTCTCTGTAGGAGTGATACATGCAAAAGGAGCTTTTGGCAGGTGGAGAAACTAAGGATGGACATACCTGACAATTTGTCTCTCAGTTTGTGGTTTTTCCAATCTTAGGTCTGGTTTTTCCCATACTTTGAGATTTTCAATTTAGCATGGAGAATTGTAAGCATTTTTGTGCACATTTCTCCTGAGACATGCATTTTTGTGCACATTTTTGCAAGCAATTGCAAAAATGCAGTATACACATATAGCACAATATATACATCTTTTGCAAGCAATGTTCCCATTATTTTCACTAATATATGCATTTTGTGTACACTTTCCTGTAATACAGTAATACCTTGGATTGAGAGCATACTTCGTTCCAGAACCGTGCTTGTAATCCAAAACACTCTTATATCAAAGCGTGATATATCTGGCGGGCGTGAGCGGAGCCGATTTCGGCCCGCTACGCCCGCTCAAGGTGAGCGGTTACATCCCTACAAGTTGTCTTGCAAGACATCACTTGTTTATCAAGTCAAAAAAATTTTAAAAAATTTGCTTGTCGTGCAAAACGCTCTCAGACCAAGTTACTTGCAATCCAAGGTATATGCATTTTTGTGTGCTTCTTCTGATTGGAGAATTCCATTTCAAAATTTGGAGAAGTGTGAATTTTGAAGGATGAGTATCAGTTCACATATTGGATTGAAAGTGCAAATTAGTTTGGAAGTGCAAAATTAGATAAGTTTGCATTAAAATGTGAACCAAACAAACTTCTCCCCCGTCCCTAGGAGAAACATTTTGGGCATCCAACACCATATACCTATAGATTATGTAAACTGGAACCCTTGCACAGGTCAAAACGTTTGGCAAGGTGGACAAGGTGAATGGAGTTCAGAGGCAAGTTGCTACCCTTGCCTCTCCCATTCTCCTTTACCTATCAATATTTCTTTTTGCTTGCTTCTCTCATCTTTCTAATAGCTTTGTTGGCTATCACATTATCAGAATTTAGATTATATTCTCCTTGCAGCATAGACTTGTGTCTTCCCTCGCCTTATATTCAAAAGCACAATGTATATTGATGACACATAAATAAATGCAAATCATAGGGCAGGGTTTATGGTTGTTAATTTCAATGGAATACAGTAATACCTTGAATTGCAAGCATAATTTGTTCTGGAAACGTGCTTTTAATCCAAAGCACTTGTATATCAAAGCGAAATTCCCCATAAGAAATTTGTACACATCTTTTTAATTTAAGCTGCAATAAAGAATGATAGTGTAAAGTCTTCATTTTTCTTGACCGTACTACAGTACTTGTATTGCAAGACGTCGCTTGGTTATCAAGTTAAAATTTATTTTAAAAATTTGCTTGTCTTGCAAAACACTTGCAGACCAAGTTACTTGCAATCCAAGGTTTTACTGTATAATGGGACACAGGATTGTACAAATACTTGGAAGTCGCTTCCAGTGAGGTAAGTGAGATTTACTTTCAAGTTAGTATGTAAGATTGGATCCACTTTCAGTTGACATCCAGGACAAAACTCCTGTTGATTTTGTGTATTGCACCTTAAATTAGAGGATTCTACCCTTAAAGGTGGCCTAGAAATAATTTTAAATAAAATAAATTTTAAAAGGTAACTAAACATCACTTTGCTCAGATTAAATTCTTTTTCCGGAACATTAAATCATAAGGACAAGATTTCTGAGTTAGACCAATAGATTATCTAGCCCACTGTCCTTTGCACTGTTGCTTGTAAAACGTCACTCTAAGTCAGCTCCTGCATTTAATTTTGAGTAGAATTTTCAAAAAGTTTTAAGTGGTGAATGTGAAACTATTGAATCAAAGAGTGTGCCAGAAGGCAGAGATGTCTGTTAACATATTTTTCTTTAAAACTCAACACAACCATAAAGTCATTTGATACTGCAGTGTAAGTTTCTTTGTCAATCACTTAACTATTGAATGATCCCAGTTTCTTTAACCTAGAGTGGAGTTCCATATTTTCCCCCATGGTTTGACTGTGGACTTGACACCTGCTTCCTAGAGCAACTATCTTTCCCACCATTTATAACTTCCTTTACCGCCAAGCTGCAATCTAGGTAATATTCCTTTGGTGAAATATACAGCTTCCTCCCAAACCACTGCTAAAGTGTAACATTTAAAAGCTTCTAGCAATTGAAGCTGTATTCGCCTGTCAAAAGCTCATTCATGTTAGCTTAACAGAGAACCTTGTCTCTAAGCTCTACCCTGTCTATTAAATCCTGAAATATGTTGCTGAAATCTAGGCTTCTTAGAAGGCAGCCAATAGTTTCTGATTCTAAAACTAAGGTGATGCCTGTTGCTGGATTTTCTAAATTCCTAAAGTTCAGGGATGCCTGACCCTTTCACCTTCCCTAAGGGCACCCGTGAGGCCTTCTTGCCTTTATTGCTTTCTGGTGCAATAATGCATGAGCAAGTAGAATGAAATGATTTTTCCAGTCCGAGATTGGCATCAGCAGTTTCAGGAGTGTGTTTTCTGAACTGCTAAGTGAGTTGGAGAAGAAGTAGATTCCCCCCCCCATCAGGTAACCCCCCTACAAAAAAAGAATTACAGAAGGGAATCCATTTTGGAGGCAGGGAAGGGAAGGAAATTCACTTTCCCCAGTCTTCCCCTCCCCCCGAGCTTTGAAATAGCATATAGAACTATTTTACCTTAATTAATCACTAGATGCTTTCTAAGATATTTTTCTTCTTTTCATTTCTCATCTTTTCTGCTCTGAATAACTTTCTGATAAGATAGTATAGTATAGAGAAGGCGATCACTCGTGACCAAGTAAGATTGTCTTCCAGGATAAAATTACAAAAAGAAAATTATAAAAAGAGGAAATTCTAAGAAAATTGTGTAGACTCTAGCGATGGGTCCGTAAGTGACTGTGGAGGCCAATTCTAGATCCACACAGCTTCCCACAGTGAGGACACAGGTTACCAGATGGAAGATGGTCCTGTAAAGGATCTGTTTGATGTGCTTTTCACTTAGCACGTTTCTCCCTTTCACCTTGCACTCGGGCTTCTTCAAAGTCCATAGAACCTTTGTGAAAGGCCAACCTCCAGTTAGATCGTTCACGATAAGATATGTTTATTTTATTTGTATATCTTACTGCATTTTTAACGTTTTAACACTAAAATGTTAGGGAGCCAATCTTGGCATTTTCAGTTGGCATAATGTGGTCGTATGTTTGTGTGTGAATAAACATTTATATCTTCATATTTAATATGGGTATGAATAGTTCATAAGAGCTCTCATGAAACACATGCACAAACTGACATGGCAAAAAACAAAACCCTAGAGATGTATAGCACAGTCTGTTTCCGATCTGTGTCACTTTTGAATGTCATTCTGTCCCATTTCAATATTAATCTGTGCTTCTTTGTTTTTAATCTGCATGAAAATTCACAATTAAATACATAATTAAATATGCATTCTGAATGTATTTCCCCTCAAAGTATGCATTATTAAATAATGCATTTTGTTATGTCTTTTGAGCCAAGAACTGCGTTACAAAATTTGGAGAAATGTGAAATCTGAAAGATGGTTGCGTTCTGATCCGCACATTAGTCTGGCAGTTGCGGATCAGAACGCATATTAGAATTTGCAAAGAATGAATTCCTGGAGCAGTGATTTTTAAAAAAAGAATCTTGATGCCATTTTAGTACGTTCACACCTTCACATACAGGGATTTACCTGCCATGTTCGTATATGCTGAAAAGTGACTACAACAACAGGCCACTAAGTTATTAGAATAATAAACAATAACTTTGCTCAGTTGATATTGAAGAACTAACACTGGGAACATTAGCAGAGGAAAAAGAGATTGCCAGGCAGTTCTCTTGGAGAATTGTTGTTGTAGTAGTAGTTTGGGGAAATTTCCTGCAGACTTAGCTGCTGGTTCTGCTGTGGCACTTGTCTCTTCATGGGATAGGATTGTTGTTATTACAAGGGCCACTGATATTGATCACTCCCAAACGTCCTTGACCTAATCATAGAGCTGTGTCAGCTCCCTAGTTTTTAGGAGAGCTGCAGGCAATGAAACAGTTGGATTGACAAACTAGAGTGCAAGTGGTGAAAGACTCATGACAAGCATGACTGAACACAGGCAAGAAACCATTACAGGGCTTACTCTGGCAGTAATGGCAGCAAAGAAATCTTACTTTTCCACCACCTGTAGAATGCCAGCCAATGGACCTTTTCTATGTGGTGAAGAATCTTTTGCATATTGGCCCACAGAATAAAATAATGGAATCCACAAAGGCCTGCTGTGACCAATTTACATTGCACTTCACAAATACAATCACTTGCACCCATTCTGTTTGGATGCCATAGTTTTGTCAGAGATGGATACAGCCACAACTCTGGCTGGCCATGTTGTGTTGGATACTTTCAGATTGTGCATCCTGAGGATGTGAACAAGCTGCTTCAAAGGAAGCGGGCTTGATCCTCACACTTGTGCTGGTCATTGGGGATGCTCAGAAGGATTTGGCATCCCAGCAGAACTCGCGCTTTGGACCCTTGCCCTTCCTGGCTAATAAAATCTGCCAGATCTAGGCTGGTTGTTGTGTGGACCTTGGAAGTGGTAAATTCTTCCTTTAGGGGATGCATAGTGACAGCCGCCTTTAAAACTGAAAGTGTAGCTCCAGTAACAAGGTTGAGTTTATAATATTACCTGCTGGCTTTTGGTCTACAGACAGGATAGGTGAGACATGAAATTCATAAGATGATTAAAGGATACTGCAAATAAAGGACAACAATTAACTTTGTTAGAATGTTACTTTAACACAGGAGTGGGCAACTTCCAGGAGTTGAGGGCCACGTTAACCCCCAGATCCCACCAGGAGCTGCAGCCCTGCCCTCACCGTGCCACTGAAAATGCTGCCGAAATTCAGCGGCGCTGCAGCAGTGGGAAAAGGGAGCTATTTTGCTTTAATATAGCCCCTTTTTGCTGCTGCATTGCCAAATGTTGGTGGCAAACCGCAAATTGATGCTTTTAAAAGGAGGCTTCCCCCCACCACTGTGCTGCCAAATTTTGGCAGGGGGGGGGATCACAGGAAAGGCCAGGGAGAAGTGAATGCAGCCTGCGGGCTGTGTGTTGCCCACCTCTGCTTTAACATTTCATCACTTTCAGTCTTTATAGAATTGTATATCTCTGTATCCTTGAAGCCCCCTCAACAAAATAATTTCATACTATGACTTTCTTCATTTGATCAGTTGTCTCCAGCTTTTTAACTTGATTGAGATTTAATGTGTGGAAATCTAAGAAATTGTAGCAAGCCAGAAGAGAGTAGTGAAAACATTTTACAACCATCTGGTATGCATTTTTGCCAAGGCAATATTAATTTTAAAAATGTGTGCCTCAGTTAGGAAGATAACCATAGGATATTGTGCCTTGGCTATGGTTACTGCTAATGCTGGGAGTAAATATGTATGCTAGCAGAAAGCTATGTTTAAGCAGGAAACATCACTTTATGTTAACTGTATTTTTTTCCTCATGAAATACAATGCTTGTAAAGCATTTCTACAAATCTGCATTTGTGAAAGGCTGCTGCAAGTCATATGGGGGGTCTGTTTATGCCTTCTATAGGAGAGGCAGGTGTGATGTAGTGGAAGCTTTGCATGACCAACAGAGTCCGGCTGAACTAGGATTTTTGTGTATGATGCAACCAGTCTGAGGGATGTTCTTGTAAGATGAGCCTTTGTGCATGGTCCCAAGGTGTCTGACTTCATGTAATGAGAACTCTGTATTCCTCTTATTTTGTGCCTGATCAAAATCTATTAAAATCAAGGGATAAGTCCATGCTTACCCCTGGGCTTTGAAAATGGGAAATGACATAGGTGGGAAAATCCCAGAGGATTCTGAATGGAAGCAAGACATTAATTCAGTAACCTGGCATTTTTCATTGTTGAATCTAATCCTGATATTTGTGACTTTCCTAGTTTTCTTTATTCTTATTTCTTCAACCTATTTTTTTTTTGTATCCTCTTTTAATGGCTTTAAAAAGTCTACCCTTAAATTAAAAAAGGAACATTTGCAAATGAGAATTAATGTTCTTGCAAGAGAAACAAAGTTGACTATAACAGTTTCAAGAAACTGTGAAAGGAAGACTACGGTATTTGAACTGAGATTTAACATTCAATCCTAAACAGTTTTGCTTCTATGTGTGGAAACAGCACATATTTGGCTGTTGTAGTATTTGCTATGCTTCAGTCTTCCTAAGCACTTTTTCTGCTGATGTGGTTTTAGGATCTGACTGTGTATAAGAGAGGGAGGGAAGGAGAGAGAGAGAAACATGTAAAGAACATAAAAAACAAAGATAGCTGTGCTGCTGCATGAGTGAAAATTCCAAAATCCCAGGCATGTGGGTCAGTAATCCAAAATCCAAGGTATTGCCTAACTATAGATTTTGAATTTGTTTTCGTTGATTTTGTATAGAGCAATTTTTCTTCTTTATATAGTGTTCAAATGTATATTTTAGGTATTGTACCAATTTGGTGCCCTCCAGATGTTTTGGATTACAACTCGTATAATCCCTGACAATTGGCCATGATGGCTGGGGCGTATGGGACTTGTAGTCTAAAATATCAGGGGGCACCAGTTGGCCCACCCCTGGTCTAGATAATGCTAAGTAGTAATAAGGATCATGAAAGATTATTAACCACCTCTGTGACCTTATGGCTGCAATCACAAACTCAGGACAAAGCTACCAATGTATTGTGAACTTTAGGGATGAGGATCTTTCGGTTGGACACTATGGAAAATTCCAAGTACCATGGCAGGTCAGTATAAAATGGAAAAGACTCCCTGTATAAATCCCAGATTCTCTGTGGTGATAGAGCCATTGGCTCTAAAATCATGTTACTGAATATTTCCAGTAAGACAAGAAGGGAGTATTATATGCAGTATATGCACATGAATTCCCCCCCCCCCCATAAGAACAATGAAAATCCTTTACTCTTGCTTAAAACAAATGGTAGTGAATGTTTGGTACAATTTCGCAAGTGATGCTTTGAGCACTGCAACTGAAAGTCAAGCAGACACATGGGGAGCTGTAAGAGACAGCCCTTCTTTACACTTACTGTAAGGATAACTGAAGTTGGTTTAAAAAGTTCTTTGGATTGTAAATAGTTCCAGTGAGATGAAAGGATATTGAATGAAACTTGAATATTGATTGCCTACCTGTGGATTCTCTAAATCCTTCTCTTGAACACAAAAGCCTTTACAATGAGAACAATATTCTCTACCAAAAAATCAAAATAAAAAATCAAATGCCTGACAAAGTCTGGGAGCTCTCGTCAGCCATGGCTTTGAGCTCAGGGTTGCAAATGGGCCATTTGAATTATTTACAGCTAGTGTCTGTATTATCTAAGGGAGCAAATGTTGTTGTTCAGTACAGATTGTCACTGATTTAGTTCATAGAAGGCATATCCAGACAGCAGCTTTCTGCTCTCCTAGTTGGGTACTGTAGCATATGACTCAGACGACAGGAAGGATCCTAGAGAAAAATAAATTCCCTTTTTGTGCCCTGTGGTGCATACTGGTTGTTAACTGGGCAGATTGAACAGTGCATGCCAGTCTTTTTGGCCATGCACGCAGAGACCAATGTGGTCTGAAATATCCCACACATCACACAGTTTCAGGCTTTCAGTCTACACACAATGACTTACCGTAGGCAGATGTAACACAGGTTGCTCACTTAACTGAAGTTAAGAAATTGGGAGTGGGCCATAGGATTATCAAATTAGTTTACCCCTCCCCCTTCCTTCCTTCACTGGGAAGAATTGGCAGAAACTTTTTTAGCACTTAAGCCTAATCAAAGAAGAAAGTTTCAAACCTGGGTTTCCAATTTTAGTTAACCCTTAATTAGTCTAATTAGGCCAAACTAAGCAGTCTAGTAATCAGGCATAGTGTAGCAATGTGTGATAGGTTTCCTTAAATTGTGCAAGCTTGAATGGCCCCAGTTTGGACTGGGACCACAGCAGTCTGGGGCAGAGGGTGTAAACCTCCCCCCACCCCCACCCCAAATTCCACTCCTCCCATGAGGTGGGGGGGGTTGAAAAATGGGAAAGCCTCCATTGGAGTCAATGGAGACTTTCTCCCTTTTTTACCCCATGGAGGGTGGAATCTTAGGGGAAAACAGTGAGGGGAACAGGTTTAACCCTCCCCTCCTGGAGCACCATGGCCCAGTCTGAATTTGGGTCTCCAGCACTTAACATCAGCATAAGGAAACCTATTACGCATAGCTAAACCACGTGTGATTACTGGAACGTTTTGGCCCGTCACCACAGTTAATGTTGTTGCCAGTGTAACAGGTAACCACAGTTAAAGGGAGAGCAGAACCCGCTCGATACTTTTTGCTGCCTGAGACGAAGGACAAGGTGACACCTCCACCCATTCCATATAGAAAAGCCAACTGGACTGGCAATTGAATCTTTCTTCAACTCTGGCAACAGGACAGTGTTCCTCAGTACACCTGGGGAGGCAGGCTAGCTTAGGGGCAGGCCACTTGGCACACACAGCTCTGCTTTGCAATACTTGTCACCTCTCTCCACCCCTCAGCATCTGTCATCTCAGGTAGCTACCGTTCTGCCGGTAGAACAGGCCCTGGGTGAGAAGGGAAGTTACACAGTTTTAGTCAGTTATAAAGTTTTAGTCAGTTGCTCGAATACACAGTCTAAGGATCTTTATACACATGAAGCTTAAATTGGTGTTTGCATATCCTGTGTATTTAATACAAATGCAGATCCTTCTTATTTTGTGAGGCTTTTGACTTCTTTTAATTACAGCCTGCCTGTGGCTTGTTTTTAATGCTCTCTGGATTTTATGATGCAGTTGTTCTTGTTTTTAATGTTTTAAGCTGCCTTTTGAGGGCGAAAAGATGGCGTATACATGATATTATAAATAAATACAGTCTGCAGGTGGGAGAGGGTGGTTGGGGAAGGTAGTTGCAGTCCTTCCAGTTTCTTTAACTGTGTCCTCTTTATTATTACATCTACACTGAACCTAAGCATTGGTTGGATGAGCTCTAATGGTTGTATGCTGCCTTGGGAGGTCTCCTGCCCTGAAAGGCGGCCTATACATGTTTTAAATAAATAAATAATTCAGATAATTACTTAAAAATGCACACATGCAACATTTTGGAATGATTTCTTACTGTGCTCCAGTGACAGGTTTTTCATGTGTAATATTTGCGTGTAGAGGATTTCTAACACAGGATAATAGTTCTGTTTTTGCTTTATCCCTTGCTTCTTTCGTTTGATGTAGTGATATCACCTTAAGGTGAGAGCATCTGTCTTTTGTTATTTGATTACTGCAATGTGTTTGAGTGCTGCTTCTTGGTGTAATGTGTATGTAATGTAGTTAAAATGCATGGGAATCGCATGCTATCCTAACATTTGCTCAGGCAGACTGTGGATATGTATGTTTGGTTTTAAAGATAAATCATGCCTGTTTTTAACTTGCTGCAAAAAAGAGTCATATTTGTATGAGTAGAGGGGAAAGTCTTTAAGACTGTATAGAGCAGGGCTCTCCAACCTTGGGTCCCTAGATGTTGCTGGCCTACATCTCCCAGCATACCCAGCCAGCATGGCTAATGGCAAGGGATTCTGCGAACTGTAGTCCAGCAACATCTGGGGACCCAAGGTTGGAGAGCCCTGGTATAGAGACCGCAAGAAAAAGAGCAAATGCTGCCTCACCTGAGCTCTATCTTCTTCAGTGATTGCAAACTTCTGGTTGCAGTGACTATGACCTGTAGTTAACATTTTAATATAAATCCACTTTGTAATAGTGTGTTTCTACACATTCAAAATGATCAAATTGTGTTTGCCTAGAATTAGACATCTAAATATATATGGAGCGTTAAATTAGTGTATTTAAAAGGTCAGTTAAAGCCAGATCATTAATTCACTTCTTATTCAGAGCTTTAGGTGCCAAAAGGATGGCTTCCAGGTTGACAGATGTGCTTATAACAGCATTATAGAGATAACCATCAAGCAAGGTCTTTCAAATTATCATGTCTTACTGTAGTGAAAGTTGGAGCTAGACGTGGTGACACAATTTGACTAAATATCACAAGGCCCTGGCCCCTTTTATATTCTGGAATTCTTCATGTACAGCACAGGAAAAAATTGGTATAAGGCAATTATTCAGCCTAACCTACCTCACAGGGTTGTTGTGATGATCAAATGGAGAGGTGGATTATTATGTAAGCTGCCTTGGATTCCTTGCAGGAAAAAGGCGGGGTATAAATATAATTAAATAAATAAATTGCTCATTTTGCACTCCCTGTACATAAGCCCTCTTCAGAAGTTGCAGGGCCTGCTCAAATTAATCACCGGTCTCTTTGTAGGCCATATGATATGGTGGGGTTCCTGTATTTCTATGCACTTTTGCCCTAGGCATTACTTCATGGGGAGGGCTTTGTTCTGAAAGTAGGAAGTTACCATATACTGGCACAGACCATTGGTCGATCTAGCCCAGTACGGTCTACTTTTGACTGGCAGTGGGTTTCCAAGGTCTCAGATAGGGGCCTCCCCTAGCCCTGCTTGCTGAGAGCCTATTTTTAATTGGTGCTCTCTGGGATTGAACCTTGGACTTTGTGCATTCAAAGCATGAGCTCTGTCACTGAACTGTGTCCCTTTTCTTCTATAGGACTCTTCTACTCCTGAGATGGGAGCTGCAAGTGTGGGTGGAGAAGGGACTTATGTTTGATATGAAAGGAGTTGGTTTCCCAAGAGGGCACTTTCTTTTCTTTTTTTGTGTGTTCAAGAATATTACACATAAAATAACATTTGTAATAAGTGTTAGAGAATAAGCTCCATGCTTCATTGAAATATTTAGTAAACCTACTCCATGAGATTGTCTGTTTGCGGAACTAACAATTAGAATGCACACCTAGTATTTCCGGAATTTGATTGAACCCTTGCATTGCTATTACTGTAAATCTGCTAACCATTGTTTGTTGAAGAAAGGATCTATTTTCTTTAGCACATGAATGGTTTCTTTGGAACATTCATTTTAAATTGGAAGCCTGCTCTTATCACAGTAAGCATACACGGTTTCCATTGTGACAACTCCAAAAGACTTTTCTTTATCTCTCTCACTAGTATTGAGCTCAAAGCTTCTGTTGGACAAGAGAAAAGATAGTCTCCTCTGTATTTTAGATACCTATTCACAACTGAATAGTACTGTGTCAGCTTCATGACATGATGGGCCACAATCCTGAAAGCTCATTTGGGTATACTCAGGGGCTTGTCCACACCCAAGAACTTATATATGCCCAGCTGGACTTATGACACATTTTCTTTGATAAGCAGTTCCCATGCTGTCTTTTTTATTTTTGGTGGTCTGCCTTGTAGCATGATGGGCTGCTGATTTTTAATTTCTCTTTTTAGGTGGGGAAAGGCACTCAAAGCACACATTAGATGTTTGAAGCTAATTTTGTAGTTCTCTACATTGTAGCCATGGTACACAAATTATCAAATGGGTAAATTCATCTATATTATTTGCAGAGGGTATTTAAAATTAATCACCTGACCAAAAGCTGGTCTCATAAACTAGTCAGACTCCCTCAAATTAGTGTAGGTGCAATTAATGCTGTGACACCACCCACCCAACCCCAATAGCATAGGGATTAAGTAGGGTAGTGATAGCTGTTTGTCATTTAAAATAATTTGAAGAACATTATTTTGTTTAAAAAACAAGAACACCTGATTCTCCCTCCTGCACTGAAACAGGATCCTTTGTACCTCATCCAGATTATGTAATGCCAGAACATAACAGTAAATAGTACTGGGCTAGATGGACCAATGGTCTGAGCCAGTATATGGCAACTTCCTGTTTTCAGAACAAAGCCCTGCCCAGTTTGCATACCAAAACATTACACATGTCTGGTTGTTTCTAGCCTGTTGATAGTATAATAAATTTAGTCAAATCAAATACAGATGGATCAAGCAAGTAAGCCTTTCCACATAACAACAGGACAACAACAAGAACACCCACAGTCATCTGCTTGACTGAAATCTGGGCCAGTGTGGCATAGTGGTTAGAGCATTGGACTGGGACTCGGGAGATCCGGGTTCTAGTCCCCACTCGGCCCGGGAGCTCACTGGGTGACTTTAGACCAGTCACTGACTTTCAACCTAACCTACCTCATAGCATAAAATGGAGAGAAGGAAGATTGTGTATGCTGCCTTGGGCTCCTTGGAAGAAAGGCGGGATATAAATGTAACAAATAAATATATTTTGAAAATAACATTTGCCAAACAGACTCTGCAAGTTAAATCAGAACTTGTCTATTGTTCACTGAATCTCTCCCCGGCTCTCAAGCACCTGCCCTCCCTACCCAATTGCTCTAACCCAGTTATTTATTTATTTATTTATTTATTATATTTATGAATCGCCCATCTGGCCAGACATCCGGCCACTCTATGATCAACTCTACTTCACAAGTATATCCTGCAGCATGGCAGCCACTTTATCATGATGTGATCCTACTCTACAGAGGCACACTGTTTGTGACTAGTACAGTGTAACCATGTGGATGGAGGAGATCACTTGGGTCTTTCCCACAAAATTTGCACCTGATCTTTAAAGGGGATGCTGGAGAGGAAATGGCTTTGCTCTTGTTCCATTAAGGAGCCAAAGTTTGCTAATTAGGGCTGTTTCTCTTGGTAGAAATAAACTAATGAGAAGCTCAATTATCTCAGAGTGTTTCTGGACTTCAGAGGTAATGAAATGAAACTTGTTCAAACAAAATGGCTTGAAAAAGAGAGAGGCACCTAAATAGAAAGGCCACAGTCCTGCACAAACGTTGGAATATATCAGCTAACAGCAATTGGCTCCATGTTCTAACTCTACATTGGATCAAATCCAAAATGTGAAAATAGACATATTAAATCAGTGGTGGTTTATTTGCATGTGAATACTCCTGCAGTCACTTGTGAATACTGGAAAATGGAAGTAGCTTCCTAGAATTAGAGTTGCCACCTTTTAGCCTGGCAAAATATGGACAACCCCGCCATTCACTGATTCAGTGACTCAAAATTGGAAACAACATTGGGGTATCATTGTGATCAGGAATAATTGTGGTCCCTAGTTATGGTGGTGATTGTAAAATAATTAAATACAGGATTGATTTAATTGATTAACAGGACGCTAGTGCCTAATGATCATTACAGCCCTTTATGATCCCATACAGCGATTTCTGTTTTCAGAGTGGGGATAACAGTACATTAGGGATGCTTATGCAATTATATCTAGATTCTGGGAGATCCAAGTTACCTGGTCTTTCAAATGATTTGTTCTGCCATTCTTCCATCTTTGATTTTTCTTCAAAGTTGGACCACTGCACATTTGCTGCAGTTTTCAGTTTACACCTCCTTGTGCCACCCTTTCTGCCCTACATGTTGCCAATGCACATGGGTGCATAGGTTAATTGATGATAACACTATGCAAAAAGGATTAGAGGGTTGTATCAAGATCCATATTCATGCTGTGCACATGGCGTTTCAATCAATGCACTCCTGTGCATTGGCAATCAAAAGAGGAGAGGGCGGTCTGTGGCAAGCAGCATATATGCCGTTGTAGAAATTCAACAAGTTACACCAGAAGGCAGGCGGTTTGGATTGCTGGGCAGAGCCATCCCATGGAACAATAACAACATGGGATTGGGGATGGGGCATGGGGGCATTCACTCATCGCTCCAATTTGCATTATATTTCCATAGTATTAGTTGAAGAAAGGCCATAGCTCAGTGGTAGAGCACATGCTTTGTGTGAAACAGGTCCCAGGTTCAATCCCTATCATCTCCAGCTAGAGCTGGACAAAAAAGATGTGTCACTGAAACACTGGATAGCCTCTGCCGGTTAGTATAGTCAATGCTGAGCTAAATTATCTAAAGGTCTGACTCCATATGTGACTTCCTTTGTTCCACAAAACAACTTTTATTTCTAGTTGGTTTTGGTTTACTTTTAAATCATTTTTGCTGTTGCCCTGTGCTGCCCCTTCTCCCCTCAAACACATTATTTTTGAAACTGAAGGAAAGCCTAATTGAACATTGCTCAGGAGCCTAGTTCTTCCTTCACAAAATGTATGGACAAACTCCGTTCACTATAGGTTTTCCACTTACTTTGTACAGAGCTTCTGAAATACGATGAGTCCATAAAAAATATGAAATGGTGGCAGCCCTACCTACCAATCTGTTTGTGTGGCCCTTCCTACCTCCTCAGCTGGGCATTCTGTTGGAGCTTGTTATTTGTCAGCGTTAACCAGGGACTCTGTGCAGAAATGAAAAAGCCATGTCTTGTAAGGAGAAAGAGAAGAACTGTGATCACACGGTTGTTAATTAGTTGGTCCAGCATTTGTCAGCAATCTTAAGTTCTTGCCATTGTGTGCTACTGATTTGTTTATTTACTTATTTATTTAAAGCTGGATGAAGAAGCCTCGTTGTGGTGTGCCTGATCAGACGAGAGGCAACTCTAGATTTAATATTCGTCGAAAGCGATATGCATTAACAGGACAGAAGTGGCAACACAAACATATCACTTACAGGTAATGAAAGCAAAACTGTGACCCTTTCGTTTGTAAGTGCTTAGCATTAGTAATTTTTTTAAAAAAGCAGTTCTATCACCCAGATTATTTGTCAAAGATAAGATGTTGGTATGTAGCCTGAAAGTATCGATTCTGAGTGTCTTGGGAGAAAATGCTAATGTACCGCAAAAGCAACAAATGATTTTCTTGGATTCAAATGGTCCGTGATTATATAGAGTGTTCTTTGAAGCTTTCAGTATCAAATTAACCCTATAAACTTTTAGAAACACTGTTCAACTTGCTTGGCAACTTTTCTGGGCAAATTGTTGAGAAAGGGCTAAGGGGACAATAATTTAAATATGCTGATGAGGTCGTTGGCACTCAGATGCCTTCAGGTCTGTGCCAAAGTAGAATTTAGATTGATTAAAAATGGTGAGCTGCTGACAAAACATTTTCATGCTTTTACATAAGTGTTTATGTGTGTATGTAAGTGCAATTCCCTTAAAGCTTTTAGAATGCATAATACAGAGTGATAGTCTTGACGCCAGATATCTGGAGTTGAAGACTGAATCCTTTTAAGAGTTAGAGATCCAATGTATTTATCATGTATTGTATCGTTATAGTTCTATCCTGCCTTTCCTCGACAGCAACATACATGACCCTCCCCCATTTCCCCCTCACATCTAACCTTTGAGGTAGGTTAGGATGAGAACCAGTGACTTGGACCAATGCCACCTAGTGGCTGAATGGAGATTTGAACCCAGATCTCTCCAGTCCTAGTCCAACAATTCACCACTATACTGCATAAGCAGCGGGGTGGGGGAATCACATTTTTAAATAAACCAGTAAACATATGTTTGTAGATACCGATGCATCTGCATTCTTGAAGGTCTAGCAACTATATATAATTAGAAGCAGCAGCCTGGATTCAGTGAAATAACTGTGCATCAGTATAGGAAATGGCAAGATGTAATCTTCTTTGCTTTTCTTCAATACAGATTAATCTGGAAGTGAACGAAAGTGTATATAAAGAGTATGCCTTCCTCTTACATTTTAGTAATGGTTCGGGGTTTGGGGTAATTATACAACACAGTATATCTCAAACGCAGCAATCACTGGCATGCTTAAAAATATCTAACCAGATTATAATACAAATCATAGAATCATAGAAAAGTAGAGTTGGAAGGGGCCTACAAGGCCATCGAGTCCAACCCCCTGCTCAATGCAGGAATCCAGGTCAAAGCATATCTGACAGATGTCTGTCCAGCTGCACCTTGAATGCCTCCAGACTGGGAGAGCCCACCACCTCCCTAGGTAGTTGATTCCATTGTCTTATTGCTCTGACAGTCAGGAAATTTTTCCTGATGTTTAGGTGGAATCTGGGTTCCTGTAATTTGAGCCCATTATTCCGTGTCCTGCAAACTGGGATGAACGAGAAGAGATCTTTGCCCTCCTCTGTGTGACATCCCTTCAAATACTGGAAGAGTGCGATCATATCTCCCCTCAGTCTCCTCTTCTGAAGGCTAAACATGCCCAGTTCATTCAGTCTCTCCTCATAGGGCCTTGTTTCCAGTCCCTTTATCATCCTTGTTGCCCTCCTCTGAACCCTCTCCAGTTTGTCTATGTCCTTGTTAAAGTGAGGTGCCCAGAACTGGACGCAGTACTCAAGATGAGGCCTAACCAGTGCCGAGTAAAGGGGAATTATCACTTCCCGCGATTTGGAAGCTATACTTCTATTAATACAGCCCAAAATAGCATTTGCCTTCTTTGCAGCCACATCGCATTGCTGGCTCATATTCAGTTTGTGATCTACCACAATTCCAAGATCCTTCTCACTTGTAGTATTGTTGAGCCAAGTGTCCCCCATTCTGTAACTCTGCATTTGGTTTCCTCTCCCTAGGTGCAGCACTTGGCATTTATCCCTATTAAATTTCATTCTGTTGTTTTACCCTGTCCCAAGGTGATAAAGAGGTGACAAGAGACATGATGTGGGTTTACCTTCTCCAAGCTGGTGCCCTCCAGATACTTTGGACTTCAACTCCCAACAGCCCCAGCCAGCATTGCCAGAAATGGTTTACGCTGTAGGGTAATGCCATATCCAGCAGCCTCTGACTTCCCTATCACTGAATCACGTTTCCATTTATTGATGCTTAAATGGAGGAAGCCATCCAGTCTGATATTAAGAGAGGACTGAACTCAAAAGCTTAGCAAATCTATTCAGTGGTTTCAGCCACTTGTCTAGTCTTTTTTCCTAATCATGAACAATACCAGTATCTGTAAAGGCCAGATTTTGAACCTTGATGGACACTGGAGGCACTGAAATAATAATTCTGAAGTGGTTTTCCCAAGATGCAGTTCTTGACAACCAGAAGGAGCATAAAAGTGTGTGTGTGTGTGTGGTGTTGGAGTTCATAGCACACGTTGAGCAAATTTTTAATGAAGTCATAGTAGCACTCCAGACTGGCAAAGTAGCATATATATGCATTTTGTTCATGGCCAATTAAGAGTGAGAGGAACAAGGCCATTTCACACGTCATACAGTAGCCAACCAGGGCTTGCTATTGTGTATACACCTGACATGTGGAAAGGAAGCAATACATTTTGGTTTGTGTGCATGAGAATACTAGACAGGAGGAATTTCACACTTTTATATTCTTCCTGTTCTTTAACGTCCTTAAAAATTGACCTGAATTTTAAAAAGAAAGAAAAGGAATATGTGAATATTAGCAAGAAATTATTCATGCCTATATGTGATTTTCTCATTACACTTTCACAATAGGTAGTTTAATGTTTGAGTACTAATAGACAGTAGTGCAATAGTAAAAGATTTTGTAATCTTTCCCCATACATCAAGGGAAGCTTGGGCGCCAAGATTAACAGGTGCATTGTCCATTACAAGATTAATGGACCACTATATGGGCATGAATTTGGTGAATAATCTTAAAATGTGAAGGATCTTGTATACTGCATCAATGGGTTTTGCATAACACACGCACATGCCCAGAATAAGAATTAGCTTATGAGTTAATTAAGCATACAGCTTGTTGAGTATTAGCTATTGACTTTAGGAAAAGTGGACATTTGCCATTTTATAATGCAACGTATACAGTAAAGCCTTGTTACACTTCAGCATTTGTAATCAGTTAGGAAATGAGTAAAAATGTCTAAAGAAATATTTCAAAAATTCACTGACCTGTTCTATTTTAACAATAAGATGTGGGCAATGAATAAAGATCAAGTGTTTTACTTTCTACATGATTCATACATACATAATTCAATTACCGGTATACTGATTAGCTCTACTCATCTACTATAAGGGCTACTCCTTTGGCAGAGCTTTTTTTAAAAACCATTATAATGTGAGCATATTCAAAAGACACCCATAAGGCCACAACACAATGAATTCTGTACTGTGTTATCCATAGGGTCAGGCTACATTACATTCCTGGGCAGGCAGCAAAATGTGGATTATTGAACCCCTGTTGAGCCTACTTGGCTGGTAGGCTGTGTATGCAGCTTGGTGGATCACACATTTAAACTGGGACTAATTTATACTGGGATGAGATGAATGAAGGAACATCATAGGAGGTTTCTCTGGGGAATCATGCCACAATTTATCTTTGATTGACCAGGTAAAATCTATATGATTTAGTATCCAGAACAGCAAAGTGGGAGAAAGATGCATCAGATTAATTAAAATTAATAGCTGCAGCAACAGGGAGAGAAAAGCTCCAACCCAAAGTTTCGTGTTTGTGTCTAGTGCACGCCTGACTCTCTTCCACAAGCAGTGGGCTTCCCCAGTGGCAGGGACAGCTCTGTGCATGAAGAGCTGTCCATCAGGTGCCTTTACACCATTCTGAGGGCCTGAGATGGTAAATATTTCTTCTTTCCAAACAGCAGTGCCTCCATCTCCTTGTTTTGCCAAAGAGTTAAGGCAGACATGTATAGTCTGGTTGAAGGGCAAAGGGAGAAACCAAGCTTCTCTGTGAAGTCAGGGGGCAGGGTTCAGTGGACTGAACCACTTGATTGTAGCAAGGGGGGGGAATTCTGGATGTTGCCTAGCAACAGGTTAGAACTCCTGTGTGAATTCCCTGACAGTTAGGCTGTCCTGCAGTTAACAGACTTAACTGACGCTCGCTGGTTTTAGGAAGGGATTGACCTGTGTGTTTTCCTTACCTCACAGTTTGAGTAACATATAAGAAACTGTGCTTACTAGAAATCTGTAACCATCAAGCTTAAAGTACACAAGTAATTTTATGTTACTGTTATTTATTTTAAAAGCATCTACTTTAGAAACGTGTGTGTGTGTGTGTGTGTGTGTGTGTTGGGAGAACTCTGCTTCTGCTATTGTGCTCTGCCAGCAGTCCTTAGATCTAACTTAACCAGTTAGGGTATCATCAGTTTTAGTTAAAGATTTCTACTACCATCCATTTATAAGGCTGGTGTGAGAGAGGCAGATTTCAACCAAGGTCCACCAGATGATGGGTGAACACCATGACACCATGCAGAAATTTAGACTGCCAAATCCTTTACAAGCATAATTGCTAATTCTTTGATCCTCTTCACTCATTGCCATTGATTGATCTTATTGATTTGTCTAGTCCTCTTTTGAACCCAGTTATATTATTGGCATTAGCAGCTTTCCAGGACAGTAGGTTCCATAGATCAATTATTTTCTAGTGTAGAAAACATTTCCCTTATTTTGAATCTGCTGTGTCCTAGTTTCACGAGGTAATCCCTAGTTCTTGTGTGATAGGGAATCTAAATAATGGAATCTTATTCATGCTACAGCTCATTTTCAGGTTATTTTCATTGTCATATTAACTTTGGTTTTACATTTTAAGCTAGTACATTATGAGCCTTGCTTTCAGAGAGATAAATGCGACTCTTGTTAAAGCATCAACTGGAATGTAACATACATATATATATATATATATATATAATTAGATTTCAAATATTCCAATTGCTTTTACATTATTCTCATTATTTTACCGTACAACTTTCATGTAAGGCACTATGATTTAGGGTGTTACTCATCCTAAACTTCCAGGGAAAGTCAGACTATAATCTTCAATAAGCTATTTTTTCCTTCTCCCCTATCCTTTTTTTCAACTGTATTTAGTTTCAGGGACTCTTATCCTCAATGATTCTGATGATTTATAATCCCTGAGTGATTTAGAACCAAGTTAGGATTTGTTCCCAGTGTGCACTTACCAACATTGGATTCCATCTTCCATTTTATTGCCAGTTGTCTTGCGATAAAGTGCTGTGGTACAGACCTTGCCACCTTGCTTTAGATGTCCGCCTTTTGAATTATGTTGTATCATCAGCAACTTTGGAAAAACTCACTGTCTACACCTTTTTGCCAGATAATGAATTAATATGATTAATGGAACAGACTCATGGAGCATCTTTCTACTCACTTCATTCTGTTGTCTAATATGTGTAGCTATTCCTTTTCTATGTCTTGCATTCCAGCCAGTAAAATTGCCCCTGTATCTTGAGTTTACTTTGTACAAAATTGTTTTCTTAATGGGTGTGGATCAATAATTCAAAGAATGATGTTGAGAGGCCAGTAGCGGTTCTCAAAGTGTGAGGCATGCTTGTCTTGTAAGGTATGGACTGCTAAGAGCATAAGAGCCCTGCTGGATCGGAACGAGGTTTCATTTAGTCCAACATCCCCCAGTGGCCAGTCAGATGCTTCCAAGAAACCCATAAACAGAGCATGCAGGCAACAGCCTTCTCCCATTGTATGCCCCCAGTATCTGTTATTCAGAGACATAATGCCTCGGAACATGGAGCTTTAATTTGGCTATCATGACCAGCAATAGCTTATAAGGCTGCACCCTGTACACCCTTACCTGAAAGAAAGTCCCACTGAATTCCCATTGAATTCATACTTCTGGGGGTAAGGCTGTTGTTGTTGTTGTTGTTGTTGTTGATGATAATAATAATAATAATAATAATAATAATAATAATAATAATAATAATAATAATTTTATTTCTATACCACCCAATAGCTGTAGCTCTCTGGGCGGTTTACAGCAATCTATAGAAAATACAATATAAAATATACACAATAAAAACATTTTAAAAAATTAAAACCAAATTTTAAAATGCCTCAAATAACTAAAACCAGTTAATACACCGCGACCTGTAAAAGAGTTGAAATAACCACCCCACCGTGTACTATTTAGAGTTATTAAATGCCTCAATATAGAGGGCAGTCTTAACCTGGCACTGAAAAGATATTAGGGCTGGTGCCATGTGGGCCTCGGGGGGAGCTTGTTCCACAGTTGGGGGGCTACCACAGAAAAGGCCCTCCCCCTTGTTGCTGCCCTCCGAGCCTCCATCAGAGGCAGCTGTCAGCTCCAGCTCATGGGCGGCAAGGGTCCTGGGCTGGAACGCTGGGGCCAGGGGATGATGGAGTTCTCCAGAACGCCTCATCAGGCAAGATTTTGAACAGAAAAAAACAGAAGAGGAAGAGAAAGTGTAGAAGACAGATGATTCCTCAGCAACTGGAGCAAACAGTTGTTGAGAGGAAGATGGAACTAGGACCACATGAAATTGATACATGCCCATGTTAACCTGCTGTCTTTATGATTCTTTGGGGAAGCGGCCCCTGTCACTGACAATAGAACGGATGAGGCATAGACTCATTTCAGCACTGCACTGACTGGACACCATGCTTCCTCCATGGTCTAATCAAGAAGCACACTGGGTGGGAAATCAAAAGCATTGCAAAGCAGCTTTTACACTGACATGTAGGGAAAAGCTGGCAGGAACTAAGAAGCGTCTGGTTCAGGATAACTCAGCCATTAAAGGGCATGATCAGAATTGCCCTCAGACTGGGTATGGGATAGAAATTGGTAACAAGCATGCAGAGACAAAGGAGAGTCAATCAAACAGTTAATGGTATTGTAGCAAAAATTAAATGGAAAAAAGACAACTAAAATAGGAAAGATTTGTATGCTGATGCTAGGATCCTCAAAGTCAAGGTAAGTGAGTTAGAGTTCTTGGTATTAGAAGAGAACTTTGGGCAGAATCCAGTGGGGCATTTCCACTGCCACCAATTCGCTTACACCCCACCAATTCTGTTGTGCAAGCGGCCCCCACCGCTTACGCAATGGTTGGCAATTTAGTGCTTCCGGGGCAACCCAAAATGAGTGGAAATGCTCAGCAGAGATTACATAAGGGAGCTCCACTGACCTGCCTCCTTCCAGAAACGAGCGTTTCCGCTCATTTTGGGGCTTCCCCTAGGAAGTGCCACAACACTGAAGTCTTAGTTACATTCAGTGATGTTTAGCTAGGTTCTCCCTTTCCTCCCTGCATTGGGGTATGTCTGCACTGCACTGCACTGGTAGTGTGTGAATTTCATCCATGGTCCACATTGTGCCATTCTCAACCCATACTGGTCCCATTCCCTATCTGCAGAGTAGAACAATTAAGATGCCAGTGTGGCATAGTTTCCCAAATTGCAAGTACACTGTTCTTGGCAACCAGTCCCACTTTATATGTTTCCAAGTTAGGTCCTGAGGTGAATATTTAGTAAAACAGACACTTAGGTACCCTATTTTTAAAATCGTCCCCTTTTTAATAGGAATTATAGAAATTAAATGTTGAATGTATCCACTAGAGTTTTAGATGGAAATGATGAGTTTTGTCCTTATGTACTAGCCTGCTGAGAATATGATACCTATTAAGTTTCATAAATGATAATAAAAAAGTAAAAGTCATTGGAAGTTGCATGTGAGTATTTGGAGGTGGATGATAGGGCACGGAGAAAGAAATTGAAAATTTTATATCATTAAAATAACAACAACAATTACTCATACCAAGAATGAATAGCTTTCTGGCATCTTATTTTGTGTCTGTAAATTGTATAACAGTGAAAGGTACCTGCCATGAAGGAAATCTTATTGTCTTCCCTATTCCGTAGGAATGACTGTAAAAAGTTCAAATGCTCAAAGCAGTTACCAAATTGAAAATAGTGCTTGTTGTCACAAACTGGTATTTTATTTTATTTTTTTGACAGATTAGATAGATGACTTTGGATGTCCAGGAACAACTGCATTTCAGACAGAAAGGCAGAATTGACAGAAAGGGACTACTTAACAATTTACCTGTTCATTGAAAATGGCACAAAACTATGTATTTCTCCAATTCAGCCTTCCCCGCATCTGTCATCAACAAGGCAGTCTCATCTGTCACATGGAATTGTGTATATGCTTAAAATTGTGCTGTTGTGTTATTACTATTAGAGTTCATGTATCAAAACGTCACTTTTTCTTCTTTTTATGGTTACAAAATGTCCTCTGCTCAAGGACAGAATTTTTAGTCTAAAGACAAGGAATCAGATACTGGAAGAAGGGTCACCCAATCCAAGTGCTTTGGAAAGCTTTGCTTTCTGAAGACTAACCTTTGTTATTATTGCTGTCCTCCCAACCTGATAATATTTGCATAGCTAGCAGATCTGTAACTTATTGTGAACTCTTGATGGCAAAACAGTATGTAAAATCATGACCTTGTTAAAGACAATAGAGGTTTGTAACTGATGACTCTAGTGCAGTTGAGTTTTTATTTGTTGAGAATGATTCAGGTTGCAATTCCAAAGTCACGATAAATTCCATTGAACTGGGTGTGACTTGCGTCTGCTTGGGATTGTGCTGTAGGTGAATCAGTCTCTCTCTCTCTCTCTCTCTCTCTCTCTCTCTCTCTCACACACACACACACACACACACACACACACTTTCACCTTCTCTTTATATGTGAATATAAAGTCCAGTCTTCTTTTCATTGAACCTTCAATTTTCTCAGAAGACAGATTCTTCTTTTATCTTTTAGCATTTTAGTATATGTCAAAAACCTAGAGTCATAATCCAGAAGATTTAGTCATTTGTGTCATTCTCTGTACTGTAGTAAAATGAAATAAACAAGCAAGCATGCTGTGGCCACATTTGAGTCTGGCCTATTTGCTGTAATTCCTTTAAACCATGGGTGCAGAACGTCAGTCCTAGGGGCCAAATCTGACCCTACTAAGGTCTCAATCTGGCTCTTTAGGGTCCCCAGACCAATAGTTTGGTGGCTGTCCAGCTTTTGTGCAGTTCTTTCCCATTCAAAAAGGTTGGAATGCCTCACCCGAGTTTTGTTTTATTTATTATATTTCTATACCACCCAATAGCTGAAGCTCCTTGGGCAGTTCACAGCAATTAAAACTATAAAACACAACGTTATAAAACACAATATAAAAGTTTAAAAGTACAGGCTTCATCTGGCGCCAAAAAACTGCCAGTGACTAAACTACAGTCATGCCTTGGATTGAGAGCATAATTCGTTCCGGAAACGTGCTTGTAATCCAAAACACTCTTATATCAAAACGAAATCCCCCCCAAAAAAATTGTACAGAGATTTTTAATTTAAGCCGTACTATAGTACTTGTATTGTAAGACGTCACTTGTATATCAAGTAAAAAAAAATTAAATAAATATTTAAAAATTTGCTTGTCTTGCAAAATGCTCTCAAACCAAGTTACTTGCAATCCAAGGTATTACTGTACTTTAAGTTAAAATATGCTGATATGTTTTGGATTTGGCCCTGCTCCTTCTGCCTTTGGCCCTTTCCACCACTGGAACGTGGCGCTCAAGAGTTTCTCCAAAATTGAATTCAGCCTCGGGGCTGAAAGAGGTTTGCCACCCCTGCTTAAAACTAAGAACTCTACCTTTTTGGTTGCTTGCTGGCTTCCTTCCTCCCTTAATCAAGTATCCCTGATGAAAATACATTTCACACAGTATGTTGAGTCTGGAGTACGTGCAGTATTGTGCTTTCTAGAAATGTCTGAATGGTACATTTTATGTCAAGGAAGAAGAGTGGAGTAAAGTTGGTTGCAACTCTGCTAACCAAGGCCTCCACTTAAGTGTAAGACACCATGAGGGACTGATTTGGGTCACAACCTGGACTAGAAAGTAAAGGCAATAATATAAAGTAAATCATACAGGTTGATAGTGGTGAAAGAAGAAGACTGCATATAGACGATTTGGCTGCTGGTGACTGCAGGGCTGCTTATGACTGTATAGGAGCGGTGAGAAGGGACAGAGAAGCTAGCACACAATACGCACACGCACACACACACACACACACGTTTGCGGGCTAGTATACTTGACCCGGCATTATGGCTGTAAGTTACGCCAGCAGCAGCCATTTTCCTCACAGCAGCAGCTAGCTTTGGAGCAGCATCCAAAGTCTTCAGATAATCCAAACATCTGAACTACTATTTGTTGAGTTACTGAGGAGGGCTGTATTACTTCATATCACAGACATACTCAGTTCTTCCAACTTGATTTTCCTTCTAAAATCTGCACTGAATTTGCACATCAGTAACCTCCCAAGGGAATCAGATCCTGGTTTGGTAATATATCGGGCATATCCTAATAAAGGGTCTATTAGGGCACAATCCTATTACGATGCCCGTAAGCCCCCAAACTTGGAGGCTTATGGTCATCTTATGCAGAGTGGGAGGATTTGTGAAGGTGATCTTCACCTCCCACTCTGCATTTCCGTTAGATGGGCTTTTTGCCCATCTAGCTGGAGTGTTTTGGAGGGGGAGGGAAAGAGGCTGGAGAGACCTTAGGATAGCTCATATCCTGGCCCCTCGTCTCTTCCCCTTCCTGCCCCCTGAAATGCTCCCTTTCCCCCCCTTTCTGAGGTCACTTTCCCAACCTTGGAGAGCAGCCGGTACAGTTCTTTCCACACTGGTTGTGAAGGGGAGGGGGCTCAGAGCTCCGGTTTCCAGTTCCAGGGTCAGAGCTCTGTCTCCAGCTTCGGATCTGAGAATCCAAAATATGCTGTGGCCCCTCAGGATTGCTCCCTTAATCCCTCATCAGTGTGGGTTTAAAATTTAGGGATGTGCAAATCAGCAAAACGCAAGCACGCTGAAGTTCTTCAAATTCCATCTTGAAGCTTGTTCTGACTTGAATTTGCATCAGATTGCGAGCTCTGTTTTGTTCTTTTCACATGAAAATCTGTCCATATTTTTGTGCATATTTTTTTCCAAATGTACACATCAGTTGTGTGCATCTTTGAAATCTTTTCATTTTGTGTGCTCGGTCCAAAAGGTGTGAACTGGGTAAATCCTGATCAGAAATGAACTGAAACAAATTTCTCTTACATCCCAAGCAAAAACTACAAATGTAAGAGCTGAATCTCCCTTTTACGAAATAGGTGATGCCTTCTAATCAAGTATGTTTTATAACATTGCTCAGATGAATCATCCAAGTTTTTATTCATGAATATTTTCCGCTCTGAAAAAACATCACATTCAGAGGAAATTTATATAACTGTTATATAACATGTTGCAATCTCAAACTTTTCCTTTGGAGATCTTTTTAGAATATTCCTTTTGAAGCATTGGTTACATGTTTATTTGAAAAAAATGTGATTGTCCCCAAATAATAATTTGAATACAGAAGAAACAATAAAGAGACAATGTAAGGTTTGAAATACAGATGTCTTCTCTGTGTGTATCTCGGGGCACTTACGTTACCTCAGTGGTGAGGAAGCCGCATGGAGTGCCACCTCTTCACGTACTATTGATTAATGTAAGTAACCACAGACCATGCAAGAGGAGCCCATCTTGTGGATCCTCAACATGCCAGGTTTACACCATGTTTTCTGAGGTTTGACAATGGCATGGGGAGCAACTTCAGCATGGGCTTCTCCCACTGTTCTCAATTTTCTTGTACTGATTCGGTGGCATAGGAGGTAGTAGCACTGCAGCAGCTCCTGTACCTCTCATAGAATCGTAGAGTTGGAAGGGGCCTCTAAGGCCATCGAGTCCAGCCCCCTGCTCAATGCAGGAGAACAGATGTGGGCAGCCCAGGCAGTCACCCATCCAAGCACTGACCCGGCTCATACCCGCTTAGCTTCAGCATGTACCAGGCCTCTCCGCCTTTTTATAATTGCTATGACAGTGAGAGACATGTGGCAATGTTTCTCACTTTATAGACGGGAAGCTTAGTAGAGTTGTCATTACTATTTGCGATGGTCTTCATGTTTGTTATAGAACAAATTTTGTATGGTGTGCTAGAGATGTGAAGGCCTAGAATTAAAAAAGAAGAAAGGAAGAAAAGGAGGGAACCATTAAAATTTGAAAAAGTCCTTTTTTTCCCATTTCCCTCCAGACTTCAGGAAATGTTTTCCCCCAGAATTTTTCTGGGTGTCCCCACCCACACACCCTATTCCCCCCCCCAAGCTTGCACCTCTCTACACGTATCAAGTTCAAATTGCTTGTCCAAGGAATGAGTTGCCCAAATTTGAAAACATCTGAAGTGATACTATCTGGCTGCCATTAGAAATTACCTAGGGGTAATTTTGCAAAAATCTGTAGAATTACAGTCAAAATACACATGATGCTATCAGACCTGCATCTTCATATGTTGTGTACCAAATACCTGTAAAGTGGGGAGGGCTATTTCAGATGGAAAATCAGGCAAGAGGGTGTGCTGAACTCTTCCTTGGCCTGCTGCTTTTCGACCATACAACCCCTTCCCCCCAGTAAATTTCCCTCAGTTGGTCTCATTTCTGGTCATGTCTTCTTGCTCTAACAGTCAGGAAATTTTTCCTGATGTTTAGGTGGAATCTGGGTTCCTGTAACTTGAGCCCATTATTCCATGTCCTGCAAACTGGGATGATTGAGAAGAGATCCTGGCCCTCCTCTTTATGACAACCCTTCAAATACTGGAAGAGTGCTATCATATCTCCCCTCAGTCTCCACACAAAGGTCTCTGGTGGGGTTGTTGAGGATGAGGCTTGTGCATGCAGCCCTCTTCACACATTCACAGTGAACTCCTGAACAGAGCTATTGCCTCAGGACCAGGGCAGACATTAATGATGCGGCTAGCATCTACACCATTGTTTTTCCCTTTTATTCCAGTGTAACTGCAGGGGGCCTGGTCCAGACTGGAACCCTAATGTGGGGGGGGGAGGGGAAAGGAGGGGTTTAACCTTCCCTCCCATTATGGGCCTGATCCAGATTAAGGGGGCACACCTGCAGTTTATGGGTTATATTCACCTGCAATGTATGGATTAGTCCTGCTTAAAGTAGACCCATTGAATTGAATGGGACTGAAGGCAGACATGACTAACTTAAGCCTCATTCATTTAAATCGGTCTACTTTAAGTAGGACTAACATGGGATGCAACCCCATATTGCAAAACAGTGATCCATTTACTTTAATGGATCATTATTGTCGCGCTATGAATTACAGGCCACCTCTCCCACCAATATGGATTGGGCAGGCAGCAGTGGGGAAAGGGTTAAAGGGTCCTGATCTGGATTAGTCATCCTGTGCTTACACTAGAGTAAAAAGGGAAAAAAGAAGATGAAAGGCATTGCTGCTAGCTTCATCTTTAAAGTAATGTCTGCTTTGGCCCTCACCCACCCACTGTACAGGTGCTTGGCTGTGACTCTTATTTTGAAGACAGTTCTGCCACTGGTTGCTGAGAAAGTAATTCCACACTTAGTCCAGATCTACTCTGAAGTAAGCATTTACATTTGTATCAAAGGCAGTAGTCTTCAAATGACAATGTGGATATATCTAGATCAGTGATGGCGAACCTTTTTGAGCCCGAGTGCCCAAACTGCAACACAAAACCAACTTATTTATTTCAAAGTGCCAACACTGCAATTAAACCTGAATACCGAGGTTTTAGTTTTAGAAAAACAACTCCTACAGTTGTCTGAACTAATTAACATCTTTTGTCTTAAAAGAAAAACACAACAGCAGGGCCGGTGCTACCATTAGGCCAACTAGGCAGCTGCCTAGGGCGCAGGGCTAAAGGGGGTGCCAGAAACGCCTTGGGGGAAAAATACAGCGCTCTCAAGTGTGAAGGGGGGCGCTAAATATCTGATCTTGCCTAGGGCACCAAACTGCCTTGCACCGGTCCTGCACAATAGCAGAGCTTTCAATGATACAAACAGTTTTTTGTTGGAAAAAAAATCAACTCAAAAAATTATTATAGTACTACATTGTACACATAGCCTGAAGGGAATTTATACAAACTTTTAAAATAATTAGGCACATGTATTTTTGGATAAGGGATTCTCAACTTGTAATATAATTATATGCCAGACTGAAATTGTATGGGGCAAGCTTTACTCCGGGTCTTTTCCCTGCTTCTACAGGTGTTGGATTAGTAAAAGTAAAAGTCAACCTGTACTAGGATGAGCAAGATAAACAAGAAAACTAAACGTGCTTAACACATTTTAAACACTTTATGTCTTAAACTGCAAACACTGCATTAGGTAAAAGTTTGCATTGGGCATGCTTTTGCACAATTAATGTGATTTTTGCTATTGCATGCATGCTGATAATTTGTCAAACCTTGGCTCATACTCCATTAGTTTGAGAGCAACACATGCAGCACTCAGGTCAACTGTTAGGGCTTTACATCCAAGCCATGCTCTGTGCATCATTCTTCAAAATCTTTTAAATGTGATAACAATGTAGAAAAGAATTATGTAACAGGAATTCTAGAATAAAATCATTCTGTTCCACACTGTGAGAAAGAACAAGATCATTAGTCTTTTGCAGAAGGGGACAGTCTTTTCACAATCTGGTGACCAATGGCTCGAGTGCCCACAGAGAGGTCCCTGGGTGCCAGCTGTGGCACCCGTGCCATAGGTTCGCCATCACTGATCTAGATGAATTTCCTTTCATGTTCAGTGATTCTAAGTAAATTTGAGGGATGCAGCTTTAAAGTCCATGTTGTTGTTTGTTGTTGTTATGTATCTTATATTTTTATATAACAACAATAATAAATCCTATTTATGTAGCATTTGCCGTCAAAGTACATTGTGTACACACTGCACAATCACCTATATTATCCCAGTAATTAGGCTGCTGCTGATCAAATAACGAACCTGAAATATAAAAGAAACCACCGATGTAACAATAACCATGGTTCAGTTCTCACCTGTTCCATAAACTCACTAGATGACCTTCGAAAGCCATGCTTTCTCTCAATCTCAGCCTCAGCCCTCCCTGCCACACACACACACCTGCAGCATGGGAGATAATACTTAACTTAGGACATTGTTGTAAGGATTACAGCTAGATAATGCGTGTGAAGTGCTTTGAAGTTTTATACAAATGTTAAGAATGATTAAAGTTAATGTTTACCCCTTAAGAATATTTTCCACCCAGAACTATGTCAAAATGATTCGTTTTAAGATTGAAGCGAGCAATGTCACTGATAAGGTCATTATCTTTGTTTATTTCTTTCTTTGTTGACAGCATAAAGAACGTCACTCCGAAAGTAGGAGATGCTGAAACCCGTAAAGCTATTCGTCGTGCCTTTGACGTGTGGCAGAATGTAACCCCTCTGACATTTGAGGAAGTCCCTTACATTGAACTGGAGAATGGCAAGAGGGACGTGGATATTACTATCATTTTTGCATCAGGTTTTCATGGAGACAGCTCTCCCTTCGATGGGGAGGGAGGATTTTTGGCTCACGCTTACTTTCCCGGGCCAGGAATTGGGGGAGACACTCATTTTGACTCCGATGAGCCATGGACTTTGGGAAACCCTAATCATGATGGTAAGAGCACAATTCTATTTAAACAGCCTCCATTTCTATTCATAGTACACCATATGTTCTAGTCCATAAGATGATTCCATCTTTAGGTGTGGCACTGAAAAGCCACAATGGCTGCTTTAGCTTAGAAATGTGTCAAGCAGTTGGATTTGTACTTTAAAATGAATCATCAGAAATCTCCTGACACACAAGGGTTTTTTTCTGACAGACAATTAGCTGATTTTTATGTTGGGCATATGCTGTGAAAGAGCATAAAGACATATCAAGGTACTTCCTTGTTTATTTTGTTGGTGCGTAGTTGTTTTTTTTTAAAAAAAAACATAATTACACTGTTTCCATATGAACAGTATTTGAAAGTACCCTTTACAGAATGCATGTGGAAGAGAATTACAGATGTCATGTTAGTTATTGGCAAATGGTATTAACTGTTTTAGTACTCAGCAGGGGAGGCTGGTGACTCCTATGTCAGTGGGACTCCGTTGCAGCCTTTATTTTGAGCCTTATTGGAGCTATCCATGGCGGTGAACCTATTTTGGGGATGGAGGTCAGCACCATGGATAGCTCCTATAAAGCTCAGAATAAAAGCTGCAATGGATGAGGTGCCCCACTGACATAGGAATCACCAGCATTCTGCATATTTGGTAATAACTGCTTTTATATACATGATTACATTTCATTAATGGTGAATAGCACCCATGGTAAACAATTTCCCAACCAATGGAGGGTGAGTGCAAATAATTGATTTGTAGTGTTCATGAAGCTAGTAAGACAACAAACTAGTTGTTTTCATGTAGTGTTCATGAAGCCAATAAGACAAGAAACCTTTTCCATCTCTGTTAGCATTTTGGATATGTATGCTGTGGCCCTGGTCCCTAATTAATTTAACCATATTGGAAGGTTGGCTGCATACAAGTGCAGACTGTAAGGGCGCAATCCTATGCATGTTTAGATAGAAAAAGTCCTACAACAGCCAGCCTAGTTGGGGAATGCTGGGAGTTGTTGTAGGACCTTTTTCTGTCTAAACATGCATGTGATTGTGCCCTAAGTGCGTTTAAGGTGTAGTAGAAAATAAGAACATTTAATACCTGTCTGATTAGTTAAGATAACTCATCAGATTAAGCCTCTTGGTTCATTAGATGACTTAATTAATTAAATCAGCTTGCTACATGGAGTTTGAGTTCAAAACAGGTGCTACTGTTCTTAAAACAACACATTTAGCAGTCTTTAAGGCTGAATAATTATCTGAGATGGTTAGGGGAAGCTTTGTAATGTCTGTAAAAGGAAGGAACTATATTCTGAACTGAAATTAAATGGTACTTCAAAAAGGAAAGGCTAAAAGTGGTAATTAAGGCTTTATGAGCACACAAAATATATTGAGGTTTATTGATTGGTTTGGGGTGAGGGTAGAGACTTTTTCCTTCTTCTTTTTTTCCAGGGATCTACCACCCAAAGGCTCAGCCTCTTGTTGAACCATGTTTGCATTTAAATGTCTGTAAAAAGGATTTACTCTAACACTACCTAGGATAAGTTGAGTGTAGCAACACGTCTAAATGGTGCAATTTCTTTCAGCATGGCAAGCTCAATAAGACAGCAGTTTATTGATCTTAACTATCACAGGAACTAATAGCAACTTCACTTATGTCAAATGAAATCCTACCTTCTTGACAGCAAAATGAACTCTGCTGCTCATGGTTTACTGTGTACTTAAAGCTTTAAATCTCAGCTCTGCATCAGAGGAAGCATTCGATAATCCAAGAACCTGAATAGAAAGAAAAAATGTAATGGGACAGAATTTTAATTAAAGTCCTAACTGGAGAAACATGCAGTGCATTTCCTTTGATCTGCTCACTAAAGATCAGATTTACAAATGGTTTTGGAAGTGATTATTGTTATTAGTATTAGTATTATTATTGCTTTATTGTAGAGGTTGCTGCTCTGAAGCCAAATAACATTCTGGTGTGCAGGCAGATTGCTGCGGCTTCTGTGCCTGGGGTGGCACTGCTACTGTATGTGCAGGTTTTTGAGGAGTTAAATATACGGGGAAAACTTGCACTTTCAAGGAGGAGAAACAAGTGTCTCTGTCTTTCTGGCTACACAAAAGATATTATAGTAGCTGCAGCTGTGCAGCTACTGCTTGCCAAGCCACTCTTACCGCAGCTTAATAACATTGGGCTGCTGAGGAGTGAATCATCACCCACTTGTGCTAGAAGTTAATGTCATGACACTGGATATGTGATATTTGCACTGCCATATTAGATTGGATGTTTGTACATTTTAAGCATCTAATTGACCAATTCTAGACATTTGTGGTTGGTGTGATATACGTGCAGTGTTAGTGCGCAACTGGGGTGACTTCATTACTCTACTAGCACGATGTCACAAACTGTCAGTACTCTCTTAAGCATTTCTTTGCTAGTGCGACAAGTTTTAGGATCAGGCATTAATGTCATTTGGGGCATTATTGAATCATAACCGCATGGCAGAATGTTGTCCCTAACATTTCTTTTGTACACAACCTGATGCTCGGAATCATATACGGAATGTGTCCCATTTACAAGGGGACATTATCTACCATGCAAATGATCAGACCAGTGGATGATATTTATCTATCTGACTACAATTTTTTTGTTTTTGTTTTAACAGATAACCATTTTATGTAGTACAATATAATTACTAGATAAGAAATTGTTGGATACTAAGCAGGATATTACAGTAGTTACAAGTAATATCAGGTTTCTGTCAGATCAGCAGGATTTTGTGGAATCTGCTGCAGAAAACTACATGAAGAGCCAGTGTGAGCTGGTATAGCCACAACCCTAACATCACCACTTGTGCTCCACTTTCTTTCCCTTATACAAAGGCATGCACCTTTATTAAAGTGGCATATGTGCCTTTTTAATGGAGAGAAGTCTTGTGTTGTCCTACTTTTTGCATATTTATCTTTCCCATCTCCCACCCCAAATAGTGAATTTGCACCATTGAACCCATACACATGACTTGATTCTGGAAACCAGCTACTTGATCTCTCATCTCAAGGCTTCTGTCCATTCCTTTCTCCCCTATACTCCAATGCAGAAGACTACATATGGTACATGGGTTGCATCCAGTCTTCCATGACTGAAATGGGGCCTTCCCACTGTCTCGTCCCCTCACTCCTTTCAGAATCCAGTGGTCTTCCATTAGGTACTAGATCAGTGATACCTGTGGCTTTCAAATAACATTTTCATAAAAATGAACTGTATTAAAACTTCATGACAAAGATATGCTGTTCAATAAAACTAAGACTACACAAGTTCTGAAACAATTAATCAATGCATTTAAATCATATAAATGTATTCAACCTTTTCTCTTTGTGCCAATATGTGAACAAACTTACTGAATGTATAATAATAGCATTTAGTTTGTCAGGAAACACAAAGTGCTCTGTTTAGCAAACCACAACTGTTTCCCTTGGGAAAGTGGAACTAACTACCTGCTCCTATGAGACACTAATAAGTGTTAGTTCCACAAATAATTTTCATATGTTATATATTCATTTTATTTCATATAGAAACTTTTTCTCTTTAGAAAGAATTCTCTGCTGTTTTCCATTTAAATAGAAGTTGTCATATAATTGAATCCCAGTGTTGCTAATGCATTTTTAAGCTTGATTTGATCAAGCGTAATCAAATATATTTCCAATTTTACTTTATCTGTGCCTTAAAAATGGCTATACACAATATGAATTTCATTTTATCATAGCTTACTGATAACTAATATAAGTCATATGCCGATTGCCTCTCTTCTTGTCTGATGAGGAATCTGTCTAATGTAAGTTAGCTTATGTAAGACAGAGGCAGAACAATCCTCTGGGCATCCAGGGAGCGCTCCTATGTCAGAATGCTCCAAAAACCCTATGCTCGCCGGCAGGTGCCTGGCAGAGTAGTGGGTGTGATGGAGGTGATCTTCACCTCTCCGTCTTCCTTTCTGCTGATATTCCACTAGTCAAGCATTTGAGTGTGTCTAGTGGATTTGCGGGGATTGGGCCTGGGAGGCTTTAGGATCTTCCGGGTCTTGGAGCTTGCCTCCCTACCCACTTCCTCATTATTTTTCTGCCCAGCAGGGGTTGTTTTACTCCCAACAGGGTTTAGTTCTGGTCACAGAGCCCAACAAGGAGAAAAATAGCTAACCCCAGCTGCCACCACTACTTTGGGGGGGAAGGGTTTGGCTCTCCCCTCCCCAATATTGCTTTATTGGGATTAAGTGGAAGGTCCGATTCTATCGATGGCTCTGCTGCTATAATGTCTACTTTGTTCTTGATGTCACCCATTTATCTTCTTTCAAGACCTCTGCAAAAGCAGCCTTTGGCTTAACTCCTTAGTTTCCCCCATACTCATCTAAACTGCAACCTAGAATATATATATATATATATATATATATATATACTACACGTGGTGTGTGTGTGTGTGTGTGTGTGTGTATCTCCTAATCCCTTGTGTCTCTTGTTTCTTCCTTTCCTTGCTGTCTTTTCCCTCACTGTCACAATTTAGATCATAAGCTCTTTAAGGCAGGGACCTCTCATTCTCTCTCCCTCTCTCTGCTATCTTACTCTATTAAATATCACATATACTGTTTTCAGCTGATCTGGTGCATGAGGCAGCTTAGCTGGACCCCATGAGTTCAATTATCTTAATTTCTGGGGAGCATGTTAGTCTAGTGAGCAGATTAGGTTGTGACTCATGTCAGCCTAGTAGCTATATGTTTAATTACAACACTCTCACTGAAAATTGATCCAGTGGTGCCCTTCTGATCCAGCAAAGGTCTCTACCTCTTCCATTAGTGGAGCCCTCTGCTAGATCAAAGACCTTTCTGTGAACAGAAGGACTCCTTCCGTTTGCTGAAGGGAACAATTGGATACAACTCAGTGTCATTAGTGAGTGGTCTTCGATATAATTTGGAATGTCCTATTTCGGCTGTGGTGCTGAAATTCAAAGTTGGTATCTTAGATCACCAAAACACACAACAAAACAAAATAAGTTAATTAAATTAAAGGTATGAGTCATTCCTTAGGGCAGAATACAATGGGGTGCTTCTGCCCCCACCGATTCCTTCCGCCTCGCTGATCCCCCTTCCGCAAGCGGTGGGTTCCTCCAATTCCGTCTTGCAAGCAGGTCCCAGAACGAGCAGAAACACGCATTTCTGGAAGGAGGCAGGTCAGTGGAGCTCCCTCATGTCAATTCCGCCAACCTGCCTCCTTCCAGAAATGAGCGTTTCTGCTCATTTTGGGTTGTCCTGGAAACACTAAATTGCTTCTCTGGCTGTACATAGGGCTACCTTTGTACCTAGTCCAGAAACTTCATCTAGTGCAAAATATGGCAGCCAGACTGGTCACCAGTACTCCTAGGGGTGCCCATATTATAACAGTTTTAAAAGCACTTCACTGGCCAATTAGTTTCCAGGCGAAGTATAAAGTGTTGGTTATTAGCTTTAAAGCCCTACATTGTTTGGGTCCAGGCTACCTATGGGATCGCCTTCTCCCGTATAATCCGCCCTGCACACTCAGGTCCTCTGGGAATAATCTACTTCAGTCAGCCAAAGCTAGGCTGACAGGTATTACCCAGGGGACGTTCTCTTCTGCTGCCCCCAGATTGTGGAATGGCCTGCCGGAGGAGATTCATCAACTTAGCAGTCTTTTGGAATTCAAGAAAGCCATAAAGACTGATCTCTTCCAGCAGGCCTATCCGGTGGAATTTTAGGATGCTTTTAAGATGTTTTTAAGATGTTTTAATAATGTATACTATGTTTTAAATTAGTTTATATCTTTTATGTTTATTTTTGTTCCCCGCCTCGATCCAAGCGGAGAGGTGGGTAAGAAATATTTATTATTATTATTATTATTATTATTATTATTATTATTATTATTATTATTATTATTGTTATTTTGCGCAAGCAGTGGGGGCTGCTTGTGCAATGGAATTGGTGGGGCAAAAGAGAATCAGCAGGGGCGGAAGCATCCCATTGGATTCTGCCCTTGGAGTCAGACTTATCTTTTCTTCCAACCTATTGTATAAACTCTAGGTTTCTGTGAGATGAAGTACAGTCACTGTATAGTCTGCTTTCATTTAAAATATCTGTAAAACAGCCGAGAACTTCAGTGACAGATTGTTTAGAAACTAAATTGAACTCCAGAGTGTCAAGAGGATTAACTGGCTGAGTGATTGTTCTTCTCATGTTCCTCTGGCCTACATGAGGCTGGGAAAAGGCAACAGCTTGATTATTTAGCAAAAATGCAAATCACCAACCCCCTTAAAAAGTACCAGGCTCATTTTCCACACTATATTGCTCAGCTAATGAAGGCAATTTGAATTCTGTGTTTCTCAAAAGAGATGAACAACTTCTTGGAGTGCTCAGTAAAATCTTAATATATTCCTGTTGCTATTTTCATAAATCTTCTTGGACTTACTCATGCTTTTAAAGCATTCATATTAATTCCCAAACAACAAGAGCAATAAAGTTTTGTGAAGGGGAAAAAAAAACCTTAGTCTGAAACAACGTGAAAGTTGTTTGTGATAGCACTTTATTGTTATTTTGTTTCTAGGCTACCCCTAGAACTTAGGAGGAGTAACAAATAAACCATGCAGTACCCTTAAAGTTTGATTAAACTACATGAAAGCATTTGCTAAGTCTCACATCTACTCAAAGCTCAGCCATGGTCTCCAAAAGCCATCCCACATAAAAAGATGTTGACAAAGTTGAAAAAAACTTGGGCAAGTCTTTGTCTAGAATGCAAACTGTGCAAGGTTTCAGACGTGGTACCTTCTGGGAATGTACTGGATCCTTGTTTGCTGGGCTAGCACTTGTCCTGTGAGTGAAGGGGACATGATATCCTGGGGCCCCAAGTAGGACCAAACTATACATTACGTATAGATGGCTGGTTTGGCCATATGTCTTCCCCCACCCCACAGTTTTTCTTTTTACATTACATAGCAGCTATGGCATGGGGTGGGGGAGCGATAAGAATTGGGACTGTGGTGTATGTGAGGGTTTGGGTTTTTTTAACCTTTACCCCATGCCACAGGCCCAGTGAAATCCTCTCCACTGCACAAACACACACACACTGCATTGGGAGAGAAGCTTCCTTTGGTGCCAATGGCAGCTTCCACCCTGCTGCAAATAGTAGCTTCAGAGGTAATTTTCTTTGGTGCAGGGAGAAAGAGTTTTTTAAAAAAAACACACTCCACCAGCACTGTGGTCCTACTTCCTATCCCTCCTTCTCCTTGTGGCTGCTATTTATTTAGAGAAACAAAAGCAAATGGGAAAACTGCATGAAAGAACACACTTCCTAAGGGCCTGTGGCTCACGCTGGCTCAGCTTGTCTGAGCGTGGAAAGCTAAGCAGGGTCAGGCCTGGTTATTACTTGGATGGGAGACCCCTCCTCTAGTTTCCTGCATTGAGCAGGGGGTTGGATTCGATAGCCTTGTAGGCTCCTTCCAACTCTTATGATCTATGAAATCTAGGGCAGAATCCTGTGTGTAGCTCAGACTCAGCACCACATCTTGCCCCTGCCTTGTTCTGTAGCTCTGTGGACCTACCTTTGTAGACCCACTAGCTCCATTGCCACGTGCTCTCTGCCTGAACAGAGCCAAACTAGATATGATACCAACTGGCATGAATGCAATTAGCATGCCTAGATTTTACAATGTAAATAGCAGGCAGCAGGTGTGTGTGTGTGTGTGTGTGTGTGTGTGCGATGAGTAGTATTGGGACTACAGCATATAGGAAAGTTGGATCGACCCTATTCACCAACACATAATATTGACATATACTTTAGTTATAATGTTTGGAGTTTTAAAAAACAAGCAAAAAAACCCACCCAAAAACAAAAAAACAAACTCAGACCAGACCAGTTAAATATAATAAACATACAGTAGCTGATACACATTTCTTCATCATGAGTTCTTTAATCAAGAGATGCTTGTTATCAGCACAGTGATACAACTCTAGTGATAATAAAACTACCATTATTCACTGTCCATAAGACCTCATCTATCTAATAATCCATGAGAGTTTCTCCGTAAATTAATGAACGAATCATGGAACTCAAGAACAGGGATAATTTCCAACTGCATTCACTGCATGTACACTAGTGTTTTTAGACTCCTCCCTTTCGTCCATTTATTGATTGATTTAAAAAGTGAGATCTGTAGTGCATACAGTTTAGAACATTCTACTCCGTGTGTGACCAAGGAAATCTCCTGTGAACTTGTACCTCATTTTAAAACAACAGGCAAGGAGAAACTCCAGTTAAGCTCAGGTGACTCTTTTGGTGCAGCACTTTTGTGCAACATGCCAAAAGTGGAAGCATCTTGCAGCTTGGCTGCTTTATGTCAGCCTTCTCCCACTTGGTGCCCTCCAGATGTTTTGGATGACAACTCCCATCATCTCTGACCATTGGTCATGCTGATTTGTAGTCCAAAATATCTGTCTGGCGCCAGGTTGGAGAAGTCTGCTGTACAGGGAGAGCTGTTTTCATGAGAAAATCAAAACAGCTACTATGTCCCCTCTGTGGTTTGAATATTTGATCTTGGGTGGCTTTGAAAGCGTAGGGCACCATTGATCCCAGAAACATTGGAAGATTTTAACTTTTTTAATCATATGCAGATTAATAACCTGGAAAGGACTGGAAATCCCCTTGGCTGTATACAACTTTAGCTTTTGGATTTTTACTTCTGAGTTCCTGTTTCATGACTAACTCAGCCACAGTGGCTGTAATGAATGTACACATCCAAATGTGTCTTGAGTCCCTCTCCTCCATTTTTGTCCTGAAGTTCTCCTTCCCAGGTCCTGCCTCTCTTTCCTTTATGTTTGCCCCTAAATAATCCCTTCTCTTTCAACCCCCCCCCAAGTTCCTTCTCCTCCAGATCTTTTCTTTGCACTCCTGTATTTTGTCTTCTCTGATGGCGCGTGAGTGACAGCAGAGCCCCGTGTGTGCGAGATGGGAGATTAAAAATCCTGTTCGTGTGTAGAGGCCCATTTATCCACACACAGAAATCCAGATATTTCTCCCCCTCTCTCTGCGCAGCGTGCAGCGTTTCGGTTGCAATCAGCCAGCCAGCTTTCCAGCCTGTAATCTGACTCCAGCAGCCAGCTCCCCCGTTTGCAGATAGCAAGGAAAAAACTCTGTAACTCCACAGGTCTATTCTACCTGTTTATTTACTTAGCAAAGTAATATTCTACAGAGTATACATTTCCTAGTTACAGTCCATGTGCAGAGTACAATGCATAGCAAGCATTTATTCCAGTGGAGCAAGTTGAGCTTTACCCCACCTCAGCAAAGACGCTACATTGTTGCATAAGTCCAGCAAGCAATAGTCAGAAGAAAAGAGTGAAGAGAGAGAACAGTCCTGCTCCTCTCTAAAATGGCTGCAGACAGAAAAACAAGTCAGTACGTCGCCAGAACATCTAAACCATGTGACTAGCTCATACTGTTCTCACACTTTAGTAACCCCTGCAAAAACACGAGATTCTAGAGAGACATAATAAACCTGTTTACCCGCCATTCTGTCCCTTCCATGTGTAAACAATGTGCTCCAGCTTGTGAATGTGATACATATCACAACATTCTGCAAGTACTCACAGACAGACAGAGTCAGTGATCAAAGAGTGGTCAAGGTTGCAAATTTGTTTTCCCTTTTTCAGTGTTTGGCTATGGGTAAAGTAAATATTCTAATCCACAGTGTTGATTATAAAATCAGAACTCCAGAGTTGAATTAACATGGAGTAGAACAGCACTTTCATTCTTATGCACACACAGAGAGAGAGAGAGAGAGAGAGAGAGAAAGAAAGAAAGATATAGATATAGATATAGATATAGATCTATTCTTAGTTGTGTTGTTTTCTACTCTTACTATGCTCTTTCTATGGTATACACCAATGTAACCATTGTCTGTGCAGAGATACCTAGTGATATGTGCAGGCAAACACATTATCCTTAACTGGGCACATGTCAACAATTCGAACTATGTAGGCTGCTGGATGCTTCTAAAGAGGCAAACTTGAAAGTTTCTCCCTCCAGCTAGAAGACTCTCCAAGGTTTAGGTCCCTTCTGCAGGTTACAACCCTGACACCTTTATGTAACTTGACCAAACTCTGACTACACAGGACACATTATTATCCTTCCTATTGGACGAATGGGGTTGGTTCAAGTCAGTGGCAACATACTTATTCAGGCTCTAAGATGTCTTTGACAGCCTTGACCAACTATTGACAGTACTTGAAGACATTTTCTGACACATCAAATGCTCAAAGATACTGTATTTTAGCAGAACTTACAGAAAGACCATGTAGCTCAAACATTTATAAATCAGAATTGTTCCTATGACCTATAACATTTACAATGTCTTCAGTATAGAGTGCACACTGTACACAGAGAATCCCATCAAGAGGCTAATAAGAGTCCAAAGCAAACCCTTAGCCACCGGTTACCTCTTTTGGGGCTCAACGTGTAAGTCAGGGGTGGATCTCCAGATGTTCTGACCTACATCTCCCATCATCCTTCACCATCTAATATGCTGGCTAGGGCTTTTGGGAGTTGTAGGACAAAACATCTGGAGGGCCACAAGTTGCCCACTCCTGATGTAAGGCCTGTGCATGCATTCTTCTCAATTAATATTGCACACCCTGCTCTACCCCTGCCATCACATCCATTGCTTGCCTCACCTGTCCTCACTTTGAAGGCTTGTGTGCAACAGAGAAGCCTGCCAAATGTGTTGAGGCTATCCCCATCAGTTCGAAGCCTACACAATTGGGTTTCTGGCTCATCAACACAGCCTACAATTGTTTGGCAGGCTTCTCCTCTGCAGACAAGCTCCGAGTGCATGAGGGCAGTGCCATGAGGGGATGCAATGGCAGAGTGCCTGTGGCCCTGCAATTGTTTCTATTCTGTGGAGAAAAGAACACCCGGATTGGGCTATGCCTGCAATCAAACTAGGAGGAATTCTGGTCAATAAAGTTCAGGCTACAGGCCTTCTCCCTTCTGTGGAGTTGTGCTTGCTGCTGGCTACGCTGACTGAGGAGTTTGTCCCCTGCAGGTGATTATATGAAAGCATCTTCCAGACTACACATGCTCTGTTGCCTCCTTACTCCTGGTGAAGACTAGCAAGAGCCACTTCCTACCATGTCCCCCACCTTAAGTGAGAAATAGCCTTAATGATATAGCCTTCCTCAAAACTCACCCACTGTTTTAAGTAGTCCAGTTCCACTTGTAGCTCTTTTGCACATTTGAAGACACATAAACTGTATAGTTTCAGCGATGTTATGCAAAAGAGCCTCATGGAGCCTCAGCCTCTTGATTCAAATGCATATAGGCACAACATTTTGCTAATTGCTGGACCATATACTGAACGATGCTAGAGATCTTACTGGTTTTGAGATGCAAGTTAAGAATAGGTTTTATTATTTTAGAGGAGCCATGTCAGTGCTTTATAAATTACTGTGATAACGTACTTGGATTAAAGATCTCACTGAGAAGTTGACTTGGTAAAGAAATTTGAGGTGAACAGTGGTCTGCTACCTGGTCTTCTTTAACTTTAAAATATTAATGCACAACTTTAAAACATGTGCATTAATATTAAAGAACAAGCTCAGTAGATGACATATCACTCCTACCAGATTTAAACATGTTACTGAAGAAAGTTCTGATATCTACTGAAAGAAATGTGGACATAAGGGGACTTGTTTCCACATTTGGTGGTCTGGCTTTCAAATTTCTTTATTGTTATAAAGTAGTGTTATTTGTTCATGGTAGGTTATAGTAGGCCCTTATATTGTTTTGTCGGATGGTTCTGATACACTGGAAATACCTCATCTCAATGAGATATACCGTAGATCTTCTTCAGTACAGAACTGCATTGCAAGAATACAGGGCATCAAGCCAATGGATAAGATTACAGCTCAAATTAATGGTTCTGTGGGTGGCTATGCATCTGAAGTATATTTTGAGCACTGCCTTCTATTAATTTAATTGTCAGACACAGGGCACTGTTTTGAAGCTAGTAAAATATCTTGGTGCCTGTGAAACTAGTATCGCTATGCCCTTCTTACATTATTTGTTCCTTCATTCTGTCACTAATTGTGTACCACCTATGATTCTCTTTTAAATGTATTTCTGAAATGCATTCCTCTTCTCCTTTTTGTCTCATCCCCGTTTCTTCCCCCCTTTTTAATTCTTTGTATATATACCTGTAAGTTGTAAAAAAAAAAAAATGCTATTGATGTAGCTCCCCTATATTGTAATTCACTTGTAGTACCTGCAGGGTTGATTTTGGTTTTTGTCTTAAAATGTTAACAAATAAAGAGTTAAAATCCTAAAATGGGGGGGGGGGGAACCAACTAGTAATCATTATTGAAATATATATATATATACACACACACACACACACACACGAAAAGAAGATCCCTCCAAAATATTACGTAATTAAGATCATTTTCAATAATACTTTCAATAATAAACCTAATAATCAAAGTATTTTATTACTATAGAGAGAAATGACATACCGGTAATATAATCACATACACTGTCATATCCAAATAGTCAGCTGAGTTCCTTCAATCAGACTTCTAGTGGATATGTTCATTTCAGAGATATTGCCTTTCTTTTGCTATGTCATTTTATCTTAATATAGTAAGTGTCCCTCCTAGACTCTTACAGAGATGTACTTCATCTACTTTAAACCATTTGCTCTGTAAATCACCAAATCTAGCTAATCTGATTTAATCAAGGATTAAATTAGATAGAATGAATCAACATTAGGGATGTGAAGATAGCTAGGAAGGTTACAGATCAGTACATTTTACTAGAGGCAAATCCTTGTAAACATCCCAGGGAAGGGCAATTTCTGCTCATTGTCAAAACGGCTTATAAACTGCAGGGCATAAAAGCTAATCGCCTTTCTCCTCTGGTATTCCCACACATAGCTGAGGGACAAATGGTTCCTTACAGAGAGAACCTCGTATAGATTACCATGAATATCCTCCAGGTTCTAAATGTATTTCATTTTTAATATGCAGTTCATGAATACACCAAGAATAGAATAAAATCAAGGTTCATTACCTGTTTCAGGACAGAATTATGCCTTTATTGCAGGCTCGTGACTAATGCATGCTTTTAATGATATGAGGAACTTGCAGATCCCCTGCCTTCATTCTGTTGGAATTCATAATTGGGGCAAATTTGTGTGTGTGTTGAGCTGGAATATTTGTGCATTTTGAATACATGTATGTCCATCTAGGAGCCCTTTTCAGCACTCCCCCTGATTTGAAAAGATCTTTAAATGCCATGGATTATTTACAGCAAGAAATATTAGCCATCCATGAGTAGCACTCACCAATTTCCAAGTGTGATAGAAACACAGGATTCATATTAAGTGTACTTGAAATCCATACAGGCTGAGCTCAGTCATTTTTTTTCTTGTTGGAATCCTTTGGTAGCAGCCAAGATAAATTTATGAAAACCCCCAACCTCTGTTGAACTGCCGAGATCAGCTTGTAGTAAATTTCACATTGCTGGCAGTTCAGTTGACACACTGGACCCAAGCTGTGCTGCAGGAACCTGAACCAGCCGAATCTCAGAAATGAATCTCCTGAGGGAACCAAGTGTCTCGACTGTGGATATATCATATGTGGCACTGAGACATAACAAGAGAGAGGAGGGCTTCAGGCTAGAGATGCTTTAAAGTACAGCATTGGTATCTGATATGGCAATGATGCAAGTAAGCTGGTGAGTTTCGATGGAATCGATCAAGCGCTGCTCCTACACAAGCTCTTGTTCGTTGCGATAGCATCCGGCCTGCACAGGTTCAGTGCTTGTGCACACACCTTTTAAAGATTTTTCCTGGCTGATATTTGAAAGGGCTGCTTCCTAAAACTAACTTTCAAAATGATAGGTTATTAGAATCCTTTTCTCGCTATATCAATAAACAACATGTCTTCCCCATTATATTTTGCCCATCATTCTTCCATCTGATGAAGCTTCAGAATCATTGCTCTTAACTACAGAATAATTGCAATGTACATATGGAAGCCTTGTTAGCTGCTAATTTAAAACAAATAGCTGGATTAGCCAGAGTTTTTTGTTTGTTTTGTTTTGTTTTTGGCCTCTCTCAACCTGTTTACCTTAATTGGGAAACGCTTGTCTAAATCTCCCCCCAGGCAGACTATTACTCCCCTATTGACTTGAGCCATGTATGGAGTTTTATCCCATGGGATTGGTGGGGTTGGAGATTCGTGTGTTAAAATTTGCTGTTGCATTCAGCATTTAACAGTTCACACAATTGGCCAACTGGGATGATCAGTGCAACCTATGAAGACAGAACTCATGCAATAGTGCAGATTAATTTGGGGGGAAGGCATGGATTTTGATGCCAAGACAGCTACCATATGACTGCTCTTGTGTGAATCAGACTCAAGAATCACAAATGACACAAATATAATTTAATTTCTTTAAAGTGTTTTGATTCCTGACGTTGATTTCCAAACTCTTGTGTGGTACAAAAGGTGCAAAAAGATATCTCATTAAAATAAACAAGGGTAGTTGTAATTGCTAGCGGTTAGGAAAATGCCTGGACAAACAGGTATATCTTAAATTGTCAGTGGAAACACTCCACACTAATCTCTATGGGGAGATAATTCACATGGTTAGCACCACAAGGGAGAAGGCCCTCATCTGCATCATAACCAAGTGAACATCAGTAGGCTGTAGTATGATAAGCAAGGCCTCCCCATCATAACATAAAGACTAGGGAGACCTACGTATACAGGAGCAGGTAGTGTCTCCGATAATCTGGCTCTATCAATGAAAGCTATTAACCCAGCAACGTTCTGGGAGAAGACTGAGGGCTTATATGCATACTGCTCCTGATTCAGTAGTTGCAGTTGGGTCTTCCTCCCATGAGTACACTCTTACTCTTGAGTAGATCCTTCTGAGTAAACACTGGGTGAAAGGGCCAGGTAAATGCTCTGTCGTCAACTCTGAGTGACCCACCTGGTCTGTCACCACAAGTGCTCTGGAGAGCCATGGGACAAGAGAGGAGAGTCAGGAACCATGACAGGGCTTGGGATGGGGTTGAAGAGTTCTTTGGGACCTCAGGTGAGGCATCTCTGCAACAGGACTCAGGTTGCTACTTGTCTTCTGTGGGAATGGGGTTTGCTGAGGAATCCCAGTTCTCCTTCAAAGAGGTTCTACCTGGACTTGGGTTGTCTAGGAGCCTGACCTGAAGGTAGACAGGATTGCAGTAAAACAGAATAAACTTGACTTGCATATAAGCCTATGTGCAGATAAAGAAACAGCGCTGTGACAATGCTCCAGAAGGAAACAGACCAGCTAAACTCCAAGCAAGGACATGTCAATTCAATTTCTGTTGAAATTCCCCTTGACTGACTTTCTCATCATTGTGAATACTCAATCAATTTAGTCTGTCCCCATATGCTCAAAGATATAACTTGGAAGAGTGACCTTGAACTCTGTAAGATAAAATGGTACATTGAAAGAGTGATTCATAAGACAAAACGGAGTTGGAAAATAAAAACACAATTTCAGCTATTACAGATCTTGAAAACATCATTTTAAGAGTATATTGGTAATGTTGATCATTAAACCTTGCACAAGTGGTTGTGCATTATGCTTGCGCAAGCAGTTGTGCAAGCACAATGCTTAACCGGTTGCACAACCACTTATGCAGCCATGTTTGCATAAACGTACCTTTAGTTAGATTTTCCTCTTGTGCATCAGTTGAGAACCTAGTTTCCGCTAGCACAATATCATTTGTGTTAGCAGAATGACACCGTTGGATACTGCTCTTCGACTGGGTTTTTAAAAAATGTTTAACTGTTTTCTATTAGCAAAGGTAGATGTTTGTGGAACAATTAGCATAATACTCTCATTCTGTATTAAGCTTTTTAGTAATTGAAATGGTATTTTTGTGTCCCTAGTTGCTGGGTTTTTTAAAAAAAAATACTGAAACAAAATTAGGAGAATTCCAGAATACCCATGACACAGTCAATGCGGTTGATGGCAGTTTGGGTTAAAACAACAATGAGGAGTCCAGTACAATGGGCCAGTTCACACAATCACTGCAGCCCACCGTGGCTTATTCAAGCCACGATGAGTTGTGGCGCGTGCCAGCCACCCTTTGGAATATTCAAGCCACTGTAGGCAGTCGCTGTGGCTCATTGTATCATGTGAACCCAGCGAGGGTTGATTGCAAAGGTATACTACCACCACCACCAGGAGAACATTCAGCAAAATCCCCCTCCCATTTCTTCACCCACAGATAGAATTGAGAATTTCAGAAGGAACTTTGAATCCAGTCCATTTTAAAAAAATCTATTATTGAAAGAAGCAATGAGCTTGGCCCCTACTCTTCTAAGAAATCCCTAGAAAAGCTGTTCAGTTCTTGGAATGATAATCTAATTGCCAAAGGCTTTTTTCTTTCTTTCTTTTTTTTTACACATCATGGCAGATGACAAGGAGAATGCAACTCTTCCATAGTATGGTGTATCTGGTCAACCTGTTTTGAGTGATCACAGTGGGGCATGGAGTCAAATGGGAATAGATTTGTTTTGTTAAATGACAAATGTATGAATGTGGGAGCAGAAGGAGATAAGAAATAGTGCAGATGGAAGATAATAGGCTATGCAGGATAAAACAAGTATGGATGTTGAGATGAGAATGTATAGCAAATAAGCTTGCATTCAAACATATTGAATTGCTATTTGTACAGCCATTATTACTACAGATGTAGCTACTTCATAAAGGCAAGAGGCTCAGCTATTCTGTTCCCTCATGTCCTCCCCCTTACAAATCAAACTACATTTTCCTACAATATTCTTACAATGAAAAGTTTACTCTCAAATATGGACAACCTGAGTAAACCTTTGAAAAGTATCTATATAGCTGTGGAAATAAATGAATTTTAGAAACAATGAATTTGAGCTTCTTCATACCTAAGCGCCCCATAGTTATGCATTTTTACAGCCAAGGAACATTTTAAAAGGTGCACTAAGGATTCCATTGGGAGTCTTTTACACATGTGCTGGATCCTCAGAAAGTGGGGTGCATGTGCAAGCCAACCAGAAATATTGTCAAGCCCTGATTTAAAGTCACTTAAATGGTGTTCTGTGTCAAATTCAGTGAATGTATCATTAATGTAATTTTAAGACTTTCTGTTTTTTTCCCTCCAGGAAATGATTTGTTTCTAGTTGCTGTTCACGAACTGGGACATGCCCTAGGCTTGGAGCATTCAAATGATCCTACTGCCATCATGGCTCCATTTTACCAGTACATGGAAACCGACAACTTCAAACTACCTAATGATGATTTGCAAGGAATCCAAAAGATATATGGTAGGCTCTTTTTAATAATAATACTGATGATGATTATGCACATATAATGTAGGAGGGTCACTTCCAGATATATACACTGATATCTATATATATAAAAGAAAGTGTCCTGACTGACTGACTGAGCCATAAATGCCCAGCTCAAAACGTTTAATCTAGAAACGTGAAATTTTGAAGGAACATTGCTTTTATGACGTAGAGCCCCACTAAGGAAGGATTTTGGAAATTCCGTCCCTAAGGGGGTGAAAAAAGGGGGCAAAATTGCCCCACTCTCATATCTCCTATGGGCAAAACAACAGGGGAGCAGTTATGCAAATTGGCCTCACCTCATAATTGCTGCAGGAGCCAATAGGAGCAGTTATGCAAATAGCCCATACGACACTTAGAATGTTCGTATGAATTCCTGCAGCGGCCAATAGGGCTGGGTATGCAAATCTCCCCTAGGCCATTTAGAATGTTCTCTGAGGGGATGAAAAGGGAGGGAAACTTTTTAAATGACTGAATGACTGCTGTGTGCGGGGCGTTGTCACATAGGTTCCATCACGTTTTGACGGATCCGCCCCAAACTTGGCACGCATACTCTCCATCACCCAAGGGTTCAAAACTCTGAAAAACCCTCGCTGCGCCTGTATGGCCCAAAATAGATGATAGCCAATGGCGTCACTTCGAATGTTTGCAGGGGCCATTCAGGAGCAGTTATGCAAATCGCTCCAATGACATATAGAATGTTCGTATGAACTGCAACAGGGGCCAATCAGAAGCGGATATGCAAATCTCTCCTGCGCCAAAACAGAATGTTCATATGAACCATAGCTGGGACAGAGCTGGGATTTCATTCTTGAGTAGTCCCGGGGGGGGGGGGGAGCTGGGACTATGTTTTTGGTAGTCCCAAGGGGGAGGGGGCAAGCAGGGATTTCATTGTTGTGTAGTTCTGGGGGGGGGAATGCTGGGATTACATTGTTGTGTAGTCCTGGGGGGGGGGGAGAGCAGGGATTTCATTGTATAGTCCTGGGCGGGGAGAGCAGGGATTTCATTGTGTAGTCCCGGGGGGGGAGCAGGGATTTCATTGTGTGGTCCCGGGGGGGCAGGGATTTCATTGTTGTGTAGTCCTGGGGGATTTCATTGTGTAGTCCCGGGGGTGGGACAGAGATTTGATTGTGTAGTCCCGGGCGGGGGGGGGGGGAGCTGGGATTTCATTGTTGTGTCGTCCCGGGGGGGAGCTGGGATTTTATTGTGCAGTCCCGGGGGAGCTGGAAGTCCCGGGGGAGCTGGTAGTCCTGGAGGGTGGAGCAGGGATTTCATTGTGTAGTCCCGGAGGGGGAGCAGGGATTTCATTGTGCAGTCCCGGGGGGGGGGAGCAGAGATTTCATTGTGCAGTCCCAGGGGAGGGAGCAGGGATATCATTGTGCAGTCCTGGGGGGGGGGGGACAGGGATTTCACTGTGTAGTCCTGAGGGAGCAGGGATTTCATTGTGCAGTCCCGGGGGAGCTGGTAGTCCTGGGGGAGCTGGGATTCCATTATGTAGTCCTGGGGGACCTTTCCTATGGAGCAATTCAAAACAGCGGTCAGCGACCTTAAGGAATTTCGAACAAATAGTGCCTGTAGGAAAATGACGACCCGTGCAAACTTGGCACGGTCACTCTTCATCACGCGAGCGAAAGCTAGTAAACCATAAGCCCTGTTTAGGCATTCTGTACCTGAGTAGGACAAACATGGAGTGAGAGGCAGCGCTCCAGACCCAGCCCCCACTGTTGTCACATTCATCACCCTTTACTCATGGAGGGCAAACATGTGAAAAGAGGGAGAACTCCAGCCCCACCCCTCTCGTTCATTGCATCCATCGCCCTCTACTCATGGACGGCAACTGTCTGGAGAGGAGAGCCTCCTGTATCCATGATTTTCCAGCATTCTGGCTTGTGTGGAGAGCCTCCATGGATAGAGGAGGCTCTCCTCTTCAGACAGTCACCCTCCAAGAGTAGTAGATGGATGCAATGAAGGAGATGGACAGGGCTGGAGTGCTCCCTCTACCCACACGTTTGCCCTATTCAGATACAGAACGCCTCAATAGGGCTATAGTGTTGCATACACCATGCCTTTCATTGAAGGTTGCCCATCTGGCATGCTCTTTGTGTGTAATAATCTCTCTTAAGTGAAGTAAGTGGGGCAGCCCACCAATGCAAAAACTCCACGTATGCATTAGAGCGTGCTTAGAGCTCTGGAGGGGGGCAGGGGTTTAAATGATTCCAGTGATTAACTTATGATTTGGAGTTAGTGAAACTTCAGATTTTGAGGATTGTGCTTACGAGCTTACAATAATAATAGTTGCTGTTTCTATCCATTTTCTCAAAAAGTTTGATTTGGTGATGTGGCAAAGCGAAGGACTTTTGACTAGTATATTTAGTCAGATACTGTTCACAAGATTAACTGAAATCCACACTTCGCAGGAATGATGTTCTTACATGTTTAACCAAGTAGTGTGTGTGTGTGTGTGTGTGTGTGTGTATTCCTGAAGGAGAACCTAAACCTGTGTTGAAATATTAAATTTCCCCTCTTCCCTTCCTCTTGCCCTTCTCTCTCCTTCTTTTTTTCCATCTCATAACCTATCTCAGATCCATTCACATCTTAGGAACATAGGAAACTGCCTTATAGACAGATGGCTGGTCCAAGCTTCATTGGTCCAATCTTCTTTCCAGCTTCTGGCCCTTCTTTCCAGCTTCCCACTCCTCCTTTCTTTCCATTTGACTTGCTTGTGCTATACACTTCTCATCATTCTGCCTCATCCCAACTATATCCTTACAGAAATACTCCTTAATTATTCTTTTTTACTTCACTCCAGGCAAAGTTACACACACAGAGACACAAACTCACACTAAATGGTAGAAATGCCAGAGTGATATCCTAAGCAAAAAGCAATATTTGTTCTGAGCTGATACCCCTGCTAGGCTGATATACCCTCTCCCCAGCCCCCTTTGAACATCATGGGTTTTGCCCAAAGCACTTGGATGTTGCCCAGAGGATCCTAAATGTTTTCATGAGAGCAGTTTTGACCATGTAGGGTTAGATTAAGCAAACATATACTGTTGTGGGGGAGGGGGATTATCATTTTGTACTTCAGGCATTGAAATGGTCTAAAATCGGCCCTAAACTTTTCTACTTACCTTTCCTTCAGATATCTTTTATTTCTGTTCTTTTACTCATCACTGACTTCTTATGTTTTGAAGTGTCATTTAAACATGGAACTGTGTTTAATTTTAAGTTAGGCAGACCTTTACAGTCATGCCTTGGATTGAGAGCATAATTCGTTCCAGAAAGGTGCTTGTAATCCAAAACACTCTTATATCAAAACGAAATCCCCCCAAAAAAATTTGTACAGAGATTTATAATTTAAGCCGTACTACAGTACTTGTATTGCAAGACGTCGCTTGTATATCAAGTAAAAAAAAAATTAAATAAATATTTTAAAATTTGCTTGCCTTGCAAAACACTCTCAAACCAAGTTACTTGCAATCCAAGGCATTACTGTATTTGGTTTCTTTCATCTGTGTGTTTAGTTTGCAAGCTGGTTTGTGCAAGGAGGGATATATTTTCAATTTAGTAAGGATACTTGTGGTTCCTATATCGATTGATAAGGTGAAGGAACTGGGTGTAGGAAATTAGGAGTGCTGGTACAAGATAATACAGTAGCGGTAAGGTAGATGCAGCTCTCCTGCATAATGCAAGTGGTCTCGCACTCAGGCTGCTCCACAGAGGAAATTAAATGGTTTGGTTTCTCCTGTGTGGTTAAGTAGAAGGAGGTGTTTCCCATGACCTCATGAGTTGGTAGTCTAGACAGAAGGGCTAGACAAGGCTATTTTGCCTTCATACTAAATACCAGTTTCTAAGCAGCTGTAAGCTAGACTTTGAAGAGTTTTATTGCTCTTGGGAAGTTAGGCATGACATCACTAGCAAATAGTTTGGATTTAGCATTTTTCAACCAGATATTGCCTGCTGCAAGAGACTTCCTCTGCTGTCAGTGATAAAATCAAAAGTGAAGTTTGCTTTACTATTTAGATTAAATATTGCTCAGATAAAGACGCTTCATGGGTTTTCCTCAATAACTATGATGACTCAATAACTATGATGAGTCGTCCAGTGTTTTGTTTTAAACTGTGGATTAAATCAATTACTTACTAAAGACAATTGCCACGTTTTTTGGGAGATCACTATTCAGTCAAGAAACATTCCTAGTTAGTTTAGATTGCAGGTGGCAGCTAATTTTTTTTAATGTTTCACCATACAAAATGTTCCTGGCATATAGAAAACTAGGTGTCAAAGAGAAGACTTGTAGCATAGCCTTCCCTCTGACATGCTAGTTTGGAGACTTTTACACCCACACCCACACACATACATATATAACATGAAAAGGCATCTAGTCTACCAACAGTGGCCATGAAGTCCAAAAACGGAGAATGAAGTCAAGAGCCCCCGCCACCCACCCACCCACCCACCCACCCACTTGCTTGCTTTTTTTATTTATTTTATTTATTTATTATATTTATACCCCACCTTTTTTCCTGAAAGGAACCCAAGGCGGCTTACATAATCCTCCTCCTCCTCTCCATTTTATCCTCACAACAACCCTGTGAGGTAGGTTAGGCTGAGAGTCAGTGACTGGCCCAAAGTCACCCAGTGAGTTTCATGGCCGAGTGGGGACTAGAACCCGGATCTCCCAAGTCCCAGTCCAACACCCTCACCACTACGCTATGCTTGCTCTCTACACCACCACCACCACTGTTTGCCTCCTGATATTCACAGACCTACTGCCTCTGATCCTAAATGGCAGTCCCATTTAGCTAACACATTTAAAATCCACTGCCGACCTATCCTCCACGAGCCTGCCAATTACCCTTTTAAAGTATTTAAGCCAGGGGTGGGCAGAACATAGATCAGGATCTACTGGTAGATCTCTGGGTGATATATAGGAGATCAGTAATGGCTTTTGTCAAAAGCAAAAAAGGTTTCCCCTTCTAAATTAGGCTCCCAAGATGGGAGAAAGCCGGGGTGAGGGGGCAGTAGTAGATTTTTCTGTGACAGGACTAAGAGCTCAGTTCTAGTCTTGAAAACAAATTCCTGGGCTGAGCATCTGTTCAGAGGCATCCTTGTTCCATAATGCTAAGAGTATGTTGTCCCTTTCTGCCATTTTGTACTTGGTCCCAGTTGGTAGACTTCAGGGTTCTAGAAAGTAACAAAGTGGACCCTGCACGTCTGATGTCAGATGTCTGCCCGCCCCTGATCTAAGCCCCATGGGTCATTGCCATTGCCACATCTTGTGGCAGCAAATTTTGTAACAGAATGGTGTGTTATATAAAGAAGTATGTTCATTTTCTTTGGCCTGGATCTACTGCTGATCAGTTTCAGTGGATGACCCCTAATGTCTGTGCTGAGAAAAAGGGAGAAGAGTTTTTCTGTCTGTTTACTCCATATCATGCAGGTTTTTTAAACCTCCACCAGAGACATATAGCATATGCCCCTAAGAGACTATCTCCAAATCTTGGGGGCCTTCAGAACTTTTGGAGGCAAATAGGGGGCATTTGGGATTTTAGGCAGCTCCTTTTCCCCTCTTGAAATGGCTTTTGAGAGCCAGCAGAGGAGAATTGTTGTATGCTGTTCTCCCCACCCTGAAGATAAAATCCCAGATTCTAGATTTCTCCCTCATCCCCTTTAAAAAATGGCATACAACAAACGAGGAATCCAACAGGAATGTCCTCTCCACCCATGGGGGGACCCCAAGAAATAACACTCCTCCATCCATCATTAACAATGAGACTAAGTATGTATGATGAGCTTCCTGAAAAAACAGCAATGTAAGAACATAGGAAGCTGCCTTATAAAGGGTCAGATCCTTGGTCCATCTAGCCCAGTATTGTCAGCACTGACTGATAGCAACTCTCCTGCATTTCAGACGGCACTCTTCCTACCTACCCTACCTGGATATGCAGGGATTGGACCTTGTGTAAAGATTGGGCCCACCGATTCTGCAGAGATGCATCAGAAGGATATGGGAATAGATTCTGATTCAGATGAAGATGTGGAGGGGGAAGTAGGGACTGAAGAGCCAAGGACAGAAGCGGTAGAGACAAGAGAAGAGGGAGGAGAGAGTCAAGCTGCTTCTGAAACTGTGGGAAACCCAGAGCCTTTCTGAAGAGGAACAGGAGGGGGACGTGGGCATGACAGATCCAGGAGTGAGATGTCAATTAAGGAGGGAAGAGCAAGGAGGAGGAGTGAGACCTTCTAAGTAGTTGGCTCTGAGAAACGAGGAACCGCCTTGAGGGTTTGGTTTTTGGGAAGGGGAGGGCATTAGCTAATTCTAATTGGTCTGAAATCAACTTTCAACTGGGTTGTATTGCATCAATGAACTGATTCTATTGAAAGCTAACACAGCTTGTTTCTTTTGTTATTGTAACCTAAAGCCAGCTTCCCTTGCTTGCAGTTTAGCATGATAAAGCCTGTTGATTAGAAGAACCATTCTTGTGCTTAACTCCAAAGCAGAGAGGGAGAAGGGACCACAACACCTGGGAACTTTTGCATGCAAAACATGTACTCTACCACTTACCTGCAGTCCTTGTTCACTGAGCTTCCAGCCCTTTCACAACAGAGGGGGCAACTAACAGCAACAGGTTCTAAAAAAGGGCCAGTCGGGCTCAAATAAATATAACATTAAGGAGTTGGCTGGTGTCTATCCAGCACAGGGGTCCCATTGGAAGTATGCCTGACATCTGGGTATCATCTGCACACATCATAAATGCAGATATCTATATATGAAAACAGTTGCCTTGTCTGCTATGCTGTTTTTGTGTCCTTTTTTTTTACTTGTGGTTGTGAGGGGGGGATGTTGCATACTTGGGGGGGGGACACACTAGATTAAAGGTTAAGAACCACTGCTCTGTTATGTCTGCCTGGGAGTGGGGAAGGACATTCAAATATTCAATCATATGAGCCCGCACCCACAGTTTGAAGTAGTACAGTCCAAACACAGGTTTGCTACCTCATCTGCTGTTTGTGATAACTGGGCCTTAGATTCAAACTTTAATCAAACATTCAGAATCAATTATATACACATTTCACTTTGTGAACTCCTTGTCCAGGGAGCTTACAAACAAAATGTACTTATTTCCAACAGTCATGGAAACGTGAGGCTGCATTCTTTAATGGAGGGCTAGACCTGTTAGCATCCACAAGGAAGAAAATTAGAGAGGATGAGCTTTCATATAAGAGTTGCTACAAGAGGCTCTTTTTTAGAAACACATCTTCTGCTCCTTGTGATTGTTGGGTTCTTTTATTTGATATTTTTATCTTGTAAACCACCCTTAAATTAAGGTGGTCATGTATCCTACTTTACAGAGGATGGTCCTCTGTTTGAAGGTATCCTTTATTTGAAGGGCTGACCAGTCCAAGTCTGGTTTAAAGAATAAAGATCAGGGGTCTTGGGGTGAACTATCAACTGGATAGTTGAGACTGCAGACTGGACTGCAGACTGAGCTGACATACAGGTCACCTGGTCACCATCTTTCAAACGATGGCAAGATCTATTATATTTCTATTTAAATTACAATAATTATTTATAAAATTGCAGCTATACATGTAAATTAGCATATGCAAATTTTATGTAAATCTATGTCCTCTTTGGTCCCCCTTTTTGGGAAATGCATTTCCTCTTTTTCGGCAATGCATATGTGGCCACTCTACTCTGGTGAAGGGTGGTATAAAATAGTTTTAGGGTGCAATCCTATGTTTTTTTAGATAGAAAAAAGTCCTAAAACTCCCAGCATCCCCCAGCCAGCTAGGGGGATGCTGGGAATTGTAAGGCTTTTTTCTGTCTAAACATGCATAGGATTGCACCCTTAAATAAATAAATTCTATAGCTCCTATTTCATAGTTCCATTCATCACTTCTGCTGCCATTTCTGGTTTGCTTTGTCAGTCTCTTCTCTAGTAATGTTTCTTCGTATATTTATCACTTAAAACCTTTTCCCACTGAAGGCAGTGGTGGTCATAAGGATACTTTGGCTTCTTTTAAGAAAATAGTATGAAATAGCCAAAGCTACTGGTGACTTATAGAAAATCAAAATACTGTAGCAAAAATTCAGTAATGCAAATTATGCACATACAGTCTGAGCAAAATTGTGCAAACTTGATTAGACCTAATTAATCCACTCTGAGTAGCCTGGCCTTGAAGCTAGAGACTAATTCCAATTTGTCAAGTTTCCCAATTTATGGTAATGAAGGAAATATACTGAAATCAGATATTTTTGCCACAGTGTATCTGTACTTATCACTGCAACCAAGATAGCTAGGCAATTATTTTTTAAAAAAGTGAGCAATAAAGACAAAAAAAGTTGTAGGACTACAAGCTTTTAATCAGCTACTTGGTACGATTCATTAACTTAAGCTTTAACTACAGATTAATATTCTACATCCCAATTAATTGGTGGGACTGACAATAACGACTTTGGAAGTCATCCACACTCTTAAAAATTTTAGAGGCAACAAGTAACACAGCATTGATATGACAGGTCATTTAGTCTGCCAACTTGCCAATGCAAAATTGTTTGCTTTATGCATTTTGTTTACCTGCCCTTACATAAACTGAAGAGTATGCAGGCTCCAATACATTAATCTGTTGGTATTTTTTTAAAGGTCCACCTGACAAAATCCCACCACCAACAAAACCTCTGCCAACAGTGCCCCCCCATCGTTCTGTCCCTCCAGCAGACCCACGGAAGAATGACAGGCCGAAACCACCCCGGCCGCCCACAGGAGACAAGCCTTCCTACCCTGGTGCCAAACCCAACATCTGTGATGGAAATTTTAACACTCTAGCCATTCTTCGCCGGGAAATGTTTGTTTTCAAGGTAGGAGGCCGCTTTTTTATTGTTAGATCAAGTGACTACATCTCTGCTTTTCCGAAAACCAGTACTCATTCGTCATGCCTCTACTTCTGAGCTTTCTTGCCGTTTTAAAGTTCAAGAAAGAAACTAGAAAATAAACATCTGAATGGCTTAAATGTCTAACAGAGGAAAGGCTGGAATCTTCTATTTTTGGGAATGAATTAATGTCAGCAGAAAGTTGCAATGCTTCAGAAAATGTAACGGTAAGTAAATGCTGAGTGTTATGCTGAGATAAAAAGGCAAAATTCAAGTCCTGAATAGAAGCTAATAGGGATGATTTTGTTGGGAACTTAGCCACTTCCAGGCTCATTGCTGTTATTGTGTTTTCTTTATAAGCACCCTGTAATTTAACTTTCTAATTAGATCAGTTCCTTTATAAAGGATGTTTGTCATCCTGGGGTGGTTGCCTTGATACGTTTTTGAGTGGAGGCCTGTGTTATAAGAGACCCTTTGTAGGTGTTGAGTGCTTTTTGTTGTTGCTGTTATTTTGTTGGTTCTGTTGTTTGTTTGTTTTTTGTTTCGAGATGCATTCATATAGCACACATATCCTGTGGGCTAGAAAGCCCTTTTTCTTTTTCCTTTTTGATAGAGAGATTTCACTAAGGGTTCAAAGACAATAAATCAAAGCAAATCCATTTACTGGAACAGAATAGTGATCTGGCACACCATCTTGCATGGTTTCCAGAATGCATTGTCACATGGCCATAATTCAGTATCTTAGTTCACAATCCTATGCATGTTTAGACAGCATGGCTGGCTTGGTCATGCTGGGGATTTTAGGACTCTTCCCCCCCATCTAAACATGCATTGGATTGTGCCTTTAATGAATCTCTGAGAGATATTGTTGTGTGAACTCCCAATAAACACTAGATGTTATTAAGTAACTCAATATTATCTTACAGTTACAAGTACATGTTGGTACTTCATACTTGGTCAAGCTATGCATGAGTTTTAAATATATTTCCCACGCATCTTTCTACTATTTTTTCCTGTTATTATTAATTTTAAACAATGCTTCTAGAATATGCAATGCCTTTCATCTAGTTGTTAAGAAATATATTTGAAGAAGCAGGATATGTTTCAGGATGGATAGTTGGACGTGTTCTAATAGCTGTGTGATCTACCAGACATCACTTTCTGTATCCAGCTTGCACATCGTGTCCCCAGTGCAAACCTCCATGCGCACCCCAATGCACACACAGCTCAATTGCGTCAGTAGAAGATAGTTCATCGCAACAGAGCTCTATTCTCCACAGAAGTGAAAAACTTCTATCCAATATATATATATATACACACACACACACACACACACATACATATACATACATACAAACACACACACACACATACACATAAACACACACACACACACACACACACACACACATGCCATTCAGAAAAGTTCTTTTTCCCACAGTCCCTTCCCCACTGATTTCACAGGATCTTCACTTGCTCAAGACTCTTACAGATCTGTTCACATGAAAAAAAGAAGAAGTAAATGTCATTTGCATTTCCTGTAAGAGTTATTCAGGAAGACACAACTTAGTACCTTTAGATACCCTAAAGTTTTTCTTTACTTCTCTCTCACAGAGAATGTGGTTCTCTCTATGGTGAACACAGATTTACTCCAGAAAGAGTAGAGAGGAACCTGCTGTGGTAATGATCACATGAACAAAAAAAAATCAGGAGTTTGGATAGATATGCATCTTCTGCTACTGGCTGAAATTCTATCTATATATATAAAAGAAGAAGTACTGACTAACTGACTGACTCATCAACGCCCAGCTCAAAACGGTTAATATTGGAACGTGAAATTTTGAAGGAACATTGCTTTTATGACATAGACACCCACTAAGGAAGGATTTTTGGAAATTCTGTCCCTAAGGGAGTTAAAAAAGGGGGCAAAATCGCCCCACTCTCATATCTCCTATGGGCAAAACAACAGGGGAGCAGTTATGCAAATCGTCCTCACCTCATAATTGCTGCAGGAACCAATAGGAGCAGTTATGCAAATAGCCCATACGAGTACGACACTTAGAATGTTCGTATGAATTCCTGAAGGGGCCAATAGGAGTGGGTATGCAAATCTCCCCTAGGCCATTTAGAATGTTCTCTAAGGGGGTGAAAAGGGAGGGAAACTTTTTGACTGACTGACTGACTGACTGACTGACTTACTGCTGGGGGGGGGGGCATCGTCGCATAGGCTCCATCACATTTTGACGGATCTACCCCAAACTTGGCACGGTCACTCTTCATCACCTGTAGACTCTCAGGATTAACCTGATTTTTCTTTAAGATCAGATATTTCTGTCAGAAAAGATTTCTCTTGCCAGCATCCAGCCCACGCGAGCGAAGCCGCGGGCAACAGCTAGTTCTCAATATCAGTTAGATGTTACATTTGAGGTTGGTTGCTACTTCTCTGTAGTTTGCTGCAACGTTGCATTGGCAGTGTTTGATACTCCACATCAGGTGGGTTGTGGAATCACATAGATACTTTACACCATAATCAGTAGGCCGGGCCAGCATCAGCACCTGCCATTCTTGGGTAGGTGCCGGGATCCCAGCACCCTGGTGGACCCCCCTCTTTATTCTTGCCGTGGACCCCACTTTAAATTGTTTTCTGGACTAATGTTTTGTTTCAATTGTTTTCTGGACCAGGCAGCTGAGTCTCACTGCAAATTCAAATCACACAATGCCTCTGATGTAGCATTGCTCTGGGGAGCCTTCCCCAACGTGGTGCCCTCCAGATGTTTCAACTCCAATTAGCCCCGGCCAGTATAGCCAGTGATTAAGAATGCTGGTAGATGTGGCTCAAAACATCTGATGCTTGAACAAAGCCTTAGTGGAAATAGCCTAATTGTTAAAGCACTTCAGAGTTTATTAAAGTGACGTAACTTTGGTACCTAAGCATTGCCTAATATTGTCACTTAATAGAAAGTGTGACATAAGTTCCTACATTCATCCTTTCCCACAGAATACATAGCTTCTAGCTACGTGATACTGTTCCTTGATTTCAAACATTAAATCATAACACATGAAAGCACATTTTCCTTTTTAAAAATGTGACTTTTATTAATCCCTTTTCAAAGAGAAACCCCAACTTTTCTTTTCTTTTTTCCCCCTTTTTTGTGCTTTTCTTTTTAAGACCCTGTGGCCATCCATCTTTGTGAATGAAGCAGAAAGATTAAGGAAGAATCTCATTTTCTAAGTTGACATTAAGCAGGATATTAAAATACCCACCTCTTCGTTGCACCATCCATCTTATGAACAATGGAACATGCCCTAATTTGTTTTACACACAGCTAAATTATTCAGTGCATCACTAATGCTAATCTTATTCCAGGGCTAAGCCTGTGACTTCAGACTAAAAGATCAATTGTAATTTCTACGCAGGTTCTACCTTTTAATTTAGAAATAAAAGCTATAGTGTTTAAGGCAGGCAAGTTTCATTTATTTAACAGTGCAATCCTATACATGTCTTCTAAAAAAAAGAAAAAGCCTCATTGAGTTCAGTCGGACTTGCTCCCAGGTAGGTGTATATAGCAAAGGTGCACAAAGTTTTCAGCCCTGAGGGCCACATCCAATGACAGATGCAGGCCAGGGCCAGACATTCCTCTGCTTGCATGCATTCCCCACACACACACACACGTTTGTTTGTTTGTTTATTATATTTATACCCCACCTTTTTTCCTGTAAGGAACCCAAGGCAACTTACATAATCTTCCTCCTCTTCTCCATTTGATCCTCACAACAACCCTGTGAAGTAGGTTAGGCTGAGAGTCAGTGACTGGCCCAAAATCACCCAGTGAGTTTCATTGCTGAGCAGGGACTAGAACCTGGATCTCCCGAGTCCCAGTCCAACACTTTAACCACTACGCCACATAAGCCCTATTCAGGACTTCTGAACCTGAATAAGGGAAATGCATGAGAAGAAGGAACGCTCCAGTCCTGCCCCTCTCCTTCATCGTATTTGTCACCCTCCACTCATAGAAGGTGACTGTCTGGAGAGGAGAGCTTCCCATGTCTGTGCAGGTTCTCCATGTGAGGAAGAACACTGGAAAATTATGGTCAATAAATAAATAAATACCTATCAGGCCACCCATTCCTATTCTTAATTAAAGAAAGATGAAGATGTAGCTGCATGTGACTCATTCTATGTAATGTGTGATTTGACCCTCAGAGCTCGAAATGTGCCGTCCCATTTCTTCTCAGACAAACATAGTTGAGTCTGGCCCAGCCATCCCATTTGAAACCATCCCACTTCACTTTTTCTCCCATTTCAGGCAGTGATCTATCTATTATGTTTGGATCCCAGCCTTCTTCCAATGTGGTTATGGTGGTGTGCATGTGTGTTGTTCTGTTTTCTTGTCATAAAAACCCTGTAAGGTGGTTTTAAGTGAATGAAATGACTCACTCAGTAAATTTCATGGCTGAGTGGAGATCTGAACCCAGCCCTCCCCAAACCAAATAGAGGATATTACTCTCTATACCACAGTGGTTTGCATGCAGAATACGGTGTGAGCCTTAAGGCAGTCAGGGACAAAGGAGGAACTTCTTGTATTCTATTCTATTCTATTCTATTCTATTCTGTAGTATTATTGTATACAATTTATTTATTATATTTATTGTATTCTATGAATTGTTGTAAACCGCCCAGAGAGCTTTGACTATTGGGCAGTATAGAAAAGAAATTATCATCATCATCAACAACAACAACAGCAGCAGCAGCAACTTCTTGAGAGTTAGAGTATGGCCTGTAAGGCTCAAGTTTCCAGAGAGCTAGAAGCCATGGGTGCTCTTTTATTCGGACACACCAAAACATGAACTGGGTGCAAATAGATATGAAGGAGCATGCAAAATACTGCTAGTGGGTTTGATGCCTCCCCTATAGTTCAGTGCCCGATACATTCGTGAGCTCCAAAGCACTGTTCACCACAATGGCTCAGCCAGTTTTGGATAACCGAGCTTCATTTAGCTAACTGCAGAGGAATGATGCTCTCCATAATACAGGGGTAGGCAGAAGGTATAAATCTCCAGATGTTTTGGGCTTCAACTCCCAGCATCCCTGACCATAGCCATGCTGTCGGGCTTATGGGAATTGAAGTTCAAAACATCTAGAGATCTATCTTCTGCCCAATCCTGCCGTAATACATATATAAAGTAGCCATGGGTTTCTTTGTCTTTTTTTTTTCCTTTTCAAAAAAGAGTATTTTCTGTTGGCGATAAGATTTCACATAGAGTTCAAGCATATTGCAAATAACACTGTAGTGCCTTCTCAACAACTTGAATGGATATGTTTTCCGTCACTGCATCTGTCAAGAAACAAGAAAAATGTCTTTTTTCGGCAGCACAAGGCCATCCAAATTTGACTTTATTGCAGTGAGATGGTAGCAGTTGTCACCGTCTCCCATTTGCTTAAGACTGCACTATCTTTCAGATAAAACTTTGTGCATGTAATTAAAATTCCATTGCAGAGTTTAGCATTTATAGCTATTAAAGAGAGGAGGGGGGAGAGAGACGGTATCACTGCAAACAGGTGAAGTAATTTGGCATTAATTGGTTTTGATGAATATGCTGTTTTTCATTATCATGTTAGTAACTTCACTACAAAGAGACATGGGGATAGGAAATTCAAGATGGAGAATGGAGGGTGACATGGCATGAGGGGGCAAGGAGCAGCTACAGCATTTTATTATTGTCATATCTAAGGTAATATTTATTTACTTTCTCTGTAGCTCTTTAAGATTGTTAGTATAGCTGTCTTGTGGTTGCCTGACTCTGTGAATGTCTGGCCCCTCAATAGTGGCCTGGGAAATTTCTGCAGAGTATGTTGTGAAAAGGAGGGGAGGGGAACAGCTTTGGATTCCAGTAGTGGGGCAGGACATTTTTGTTATTGAACCGTGTGAAAAGGCAGAGCAGGAAGTCAAAATTTTGCAGAACACACACACACTCTGGATGATGGAAGGAAACAATGAGTAATTTTTATTTAGCAATAACAAATGAGGGAAGTGCAAAATAGAATCAGCTGGGCCTTCAGCCATTCATCTAACACAGCCATGAAAACTAGATTATCATAGCACACTAATACAAATGCATTGGCTTGGATCTAGACTGGCCCTTCTGCAACTTGAAGGGCTCCTTCTGTTCACAGAAGGGCTGGCAATCCAGTGGAGGCTTCTACTCACAGAAGGGGGAGGGTATGTAATTTTCACTGATTTCCTCCTACAGCCTCCTGCACCAAGTCCCATATTGTTCCAGAAAGTTCTCCATCCTATGGAGCCGTTTCTTTCTTCACACAGTTAAGATCACATGGGGAGGAAGCAGGGGATACGGTGCTTGCTCTGCTGCTACTTTCGCTGTCCTGATTGGCAGGGGAGGCTGGTGACTCCTATTTCGGTGGGGCTCCTTTTCCATTTCAGATTTTGCAGCTTTTATTTGGAGCTTCTTAGGTAGCTTCATGGTGCTCCACGGTGGTGAACTTATTTTGGGGATGAAGTTCAGCACCAAGGATAGCTCCTATGAAGCTCCAAAGAAAGCCTGCAATGGAAAAGGAGCCCCCACTGAAATAGGAGTCACCAGCCTCCCCTGCTGATTGGCCTCCACAATTTGGAGGGTGAGCATCTGCGGCAGACAGCCTGCTGTATGCATGTAGATTCTCCACATGATTTGGAACCCTGGGGGATCAGGGTTCTAAAGCATCCAAGGAGCCTACACAAGTAGAACCAGCTCCTCACCGCAGACAGTTACCTGCTAACTCATAGAGGGTGACAGCGGTGGAAATCTTAATTGCATGAAGGAAGAAATACTTGCACAGGGCTCCTGTGTAGCAGAATTTTGGGGATGGATGGAGATTCCATGAGAATTGAGATCCTGGGAGTTCTGTTCACATGATCTCTGGATCCAACTCCACATTCTGGTTACCACCTTCCTTAAAAGAAAAAAGTGGAAAAAGGAAAGAAAAGGGGCAACTAAAATGATCAGGACTAGCTCCAGATTTATAAAGAGAGATTGAAACTAATTACAAGGAGCAAATTCTGGTTCGTATTAACCACAATTAATGCAGTGGCGAGGATAAACCATGGTTTAGTATAGTGGGACTGAGGGAACTGGGAAGAGAACACTTAATCCTGTACATTGTTCCCAATGGTTAAGGGATAAGAAATATTTTGAAGAATTATCTTTAGACAATGTAGTTAAACAGGAGCCAGTTTTGATTCACTTATCGGGGCTTAACATATATAGACATGTGTCTAGTAGAGATCAAAGGGCTAGCTGATATTATATTCTATGGTGGGTTTTCTACATTCCAGAAGCTTGTGTAATTAGTTAACCAAAATTGTTTATATACAGATCAAATGTGGGTTTCACAAGAAAGATTCTATATTCTTGGAATCAGCTTACTGAAGGGACCTAGGGGGAAGTTTGGTTTCAAATCTGTTCACTGTATGAACTGAGTAAAAATATTCTGTTGGCAGGAGAACAAAAAAAGAAAGTGCATCATTGACAAAAAATAATCACAAAAATCCACAGCAAGGAATAATCTAGAATTGCACTGAGACATCTTTTCAGTTGTTGTTGTTGTTGTTGTTTTTACCACAAACAAGTGTTATCTTGTAGTATTAACAATACATCCTAATAGAACCAAGGGGAATAATTGCAAGAACACTTCAAGCACAAGGCTTAATTAAAATTTCTTGTTGTTACAAAGTGATAGCCTTTCAACTAATTAGGTTGACATTTTGAGAGACAATTACAATTGCCCCTGATAACACTGTACTAAGTGTAAATACCAGTAACGCTTAAGCATTGTTACCCCTTGTTAGTTTTACTTTTCCCTTCAATGTATTGGACCCTGATTCTAAACATAGATGGGAAAGAAATTTATAGCTGCAGCATAGTCACTGCATAGTCAGGTTGGTTCAAAAGTTACCTAGGCAACCATAATAGTTTCTTGCTTCTTACTGGGTGGTTCCACCCAATGACATGGAGAGGAGAGTATCCAAGCCAGTATCAGGTGCTGCCAGGAATTCAGACTAAGCCACTAATTCTCAAGTGTAAACTTTCAGCTCAAAATTTGTGGGCAGGGTAAATTTGGGGGCATAACTGGCAGGCAATTTGGGGGAAGTAGCAGAATTTCTTGTAAGATTCAGTGGTGAGCTTCCCTTCAGTGGTAAGTGAAATTGAGGGATTTTTACTATATTTTGCAGCTTCTATGATAGTGGCAGCAGCAGAACCCTCCTCTGTAGAGAACCATTGTTCTGGGAGCCATTCTGGGGGAAATGGTTATCCCTATCATCAGCTGCCATTCCCCCCCCCCCCAGAATGACCTGGAGTAATTCTATGTCTGGGGAAGAAAGGGTATCTGACAACTGCCAAGAAGATCTGTGCCACCACCATCACATGCAGTGGCAAAAAATAGTACCAAGAAAAAGACCCACAACTGATACTGTAAGCAATCCTCAACCTCTTAAGAAATTCTGAAACAGTTATTTTGAGGAGTAACTGAAGTACACCCACCCTTGAATGGGGCAGCAAATTCGGTTGTGTCATTTTCTCAGCCCTATGTCTTGCTGACACGGAGGTGCTTCATGCCTTTGAGTTGAACCCTAAGTAAGCAATATGCAAATGCATTCTGGTAAACCTCTGTCCTTTACTCTGGGATTCTGGAGATATCTTCCTTTCATTAAGGTTGGGGTTTTTAATAACATTTTCCTTGGTGCCTGGATCATTATAAAAATGTTTACATCATGGCTGAGTCAAGAAAAAGAAATTAGAATATGCAATAACCCCTCAGAATATTTAAAAACATAATGTGAATCGTGAGCATCTAGAACCTTGTGTTCCAACAGGGATCATAATATTAGTGATGGAACTCACAGTTCTGCGAGGCCACAAAACATTTCTTCTTCTTCTTCTTCTTCTTCTTCTTCTTCTTCTTCTTCTTCTTCTTCTTCTTCTTCTTCTTCATCATCATCATTCAGATATCCACGATCCACCTAGATGTTTGGACCGGATTTTTGGAACCCCACTGCTCGGGTATAACCCAGTACCTAAGAGTCAGTGAGGTATCGTGTGATTATGCAGCTAGTACGTAGTAGTGCTACTCTTTGTAACTGTTCTATCGTGATCTTATCAATACCAATTACACTCAAGTATTTTTTCAACCCTTCTGCGATTGCCCCTAATGCTCCTATCACTACTGGAATCATTGTTGTTCTTTTCTCCCAGAGATGCTGTACTTTAATTTTCAAATCCTGATATTTCGTGATCTTTCAATCTTTTTCTTCTACCCAGCTATCACCTGAGATCGCCACATCAATCAGCTTAACTAAGTTTTTCTCAACCACAGTGATGTCTAGGGTATTGTGCTCGAGCTTCTTATCAGTTTGGATTTTAAAGTCCCACAAGATCTGAACCGTCTTTCCTTCATTCTCAACCACCTTTTCAGGTTTATGTTCCCACTAGTATTTCACAGGTGGTATCTCATAGTTCCTGCACAAATTCCAATGTAGCATTGCCGCGACTCGGTTATGCCGTCCTTTGTAATCAATCTGTGCAATCTTACTGCATCCACTAATAATATGATCTATTGTCTCATCCATTTCTTTACAGAGCCTACATTTACTATCCATTCCAGTTTTTTCCATTAATTAGAGTAATTTTTACTCTAATTATATTAGTCCGAAGTGCTTGCTCTTGTGCAGCAAATATAAGTCCTTCCATCTCCTTTTTTAGGGTCCCAGATTTTAGCCATATCCAACTATTATCCACTTTACCTTCAATATTTTTTATATATTGGGCATGTAATGGCTTATTGTACGAGGCATCTTTTCTGTTTTTTAACATCTCTTTTCTGTATGTATGTTTCGATTCAGCAATTTTAAGGATACCTTCCCTAGAGACTTCATTCAGCATTCTTTCATTACTGCTGTGGATGTGTATTCACTAAGATATTTTTTTTCTTCTTCCACCGTTTGTTTCACTTGCAGCAATCTTCGTCCTCCATCATCTCGTGGCAGATATAGTCTATCCACATCACTTCTTGCATGTAGAGCATGGTTTGTGGTCATTAGCTTCCTTGTTTTCCGGTCCAAAACGTCCAACTCGGCCCCCGTCCAACCTACAATTCCAGCACTGTATCTTATCACCGGAACCGCCCAAGTATTTATTGCTTTTATAATGTTTCCACCATTCAGTTTTGATTTCAGTATTTTCCTTACTCTCCTTAAATACTCTTCTCTAGTCTTCCCCTTCATTATTTCATGGTTTATATCATTTGCTTGTAATATTCCCAAATACTTGTAATTTTTATCATATCCAAGATTCTGTATTACCTTCCCTTCCACTAGTTGTATTCCTTCTGTTTCAACAAATTTTCCTTTTCTTACTGATAAAGTTGCACATTTTCCTATCCCAAAATCTATTTCAATCTCCTTGCTAAATATTCGGGCCGTGTGCATAAGTGATTCTATTTCCTGCGTTGTTCCCCCATATAGTTTGAGATCACCCATGTAGAGAAGATGCAAAAGCCTTCCAGATGTCTTCGATGTTTGATATCCATGGCCCGTGTCATTTAACAATACAGTCAGTGGTATCATGGCTATCACAAATAGCAGAGGTGATAACGAATCACCTTGAAATATTCTTCTCCTGATTTTAATATTCCCCAACTTGGTACCATCTTCATCATCATCATCATTACACTTAATATAATAAAACCTCTAAGCGATTTACATACAAACATGCTAAAATTTCCACTGCATATATGATACAATATAACAATAAACAGTTACAAATCATAACAACAAAAATAAATAAACAAATAAATAAATAAAAAGGAACAATAAAATGGAGCAGGGTCATGATCAGTTACAAGCCAGGGAAGGCTTGGGTAAACAGGTACTCAGGTTTGCAGAAGTCATTTAAAACTCGGCACATTTTCTGCCTCCCAAACTTCATGGGGAAGGGGGTTCCAGAGGGTGGACACCACTACTGAGAAGGCCCCACTTTCATGATGTTAGATGGTGACATCCTGTTGGCTGTGGAACTGCCAACGAAGCCTCCTCTGAAGATCTTAAAGGTCAGCTGATTGTCTATAGGGGAAGGCGGTCTGCTAGGTATCCTGGTCCCGAGTTATTTAAGGCTTTATATGTCAACCAAAACACCTTGAACATGGCTTAGTAGCTAATAGGCAGCCACTGCAGTTCTTTTAACATGGGTGTAATGTGTACATTGCTGGATGCCCACTGAGCACCCTAGCTGCTTCATTCTGCACTGGCTGCAGGCAGCTTCCAAACCAGGTGCAAGGGCAGCCCCACATAGAATGCATTGCAGTAATCTAATTGTGAGATTCCCTTTTCATACTCTGGGTGGATTCAAATAAGAAGCAACCATTTTAAACCTGGTCACATTCAGATTTCATGTGGGGATCCGTTTCAAGACAGTAGCCTTACCACAATTTTTAATTAGCTAAACTCTTTGGGCAATGGAATTCTTTGTGCAACCTGAGGAGTGAGTTGTTCTCTGTTATGCCTGGGTGTTGCTGCCTTCCTGCTGCTGTTTCACTAGTAGCTACCTCGGGTTGAAACAAATGCTGTTAACTTCTGTTTAACATCATGGAATTAATTCTGCTTAATTTGACCTTGCTTGCAACTGTATTTTGTATTGTGTTTTTGTGAGCATTATTTTCTGAGCAATGCCCGATGTTATGCCCTTTTGTGGGCTGGGATGAAGGGAAGCAAGCTAGATAATGGGCTTTGGACACTTTTATTCCTCCTTTAGTTGTTGTGCTTGTCTTGTTGCATTTGAAGATATTGCAAGCTTCAGACAATCCTTCAGAATGGTGTCTTTAAATGGGGTTGCTTCCACTCTCTTGAGACCATTTCTCCAGCTCTAGCTACATTTATATTTGAATAATACATACAGGCATGTACATATTTCTGGAAACAACAATTGTATAAGGCTACAATATTCTCAGCAGTAAGGGTATTATCCATACATGCGTTAATTAATCATACTCTATTGAAGATGGGCTAGGTCTGTTGAATGAAAAATAATTTATTAGAGTACCCCTTACATAATTTGTAGCAAATGTTCCAATAACTGGATTTTTCTTTTTAAAGCTTGTAGCGATCATAGAAGATTAACACCATTTAACAAAACATAAGCTTGATTAATTGCAGAAGATATAAAAATGCACAGTTTGTACCATCCTATTAGGCTTGGCTGCAAGTGACAACCCCCCCCCCCCTTGCAATCCAATTAATCCTATACTTTACTGTATAAGTCTGCGTATGTGAGTCACATATTTTAGGGTTTCATTGGTGCCCACTGGAAGGCACTGATAGGGTGAACAAGAGAAGTAGCATTGAGGTGGGCAGGTAGTTTTTAGGACTATATGTTTTAGCATTATATTTAATGAACAGAGAGGATCCGTCAGTAAAGAAGATACTTTCCCTCCTTTGAAATCTAGACATCTGTCATACAAGCATGTAACTGATCCCTACCTGCTACATGGACTTCCAAGGACTTAATAAGGGGAACCAGGGTCTCTGTTCATATGTATGTCAGGAGGGGCCCTACCATTCAATTATTCATTATTTATTTATTTATTATATTTATACCCCGCCTTTTTTCCTGCAAGGAACCCAAGGCGGCTTACATAATCCTCCTGCTCCTCTCCATTTTATCCTCACAACAACCCTGTGAGGTAGGTTAGGCTGAGAGTCAATGACTGGCCCAAAGTCACCCAGTGAGTTTGTTGGAATATGTGACAAGAAGTTGTCAACTCTGCATGGAGGGTTTTTAAGTTGACTGCCCTGTAAAGGGTTAAGATAGACTGTTATAGTCTAGTGAAAGGGCAAAAGCAGGAACCAAGCCTCTCTGAGAAGTCAGGGGGCAAGGTTCAGTGGAGCAAACCACTTAGTGGTAAGAGGGGAGGGAATACTGGATGTTGCCTAGCAAAAAGTCAGAAATTTCGTTCTCTCTCTCCCTGATGGTTAGCATGTTCTGACAGTTAATAGACTTAACTGATGCTTGCTTAGTTTTAAGCAAGGGGGTGACCTTTGTTTTCCTTTCCTCACACAATAAGTAACGTTTAAGAAACGGAACTTACAAAGTCTGTAACCATCAAGCATATTAGCGAAGAAATCTTATGTTACTGTTATTTACTTTAAAAGCATCTACTTCAGAAACAAGCCTGTGTTGCATGTGTTTGTTGGGTGAAGTCTGCTGCTGCTATTGTGCTTTGCCATCACCATTCCTACAACATAATGGGGAATTTCTACACAGGGGAAGCATGCATTTTGCATGCAGAAGGTCCCAGGTTCAATCCCTGGCATCTGAGCAGGGCTGGCAAAGACTTTTGTCTGAAACCCTGGATTGCTGCTGCCAGTCAGTGTAGACAATATTGAGCTATATGGACTGGCAGTATAAGGCAACTCTTGCTGTCCAATTCAGGTTACAGTCCTGTACTCACTTACCTGGGAGTAAGCCCCACTGAACTCAGCAGGGCTTACTTCTGGGTGTATATTCATATGATTGTGTTGCTGATCCAGCCCAGGAAACTCAGTTAGACTTTGAACATTGTGGAGTAATTTAAATCAAGGCAATTTAAATCAAGAAAGAAAAGACATATTTTGACAAATGAAATTGAATTCAAAAAGACCAAAAAAAATTGTTTGAAATGCATATATTTCCCAGTCTTGCAAATATACTACCTGATTTTCCTAACAATTTTTTTAATGACTTGCAACTAAATAGAGCCTTTATACATCCTAAGAGCATAATCCAAAATCTTTGGTCATGCAGCCCACATGCACTGCAGAATTATAACTGATTAAAGACAACGATTCCTGAATCCGGCCTGTGGAGCCATGAGTGAGATTGGAAAGCAGGGATGCAGGTGGTGGGGGACTTGCCCTATGTTGGTGTTTGAGAGTATGCAGAGTGTGGGAGATTTATAATCCTGTCTGTGTGCTAGCAGATGCCTGAAATTCCACACACAGATCTTCCAGATCTCACCTCCCCCCGCGCAGCGTGCAGCGTGTTGTGCCAGTTTGACCAGCCCAGCTTCTCTGTTGTCAGACTGCTTCCAGCTTCCCCGTTGCAGATTAATCCATGGAGTCAGGAAACACTCTGTAACACCACAGATCTAATTCTACCTGTTTATTCACTTAGCAAGTAAAGTTCTACAGAGTATACATTTCCTAGTTACAGTCCATGTGCAGAGTATAAATGCATAGCAAGCATTACATCCAGTGGAGTAAGTTGAGCTTCACTCCACCTCAGCAAAGACGTTACATTGTTGCAGTAACAAAGTCCAGCAAGAAGAACAAGAAGAAGAGAGAAAGCAGTCCAGCTTCTCTCTAAGATGGCTTCAGACAGAAAACAAGTTAGCACGTCATCAGAACATACAAACCATGTGACCAGCTCATATTGTTCTCACAGTCTAGTTTCCCATGCGAAAACACGAGATCCCAGAAAGACACAACAAACCTGTTTACAGCCATTCTGTCCCTTCCATGTGTAAACAATGTGCTGCAGCTGGTGAAGTGATACATATCACAACAGCCCAATGCTGGGAAGAGCAGCCAGTCTTCCCGGCCCTGGTATAGCCAGTTCACACGGTGACCCCATTGGGATGCCGTGCACTGCACAAAGCTGTAATCTTGACTGTCCCCAAGAAGAGCAGTCATTCTTTCTGCTGCCAGCTGGGTCATGGTACACGGCAAACCCACAGGCATGCCGGGTGCTGCGTTCCTCCCAGTGCTGGCTAAATCTCTTTCACCATGCTGAGAGAGGAATGGAACTTCATGCGTCTTTCAGGATGGAGAAACATTAAAATGGGTGGGGGGGGCTACACCCACTGACGTAGAGGTCCTGGTGAAGGACAATTAGCCCACCCTCAGTCCATATCTAGCTCAGCACCCCTGCTTTATTGGGAAGTCCAATTGAACAAAGTGGAATTTTTATTCAAATAAACATTGATTGGATCAGGCTGTAAGTATTCACAACTTTCCAAAAGCAATGGCTAGTAGATACTGAACAAAGTACGATTTCTGAAGGAAGAGGAAAGTACCGTAATGTCCATCCTGTTGGTTAGTAATAGAGCCATTTTAAAAAACAAACAAACACGTTATTTGGTAATTCAACTCTCAGATAGATGATCACCCACGTGAGCCCACAAATGATCCACCAATATACTGGGCCCTGTGGTAATTAGCTAATCCCTAGATCCAAGTGGGAAGCCCACAATAAAAAAATATACTGAATGCCTTATTGTATCATTTATAGCACTTAGCTTCAGAACTCAGATATTTTCACCATGCCTTTTTTTCCTTTCCTTTCTTTTTTTTTCCTTTTTCTTTTCTTTCTTTTTTCTTTTACATAGAAAGCCTTTAAATCAGTCTGTTTGTGGCCCTCCAGAAGTTTTGGCCTACAACTCCCATAATCCTGCACCATTGGCTATCTTGGCTGGGGCTATCTTGATGGAAGTTATAGGCCAAAATATCTGGAGAGCCACAAGTTGCCCACTCCTGACTTACAGCATTAGGATTCAATCCAGTGGACACCTTCAAGTTCTGCTCAGTCCATGATCTGAAATGACTAGCCATACTCTGGCATTATTTTAAGCCATCAATGAGCAATAATAGTTCAATAAAGAGTGGTTAATTCACTTTGTTGACAAGTTCCTAGAGTTTTAGGGCCCTTAAACTATTTCTTAATACTCAGTTGTGTGTGATCTATGCAGTGAAAATCGCTATTATTTAAATAATAGCAAAGCACAAAAACAGAGTACTTTCAGAAGACATTAGCTGTGAAATCTACACAGTGTAAAGACAAAGGCAGTCAGCCATTCCCTATGAATCATTAAAAATATACACCATGTGATAGTGTAATCAATTTTAATTCTCCGTGAGTGACCTATAGAAAGTAATCTATAAGCATTTATTCATTAATTCAGTGTATTCATTGACCACATGTGAAAGTGGCAGCATAGAAAGCCAGTCTTTAGTTCAGGAGGCCTGCACTCAGTAACTTGTCTTCTGAATTTGTAAGATTTGTTAGCTTCTCAGGGCAAAGACTAGTCACTTGTTTATTACTCTATAAAGATACTGTCCCCTCTAGACTTTTTTTCGCCAGAAGAGGAAGCAGTTCCGGAACAGTATGATATCTTTAGTCGATTCCAAAAACTGAAAAGCCACCCAGTCTGTATTTTTAAGTCCTGAAATGTTGGTGCTTCAGCCACCAAAAATGCCCCCAGCCATTGTTTCCACAAATTCTGGAGAGGTCGGGATTATTTCCGAACCAGTCAGACCTACTGGATGTGATTTAGATTTTAGGACAACTTTTTCTGCAGATCCTATAATCTCAGGCCCTAAAAATACAGACTGGGTGGCTTATCAGTTTTTGGAATCAACTGAGCTTGGTTTCCCTAATTCAGCAAATATTCAATCTTCTGCTCCTATAGTACTCCTCACCCCAAAGGAACCAATGCCTGACTGGCTGTGTTTTTGTTAATTGTGGAGACAATTTGAATGAAATTATAGAACTGGATTGACTGAGATAGAGGGAACTTCACTCCCCTCTTAAATTTCTATCCTGTAATATTGCCAGGTGGAAATCTAAATGCAGAAACCAAGATTATTTCTAGATTATTTATATGGTTTTGATATAATCCTACTCCAAGAGACATGGTATACTGATTGTATTTATGCAAATAGGCTTTGTGACCTTCAGTCTGCCTGCACTCCCCGCTAGAGGAAAGGGCAGGGCCAGTCAAGGACTGGGTTTCCTCATCTCCTTTGCACTGGATATCTCAATAATAGAGCTACCCAGTTGTGAATCATTTGTGTCAGCATTGGTTTTGGAAATAAGGGCTTGCCAGATGTCATTACTTCTGTTGTTTACTTAGCCGCTGTGACTTGTAAGGGGGATGCTATGACAAACTGGCTTAAAGTGGGATGTTATTACAGTAATACCTTGGATTGCAAGCATAATTCGTTCCGGACACGTACTTGTAATCCAAAGCACTTGTATATCAAAGCGAAATTCCCCATAAGAAATTTGTACACATCTTTTTAATTTAAGCTGCAATAAAGAATGATAGTGTAAAGTCTTCATTTTTCTTGACCATACTACAGTACTTGTATTGCAAGACGTTGCTTGTTTATCAAGTTAAAATTTATTTTAAAAATTTGCTTGTCTTGCAAAACACTTGCAGACCAAGTTACTTGCAATCCAAGGTTTTACTGTATATGGAACAGCTTGCTAAATTTCCTTATGCCTTTCCAATTCTTGCAGGTGATTTTAATGCTTGAACAGGGACCTATTTTCAGGATCCTACTATGTCTAACTCCTGTTCTTCTGTTAATAAGGAGGAAATTATGGGTGGCTTACGCCACTCTAAAGATAGATATGTTAATCCTGCTGGGATCTGTTTGCTCCAATTTGTCTCAAAATACAAATTATATATTTCAAATGGTTCCAGTGGCAATGATGCTTGGGGGGGTGAATTCACATTTATTTCTTTCAGGGGTTCGAGTGTAGTCGATTACATTTTGGTTCACAAGGAACTGAAAAATTTGGGTTGCAACTTTAGAGTTGGAGAGTGTCTCCTCCTCCTCCTCCTCCGCCGCCGCCGCCCTCGTCGCCATCGCCGTAGCACACAGCACGCCGCGTCACGCCGCCAGCGCCGTCGCTCTGTTTTTGGCGGGGTTGCTGTGGTTCAAAAACAGAGCGCCGTCGCTAGCGGCGTGACGCGGCATGTCACGTCACGCCGCCAGCGCCGTCGCTCTGTTTTTGAACCACAGCAACCCCGCCAAAAACAGAGCGACGGCGCTGGCGGCGTGACGCGGCATGCCACGTCACGCCGCTAGCGACGGCGCTCTGTTTTTGAACCACAGCAACCCCGCCAAAAACAGAGCGACAGCGCTGGCGGCGTGCTGTATGTTACGGCGATGGCGACGAGGACGGCGGCGTGCTGTGTGCTACGGCGTGCTGTGTGCTACGGCGATGAGGACGGCGGCGGCGGAGGAGGAGGAGGAGGCGGCGGAGGAGGTGAGGGCGGCGGCGGAGGCGGCGGCCGGTGGCGGCCGGCGGCGGCGGTAGCAGAAGCGAGGGCGGAGGTACTGATAGTGACCATTAATTCTTTCCGGAAACGTGCTTGTAATCCAAAACACTCTTATATCAAAACGAAATCCCCCCCAAAAAATTTGTACAGAGATTTTTAATTTAAGCCGTACTACAGTACTTGTATTGCAAGACGTCGCTTGTATATCAAGTAAAAAATAATAATAAATATTTAAAAAATTGCTTGTCTTGCAAAACGCTCTCAAACCAAGTTACTTGCAATCCAAGGTATTACTGTACCTCATTCATATTATGAGTTACGGAAAGAATATAAGAATCTTTTAGATCAGGGAAAAAAGAGAGGCAGTCAAGGAATCATGGCAGATGCTGATTTTGGCATCTCTCACCCGTAACTCTAAATCCTTCTGGAAACTAGTTTCTGGTGCTCTAAGCCATAGTACTGGAAGCCCCAGTTGCCATATCCCCAGCTAATATTTTGGAAGAACATTTCTGCTCTATTTTCAACTATTCCAGTTTTTCTGTTTCTAATTCTCCCCCTCACTTATTATTTGATAACCCTGAATGGCCCCCAGTTGAAACTAACAGTATAGAGGAACTGTTACTTCAGTTAAAATCAGGTAAGGCACCAGGTCCAGATGGTATTCCTTCTGAGCTTCTAAAGTATAGTATCAGCTGGTGGGGCCCATTGCTAGCCACCCTTTTTTCCTTAATAAATAAATATGGAATAATCCCTGCTGTCTGGTTAAAGGCTTTTATTATCTCAGTGCATAAGAAAGGGCCCAAAGATGACCCAAATAACTATTGGCCTATAAGCTTGTTATCTATAGTGGGAAAGTTTATGAAAATTTTCTGTGCCCCAAATTGAAATTGTGGATCAACGATCATGGTATTTTAGGTGAGGAACAAATTGGGTTTAAATCTGGTCATTCGAATTTCTCAGACACACTTCGGTCTTAAGCGATTACTATCAGGATTTGCTGATTACTATAATAAACATCTTCTAACAATCAATTACTCCAAATCTAAAGTTATGGAATTTGCAGGGGGAAAGGTTAGATATTCCTGGGTTATGGATAACAGCAGGCTCGATCAAGTTGATTCTTATAAATGCCTGGGTATTTGGTTTCACGAGGCTGCAAACTGGAGAGTCCAAGGGAGGCTTGCTAAGGCTAAAGCTGAACAAAATTTCGGTGCTATATTACAGTTTTTCTTCACTAGAGGCGGGAAATTTTTTCCAGCTGCAATTCGTGTTTTTCAAGCTAAAATAGTATCCCAGATTCTTTTTGGAGCACCTATTTGGTTTCCATGCCTTAAAGACTCTCTCGAAGGTGTTCAATCTTATTTTCTTAGGTCTATATTTGGTGTGCCCAAGTGTGTAGCTGGTGCTGCCCTCAATTTGGAAGCTGGTCTTAATTCTCTTAACTGTTTGGCTTGGATACATTCTATTCACTTCTGGCTTCGCTGCTGCCTTTTGCTTAAGCCTAATTCTTTTGTATCCCAGGTGACGACAGATTCCCATGTGTCTGCTTGGAACAAAGCAGTGGTGCAAAAGGTTGCCTCAGTTGGGCTGTCACCTGGGAAAAAGCCAAATTTCTTGTCAAGCAGAGGCTAACTGACATCAATTTCCAAGAGCTCCATATAGTGGCCCAGGGCCCATGTCCCCCCCCCCCCCCCGTTGCTGGTTCTGCCGGGCCTTTATCCTAAAAATTGGATGTTTTATTTAGATTGGTTATCTATCCCTAAATACAGGAGAGCATTTTCTCTGGCTCGATTCAATGTTCTACCCTCCAAACTTTTGGATGGTAGATACAGTAAAATCCCAGTGAATAATAGATGCTGCCCCTGCAATAGTGAAGAGGTGGAATCTGTTCTGCCATGTTCTTTTTAACTGCAGTTTATATCGAGGGGCTAGAGAAACTATACACCCAATCACACAATCCTTCCCTGGATGATCCTTATAGTCTCTTTTGACTATTCTGTTTGATGGCTCAAATAGTTCAGTCACTAAACAAGTTGCAAAATTCTTGAATGTTGCTATTCCGATTAGACCATCTATATTTGTCTGATTCTGTTTTTATTTTTGTATGTTTTATTCTGGGTGTATAATGAGTTTTGGTGTATTTATTTTGTATTTGTATATATACATTGGTTGGTCGGTAGACCGTAAATAAATAAATATCTATTCTATTCATTACTCTATAACGTGCCACATTCACCACAAGGACTATATAGACATTTCCATTTTTTTATAAAAAGAAGAAAAGTTGTGTGTAAATGATTATTATGGTGATATAATGACCAGCATAAATTGTCTTGTGAGGCTGGAAAGAAAGAGCAACTGATTTCAAATTAAAAGTATTATAGAAATTACTACTGATTAATTGGAAGCATAGCAGGTGTACTGATTATACTTATGATTGAGTGATATTTCCTACATAGTTTGCCATTCTTCTATATTCTCAATATGACTGAAGCATCCCAATTTTTATATGAAAACTATATTTAGTGACACATTAACATTTTAAATAATCGATGCTCATTGTTAAGACATCAATTGCAATTGTGTGTCATTTGGGGGGAAATCGTATATTTTTAGAGGGATTGAACCTGTAAATCCAAGACTAAAAATGATGTACACCTCTGTGATATTCACTGTGATTTTCTTATTCTTTCCTGTGCCAGCCAAGTCCCCTGCTTCATGTGACAACCCACAGGGGAGGTGCGCAATGTGTGAAGCCACTCAGCTGTCACTGGGAAGAGCAGCCACCCATCCTAGTACCCTCTGAGTACTGTCTTCCCCCCACCTGTCCACATGCCCACTGTTATCTCTGATCTTAGATCAGAGATAATAGCAAGGATTCCTCCAGGGGGAATTCCTCTAGGCCTCACCCCTGGAGAAACTCGGGAAGCTACTGCGGGCCAGATCAGATGTAGAATCTCCATGGGCCGGATTAGGCATGTGGGCCAGAGGTTCCACATCCCTCCCTTACAAGAAGATAGTCTTCACAAGATGAAGTGTTCTGTGTCTGTAGTGTAGGAGTCAGAATAGCTGAAACAATGTAACTGATTCAATAAACTGACATTCCTTAAGAGAAAAGGAATGCACAATAGGCCTGATCACCTCAATTCATGACTGTTGTTGGGTCCAGTAGAGGCTAGTGACTCCGATATCAGCAGGGCAGTGTATCCACTCTGGGTTTTAGTCTGAACTATTAAGGCAGATGTGAGGGTGATCTGGCTGCGACATCTGTCACCCCATTGATCGCCAGGGTTGATTCGGCTGATTTGGCTGGCTAGGCGGGTGTCCCCTTCCTCCCTCACCGCTCCATGTGCATCCCTCCCGAAGCTGCGTGCTCGGTGGAAGAGGACGACCATCCCAGATAGAAGGAGTGTACCATTCTTCGGTCAAGGGTTATATGATAGCTGCGCTCCCCCGCTAGAACTATTAAGGAGCTATCCATGGTGCTGAATCCTCCCCCCCCAAAAAAAATATTTAGGTTCAGCACCATGGATAGCCCCTTTAATAGCCCCTTTAAATTTTGGACTGAAACCCAGCATGGATATACTGCCCCACTGTGGTCGGGTCCTGTGAACTAAGAAGCAGTGATCAATGATGACTGTTGACAAGGAGAAAATGAATACCTGCTGCAATTATCAAGTGAATGATGTAATGTGTGAATTCCCCATTGCTGTCCAGTTCTCAAATCACTTTCAGCTGTGGGTACCCTATTTACTATAAGAGACCTTGGACCTTTTCAATGCTTTAAAGATAAATTGCCTTTTTGCAATAGCAGCAACAGAGCTAATGTGCTTTATTCAGGTTCCTATAAAAACCAAGCAGCAGAGTTGTAGCTAGTAGAGCTAGATTTTAGAGTTTGGTGCTGAATACAAAGGAGAGTCCTTGACATAATCCTCAATATTATTTCCCTTTATTTGATGCTTTTCTGTTTTATAGCCAAATAATATGGTCTGATGCCCCCAACTCTATCAGTTGGAGTATTCATGGCATTGTACAAGTGCCAGGAGCCAGTCTCGGAATCAGTACGACAGTAGCTTTATTTATACCAGCTTTTGAGGATCTTTGGCTGAAGACAGACATAAGCTAAAAAGAGAATTCAGACCAATTTCTACAGATGCAATCTGAGTAAGGCCATGTGCTGAATGTTCTCAGGAGATTTTGGAATAAAAAGTGGGCTTTTGGAACTCTAAATATTCCACAAAATGATGCCCAAAATATAACTATTTTGCACCTCTGTTCCTACCGGTCACTGCCCCTTCGGGTAGCTGGGAACAGGTTTGCTTATTTGTTTGTTTGTGAACAGGGCTGCTTCTTCCTCACATCATGATCCCAGCCAATCGGATCACATTGTGAATGTAATGATGTCAAATAGTCAATCAGATTTGGCATTAGGAGGGCAAACATAGCCAATTCAGTGTCCTCACTCTGGATGGGCAGTAGAAGGGAACACAGCTGCCATTATGGCCACTGCCACCATCTGGGTAGCTGCCCACTGGCCAGGCAATTACAGCATGAAAGGGAGTCTGGTTGCTGCCTGCTCCTCCTAGGTACATTGGACAGATTTTTGCCCTGCTTGCAAGTGATACAAACAGTTGCCAAAAGTGAGGTCTCCTTTTCGTTGTCTGGGAACAGGGTTGCAAACTCAAGGATCTGTTTCAGCTCCAAGCTGGCTTCAAAACTGAACTGTCTATTCCAGCAACTTGACAAAAGTCTTTCACCTCCCTTCTGGCTCCATATTTTTGCAACTGCTGTCACCTCTCCTGGCTATTTCTGTGTCCTCTTCCAATAAAGCACTCTGCAGCCAGGTTCCAGAGCTTTCCGTAATCAGAGGCTGAGGAACAGCGGGCACGAAGGGATGGGAGAGGTAAGAAATGACAGATCCAGCAAAGAGAGGCAAAGTTGAAGGGCTTCAACCAGCATTCTGTTTGCTGCTGTGTCCTCAGGTTTGAAGGTGGGCACATTCTGAGCTCTCCTTTTATCTTGTGTCTGTCTCCAGCCTTAGAAGCGTTTTGGCTTCTACTCTTAAAACAAAGATGACCCTTTCCTGAAAAGCTATGAAGATATGCTTGTGGGAAGGAGAACAGAACAACTCGGCTCTGATTCTCTCCAAGCCAAGAATGCTGTAGCTAGCTTTGACGCAAGCCACTGTAGCTAAAGCAGAATTCATAGGCTCTAGCCTGACAGATTATAAGGGGAAATTAATGGCAGGTATTACACTAAGACTAAACATGCAGACAAGGTAATATTCGGTATTTTTACTGTCAGCCAAAATGTAACAGATTTTGCTTACAAAAGTCATCTTATGATTCAGATATTCTCCTAGCTTTTCAATTTCCCTGTACTTATTTTGACTGTTAATTTGCAAATCATATAGCAATGTGGTTTGTTCTAACCAGGTATTCAGCTTAAGCTGATAAATGTAGCACTTGGCTGAAGATATGTAATAGGAGTTACGGGTTCTAATGGCTGGGACACTGGAACAGAGGCAGTGTTGGTAGTAATATACACTGAGCTGTTGAATTCTTTCTGGCCGTGGGGAAGTCATTTAATTTCTTTTCACCTCCGTCAGGCTCAGACAGAAAAGGGATTTTTTTTATTATTAAAAAACAACCTCTAAAAGAAACTTGGCCTACTGAAGATCAGATATTGCCCCCGAGCACAGCTTTCTCAGATAAAGTTATTTTAAATTATAGTCCTTAAAGGAAATATTTGCCCCACTGGAACTTGGTATGTAGCACAGCTGCTTACATTGCTGCTGGCTTCAGACTAAACAGTGATGTAGTACAAGGTGATCAAATGTCAAAATAAATGTGGTTTTGCACACAAGAGCACCAGCTCTAGCGCAACTCAAGGTTGATTCTGTGACCTGCATATTCAATAAATTAAATACTGTTAAACCACTGATTGAGGAAACTGGTGGGAATGAAGCTTTTGTTGCAATTTTTGAAGAATACATTGTAGCAAAGGTCAATGGGCTGTCTGCATGATAGATCAACACACATTGTATTGGTTTTGCATGTTTGGCTGGTCCAGGGGTCAGTTACTTGTAATGAGAAAGAACTCAAAGGGCCTTTTTGGACATAATGCTCCTTACTGTACTGCAAACATATCAAGGTTTTTCTTTTATTTTTGAGATTTAAAATATTTTTTTTGTAATTTCTTCATAAAATTTTCATTTGTATTTAGTTAATCTGGAATTAGTTCATTTGTTTTTGGATTTCAGTTCAGTTTTCAGAAATCATTATTTTCAAGGGAAGACTCATCCTACCTTCTGCTGCCTATATTTCTGACATTTTAACTGAATGAATTTGCAGGTTTTAGAATACTTCCTCAGGGAATCATGCCTGCCAAAAAAAGTTCCTATTCAATCAATAGGAACTTTTTGGCAATTAAAATTGCAGGCCCACGGCACCAGTTCCAAATTGGTAGCGCAGCAAGGGACAAAGGGTTAAAGCCCTCCCTTTTGCTGTACTAATCCAGATCAGGGTGATCACACTAACAATTGTGAAAAACAACACTGCACTCAGAGGCAGACGTACATGGTTACAAATGGCCAAACATGTAGTTTGGCCCTTAATCTGCCTATCATCCTTTGAACTGTTCTTTGAACTGACATGGGCATATCACTTTGGAACTGGGTGTTCAAATGGTATTTTCAGGGTTTCTAGTAATCCTTCTGGGCATCAGACATGTCAAGTCTTGAAAAGATTGGAGGTAGGATGCCAAGGTTAGAGTCAAAGGGGGAAAGTTTTAAAAAAAATACCTTAAATGAGAGACAAAGCCCTCTTCATCTAGCATCTTTGGAATAAATTAAGAAATTGAGTCTTCAAATTGCAAGAATTCAGTGGTTCTGTAAAAGAAGATGCTACGCTACGGGGGATTTTGAAGCTGAATTACTACTGGTCCCAAAGTCTAATGAAAATGGTTAACTAGATGTTGGTACTATAAATCAGTTTGGAAAGCCAATATAAGGCTGACAGCTCTTCCTAGGAAGTGGGGAAATTATGAGGAGGAAAGAAAGAATGTGGAGGTATGAGCATAAAATACAATAACATTAGAAAGGAGGAAGAAGAATGATATCCTGGTTGAGGAAATTGGGTACTTCTGGTATTCAGGTTGAGTTCGTGAGGGCAATTTAGTCTGAGAAACAGAAAGCTGCAATATGGATTTGGATTACTTAATTAGATTTGTAATTTGAGGATTGTCCTGAATTTCTGAAGGAAAGGTGTGTAGTTACTGTCTAATATTTATTGTTTAGGGAGCAATCCTATGCATGTTTAGACAGAAAAAAGTCTTACAAGTCCCAGCATTCCCCCAATGTCTTGAGAAATGTTGCTAGTCACGTTTGGCTCAAAAATATAGTGTAGGCAAAATTCAGTGGTGGTAATGTCAGAATATGTGCATAAACATCTTGAGAAACATTTTGGTTCATACCAAATCTGCTTTAAAATTTGTTAGGTGCTTCCCTTGAACCTCCAGGTTCTCCTCAAAATTTTGCTTTAGAAGAAATTTGGTGGCAAATCTAGCCCTGAGCCCCTGTGTATCTCCTTTGTGAAAATCAGTAAGTGTTGTGAACTGAACATCTTTGAACTACAACCCTTGTCTGAAAGGCTGCTTTACATTTAAGGGTGAAAACCATTGTTCAGAGGATGAACAAATCAATTTATATATTCCTCTGGCAATATTATAGCCTTTATATCTAGAAGAGGTTGTGCTATTGGGGAGGGGAGGGATTGATTTGTGTGGGTGTGTTTTAGAAGACCTGGAGGTAATTACTGGTAGGGCTGCCTCACACATTACATTTTTAGTGAGAATGTTTCCACTAAGGTTATTTATGTATTTAATTCAATAGATTTATATACTACTGAACATATTTTAAAATATCTCTATTTATTAGAGATAAAATATAATGCTTACAAACAAATATTAAAACACATGCTTGTTACCAGGAAACGGCAGAGAATGAATGTGGCTTCCTGTGACCTTTGCCCATATTGTGGCTTCTCTGTGTTATGCAGACCTTAGAATACCAAAGATATCTTTGGTTGAATTGTTTGGGTTGCACAGGTTCTGTTAGAATGGGAGCACTGAACTGATGCAACATTTGCTGTGTCCCTAAAATATCATCATCATCAGGCGATCACTCGTGACCGAGTAAGATTGTCTTCCGGGATAAAAGGAGGAAATTCTAAAGAAGATTGTGTAGACTCTAGCGATGGGTCCGTAAGTGACTGTGGAGGCCAATTCTAGATCCACACAGCTTCCCACAGTGAGGACACAGGTTACAGATAGAAGATGGTCCTGTAAAGGATTCATTTGACGTGCTTTTCGCTTAGCACGTTTCTCCCTTTCACCTTGCACTCGGGCTTCTTCAAAGTCCATGGAACCTTTGTGAAAGGCCAACCTCCAGTTAGATCGTTCATGGGCCAGAGCTTCCCAGTTTTGTTTATATTGCATTTTTTTTAGATTAGCCTTATGAACATCTTTAAACCTAAAATATACTACCTACTGCATAAAAGTAGTGTCAAAGTAGCAAGTGGTCTTGGGTTTCATATTTTGTGGGCAAATGTGTTGGTGTATTAAATGAGCATTCAATTAACAGCAAACCAGTACAGCAGTAAGCCTTTATGGACATAAAGAACATTGTATTGATTTGCAGTGGTCAGGGGGAGTTAATAGACAGAATAGCACTGGAACCTAGCCATGACACTGAAGCTAAGCCAGAAATTGTCAGGAGGCCTTTTAGAGGTTATGGATAGTAAACATTGCACCTTTGCATAAACACTTGGGAAGTTACATATAAAGTGTGTATACACACATACACACACACACGCTAGTACATATACTTAACGTAAAATATAAATGAAATCAGCAACATGAAAGACATGGGACATGTCTGAGATCAAGGCACTACACAATCCTCTTTAGAATTTCCTCCTTTTATCCTGGAAGACAATCTTACTTGGTCACGAGTGATCGCCTGATGATGATTAAGGTTTCCAAGTTCATTCAGATTTGAATTTAGATTAACAGTGCAATCCTGTACTCAGTTTTCTCAAAAGTAAAAGTAAAAAATAAATAAAAAGTGGGTACTGTATAGGATTGCAGGGTTAGCTGCAATGGATTCAAACCTAAACCGAGAACTGATATAATATCCATGAAAAGTTATTCAGGTAATAATGTTGCATCTCAGTCTTTGCACAAATATGCATTCAATTGCTAATTTTGCAAACTGACTGGAGCACTAAATACAAAAGTTAAGGGCCAAATGAGGGGTGATCTGTTGGAGAGGAGGAGGATCATGAAAGCTGCCTTGGGTTCCTTGGAGGAAAAAAGGCAGGATAGAAATGTAATAATGAATGAATAAATAAATAAATCTGTGAATAGGATCTGCAAATAGCAGCTGCAAGGAGGCTGAAGCTGCTCCTTAGTCATACTTTCCAAGAGGGATCAATAGAAAAACCTATTTAGGAATCCCAGTCCAATTTGCATCTCACCTTCCCTCCAAGGAGCCCAAGACAACCTCCATTTTATTCTCTCAATAACCCTGTGAAGTGGGGGGGGGGGGGGTTTGGATGAGAAAGAGTAGCCCTGAACACGTGAGAGCTTAAAGTGGGTACACAGATGGGGCTGCGTGCTGCCCTGCCTCCTACATCTCCAGATATGTGGAGGCAGGGACAGTGTGCACAGCCACATCCCTGTACTCACTTTAGGGTGCAATCCTATGCATGTTTAGACAGCAAAAAGGTCTACAACTCCTAGCATGCCCAAGCCAGCCATGCTGGCTGGTGAACGCTGGGAGTTGTAGGATTTTTTTCTTCCTGAACATGCATAGGATTGCACCTTTAAGCCCTCACATGTTCAGGCAAATTCCTGAAAGAGGGCTAATGACTGGCCCAAAGTCACCCAGTGAGCTTCATGTCTGAGTGGGTATTTGAATCCAGACCTTACTAATGTAGCACCCTCACCCACCTGGAGATACAAACAGAAACCCCAGGCTGGATTGGTACATATACCTACAACATGGAGAAACTGTTGTGTGGAGGTTATTTCAGCTGGTCTCCACATTGATGCCATAATGTACAGACCTGTCCTTAATTTTCAGTGTGGAAATAGAAAAATAAATTAAATAAAGGATGTTTCGAAGCATTAAATGTTTCTATATTTTGGCACAGCCCTCACTGTTTAAGGTCAAGAAGAATAGATTAAATATACTACTTCTTTTGCCAGGTTTTTAAAGTAGATATTGTCACAATAAAATAAAGACTTTATGCACACACCAAGACAGGACTGCTGTGCAAAATTGCCCTCTTTTTTCTTACTCTTGAAAATGTAAGCAAGACCTAGTCCTTTCTTGTAAAATTAATTTTTATTGTACAATTTCAACAAAACAAAACCATAAAGAGGAAAAGAAAAAAAGATGTAACTACATAGAATTGAATACACACACACACACACACACACACACACACATATATATATATATATGAGAAAATACAGCTTTCTAAGAATTATACATAAATTTCAACAAAGGCAGACCAAATAGCCATCCATTCGCAAGTGGCGTCTATATGCCATTTTCAAATGTTGAAAGCGTCATTAGGTCCTCGATCCATTGCATTATAGGAGCTGAGCGTTTATCCTTCCAGTGTTGTAATATCAGTCTTTTAGCTGTCAAAAGGGTGCTGACCGTGCATTAACTTCCAGAGACCTGGTCCTTGAAGCATTGTATTAGTGTGAAGTCTGTACCACAGCTTTCTTGCAGATGCATATGTAGTACCCTGAACAGAAAATTGGAGGCTTTCAGTGCCGCACTGCCAGAGTATTTGAACATATCTTTTTGTCAGTCGTGATTAAAAAAAGAAATACCTGGCACGATAAAATTGGATTCAGGTTCTTAGTTTTACTGGAACACACGAGCTCTATGATTTTCTACTGCACCGAGGCTTATATTCAGAAAGGACAGAAGTCAGAAAGATAGATTAGATAGCTTCTCAACAGGTAACAAGTAGATTGATAGGTTTAACAAAACAACAGAGCCATCAGCATGGCTGTTAGATCTTTCACTAAGTTCAGATTTTTGAAAGGGCAGGGGTGCTGCTGTTTGTGCTAACTTCATTTTTGACATGTCAACTTCTAGCTCACTTCTTGGGTATGTTCTTCCATATGGTTTATTTGAAAGCAAGTGAGAAAGTTTTGAGTCGTGTCCATAATCTATAAGGCTCTAGGAAAATCTATGGATAAACATGTCATGTACATAGGTCAATAGGTATGAAGTAGCAAGTTTTCACACCCAAATTTATTTATTTATTATTTATTAATTATATTTATACCCCGCCTTTTTTCCTGCAAGGAACCCAAGGCAGCTTACATAATCCTCCTCCTCTCCATGTTACCCTCACAACAACCCTGTGAGGTAGGTTAGGCTGAGAGTCAGTGACTGGCCCAAAGTCACCCAGTGAGTTTCATGGCCGAGCAGGGACTAGAACCCGGATCTCCCAAGTCTCAGTCCAACACTCTCACCACCACGCCACACTGGATCTCCTCAATCTAATATCGAATGAGTTTTTAAAACATTTTAAAACACTTTTATGTATATGAAAAAATTAAGTTATTCATAAAGCATACGCTTTAGTGATGTGCAGTGCAAATTCAGCCCAGTGATTTGTAAACAGCACCCTTGGCCATGGCTGCCATAGAGAATAGTCTGAAGGAAGCTTATGCAGTTCCATCCTTGAAGCTAAGCAGCTCTGGATCGGATCATTTCCCAGATGATAGGACTGAGGAAGTAGAAGAAATTTATTTTAGCTCATTTTTGATCCGGATTTATCCAGTTCGCACCAGGCAAACACGGACAAGAACTCAATTTGCAGTCGAAGTCTGTACATTTCCGAGCTTGCAATATGATTTGCGGACCGCAACGTTTTCAGCGGCATCCGTACATTTTAAAAATGTGCATGAAAAATGCATGCTTTTGTGGGGCGGGGAGGCGGGAAGTGTACAAACATGCTTCATTCAATGGGAGACAGATGAGTACATTTCAAGGGTGTGCACAACTGATGTGTACATTTGGAAAAATACGCATGAAAAATGTCCACATTTTCATCAGAAAAGGGGGGGGGAAACAAAGATCACAATTTGATATGGACACATGTTGGGATGAGCTTCGAGCTGGAATTTTGAGAACTTCGACAAGCTTGGGTTTTGCTTGTATGTACATCCCTAGTAGGACTTTGCTTGTAAATCCCATCTATGGCACTCTGAGCTCCTTGGCAGAAGGGTGGGGTACAAAATCCCCATCTATATTTTTTTTAAAAAAAAAACTTCAAATGATATATTGAGCCCAATCTTGATTATAATATACAAAGCTACACTTGACCACTCTGTGATTTATATCAATATCATGCCCTCAGAATGGGTAACAACAGTTTAAGAAAAAAGTAAAAGAAGACAGGATGCTGTTTGTATATTTATTTATATGTACATGGCAGTTGACAAAGAACAGATTTGACAGGAAAACCCACCCAAAGGGGCTTACAATCTAAAAACAGACACAAAGGAAATAACAGCGGAATGGGAGGGAAATGGAGGTGGGGCAAACAGGGAAGAATATGCACTTATTTCATTTACACATAAGGAGGTTTTATTCAAACCACAGTTCCCTGTTATTTCAAATCATGGTTTCAGATCCTGGTTTGTTCACTAACTAGAATTTAAACTAGTGACAGTTCCTGACAATTGGATATCAAAGAAGTGGATGCTTCCGATTTTCTTCTCTGGTGTGTGAAAAAGCAGACGGGGACGCATAAGAACACACAACCCTGCAGCTTACCATGGCTCATTCAGTGGCTTTCCATTATTCCTGAGCTAGATCTATGTATCTTGGTTGTTTAAACTAGGAACTGTCAAAATGCCTTCAGATGATTATAGTCTCCGTAATCCCAAGGCTGCTTTGACTAGAGATGGACAAATCTGTCAGTTTCTGTTCTGCTCAGTGCCTCATTTTTCCAACCTGAAATTAATTTCATCCTGTTTCGGGATCAGTTTGTGGTGGTGGTGGTGGTGATGATGATGACGATGATTATTTTTAAAGGTGAACATTTGTATGCATTTTTGTGCACATTACTCCTAATAGATGCATGCATTTTCATATGCACTTTTTTCTTAGCATAAGCATTTTTTTACGATCAGCTTCCCCTCATATAATGCATTTGTGCCCATTATTTTCACTAATATACTCATTTTTGTTTGCTTTTTCTGATTGGTAATGCATTGCAAAAATGCAAATGTAACAGTATAACAGCATTTTGGTTCACCTATTTGGGAAGTGCAAATTAGGTAAATTGGCATTAAAATGCAAGCCAAGCAATTCTGTGTCCTCTTGTTCTCTTTTGTTGGCAATGCATATCCTTCTTTTTGGCAATGTGTAAGTGGTCACCCTATGTAAAATAGATTGAGCTTTTGCTTAACAAAGGCACTTCTGTCAGCTGCAATGCAACCTTTGTATTTATAATGACGAGCTAAATGATCTTACAAAGAACTCTTACAATGGCAAAATGTTTGCTCTATTCTTCTAAAGTTTTAAAACTGCTAGTTTGAGCTAGGAGCTCTGCCAAGAAAGGGAGAAAGATATCCACACTTCCCCGTCCTTTTTGTTTTTAGCCTGGGATCCCTACAAGTTCTTAGTAGTAAGGGTAATTTTTTTTCTTTATTCATTCATATTAAAACATGTATCCTGCTTCCTGCCCCCCCTTACAGAAGCACTCAAAGTGGATAACAGAATACAACAGTCAGAATTAATATAACAAAAATCCGTTTGATTAAAATCATCAAGCAAGTAACACAACAATAACTACAAATAATATAAGGGGGAAAATAGAAAGCTACCCAATAAATGATACTTAGCAGCTTAAATAGCAACAGAAACATTGTTGAAAGAGCTTGCTGAAAGAGAAACGTCTTCAAGCACCAGTGGAATACAAGAAAAGAAGGAGATAATCTAAGTAGGAAGTTCCAAAACTTACACATTGACAAAAAATAAGAAATGCATCACCAAAAAAGGGAACAAAAGAGTACACAGATTTGCATATGATAATTTTCATGGATAGAAATAAGAAATATGGATAGAAATTTAGAAATGATTATTATAGTTTAAATAGAAATACAATACATTTCACCATAGTGCATATTGACTTCAAAGTTTCTGCTCAATTTTTGATGGGCCTTTATCATTAAACCAGACTTGGACTGGAGAGCCCTTCAAATAGAGGACATCTTCAAAAAGAGGACTGTCCCTTAACATCCCTACAAAGCATAGAGGACTGTCCCTTAACATCCCTACAAAGCATCCCTACTTTACAAAGCATAGAGGACTATGCTTTGTAAAGCAGGATACGCAACCACTCTAATTTTACATGCTACAGCAGAAGGTCCAAGTTTCAATCCTGGCATCTCTGGTTAAAAGGATGTCATGGACCAGGACCCTGAATCCTCATCCTCAGAGGATCCATCCCATTGTCCTCCAAGGACAATAATTAATGGTTCAGGGAGATGACTTGGCCAGAGAAAGGCGTCATGAGGCTTTCACCGCCCCAAGACCCAGTTCACCAGAAAAACCCCAGGAGTTTGCTCTCCTGCCTCCAGAGGAGGATGCATTACTGTCTTCAGACTCTGAGGACTCGTGCCATGAGGAGACTAACATACCCCAGCCGCTCCCACATTGTCACAGCCTGAGATTGCTAAAACAGGCCAGGCCCCTTTGAGAGACCAAGTGTCAGTCAATACGGAGGTGTGACCAACCAGCCTAAAGGCAGCTACATTTCTATTTAAGTCTCAATCTTGTTCTGCTCATTCTTGGAGCAACAAACAGACAGCCCTGTCTAGCTTCCAGCAGCAGCACCACTCGGAGTTTTTTGTGGTGCTGATCTCTTTCAATCTTGCTTCTTGAGAAACCTGATATAACCTGACCCCTACTCAAGATCTGATCCATAGCAGCACCCTGCAATCCAACCTACATCACTGGGCATCATCAGAACCCACAGCCTGAAATGGTGCAAAGGACCAGACATTGGGTGATGGGAAAAGCCTTTGCCCTTGAGTGTTGCATTGCTGATGCCAGCCAGCGTAGACAGTGCTGGGCTAGATGGACAAATAGTTTGACCTGGTCTAAGCTCCTGATGGGGTCTCCAATCTCCATACATGGCTAACAGTCTTCATTCAGCTTGGTGAATCATAGAATCATAGAAAAGTAGAGTTGGAAGGGGCCTACCAGGCCATCGAGTCCAACCCCCTGCTCAATGCAGGAATCCAGATCAAAGCATCCCTGACAGATGGCTGTCCAGCTGCACCTTGAATGCAGATTGGGAGAGCAAGAGACAAGGCTTCTCATATACATTTCATGTAAATGAGAATTAAACTCCTCTGGAAGTACTATAGAAGTCTGTTATTCAAACCTTGGATTGTTCTGCAGTTCCTTGTCATCTGGTTATTCATTTTTAAAGCTCTCCCAGTCCCTACCAAACCACTGTGCTGCCTTTAAAAATCTCACCTATCCTTTTGTGCTGAAGAGAGCAATCAGTTCAGGAATGAGAGGATAGAATTTTTAAAAACTGTTTATGAATGTGAAATTTGACACAGTATTGTGGAATTCTCTGGCTTCTTGAGTTAAAGATCAGAAGGTTATTGAAGAAAATTCTGGGCTAATGGAAGGAGAAAGAAATATCAGTCAGATCGCAATTTTCAATGGTAACTTGTTTTTGTCTTCTGTGTTTTCGTGTCATTTTTAAAATAGCTTATCTTTTTCTTAAATAATAAAATCAAAGTAAAAATAAAACAAAACAACAAACCCAATCTTTAGGGATAACAAAAGGCATTTGCTCTATGAGACTTACGGTTACATCATTTTTCCTAGAGCAGCATCTAGGCCTCCTTTGATTGATGATGCCTCAAAAACCTAGTCTGCAAAACTGTTCCAAGCATTTATTACTGTCTGAGTGAAAACGTGCTTCCTAATGCCCATTTTGAACATGTCTTCCCTTAACGTATGCTCTCCATAGGCTCCCTTACCTCATCTTTTGCCCTTAAATAAAATTTTAGGTGGCTGACATTTGTGCTGACTTTGAGAAATAAGCTTCAGTTAGGTATTTCTAGATATCTGTTTCTCTAAGAGAGAATTTAATTTTGCCTTTTGCCTTTTTTCTTATCCTGGAAGTTAGGCAATTAATCCTAAAAATTGCTTTACTGTCCCTCCTTAAGTGCTGCAGTATATCTTGCAGCAGCACAGAGTAGCTAAAGCAGAAAACGGTAGTCTAACAAGTCAGAGAAACTTTATGATGTGAGAGGGGTGCAAGAGAAAGATGCTCTAGGTAGGAATGGGTAAAAGACTGATAAAACTATGTTGAAATGTTCATGAAATTTTTCTTCTGAAAAAAAAATACTAGTGTGAGAAATAGGCACAACTAGATATAGTAAATGTATAGGCTGTAATCACTTTAGACACTGTTTAGACCTACAGTGTTAGGGCAATGGAGGAACAGAAAGAAGATACCACTGCTCTGAGACATAATAATTCTGTGAAGGATCAACACCTGGATCCTTTGCGTGAGTTCGGCGCTTAACGGGTTAACCGGCACTGAGTTACAGCCCGTACAAGCGCTGGAGACTGCGTGGGAGGCTCGCGCACACAAGAGGAAACCAAAGCCCTTTAAATGACCAAATAAGGCTTTTATTTGTTTACACAAGATACGGAGCGGAACTAACAGCTTTCCAGGAATACTACAATGTCAACACAACCTTAGTTGACCCTTGCGTTTATCAATGAAACAGGCTCCTAGGCTAGCGCATTGAAACTGGTCAGTTACCTCAGATCAGAGACGTTACGCTAGTCAATTTCAGCCTGGCTCCGGATCGGCCGATCCGGGGATGGGAATGGCTTACTCCAGCTGCCGCCTGGAGGACGAATCTGGTTCCGAGGTACCCTGGGTTCCCAACAACCTGTTACCGGAAGGGAGAGGGGTTTTCTACCCCTGAGTTCCCGCTCTCCCCACCCTCCGGGTCAGGTGGGGGCTTATGCCTGCCCCTTCGTATCAGGTGGGCTTATTCCTGCCCGGGAAGAAGGTGACGTATTGGGTACTTTGCAGCTCTTTGAGACTGCCCTGATAGTTTGATGGTTCTTGATGGTCCTTCCTTGGGTTTTGTGGAATTCCACCGAGTCTCTCCATTGTTGGGGATGACGGTCTGTCTGGCTGCCTTTCCTGTGGCTCCATCCCCCTTCCTCGCCCCCTTCCCTTGGGCGGAGATGGTGTGTGTGTGTGTAGACTCGTGTCAGGCTTTCTCCACAAATTCCTTGCCTTTCCAAGTCTATACCACTAATATACCATCTTTAAGAACAGAACTGTGTGTTACAAGAAACACAAGACTGCTGCCAAAAATATCATCCTCTTGTCAAGAGCTCCTTGGTAATGTGTAGTAAAACATACCCTCTGTCCTGATGTCATCACTGTGTGCCATTCCCTGTCCCTACTCCAAGTCATTGGCTATGAATGGGGGAGGGACAGGGTAATTCACAACATGATGATGTCAGGACGCAGAGTAAGTTCCACTGCTTATTTATTTATTTACAGCCTATTCCCCCTCCCCAACTCTTCAGCCAAAAAAGGCTCCCAGAGTGGCTTAGAAAGATTAATAAGACAGTCCCTGCCCTCAGGCTTACAATCTAAAGGACATGACACAAAAGGAAAAAGGGATTAGGAGGGAGGAGGAAGAAAGCAAAACTCAGGCACCAGTTCTTAGTTACAAGGTTCTTATAGGGTTTTTTCCCTTTTCTGACAGGGAAGGGCAAAACAAGCTCCCTGCAGCTGTTCCTTCTTTGGCCAATGTATGGGGACTAGGTTGGTCTTCCCCTTGCTGTGATGTTTATCTTTGGAGGCATGGGGTGCAGCCTCCCAGTGGCCTTTGGTTCTCTGGCCGAAAGATGAGGCCAGAGTCTGCCACCCCAGGGAACTGTCAGTTGGAGCTGTGTGTTCCTTCCAGCAGGGAGGGTTGAAGCGAGCTCCCTCTCTGGCTGATGTATGGGGTCAGGCTGGTCCCCCACTTGCTGTGATGTTAATCCTGGGAAGCATGGGGTGCAGCCTCTCAGTGGCCCTTGGTTCTCTGGCCAGTGGATGAGGCCAGAGTGTGCAGTCCCAGGGCAGAGTAAGTTCCACTCCGTATTACAGAAGAGATTGGGGGGGGGGAACTCTACACAGGGATGCAGTTTTCAATGGCAGACTGATACCTCTTGTAAGAAGGATACAGCACAGGACATCACCACTTCTAGGTTGCAGAAATATTTCAAATTCCTAATGACAGATATCTCATCTGGTAATACTTCTGATAGCCAGGTCATTCTTTCAAGAGGGAATCCCTAGCATAACTGTGGGTATCTTGGTAAACTTTAAGCAGAGCTCTGAATATTTAGTCTGAGGCATAGGAATCCTGCACATGTAGTCTATGGGCAATATCTAATGGGGCGCTTACATCCCCGTCGATTCTCTTGCACCCCACCAATTCCCCTCTGCAAATGGCATCCACCGCTTGCAGAATGGTCTGCCTCAGTATAAAGTGGCTTCCTATGTTTGATGTAAAATTGGTCTCAAAAGATGCAGCCCTTTGTTAAAGAGAAAGAAAAATGCAATACAGTGGTTAAAGATTTGGGCTTCATTTGTGCCAGGACCTGTGCTAGTGATTTTTATTAATGACTTGGATCAGGAGGTACAGGGAATGCTTATCAAATTTGCAGATGACACAAAGTTGGGTGGAACAGCTAATACTCTGGAAGACAGAAACAAAATTCAAAGTGACCTCGATAGGCTGGAGCGCTGGGCCGAAAACAACAGCATGAAATTTAATAGGGGTAAATGCCAAGTGCTGCACCTAGGGAGAGGAAACCAAATGCAGAGTTACAGAATGGGGGACACTTGGCTCAACAATACTACAAGTGAGAAGGATCTTGGAATTGTGGTAGATCACAAACTGAATATGAGCCAGCAATGCGATGTGGCTGCAAAGAAGGCAAATGCTTTTTTGGGCTGTATTAATAGAAGTATAGCTTCCAAATCGCGGGAAGTGATAATTCCCCTTTACTCGGCACTGGTTAGGCCTCATCTTGAGTACTGCGTCCAGTTCTGGGCACCTCACTTTAAGAAGGACATAGACAAACTGGAGAGGGTTCAGAGGAGGGCAACAAGGATGATAAAGGGACTGGAAACAAGGCCCTATGAGGAGAGACTGAAAGAACTGGGCATGTTTAGCCTTCAGAAGAGGAGACTGAGGGGAGATATGATCGCACTCTTCCAGTATTTGAAGGGATGTCACACAGAGGAGGGCAAGGATCTCTTCTCGATCATTCCAGTTTGCAGGACACGGAATAATGGGCTCAAGTTACAGGAACCTAGATTCCACCTAAACATCAGGAAAAATTTCCTGACTGTCAGAGCAATAAGACAATGGAATCAACTACCTTGGGAGGTCGTGGGCTCTCCCACTCTGGAGGCATTCAAGGTGCAGCTGGACAGACATCTGTCAGAGATGCTTTGACCTGGATTCCTGCATTGAGCAGGGGGTTGGACTCGATGGCCTTGTAGGCCCCTTCCAACTCTACTTTTCTATGATTCTATGATGTGGGTTTTCCAGAAAAATGTCCTATGCACATTATTTGCATGTGTTAATTTGTATCAGAAAAAAATCAGTTGCATCAGAGTGATCTAAAATGTCTAGAGAGGCATCTAATTTAGCATGTTTACTTTACTTGAATTTAGTAAACAAAGCTAAAAAATAAAAGGTATCCTACGTGGTTGTTTTTTGTCTCAATACAGCACAGGTTTTTGAGCTGAAAGATTTAAGGGGGGGAGCATACATAATGTGGTTTAAAATGTTATATTATGTAGAATTTTTATTGGAGCATTTGTAAAAATGTAAAGTCAGCAGAATACATTTCCCTTACATTGTTTAAGAGAAAAACAAAGGTACTGAAATCTGTTGACATACCAATAAATGTTAGCAACCCAAAGATATGCATGAACCATTGAGAACCACTCATCTGTTTCAGCAGAGTTCAGCTCTCTTCGACTGAGGTTGTTGGGACACCTTTAGTTTCACTGTCACTACTTATTATTTCCATTTCACACTGGAATGTATATGTATTTCAGTGATACATACCAGCCTTCCCCAACCTGGTGCCCTCCAGATGTGTTGGATTACAACTCCCAACATGCCCAGCCAGCATGTACTACAATGGAAGTTGTAGTCCAACACATCTGGAGGGCACCAGGTTGGGGAAGGCTGACATTATGTATTCTCTCACACACTTGCCTGAAAAACATTAATTATAATTTTGAAACTGCCAAGCTTGCCTAATATTGTATTTGCCATTGGCATCCATTCAATACTAATGAACTTATGAAAAGGAAAAATTTCCACAGAAAAATAAAACACTGGAAAAATGTCCACCTCACGTCACTGGCTAAGACACCAGCATTTCTTCTCAACATCATGTCTAAGCCTTGGGATATGTGAAATAATAATAAAACATGCATCTGAAGATACGTACGTAGTGTGCTTTTCCTTCACCATAAAGGAACCAGAGCCTTCTCCACACATTGGGGGGACGGGATGGGACAGGGCATCCAAGGAAGATTTGAGCCTGGCAAATTTCCTCTCTTTGTAGAAATTGAGCACTGGTAAAAGAGCTGGTGTAAATTAGCCAAGGGGCACACATAAGGTAAATGGTAGTAAACCATTAAAGAAAAGAACAACAATGTGAAAGAAGAACATTATCTTTCGGCTGTATAATTTTAGCTAGATATAAAATGATACTGTAAATCCTGGAAGGCAATACATATAATCAAACACTGTTTCCCTGCCCCTCACGTTACAAAGATGAACTACTTCAGCGGTGATGTTTCTTTACCAACTTACAAACACTAATTTTTCATGAGGCAGAAAAACCCTGAAGAGCTGTCTGACTTTTACTTGGGAACAGTGATGACTTCTTTTGTTTTCACTTGGGAAGGGTAAAAATACTGAAACGCACCATATTTCACCTAAAGCAAGATGTGAAAACAAATTTGGAGGGTCTTTGCCAGGCAAGTCATCCTAGGATTTTGAGGGAAGCCAAAAGAGTTTCCATGAGAATGGAAACACAGGGATTCTGTACGTCCATAGCCCAGACTCTTGCCCAGGATAGTCTTCTCTAACACACACACACACACACACACACACACTTATCTCAGTTCTTAGAACAGGGGTCCTCAAACTTTTTAAACAAGGGGCCAGTTCATTGTCCCTCAGACTGTTGGGGGGCCGGACTATAGTTTGAAAAAAATATGAACGAATGGATCAAGTTAAAAAAAAAAGGATCCCGGGTCCTTTTTTTTTTTTACGTGATAGGGGTGAATTTTTTCCCCCTTAAATGGAAAGTTATTTCATTTATTTATTTATTTATTTATTTCATTTTTATACCGCCCAATAGCTGAAGCTCTCTGGGCAGTTAACAGCAATTAACAAGACAGTCCCTGCCCGCAGGCTTACAGTCTAAAAAGACACGACACACAAGGAAAAAGGAATGGGGAGGGAAGAGGAGGGAATATTAATGAATACTCCTGGCAGGGCTGGTGATATTTACATATATAGTTGCACAATTGTTTCATGCCTAACACGAATATACTTTTGTTTTTGCCATCACACAAATGAGCATAATCTGCTTCAATCCAAAGTGGCATTTTTGAAACATTAGAAATCTGACTTAGCTACATCAGCTCATACATAAGAGGTAAAACACCACCACTAATTTTTCCATATTATGGAAAAGAATTAAAAGAATCGGCGCTTGAAGCGAAAGAGTTAAAAAAAAACTCTCCTCCAACTGGCCGCCAGGCCTGGATAAAAAGGCAAGGCGGGCCGGATGTGGCCCGCGGGCCTTAGTTTGAAGATCCCTGTCTTAGAAAGTCCCAGTTATTATTTTGCTGCCTGTCTTTTTTTCTAAGGGAAAACTTGGCTGTCATAGAAACATGACAAGTTTCCCTTTCATGTTGTGCTTTGGGTTTTATTTCTTGTAAGGTTATGACTCTCATTTGAAAAAGCAATAAAGGGATTAATCATTAACTGTCATACAGAAGCACATCACAGAGCAGGGTTTTAATGGTGTTATATTTCTATAAATTACAAACATTTGAAGGATATTGGTTTTTCTGTTTCACATAACACACTCAAATCGTAAATTCACCTCCAAGGAAATGGGAATATCTGTAGTATGGCAGAAAGTTAGTGGCCCAAGAGACACATGAAGATTTGCCGCCAGGGGTCCATCGATCACACCAGGGCAAGGACCCCCTTCCCCTTTGGTGAGTGTGACAGGCCACCATTACCACCCATCCACTGGACTGCATGCTCCCTTCTCAGCCTCCCTTCCCAGCAGCAGGCAGTGCTGAGCACATTGGCCTCCTCCCCACACCCTCTCAGCACTAAGGAGTACTCAGAAAGAGAGCTTCCTTGACCAGTTAATCCTCACCCCTTTCAGACCAAGCTGACTGAACATAGTGTGTGCTCATCATGCTTTGCTGTGAACACCGGTGGCTCCTGTGCTGAGTCTTTCCCAAGAGGGGCAGGAGGGGGCTTGCGTCTCACTCGGAGGAAGGAAAGGGAAGAGGTGGCTGTAACAGCAGCCACAGAGATGAGTGGATGGTGGAAGAACAGCAGTGAACCTCCCCACTCTACACACATCCAAGTTCTGGAGGAGGGTGGGTGACCATCCCCATGATGATGTGCTTGAGAGGTGATCCCTGAGGCACAGCTCTGCAGGGAAGATTCCCTCTCTCCCCTGCCATCTTTGAGTGCACCCTTGAATGCACCTTTTATTATTATAAATCAAGCATAATATTTTGCTAAAAGTACTTTGTTCTCTCTTGTCTGCTGAGGCTCAGGTGCAGATGTCACATAAATCTCCAAGCCATGGTCAAGAGGATAAGGAGCATGTCATAAGTTCAACTACCCCTCCTTTCTCATATATAAATCCTGCCTCCTTTCCAGGATATGCTTTAACCATGGTGTAGCATTACATCTATATTTGCACAGACCATTATTGACACTAACTAGGACTGGCCTTGTAGCCCGAGTCTGAAGTGAGCTTCAGTTGCAAACTCTAGTCTGGTGAGAATTTGTTTTTGTGTTAACCATGGTTATTGTTAGTACAAAACCATGGACTGGAGAGGAGGATTTGTGCAGGAGAGAGGAGGGGAAGACAGCAAGTGAGCTCACAACACTTTTTACTTTCTAACCTTGGTTAGGAGATTGGGAATGTTATGCCTGCACTGGGCCTTTGGAAGACCTCAGGCCTTTGTATTTGCCAAGACTAATTGAAAAAGACAATGAAATAGAAAAAATATTTTTAAAAATTGTCCGAAGGTGATGCTAAGTAATATTTTGTGTCTTTGAAAGTATTATGAGCATGATGAGATGCCTCCGAATGTAATAAAAGGTGCATTTGTCTGTTTCCAGGACCAGTGGTTTTGGCGTGTCAGAAATAACAGGGTGATGGATGGATACCCCATGCAGATTACCTACTTCTGGAGGGGACTGCCTCCAAGTATTGATGCAGTTTATGAAAACAGTGATGGAAATTTTGTTTTCTTTAAAGGTAAGGAGTGCAAATAAAAGAACACTCAAGTAAAAATTTGATTAAGAAACTTGTAAAAATGTTGCATTTTATGGCAGATCTGGATAGGTATTAAGATGAAATGTTATTTACTAAATACATATGCAATTCCCAGGAAGTGCCCTGTTTCCTCTAAGATAAAAATGCTCCTATTTGAATCAGAGTTAGGACAGCCTCAGGTTCAAAGTCTCTCTATGAAATACTACCCACTACAACTGAGGAGACTATAGGCCAGAGCAACTTCCATCTCTCTCTCTAGAATTCTCTGGGACCTGGTCAGGGAATTTTGTGAAGTATAGTGCTTGAAGAAGGAGTTTCTGTAAATACAAGTAATGCTGCTGGTAACCTCCAGGTTAGACTACTGTAATGCATTCTACATGGGGCTGCTGTTGATGGTTCAAAAGCTGCAGTTAGTTCAGAATGCGGCTGCTAGATTACTAACTAGGGCAGTGGTTCTCAACCTTTTTTGCCCCATGCACCCTTTTCACCATATGTCAGAATGTCATTCCCCCCTTTCCAAGATTGTCTGACTTAATCTGTGCCATACAATAAAGTGTGTTGTCCTGTAGATTATGTACAATCTGTAGAATTGTAATTTGTAGAAAGATCAGCATTCCAACAGTTTGAGTCTGTGGTCCCAATTCCCCCCCTGAAACCCTAAAATTCCCCCCCTGGGGGGAATTCCCCCCTGGTTGAGAACCCCTGAACTAGGTCAAAGCACTGCGATCATTTCATGCATTAGTCACGTTTACACCCAGTTCATTTCCAGGCTGGTTTTGACCTTTAAAGACCTTCATTGCTTAGGACCAGCATACTTGAAGGACCGCCTGTCTCCATATATGCCTTCCCCTACATTAAGACCTTCAATCGAGGGCTTTCTATGGGTGCTTTCCCCTTCTGAAGTAAGGTGGGTGGCTATCAGGAAGAGGGACTTCTTGGTGGGAACATTCCAGTTATGGAGCGGTCTCCTCAGAGATGCTCACCCAGCATCAATTTTGTTACCATTTGGGCACTTTCTATTTTCTCAAGCCTTTTAACCTTTCGTGGGCTTTGTTATCTTTTCGTGGTACTTGAGTTTTACTACTTTTTTAGTTACTTTTTTATAGATACTGGGTTGAATCCAATGGTGTCCCTCTGCTGATGGAAGGCACTTTCATCCGGTGGAGGTTTCCATCAGCGGAATGGGGACGGAGACAATTGTCACCACTTCACCCTGTAGTCCCCACACATCTGATCCAGAGGGTTGGGTGATCCTTCAGAAGAAGTGGAAGGTGGTGTGAGGAACTGCAGGGGGAATGAAGAATCAGCAAATAATCATCTTCCTTCCTACTCGGCTGATGGAAGCCTCTGCTGGATCAAAGAGCCTCCTGTCAACAGCAAAAGGACACTGCTGGATGCAACCCATTGTAGCCAAATTTATTGTTTTGTTGAATTTTATTGTAAGCTATCCTGAGAATTGTATTAAAGGGCAATATATAAACACACATAATACAAAACCTTTAATGCTAGCCATAGTTCCACTGAATTGATTTAAAGGTGACTTCAGTGACTTTTCAGAGAAGTAAATTTAAGGAAGCTCAACTTCAAAATTATTAAATATAGTATTAAGTGCATAACATAAATAGCCAAATTACTAAGCAACCTTATCTGATTTTCTGCAGTACATTTAAACAGAGATGTAAAAGACAGGTCTGATGACATTTTCATGTTTGTTATTTTCTATCACATATCGTAAGGCCTAGTTTTATTTTCACTGATTTTAATACTCATTTGATGGTAAATTAATTGACAAAATTTGTACTATGCCATCCTAAATGTACACTTTCACATTTAAATATATTGTCCAAAATCCAGTGAAAGAGGAAGGAGTTCCATGACCTCAGGATTTTAATGGGTCTACTCTAAGAATGACTAAGTCTGGATCCAACCTTGTGTATTGGGGAAAACATGGCTGCCCCCAGCCATGTTATCAGATTCTAAGTACCCCACCATCCTGAAAAGCTGTGATTATTGCAGGTACCCTGTAAAGGTCACAGATGTTCTTCCTGTATCTTTGCTGGAGAACAAAGATACCATGAAGGTGGGAGGTGGGGTCATATGCAACCCTACTAACTCTTAATTTCATTGTCCTTTCCCCTTTCTAATCAGAGTTATTTATTTTAAGCATTAGTTGCTTATCTTGCTTATCATGTCATCTGCGTTATATAATAATTTCTTCTCTCCCAATATGGTGACATTACAGATTTCAGGTGGGAAATGAATTATGAATAAAGTTCCTGTTTTCATGCAAATATTCTTCGTAATTAAAAATTGCATAAAGTACAGAAAATACAGCATTAACTGTTTTTCAGCAGCATTCCCCCCTCCTGCCAGTTTTTGCACCAGACATCAGCTGTTGCCTAAAATTAAAGGTTTTAAATATGCATCTAATTTGAGCTTAATGTGAAAATTATACTGTATGTTGAATAAATACTAGTTTATCATTGCAACCTGCTCATTGGGAGTGAAAACGGATATGATTATTTATAAGGCAAGGCTTGTTAAATAAGGAGTATTTACATTGACAACAATAAGGGATCAGATGAAAGCTTTCTAATTTAACCATACAGGTTATAATGATAGATTCATTGTAGCTCAAAGGCTTGTGAGAAGGGCAGACAATATCAGAACCCTTAAAACCTGTAGCTCCCCTGCCCCCCTATCATACTTATATCTTCTTCTACTCACCAACTCAGGGGCTTCTTTCTGTGATTCTTGCCCCCATTCTTGACTCTGTCAGTCCTTACTTACTTTCTGCACTCCAGTACTTCTTTCTCTGCCACAACTTTACAGCTTTCCCCTGAAACTGCTTTCCTTTCCATTTTGCTCTCAATAGCTTCCGCAGTATCTTCCCCTTGTCTAAGGTAAATTGTAGTAGTTGCTGTTGTGGCCAGAGCTTGGAACATCAGCTTCTCTTCCTGTTTCCTTTTATACTAGCTGCTCCTTGTGAGAAGATACTCGAGTGGTATCCTGGTGGACTTCTCAAATACAGCTATAGTTGCATTTTTTGAAGTAATGGCATTAGCCAGCAGTTGGCCATGGTTGGTTGGCCTTGTATGGCTACCACACTTTCCTGGTGATTATCATCAGAAACATAGGTGGATCACTCATACATAGGGTCATTCACAGTTTGGTTACAGAATTCTCCGCAGCAGGAAAGTAGGGATGGGCGACCCGTGGATGCTTTTCTGGCTCCCGGGCAGGGAGACAAGTGGAGGCGCCCGCCACGCAGCTGCTCGCTCAGCTGGCACCTAGCACTGCTTTGCCGGCTCCTGGGCAGGGAGCCCTGTGGAGGCACTGCCCGGGAGCTGGCAAAGCAGTGCGAGGCGCCGGTTGCCTGCTCCCGGGCAGGGAGCCCCATGGAGGAGCGGCGAGTCGCAGCTGCTCTCTCAGGCAGCACCTCACCCTGCTGCGCCTGCTCCCAAGCAGGGAGCCCCATGGAGGCGCAGCACGGCACAGCCGCTCTCTCAGCCAGTGCCTCACCCCGCTGCACCAGCTCCTGGGCAGGGAGCCCCCCATGAAGGCGCGGCCGCTCGCTCGGCCAGCGCCACTGCGCCGGCTACCGAGCAGGGAGCCCCGTGGAGTGCAGGTTAATTTGTTTTATTTCTAGTTTATATGTTCTGTATTTTGTATTACAATAATCATTCTTATATGATTAAATGGTTGTGGAACGAATCGTCTGAGTTTCCATTATTTCTTATGGGAAAATTCGCGTTGATATGAGTGTTTTGGATTACCAGCACGGTTCCGGAACGAATTATGCTCGCAATCCAAGGTATTACTGTATATCTTCCTTCTGTGAAATGAACTCTTCATTTCATTCCAAAGTTTGGAAGGCTTTTGTTTGCAAATATATGGTATTTTTATGTTTCTTACATTTTGCATTGATATTTGAATGAGGAAACCAATAAGACCAACCGCTCACTTGAAAGTGTATGGCCACAAAACCAAAAATCTTGTTGCGCTTTCGTATGCACTTAACCTTCTGCCCTATGGGTCATAATGTACAGAGGTTTTTTCTGGTAGGTAATATAAGATGGATAGCTGCTTAATAGAGAGCAACATCTAACTGGAGATCGGCCTGTCACAAAGGTTCTATCGACTTTGAAGAAGCCCGAGTGCAAGGTGAAAGGGAGAAACGTGCTAAGTGAAAAGCACATCAAACAGATCCTTTACAGGACCATCTTCCATCTGGTAATCTGTGTCCTCACTGTGGGAAACTGTGTGGATCTAGAATTGGCCTCCACAGTCACTTACAGACCCATCGCCAGAATCTACACAATTTTTTTTAGAATTTCCTCTTTTATAATTTTCTTTTTGTAATTTTTATCCTGGAAGACAATCTTACTCGGTTACGAGTGATCGCCTACTACTACTATTTCATTTCATGGTGTTTTTTCTGTTGGTTGGTAATAAGTAAATACCAGAGAAGTTTGTAAATGCTTTTTTTTTAAGTGGCAGAGATACATATTGTGAAGTTCTTCCTAGTCTGACAAGGAATTTAAGCAGTGCTAAAAGCTACGGTAACTGTCAAAGACATCTGCAGTGTTAAAACTTGTGCCAAGCCAAATGCAGCAAAAGGAAAGTTGTAAAATTCACACTATTGCTGCCATAACTTTCAACACTGCTCATCCCACTGTTTTACAGTGTTGTTTTGAAAGCTAAAATTTACTGGCAGAATATGGGTGAAAGGCAGGTAAGGATGTCCATGTAGAAATTCAGAGAAACTGAGAAAAAAAAAGTGAGGCAAGAATAGGAAAAAGGCTTGCCAAAAGCAAAATGCATTTGTAAATACAGATAAGATGAGCATGCAGATTAAGTGGAACCTTGTAGATAAGTGCAAGAAGCAATAAACATTACCAGCCCAGCTGTTCACCTGTTCTATCTGTGCCAAAGGACAGTTTGAATAGTAAGTCTGGCCAGAAGGAACTGTTATTTGCATATATATTCACATACATGGTCTGCAGCACTATTAAACTTATTATATTGGGAGATAAGCATCTGTGTGTTCTACAGAGGAATGGCTCTTCAAGGCCCTTGTACTCCCCTTTGTAGTGTAAGGTTACAATCGTAAACACACTTACTAGGGAGCAACACCCCATTGACCCCCATCAGTAGGACTTATATTCAAAGGCCTGTGGTGTAATTGTGGTAATATAGCATGCTGGGTGGGGTACAGAATGAAACTCCATTGCTACTGTCATGAACAAATTACTGATTAATAATTGGAGTCTCCGCCTAGTGGGTTATCAAGGCAGGTCTGTATGTAGGAGGTTCTTTAATCTGTCATTTAGTCTCACAGGTCACAACCTGAGGAGTTTAGGAGAGCTTTGGTTATTGGGTGGTATAGAAAGGTAATCAGTTAAAAAGAAAGTACACATCCTCATAAATGAATGTTGAAAACCTGTAACCTGTGTTAAGACAGAAACAGGAATAGAGCTAGCACTCTCCGTATTGCCACTAAAGCATTAGAAGACCACAGCTATTAAGCAGCTGAACTCCTGACATGGAAGATATGGTATCAGGCTTCTAAAAAGCATAGCTCTATAGCTTCCTAAGATCCAATGATCTGAAACAGTGGCCTCCTTGGCCTGCACACTTTGGCAAACCTGTTGCAGTGGGTTCCTTCATCACATATACTAATAAAAAACATCCTCTGAGTGCCTACCCTCATGTAGCCAAACCAGCATCATCCATGCACAAGAGGGAGATATTAGCAGGCTTTGGAGAACTCCAGGGTTTGCAGAAGTACAAAAAAACTCATGTGGGGGACCCTAAAAACAGTCTGATAAGGACTGAGTGTGCACAGAGGGCATGGAACACTGACTGGCTGTTGTGGGGGTGGAACTGAATGGAGTATCCTGGAAAAAGTCGTATCTAGAACCTTGAATGGGAGTACACACTGGAACATTTTGTTGCAGGTCCCACTTGTACCAGCTTGTTCCTGTGGTGTCCCATTGTGTGCAAATAGCAGCTTCTGGGAGGCAACCATGGCAGGGAAAGAGTTAAACTTCTCTTCCCCACCCCCGAGGGTTCTGAGGCTGCTCAGGCTTCCCTTCAGCTGCTATTTACATAACAAAAATGTGCAGGATAATAAGGGCATTGGCCATTATTATCTCTGCATTACATATTTAATTATTTATTGCATTCCTGTTCCACCCAATAGCCAAAGCAAATGGACAGGGTTGAGTCTTAGAGATAGTGAGTTGTGTAACGAATTGTGGGTTATCTGAAATTTGAACTAGGGAAACATCCAGCTCAAAGCTCATACACATAGGGCACAATCCAGTGGCTGCCTGTAACCCTGGCCTCACAGTTTTACTGTTTAACTTGAATTCCTTTTTTGTGTATTCGTTATCTTAAATTCCTTTTTAGTATTCAATTCTCAGTTTGAAAGCTTTCATTCAGTTTCCTCCCCAAAACTCTTCTGAAATGTGGTCCTCTATCCCTGACCTTATTCCCCAATTGAAATCCAGCTGCTTTCTCATATAACTTCTTGAGTCGAAGAGGCAGAAAATAAACTTTTCTCTAAAAGAAAACCTGCAGTCATATAAATCTTGAGTTTGTTATGTACATTGTGCGCCACAAATAATGTTGACAGCTGTGGCAGAATAAGCCCATCATCTAGGGCATGCATAATATATCTTCCTCAATCTGAAACCAATAGAAATCTTGCATATAAATAATTACTGTTGCCATTGCCCAACAGACTCAAGGTAACATATAACCAGTTACTGTGTAGAATTTGAACTAGTTTAGACCTGAGTAGCAAAGGAAAAGGTATCTGTTAAGTAGGATTTGATAAGTGAATATAACTCTAATTCTGTTTCCCTGTGCAATGTTAGGTACTTTTTTCTTTTCTTTTCTTTTTTTAACAAGCCATGCTTTACTTTCATAATGTTTACATATTTAAAACAGACGTGCACAACCTGCAGCCTACAAAGCATTACGTAGCTCATTGTCATAACCACAGCAGCAGCAGCCCAAACATGAACAGAGAGGGCAAGTGTCCTGTCCTAGCTCAGGATAGGGCTGCCAGGGGACACTTGGTTGCAGGGTGCTACAGTCTGGAAAGACTGGATCACATCTGGCAGAGCAAGGTCACATCTGATGAGGCAAGGTCACGTCTGTTAAAGTAGGGGTGGGCAACTTGTAGGCTAAAACATCTAGGGGGCAGACAGTGCTCACCTCTGCAGTAAGAGGTCAGATTAGGCAATGCAAGTTCCCAACAGGCCAGGCCTGTCAGGACCCTGGACAGATCACAGGTTGAAACTCAACCATAAAAAGCAGTTGTCTCAGCAACATGCAGAGGCCTTTTGAAGACTAGAAGATCTAGAGCTTCTGTTAACTCTGTCACTGAGGAGCTGTCTGCTTCTTAAAGGGCCATTGTCCGATTCTGCAGCCACTGGCTCCTACAGAGTTGAAGCTGTGAGGACTGCATCGGAGGAGTACCCTATGAGACACAGCTAAACAAAGACTGGACAATCATTACCTGTGTAAAGCTAAGTTATTGTATACAAGGAAGGAAAATGTAGAACTCTGGATGCACTGAAAGTTCATGAGAAATTATTTTACTTGGAAGTGAACTATAGATATGGCTCCTTGCATTGGACTGACTTGATGATTTGTTGAAGCTTCTGTATTTTTTAAATAAAGGTTCTGAAATGGGATATAAGGTATAGTAGTTTGTTTCAGAAACATTGTTTTACTTTTTCTATGAGGCCTGTTCAGGAATTAAGCCTGAACAGGATAGGTAAACACAATTAAGGCATATGGGGCTGCACATGCTGGTCCGTCCTCCTACATTCCTGTATGTAATGGCCCTGCTTGCTCCGTTCCAGACCTTGCCACATTGGGCAGCAAGTTCTGAAGGCAGCCTCTGCTCATGTTTGCTTGGGTGCAGGCAGAACTATCTTCATGATCGGGGACACTGCTTTATCAGGGTGCACAGTCATGCAGAAAACTCTACTCACAGTCAAGCAAATGTGCATAGTACCCCTCTCCAGGCTATGCTGCTCAATGCTGCAAGGTCAAGGACTGAGGGGGTGAGGATGGAACACACTGGGATGCAGGGGGCAGAGCCAACATGCACAGTCCCACGCCCCTTACCTTTGTTTGTGTACCCTGTTTGGGCTTAACACCCGAACAAGGCTATGGCCTTTTGATACTTAACTTGGTGTACTTTTATATAGGAGGTGAATGGTAATATGTTTTGCATGTTAGTTTCCGTATATACATGTAAGATATATAGATAATTAGATATATATGGGGCACAATTCAGCCAGTACAAGAATGTTTAGGTCCTATTGAATTAAGTGGGAGGGATTTCAGCACCCACTTAAGGCTGCAATACTATACCCACTTACTTGGGAGTAAGCCCCATTGAACTCATTGGGTCTTACTTCTGAGAAGACATGTGTAGGATCATGCTGTAAATCTCTCCCAGTGTAATTTATGGGACTTGGAAATACTTACCTTGGGATAGATATTTAATAAATCTCTCTCCCCCAGTGTGTTTCTGTTGCACTGAAGGAACATTTTCAGGAACATCGTTGTGTTGCCAAGTTACTTCTGATATGAGGGAAGGGATTGTAGGCAAACGTCTGTGTTTAGGCTGCCTGAGCCTCTCTGCATAAGGGGACTTGTTTCGCTCCCTGAGAATTGCAGCAAGGTAAAGCTATATTGCCACCAAATATTGTCGTTTCCCTTGCTTTTCCTTTAATCTTCCTCTTAACCCCTTCTTACGCAAACGCCAAAGTTAAGCAGTGGGTTCCAAATTCAAAGTATCATTATGTCCCCTGCAGGGGGAGGATTGTAATAACACTGCATAGTGGGGGGGGGGAGAGCGATTTTTGACTAAGAAGGATGTCTCTGGTATGTAGCAGCAAGAGAATTGAAAGTGGATGGCAAGCCAGTGATTAAGAAGCTGATGAAAGATTTACTCAGCAAACTCAGGATTGAAACTATATCTCACTTCCTAATTAAAAGATGTGAAATGCTGTAAAATGCTGAATCACAATATTCAGGCTAAAGAAACAAAACCTTTTCCCCCCTATCACCCCCTTCCCTACTGGCACACTCCTTTATTCTTTAAGACTTCTCTTATTTAATACCACTGAGAGATTAAATGAAACAACTTTCCGATTTTTCCATCACAGCAGCTCCAGCACAGACCTGATCCTTGGTCTTTGGGGTGAAGTAAAGTTTCATTTTAAAATGTTTCTAGAAAACAGTGCCTAAGGGCCAATACGTGTTCACGAAGCAAGCTGCCAGGGTACTTTGTTAAGCACAAGGAAGAATGCGGAGTCCCATTTTTCTGCTTGTCAGTTCCTTAAGTGATAGGTGTAGAGAAAGGTATCCAAGGGCATGCACTTTCCCATTACCTTCTGTGCCTAAGGGTGTCTTGCGGCATGTCTGTACTACAAACTGGCATCCTGCTTCTATGAAACTGCAGCATCAGCAGAGGTTTTGCACAGCTGTAGTTCAAGAGGCCTTCTAAACTTGGGCATTCGGTCAAGGGCATTTCCAGATCTTACCACCGGCAAAGCTTTTCGTTCCATGGGATCTCACAACATGCTGCAGATTTCCAGATAGAGCAGACCTGCACTACTCATGAGTAGTGATGGATGAACTTACCCCAAATGAATTTGTTGTTTCCTCAGAAAGTAACAAATTCATCCATGTAATCTTGGACAAGAGTTCTCCTTTAATTCAAGATCTCATTCTGTGTATACAAGTTTTGGTGCATCTGCAGTATAAAACTACATCTTGGGAGCTGTTGTTTGGCATCACATAATGCATCATGCATCACCACATTATCTACCCCTTCCTGATTGGTTGTTTCCACTCTATATAATGTTTACCCAATGCCGCCAAACGGTATATGGAGGAGAGATATATGAATTGGTATATGGAGGTATATACAACCTACATGGATGTCCCCTGCGGGGAGAGCTTCAAACATGATTTTTATTTATTTATTATATTTATACCCCACCTTTTTTCCTGCAAGGAACCCAAGGCGGCTTACATAGTCCTCCTCCTCTCCATGTTATCCTCACAACAACCCTGTGAGGTAGGTTAGGCTGAGAGTCAGTGACTGGCCCAAAGTCACCCAGTGAGTTTCATGGCCGAGCGGGAACTAGAACCCGGATCTCCTGAGTCCCAGTCTAACACTCTAACCACTACGCCACAATGGCTCCAGATTGGTTTCTGGAAAGAGTTCAAATGCCAACCTTTCCCTAAGGGGTTATAGTGACGTCATCATGTTTCATCCTGCAAGAAAAGGGTTAAACCAATCAATTCAGCAAATGCACAGAAGTGCCGTAGTTTAGATGCAAACTGTGCATGCTTGCAATCTATTCTGAGATTAATAACAAATTCATAAGACAACAATCCAAGCTCACTACAAGGTGAGCATTATGAATGCACAAGTTTCAATCAGTGAGCTGACTAACTGTGAAATTCAGTGGCATCACTATTCATGACCCAACAAGCCAGTGGCCACATTGTGCCCTGGCCTTGCCCCCATCCCATTTTTTCAGTACCAGGCAGATGACATTTTGATCCCGTGTGGACCATCATTCATGGGTGGTAGGCTGCATTCAGTTTGCTGTATCACAATGTCTCATTATTGCACTTGTGTCCTACTTGTGGGCTTCCTACAGGCAGCTGGTTGGCAACTGTGTGAACAGAATGCTGGACTAGATAGGCCTTTGGTTTGATTCAGCATGCTCTTAATCATGGGTTCTGTAGGCCTGCTGCGTTGTGAAATCTGCATCATAGTTAGGATGCCATGGAATAATAGCTCATGCAGGAATCAATTGTACCTATTAGCTCTTTATCAGTTTATATATCAATGCCAGCATATTCACATTCTTTCTGTTTTCTAATATATTTAGCACAGTTGAAAGGAGTGTCTTAAATATTTTATGTCCAATCCAATTTTGTTTTGCTTAAATATTTCTTGGGAAGAATTCAGGGGAAAGTTGACCATGTTTGAAACCTAGTCAATTGTGCCTCAAGCTAATGCAGATTTTTGTCCTTCTTTCCCCCCCCCCTTTCTTTTCAGGTAACAAGTTCTGGGTCTTCAAGGACACCACTCTCCAGTCAGGGTATCCTCATGATTTGATAACATTGGGCAGTGGAATTCCACCACATGGTATTGATTCAGCAATTTGGTGGGAGGACGTTGGGAAAACCTACTTCTTCAAAGGAGATAGGTTGGTATATTCATCCTGGTAGGAATAGTCCAACTGTTACCATCATGGCAGCTGTTCATTACTGGTCATGTTCCTTTATTTTCAGGTGGTCCCATGAAAAATATGACTCACATGAAACATTCACTGTTATGTGTGACTGTTTCACTTCATAGAACCCATTTCAATGCTTTAATCATTCTCTCCTACTCAGGTTAAGGCCTGTGTCTTTTGTGTTGGGTCAACCGCTGTAAATCGACTCTGCTGAGTATGGCAAGTCTCTGAAGCTGCAGGTGCTTCTGTGCAACATTCTTGTATTGTTGCTTTAATAAACAGCCATGAGTAAAACATGTGATGGTGGGACGTTAAACACTAATACTGACCAACCTCTGGAATTGCTGTGAAGGATTATGCATTTGCTAAAATGGATGGCTTGCATGAGGCAGCTCTTTTGCACTGATTACCTCAAAAATGAACAATGACTTTTGTCATGTATTGTTTAAACCTCAGTGCTCCTGAAATTAAACTATTATAGGGCTTATACCAGCCTAGCAACAAAGTCTTGACAGAAGGGAGTGGGGGTCCTCTACCACTACCTGTTCCAGTTGCCTGCCCCTCCTCCCCTTCCATTTGCTGCTTCGTTTTGAACCCAGTAGTGCAGTGGCAGCAGTGGTAATGATGTGCTTGGTCCTTCCACAAGAAGATCCCTGTATTTATTCCTTCTGGAGGAATATGAGCAGAGAAGAGAAAGGCTATTACATATTGCCCTTTGGGCCCTAAAGGTCATGGGAAGCTGCGTTCTGGCCACATAGCCTGCAAATGTGGCTCTCTGGCCTGGTTTGCATGCAACTATGACCCAGAATTTGTTTGTTTGTTTATTTGTTTGTTTAAATCTGAGTTATCAGGAGCGAGGCAGCATGCTTGTGCACATCCCTGAGAGCATTTACTTCATCGCTGTGCACCTGCAGTGGGAATGTGTGTGTGGACCTTTCCCTAATATTCAAGTCCATGAGGAAGCCCTTGAACATATAGGAATTCCCAGTAATCTGCATAAGGTTGTGTATTTATGCAGTCCAGGGATTGAGCCTCATGTGTAGGGACAGACTTCCCACTCTCCGCTATAGCACAGACAAATTTCCTTGGCATTCTCCATGGGGAGTGGGAGTACCACAGGGCTTGTGCAACTCTCAATCATATCCACCAAATATGGTGCATGTTGCTTGCATTTTTTCCAACTGTGCTGCAAATTTTGTTTTCCTTTTTAAGCTGGAACTTCGGTGACTATGTTATGAAGAGTGCCACGATCAATTTTACAAATGGAGTCTTTGTATCTGTGTATCTTTCTTGGGAGAGGAAGTAGGCAACATCTTGATGGCTGAAACATACATTTAATTTCAAGCATATCACAGTCAGCTTTCACTGTGAACAAAACCTGTCCTTATAATTTGCCTCCTGTGGGTGCAAAGATTTGTTATTTCAAGTTTATTCTTGGGTCCCAGTTTTCAACCTGTAGGCTCCTGGGACCATTTCAATGGCAAGCATCCCATTTGTGTGTTTGTAACTTACAGTTTCTATAAACTGTATTCAATGGTCATATTTTATAATAGATTCCTTTCCATAGGTGTCTTTGTCAAGTCAAGGTCTACCTAAAAATACTATGAGCTGTAGCAAAAAACAAAAAACAAAAAAAACCCCAGAGAGAACTATCAAAGGAAACTTCTGTTGATGGAAAGGTTGCTACTTAGAGTTGTAACAAGCATAATGAGACTCAGCAGGACATAAATGCAATACAGTATATAAGGAGAAGATCGAAGAACATGAGCCTTGCAGAGATAATTGAGCTATTACAGGATATTGACCACCAGTGGGAATAAGCCCATATCCCACTAAGCTTCTCAGTATATATTGTTTATATCGCCTTTTTTCTTCTTAATTCAATGTTAGAGTTGAATTATCCCGCTGGTTTTAATTGCACGTATAAGCCTATTACAGTTTTCTTTCTGAATTGGGGACAACCCACTGTTGCTTCCTTAGCAGCAATGAGGTTGGCAGGCATGAAAGAGAAGGCAAGAGGTGATGCCAAAGTCAAAGGAGGAAAATAGTTTCCCTGCAATGACCGTGAAAAGATACTGTAGTCCTCTTATGAGAAAAGTATGCCCGAGAAACTACAATGAGAATGTAGCATAAACAAGGAAGTCCCAAAGAAGTTTTATAAATAGAAGCTGCTACAATAACACTAGATAACTCTCCGTTGATTCTTATACTGGGCACGACCCACCTAGCATATGTAGGAATTGTGCAGTAACACAGCCCCCATTAAATTTACTGGAATTGTGCAAGAGACCCTTCCAGAGGATTGTGTTTATAGTTCTCTCAAATGTCTGTGATGGTCACCAATTTAAGTTGTTCTTCCACCCTTCATTACACTGATTCTTCTGAATTTCCATGCATGGTTCCTTGTAACAAGAGACCACAAAGGTCACCCATCTTCCCCTCTCCCCCTTGAATTACTTTCTCCACTCAGATCTATCATATAATGTAAGCCAGCCTTCCCCAATCTGGTACCTTCAGTTGGATTAGCACTCCCATCATTCCTAGCCTACACAGCCACATATGTGAAATATGGCCACATACAGGCCTGTGGCTCATGCTGCCTCAGCTTGTCTGAGCGTGGAAAGCTAAGCAGGGTCAGGCCTGGTTATTACTTGGATGGGAGACCCCTCCTCTAGTTTCCTGCATTGAGCAGGGGGTTGGACTCGATAGCCTTGTAGGCTCCTTCCAACTCTATCTATGAAAACTATTTACTGAGTGTAGGATTAAATGGCCATTTTCTGTTACAATTCCACAAACACCACAGGATATAGGGAGTTTAGACCATCTTTATGTCCTCCAGATCATACCTTTATTTTAGCAGTTCCGATTGTGGCCCTTTTATTTTAACTTGTACTAAGAGAAAGGAGGAATAGTTTTGCAGTATCATGCATTTATTTTTTATTTTTTTGTATTCCTTTACATCACTAACTAGGGTTTTAAATATGCTTTTTGTGGGAAATACCATATCAGTAGATAGACAAGATATCCTGGAGTCATCGGGGGGAAAACTGTTCAAAAACACAGAAAAACCAGACACAAACCAATGAGCCACTTTACACATATGTAAGGGTTTGGGCATATGTAGAAGTGTTTTGATTTGCTTTTCTCAAAGGGTGGCAATTGCAGGTTTCTTTTTAAATTAAGGGGAGTTTAAGATCAGCTTACAATGTGGCATGTGGTGCGTCCATTCAGTCAGCAGAAATTTACAAATGCCACATGTACATGTTTGTTGTTCACACATCCCTGGATCACACCCATTCTGTTTTCACATTTTTACTAATATTAACAAATTGCCATTCTACAGATCTTTTTTTTTTCTACACATAGAAAAACTGGAGTCCAATTTTTCAGTAAATGGATGCGCAGTCCAAACCTATGCATGATGCCTTAGAATCCCCAGCAGTAAGAATGCATAGGATAGCAGCCTTAGGCTACAATCCCATGTGCATTTACCCTAGGAGTAAGTCCCATTGAATACATTGAGATTTACATCCAACTAAACATACCTTGGATTCTGCTGTTAAATCTTAACTCTATGATGGATTTTGGGCATATGATAACCCTCTGCTGCCCCCATGCCTGCGGGTTGGACTGGATGTCTGCACTGAAGAAGCCTTTGCTTGCACAATCACTCACATGCAGGCTTCCACAATTGGGACCTCCACATGCTCAGGAGTCCCCATCTTGTGCAAGCCTGCACACCGGCAGCTACTGGTGCATAGCTTCTTCAGTGCAGATGTTCAACCCAATGTGTGGATGTCCAGGGGTGGCACTAGCAGTGTGCTGACTCGAGGGCAGGGCCCCTAAAGTTGCCCCGATCACATGATATACAAATCACACATGGAAGGGCTAGTGTGTATTGCACATTTACTGAGTGTAGAAATAAATGGCCATTTTCAATTACAATTCCACAAACTTTTTTTGCTTTGATAAACCGTGTGTGTGTGATATACACACATACATACACAAAGGGAGAGTTTATCAAAGCAAGATAAAAATTTGTGGAATTGTAGAATTGTGTGTGGAATTGTAATTGAACACACACACACACCTGTAATTTCTGATGCTTGGTTGTAACTTGGAGTGATTTTTTTATTGACCATGAAAATGTTGTAGAAAGGTCACTCATCCCTTTCTCACCTGTCTCCAATAACTAACTTGTTTTGAAGCTTCACACATGATTTTAGGCTTAATCTTAAAAAATAAAATAAAAATTAGAAGTTCAACAACAAAATATTGTTGGCATGTACAGTACAAGTCCCCTTTTCTTCTTTTTAGGTACCTGTAAAAGACATTTTAATTCTAATTTATTTCAATGTGTTGCTGTTAAGTATGTTAATTTGCTGGATTTTATCTGCTATTATTGTTGCCTTTAGTATTGTTTTATGGCAGCTGTCAAGGTTCCTCTACTGCAAGGACCCCTTGATCTGCCCTTTGGGAGATCTCTGCCTCTTCCCAAAGACCCAGTCCTTTGCCTGCTTCCCCCAGTAACGTGGATGTAGGCTGTAGGCGTGTGAATAAGTCACTCCAAACTCCAGGGTACACAACAACTTTACTTATAGTATTAGGGAAATTACTTAATAGAGTGGTTTTAAATCAAAAGCATGTATGATAAAATAAAACAAACAAACAAACAATGTTCTCTAGTTTCACTTCAGTCTACCTAATTCCTATGCAGTCAGTCAGTCAGCCAGCCAGTTTCAGTTTCAGTTCTCTTTCTCTTTCTCTGCTTCTCTCTCTGCTGCTCAGCACACACTCTCCCTGCTAGCTGACCACACCCCACATATATAGTCTTCCCAGGAATGGAAGGTTATAACCATGTGACCTTGCAGTGGAGAACTGATTCTAAACTTCTATTGGGTAACTTAAAACTCTCAAACTCCCCCTCCCATCGTGGAGTGTTTGGGCCTTCAGGCCTTCAACAAACCGAAGCCTGTGTAGGCCTCAACAAACCAAATCCTGTGTAGGCCTCAAACCCTCACAGCAGCTTCCTGTTAAACAACTCACCTGGTCATCATAGGCGACAAGAAATTCCATGCAGGCAAGTGAGTGATTTGGCAGAGAAGGAATGGGTTGGTTTCTGTGCTAGATGTTCAGGAAGATTGATTTGCCCCTTTCCACCAACCAGCTGTGTTTTGCAGGAGTCAAATGGATCACTCTGTCCCTCTACTATTCCTCTGAATAGAAAGCAGCTTTCCTTTCTTTTTTTCACTAGCCTGCGAAGAGGCAAAAATACCTTATAATTTTCGCAGGCTTTTTAATTTCAGCTGAACTGTTTTATTTGAATGCTGAAGGTTTGTAAGAGTCACTGGCTTGTTGTTGTTTTTGCTTCTTTTAATGCTTTAGTTATTTTATGGAACTTTAAAAAAAAATTGTAAGCTGCCGTGATAATGCATTTGAAGAGTAGAATATAAACTAAAATTAAAAATAAATAAATAAATCACCTACTTTTCCGTGTTGGTTTGCAATGGAGGTGGAGGAAGGCTGGTAAAAGAAATTGCAGGCTAGTAACATTTGTGGGCTTATTTACAAGGCTGTTTTATAGTTTATCTTTAATTACTGTTTATTTTTGATATCATCTTAGTGTTGCATTTTTTTTTTAAATGAAAGCTGTTTTGAGTTGGGGGTTTTTTTTAAAAAAGTTGGCTTGTTAGATATAACACAGTTTAAATAATTGATGTTGGTGATGACCATGATGTTGATGGTGATGATAACCAAAGAAAGTTTGGGATTGTGCTTCTTGAACACCAGCCTTCATGACATATGTCAACCTGGTTTTGAATGAGATTGGCAACATCATTTCTTGTGTAGCATGGCTGTAGCTGAGAGGTGGGAGGCCTGCTGTCGAAAGAAACAGAATCCCACAAAGTAGGCTGAATCCCAATGGTGTACCTTAAGAATTTGTTTGGATTTCTGCCTAAGGCTAAAGTTGAAGCACAACAACTTCAAGATGAGCATAACTATGTTGCACTGTAGAAGAACACACAAGAGCCCCAATGGTATGTATGGAGTTGCACACTTAAGACATCTTGAGGTTGAAGCCACTGGGCTGATTTGGTTGTAACACTAAACCATATGAAAATGAGCTTAGCTTCCCACTGGGCTTGCACACTTCCCCTCCTCCTCTGGCATAGTCACAAAGAGGAATTCAGAAGATTTCGCTTCCATTTTTGATTAACCACAGAGTGCCATGTCACCAAATTCAGAGAAACTTGGTTAATATTAATTACGATTAGTGGAAACAAGCCAACTTCAAAATATAATTTATGAAGCTGGCTTGTTTTCACTAACCATAGTTAAGATTAACCACAGTTTAGGGTTCAGAAAACACACTAAACTGTGGTTAATCTAAAACTGAAGCAGCAACTTCCGATCTCATCCTGATGTCCATGCCAGAGAAGGAGGGAGACGCTAGGCTCATTCTTATAGTACTAAACCGTGATTTAGCTTGACATCAATTACAACCACTGTGTTTATATTTGGTCTGAATATTGGCCACACTTCTGTACATTTACAGTGCAATTCTATGCATGTTTACTCAGAAGTGAATTCTACTGTGCTCAATGGGGCTTACTCCTAGAAAGTGTACATAGGATCACAGCCTTAGTTACTTTGAACTTTGGTACTGTGATTTTTTTCATTGATAATATTTTTTGTAACCAGACTTACATACAGAATTCAGCATCTTGAATTATTTAATACATATTGCATGGTTGGGTAACAAAAGACTCCTGTAATGCGTACATAAAAGAAAAGTTAAGATTGCTGTGGGAACCTTAACTCAGAGTTTACTGGCTTGTGTGTGATTAAAACCTTGACTGAAGCATTACTATAGATCTTTGCATATAACGTATCTCCTTGTGTGGCTGTATAGAACCCCCTAGGGATCAGAATTGTTCTGATTATTCAAAAGGTGCTTGTCTGATTTGGTTCTCAAGCTATATTAATCTTTTATCTTTTGTGTTCTTACTGGGATCAGCAGTCCAATTAGCAAGCAGATTATATGTCTTTGTTACCTGAGAGTATTTCTTAAATAGGAAGTATCTGGTTGCCCTCATTTTATAATTTTACACACTGCTCCTTTTCAGACACTGAAAATAGCTATTTGTAAATGCAGATTTTGACCTCATATTGTTCTTTCTTAGGTACTGGAGATACAGTGAAGATATGAGAACTATGGATGCTGGTTACCCAAAACCAATCACAATCTGGAAAGGTATCCCAGAATCACCTCAGGGAGCCTTTGTCCACAAAGAAAATGGTATGTAGTTTCTTGTGCATGTTAATGCTCTCTTTAAAAAAAAAAAAACTCTCTGATCTGCATACCATTTTTTGAGTACTTCATTTATTCACACTGTGGTTTGCTATCTGAATGTACATATCTTTGTAGCCCCTTGTCATTACAGCTATACGTAAAGGGATACATTCATATTCCTGATCTTTGGAACGTTGTAGCTATTCTCGAGGCCCTTTGAGTAAATGATGCAGTACCTAATACTCACAAGTTGTACTGACAAGTTGTACTGACACATATTTCAATCCCATGATTGGGAATCTCATCTTTTTTTTCAAACTCAAAGCAGCTGCAGGGTTTCCCAACTAGATTGAGGTTGTTGTGACACAAGGGAAGTTTTTTCAAAAACCCTTTTTTTTCCATGCCATTTTCCCACTGAAATTCCCCCAATCTGCTGTTTGCCCCACGCACGTAGTATGTACAAAATTTTCTCCATGGGCCTTATCAGAGTTGGCTTATCTACTGTTGAAGGTCTGCTTTGGTGCACCCAATTGTAGTCTGGGTTAGTGATAGAATCCTCTCACAAACTGTTGTAATAAGCCCGTAGTGATGAGAATGTTGGACTGGGACTTGGGAGATCCGGGTTCTAGTCCCCGCTTGGCCATGAAACTCACTGGGTGACTTTGGGCCAGTCACTGACTCTCAGCCTAACCTACCTCACAGGGTTGTTGTGAGGATAAAATGGAGAGGAGGAGGTATATGTAAGCCACCTTGGGTTCCTTGCAGGAAAAAAGGTGGGGTATAAATATAATAATAAATAAATAAATAATACAAAAGGAAAAAAATAAACTAAACTGGTAAACCGCTTTCTCAGTGGTCTTGAACCTAAGATTACATCAAAGCTAAATAACATATTGCAAGGGTGTAGCTAAAATATATTGTACATTTCAGTAAAGACCATAACTGTTGGAATAAGAGGAAGTACCATGCACTTTCGATTTCCACATATTATGCCTCATATTCTTGATGATGAATGCCTCCATTGTATGCATATTAATTATTGCCATTGGGCTGTTGGCAATTTAATGGTGTGGTCTTCAGTTTTTGATGCCTTTGAGAACAAAATAAAGATATGTGATTGCAACCAGTTTCAGTTGCTGTGTGCCTCCAGCACTGCACATGTGATTGATTTATCAGAGATTAGTATGTGTGTTTTTCCTTTCTCTTCCCCCACAACACATCTCTAGTGCTATCCTATTTTATTTCCCTGTAAAAGATATGAGACATGTTCCCCTTGTTAAGAGTTGTTATTTCTTCCTTTGGCTCAAATAACTAATTGCAGAAAATGTTTTCTTCTGAGGAATATGCTTAATCACTTCCTTGCTTTCAGTCTGTTTCATCCATCAGTAGAAGCCCTTTACTGAACTAGGCAGGATAATTTTGTTTCCTTTTTTGCAACGGGAAAGTAGATCAGGCAACATGATATTCTTACACGTATTACCATCTAAAACTAGTTTTCTTTGTGCACATATATATTCATATATCTCCATAAACACCTATATTAATATAACTATGTGCATATATCTGCATATGAGTATTCCCTTGATTGTTAGGATGGGGTACAAATTTTAAAGAAATAATAGACACAACATGGAGCATTGTTCTTTTTCTGTAATCTGTGAAGTGGACCTTGGGTCACACTGAACGCAACAGGTTTTCGGTTACTAAAATAATGGCAAAGAAACATGAGATCTTGGTGGACAATGAAATTAAGGAGAAAGCCGTCTTTGGCTTTGCATTTTTGTTGTTGTTTTTCTTCAAGGCTAAATGTAAGAAATCCTTTGGGCTCTTGGAGAAGGAAAAATAAGTATCATTGAAAGTTGCCTGGTGAAGCCTGCAGGAACAGTGCTGTGAATTGTTCCCCAAAGTCAAGATCACTGCATGGCTCAATTGGCGATTGCACCAAGAGACAATGAAACAAGCAAGGATACAAATGAGAAACACCACAGCCTACTTTCAGAGAACTCTGATTAAATTTTGCCTGAAACCATTTCCCTTCTACTCTTCAGATAAAGATTCCACTTGAAATTGTACCAGATTGCTTTAGGGGAGAAACTTCAGAGGAGCTGCTTCCAATTAAACAACATCTTACATTAATATAGCGCTAATCCTTTTAGTTTCCTAGTTCACTTTTTGGGAGAGGGGGAAACATTTGTGTGGCTAGATTCAAAACAGCAGAAGGTAGGAGGTAAGAAATGAAGTCCCCAGACCTTATGCCCACTTTGAAAGCCTCTTGATAGTAAAGAAACAAAATGGGCAAATATCTTTTACAGAGCCAGCTTAGCTTGCTACAAAAGGTATGTAAGCTTTGGAATAAAACAAAAATTTAGAAGAATTTTTTCCTAGATTTTGGTGGGACTGGGAGCAAAGGAGAAAGTGGAATCAACAGGGTGGGTGGTGATGTTGCAGAGGATACAAGGGAAAACGGCTTGGGAGAAAAGATGGCAAGTTCAGTCTTAGACATAGTAAATTTGAGGTGATGATTAAATATCCAAACAGAAATATGAAACAAGCAGTTGTTTGCAGATCTAGATTTACGATTGGCAGAGATCTGCTAACTCTGGAGGAAAAGGGAAGGTTATGTTTGCCGATCTCTCCTTTCCTCTGTAGCCCCCTGTGCTCTTTGAAAATATGCTCTGGGGAGGCAGTGTGGGGGGACTGCGGGAGGAAGGGGGAGCCAGTGAAGTTTGCTTCCCTCCCCCTATTCTACTGGTGGGGATCCACTACTGGATCCCAGTCTGTTTCATGAATGGAAGGAGCCTTTCTGTCCATGGAACAGACACTCTGAATCATAGGGCCAGTTCACACAATACGACAGTCCATCATGGGTTAATTTACCATTGAGGAGCTGCGGTGTGTGTTGGCTGCTATTATGAATATGCAACCCCCAACCAGTGTTTGTTGGGGATTGTTGTGTTGTATGAACCTGGCTGGCGGGGTTATTTGAGGGTTAAACAATCCTCACATAACCCACGGACTGTTGTAGGGTTATGCAAGCCTTGTTTAACCCCCACTCTTCAGCTGGGTTTGCACAGCACAACAACCCTCAGTCGGAAGTTGCATATTGATAATGGTGGCTGGCTCACACTGCAGCTCCTCGAGGGTAAATTAACCCAAAATAGGCCATCTTTTTTCTTTTAAATAAAATTCTTCCAAAGCAACTTCATATGCACCAAAATTTTAGAAAGATAATTAAAATAAATAGCAGCAGCAGCAGCAGCATAAGGCATTGAAATTCTTCCCATCATAATAGTGACGGCCAAAAGCTGTTGCATATAATTGGTATATGAAAGGAGGGGTGATAAAAAGGCTTGGCCTCTCCACAGTTCAGCTGCAAAAGTCCATTTTTTTTCCTGTTAAGCTTTTAAAACTAATAACTAGTCTAGTCTTTCTGACAAGTAACATTCGTATCACAAAGAAAGCCTGCCTTATTTTTTTTCCTGATGACCTTTGCCATTGCAGGAGGCAAAGTGTGAGATGGTAAAGACAGAGATAGCTCCAGCTGTTTGCATGCAGTTCATAAGGAGGTTCACCCATTGTGAAAGTTTGTTTCATGCTGAATCAGTGCCAATTTTCAACTGGGACAGTAAAATGCTTTCGGGTTTTTTTATTTTTTATTTTGGCAGGGAGAGAGCCTTTCTGCAATTAGGCACCATTTGTAATTACCCTGGACTGTATTTGAATGATCGCATTTTAGCTCCCCACAGAAAATACGAAGCTGTGTACACCTGTTTTCTCTTGGCAGAGCTCATCAGACAGCATTTCCTCTCAAAGACGTAGAAGTAACAGGGGACAGAATCGGTCCAGACAGCTCAAGAAAGAGGGGCAATTTAGATGGGTATAACTCAGTGCTGTAATGTGCTATAATTGACCAGTGTTCCTGATCTGGGCAGGGGCTCTTTGAGCAAATAGGGCTTGGGGTGAGCATAATTTATGATCCTGTTCAAGTGTCAATTTAAAATAAGGATCTTAAATCCCTCCACTGTTCTAAATATATTTATCTTCGTAGGGCCTGATTCAGCCAAAGTCTCACTAAAATTAATGGGACTTAAAAATGCATCATTTTGGTTGGATTGTGGGAAAAGAACATACTCTGTAATGTGGGTAGGGCTACACCAATGGTCTTCCTTTCTCTCTCTCTCTCTCTCTCTTTCTTTTCTTTTTCTTTCTTTTTCTTTGCTTTAAGCACATACATTGGGAGCCAATACACATGACAGCATTATGATGTATGTGCCCAAAGAGAAACTCATGTAGTGCTCTGTATGTTACAGATCGTATTTCCCCCCCGCCCCAATGTGAAGTGTGACTAGGGCCCCTGGATCACATACTGGACAGAATTTTTCATATCTGCAAATAAATTCATAGCCAGGATTGTAATGTAATTTTATCACATCTGTAAAACCACAGAAATACACACACACACACACACACACACACAAATTATTCATAGGTAATATTATTTTCAATATAAACATAAGAAAGACTGTAATATATTCATTCACGGCGCCATCCTATGGCCCTCCGACTTTGTCTGGGGGGCCGCAGCAGAAGTTGGATTCCCCGCTGCGACCTCGGGAATCCCTTCCAAGGTCGCAGTGGGGAGTCCAAGCGTGGAGCCGCTGCTGCCCCCCCCAATAGCCGGCGCGGTTCTTTCCATGCCGGCGGAGAACCAAAGCCAGAAGACCAACTTCCCCATTCCTAGGAGTGGGAAGGGGAGGAGCAAGGCACCGCCGGCTTCTGAGGAAGCCGAGTGGTGCCTCAGCCTCTCTTCCTCAGGAGGAGGCGTGACACATTTAGAAAGTTGGCTGTCTAGATGTTTTTTGAGGGCAAGGAGAGTGCGGTGGCAATCCTATCTGCCGCACTCCTCCCACCCTCAGTTGAATGCCTGCAATCCTTTGGATTTGGAGGGTTATGGGCAGCCCTATCAGATGGGGCTGTCAGTCAACGAATGCCTATCACATATAATATTCATTACTCCAAAACTGGAACTGTGTTGACCACAAACTAAACCATAATAATAGATCTTTAAGGTGAAAGATGTATGTATGTATATATGTGTGTATTTATTTATTTTAGTCCTGTCTACAAATCAGAAAATACAAAATCATATACTACAAAATAAGAATAAAAGAGTAAACAAATACACACGCACACACACACACAACTACCAGAAGTTAAAACATCAAGGAGGCCAGATAAGAAGAATGCTTGCTGGAATGAAATCCCACCAGATGAAACTGAGTACCTGTTAGGAAGGGACAGAAAATGGGTTTGGTTTGCAATGTTATTAGCTATTAATTGAAACTAGGATTCAGTGACACAAAAAAATTATTATAGAGATGGGGGGAACGCTTTTGGTAATTCTGTATCAGAAGAGATCTAGATGTATTAATGAAAAATAGCAGAGAAAATCGCTTAAGATTTTTCACAGTAGCAGTTCACGCAAAAGAAGCTGAAAAATCATGCTATTTGAAGATCATTATGTATGGGGTTGCTAAAGGTCTTTTCTATTTACGTATTGCATTTATCCGCTAATAAGAGATTGTTGGCACCATGTGTTTGGAGTTATTTGGGATATATTTAAGACTCTGCAGCCGTTGCCTTCTGTTATAGTTGTTATTGGAATAAACCATGAGGTTTCTAGGTCCTTATAAGATCCACCTTTAATATGTTGGGTGCAGCAAAGGTTTTTATTGTGCAATATTAGAAGAAACCTGTGCTCGTTTGTGTGCAGAATTGTATAATGAAGGTGTGGGAGCTTTGTAACAAGTGATGTTGATAATATAAGGTATGGAATGGGGAGGCCCTACTGGTTGGATCTTTGGCAAGACTGGGAGACATTTTCAAACTCCAATTTTAAGCATCCTCATTAGCACTAAATTCCCTGTCATTTGTTGACATTAGAAATGACTCCATTGCAACTCACTGAAATAATTACACTTTTCTTTCCCAGGCTTCACATATTTCTACAAAGGCAAGGAATACTGGAAATTCAACAACCAGATGCTCCGGGTGGAACCTGGATATCCCAGATCTATCCTCAAGGATTTTATGGGTTGTGATGGACCAGCAGACCGGGACAAAGACCGACACAGCCCTCAAGATGACGTAGACATTGTCATCAAACTGGACAACACAGCCAGCACTGTGAAAGCCATAGCCATTGTCATTCCTTGCATTCTGGCCCTGTGCCTCCTTGTCTTGGTTTACACTGTGTTCCAGTTCAAGAGGAAAGGAACACCTCGCCACATACTGTACTGCAAACGCTCTATGCAAGAGTGGGTGTGATGTAGGGGTTTGTTTCTCTCTCCCAGGAGTATGTGGTAACTTGAGATTCAACAAAAGAGCTGTTATGCAGGTTTCCTACCTAGGAGCAGGCATCTGTCCGCCTCGACCAGGGCTGATCTTTAAAACCCAGGGGGCTGCCTGCCCTGCACACGAGCGAGAGTTCACTCCAGTGGGAAGCTTCCATCATACACAGTATCTGCCAGTTCCTCCAGTCCTTTGTCTTTCTTTGTCATTTGGTTCTAGCCTTTCCTCTGCACGCTCAATACCCAATGCAAAACTGTCAGGATTTCCATAAAGAAGAGGAAATACAACAATGAACACATGAAAAGAAGAATCTCCAGTGTCTCTGTTGGGGGTTCTTTGCCCCTTCTGAAGCCTGCTCCCCTTCAAAAGAGTTTTGCGTGAGGTTTTTAAAAAGAAAAGAAAAAATGTAATCATTTTTTTTAAGAGAAAAGATACAGCAACGATACCACAACAATCACAATGGAACTTTCAGTAAGTGTGAAGACCCAAAACAGCTTTGTCTCCAAAGAGGATTGCTTTCTGTCAGCTATGGATATAATCCTATACTCCTACACATAATTTTTGTCAAGTGGGAGACCAGGATGACACACCGGAATTCAGACTGTTTGGACAGCCATTTTCCAACAAACAAGGGGCCAAAATATCTGCAATATAGTAACAGCCTTAATGATACATTCATTTTGTGTTTTATACAGCCGTTCTGAGCTATGTCCTCAATGTTTTAACACATTTATATTCATTACTATATTCAGATAGTATCTTTTTTATTGATTGGTTTAGCATTTTGTTGGTTTCCTGCCTCCCCTTTTTTCTTCTTCTCAAGTTGTACCAGGCCAACAGCCCCAGGCCTTCCATAGGTCTGTCAGGAATACTTATTTTGAAACCTTAGCAGAAAGCAGCAAGTCCCTGAAGTAGATTGCAGTGAACCAAAGTGACACGTAATGTTACAGAGAAACATAATGCTAGTATTAGGTTTATGTAATCGGTGACCCTTTGAGAACTATAGGATCAGTTTTCAAAGTCTGAAGGCTGCTAACACTGGCTGTCCTGAAATGATAGGACTGTACATCTTAAAGAGATTCTGGTTTCCAAAGCTTATCTCCTGGGATTACAAGTAAGGCCCTATTCCTCCATAGGTGGTCCATAAACTATATCAGATCCGCAGAGCCTCTCCTTTCTTCCCTCTCGACACCATTGCCTTCTGTGCCCTCCTCTGCTGCTTCCAGTGGCTGTGTGTGCTCTAGTCTTGGCTGTCACATTTCCTTATGACACTGCACAGTACCATAACAAAATGGCAGCTGAGACCCAGTGTACCAGCTGCTACCAGGATTAGCAGGTATGCAGGGCAGTTATTGTTTAGGTTGGTCGGTCTGGGAGTGGGTCAGCCCACCGCACAATTAAAGTAATACTGAAATAAGACTAGGGTGTTGTTGTTGTTTTTATTTGTTTGCAATACTGATGACAGTATAACAGAAACTAATAATGTATTTGCCAATTAGTTTCTGGGTTTTTAAAAAATTGTGTTGTCTTTTTTAAAATAATTCGTAGCATTCAGAAAATAAGTGGCTACAACTTTACCGCTTAGCCTCCTGTTCCTCAATAGGTGCTATGCCAAGCCACTCTAGCAGTCCTCCCATGCCTGTGCTGCTCTTTCTCCTGTCACCATTGATGGCCCCCAGTGTCTCAGCAACAAGCGCCTGGCTTCCCTTACGCCATTGGTAGTGTATGTGCTAAGGTGTTTGTTTGTTTTTAATGGCTACCACATGTAAACATGACAGTGCTCATGCGGGGGAACACCATGTTTATTAACATGCAAGTGACCTTTAATTTGGTATTGTGCTTAATATGAGCAAAACAGTGCATCAGTGGACCGCAATGGCTGGGACTGAAGAGTTGGCATCAACTAAGGCTGGTGACAGACAGTTGTGTTTTTCAGCAAATCAAAGGTAGCATGATAAGAGGCATTGTTGCCTGTAGAGTACATTGTCTCTGTTTACTGTCTTTTGTTGCGGCGCAAAACCTGTTGACTTGAAATGACAGCATAACAAAAGAAATGAGTGTATACACCCCAAGAAAAAAATAGTTCTCTCTTCAATTCTTGTGAAAGCTTTTGTTCTTCTCCAACCTGAGAGCAACAGGAATATGGTGTTTGCTGATAAGACCAGGTCCAGCAACTAGCTTAACATTTCAAATTTTGTCCTGCTCAATTTTTGTTTTCTTTAAAAAAAAACTATGCTGCATGATAATTGAATTTGCCTTGGATCATGGACACACGCAGGTGTAATTAATAGTTTCAGTGAGAACTAGAAAGCAACAACTTCGATGTTGCATGGGTGCTGTTTCCCCTCTCCACCCCACAGTGTTGCCATTTGGATGTTTGCCTTAGTTCTCAAAGGGTCGATGAGACCTCTGGCATTTAGCTGTGCATTAAATCTCTGGCAGAACCAAGGGACCACCAAAGCATTGTGTCATCATGTGTAATTTTGTGCTAACAGCAGTATTGTCATTTTCATGTGACCTGCAGAGCAGGTTGTGTATCAATATTTTTTTCCTAGAGAAAAGTCAGCAACTGACAGACCTCTTCTATTGATTTTAGGAGCTGCTTCTTGCAGTGACAGGCTTTTTTTTTTACAGTCTCTGGGCTGTGAATTTATTAAAGGTGTTCAGAAAGAATGCACCCCACAAGTCAGATACCTGGCTTTTTATGAAAGCTAGGATTCCAGGGGAGTCGCTTTTGAAACAATGAACAGCTTGCCTTGAACTTTATTGATCTGTTGATTGTCATTACTGAGTTAAACATTGTCTTCTGTGGAAAAACAACAACAACCCTTTGCTCTCTGAATTTCCTTACAGTGTACTGTTTGATGTCTTTGCTCTTTGACCTTTGACCTTTAACTTGCAAACTGGCACAAGCTCAATGGGAAGTTGGTGTTGCTGATCCATTTGGATTGGAACTAGGTTTGTACAACAACAACAACATGGGGGCTGTCATACGTTGTCCAAACATTCACCTGTTTTGTTAGGGAAGGACAGTGGGTGCAATACACTGAGAAGTCCCCCTCCCAAGCCTGATGGAACTAAATAGGCAGCACATGGCAGCATTCTTGCTCAGCTCCCATTTATTTCATTGGGGAGTGGCATAGGATAATTTCCCAATGGAATGTGCCTAGTATTTGTAGCAGATCCCAGGATGAAAAAGTTGCTATGTATACATGCACACTCTAAAAATGAACTGTGGTGGAAGCAAATTTCTATTTAATTTCAGTGTAATTTTCTGTACAAAAGCAGTCCTTTCTACAAATGACTCATTATAAATGATGACATTCTAAAACACACAAAAATGCTAAAATACTTGAAAATGGCCATCACTGGCTTTTATGTAAAAGGTTTTTTTTATATACTAGGCTCAGACAGTTTCTTACTGATTTCCTAATCCACATGACTGAATCATTTTTTAGAGAGTGTAAGTATATATGCATATTATTTTTTGGTAATGAATAGCTCGACTGCCTTGAATTTATATTTATATTGAGCATAGCATGAAGATTACTATGACTTTTATTCAATTAAACATAATTTGGGGTTTTGTTTTATTTTAAATTGAGGGTTTATTTTATAATTATGTGAGGCATGCTATACAGCGTTGCAGGGTTTTTTGCTTCGAGCATTAACAGATGTATGGATGGATAACAAAAACGAGATGAAATGGGGGTTGCTTTATAGCACACATGCATTGCAAATAGCCTTTTAGAGTGTCTTAGAGGTATGCTAAAGGTTCCACCACTATGAGATTATTGCATTACCCTGGTATATTTCAGTTGTTGGTGCAGGTGTACAGCAGTTGACAACATCTGTAAACACAGCAGTTTGTGAAACCATCCCTCCCCCCTCATTTTGAAAACATGCCTATTAGCTGGCAAAATCATGATTAGGATTTTGTTTCAGACAGAAAACTAGAAAGTATGTTCTGTTACAGGCAAAAAAGATCCTACCCCTTTGCCCTTGTGATGGCCTTTGGATAGTCAAAACCAAAACAAACTTAATTAACCTGCTTTGGTTGTATTTTACTGTAGCCAGTGGGCTGGAGCTAGACTTAGTCAAAGTACATCCAATGAAATTAGTAGGTCTACTATAATATGATTAATAAATCCAACCCTAAGTTTTATATCTTACTGATAGAAGCTGAAATATAGAGAATGTTGACATCAACATGTAAACATTGACAATCCCAGACAAATATTGTGAATACCCAAGAGCAAAGATACACCAGTGAATGTTGACAGTAACTTAAACATGATTGGCAGCATTCACTGATGCATGTCCAAAAAGTGGGGAAATAGATATCTATTTTGGACTTTCACAAAATTGACAAATTAAAGTCAACATTTACTACATTTTGGACTTCACTGTGACATATATATTACTGTTAGTATGAGATCAATTTATTTTTGTTCCCTTGTTCACTTGAAAATTTCACTTCCCTTTCAAAGTCTATCTCATGGCAGCATAGAATTTCAGTACAATGATTTCCTGGCAAGCAATGAAGGAGCTGAGTGCATTGCTGGTTGCTCTTTTTTTATAAGGTAACACAAATGTTTATATTTGCGGGATGTAACATACAGTTATTATGCAGAAAGGTATGATAATGTGTGGTTCTTGATATAAGGTACATCATGATTATGTGAATGCTTAATAAGTTAATCTAATTAGAAGCGCATTATATATTCTACTATACATAGAGAAGATGAATTGGGAAAAAAGGGTTTGGGCATGCTTTTGCCACGCAGGTCAAAGTTGTGCCAGCTTTTCTATTACAAATTTCTATTTTATGGAGCAATCATTTGATAGTTTCACCCAGGATCTTGTACTCCATGTGTACAAGCTAATTTTAGAAGTTTGTATATATATGCTTAACTTCAAAAATTCAAAAATAAGGGAATGAATTTAGCTATTTAGGACACAGTCCTATGCATGTTTAGACAGAAAAAAGTCCTACAACGCCCAGCATTTGCTGGGCATTGTAGGACCTATGTTCTGTCTAAACATGCATAGGATTGTGCCCTTAGATGCTGAACTCCTACAAGTTAAAAAAACAAACAAGTCACATTGTGGCGATCAATAAGCAATTAGCACTTGACCCAAAATTCATTCAACTCATTCTTTTAAAGGCTTCTTGTTTTACTAAACTTTTGGTGAGAGCCTTAACAGGATCTCCAATTTTATCATTTACAAAAAGAAATGAAAAAATAACATTGAATTTTGAGGAAATGGCACTTGCCCATGTGTAGTGGTATATTTCATAATGTTTTTAATAAAAACAAGAGTCCTGTGTTTCCTTAAAAGCTACCAGATTTTTAGTTGAAAGATAATTTTTAGACAAGAGCCTAGTATGTTAGATGCATGAAGTGGACAGTGAAAACAATGGATTTATATTGATACAAATACATGGATCAGTAGAGAGAAGATGTTTTTAATAAAAGCATCTGTATTCATATTGCCACAATTCACATTCTTGTATCCGTCCAATGCAAGAATACAGATGTCCATCTATTACAATCTATCAGGTCAATTATGATGTGTTGCATAAATTGATAAATAGCACAATATTATTTGCCATAAACCAGGGGAAAATCTTTTTTGAGTTAACCAATTAGAAAAACAGAAACGGGCAGAGCAATCCTATGTTCCCCAGACAGTGTCTAGAGGGCCATAGGATCATTTGGATTCCCTGCTCCAAGGTGGGGAAAAAGCTCCCACCTCGGAGCTGGAGATCCGCGCTCAGATCCCCCTCCGCCCACCGTTGCAGCCAGCGCAGAAAGAACCATGTCAGCTTCTATCTACGAAGTTGTAAGACACTCAAAATCGGCTGTCTAGCTGATTTGCAGGGTGGGAGGAGTGTGGAGGCAAAGATCGTCTCCGTGCTTCTCCCACCCTGCATAGGATGCCTGTAATCCTCTGAGTTTGGAGGATTATGGGCACCCCGATTGGATTGCGCCCTTTAGATATTTACTTGATAGGCTGGAATGGGATGAATATGATCTTGCTCCAAAGGAGCCCTTTTCAAGTCTCCCAGTCTGAAATATAATATGCATTTTATAACTTCCTAGTGACATTTTTGAGGCAGGAGCATGGTTTTAAGATATGCAGTTAAAAATGTAGGTTCATGCAAAAGTGTATGAAAACACAGTGACCAATAAAATTTAATATTGACATTCTCCATGCGTAACACAGATATGAATAACAGACCACGGACACCAGTGTTGTCTCACTATATCCTCTTGATCTATCCAGCCCAGAAACATTATTGTGCAGCCTAGCCCGATACATGTTTACTAAGAAATCCCATTGAGTTCAGTACAGCTTATTCTTAAGTAAGTGTGCAAAGGACTGCGACTTTAGTAACATTGTTGGTGGTCTTCGGGCCATTTTCTCTGCAACAGTTCCATTGCTGATTGCTTCAGAGTCCTGCATTTGAGGACGGCGGATACTACATGTTAAGAGCCATGTGCATCATTTTTACTATGAATGCCTCTGTTTGTTTCCCAGTGCCACCATGCTGATGTTAATAAAATATCAGTGTCGATCACTAACAGATTAAAAGATCCTATTCTGGCTTGTTGGTAAGAAGTCAGAACACTAATTGGCACCCTTGAGTGAGGCCTCAGCACTCATCACCTTGTAGTTAGGCATGTGAATTGTACCCACTGAAAAATACTACATTTGAGGTCATCACTTGATCTGAAAGGTCTGCCTGGAGTATCCAATCTGTGAATTCACCAATATATGCCCATGGCTTTATAAGATTATACAGCTGGCCAAACAATACAGATTCTACCATCTTCCGCCCTCTCATATAGCCAGTTGGTATCCAGATCAAGGATAATGCATTAACGCGTGGCATTTGGGCTGTGCCAGTATGAATTTTAAGTGATTGTTACTATGCTACAACATGAGCATGTGCAAAAACCAGCGTGAAGCCAAGGAAACCACTGTGTTATTATTTGAAATAGCCATATATAGCCCTATTTGGGAGAATAGGTATGGCACATCTACCGACTATTGAACATACAAATGCAATTAATACACTTCTCAGAAAAAAAAAGCACTTGTCATAGTTGCCTAGGCCATGTGTGTCACTTTGGTGGTGTTGTGGGGTTTTTTTTGTCGTCGTCGTCCCCCCTGTTTACCAGACCTGTTTTCAGGTCTGGTAAACCTGCATAGCAGTAATTTGCTATTGTCTGTTATACTTCATTATTTTTTGACATGGCTGCGGTTTCATTTGGCAACCCCATCAATCATATTATTTTTACTTTAAAAACAAAACAAGACACCCACCCAATGTGTTAAGAAAGGGTGCCTGAATATAATTTCATGGGGGGAAGGGAATCTAATAACCAGGAAGCATTTGTGGAGCTCAGGCATCATCTTGCAGTGGAGATGAATGAGCTTCTCCCCCACTCCCCCACCCACAATTAAATCATGGAAAGGAGATTCAAAAAGTAGATTTACTTATACTTATGTCTTTTTTTTTTATAGTGGCAGCCCAAGACATTTTGGTGTTTGAAGCAGAGCACCAAATGGCACTCACCTGCATTGTTAGGGCCAAGACTTTAAAAAGTCTTGCTGCATCATTCAGACCTCATTTCCTGCCTTTATCCATCTCCCTAAATTCCACCGCCTGAAGCATCCTGCTTCACCTTGCTACATAGTAAGGCTGGCCCTGCAATGTTTACGTACCTTACAAGGAGTAGCAAAAAAGAAGAGTGACTCTCAGAGGAACAGTGGCCCTTAATTCTTCACAGTAAAGTGCTGGTGCTCTCCACCAATAGTGTCCCAATTACTTTTTCTTAATCAACTCAATCAACCTAAGTAACAATTAAGATAAGTAATACTGGAACAAACTTGGACAAATACAACATTGCAGTGTCAAACTATTGGAATTTCAGGTTACATCATGAGGATACTACTTTGACTATAAAAATGGAAAGAAAAGCACATCTCTCACTAATTTCCATCTACTGTTGAACTACATGGAATTTAAAAGTCCTTCACTTTGGCTGGATAGTACCCCAGGTTTCCCATGCCGTTGGTTTCTCATGAGAGATGTCATCAAATAAAGTTTCCATATTCCAATATTTATGTGGGCTTTTTTTAAATACAAGTTTGTATTACCTGCACTCAAGTAAACTCTTCTTTCAAGGGACATAGACGTGCAGTTAGTTATATGCCTCTTATCCATTCCTCTTACCTGTTGCTTATATGAAAAACTGAGTTTTCAACAGGACAAAGTGTGCAATGTGAACCCAATAATCTTGTGCAGGCTTTGGGAAGGCATCCTGTAGACCAGTGTTCTCCAACCTTGGGTCTCCAGATGTATTTGGCCTACAACTCCCAGCGTTCCCCAGCCAGCTATGCTGGCTGTGGCATGCTGGGAGTTGTAGGCCAAAAACATCTGGGGACCCAAGGTTGGAGAACACTGCTGTAGACCAATCCACAAACTAGTTAAGCTGTAATATGCACTTGACATTTAAGTCAACAGGATTGAATCAATTGAAATGGAAAAAACTTCTCAACTCAGTCATAGGTTGGACATTTTGCTTTACTTCCTGCAACTTTTTTGGCCACCTAATGAGGAATTGCACTCACCCAAATGGAAATTCCCCTGGGTGCGTGCATTTGCCATGCCTACTAAATGCTGCAAACTTGTTGTGCCGCTTTGATAGCCTCTATAAGTATTTAACTGACATTTTTGTGCTTTCTGTTTATGGATTGGTGCATACATTGTCCTTTAATGCTGAGTCCACAGATGATGAGGCACATCTTTGGCCTTAGATTTCATTCAGCCATTGACACATACTTAAGAGAAAAATAGATTGCACTGCTGGAACACCCCAGCCCCACCCCGAGTGATGCTAAAGTCACTGTCAGATTGGCATCATTACGTATATATGGGCCAATGTCATAATGGCCAAGCATTGCGGAAGGCTGGTTTCCAATAATATTAGCATCTATTTGCACAGATGCCTTCCATTTTTATCATAAAATATGTTAGTTGTTGATCCTTCCCTTTTGCTGCCCAAATGTTCACTGCTTTGTAGAGTTCCCTATGGATAAGGTTTGTGTGTGTTTGCCAGCTTCATAACTCATGGAGCTTTGTTCATCTGCCATCAGAATCACTTTGGCATAATCACAACTGAGCCTGGGATTGCCCTGTTCCTTTATCTGGCAGGTAAGAGTTTTAAGATGGAGAGATGATCTCTGTGTACTGTTGAGCCCCTTTCCCTTTGTCACTTGATCCATACTGCTGCCAGAGCCTCCAGCTAAATAATGCTCTATAGCCCAATGTGAGTTTGTAGTATCTGCTACATCTTTACAGTCTTCAAGCCTTGGAAGTTTTGTAGACTTGTAGGGAAAACTGCTGATCTTTTGATGTTAGCAGTTTATTATAGGGATATGTGTGTTTGGAGGTGATCTATTTATTTCTTGTCATGGCTGAAGCATGGTAGTAGATTTCCTTTTGTCATTTCCATGACAGTGGAAGCTTATAGAGATTTCAGGAGATGTGGGCATATTTTCCTATATGCTTCGGAAAGGTCTTCTACAAACCAATCTTCTAAATGAAATGCTGGCCTAACTTAAGTCTTTCTGCTCACGACAAAAATCTGATTACTTCCACAGAGTTGTTTACTAAATGTTTGTTACACATCCAGGAAATGATTTATATTCTGATCCTTGGCTGACTTCCTACTTTTCAGCATTCCCTGTTCCCAGTAATTGTTGAGATACCCATTTTCCCCCCCATGTCTGACCCTTTAGATTTCTGCAACTGGTTTTTTTATTAGGTGTATGCTGGCTTGCTTTCCTCCATCTCTGAGGACCTAACTTAACCAAACCTGACAAGTAAATCCCAATGGACAAAATACCAATGGGAGAAAATGAGGGCCAAACTGCTGGAAAGAAAACAGTGAGCGATTGTGCTTAACCCTTTCCACACTACTTCTCCATTCTAAATCATGCCCACAAGTCATTTCCCCCAGGAAGTGCCAAATGTGTGTTTGACTTCACAAATATATATTTGAAGTCTACAGGGAGACAAGTGGTGGACAGGGTAATTTTGAGTCAAGAATCAATGGACAGGGGAAAGAGTTATGGTCCCCTCTCCCCAGTTTTTTCTGCTCCTGATCGCCTCCCAAATTCAGCTTTCTCTTTTAAAAAACCCACACACATATAGCCTCAGGATTTGTTAAGCAAATGTTTCGTTAGGCCATTAGGCACAAGATGCAATCAAAACCTTGAAGGCTACATTTTCTTTGTAGCTTCAATGGGCCGTAGATCGCTTCCTCAGTGGAATGCTGAGCTGTGCACAGGATTGTGCCTGCCGTGATTAAAATATGTCAACGTAAGAGTGCAGAGCAGGGTTCTGATAAGTTGTTCATTCTGACTGTACTAATTAATTGTGGGAAATCAATCCCTCCCTCCTCCCTTTCTGGTTAAAGGTTTTTTGTTTTGTTTTTTTACCATCACACATACATTACCCACACTTCAATTTAACCACATCTGATGTTGAGCGCTGTACTTCCAACCATATGGCAGGCAGCTGAATGTTTCTTTTATGTAGCCCAACAGATAAGTCAAAATGGAAACCCAGGGGGTTTAGAGGTATGTGGCACTTTTCTCACCATGGGTTACAATATTCCTAAATACTTTATCAGGAACAACTCCTTAACATAGGCAGGTGTTGCTGAGGTGCTCCCACTATATGAGATCTATGAAACAAGTAAGCTCCATATATTATTGTCATATTCTTTTCCCCTGTTTTGTGCCGATACATATTTTATGCCAGAGTTTGGTTCACAGTCTTGCATGTAAGCAAAGAGACAACAAGAGCATTTATCTATTTCTAGAGTCCTAATTCTTTTTACACTATTTTTTTAATTATGTTACTGTATGCCTCCCACAGCATTTTCTGCATTAATATTTTTAAATAAATGACATTTTATTCTTTCAAGTAGTTTCTATGGACAAACACAAAGCTTGTTTGTGTGCAAAAGCAAGGATGAATAAATGGTGCTAAAGTGTATAATGACCGTCAGATATAATCAGGCAAATATTTGTGGTGCTTAGACAGATTTTTTTTCATATTTTTTTTTCTTGATCAATGCATTTAACTGTTTTATTATACCACATTCTTTTTATTAGTAAATCAAGGCACTGTTAAATAAAAATGGGTTAATTAATCTATGTACCAGCTCACTGAGCTATTATCGTTTAACTCCTTATAACATTGCATAATTAAAGGTCAAGGGGTCATGATATTAATCTCATTGCTGTAGATCATTTACATGACTGAACATTTTTCAACAAAATACTTATGTTTACAATAGTATAATAACCCTTTGACTGCTGCGGCAACCTTTAACCACAAAATAAAAGTGTCACATGCTAGAATCGTCTTTTTGGTTCTTGTCCTGGCAATCAAAGAGTTAAGGGCTGTGCAGTGATTTGTTTTCTATTTATTAATTTCTATTTATTTTTTTGTTTTCATTTGAGGAGGGGGGTTGGGGTGGGGCAGTTCTTGTCTGCTGTAAGTGTCTTAACCAAGGGAAGGGTTAAAATGGCTTTTTTATACTATCTTATGTACGTACGATCATTTCATTGTGTTGTAATTAAAACAACAACAACAACAAACCTGTCAATAAATAAGAGAGCAGAAAAATGTTTCATAAAGCCATTGTGGTTTTATTTAGTGTGTGGTACTCAGCTTGACATGATTTATTCAGCAAGAAATTTCCTTCTACCATTCATTCTGTCTATGCTTGTCTTAGTGTGTGTGTGTGTGTAGGGGGGAAGGAGATGCTTATGGATGAATGGATGGATCTTTGTCATGATGGAGGTAGTGATGTTGCTGAAACTCATAGGGTAAAATCCAGCTAGAGTCACTCCACTGATGGAAGGCTTCTGTAAGTGGAATGGGGGCTGGGGAGATTCCCCCTCCCAATGTAGCCCACCACTTCCTCCAAAATTGTGCTCCAAAGCATCTGGAGCAGATTGATGGAGATGGAATTACACCCTCAATATTCCACTGATGGAACACTACTGTAGGTGGAGAGACACTAGTTGGATTTCACCCATAACTGAATAGTTCAGAATATGAATTGTCTAGCTCATAAAGCTGAGATGCAATATGAATCAAATACTACTATATCAGAAAGTCTGGGAAGAATTATTGTAAATATCCGGGTGGCTGATGATTGGATCTCAACATCTCAGATGGGAAGATCAGAATCCATACCGGAGTGTCTAAGCAAATGCAAACATGCCACAATGTTATGATATGCCATGGTCTCCCCAGTTATTTGCAAGTAAAATTTGACTTTGGAATATCATGCATGTCCTTAGTTGTTAGATTACCTTTGCGGGCATTTCCAGCCTGCCAGTTCTAGAATTCATTGATTTGCAAAAGAACGTTTATAGGAAGTGAACATACAGATAAAATGAATGGAGGAATCATATGATGTGATTAGGACCATGAATGTCCTGTGGGTAGCTGACTTTTCCTTCTTCATGAATATAAAAGCTGCTGACCTGCCCTATAAATCTACTTCTGATTGTGCTCATCTACCCTTTACTCAACTCAATTTCACTCAACATAGCCACAAAGTATGCATTCTTCAACCCTTTGCATGATGCTGGAATGTGGGTACTGGTCTCAGGCTGTTACAGACACAATTGGCCTTACTTTAACTCATACACACGTGCACACACACACACACCACTTCCCCCCCACACACACACACATTAAAGGGGCACAGGAGTGACCCTTTAGTTAAGGCGAGTCACAAAAAATGGTTACACCATTATAAGCTTCACAACTCTACGGCTTATAAAAATGACACCTGCTGAGCTAATAACATGAAACTTGGCACCCATGATCTACCTGAAGAGTTCTACACAATTGTGCAAACTTTCAACCTAATCCAATAAAAACTGCCAAGGCAAAGCAAGTTAAAATGTGCTGAAAATTGGATTGAGAGCATAATTCGTTCCGGAACCATGCTTGTAATCCAAAACACTCTTATATCAAAGCAAGTCTCGGGTGGGTGTGAGCGGGGCCAATTTCAGCCCGTTACGCCCGCTCGAGGCAAGCGGTTACATCCCTACACTACTTGTATTGCAAGACGTCGCTTAATACAATATCAAGTCAAAATTTATTTTTAAAAAATTGCTTGTCTTGCAAAACGCTTTCAGACCAAGTTACTTGCAATCCAAGGTATTACTGCACTTCTTTTCTCCAAGCTGCGGCTCAGCATATCATATATTTCTTTCAAATTCTGGTGGAAAGTACAAATGTTTATTCTGGCTTGTCAATGAGGTGTGCCTTTCATTGGGTCCAAAATCATTACGGCCCTGAGAAAGCCTATGTCAGTAATTGCTGGCAAAGTTATGTCGGGCATGCTCAGTTTCACTCTGAAACTAGAATGCTGCCGGTACCCTAATGGGATTTCATTGTGCAGTCCTGGAGGGGGGGGAGCAGGGATATCATTGTGCAGTCCTGGGGGGGGAGAGAACAGGAATTTCACTGTGTAGTCCTGGGGGAGCAGGGGTTTCATTGTGCAGTCCTGGGGGTGGAACAGGAATTTCACTGTGTAGTCCTGGGGGACCTGGGATTTCATTGTGTAATCCAGGGAGGGAAGCAGGGATTTCATTGTGTAGTCCCGGGGCGGGGGGGAGCAGGAATTTCATTGTGTAGTCCTGGGGCAGCTAGGATTCCATTATGTAGTCCCGGGGGACCTTTCCTATGGAGCGATTCAAAACAGCAGTCAGCGACCTTAAGGAATTTCGAACAAATAGTGCCTATAGAAAAATGATGACCCATGCAAACTTGGCACGGTCACTCTTCATCATGCGAGCGAAGCCGCGGACAAAAGCTAGTCCATATATATAAAAGAAGAAGTCCTGACTGATTGACTGACTGACTCATCAACACCCAGCTCAAACCGTTTAATATAGGAACGTGAAATTTTGAAGGAACATTGCTTTTATGACGTAGAGCCCCACTAAGGAAGGATTTTTGGAAATTCTGTCCCTAAGGGGGGTGAAAAGGGGGCAAAATCACCCCACTCTCATATCTCCTATGGGCAAAACAACAGGGCAGCAGTTATGCAAATCGGCCTCACCTCAGAATTGCTGCAGGAGCCAATAGGAGCAGTTATGCAAATAGCCCATACGACACTTAGAATGTTCGTATAAATTCCTGCAGGGGCCAATAGGGGTGGTTATGCAAATCTCCACTAGGCCATTTAGAATGTTCTCTGAGGGGTGAAAAGGGAGGGAAACTTTTTAAATGACTGAATGACTGTTGTGTGGGGGGTGTCGTCGCATAGGCTCCATCACGTTTTGACGGATCTACCCCAAACTTGGCACAATCACTCTTCATCACCTGTAGACTCTCAGGATTAACCTGATTTTTCTTTAAGATCAGATATTTCTGTCAGAAAAGTTTTCTGCTGCCAGCACCCAGCCTAAACGTTACACTTTCAGTCAGAGAATGACGGTTGAGTGTGGGGCGTCCCAAATCCTGTGTGTCCGTGTATCTGTGTGTACAGGCGTTTGCGTGCGTGCGTCACATAGGCTCCTACACGGTTGGACGGATCCGCCCAAAACCTTGCACACATAGTCTCCATCACCCAAGGACAAAGACTAGCAGGTTCAAATCTCCAAAAAAAGCCATCACTGCGCCTGTACAGCCCAAAATAGATGATAGCCAATGGTGTCACTTGGAATGTTCGCAGGGGCCATTCAGGAGCAGTTATGCAAATCCCTCCAATGACATTTAGAATGTTCGTATGAACTGCCGCCACAGGGGCCCAATCAGGAGCAGATACGCAAATCTCTCCTGCATCAAAACAGAATGTTCATATGCACTGCAGCCAGGGTGTACACGGGGGGGGGGGAGCTGAGATTTCATTGTTGGGTAGTCCTGGGGGGGCAAGCTGGGATTACATTGTTGGATAGTCCCGAGGGGGGGCAAGCTGGGATTTCATTGTTGTGTAGACCCAGGGCAGGAGAGCAGGGATTTAATTGTGTAGTCCCGGGGGGGGGAGAGAGCAGGGATTTTATAGTGTGGTCCCAGGGAAGCAGGGATTTCATTGTTGTGTAGTCCCGGGGGGGGGAGCTGGGATTACATTGTGTGGTCCCGGGGGGGAGCAGGGATTTCATTGTGAAGTCCTGGGGGAAGCAGGGATTTGATTGTTGCGTAGTACCGGGGGGGGGGGAGACAGGGAATTCATTGTTGCGTAGTCCTGGGGGGGAGCTGGGATTTCATTGTGCAGTCCCGGGGAGCGGACAGAGATTTGATTGTGTAGTCCCGGGGGCGGGGGAGGAAAGCAGGGATTTCATTGTACAGTCCCAGAGGGGGGAGCAGGGAATTCATTGTTGTGTAGTTCGGGGGGGGAGCTGGGATTTCATTGTTGTGTGGACCTGAGGGAGCTGGGATTTCACTATTGTGTAGTCCCGGGGGGGGGGGGAAGCAGGGATTTCATTGTGTAGTCCTGGTGGGGGGGAGCTGGGATTTCACTGTTGTATAGTCCTGGGGTGTGTGCGTGTGCAGGGATTTCATTGTTGTGAAGTCCCGGGGGGGGGGAGCTGGGATTCCACCGTGCAGTCCCGGGGAAGCTGGGATTCCATCATGTTTCTTTTAAAAACAATTGTAAATCCTAAAATCCACGCGAGCAAAGCCGCTGGCAACAGCTAGTAATATCATATAGGTGAACGTGCAAGAAAGCAGGTTCAATTACATTGGGGAGAGGGTAGGATTGGTAACACTGTAATTATAAATTTCCTTTTCAAAAACCAGGGAAATTTAATAATAAAAAATGCAATAATAAAAAATCTGCCAGTTTAAGACCAGCATTAAGGCTATTTCATGCTGGATCAAGCTCCACAAAGCCAGGAAATTGGAAGCTAAGGCTGATTCCTTAACAGACATGCCACTGTGATTAGTGATGATGTTGCACAATGTCACAAATTGTGCTTGCTTACAACATACCCTCCAGGCACCCACACTTTTCCTTGGTCAGCAAAGATGCCCCATGTTGTCCTGATCCTGTATTGCCTTATGAACTGCATATCTCACCTTAATAAATAAATAAATAAATAAATTTCTCCATGGGGAGGAGGAATTCTCCAACAATTTCTCATAGGCTGACCTTTGGCAGGGCTTGTAGCACAGCTTCTTTCTTTTCTCCTAAGGGTTTTTTGTTTTTTGCACTGCCACTACAAGTTGGCAACAAAAGCAACTCTCTTGGCAGCCTGGCCCCCATTTTGCATTGTCTGCAGTACCCCCTACCTAGCACATTCCTGGGCACTGTGGGTGTGGGGGAGAGGGAAGGCAAAACCCACCCCCCAAAATGGGTAAGAAAATTGGGGGAAATTCTGCCAAGTGGCCTTTCATTTCTAGGGGGTTAAGCAAAGAAAAATCTCAAGACATTTCTGAGAATAATGTTTTCTGAGAAAATTTGGTTCAGCTCTAGTTGTCATTCTTGAAGGTTCTACACCTTCCCCAGGATCTTCCAAATGTTATATTTCTGAGAGTGGACTGTGGATACATCTTGTCTCTAATGCAGGTACAGAGAGCTGATTGTACAGTGAAAGACAGGATACTCATGTACAATGTTTGGCCACCTCATATGTAAGGTCAGCGCAAGAACCTTGTACGCAACCCAAGATAATTTCTCCAAAATTTCTCCTTCTTTGTGTTTCTTTTTGAAAGCAATTTCTTTTCTATTGAATTGAATGAGAATGGTCAAAAATAATGTGGAAGAATTTTTTGGCACAGCGCTAACATATATGTATATACTGGCCAGTTTTTAAATACTTTGGCAAATCTTAAAGTATTATGCCAGGTTCAAACAGGCTTTGTTAAAGAGAGTTGTATGCACTCTAAGTTAAACATACACACCATGCAGTAGGGCCTAGTTATACTGGCTCTGCAGTGCTGACAGTACTAAAATGTTGCAAGTCAATAGATGTGGATACTGGATATTCAGGATCAAATTCTGCCCAGCTTTACGAGAAAGTTGTAAGTGTGGGCTGTAAGAGTGGAAAACTGGAACCTCCTTTATGTCCAGCAGGAGAAAGGAGAAACTTGAGAAGTAGGTGGGATGGCACATTCCACTAAAGGGCTTGTCTTGGGAATGTGCTGATTCAAGGCCTACTCCTAGAGCCTCAAATACGATGGAGTGGAGCTGATTCAAGTTCTTTGTCCAAGTCACTTTTGACCAAACAGGCAAATCATTGAAGCTTCTTACCAAAAAGGCAGTTTTGAAGCATTCAATAGTTTGTGAAACAGAAGGACTAATACTAGCATTCAAAATATTGATAAAAATTGTGATGGAACTCTAGAAATGCACCTAGTTCTGTAGCCATCTTGAATGTACAACCTATGCGTGGTCAAAAGGTTATGTCTTCCAAAACTAAAACCGATTGTGATCCTAGAATATGACCACAATCTGTTTTAGTTTTGGAAGACATGAATTATAAGACATATATAGAATATGATTCTATAAGTATCCCTTAGAAGAAGTGGCTGGCTTTACAGCATGAGACAACTATATCAATACCCCGGGAGACTTTGGTTAACTATGCTAAAAGATTTCAGCTTGTTTTCTTGTTCACACTGCCACCTCCCTCTGTTAAATCTTCATATGAAATAGTTTATTGTTGGCTGGAAAATGTCAAACAAATGCTCATGATTTGTCCTATTCCATATTGGGAGCATCCTTCCCTGACTAGGCATGATCCATTCCTGTTGCTTTCTGAACATCACCATTTCCAGGATTCATGTATGTGTGCTGCCTGAACTGCAGATGTTTTTACATGTTACCAGAAGCCACACAAAGCAGATTCTTAAGTGACTTGTGCTTCTGAGTAAAGGGGGAAGGGGGGGGAAGTTTGCAGATCAACTTAAGGCTGTGTTTCTTAAACTATCCCCTCCCTTTTAAACGTTTTCTACCTTCTGGAACACCCTGCCTTGTTCCCAACCCCTGCTCCAACTGTCTCTTGAAGAGGAAGTTCCTTTCTCCAGGAGCTGCTTTCAAAGTTTCCACTCTGGGCAAAAAAATATAGTGGGGGGAATCCCAATACTGCCTTTCCTCAACAGCAAAACATCACCCCCCGGGCTTTATCTTCATATGTTCCATGACCATTTGAGAAGCTACGTTTCAAGGAGGGAAGGCATGTGTTTCCCTACATACATTTTACCTCAGAAGCACCAAAAAAAAAAAAAAAAAAAAAAAAGGGGGAAAAAAGAACAAGAAGTGGAAATATGAGACACTGGTGCCTGTGCTTTTCAAAGGAATTCAGAAAAGAGAAAGATGAGCACCATTTCCACCCCACAGCAGCTAGCACTCAGGGAATCTATATTAATGAATATGTGGCTTTATTAATCATCTACATAATTTTTGTTCCTCCAGTCAGATGATTGATGGAACTCAAAAGCAAACACAAAGTTTGAGAAGGGGAAATACAAAGTAATAACATGAGTGCAATATTATCAGGAAAGGAAAACAACCCCCTCCACCCCTGACAAAAAAAGCCCTGCCCAAGTGATGGTTGTAAATCCCAAGGCTGGAAGAGGCACAGCCAAATGCCATAATAACCTTACAGCCTCTGGAAAAAAAAATATCGAAACTGGGAATTGTAACTTCATTTAAATTTTAATTAAAAGAATTTCAGCTCAAATGGTTGAGAGGAATGAGGAATGCAGAGTTCTAAAGATTTAATTATTTCATTGACCGGTCAGGTCATATGGAACTGTGCATTATGTATGATTCTCTCTCTATTGGCTTGGGCTTAAGATTCTGTTTCCAGTGGGTTGGAGAGTCCACCCACATCTTTCATACTCCTCTCAGCACTAAACTAGCCTTAACCTGTTGTTGTCAGTTTCCAAAAGAGAAGCACGCCTTGTGAAGTTCAACACCTCCACACAAGCTGTTGGGGTGGCCACTTATGTATCGCCAAAAAAGAGAACACCAGTTTGCATATGCAAAGGTGTATGTATAGTTGCAAGTTTAGAAATAATAACTATTATTTAAATAGAAATATAAGACATCTCACCATAGGGGAGACGACTGACTAGGTGATCTGTGTCCCTGCTCAGTCCTCTGTTGGTGGTGGGCACCTCCAAGGCCCCTGCTCTCCCTCCTTATGGTTCTTAATCTTTAAACCATAGACTGGTTAGTCCTCCAAATAGAGGGCAGCACCTTCAAACAGAGAACTGTCCTATACCAACTCTCCAAAATGGAGGACTGCTCTCTGTAAAGGAGGGCATCTCGCTACCCAACAAATTATGCTTAACAGGGATTGTAATCCCCCCCCCCCATGTTCAACACGTTGAGGTTCTTCACATGTTGTGTGACCAAAGAGTCTCTCAATTATTTAACAGCAGTCAGTTCTTCTATCTTCTGTCTGGATGGATGCTCCAATACAGTGTCGGCTGTCGGCTAAGTAGCTGCAAAAGGCTATAGTCTGGAAAAAGACAGCATATACAAACTGAGCCTTCATTAATTTTAGAGGCTCATCTCAGGGCATGTGTGTCTCTCTGTGGCTGGGTTCACACAACACTTTAAGCCTACAGAGGCTTGTGGCGGAGTGACTGGCAGAAGCCCAGGGAGGGGCCAACCTGAACATTCCAGAGGCTCTGATTGGTTGAAGCAGAGAGCATAGAACCCCAGGGAGTTGGCAGTTAAGGGGGAGTCAGTTGTCAGTTGGGGAGAGAGTGGGTTGGAGTGAGAGAGGGAGTGGGAGGTTAATAGAGTAGGTAGGGAAAGGTGGTACTGAAGAGAAGAGTTCAGACAGGAAATCTAGTACTAAGTTGTGAGAAAGCAAACGTGAAGGTGTTAGTGTAGAACAATTCACAGGAGTCTCCACTTAGGGAGTGAAGGACCTTCTGTCTGAGGAAGAAGGAGAAACTGTGGACTAGTGTGAGGGACAGTTAAGTTCCCTGGTCTGATACTGTAACTTCAAGTAACCAAGCCAAGTTGATACAAAGAGCACTGTATAACATCTGCCTGCCTTTAACCTGAATCTAAGCAAAGAACAAGTTTGAATTAACTGTTGAAAATCCAAGTTATCTGTGCCCGAGTTGAATATCAGTTTAGAGACTTTGTTAGAACAATAAATCAACCTTTTTATTCAAAGTTCTAATTCTCCAGAGTCTGACTGGTGACAGGAAAGTAAGAAGTGAATTAACGGAGGGGCACCCTGCTTCAAGTAATCAAGTAAAACAAACTGCTCTTAATAAAGACAAACAAATGTGGGTGAACAGCTACATATAAGACCTAAGACACGTAATTGGCTAACACAGTTTTAAGAAGACAGCTTAAAGTCTGAAGTGACCAATACAAGGTGGCACTTGGTGAGAGCGAAGCACACATTGAGGGGGTGGGCTTCAGAGGAAGGGTACTGTCCGCTACAAGGCTCTGGAGCCTCTGTGGGCTTAAATTTGCCTAGGGCCCTGACTGTGCCCGACTGATGATCAGGCACAGCAGGGTTCCCTGGCCATCTCCCCCACCCTCTTCCCTCATCGGTCCTCTTGCAGGTATCCCAGGGTACACCGCAGGAGCACTGTGTTTCCCTCCCCCCAAAAGCTGTCATTTGCACTAATCCCCTCCCCCCCCCCCGGCACAGGAGATTCCTTCTGGTTTTGCCACTTCCTGAGGTACTGTTGACTTGGGGTAAATAGGGAAACTGAGGGGATAGTTGGGGCTTCCCAGTACCCCCCCCAAAAACCCCAGGGATCCTGTGTGGAAGGGGGGAATTGAGGATGTGTCCCCCCCAAACACCCTATTTTGCAGGATCTTGTGGGGAGGTTAAGGAGGGGCCCTTGTGCCTCTGGGTTATCCACACCTGGGAAAGTGAGGGCAGCCCACAGGGACATGAGCCCCCACAAAAACCCTGAAGATTCTGCTGCAAAGGGTGCTTTCCACTCCTCCCCTCAACCTTTTTTTTTTTTTTTAATGTAAAAGAAATAGCTAGCAGTGGGCTACAAAGTTCCAGTTTGGCATGGACACTGTGTCTATTCGGGCAAGTGCCCGTGCTGAACTGGAACTTTGTAGGCAGCCCACTACTAACTATTCTTTTACCTTTTTTAAAAAAGTTGGGTGGGAGTGGAAAGCACCCATTGCTAGCCCCTTGGCAAGCGTAGCAGCCCCTTTTTGCTGCTCTTGCCAAGGGGCTCTGTGCCTTTTTGGCTTCTCAGTGGGTTAGCCTGTCATCCAGGTTCAGACAACACGCTAAACCTACCTGGGTTTTCTTAGCCCTACAGCAAGCCATGGCTTAGCCGACTGGTTTATAAGCCACACCAGGTTGGCTTATAAACCACCATGCAGGGTTCAGACAACACGCTAAGCTACTCTGCCACTTAACCTACTGAGGCCTACAACTCCCAGCTTAGTGTGTTGTGTGAACCGTGTGTGTGTGAGAGAGAGAGGGGGGGGGAGAGGGAGGAGGGGGTACCGGTACTTTGTTTGCCCATTTGGACTGAGTGCACTATATTTCTGAGTCAGTGCACTGGCAACTTATTTAAGTGGCCTGGGTGCAGCAGGATTTATCCATGTGTAAGTATGTGGGAAGTGTTTCCACATTCCGTATGTGGAGGCGATGCCTAGACCTCCCCACCCCACCTAATCTTATTCTAAAAGTGAACTGAAAACAAGATTTCTTTACAAATTTGGCTGCTGACCTTTTACAGAGACTCTGTAATGCATTTAATAATGACACAGACGATAACTAGCATGAAATAAGCTACGGTCACCAACAGCAACTGCCACACTTAAAAACAAAGACAGTCTATATTTTCATATACGGCATAGGATGCTTTGAGCAATGGGCCTTAGTCGTTAAGGATGCAATCCTATGCAAGTTTAGACAGAAACAGGCATGCTGCTGGGAGTTGTAGGCCTTTTTTTCTGTCTAAGCTTGCATAGGATTGCACCTTAAAAGACTTTTGCCATCTAATTTCAGATCTGTGGAAGCATACAAAAAAGGCGGGGGAAATTCAATATAGAGAGCAGTGATTAATGCCACCATTTCAAACCTGGAGTGGGGTACAGTCAGGGGGATGAGTTGGTCAAATAAATAGAAGGAAATAACCCCTCCCGCCCCCGGCCTGTTCTTGAGCACACGCTGAAGAGTCTGCTCCAGTGTTGTTTTACATTTGTGCCAGTACTTAGAATGAAAGCAAGAGAAATTGATTTTGTCAGCCAGCTCCATATTATACAGACTAAAACAGCAATGAAATAAGAGCAAAATAAAATTTCTATCCAAGGAAATAGCTGTAAATATCTAGCATTCATTCCCAGGTTTCCCTCCTGTTAGCAGAAGGAAGTAACGAAAAGAAACTGGTTTCTTGTTGCCTGTTTGGAAGCCTGAAATCATGAGAAATAATGAACACATTTATTGCAAGAGAAGTCATGCCCTGTTTTCTGAGATGTCTCCATTATAATACTGAAAAGCCCAACTGTTCCGATTATCAAAACAAGCCTTATGACATCATCTTCACCATATCTATTCAGAAGTGAGCCCCATCAAGTTCGATGGAACTGCTCCCAAGCCCATGTGTAGAGGATTGCATCCTTAATTTTGAACTGGAGCTGTTGCAACTATTTTAATAGTAGTCCCATTAAGGCCCGTGCGAACGACATTATGCAGTTTCCAAATGGGCTAAAAAGCATAACTGAGAGAAGAAAGAGGGGGGGGGGAGAGGATTCAGGTAAATATTTCAGAGGACAACAACTGTTTACCAAAGGACAATAAGAGCACATCCTCCAAAAGCATTTCTTTATTTATTTTGCAGAGATACGCACATCTTTAAAGAGCTTTAGTGACTTGGGAGCTCTAGATAATTAAGATTACAGGTAGTTCTTGTGGGACATTATAAGTAGGCATATTGGTGGAATATTGGCCTGATGGTCCACAGGGACTCATCTGAGATCTCTGGAGTGCCAAGTCACTAAAGCTTTTTGAGGATGTGCTTAAACCCACCTGTATTCAGTAAATCTCTGTTGGCTACAGAAAGCTGAAGAACTGGGGCTGATGAGGAGCAGCTCAGCCTTATAACATGGTTACTCCTAATGACATTCTGTTTAGTTTGATGAGGCTTACTCTTGAATAAATGCACAGAGAATTAGAGATTGCCGTCACCATTTACCCAAGGTAAGGCCTTTTTTTCACTTTGGGGAAAGAGAAAAGAAGATAATTCCCCTTTACACAGCACTGGTTAGGCCTCATCTTGAGTACTGCGTCCAGTTCTGGGCACCACACTTTAAGAAGGATGTAGACAAACTGGAGAGGGTTCAGAGGAGGGCAACAAGGATGATAAAGGGACTAGAAACAAGGCCCTATGAGGAGAGACTGAAAGAACTGGGCTTGTTGAGCCTTCAGAAGAGAAGACTGAGGGGAGAGAGGAGGGCCAGAATCTCTTCTCGATCATCCCAGTTTGCAGGACACAGAATAATGGGCTCAAGTTACAGGAACCCAGATTCCACCTAAACATCAGAAAAAATTTCCTGACTGTTAGAGCAATAAGACAATGGAACCAACTACCTAGGGAGGTGGTGGGCTCTCCCACTCTGGAGGCATTCAAGGTGCGGCTGGACGGCCATCTGTCAGGGATGCTTTGACCTGGATTCCTGCATTGAGCAGGGGGTTGGACTCGATGGCCTTGTAGGCCCCTTCCAACTCTACTCTTCTATGATTCGATGAAGATGCAAACAGCAGAGAGTTGGCATCATTTGGGCCCTTTGAGCTTGATTCCAAATGCTCCAAAAAAAACATAACCTTTCCAGGGTTTCTGAGCATTCGACAAGCCCAGCTGATTTTCAAGGTGAGCACCAGGTTGCTCACCCATCCCTATAAATATGTTAAAAACAAAAACTTAAATTTGTGACCACAGATAAAAGATGAAATTAATTAATAAATATGATCAACTTCCCAGGTATATGGTTAATAATAACAAAACTCTGATTCTTTGTAAACCTGGTCCTTCAGAAATTAAAACCAAAAATTAAAACTGACAGTTGCCCTGGGATTGGAGAGCAGAAGTGAAGCATACTCTGCCATCAGCCAGGGGACTTAGGGCCACTGGGAGGTTGCAACCTCTGCTTCCCAGGAATAACATCAAGTCAAGGGTGAGACCAACCTGGTCCATTCATCAGCCTTTTTGTTTCCATCCACAGTGCAGCATTGAACACCCTGTCATGCAGGTACACCTAGGTATGTGTGAGGAATCCAATGGGGGGGGGTGTCAAAATCCGACAGATTTTCATGATTCGCCCCCCTGGATTCTGGTGTGCCAGCCCTGTGCCAGTAGCCGACTTCCCATGATGTGAATCGAGACAGCTCGTGGAATTCCATCTGCAGAAGACATGGGCGAGGAGGAAGAGGAAGACTATGAAGAAGATGAAGAAATAGCAGAGGAAGGACTTAGCTCCGGAGAGGTGGCCAGGTCGAGTCTGGGGCTCCCACTCCTTCGGAAACAGCAGCCCCCCCAGCAGTACAGAGGGGAGCCATCCAGGTTACTGGGGGGCCAAGAGCGTCTCTCTTCCAGAATGGCCCACCAAGGCCTGTCGCAGCTGCAACCGCAGGGCCTGGACCATGGGGACTGGACCTACGAGGAGCAGTTCAAGCAGTTGTACTAACTTGATGGGGACCCCATAAGGAAGGAGTTCCTTGATGACCTCTTCAGTTTCATGCAGAAGCGAGAACGTTTGGCTCAAGCAAGTTCTGTGCACGTCCAGTTGTGCTGTTTTTAAAAGATGGAAACGGTGCGGTTCCACTGTATCGCCTTTTCACTGTTGCACCTTTTTGAACCTGGCTAAGTGCAGTCAAAGAAATGCATCGGACTCGGGAGATCCGGGTTCTATTTCCCGCTCGGCCATGAAACTCACTGGGTGACTTTGGGCCAGTCACTGACTCTCAGCCTAACCTACCTCACAGGGTTGTTGTGAGGATAAAATGGAGAGGAGGAGGAGGAGGATTATGTAAGCTGCCTTCGGTTCCTTGCAGGAAAAAAGGTGGGGTATAAATATAATAAATAAATAAATAAATATAAATAAATAAATAAATAATGCTAAAGAAATTTGCACAAATGGCGCTATTTCTTCCATTTGCATAATTTTATGCAATTTGCATAAATCACTGTATTTTTCACATTTTGCACAAATCAGCACCAGAAAAGTACGTGGATCTAGCACAATTTGCACAGTTGATTTTACACAAATTGCGCCAGATCCACATGCTCTTCAGGTGCTAATTGTTACAAAACATGCAAAATACTGCAATTTACACAATTTGCGTAAAGTTATACAAATTGCATAAAGTTATGCAAATGGTGCAAATAGCACCATTTGTGCAAATTTCCTTAGTGTTTGAAAGGAAAAGTAGGCAAGCCATAGCCTGTCGTAGAGACAGAAGTCCACAGATAAACCCCAACTCGGCCCACTTCTGATAATCAGATCAGAAGTGGGCAGGAAGTCTGTTGAGCTCAAACAAGCTGGACTTCCCAGCGTCAGCACACCTAATCATGTTCACAAGTCATTCAGGAGTTGGAGCCATATCAGAAAGTTTTGGCCAGTACATCTGATCTTTCAGTTTCAGATACCAACCCCAATCTTCAGCATTGACCGAATGTTGTGTTGACTTTCTCTGTAGGATTTGGAGGTATGTGCAAAGGCTGTGATATTTCATGGCTGCTGTTGTTGGAGGCAAATGTCCAGGCATGATGAAGGATTTTTGAACAAACAACCACAATCATGTGTGTATTACCCCAGGGACCTGGTCCAGCCAAGGCACCTAAGGTTCAGATTTAAGGATAATCTGGATTAAACAAGACCACTTGTGTCAAAGATGATATACAATTTATTGAATTGATATAGTGATGAAATATGGATGCAGATTATTAATAAACAAGCAAAATAAAGCGTACACTCCCCTTATCTGTGGCCATATTGTTTCCCAGAATATGGCCAGGGGACGCTCTGTGGGCCTCCAAACTTGCCTGGGTGAGCGACTCATCAGTTCCTCTCCCCAAACAAATAACAAAAGACAACACCTCTTGCCATGGGTTTTTTCAAGTTCCTCTCTCCCCCTGTTTCAGAGACAGTCAGTAAGCCATCCTGGAAGACAAAGGGAGGGGGCAAAGCTGCTTTTGGTTCTCACAGCAAAAGCAGCCCTTATCTAAGGAATAAATGGGGGGGGGGCGCGAAGCTTCAAGGCAATTACGTCTGGTGCTCTTCCTAACAAGCTGAAGGCTATAAGGCTTTGGCATGGCTCCCAGAAACTATCCTGGCATTTGGACACTGGGAAAGTTCACTATACTACCTGTTAAATCTTAATAACCTCCTTGCCATTCATCTGGTAGAGCCCATCCAGTACAATGTGATGGCCGCAGTCATATCCATACCATGCAATATATCCTCTCCAGTAAGGGTGTCTACATTGTCTGCAGCTAGAAAACAGACATACTCCCTGAAATATCAGTGAAATCAGTACCTATGACAGCAGCAGCATTGTATTCATATCCTTTCACCTTATTGTACAATGTGCAAAAACCAGTTGAATGGAGAGTATCAATCAGGTATCTTGATCTAATATTATGATGCAACTGGACCACTAAGCCAAACTGTAGAGAAGCTATTATAGCTTGTGGTCATATAGTTTGCATGATGCTTTGTACAACTGAACCAACTTTTTTGGACACAGTCTTTCCTGCAAAGAGCTTCATACATAAAAACTTCAGCCTACAGGATACTCAAGTGCTCGTTCAGTGATCATTTAGATGGGGGTACACATCTTTAAAACTCAGTGACTGAGACTTGATGTTACTTATGATGAGTTTTGCTGCAGTTTCAATTGTATTTATTTATTTATTATATTTATATCCCAGCCTTTTTTCCTGCAAGGAACCCAAGGCGGCTTACATAATCCTCCTCCTCTCCATTTTATTCTCACAACAATCCTGTGAGGTAGGTTAGGCTGAGAGTCAATGACTGGCCCAAAGTCACCCACTGAGCTTCATGACTGAGTGGGGGTTCTATAGGTTGGTATCACCTTCTTTGGCTTCGCATAGAACTCCTGCAGATATGATCAGATGTTCCAATGTCACCACATCCGCCTTACCACTTTCACCAGATATGACACACACAAAAATGACAATACTGTGCTCATAGTGTTCTATAAGCTTATGTTTGGTGCACCCCTATAGCTCTCTGAGGGAGGGGTTTGTCCACTCCATTCACCTGAAGGGGCCTACCCCACATTTGTGGGGAGGGAGAAGCAATATAATGCTGTATCTCAGCCTACTAATCTCCCCTGGCTTTAAACTGTATCAGCCTCAAAACTATGTACAGTACTGGTTAGGGAAATTTGCAACCTAGTAGCTGAAGATGTAACTGCAGGCTTCAAACATGGAAATGTTAAAATTAACTAAAATTAATTTATGCATTTTAAAAATCAAATAACCATGAAGTGTATACCCCTACGATCTCCTTAGTATATGTATGACAAGTTTCAGGTATCTTGGTTTCATGGTTTTGGCGCTATGGTGCTCACAGACAGAATCCTCTTTTATTATTATAGATAATATGGTTATTATGTATAATAAATGCAATACCATGTTCCTGGGCCTGCATATTTCTTAGACCTTTACAATTAATTGCTAGGGCATTACTAATCACTGGAACATTACAAAATTGAAAAACAAACGTTTAAGGAGAAATTACACTCACCTGAAGGTCAGCACACGACCCACATTTTGAAATGCAACTTTCGGTGTTCCTGTGCTTCGCTTTTGGTAAATTTTGGATATGTTAATCAGCTATCATTTCTGAGCGGAAGACACTTTCAAATGCTTCTGTTACAATTTGCCCACATCAAACTGTATTTTCCTAGACTGCATATATATTTTAATGAAGGAAAAAAGAGATTTACAGCACAATCCTATGGCCGCTAGACAGTGTCTAGATGGTCATAGGATTTTTCAGAGACCCAGCTACAAGGTCGGAAAATCACTCCGACCTCATAGCTGGGTCTCTGCACTTGGCGTGCCCTCTCCCCGCTCACAGCTGGCACAGAAAGAACTGTGCTGGCTGCATCTCCGAGTTTGCAAGGGCGACCTCGGAGAAGGGGTTTAGGGTACGGGGAGGGGGAGGAGACAGGCGCTGCCAAGATACGACGTATCTTGGCAGCACCTCAGCCTCCATTCCTCCCGCTCTAAAGCGCCTCAGCTAGATGGCCAAAATCGGCCTTCTATCTGAGTAGCAGGGCGGGAGGAGCATGCAGGCTATCTTCACCTCCGCGCTTCTCCCACCCTCATAGGATGCCTGGAATCCTCGGCGTTCGGAGGGTTACGGGCATCCGGATAGGATTGCGCCCTTAATTACCTTTGAGTACTTTGGGAGGCTGCTAGAATACATTTTAAAGGGTTGACTGTTTCTTTCAGTACTTCTCTCAGGGAAATTAATTATAAGATTTTGAGCAGCCATTCTGAAACATCTGTGCAGATCTAGCACATGTGAAATAAAGGCTCATTGGAAAAGTAGTGAAGAGAGACACCCTTTTGCATCTATATGGTGGTCTAAATATTTTCAAGAAAACATTTATAAGAAAACTGACCTAATTTGCACTCCTCAGAAAAATATGCAGCTCGGAACACAGTTATCACTTGTCCCTATTCTGTGATGCATTTCTCAGCTCAAACATTGGATACAAACATGCAAATATTAGGGAACATTTGGACACAATAATGCAGGGAACACTGTACAAAGGAATGTGCATATTAGGGAAAGTTGTGGACAAAAATGTATATATTAGGGGAAATTGCATGCAAATGTGAACGCGAATTTTCATGCATTTTTAGTTTTTTTAAAAATTCACAAACGGTTGTGGAAACTGACGTGGACGGATATAGACTGATCCATCCATCCCTAAGAGGGAGTGGATTGAAAAGATAACAGACATGATCTTCCCCTAAGTCCAAAATTAATCTTGTCCAATGGTGGTTGGAGGGGTGGGGGGAACGTGGAACTTTATACTTTAAAAAGATCTTTTAGGGTGCAATCCTATGGGTTGTGCCCTCGATGACTGCAAGCCCCTGAACCCGGAGGCTTACCGTCATCCTATGCAAGGAGGGAGGAGCGGCGGAGGCAATCTTTACCTCCCTATCTGCCCACCCTGCATTTTTGCTAGAAGGGCTTTTTCGCCTGGGGCATTTTGGAGGGGGAGGGAAGGAGGCTGGAGATGCTTCAGGATAGCTCATATCCTGGCCTCTCCAGTGTCCTTCCCTCCCACTGAAGCACCCCCTTTCTCCTCAATCTGAGGTCTCTTTCCCAACCTTGGAGGCCAGCTAGCACGGTTCTTTTTGCACCAGCTGCAAGGGGGAGAGGGATCGAATCTCCCATTCCCTGCTCCAAGGTCGGAGGGAGCGCTGTCTCCAACCTCGGATTGGGAGATCTTAACTATCCTATGGCTCCTCAGCCACTGTCTACGGGCCATAGGATCACTCCCTCCATTCATCTGTTAATAGCAGCAAAGTTACCTGTGACACAACAGTGGAAAATGTTCAGACATTCACAGTTACCCAATGAGCATGTGAATGTTGGGGCATTACCTTTAAAGAAGAGCTAACAGAGCGTATACAGATGGCTCGAGGCCTTCAAAAACAGTCATTTTGTTTTAAAGTGGGCTCACTTTCTGAACAATGCAGATATTTTGGCCCTCTCTCATCATGCTCTGAGAGTGACTTGCTGGCTGGGGAGCTACTTTTCGTGCACCTCCAGGAGAGGTGGGGCCAAGTGTGCTGTTCATCAGACATGCATTGTGTTGTGACACGGCTGTTGTAGGGGGCGGAGTTGTGGAGATATATAAGTCCACTCTAGTCCCTTCTTGGCCTCTTTCCCATTTTGATTGGCACCTGCCTACCCACCTCTGATGGTTAGCACAGGCTTCAGCTGGTTGCTTTTGGACCAGGCAGGATTTTTTTTTTTAACCTGCCTCTTGTTTGCCTTTTGGGGGAAGGGTTTTTTGCTTACCTTTCACTGGTGTTGAGGATGATGTTGGGCGATTGGTAATGGTGGAGTGCTCTTAAATAGGTTGGTCAGGGTTGTACAAGGAAAAGATCAACAGGCAATCTCTGGTGAGCACCCAGAGGCACCTTTATGATGATAAGTTGATATCCTTTGAGTCTGGAGAGTTGGGGATGGGAAAGGAACAGCCTTTGAGACACACTCAAAGTCTTGGGTCTTGGGGAATTGTGAGCCAGAAGGGTGCCCTTCAACAAGAGGTGGCCTGTTGGACACAAGCCATCAATTATGGCTTGCGTCAAGAGCTGGGGTGGCCCACCCATAATCTCCTTGCAGGAGGAGGCCCTTAAAGGACCCCTGCCTCAGTACATTCCCACAGAGTTTTGTAGCCCTCTTTGCATAGGTAAATAAATGGTGGCCCTAGTTTACTCTAGTACCCGGTGTCTTGCTTCTTCCTTCTGGATGTATGTATGCAATGATAAACGAGAATGATCTAAATGCGATACTTTCAGTGTCATTTATATTTTAGAAAGAGTTAAAATGGTTATTTTGATCAAGCATAGTACACTATTTTAACTGAACTTACACTTGTAAGCTTTTTGAGGGTAGAACTGGGTTAATTAGAATTATTGTTTCCATAATGTTCCTCTTCTGTAAACTTGGGGGGGGGTTAAAATACAATTTTTAAAAATGCTTCCTCTATTTTAATTTCTCTTCTTCATTAATTCCAGCTTTTTTGGAATCAAAATGTCTCTGAGCACTAGGTGCATATACATTTATAGGGGACATATTTAAGCTGTCTCCTAGCTCGACTGGAGACTACTCCGTTAGCAGACATCTCAATAATATTTTCTAGAATACGGAAACTTCAGTGTATGTTTTTGCACCAAATAAAACACAGAACAAGGATCTCCTTTTTAGCATGGATGCTACTGAAAGACGTTTCAGTTCTTCTATCAACACTAGAAGCAGCCAACACATTTAGCCAAAATACATTTTTTTAAAATCCGCTATTTTCCTCCTTTTCCTGTGACTGTTGGCAGCAAGAGAGTCTAATGAAGCCATTGTCAGTAAACATAGTTTATTTCACATCATAGAATGTGAACTGAAAAGTCATTCATGCATGTGAATGCACTACTGTTCAGGGAAGAGTTTCTTCCCATCTTGCATTCCAAAGCATGATTCATGAACTGACACTTCTGTTAATCAAATAAAGTGCGCTCCAAGCTCTGATTTTCTCTGCACGCCCCCCTACCGTAGTTTTACACCATTTGGTTTTACTACCACAGACAAATTCACAAGATAATGCAAAGGTAGGCTTTCCTCCCATTAAGCTGTTTGGCTTACTCTGTCGATCAGGGATGGGGAATGTCTGGCCACCCAGATGCTGTTGGACCTCACCATTGGTTATGCTGGATAAGTCTGGTGGGAGTTGTAGTTTACCAATATCTGGAGGGCCACATGCACTCCACCTCTGCTGCAGATCTTGCTTTCATAGAGATAAGAATTAAACCTAAGCTTAGAGTTTAGAACATGAGAAGAGCTTGGACAGATTAGACCAAATCTCTGGGAGAGTCTGACCCTTTTAGGTTTTCTAGTCTGCTTGACACTATGCCCTTTTTGACATACAGAGCAACACCTCCTCCAGTACGCCCTTCCCTGTCTTTCTTATAGAGTTTATATCCAGAGATGACCATATTCCACTGGTTCTTTCCATTCCACCAGGTTACCATAATGCCCACTTTATCTAGATTCTCCTTTAAAACCAGGCACTCCAGCTAGGGGATGTACCGCTCGGCCTCCAGGCAGGCGTAGCGGGCCAAAATTGGCCCCGCTCACGCCCGCCGGAGGCTCGTGGGGCCTTACCGGGTCCCGTTGTGGCTCGCCGAGGCGAGCCGCCCGCACCGGTCCCATCGCGTCACTTCCGGGACCGGCGCAGCGGGCTCAAGCAGTGTGGAGAAATGCTCCGCGCTGCTCAGAAAATCGAGACGGGGGGCGCTGCTGCGGAGAGACGAGGCGGTGGTAACTCCAGCTCTCCCATTTTGGCTTGGAGGCTTCTAGGATTTGCATAGGAACACCTATACATGGTGTCCCTCCCCAGATGTCTCTGGCATGTGCATCTTCTGCCAAGGCGCTTAGGCCTCTTTGATTGGCTGTCATGTTTCACCATATGCTCATGGCCTATTTCCTTCCCTTCTACATTTGGACGATCAGAAACATTTTCATTTTCATCCCCTAGAGATGACTTAACCTGAACTGGATGCATCCCAGCTCCGGTTGGCTTTCCCCCAGGGTTCAGTTTAAAAGCAGCTCTGCCATCTTTTTTATGTTTAGCACCCTCCTCACCCAAGACCCCCATTTTCCATGAAAGCAGAGGAGCTGTCACCCAGGGATTGGGACACTGCTGTGGCCTCCTTGCCCTATTACTAAACTCACATGGGTGCTTAACTCACTTGAGTGCTGATACTTTGTTATTGGGGCTTCATGACTGGGGCTGAAGCACTTCATCACGGGGGCTCCTCAGAGAGCTGGTTCCCTCACAGGCCTATTTCCTTATATAGCTCTAGCTAGCTTGGTCCAACTGCTGCTGCAGCCAATCTGATTAGAGGGCCTTGTTTCAAAAGCGAGGGAGGCTGTGGCTGAGCTACTGGTCTGCACTAGCTTCCAGTGACTGTGCATGTAGGTCAATTGAGCCCCCTGGAAGTGGAGATTTTCTATCTAGGAAAGAGGACAATAGTCAATGGGTTGTTGGAGGGGACCACAGACATAGGGTAGGTGATTTGGGAAGGGATGCAGTTCAGGCTCCACTGGGATGCAAGGGGCTGAGGGGCTGGCACTGGGCATCTGATTTAAGAAGGGATGTGGTTTGCAAGGGCTGAGTCCTTGTTGTGTGTGTGGGGGGGGGGGCTTAAACAAATGTTAAGCTGAATTCTCAAACTTGAAACTTGAGAAGAGCCTATTTCTGGGCTTTAGTTTATGAGCTGCTCTCTAAGGCTTAAAACCTGAGCCGACACTGAGCCCAAACTGAAGCTAGTCTACACTCTTTTTTGTTTATAGTCAGATTCTTCCACTAGCTAGGCCTGCACAGTGGCTCTTGTCAATATAGAGCGATGTATTGCTTTTATTGCCCCTTTCTAATCTTGGGTTAGTTTGAATATATGGTTGAGGTTCTCTTCAACCACTTGGGAATCTCTGTTAGAGCAAGGCTGCAATTTTCTGCTGGATTTCCCCCCTGGGATTCAGCTCCCAACTGTAAGTTTGTAAAGGGTTAGCCTTCTGGGATTTAGCTCCCTTGCTATGCCTTTGTTTTGGCTTTAGATGATGGTTAATGAGTTTTAAATGATTACCTGGGGTAATTTAATAGATAAATAAGTAAACAGCACTTACCTTCTCCTTGTACGGCTTCTTAACTTGTTTGTGCGCTGATGTTTCTTCACTGGGGCTCTTCATGCTTACAGGTAGTGCCATGCTGGTGTGACGGGTTTTCTGGGTAAACCCATCGTGCCAGCAAATGCTATAGGTGTTGCGTTAAAGATCACTTATGCTAGTCGCACAAAATAATTTACATTAGTGGTACTGTTGAATAGGATAATGTCCTCTTAATGACGTCAATAACTGTGTTCATTAATAGGGATGGGGGGAAATGCTTGGTTATTATTTTAACGTGAACACACCTAACTGTTAGATCATATCCAGTTGTTGGCTGATCTTGGGTACAGATGCAATACTTCCACAGCTTCCCTGGAATCAGATGGAAAGGAGAGAGATAGCTGAGTGTTATCAGTAAACTGATAAAACCACACTCCAAAACTCCAGACAACCTTGCCTGGTGGTTTCACATAGATGCTGAATAACATGGACAATAACATGGACCCTTGTAAGATCCCCAAAGCCAATGACCATCGCAGTGAACAGAAGTCCTACCTTCTGAGACCCTGCTCTCCAGGCGGTAGACCCTGTATACTTGAAGCTGTCAATGGACAGCTTTAAAAGAGGATTAGACAAATTCATGGAGGAGAAGGGTATCAATGGCTACTAGTCCTGATTGGCTGTATGCTTCCTCCAGTATCAGAGGCAGCAGTATGCCTATGTACTCCAGTTGCTGGGGAACATGGGTGGGAAGGTGATGTTGCACTCATGTCCTGCTTGTGGGATCCCGTGGGCTGCTGGTTGGTCACTGTGTGAACAGAATGCTGGACTAGATGGACCCTTGGTTTGATCTAGCATGGCTCTTCTTATGTTCTTAAGTATTGGAACCACCATAAAACATGACTCCATAAACACCCTTTCCCAATGTTGTTGTTGTTGTTGTCTGGAAAGGTCCTATGTCTTCAGCCATTTTATTCTGTACTGTGTGATATTCTACAGCTTTGGAGTGGTTATTCCTCTTGGCACACATTTAACACATTTTTTATTTTTATTTTATTCAATTTATATCCCGCCTATACATAAATACCCTAGGCAGCATACAAACTCACAATCAAACAAAATCATACAATAACACACAACCAAAACCAACCAATACAATTAAGCATAAAAACAGAATAAAAATCCATAAAAATTGATATAAGTACCATAAAATTCCATAAAAATAGATTAAAAATTTCAACACATAATTTCTATTGAACATCAACTGAAAATACTGCCTCCGACAGTCTTTTAGGAATATATGTACTGAATGTACTTGGCAATCTGAAATATATATTTAAAAAGTGATACTTCCAATGGAGTGTTAAGTTGCCATATCTTGACCATAGCAGGAAAGAGAATTAGGGTTCTAAAGATATTCCTCTCCTTTCCCTCCCACATGCTGACTTCGCAGAATGCTGCATGCAGCTCTGCTAACCCAAACCTCGGAGCATCTATTGGTGAAAAACCCCTTCACTACCTCTGGATGATCATTAGGCCACCTGTCTATATGCAGAGCAATCCTATGGAGCTCAGGGAGGTGGGGATTCCTTGGCAGAGAAACCACCAATTCCTAACCCCTGCCCATTCATGCTGGCCGGGATGGAAGGTTTTGGGGAGCGTGGCTCATTCTTTTCTTTTTTTTCCTGCCATGGATGGGTGTTTTCCGATTTCCCTCCCATTGACTGCAATTGGTGGGTGGGGGATTAACTACACCAGCTTCAGGAGTGGCATAATTTGAGGGGCGGTTTTGAGGTGTATCAGGGGAAACAGTCTCCAGATCCTAGGTCTTCCTTGATTTGCCTTCAAGATGCCCCTTTTCAGCCCCTACCACTGTCAGAGCATCAATGGCGGAGGTTTCTTCCATCGCAATAAAGAGGTTGGCAATGGACCTTCTCCCCGATGCGCTCTCTCTGACCTCAGAGAGGGTGGTCTGTGATATCCTGTGGCCTTTGGGATGTCCTCCCAGGGATCAGAGGGTTGCACCCTTAGATTTAAAACAACAACAACCACCCAGATTACTGTTATATGATGTCAGGCAAAGAGATTACATTTTCTCACCCTTTTATTTAGCTAATAGCTAAAGATGTTACCTCATATGGGAACTACACATTTCTGGACGAAATGGCTTCTTAAGAAGCAATGGCTTCTTAAGGCTGCATACACTAGCCTGCATACACTAGCCTTCCATTTGGTGCCCTCCAAATGTTTTGGACTTCAACTACCATCAGTTCTAGGCCAGCATGGTCAATCGTCAGGAATGCTGTGTGTTTTTAGACTACGTACATCTGAAGGGCACCAGGTTGGGGAAGGTGGCTATACACTCTTACTTGGTAGTATATCCCATTGCAGTCTATGGGGCTTACTTCTGAGTAGACATGATAGGATTGTGTTGCAAGGCTGCAAGCTGTTTTGAGATATCTCTACTACCCAGGGTGAGGCTAAGACTAGAGATGCTTATGCAAATACTTATGAAATTCTTACCATCCCAATTTCTCCCTAGATTTTGGTGTTCTGAATTACCTGGTCTTGTCTGCAGAGCAGCCCAGATACATTAGCACTCTGCTGTTCTTCCACTTAAAAACAACAACAACAACAAACTTCTGGACTTTCTATAGGCTGCTGCACATGCATTATATGTTGCAACTTTCAGTCCCTTCCATTCATTTTCAGGTTACTGGCATGTGCCAGCAGTGCCACGCATTGATGAAATGCATATAGCACATGAGGGAATATTGATGTGATGGTGCACACAATTCCATCAAGATTTCTTTCATGCACTGTGCTTGCATGCGTCGGTAACCTGAATGAAACAAATGAACTGAAAGTACTGAAGACTGCACCAAACCTTGCACATGACAATTCCAGAAATAATTTTAGAAATTCTCTATGAGAAGTTGAAAGGATGATGGAGCATAATGTTGGGGCAGAGTGAATCCTATTAGCAGAACAGAACAGGAGAAACCTACACATTCCTAGCTGAAATGAGTGATCTACCATGTGCAAGTGTGACAGAGAAAAGATGGAAGATGGATTAGTAGATGGTGGAATGTAGTCAAAGCTGAACACCTTTACATCACAGTGTAACTGCAGTGGGGGAGATTTAAGTCTCTCTCTCTCTCTCTCTCTCTCTCTCTCTCTCTCTCTCTCATTAAAATCCATGGAACTTAAAGCAATCATAGACATTTACCTGGGAATAATTCCTATGAAACTCAGTGGGGCTTACTTCTGAGTAAATTGCACTGTAAAAGTGCTTAACTGTAGCTGGATTGTGCCCTAGGAAAATACAACATGGAACAATAATTTATGGTGTTTAAAACTGAGCCTCCAAGGGTGCAATCCTATGGCTGCTAGACAGAGTCTAGACAGCCATAGGAAAGGTCGGAGTCCAAGGTTGGCGCTGGGACTCTGACTTCAGAGCACCCTCTCTCTGCCCTCACAGCCAGGGCAGAAAGAACAGAAAGAACAACACCGGCTGCAGTTCCATGGTCAGAAGACTGACCATGGAGATGGAGGTTTGTGGGTGGGGAGGGGAGAAGTAAGGCTCTGCCTGCCACAATATGATGGAGCCTGGTGATGCCTCAGCCTCTCCGCCTCGCAAGCCAGGATGAAAGACTTAGATGGCCAAAATCAGCTGCCTAAGTCTTTTGCAGGGTGAGAGGAGTGCGGAGGTTGCCTTCACCTCTGCGCTTCTTCTGCCCTCCAATGGAACCCCATAATCCTCCAAGTTTGGAGGGTTACAGGCAGCCACATTGGATTGCGCTGCCTGAGACTTTCAAGCATTGCTTGTACAAGGTTCTTTGGTAAATTTTTGGGTGGAAAGAGGGCCCTACCAGGGATAGTGCACCCTCTATTCTTGGGGTAGGCAACCTGATGCCCATCAGATGGTTTGGACTACAACTCCCATGAGCCATAGACAGCATGACCAGTGGTCAGGGATTATAGAAGTTGTCATCCAAAACATCTGGAGGGTACCAGGTTGCTTACCTCTGTTCTACCCTCTATATCAGTGGTGAGGAATCTGTGGCCTTCCAGATTTTGTTGGACTACCATTCCCATCATCCCTGATATTGGCTATGCTGTCTGGGTCTGACGAGGGTCACATTCCACAAACATCTGGAGGTTCCCCAACCCGACTCTACACAAACAGTTAAAATATTTTTTGTAAAATGCAGAATGTCATACTTCTTTCTCCCAATTCTGACCATATCACAAAGGACAATGAACTTCTCAAATAGTTTGATAAATGCAAAGTGAGATGATGCCAACACATGCAGCTACATACTCCCAAAGAGGACCTATCAATTTACTTTTAGGGGAAGCCAGCACACTGCTCCACTTCCAGGACAGAGGCACTAACTGGGGAAGTTGTTACATCTGGTTGTGCATGGAGAGGCCAGGCATGTTCCACCAGGTGAAATGGCAAAACTGAAATCTGAACATTTGGGACATTTAGAACTTTCATATAGAGCCAGTGTGGCGTAGTGGTGAGAGTGTTGGACTGGGACTCGGGAGATCCGGGTTCTAGTCCCCGCTCAGCCATGAAATTCACTGGGTGACTGGGCCAGTCACTGACTCTCAGCCTAACCTACCTCACAGGGTTGTTGTGAGGATAACATGGAGAGGAGGAGGAGGATTATGTAAGTCGCCTTCGGTTCCTTGCAGGAAAAAAGGTGGGGTATAAATATAATAAATAAATAAATAAATAAATAAATAATTCTCAGCTGCATTCATCTGGCAGCTAAACAGGGAGGACAGATCTAGCAAGATGGAGAAAACAACGTGGAAAGGCTAAGGTTCAGAAATGTCAAATCAAATTCAAACACCTGGGTTATAATATGATCATTTATTTTTCCCCAAAGGGGATCCTACAAATAGATTGTATCTCTCCGGTGAAAAATTGTCTCTGCTGTGCAGAGTAGTGCAATATTAATGCCTACAGAAAAGTCTAGGATACTTAGGTGCTATGTTTGTTGAGGAGACTTTATACTTCCCTTAGTGATTTCCTACATAAATCATAGCTATTAAATCATAATATCCTGTATACATGCATACCCTGTAGTTGTCAAACTGAATTCAGAGAAGGACTATAAATGTGGTTAGCATTTAGAATGGGTCAGCATTTTCATCTCTAAGCAGAGATTTTGACATACCTACAAAGCTACAATCGGATAACAGTTTGAAACATGACTGATGCCAGACATTTCGCTTCACCCCACCCCATGGGAAGACGACCTCTTCCTTTCTCCTACTCTTTCTGATTTGTAAGGGGGCATGGGGCAGGAAGAGATTTTTTCCTTCTTTTTAAAAAAACCATCTTGCTCCTTTGCAGGTTCGCATAGCTAATGAACCAAAACAAACAAACAAAACCCTTTCTCTTAAAGCCCCCCCACACACACACACACAGAGGAACAAGCTGTAAATGATCCAAAACGCATGTCTACTCAGAAGCAAATCACATTCTCTCCAGTGGCCTTGCTTCCTGGTAAATCACATTGATATCAAAGGAGCTTGTGCTTGGGAAACTTAGCACAGGAGGAAGTCTGCTTTCAGAGATTGGTTTTGGGTGGAAAGGGAAAGGGTGTGTTGATCCTGCTGGCTTCACCCCACGGGAGGACGGCTGGAGGATGGTCTATTCCCTTCTCCTTCTGTTTTGTGAGGGGGCATGGGCCAGGAAAAGCTTCCCCCCCCCTTTAAAAAGAACAATCTCTCTCCTTTGCACCTTCGCATAGCTGATGAACCGAACAAACCAACCAACAAACCAGAAAACAAAAACCAATTTCTCTTAAAGGGCCATTTCCCCTGCGTGTTCAAGGCAAAGCCCGGTTCTACTGCTAAGGAGTTAGGTGTGGGGTGGCAAACTGGGATGACTGTAGTACATTTAATGAGAGTGTGCCCTGTGAGGAGTGACTGTGGAACATGAATATAGCAGTACTGTTCTCCTAACTTGACAATATACCATGTAATGTAGATCCAGCCATGCTGTGAATTTTAAATGTATTGGTTGTGTAGATTGTGATATGTAGGTAAGTGCATTTTGTATGTGATATCTTTTGCTATTTGTTTTTAGGCTATTTTTGGGCAGTATAGAAAATGAATGAATAAATAAATAATTTTTAAAAAATATTAGGACATCTCCTACATCTGTGGGGTTCAGGTTTGGGTTTCTGAGAAGTTTCCAAAAGGTCTGGCTCTTTTATAGCTCAATAATACCTTTTAATGGTTTTGTGTGTTTCAAAATTGCTATTTGGGGAATATTTGTTGGTGCTGGATTTGTGCCACAGTCTTCTGGAACAAAGATGATCTTATAGTTTGGGGAATGGGTTTTCATAGTTCCCATGTATAGTGTGGCCATGTGCCCTACTTTACAGAGGACAAGACCTCTAATTTGGAGAGCTGTCAAAGGACAGTCCTCTGCTTGAAGGCATCTTCTATCTGAAGGGCTGTCCAGTCCAAGGCTGGTTTAAAGAACCATAAGGAGGGAAACCAGCAGGAGCCTCGTCGGAATTGCCAGTCAGCACTGAGCACCAGCTCACCTAGTCAGCCTTCTCCACTATGGTGAGATATCTTGTATTTCTATTTACATTATGGTTATTATTTCTAATTTTGCATCTATACATATAAATTAGCACGTGCAGATTGGTGTCCTCTTTTTTTGGTTGTGTATTTCTTCTTCTTCTTTTGGCAACGTGTAAGCAGCCACCCTTCCATGTAAAGTCATGAAGTGGCTCTTCTCCCTGGAACATCGGAAGCTGCCTTATACTGAGTCAGACCATTGGTCCTTCTAGCCCAGTATTGTCAACACTGACTGGCAGCAGTGGCTCTCCAGGCATTCAGGGTAAATGCCTCCCTGCTAAAAATTGGCTAGAAGGGGGTGAAGGCCCCCCCTGCCAAGGCCACTATTGCCCCAAGGGTCCTTGATGGGGGGTGGACTTTGCCCCCCATCCAGCTATTTTTCAGCAGGAAGGATTTATTTCCCTCCCTATTTAAGCTAATGGAGAAATTACTCCATTAGCTGGAACAGGGAGGGAACACCTCCCCCTGCTGAAAATTGGCTGAAGGTGGTAGTGGCAAAAGTCACACCCCCAACAAGGACCCTGTTGCCCCAAGCATCTTTGGTGGGGGTAGACTTCACACCCACACCCAGCCATTTTTCAGCAAGGTGGACTCCCCTCCCCCTCTCCATTCGCTTGCAGAGGGGGGAAATAGCTCGGTGGGTGCCTCAGCCTGGCCTTGTGGGTGCACTGGCACCCGATTGCATCATGTTGCGGACTGTTGGTCTATCCTATTGTTGGAATGGAGTGGAGGAGGTAGGTAGATATATTGATATTTATAGCACAGCGGCAGGTAGGCCATATTGCACCAGACACTAGTCTTATTGCAAATACAGGATAATTACGACATCAGCAACCTTTTCCCATCAATTCAAAGAGTCTTTAAAAGGAGGACAGATAACCAGTAGAACCCAGGAACCTGATTAAAGCTCGTAGATCAATACTGTCACCCAGGACTTGAGACTAAGTTTAGAGCAGGGAAGGGTATGCACAAAGGCCTGTTGTACACTTAAGAAGCCATTTTTAAGAGTGAGGGGAATATTCCACACTTATATGGCTGGGGCCTCCCCGCTGAATATATATGGATTGGTAAGCACTCCATCCCCAATCCTTAACAAAGCCAAGGCAACATGACCAACTTAACCTTAACCAAGCCAGGGCAACCTCCTTCCTTTGGTTCCTAAGTGGCTCATTTGACCACAAAGTATGGAGCAGGGGAGAGAATCGTGATTCTTGCTCTGAGCTTAGAGGAGGGCAGGATAAAAATGAAATGAAAATGGTGCTCAAAAGAACAGCTTAGAAGTGGTCCAAATTTGTTCAGAGAAATGCTGGAAATTACTGAATAGAGGAGATGGTTTAGAAGCTCATGGACAAGATCACAAAATGAGGTAAATGGTTTGGTTATTTATTTATTCCATTTATATCTTGTCCTTTCTCAGGGCAGCACACATGGTTCTTTCTTCTCACTCCAGTCTCATCCTCGCAATAACCCTGAGAGGTACATGTCAAATCCGCCCTAATATTTACCTAGAAAATGCCCTCACACCATTTGAGGGAATATTCTGTGGAAATATTCACCACACAAAATCTTCATGAAGGGATTTTTTTTAAATGTTCCACTTCAAAAAGTAATGTGGAAAGGATCTCAATGATGTTTCCCCTTCAAATGGAGTGTAGTATTTTCATTTTGCTCCCGTCTGGCAGACTAGATCCTCCCCCCCCCCATTATCCTTGTTTGTTCCCCTCACATAATGATGTGTGACTAACAAGTTGTTGTGGGCACAGGAAGGATGACCTTATTCTGCTTGTAAAGAGAAGGGATGACAGCCTCCTATACTGGCCGCTGGTGAGTGGGCCCATAATGAGGTAACCAGGAAGGATATGTCATACAGCGTTGTGACAATGACACAATCCTGAGTCACTGATCCCATCTGCAGCATAAGGAATATCTTGACTAGGTCTTTATAAACTTCACTAGAATCTGATTTTCCCAAACATAAAAAAAAAAAGAAGTCCTGCCTACTTTGAGAGAATACGGTAACACCAAAATAATACATGATCAGATTCGGGTTTTTTCCCCCATTGGTTAGGAAGACTAATTATTGATTTCAGTACTTTACAGAGTGAAGTACCTTAAACAGGGCACTGTTTTCCTTTGGAAATATGATCCAGATTCTTAGCTGACTACTCAGCTATGAAGATTAGTGTGTGTGGGTGGGTGTGTTTTAAAAAAGAATTTCCTGCAGTTTCCATTGTAATAAATTTGAACGCAGGATTCCATCAAGGCATATGTAGTTCAGTTATTGATTTCTTCTAACAGGTGCAGAAAATAACTTTCATATATGCATGTAAATCAATTTGTCCTGACCTTTCCTAAAATTGTGTTGCAAACTCTTCATTTCCAGAGAATTCGCATATGTATTCCAAGTCCATCCTCCTAAACATCTTTTCAAATTGATTTGTTTATCTGTTGCAGTGGCGGCAGCTGGTAGAATTTGGAAACGGCAACTGTAATTAAGGGACAAGGCAGAGAGAGAGAAAAAACTGTAAAGGGAAAATGACCCCATCTTTTCTTCAGCTGCTTATTAAGCAAACTTTATTTATTTATGATATTTATACCCCCCTATCACATGGCCCTAGTCTAACATATTTTCTGTGAAACAGAAAATCAGCCCTCTCTTATCCTGGATTTTGCTCATAAATGGATATGCTAACTTTGAATTTGGAGGTGGGAGGTTTAAGACTAAGGTAAATGTTACTGCCATTAACTCCTAGGCTGCTTGGAAAAGCCCATACTGACAGTACGATTCTGATTTACCAACCCATCAACTTGTTATCTATGTAAGATTCCTAAAAGAGTACCAGCAATTTTGTAATGGAGACCAAACCATTTTCTATAACTGGAATAGAAATAATTATGTGGTCTGTTAGCAAATCTTGATGCTAAAACTTGATTGTGCTGCCACAATCAGAAAAATAAATAAATAAATCTGATTGCACTGTCACATAATGTCACAGATTGTAATTGAACAGACACAGCAGGCAAACATTTAATGTGATTAGCTAATTTCAATGCCATTTTCCTGTTACCTGGATCATTGTTTCCTCACACTCTATGAAGATAGGAGCAGGAAACTGCTGTCATTAGAGCTGGTCCGATGAGCTACTGAAAAGATCTTGTGTGTCCTAAATCGTAGGAAATGCGTTCTTCTTTTTTGCAAAGTAAGATGTTAGCACATTTCCGAGTGCATAACTTTTACATGTTAACATAGTAGGAACTCACAATGATTGCAAACTAACGGCATAATTCTGGCCCACGGCAGGATGCTCCGGCTCTTCTTGCCAAGTCTGGGTGAGGCATTAGCTGACACAGCATAAACTATTACAATAGCTGACACGGCACTAGTATCAGTATTTGGGATTTCTTAGCTGATGCTTAGCTCTCTCCCCTGCTCCTGCTCTCTTGCTTTATTTCCTTTGCTTTTGCAGGGACAATAATAACTCTGTGTTGTGACCTTTAATGGTCTCAAGGAAGGCCCTCCTTGTTCTGGACAATCTAGCGCAGTGGTTCCCAACCTTGGGTCCCCAGACGTTGCTGGCCTACAGCTCCCAGCATACCCAGCCAGCATGGGTAATGGCTATTAGCATCTGACATGCTATCTATTCTGTAAAAGGTTTTTCATAGATCATAGAGTTGGAAGGAGCCTACAAGGCTATCGAGTCCAACCCCCTGCTCAATGCAGGAAACTAGAGGAGGGGTCTCCCATCTAAATAATAATCAGGCCTGACCCTGCTTAGCTTTCCACGCTCAGACAAGCTGAGCCAGCATGAGCCACAGGCCTGTATAGGTAAATCCAAATTTCAAATCCCTACCATTAGGAAACTGAAATACATTTTGTAATGCAAACAAGTAGTAACAGTGAGTAAATTTTGAGGAACACATCAATCCTCTGGCGTCTGAGTGTTTCACAAAAGTACTAAAGTGCACCGATGTAATACAGCTATAGTGAAGGACTGCATTCAGTAAGCCATCTAAGGTTGCAGCCCTATTCACATTTACTTGGGAGGAAGCCTTATTGAACATAGTGGGGCTTACTTTTGAGTAAACATGTATATGATTGCATTGTATGTCTCCAAAGATAGTGTGCATAGGATTCCCTTCCTGATCCTTCTTTCCCAGAGAATACTGTGCTAGCAGTGGAAAATGTATCAGTGCTGCAAGTGAAACAAAAAGGGACTGAGCACTACTCTAGGTAGGGCACTATTGTCCAGTGCCAGTGCAGAGAATTCAGTCTTCACCAGGAGTGGCATTTCGGTTTCTTAAACCAGATTTCTGTCTGTGTTATATTGGGGATTAAGCTGCCTGTCTCTCCCTTAATTTTCCCTAAAGCTAATGCATTTCCCCAGTATAATTCCATTATACTGATCAATAATTATATATTGCTATACAGCTCCATACAAACCCCATGACTAAAATTAAATATTCCTTATTTTGCATTTTAATTTGGCCATTTTGATTTTCAATATAATAATAAACAGTGTGCTTTAAACATGTGTGAACAACTACATATTTTTTAAAAATCAGCATGAAAGCTCCAGGAAAAGTATTTGTAATCCAAAGTATTGTTTTAGCTGAAGGTGAATCATTGGCAGAGGCAACTGCCGACTTAGCAATTTGGATTCCACAGTTTGCTTTCCATTCCTGCTAACTGCGAGAACTCAAAAAATATACTAAGCCTTTTTACGGGATGCAGACATTATTATAGCATTTGCTAAACTTGCTGAGAATTGCATTTCCTAGGGTGCGCTTATGTATATTTTTGCTTGTCTCTGGGTATAATATTTACTTTGGATCTCCTCAAAAGGCAGCTTCACCCATCTGGCTGTGCACAGCTTTGGGGAAATGTTTGTGCCTAAAATCACTTCCCATCTCAAACATTATACTTTGAATTGCATTTGGAGATTGATTTTCAAGTTCCAACTTTGATAAAAATTACTCCTGAGTGATCAGCAGATCCTGTCTCTCATTTCTTGAGGTGTTCTACTGCCATAATCATCATCGAGTGGTTTCTGTAGATCATCACACCACCTATGGAATGGATAGGATCTGATTTACTTGATTCTAAAAGTGAAGCACAGCCAAGCAAAGCCCATTGCTTTGCTTTGGTGGGGAGGTGGATATGCAGACAAAACAGGAGTTACCCTTGGCAGTATCCAATTTGAGTATCTTGTATTGAGGCAGAAACATGGAATATAAATGCTTTTAATAAATAAATGTCCTACGCATTTTTCAGTACAAATGTGATCTGGCCATTTCTTGCATTAAAGGTAGGGATGCTGCTGAACCTCAAGAGTTAGTCAGTTCATACGTCAAATCTAGTAGATTCATCGTTCCCAAATGTGTAACAAGCCTGGTCCTCAATCCAATGAACTTTAGAATTAATTTAGGGATGTACAAGAATTTTGTTTCAGTTCACAAATCACCCAGACTTGCCCCATTTACAATCCCAAACACGAGCACAATTTAAAAAAAAATGGTTGCACATTCCTGAACTTGTAATCATGTTTGGAAAATGCACACTTTGAAATGTGCATTTTTTCATTTTTTATTGTTAAATCATTTTCACACTTTTGTCAATGAAGGAAAAGTGTACGCTTTAAAAAATGTGCAAATAAATGCTCACATTCCCTGTTCAAAATGTGCACTTTTCCATTTTGAAAGAACCAAAAAGCAGGTCACAAACGAAAATGTGAGTGAGCCAAACTGAGCTCTGAAGTGAAGCACTGAGAATTTCAGTGAGCTCAAACATCCCTGGTTCTCCCATCCCATAATCTGAATCTGTGCAGTCTGAATAACTAAGCATTTAAACACTGCCATTTTTGCACATGCTCTGATGTTGGTTCCTGCAACCCTTTATTTTTTGAAGGATGTGAAAACATCCTGTTTGCAACGCACATGCACCCAGAATGATATCACTTTAACCCTTTCGTTATTCTTTGCCAAAGGAACCAATCAGTCGAAAACTTCCTCTGCTTGCACCACCATCACTAACTCATCTTCTATGCCACTGGACTGTAGTAAACAAAGCACATGTGAAAAGAACCAATCAGAGAAGGGTACATCATGATACATGATGTCATGACACACAGATTTGGAAAATAAGCCATTATGCATGTTGTTCCCAAAATGCATTTCGGTTGTGCACATGGCCAACATTTTGGAGAAATTCTTGAAATAACAGATAACTTTCATTCAGATTTGTAACACTGGATTTGTAACTGGTGAGCCAATTATGATTTCTGATGGGGTAAGTTCACCTCTGACTAATTAAGAGTAGGAAGAGCTATTTCTTGGCAACTGAGACAGAGGTAGCAATTCCACCCCACCTTCATGCAAAGTTTCAGTTTGCAAACTGGATGTATGGCACAAATTGTTGCTTGCCTAATTATGGCTTCTGCAAATCCTTGTTGAGGTGGCTTGTGTTTTCCTAATTTTGGAGATGATGCAACTGTTAAGAGCTCTAAAAAGTTAGGTTTATTTCTTCATTTGGAGTCAGCACTGGACTGTAGGTTGTCTGGGGGACCAAACTACACTCCATGTTAAATGAGTGTTTGCATTTAAAGTGTGTCTTTTTCTTCTTCTAAACAGCAGCCATGGGAGGATCAGGACCTCAGCATGCAAGGAGTTTAACATTTCCCCCCTCATTGTGGTCCCCATGGGAATCCCCTTCTCTGGAGTTGCTTTTAGCTCTGGGAGGGAAGCTTCCATTGTTGCCTTTTGGGAAGGGCAATTTTCATCAGAGCCTTGATGGAGGGAAAGGGTTTAAAAATAAATAAATAAATAAATAAATACCCTCCCTGAAAATTGTGGTCCTGATCCAGATTGTGTGTGTGTGGGGGGGGCAACTGTTGGGGGGGGGGGGAAACAGAAAATGGCTTGATCTTCATTGGCACAGCACTTTGTATATTCTGCCCAAATCTTAACATTGCCTGGAAGAAGCCATTTTCACTTATTGGAACTAGGATTCTAAGGCCCAAACTACATAACAGAAGGGATGCATGGATGTTGCTGGTCTGCATCTCCTCCTCCCTGCAGTCTCCCTGATGATGTATACTTAAAGAAGATGCATGGTGAGCCTTGAGTTTCCCCATCTCCACTATACTTCATTGTTTGCCACTTCTGGGGAGCAGGAGACTTTGAGTGCGGTTACATCCCAGGTCTTCTTTAGCCAAATGTTATTGGGGAGACATGGGAAGGAGATGCACCTTGGCGGCAGCCACACAATCCCTGTAATGTGAAGTGTTGATGGACAAGCCACCTTGCACTTGTTCTGAAAATTAATTGGGCTTTGAGTGTTCAAGTCTAGCACTCAAAAAGCCAAATCCCACGCAATCATCTTTAATCTTTATTTAATTTTAAATTATTTAAGGCTACCTTTAAGGGTGGCATGGCACCATCTTCCCTGCCTCTGCTACTTCCCTGCCCTCTGCCACCAGCACTTCCACTCCCCAAGAAGATAGCCTTATCTTGGGGCAAGGGGAGGGGGTAACTGGTAGTGGGAAGCAGGAGACCAGGCCCAGGTGGCTTCCCTTTAACTGTCAATAACATCCTGAGCACTGACTACAGGCTCCGTATTACCCATCAGGAAATGATGCATCGAGCATATCCTTTGTAGTGACTGAGAGATCCTGCAGAGCCTCTTCTGGCCTACTTTTCTCCAAGGTAAGGCTGTTTTCTTGCGGCGGGGGGAGGGGGCACTGGCATCAGAGGCAGGGGAGCGGCAGAGGTGTTGTGAGAGCCCCCATTTTGACTCAGGCTTAGCTTGAAGAGGACTGGACCAAACTCAGTTGGGACAACCTACCCAGGGGGGCAGGGAGAGTTCAGCTTTCAAGCTCCCCCCCCTTTTGAACACTCTCTCAATCTTTACTCATAAGCATGCAGCAGGTGGCGAAGAAAGGAATTCTCATTGAACGCTGTGGAACTTACTTCCAAGTAAGCATGTTGAGCATTGTTCTGCAAAAATCACTGAGATTTAGAACCACTTAACACGGACTGCTTTGCCCATCATGTGTTACTTAGATACACTGACATGGGATGACATCAAGGTCTCCGTTTTCAAATAACCCATGCTCAAGTGATTTTACAGGATTTTGACAATGACTGGGTCAGATTCAGAGGCGCAGTAAGAATATGAAGGAGCTGGAGGCACTTTTGTCCTTCAGATGTTAGTTCTCTCATGTATCAAACGTCAGTTTTCATAGCAATTGATATAAATGTTTGAAGACTATGCATAATTGATCTAGGATAATAGGTAAGCTTATCTGTATAAATTTTTTTTTAATGTTCTGGCCAATGAAAGTGCTTCTTAAAAAAAAACTAGTCTAAAAGATGGAGATAGTTACTGAAATTACATTAAGATTTCATGATAGAAATCCGCAGTCTCATTAAGTAGTGTATCAATTTAACATATGAAATTGGGAGAAACCTGACTATGTCAGGAAAAATAAAAAGTTATCATTAATGAACAAAAGTGCTATGATTGTTTTTAAAAATATATTAAAGCTAATTCTAGGCAATTCACAAGATTCAATTTTCAAAATAGTCTAGGAGCTACTTTTCTGAGATTAAAATTAAGGAGACTTAGAAATTGACAAATAATTTTCTGTAAAATTTGTAAGGTAACACAGAACAAAAGAGGATGCATATCGCTGAAAATGACAATGGTCCCAATCCAGAAGTCCGTATGAACTGAAACAGGTAGCAATTCCACCCCACCCTTGTGCAAAGTTTCAGTTTGCAAACTGGATGTATGGCATAAATCGTGGTTTGCCTAAATTATGGCTTCTGCAAATCCTTGAGGCAGCACATCTTTTCCTAATTTGGAGATGGTTAAGAGCTCTACAAATTTAAGTTGGGCAAGTCACTGACTCTCAGCCTAACCTACCTCACAGGATTGTTGTGAGGATAAGATGGAAAGGAGGAGGATCATGTAAGCTGCCTTGGGTTCCTTGCAAAAGGAAAAAAGGCTGGGTATAAATGTAAAAATAAAATAAATAAAATAAAAACCCTTTGCCCTCTAAAACGCTCTATGGTCTAGGGCTAGAATATGTTAAGAAGGATATTCTTAAGATATCCTCCAGGTGTTTGGGCCTACAACTCCCATCACCTCTAGCCATCATGGCCAATGGTCAGGGTTATGAGACTTGTGGTCCAAAATATTTGGAGGGCACCAGGTTGCCTACCCCTGCCGTAACAACTGCCTTCACCCTAATGAATCTACCCACACATTAAAATCTTCATTGGAGGCCCTGATATACGGTGAGTGACTATGTGGGCATTCTATTTTCAACAGTGGCACCAAAGTTGTGGAGTAGGGAGATTCATCTTGAATCATTTGGGTGGGGGAGCACACATTCCCCACAACTTCCCTAGACCAAGAGAACCAGCCCGACTTCCAACATATGATATAACATCTCCTGAAATCTAGTACTGGTCTGATGGAAATGTTGCTGGTTCTAGACCAGGACTGGGCAACTTGTGGCCCACCAGCAGATGTTATTGGACTGCAACTTCCATCATCCCTCACCATTGGCTATGCTGACTACAGCTGATGGGAGTTTCAGCCTAACAACATTTGGAGAACCACAAGTTGCCCACCCATGTTCTAGACCTAGACAATCAGGGTGAAACCCTTGCACCGGGTGGTTTTGGCAACTGTGATTTGGATAACAGTTATCATCTATCTATCTATCTATCTAATTTATATCCCATCCTTCTTCACAAACAGTTTACAGGGAGCATGTCCCTTACAACAGCTTCACTGGCTACCGGTCTGTCTCCAGGCACAATTCAAAGTGATGGTAATGACCTTTAAATCTCTATTGGCTTGAGAACAGGCTACCTGAAAGACTGCCTTCTCCATGGGTTTTAAGATCTTCAGGAGAGGCTCTTCTCTCAGTACCACCACCTTCAGAAATGTGTTTGGTGGTGATACAAGAGAAGAGAGGTCCTTCTTGGTGGCTGCTCCCTGCCGACAGAGCGGCTAGGCTGGCTCCCTCTGTGCTGTTCTTCTACCAGCAGGCAAATAAGTTTCTGTTCAAGCAGGTCATCAGCATATAAACTGGTCCCTTGGTGCTGTTTTTATTCTGTAATTTTTGTGTGTTTATCTGTGTTTTCGTGTATCATTCATGTATTATTATAGTTTTTAATCACATTTTTATCTATCTGCTTTTAAGGTAGCTATGATTGTTAGCTACCTCGAGTGCAATTTTCCCGGTAGAAAGGCAGGGTACAAATCAAATAAATAAATCCCAGGGCAGGTCACAATCAAACATATTTCATAGAATCATAGAATCATAGAAAAGTAGAGTTGGAAGGTGCCTACAAGGCCATCGAGTCCAACCCCCTGCTCAATGCAGGAATCCAGGTCAAAGCATCCCCGACAGATGGCTGTCCAGCTGCACCTTGAATGCCTCCAGAGTGGGAGAGCCCACCACATCCCTAGGTAGTTGATTCCATTGTCTTATTGCTCTGACAGTCAGGAATTTTTTCCTGATGTTTAGGTGGAATCTAGGTTCCTGTAACTTGAGCCCATTATTCCGTGTCCTGCAAACTGGGATGATCGAGAAGAGATCCTGGCCCTCCTCTGTGTGACATCCCTTCAAGTACTGGAAGAGTGCGATCATATCTCCCCTCAGTCTCCTCTTCTGAAGGCTAAACATGCCCAGTTCTTTCAGTCTCTCCTCATAGGGCCTTGTTTCCAGTCCCTTTATCATCCTTGTTGCCCGCCTCTGAACCCTCTCCAGTTTGTCTACGTCCTTCTTAAAATATGGTGCCCAGAACTGGACGCAGTACTCAAGATGAGACCTAACCAGTGCTGAGTAAAGGGGAATTATCACTTCACACGATTTGGAAGCTATACTTCTATTAATGCAGCCCAAAATAGCATTTGCCTTCTTTGCAGCCACATCGCATTGCTGGCTCATATTCAGTTTGTGATCCACCACAATTCCAAGATCCTTCTCACTTGTAGTATTGTTGAGCCAAGTGTCCCCCATTCTGTAACTGCATTTGGTTTCCTTTCCCTAGGTGCAGCACTTGGGATTTATCCTGCCTTTCCTCCAAAGAACTCTGTGGGCTCGTAGTGGTGTGAGCAATCCTTGCAGCAGCTGGCTCACGAATTCTTCGAGCTAGTCGAGTTTCCTTCTCCCCCCTCCACTGCCATTCGAACCCAACTGAGTCACGAACAGCAATATCTTTTTGCTCGCTTGAGAGATAGCTCTCAGAAAGCGTTTGTGTTTCTTAATGCTTTTGTGTTTCTTAATCTCTGCACTTATATGCTAAATTTCTTGCTAAATTCCTACTAACACCAGCATGATTGTAATGCTGATTTGAGAACAGCCTCTCTGGCTGGCTAGATTGAAATAAATACTAGTAAATACTAGTCCTTTACATTCCTACTTAGAAAAAGCATTTTGTTACAGATTAGACATAATAATGTCATAATTCTTGTGAGATGCATTCTTGTGAGATGCATACATTTTTTACAGAGGAATTTTTAATAAACATAGGTGGTATAATTTATGATATTTTATATATTAAGCACATAAGGTAACCTTTTCTTCTAACTCTGACTGAGAGGAAAGCCTGCTGTGTAAAACCTCTGTCATATGCTAAGTTGGTTCTTCCTTCAAGGCTCCAGCGGCCAGACTGCTTCTTTGCATCTCAATTCTCAATAGTAATGCTAAAATCTAAGTCACAGCATCGACACAGGTAAAACCTGTTTAACAGCTCTGGTTCGCATCTGGCTCGCAGATCTCTGTGAGTGGGGGACGAACAGCTGGTTGAGATCACAAGAATCTTTAATTATGCTGAGTGATACGAGCAGAGCTTGCTTGAAGAAAAAAAAAATTGAGACTTTTTTAGCACATCTCTAGCGGTTGTCCCATTTGAGATAGTGGGCTGAGGGATAGAAAATGGCATAAGGTCAACTAGTCTGTACTGAGATCAATTGAAATCAAGCACACATATACAGCACACCAGGCCTCAAGGTTAATATTTTAAATCTTGGTTTAATGCTTAACACATTCCTAACACCTATATCCTATGCATCTCAAAAGGACCAGCCCTACTGTTAGGCAGAGTTAGGTGGCCACTACAGGCAGATGATTTTGGGTTGGGCAGTGTTGGGGATTGCTAAAAGAGCTGGGAGAGGATATTAAAAGTTATTATCTCTCCCCTCTTGCGTGTGCAAGTACAGCAGAGCTTACCTCAATTACAGTGGAAAAAACATGAGCGTGTGGAGCTGCTGGTTAAAGCAGCAATAGCATTTGGCAATTACAGGCTGCCCTTCTGGGCAGGCGGGATCTTCACCTGGTTTCTCCCTTTATGCTACCAATAAGACAAACAGTCTTTTGGAGGTTAAAAACAGAGTTTACTCACTCAGATCTTGCAGATTGGATACAGGCAGGCTTAAGAAAGTATTTACAGTTGTGCAGGAATCATCTGGTAGCTGATGTGTTCTGAACTTGGGAAAAGTTCAGGACTGCTTCTCTAGCTACATCTTCACACATGCTACACTTACAAGTTCATGGCTCAGAGTGTTTCCCGGGGCAGGAAGAGAAGGCACTGGCTATGCCCACATCCTGCACCAGGGAAGGTCTGGGTAATATTCACAGAGTGTCTGCTCTAGGATGCAGAGACTCTGTGGTCTCAATTACATCATGCGCCCATATATGGCTTGAGGTTTTGACTGCTCACCCCCAACAGGTGGCATGAAAGGGCAGCAAATGGTTAGATATTTATTTTACTATTATTGTATTTTTACTGTGAGGGAGGGGGAGAAACACTCATAGGATTTTATGCCTCAGATGCCAAAATAACACCTGCTTTTGGTATTATGTGGTGTTCTGGGGGAGAGGGGCACAATTTTGCAGCTTTTTCCCAGGCAGCAAAGTGTCTTGGGCCGGACCGACATCTGAATGCAACACACACAGGGGTCGTCCCCCCCAAAAAAGCCTGGATTGGTGACTACTGCTTGTGTACTCAACATTTGTTTCTATAAGAGCCATATTTCCAGTTATCAGAAATCCAGCAAACAGCTGCGCTTTGGCCCACTCTCAAGCTTCAGTAATAGTAGTGGATACGGAAAGCACACAAGGAAACTGTCATTACGCTTTCCCAAACTGGTCATTATTCTTGATGTTCTTTATCAAAATGTGCTGCTTAAATGTTTTATTTTTTGTTTTTTCCCCAGCAGAATCAAGAACAACAACTGCAGACCCAAGAATGTCCTTTAATTCCTGAACAAAGGGAGAGGCAGTGATTTTTTTTACACCACACTGTTGAAATAATCACAGTAGCCCAATTCTCACATGTATTTTTGATGTGGTAACGTCACCACCGTGTGCCTGGATTTAGCTTCAGTTGGCTTGTGTCTTTCCTGTTCCCTGAACGAATTAAGGCTGCAGAGTCTGGGCAGATGAAAAGAGAGAGAGCCTGATATCATCGGCATACTGGTGACATTTCATTCCGAACATGAACATAATCTTACTGACTTTATTTATTCATTTATTTTATTTAAAACATTAATATCCTGCCTTTCCACTATTTAGCCTTCAAGACAACTCACAGCATCAAAAGACAATATAATAATCCTGCAAATGGCAGAGAACTCGAACATGGGGATCGAGAGGATCCATTGAAACCAACATATCATTTTTTGGCAATGCAAACTGTAGGTGTGTCTCCCCAACCTAGATCAGGACAAAAGTGTGAAAGCCAAGGGTTAAACCCTCCTATCCCCCATGCTAGGGTTCTCATCTGTATTGGAGAAAGTGTGTGTTGAAGGCATAGAGAGAGCACCCAAAGACTGTCCCTGCCATGGCCCCTCCTCCTTGTGAAAGTGAGGAGAGGGGAAGACAAAGTTGGGGCATGAATCTGTGGTGCCTCCCTCTTGCTCCGTTCAAGCCACCAAAATGCCCCTTGAAGCTGATTGCGCATCTTAAGGGATATGGATGGCTCAGAGAAGTCAACACCCGTCATGAGAGCCAGCCCGACCGGCTCAGGAAAAGGAAACCTCCCCCTTCACCACCCCCACTAAGGGAGGCAAAGAGGCACAAAGCTGCCTGTCCGCAGTGAGTTTTCTAAGACACAGGGTGTCAAAAGAGAAGCGCCGCCCAAACTTTTGCAGCCAAGCCTCTGTCCCTCACCAAAGATTAGGTTTTTTTGAACTGGCAGTAGACCAAGAGCTAAAAGTAAAGCTTTCCAAGATCTCAAGCATGCCTCAGAGCTGTAGCTGCAGAAGCACTGCTAATGAACGCGAAAGTAACAGGCTTTTGACTCCATCAGGTCACTCAAGATGTGGAACTGCCCTCCTGTCAAACCCAAGCCTCACATTCCACTGAGTTCCCAGTCTGAACCCAGCCAGAAGCCTGTCCAAGATTACCTAGAGTAATTCAGAAAACCATTGCAGACTGACCAGAGTAACAGATGTTCCCCTGAAAGGTAGCATCATGTAAAAGTGAAGCTGGAGTAGAGACATTCAATTGCAAGCTCCAGACACAAACCACCAGATGGCCCTGTCTTAAACGAAACTCAGAGCCACTACATGTAAATCTACATGCCTGAGACAGCAGCACCCCCCAAGCCTATAGCGGAGAAAGGGTGACTGCCCCAGCACTAGGAGCTCCAAAGGGGGGGCGGGAGAAGAGGAGAAGAGGAATCTGGCTACCCCTACAGCCAGCCAACAGTAATCCAAAGTGCCATGTCAACTTAAGACAGAATTGAAAAAGTATTCTTAAAAATCTCCAGCATCAGCCAGAAGCTGCATAAAAAGCCAAAACTCAAACGGCCTGCAGCCTCAAGAAGAGAAAAGCACCCACCTTTTCTGTGTGCTGATTCAGCAAAACGCAAATTCCAGATTTGAAAGTTTTGAAACCCTGGTTTCAAACAGAGTCCAGATGCAAGAGGCATCTCCAAACTCAGCCAAAGAATGAGGAAAATGCCAAGGAAGGTGTGGCCCTCCTTCCACACCACTGATTGACAAGTGAACTGCCCATTCCCAGATGGACCGCACTGATAGTTCAAAGGTGAAGAAGAAAACAGTCTGCCAGCTTGTCTGCAAGGCCCGTTTTCTCCAAAAGGCCCATTGTGTACGCATACACCCACACAAGCAGACAACTTCTTCCCAGATCATGCCACAGGGGAAAAATTGTCATGACTCAGAAAGGCCCAGCTTCTGTCCCCATCCTTGTGGCCAGAGGAAAATGTTTGTAAACCCAAGCCTAAAAACAAGTAGTCTTGTTTGTTAAAAGGACGAATAACTGCCCCCAGGTTTTTGTTCTTTTTGCCTAGAGTACACTGTTCCAGATACCCCTGGACCTAGATGTCGTGTCCATTCGTTCCAGCCTGATGACCAAGTCCCAGTAAAAGAAAAAAGAACCCCTAGAAGCAAGGCTTTTCAGCATAAAAGACCCGCTGCTCCCTGGGTAGGCTTCACCCGGAAGCAAGCCTACTCATGGAAGAAGAAAAACCAGCATGGAGGAGCTATTGTTTAGCATCTGAATAGTGGACATTGCAAAATGTTGTTTGTTTTCTGTATTCATGCCAGCACCATGACAAACTGTTAAAGTAGTTCTGTTCTTGTTCCTAAGTGCATACTTTTTGCTAAATAGAATCCTGACTTAGTATGAAGACCACCCCCCACTCAGTTAAAACACCTGAGTGAAAGTGTTTTTGTGTGCTCAAACCCCTGTGCCAGGGAAAAGGAGAGTGCCATTTCCCAAGGCTAGTAACAGACTGAATGAAAGTTCAGCATTTCAGATTGTTGTGTTAGTTCCACAAGGCAGAAATAGTCACATGCCACCCATTGACATTCAAACCCTGCCAATGGGCATGTTCAAATGTTGCCATCCACAGGAGATTCCAATGGCAAACCTTGGACAAACACCCCCCAACTACAACTGGCACAACATTTTCCCAATGGAAGTGCTTGAACAGTTGTCCTTCATGTGTGAGGAACATCCCAATGTAGAGATTGTTATGACTGTGTACCACCACTGGGATAGCTGGACTTCACGGATAGAATATGGATGGAGCAGACTCAGGCCTTGTTCAAATTACCTACAGATCTTTGTACAATGATGTGTTAGATTTTTTGAGATGTATTAGAAGAGAGACTGCGAAGAGCTTTGCAGAATGCCTAGAGATTTTGAAGAATACATTCAAGGGGAGATCTGTTAGAGAAAAATAGACCCAAGGTATGTACAGAAAGCTCCTGCCTAGCTTTCACGTGTAAACAGACCTAGGTACATAGCTTGCATCAGAAGAAAACACAAACCCCATTTTAAAAACAAGCAAGTCAGACACACAGACGCACACACACAGTTCTGGCCGTACGCCTGCAGAAACGTGTTATCAGTTAGTTGGCCCAGAAGTCTGGTCTGTCCAAAGCAACCCTGAAGAAGATACTTTAAGAACAATGCCTCTCTGATCCTGTAAGCAGAAGGCAAAGGGCAAATTCCTTTGCTCATGCAGAAGAGCTGTTGCCAAGCAAACGAAGGGCAGAATGAGCCATAATAATAATAATAATGAATGGTAATAATAATGACCCAGCCAGACCCAGAACACCCAGGACCCCAGGTGAAAAAGGCATTGCCCATTCACATAGGCCACGCAGAAGCTCAGCAACAAGGCACCTGCCTTACACACAAGGGTTCCCAGATTCACTTGCCTCACAGCAGAAGAAAGGTCCCACTTTCAAGTCTGAAATGCCAAAAGACCAGTGTGACTTAGCATGACAGAGGTCTGAGTTAGAAAGCTGCACAGAAGACCCAGTCCCTGCATGTTCAGACAGACAGAAAGGTCAAGCAAGACCCAGCATCCCCTGACCAGCAAAAGTGACATTAGGGAACAGTCCTCACACAAGACAAAGGTCCAGAAGCCTCATGAACTCTGTGTTGCACCCTGTTAGTTGACCTAGATTCTGCCCGCATACCATTTGGCACTGCACCTGTTTTGTTTATCTGCTTTGTTGTTCCAGACAGAGAACCTTGAAGGTCTGTTTTGATTGTATTGTATTCGTTGTTCTGAATCGTATCCTTGGCCGCCATGTTTTCGCCTTAAGTTGTTATCTAGTCCCAAAAGCCTATTCCTGGGTGCTAAATCCCAGAATACAAGCGAGAGAAAGGTCCCTTTGAGTGATAAGATGCACCACTCAAAGTAGCAAGGCCCGATATCTTAGGTGACCTAAGAGGTCATGAGAAACCATGTCTTTAGCCAAGAAGATGGCCAGGTGGCCATCTATCTAACTAGACTAGAGATTAAAACTTGCCATGTTCAGAGAAACACATCTGATTGGTTGTCATCATAAAGGAGGAATGGAATCTAACTGGTTGGCACGGTTTAATGATTGTATCTGATTCGCTGAAAGCAAATCCATCCATGGCTGTAAAATGTAAAAAATGCTTGCCTGCCCCACTGATCCTTGTCCAGCTTTGATTTGGGCACGCTGGTCCTTTTGGTGCAGAAATAAAACTTTGAAAAACTCACTGCTGGTGTGTGCTGCTTCCCTTTCTCTGAGCAATTGAGTTTCTGGGGAAAGGACTCACAGCATTTTTGCAACACTTTGTGTGCCCTAGCAGGAAGTGGGTGTAGCTCAATGCTCTCCTCTTCCTGCTTGGACATGAGCTGTTGCTCGCTTGCTGTGATTCCAACAACATGATGTAACAAGAGTTGCTGGTCTGAACTCCATAAGTTCAGACCCCAAGTGATACCAAATGAACCTCTTTTTCAACTGTAAGAAACCCTTTTAAGTCTGCCTGAAAAGAAACTACTGATCTGAGTGAGTAAACATGCTTTACTTTTTAACCTCCACAAGACTGTGTCTCTTATTATTGTTTTGCGAGAGAGAGAAAGGGGGCAAAACCAGGGAAATCCAGTCTGCCTTAAAGCATCCTAGATCACCAAATGCTAACTGGCGAGCACTAGCCAAATCTAAGCTTCCTTTTAAGCTGAAAAGGGACCTACTCTGCTGATCTCATTAACGTGAGATAAGAAGGATAATATTCAATAATATGTCCTCGCCTAGCATCTTATTCAAGTTCCAACAATGCAACCAGATGTGATGGCCTGTTGCTCCCAGGCAATGTGGCCAGAAGGAAGCTGTGGAGAAAAGCCTCACACCGCTCCTTGCCACATTTCCTGGAATGCCATGGGAGTGACATGATGCAAACTGATATGGTATGGTGTGACATTGCTCCCAAGGCTTTCCAGAAAGTGCAGCCAGAGGAAAGCTGTAGAGAGAGCCTTGCAGGACTGTGAGTGGTGCAATGGGGAGGTGAACTTTACAAAGCAAGAAATAAATGGAATATCCACAGCCACCTCAATAAGGTTAAGTAAACTAAGCTAGACACTCCACCTCCAATTTGTGTGTGTGTGTGTGGGGGAGAAATTTCTTTTTTCCCCCCCTGAACTTTTGGGGGTTCATTTCTCACCCATCTATCCAACAAATTGTCAGTAAAGGATTTTTTCTCAATCTTTGTCCCACCATTAAAGATAATGTACACAAATACAATGTTTAAAAAGACCTGAAATAAATGAAAGGATCTCTTGATTAAGGGGGATGGGAAAGTGCCTTATACCTAGTCAGACCATTAGTCCATCTGGCTCAGTACTGTCTATACCAGTGTTCTCCAGCCTTAGGTCCCCATATGTTTTTGGCCTACATAGCTGGCTGGGGCATGTTGGGAGTTGTAGGCCAAAAACTATGGGTGTATCACGTACCTTGGGGGGGGCTCGCTGTTCTCCGTGACTCGGTTCTCCACCGCCACGGCCCGATCTCGCTCTTCTGAGCGGCGCGGAGTGTTCTCCGCGCCGCTCGAGCCACTGCCGCCGCCGCTACCGCCGCCGCCAGCGTGTCACATCCTGCTGCTCCAGCGCACTGGACCCCCACGCTATGTTTTTGGTGGGGAGAACCAGGGCAACAGGGCTTAAACAGCCCTGTTGCCCTGGTTTCCCCCGCCAAAAACATAGCGCAGGGGTCCAGTGCGCCGGAGCAGGGTCCCGTCGTGTCACTTCCGCCGTGCCGGAAGTGACGCGATGGGACCAGCGCAGCCGGCGCGGCCGGCTCGCCGAGCTGGCGAGGAGGAAGGTAGGCCCGCGCTCGCCGCGGAGAGCCGCGTGCGGGCCGAGTTCGGGCCTCACTCGTGCCCACGTGGGAAAAAGTAACATCACTACAAAAACATATGGGGACCCAAGGTTGGAGAACACTGGTCTATACCATGGGTCTCCATGGGCACATTTAGAATTTTGAGAAATTGCCATGACAACCTGCCCCATCCTGCCCCTGGTTCCTCTTCTTCCCCTGCTTTCATCCCATCCCATCATCCACGGACACACAAGCACACATCACTTTTCTTTTCCATCAGATCTGGACAAAGGTTGGATCCAGCAGAACATAAAATGGATCCTCTGGAATGTTCATGATTTTCCCATGGGGTCCCATGCAAGCCACCATCAAATTAAAGCTTATATTGGTGTGCAGAGACTGCATGGTGAAAAATCACAGATCTGGCATTGCCAGCAGCACCGTGGTACTGGCATGCCTCTGAGGCACAGATCCTCTTGGACTTCCATGATTTTTACATGAGGTGCCAACAAACACATCTGTGCATACAGAGGTGACATGTGATTTGCTGGTGGTTTGGTGGGGACTGCAGCCCCCCAGCTACCCAGTAAAAAAAGCAGCAGCAACAACAACAATGGCTCAGAAGGGACAAGGAGAGGAAAGCCTCAGAGGTGCTGCAGGAGGTCCTTGTGGGTGCCCTGGTGCCCACAGAGCCACCTTGGGAACAGTAGGTCTATAGTGACCAGCAGGAACTCTCCAGGATTTTGCTCATCCCTACCTCACCAAAGAGAACTGTACAAGCTTCCTGTGCATAATGAGACTTTGCCTGGGTGTTCTAGTCCCCACCATGGGCAGCAGCTTGGATTCCAACCTAAATGAAGAGGGGCAGTCAGAAGACTAGCAGTGGAGGCCACAGAAGAGCTATAGCCAGACACAGCCCCTGACGTTGGGCCTGAGCTAAGAAACTCCTCAAGAGGGATCCTCAGAGACCACAACCCATGAGCCTCAGGTTCCTGAGGAACCAAGCATCTCCCTACTTGGAGTCCTCATTGCCAAATCATCAGGCAAGCAACAAGACAGGAGGGAACTAATGGAGAGGGGATGAAGTGGTAGGTTCCCAGCCAAGAGACTGGCCATTTTAAGCTTACCACTTTCCAGGAAAGAGGCCGACTGAGAAAGGTAGTCTGGGCAGAGAGGGCTAGACTCCAGGCCTTGTTGGAGCAAATTATTTACTTCGGGCTCTCTGAGGTTCTGCAACGTCAACCTTACCTGCTAGATTCCACTGCTCTCAGATGACTTGACGGGCTCCTGGTCAAGGTCAGAACATAACAATGCACAATTATATTTCTTACACAGGATCTAGCTTCTGACTCTTGCTTTATGTTCTGACTCCTTGCTATTGATGCCCTGGCCTTCTAGATCCTGGATCCACTAGCTCTGGCAAGGGTAAGCTATTTTGTCACTCGATGAAAGTAATTTAATTTTGTAATATTTCATTTTTAACCTACATATTAAATATTATTCATTGTGACCTAGGAATATTGCTTCAGTTTGTCACTCATATTTTACGTTGGTCTAAGAACTCATGCCATGCTGCAACTCAACTGGATGTGTCCCTTTTAGAGTCATTGTCAACTCCCCCCCCCCCAACTCCAAATGCTTTAAAATAGCCTTCCCCAACCTGGTTCCCTCCAGATCTCTGGACTACAACTCCAGGCATTCCTGGCCATTGTCCTTGCTGACTGGGGCTGATGGGAGTTGCAGTCCAAAATATCTGGAGGGAACCAGGTTGGGGAAGGCTGTTTTATAATAAAAACCAGACCTTGGTTGCGGTACGTGTTTGGATTCCAGCCTCGGATGCATGTTTTTGTGCCATGATGGTGCTGGACTTTCCATGCCACCAAGAAACTTTTCCTAACAGAAAGAGTGCTGGTGAGGTTGGCCAGTTATTTCCTTTAGGCAAAGAACACAAACTAGTTAGATTTTCTTAGATGTAGCAGCAAATGTCTTCAATGTAATTGATAAGGTGGGGATGGGAGGCTGCTAATGCCTTGGCAAAGCCTGGCAGCGATAGATTAGGTTTTGCTTGAATGGCTCCAGAGTTATTTTCTCCCTGAGTGACCTAAGACAATTGGATTGAATGATAACTCATTTTGCCCTAGGACTTATTTGAGGTGGGCTCTTCTGTATTGCTACTCGGTCTGTGCTTCTGTGTGGCATTACTTGCAGGTTGCTAATGGAGTGACTGATGCATGCTCTTAAAGAAACTCTGTGAGGGATTAATAACTACTTAGATGTTTATTTTATTGTTGATAATTGAATAATTTTATCCAACCTTTAGTAGCAAGTGTTTAAAATTTACAGAGCATTTGGATCAAGTCCAGTCTAGACAACTGGCTCAGATCAGAAGTGTGTGTTGTTACCAAGGAGGGGATCTACACTAGAGCCCCTTCTGTGTATCAGGGAACACTGTTGCGGTATATATGCAAAACGCAATTACCACTGTTTGGGCAAATGCTAATGAATACACCGTAACTAGTTTCCACCATGTTGAAAATGTGATCTCATGTCACAAACAAATGCAATTGCGGGAGAAGTAGGAGGAGTTGGGAACGTGATGTGTGCAGGGAAATAGCCATTTATTTATTTATTATATTTATACCCCGCCTATTTTCATGAAAGGAACCCAGGGCGGCTTACATAATCCTCCTCCTCTCCATTGTATCCTCACAACAACCCTGTGAGGTAGGTTAGGCTGAGAGTCAGTGACTGGCCCAAAGTCACCCAGTGAGTTTCATGGCCGAGCGGGTACTAGATCCCGGATCTCCCAAGTCCCAGTCCAGCACTCTAACCACTACGCTTTTAAGTTTCATTTGCTTTGTTTTGTAGATCCATTAAGCTTATGCACACATTCGCTGGTGTGAAGGAGCGGAGATTTTTAAAAATCTCTGGCTCTTTCCCGAAAGCACAAAGCAAACCCCCCCTCTCCCGTGCTGAGTTTTCCAGGAGTAAGCACCACTGAAGGCAATGTCATTTACTTCTGAGTAGACACATATATCGGGGCATTTTCAGCTAGTTGTTTGTCACCCAGTACTTGAAGCCGTGTGAGAGGTTTGTGCTATTTGCAGATTCACTCCTCCGTACCTGCACATTAGCAAATACTGTAAAAAAAATTTTTTTAAGTCCAATAGCCGGACATATTTTCTACCGAGGGGACCAGGGAATCATTGTAGAACAGCTAGAGAACTGATCTAGGTAACTGGATGTCCTACCAAATTTCTCAGTAACATAATGCAATTAAATAACTCCAAACATATTTAAAATCATGCTATAGCAATGGTACCGAAGCTATGTTTACCCCACAGTATGGGCAAAGCACGTCTGAAGGTACTTAGCTTAGATGGCTTTAAAGGGGGGTTAGATAAATTCATGGAGGATAGGTCTATCAACATCTATTAGCCCCAATAACCAAATGGAATCTCCATGTACAGATTCAGCATACCTCTGAACATCAGGTGCAAACAACAGGGGATGGTCATCAGCTCCAGGATTGGCACCTGGCATCCTTGAAAAGGTGCTAGGGGCCCAACACCCCATCAGGGTTTGCTGCCAATGCCTGCCCTGGGCCCCACTTTTTTTAAAAAATCAACCCAGTGCTCTGAGAAATGAAAAACACTTGGGTCTAGCTGCCATTTTAATTTCTCACAATGCCCCAGAGGAACACTTATGTCAGACAGAGGCTTTGTGGGAAATTTAAATGGTAGCTAAATGCAGCCACCTGCTGCTGCCCACCACTTTCTGCTGCTTCGAGCCAAGCCTGCTAGTGCTCACTGACACTTTGGGGGTATTTTCACGAACTCAGTACTGAAGTTGGCCCTGGTCACCTTCCTGCCCTGGAAGGTGACCAGGTGACCACAAATCTCTTCCAGTTCTTCCAAGGGTATGTGGTTGGCTTCTTGTGGAAACAACATGAAATGGATCTTGGTCTTATCCAACAATGCAGTCAATAACGTAGGAAGCTACCTTAGGTTCTTATGTGTTGTCACATGGTGAAAGAGATGCATCTCCTCAACAAAAGAGTTCTGTTTTATTGGGAAGTCCACAATAGGTATAGCTGATTCCTAAAATGTACAACCTCTGGTTCAAACCTGGGGTGAGTGGAAAAGGTCACAGTGTGCCAAGGTGATTGATGGGACAACCTGTGAAGAATATTACTTGGTGCTTTGTGTTAGCCAGGAATTGTTCTTGCTTATGGCACTGGCACATTCACTAAAGAGCTGTGGAGAAAACACAGATGTAAAATTAGACTATGCATGGCTTTGCCAAGCAGAACTTGCTCAGGATGTCTGCTTGTTCTTTTAGGAGGAAACTCATCGCCAATTTATTCCATTTGAAAAGGGGGAGGGGAGAGAAACAAGCTTATGCAAAAGAGGTACTTGAGCTAAGTGTCTAATATTCTTGAGTACCCCTCTGAGCAGAAATGAAAGCTGTACACTGTACAGGCCTCACAAATCTCTTCCAGTCAGTGTGCAGAAGCAGGGACTATAGAGAAGCACTGAGGACATAAGAATGCCAAAGATGTTCATTTTCAATAGGAATTAAGCTGTTTTGCCATTTAAAATGTCTGACTTTGATTAGGCCCACTGCAAAAGCCAGGACAGATAACGGCATTCAAAAATCTATTATGGATTAAATTTAGACCAGTTGCAGATTTTGCTGTTTTGCCTCAGACCCTTGAATCGCAGCACGGGTATTGTTAAAAACATCAACCCTTAGATGAGGTGCTAATTAAACAAATGCAAGGAGTAATTGGGATTACAAATACAGTGCCACATTATACTACTCTGATCATTTCAGGGAGAGGGAGAAGGAGAGAAACAGCAAAGTGCGAGTGTTTATATGCAAACAGGATTCCATTGCATTTAGGGATTTCAAAGAGATTATCAGAAAGGAAGCTGAAGAGAGAGATTTAAATTTGCAGGACACAGCTGTACATGGAGCTTCACATAAACATAATTACAAACAATGGACATAATCCATTGCGACCTTCTCTCCTGCACAAGTGTGATTGAGGTGAACAGAAGTGGCATTCATCTTGCAGCCCAAATCTTACTCATTTTGATGGGATATGTGCTAAAGCAGCTAATTATTATTTTTTATTTACTGTAATTTGACAAAAAAAAAAATAAATTTGAGTAACAGTTTTCAAACAGTTATTATAAGATAATAGTCATACCTATTGGTCAATAGAGCAGGCTGCTCCAACCTGGTGCCCCTCCGTATGTTTTGGATTACAATTCCCATCAGTCCCAGCCAGCATGGCCAATGGTCAGGGATGGTAGGCTGGTCTAGTGCAAAACTTCTGGAGGGACTCGGGTTGAAGAAGGCTGATAGAAAGGTAATTAATACCATTAACCTCCCATATGTTTCCCATTCCCTCCACTCCAATAAGGAATACTTAACAACAACTGAATGAAATGGAAATGCTATACCAACAAATACTTATTAAACAGTGTAATATAATATTCACCAATGTGAATAAAAATAAGCATAAAAACCATTCAAATAATGAAAAATAGTACTAAAGCTGGGCTGAAATTCCTCCCTTAATTTCCCAAAAACATTTTCCCCTGCAAAAATTAAGGGGGGGGGAGGGAGATTTTCTACTGATTTAGCTGGTGTGGAGTACTCTTTCTGGCAGTTGCTGGATGGGGCTGCCTTCCCCACAACCCCTGTAGAAAAGCACAGTGATGATGAGGTGACACAGCATCACTCTGACAGGGTTTCCAGGTTTAAAAAAAAAAAGAAAAAAAAAAAAAAGGCAGGCCCCAGCACCACCAAATACGAAAAACCAATCAAAATATTGGTTACAGAATGTAGAGACTGGGCAAATCCTCCACATGATTCAGCTCCCTCTGGCTAGCAACTGAATTGATGAAATGATGTCTGACCCACGTGACCATATTTATAGGAGCCACTTCCCAGCAGTGACTTGTGTGAGAATTCTTCGCAGAAATCTTTGCCAAGAAACAGCAGGCTGAGGGAAATCTGTCCTGCTTGTTGCTACATTTCTGCTCTCTACAGGCTGTCTTCAGGAGGAAGTTCATTTCTATTTTCACAGGGAGATACAGAAAGGTACTATCTCAGCAGCTTGATTCCTAGTTACTTCTCCGGAGCCCTCTCTAACTGAGGTGAAGCTCCCTTCCTTCTGGTCCTTTTCTTTGTAGGAGCCAAGGAGCAGAGGCTGACTTAAGGTAGAAAACCCCATCACTTCCTCTTCCTCATCTTCAGCCAAGGGCAAGCTAGCTCTGTCACTCAGTCACTGTAGTATTAAAGAAGAGCCACACACCACTTTGACCTTAAGCAGCAACTAGGGGCACCTCTTTTGTCTTGCCCAGCTCTTTTGCTGCAAGTGGGTAGCCTTTTCAGACTGTTCCTTGGCTGCCACAATTGTCCAGCCTCTTCTCACATGTATATCTCCAGTTGCTGCAGCAGCTGCTCTGCCTTTCCTCCTGTCTCACTTCTTGGGAGGCTTTGCCTCCTGCAGCTGTCTCTGCTCTCCCCCAGGGATGTTGAAGAGTCCTTGGTCTCAAGTCACGAGTCGAGTCACGAGTCTTTGGACCCAAGTCTCGAGTCCGAGTCCTTGGTCCAAAATGGTGACTCACGAGTCACGAGTCACTCCCAAAGCTGACTCCACGAGTCCCTATTAAAATCAATGGGGGTTTTCCCCCAACAAAATAAGGCTACTTCAGATGTGTGGCTTAAATAAATTCTAGGCACAAGTGTGCCTTTTTATTTCAAAACTCTGCAACTGATTTTGGCAAGAACAGACCAGGCAGACAAACCCAAAATAACCAGGCAGGCAGAGGAGGCAGGGAACCCCAAAGCAGGCAGGCAGAGGCAGCCAAACCCAAAATGTCTGAAAGGTTGCATTTTAGGAAAATGATTTTAAAAAATAAACTTGCTGTACTTCCTAAAACTTATCCATGTTGCATTTGAGGAACACGATTTTTTCTAAATGTTTGGCCCCCATTCTGGAACGGTGAGGTCGTTGACACGCATTTTGCAGCCTCGCCATGTGTGGCTGGGTTGTTGTTGCGTGTTGTTGTTTTTTAACCTCACCTGTCTCTAGCACATGTCTGTGTCTGTGTGTGGGGTTGTCCACGGGGGGGGGGGGTGGCGGCTCCAAAGCCAAAATCGGGGGGGGGGGAGATTGCGCAGCCTTAGTTAAAACTCGCTTCTTTATAACCCACCACGGTTCTGTCACCCCCTCAACTCTCTCCAGCGCCCCGTGTGTGGATGCGTAAGAGCGGCAGGTGGTCTACCCTGTGCCCCCAGCCACCATCAGCTGCAGGGGGGCGGAGGGACTTTCCAGCATGGGGCAACCCCCCACAACAACACATCAATCAAAATAAATCTCAGCACATTGTTGGGGCTGCGCTCCTGGTAGCCATCCATAGTGGCTGATCAGCGGCGCACCTCGCTTCCATGCGCTCTTCACCGGCGATCGTGCTCCTCTCCACTCCTTCTGGCACAGCCCAGGGATGTTGACGAGTCCTTGGTCTCGAGTCCCGAGTCGAGTCTTGAGTCCCATTAAAAATATTGGGACTCGAGTCAGACTCGAGTCAGAGGGGGGACTCAGTCCGACTCATGAGTCGAGTCCTCGAGTCCGAGTCCCCATCCCTGCTATCCCCCCTCCCTCCCACCCCACTTGCCAATCTCCCTCTGTCTTTCTGTTCCCAGAACACTGTACTGAGAAGGACCTGGGTGGGCTCCACAACAGAGAATGAATGGGGCAGGTTGGTGGAAAATCCTCCATGTGCAGTCACAAACACCAGTGTAAGCACACTGCAGTGGTTTAGATGTTACTTCTTCTCTGACTGTGCCCCTTAGGGTGTGGCACACGGAGGATTTTCCAGCATCTGAAGCAGCCTTCTGATTTCAACGTGAAGATTTGCCTGATCTTCAGCTGTCTGCAAAAATCTCCATGGCACAAACTCTGAACACTTATTTTCCTTGGCAGAGTTGAGCATGTGGAGTGCCAGAACTTGCATTAAAATGCTTCATGCTGAAGAAAAGATTTCTCTTTGAATAATCCAGAAAAGGTACATTAGTTTTCAGAAGAATTCAGTGTAAAACCCTTTTCAGTACTAAATTGAACTTGCAGGAAATTAAGGGTGCAATCCTATGTATGTTTAGACAGAAAAAAGTCCTACAGCTCCCAGCATTCCCCACCCAGCCATGCTGGTTGGGGCATGCTGGGAGTTGCAGGCCTTTTTTTCAGTCTAAACATGCACAGAATTGCACTTTAGGACAATTTAATCAATAATGTAATTATGCACAGGAAGAACACACACACACACACACACACACACACACAGTAGGGAATTAGCATTCCCACCTAGTATAAATATGAACATTATTCCTGGGTCATATTTGCTAAGTACCACTTCACATGTAGCAGTGCCAATTTTCTGTAAAGGATCATCTTGGATTCACTTGAAGAAGCAATCACGTGGAACAAGATCCATGAAAATAGAAATCACTGGTAGATGGGAACAACTCTTCTCGTCGTAACTTTAGATTGAAAAAGACCTCGATAGTGGGCACAGGCACGGATGGAACAGGCATAAACTTGCCATTATGTTCTAAAAGAAGTAGTTTTGCTTATTAATAAACCAGCACACCCATTCTGGACACTATAAAATCTCTTTTCAGTCTTCCAAAGCCACGTACAGGCAATGTGTGGAAGGGAGGGGGGTTGCGATCAAGCACCCATAGTTTCCATGCCCTCCTTTCAGCGCACTGTGCACAGGGTCAATCCATGCGTGGAGGCTGGGGATATGGGTAGCAGGCACAATGTGACTTCCCAATGTGTGGAATATAAACCAGGGGTGCAGATCCTCAGGTCTGGGGACCAAATTCAGCCCACCTGGGGTCCCAATCCAGGGTTCCCCAGGTGCCCACATCCCCTTTTATTTATTTATTTATTTACAGCATGTGTATACCACTCCATATCTATACAGATGATGAATCAGTGAACAATAGAAAGATAAAACAGATAAAAGAATTAAAACAATGCATTAAAAACAGGTTAATCATTAAAACCATGGCTGGTCAGCAAGGAAGGCTTCCTGGAACAAAGGTGTCTTCAGCAGGAGCCAGAAACAACACAGTGTTGGAGCCTGCATGACCTCCAGAGGCAGGGAGTTCCATGAATGTGGAGCCACCACTCTGAAGGCTCTTCTCTGGGTAAACTCCAATTGGGCCATAGGTCCATGTGGAAACTCCAGGAGAATGTCCTCCAATGACCTCAGTGACCGGGCAGAAAAGGGAGAAGGCACTCTCTCAGGTATCCTGGTTCCCAGTTGTTTAGGGCTTTGTACACTAGTACCAGAACCTTAAACCTGGCCCAGTAGTGAATAGGCAGCCCGTGCAGTGCAGCCCTTTCTCCCAACCATCAATCATTGGGTGGTTTCCTGTTTTTTGTGCAGTTTCTCCCCCCATTCTGAAAGGTTGAGGAGGCTCTCGTAAGGCTTAGTTATGAGTAAGAGCTTTAAGCTACAAATATGATGATATTTTTGGCCTCACCCCTTTTGTGTTTGGCCCCGCCCAGCACCAGAATGTGGCCTCTAAGAGCTTCTTCAAAATGGAATTTGATCTTCAGGCTGAAAGATATTCTGCATCACTGATATACAGTACATGGATTTGAAAGTCTTAAAAGGGGAGTGGGGTAAATATCTTCGTAAAATAAGACACAGTTAATCATAGTTTGTAACAAGGCCTAGCTTGATGCACACAACAAGTCAGTGTGCAGTCCCAGCAGTATCAACGCCAGCCCTTCTGTTGAAATGAATTTGTCACTACAAGGTAATCAATTTGAAACTAGAGTGCTGAAATGCAGCACGTCCCAAAAGCGATTTTCAGTAGAACATTGATTTCCTGGAGAAAATATCCTACCTTACCTTCAGAAGGTGAATTGGAGGTAAAATTATATATATGTAAAAATGGATTTATTTATTTTTGAATTGAGGGAATGGAATGATGGGAGTGCACAAAAGGTTTCAAGTTGATGAGTAGAATTGGGGGTGACTGGTAGGCAAAAAAAGGATTCCGTGCCCTTATAGATTGGATAAAGCTTATCAAAAGAGAGTTTGACTATCTTTACTGAAGAGAAAAATGTAGAAGAGGTATGTATAACATAAAGGAGAGTGATGGGGGAACATAACATGGTAGTAGGACAGAGGTCTTGTGTATAGAAGGTCCCAGGTATTGATATGCTGGCATATCCCTTTAAAATGTATATTTTATCATGTTGCTGCTGATCGACTTATTTTTTTTAGAATTTGAATTCAGCCCTTGAAAACTGAGTTTGGAGCTCCTTGTGGTTCCTGTTAGAATGTCTGCAACCAAAACACTGTAATAATAGCATTTGTATAGGATATTGAAATAACAGATGCCCTTCAGCCTGATCAAAATTAGGATGCAATGTGTTCCAAGAGGATTCCAGTAGGAATTGCTTTCTTTGCTCAGTTGATGGAAAATGCAGATTTCCTGGTCTGATGTTACTTTAGAAATGTTTCTGCTAATCCTCCTTTCTAAACCAGTAGAGCCCGTGCATCTGTCTGTTAGGTGCTTGCAGCATGAATGAATGCTTGCCAGATGTTACACCAGGTATGAGGAACGCCACATTTCTGAAAGAGAAACATCTGCTGTACAGTTACAATTATAAGAGTTATTCAAGAGATCCACCATAGAAGTGGTCAAAATAGCATTTGCTGAGAAAGAGATACCTTACCCATATCTTATGTTAGTGGAGATTCACGGTACAAAACACTTGCTGAAGAAGTAGGCTTTGAGGAAGGACATAGGGCTACTTTTACACATTAGGGAAGGTCCACACAACTTGCTCCCACCGAGCTAAATGCAGCCCACCATCCTTGTATTGTTTGTGACCTGCCAAAAATTTGACAATCTACCCCACTCCCTGTTTTTGCAGTCCCAGGCTAGCAGCAAAAACAGGAGATTTTCTGAGCTCCTGCTACATGGCTGGTGGGGCAACATTCAGCTTGATCGGCCACATGTTGAGTGGCCTGCAGCAAGAACCATCATGTGGAAACTTCTCTAAACTGCTCCGGTTAGCACTTGGTGAGCCATTTGTGTACAGCTGCTCACCATGTGGATTGGCCAATTTTCACCACAATTTATGACAAAAGACCATAAAGAAGGTTCTGTGGTGATGTGGTATACTAGATCTTTGTGGTGGTGAGCCACTGCACACGATTAGGTCACCATCCAGTGACCATCACCATGTGGGTGGCTTAAAGCAGCTTCTACTTGGCTGTTGTAGATGTGAAAATTTGCCCTCAAAGCAAGATGGAAGTGATTTGCCTGAGTCATAGGTAGCCATGTGGAAGCGAAAAGTGAACAAAACAGGATGAAGTAAAGTGCTTAGCATGCTCTCTTTAGTAGTATAGGGTCAAAATGTCTAATTATGATTCCATTGCTGCATAACTGGAAAAAAAAAGTTAGCAAAACATGTTTTTGAGTGGTTGCTAGGATTTTGGAGGGAGCTTTCCAAAAGTAATTCAAGTGACTGTGTTTGACCTGGGCAATCCAAGTGTGCATCTGTTTGCATTTACCTTTTTTCTCCGAATTTTTTTCTGGGGGTCTGGGGGCTGCCAGACAGGGCCTGGGGGAGCCACCCGCTTCCTGTGGGCTACACGTTCTGCACCCATACAGTGAAGTACAGTAACATTTGAGCATGAAAGTACAGGGGCAGATTTCCACAAATGATTGAAACCACAAAGTTAGAAAAGTGGTTAAAGACTGTATACATCTGCCATGTGGTGAAACCCCAGTTTCTGGCTGATTTGGCAATATCCCCTCTCCCTGGTTAGGCTTGTAATTGTGCTTGGAAAATAAAACTATTTCCTCCAAAACTCGGAAAATGCCTCAGTTTATTACAAGCCCAATTGCAAGCCAAAGAGAACTTTCTTGGTGGCCGCGCCCAAGCTTTGGAACTCCCTGCCGCAAAAGGCTAGGTTGGCCCCCCTCTCTGTTGTCCTTCTGCCAGCAGGCCAAATCATTGTCATTCTGGCAGGCCTTTGCCATATAAGTTGGTCTGCGCTGGGTGTTGTTGTTGTTTTTTAATTGATTGGTGATGCTTATCTTCTTTTATCGTTGCATTTTTAATTGTGTTTTTATTTTTTTGTTTTTAGGGTATGCTTTAATTAAGGTAAGTTTTTTAAAATCTGGATTTTACTGTTAGCTGCGTTGAGTGCCATTCTTTGGTGGAAGGCGAGATATACAAAAATGAATTAATACGTTACATACCCTTGGCTTTTGTGTCCTCCTGACAATGTCATTGGAATACAATGGGATGCAATCCCTCTCCAATCTCTATGGTAAACCTTCAAGCAGCTCCCCTTCCCCCACTCCACACAAGCTACTTTTCCCCCTCCCACCTACCCACCTGAGAGCATACAAACCCCCTTCCCTCCCACCTGTACACCGGGCTCCTAGCTCCAACTGTGGCGGTGGCAGCAGCAGCAGGTCTTTTGCCATCCACTCCAACACTTGAAAGCAGATCTGGGAGATGCAGTTTTCCCAAGGGCCACTGCAGATTTCTCTAGCCCTTGGTAGAACTACATTTCCCATGCCTACTTTTGCCTATGCAACATGTGCTGGAATGGTGAGAGACCTCTCACTGCCACCACTACTGTTCGAGCTATCAGTCAGGTAAGTAGGTGGAAAGAGGAAGGGCCTTGGGGGTTCATCAGTGTGTGTCAAGGAAGGGGCCTGGGGGTTGCATGGGCAGAAGTTGGGAAGCAGTTGAATCCTTCCTTGGCTCAGATCAAAATGAACTGGGAAAGAAAATAATATGGACTCATAACGTTACAAGCCTCCAAGATTTGTATTTCCAGGTCATGAAATATGACTTTTATTGACAGCATTACATATCATTACAGTGGTTTCACTACATCTGTGGTTTCACTACATCAACGCACATTTATATATAAGCTCTCTCTATGTACCGGTAAGTGTGGCAACTACAGTATTTCCACCATCATGGTTGGGGAAAGAGCTGAAACACCCACATGTGTAAATACCTCGTGAAATGCTGACATATAGAACTCTTGAGCACACTGATCAGTCTGGAATGACAAATACATAAAAAAAGTGTCAGTTAATAAATTCCTGTATATGTCATGCACCAGTGGTTCCGAACCTTGGGTCCCCAGAGGTTGCTGGCCTACAGCTCCCAGCATCCCATGCCTTTAGCCATGCTGGCTGGGTATGCTGGGAGCTGTAGGCCAGCAACATCTGGGGACCCAAGGTTGGGAACCACTGCACTAGACTGATGGCTGACTCACACATGTAACTAATCATATGGCTTATCACTGAATATTTTACAGCTGAACATGTGAACCACTTCAACTGAAAACTAATGTATTTGCAAGTATGCAAGTACATCTTTAAGGTGATTATATGATATGGAATCTTTCTCTATGTCATTGGTATCTCACAGCAATTTCAAGCATTCAACCAGTGTGGCGTAGTGGTTAGAGTGTTAGACTGGGACTCGGGAGATCCAGGTTCTAGTCATTTGGGAAAATACGCACGGAAATACGCATGAATGTTCATGCGAAAAGAAAAAAACAAACATCTTAATCTGATATGGACTCGAGTTGGAATGAGCTTCGAGATGGAATTCAGAGAACTTCGGTGAGCTCCAGCCAGTTCTGCTGATTCGTGCACCCCTGTCTGTGATTATAATATAATTGTCTCATATCGCTGGAAAACATCTAATGTCCACCTATAGCTGGATGGCCAGAAGCAAGAAAAAAAAATACAGATGAGTGACTATCACTTTGCTGTTGTTTTGAATGTATGAACTGTCTCAGAGTTTTATATTTAAAAACCAAGGATATGCTAGTTTTAAATTTTGAGTGGAGAGACAAGCTGACCAAGAATTTTCAAACATTAAGGCTTTCTTGCTGTGAAGAGTACAAGGGCCACCCTTTGCAGATCACTCTGGCAGAAAACCCCAGTCATTCCATAAAGTTTATCATATGACTTAAAATGGTTTTTGCAGGACTTTCAAAAGTGCATGGTGCAAATATTTAATGCCTCATCCTGCCCATGGGAGGATCCAGAAACCATTTCCTTCTGTGACTAAAGGGATTTCTGGGTTCTCAGATAGAGGAGTGAGTAGGTTTAAAACTGTGCATAAACCCTAATGGGACAGGATGGCTTTTCCAGCATTAAACTCTATCCTGTATTATTAAATTAACTTTGCTTTGCTTTGAGAAGCAAGGGCCCATTGCCAGAAAAAATAAAACAATGTGCATGCTAGGATTATTGGCTGACTGGAAAATCTCTCGATCTTCAGCAAAAGTCTTCCATCTTTCATTTTAAGGCATGTGGAAATATAATTAGGCTGGGTTTCTCATTAATAATGGAGTATTTGAAATGAGAGAAAATGAGGCCACCTTCAAGTTGTTATAGTACAACAGGCATAATTTGAAAACTGATGTATTTGTTTCCACACACACACACACACACACACACGTAATAGAAAGAGGCAGAAGAAGAGAGCATGAGATCCAAGAGTGAGGTAAAATAATTTGGATTAAATGGACTCCAACTGTTAGGCATATTAGCTAGTCTATGTTAGAAATATATCCCACCCCCACCCCTACCCTGGCATTCCTTTAAAATGTAGAATTCTGTGACCAAATTCCTACCAAAAACTGTATGGACTGGTAGTCCTGACCATGGTTGGTCAGCAAAGTCAACTTTTGCTAAGGAGTTACTTGGATTTAAGCCAATTTAAGACAGACAGCAGCTTGGCTAGTAGTTTGTGAATCAGGCTGTTCACAAAAAAGGAGGCACATTTTAATCTCAACAATGAATAGATGATAGTTCAATCCCTTTGCCCTCATCCTAAGCAATTAAAGGCACAATCTGATGCATGTTTAAGACAGCCTACTACTCCCTGGCTGGCTGGGGAATGCTGGGAGTTGTAGGACTTTTTTTCTGTCTTAAACATGCATAGGATTGTGCTCTAAAGATACTTATTGTAAGGTACCAAATGGCGGTAATAGTGGTAGTCCTTAAATAGGGGCTGCCAGAAGTTGAGGTTTGCCACCTTACCAGCTGTGCCACTGCTGCTCTGTTTCTGTGCCAGCCAGGCCTGGCAGACTGAGCTTTGTACTTTGAGGATCACCATCTGGCTGCAGGACCAGCCTGATGCAGCCTACGAACATCTTACACATTTTCCTCTTACGATAGCTCAGTGAGACCTTGCTATTTCATAACCCATGCGAGCCTGCTTTATTCATCTATCTATTTATTAATTAATTAATGTATCTCAGATTCAAGGGACAGGTATAACTACACCTGCTGTACAATGCATCAGGAAAAGTGGGCTTGATGTTGGTGTTGAAAGAAAAACAGTAGTTTGTGTGCTAGCTTGCATACAGTTGTAGCATGTGGCTTTTTACACACAGCAGCAGAGATTTTTTTTTAAAACTACGCAGCACTGTTTAGCTTTTTTAGTTGTAGATTAATTTAGGACTTAGGAACTACTTTGTAGACACAGGCAGGTTTATTTTATTTGTTTATTTACTTATTTAAAGTAATTACTATAGAGTATGTATTTTATATACACAGTTTATGTGTAGAGTACAAAGCATAGCAAGCAAAGTCTAGTGCTATATAGTCTAGTGCTTTAGAAAGGATAAGTCCAGTAAAGAGAAGTAGTCCTGAGACGAACAGTACTTATAACATGGCTGTTGTCTGACTAGCACACACAAGTCACTAGCAATAGATTATATGACAAACTGGTTTATACACTTTTTGAGAACTACCAACAAGAATAGCTAAGGTCAACACAGAGAAAATTAGACAGTATACATTCTGTCTAGCAAGGCCAGATAGCAGACTATTTGTATTGTAAATAAAAACATCATAGCATGTTGTTGATACTTCAAGACTTGAGTGTTACATGAATACACACATTTTGGTGCTCTCTTTAGGACACATCCAGATGCACAGGTTTGTGGATGATTATGAGCATTCTGAATCGGAGCACCAGTCAATGCTGCTAGTTCACATGGGTTAATACACCCAGGGGTGGCACAGGGGATTTTGCTGCCTGCAGCAAAGGAGGGGAAGATGAACACCACCACCACCACCCCTCCCACATACAGAAGCTGACTGTACTGCCAGCTGAATTATGACAGGACCAAATCCTCTACCAAATCTGAGGACAGTAGACTAGCACATAGGGCATAGGGAAGGCCATGTGGTGCACAGAGCTCTGCCCTCCAAAACTTTGCTGCTGCTCACTCACCACCACCATGCCTGGCACCTGCTTCAACAAATGCTACAATGAATGTGGCAGTGGCAGCAGCAGCAGCAGCAGCATGTTTTACATGAGCAGGGTGATGCATGGGCACTCATGGCCTGGGCTGGATGCCTCTCTGCCTGCAAGCGAGCATTGCTGCTTACCAGGGCACCAGCTCAGAAGGATGGGAACAGCTGGGAGCTCAGGACTGCTGATTTTTTTTGGCAGTGTTTTTAGCAGGGGTGGCATGGGCCGCACCAGAGACCAGCAGGGCTGCACGCGGCCTGTGGGTCACATGTTGCCCACCCCTGGTCTAAAGGCTGTAACAATTGCTCTTTCACATCCATCATATCCAGTAATACAGAATTCATGGAGAGAAGCTGAATTACACATGCCATGCCCCTTTGTGAACAGACGAACCTATGCATCTTCAAGTGGTGTATGTGTAGGCTCTCTCCATGCATTTTGGAACCCAGGGTCCACAATCATGTAGAGAGAGCCAATGCACAGGCAATGCTCATGGACAAAGGGATACTAAAACCATGGAGATGAGCACAGCAGGTACAATCCTGCTCCCCAGCAAACATTTACTTATCTTCAGCTTCCGACAGTGTGGAAAGGGCTGTTCCTCCATTTTGCATTTCAAAACTGCAGAGGTTGAATCTTTGAAAGCTGGTAAGAATTCTGCTTACATCCTTTCTCTCTTGATGTTTGTTTGCCTTCTGAATGATGGATGGACAATATGTTCATCACTGAGGAGAAGATTCAAGCTCTTACAATCTGTGAGGGCCATTTCCCAGAACTGAGATGAAGCCTCTCTGAGTCTGATGTGCCATGACTCTATGGTGTTTTCCATGCCGCAAAAGGGGCTGCCTGATTGCTCTATTCAATTTGGATTGCATGGCACAGTAATTTGTCATTTGCTGTCCATGGGGAAAGCTTTCAAAAGTGCAACAAGAGAAGGTCTGTGGATCTGAAAATTCCATAGAAAATCCACTCTGAGGTTCAGTGATTGTAGATTTCTTCGAGGGGACTCAGACTAGCACTAGTATTCTCCAGTTGTTGAATCAAGGAAAAGAGCCCAGTGTTGATTTCTTGTATTGAAGAAAGAGGCGCTACTTTTTGCTTTTCCAGCTGCTGGTGCTGCTGGGATTCTTTCATGCTAAGTCAGCAGGCCTGCAAGCAGTGCATCTTCTTAGTCCCTGACAGAAAGCCCTGCTTATTGCCCTGCTGACTCAGTACTGTGGGCTACAGATGTTTCAGAAGTAGGAGGAATTTGTCATGTTGTTGGCAGGTCAGGGGATTCAGATGAAAGTGTTCCTTGGATCAGAAAAATGAAAACAAGTGACTCATTTAGGCCAAAACGACGTGTGCGGCTTCCCTTCTCTTCTGGTTGCTGTTTCCCTTTTCCTCACTTAGGTGGTTTGATATTTCTGTAACTGATCCATTAGCAGTAGACAACACACAGTAGTTCATCAGATCTAAATGCGCATGGCTGGAAGGGAGCGCTTAGTGCAGTATATCAATAGAAAACTTTTGGAAGTAGCATATCTCTCTCTCTCTCTCTCTCTCTCTCTCTCTCTCATGGCCTGTGTGTGCAACATGTACATATCTGTGTTCGCAAGACTTTTGCCTGTGTGGGTCCAATGGGGCTTAGTTGGAATTAAATGTGCAAAGACTTCAATTGAACAAATTTTATTTAGTTAGAACCACAGTTACATAGGAATACAGGAACTGTCCACATAGACCTAAACGCATATCCAGTCTTTCTAACACAAGAACAATGTTACCAATAGTCAGTCCAAAGAGACTTGTGAAATTTATTTATTTATTTATTTGTCACATGTATATCCTGCCTTTTCCTCCAAGGAGCTCAAGGCGTGTATATGATTCTCCTCCTCCTCCTCCTCCTCCTCCTCCTCTCCATTTTATCCCCGCAACAACCCTGTGAGGTAAGTTAGGCTGAGAGTCAGTGACTGGCCCAAAGTCACCCGGTGAGCTTCATGGCCAAGTGGGGTCTAGAACCTGTATCTTCCCTATCGAACACTCTAGCCACTACACCACACTGCCTCTTCCAACCCACTGGACCGGGCTGAGGGGGTATGCAGGGGGCTACAAGGGGGAGGGAAATTCAGTCCTCCAGTTAAGGTGGCCATATGTCCTACTTTGCAGAGGACTGTCCTCTATTTGAAGGTGTCTCCTATTTGAAGGGCTGTCCAGTCCAAATCTGGTTTAAAGATGACGAACCATAAGGAGGGAGAGCAGCCGGGGCCGCCTTGGAGTTGCCCATCCACAGTTAGCACCTCGACAGCAGACAACACAGGCACAGTCTTCATCCCGAACTTTGAGCATTTTTCCAGTCTTAAATTCAGCTCATCCCAATCTTTGATTAATTTTTTTTAAGTTCACATGAAAATTCATATGCATTTTGTGTGCATTTCTCTGAATGCATGCATTTTGTATGCAATGTTGCCTAATATACACACTTTTGCAAGCAATGTAATGCATTTCGAATGCTATTTCACTAATATATGCATGTTTTGATGTAAATTTCCCCTAATGTATGCATTTTTATATGCATTTTTTTTGCTTGGAGATCGTCATTGCAAAATTTGGAGAAGTGTGAAATTAGCTAAATTTGCATTAAAATGCAAACCAAACAAATTTCTTCCCCATCCCTAGGAGAGAGAGGGCCTTCTCTGTAATGGCACCCTCATCTCTGGAATTCTTTCCCCAGGGAAACTTTCCTGCTGCCTACATTAGTATCATGCAGTGCCAGGGGAAGACTTTTTAAATTTTCCCCAGGCTTAAGCTGTGATGTGTGTAGGTTTTTTTTGTTTTGTTTTGTTTTTTTACTGCTGGTGTTTTTATTGTTTATAATGTTTAGCTTGTTTATTATTGTTTATTATTGTTTTAATGTTTTGCACTGGCATTATTGCTGTGAGCTGCCTTGGGGATATTTTTTATTGAAGGGCAGCATAGAAATTAATGTCAGAAATAAATACATAAATGTATTTTACATTTATAATAAAGAACTGTATTCTGTTTTTGTGAGTAGCTACATACTTCACAGTAAAAACGTTCATTTTTGCAACAACAACAACAAAAATCATAGTCCAGAGGCCCCAATCCTTACTTGACTTCTTTACCAATAAATCCTTTTGTAATGAGTGTGAATAACCCTCCAATTACATATATTTTGCAATAGGACCAAATGTAGTATTTATGTAGGCATGTAGCTTTGTGGCTACTAAGTGGGAATCTGTGATGACTGTGAAATGAAAATATACAGCTTAACTCATACCCAGTTCTGCCAGCACTTGTGGTGTGATTGTGAAGTACGAGGTTGCTACTCACAGGTAATTTCTCCTTAATTTGGAAATGGAGGCATCATTAATATTAGGAATTAACCATGACCCTGGAGGGGCTGGTGTCGGAGGCCGTAGCTCAGTGGTAGAGCACATGCTTTGCATGCAGACGGTCTCAGGTTCAATCCCTGGCATCTCTAGACCGTAGGGCTAGGAAAGAATACTCCAGCCTGAAACCCTGGAGAGCTGCTGCCAGTCAGTGTTGACGATGCTGGGCTAGATGGACCAATGGTCTGACTCAGTACAAGGCAGCTTCCTATGTTCCTGTGAAGGATTCAGGCAAGCCCATGCCCACTTTGAAAGAACATGTGAAGGGAGTTGCAGGGCAGTTTGGACTGGCCCTGCCCCCCCTGCTACCAATTCACAAAGTGGCCATGTACCCCATTGTCCATGTGTTTGGTCAACATGTGAACATGTCAACATGCATATCAATGTATGTGTGTAGAGCTCCTCAATGCTAGGGAGACCTTCACTGCTTGGGCCAGGATCCTGACTCAGTACACATGCAGGGCCCCTTTACACATGAGCTGAATACACAGGTGGAAGGGGGCATGGCCACTGCCTGTATTAGCAGCAGGGGTAGGGCTAATCCACATGGCCTACATAAATACTCACTCCCTCACACATTTTTTTCAACATATGGAGGGGGCTGTCTAAGCCCCCTCCTGCCTTCCTCTGTGACTTCCATGGTTATCAGGACACCTGCAGGTTTGGTTCATCCTTGATCATAGAGGTGAGTGCAGAAGGTCTGTCTTTGCCTGTATTGCTGGGTATATTCTGTGTTGCAATGCAGTATAGCTGTAGTTGCAAATCAGGAGCTTCACAGGGATTTCACAGGGATGACCGGATGGAGGGTGTTCAACCTGTTCTGGATGGGGTTGCACTCCCCTTGAAGGAGAAGGTTCGTAGCTTGGGGGTGTTCCTGGAACCATCTTTCTCAAGTGGCCTTAGTGGCAAGGAGTGCCTTTTACCATCTTCGGCTGGTGGCCCAGCTACGCCCCTATCTGGACAGGGATAGCCTGGTCTCAGTAATCTACGCTCTGGTGATCTCTAAACTAGACTACTGCAATGAACTCTACGTGGGGCTGCCTTTGAAGACTGTTCAGAAGCTGCAGCTTGTGCAAAATGCGGCAGCCAGGCTTATTGCGGGGACTGGAAGGTCCGAACATATTACACCAGTTCTGGCCCGTTTGCACTGGCTGCCAATATGCTTCCGAGCCGAGTTCAAGGTGCTGGTTTTAACCTATAAAGCCCTACACGGCTTAGGACCACAATACCTGACGGAACGTCTCTCCCAACCGCAATCTACCCGGACACTACGCTCAACATCTGGGGCCCTCCTCCGATTGCCACCTCCAAGAGAGGCTCAGTTGGTGGCAACGAGGAGGAGGGTCTTCTCGGTGGTAGCCCCCCAATTATGGAATCAGCTCCCCACTGAGACCTGCCTGGCGCCAACCTTACTATCTTTTCGGCGCCAGGTTAAGACTTCCCTCTATGCCAAGGCATTTAGTTAGGAGCTTGGAATAGCACGGGGGGGATTGTCACCTGTAGGCTCACTTTTATTGGCTTTTGTACTGTTATTTTAAACTGTGTTTTTAAATCTGGTTTTTAATTTTTTAAACTATTTTGTATGTTTTTATTGTTTTTATGCATAAAGTATTGTGAACCGCCCAGAGAGCTTCGGCTGTGGGGCGGTATATAAATGAAATAAATGAAATGAAATGAAATTTCTGTACTCAATAATAAGGAAGTACTGGACTTTGCACAGATGGAGGTAACCCCATGATCCATCCATTATCTACCAGAAAGGATGATCAGAAAATCTAAAAAGCCATCAGGGCCCAACTTTATTAGGGCCCCCCTTTGTATACTATATTCTTATACCACATATGTATGAATGTATGTTGGAGTGGGCCAAACCTGTGCAGTTTCAGAAGCCAAAAATGGCACTGAAATTTAATTATTTGGTGTGGACTCACCTTTTAATATCTTCTCTCCTCCCCCTCCCCCATTTTAAAAGGCTATCTTTCTGCAGAGTACGATAAAAGAGAGATGTGCTGGTATGGTGCTACATCTTGCGTCAAGATGTAACACCATCCCAGTCCCTTCTGAGAGGACAGTAATGGTGGTGGTGTAGTGGAAAAGGCCAGAAGACCATTGTGATTTCAAGGAGACAGTGGTGTATGGCCGTTATTGTACTTGTATCTGGGTCTCTATTGTATGAATATACCTGCTCTTTGTGTCTCCAGCAGGCCTGAATTTGCTGCTTCTTGCTGTCTCTTATTCAGTGTTTAGTACCAGTCGGCTCATAATGTTTAGAGTTTGCCGTGAGAAGATTGCCAATTAAAATCTGTTTTCAGACAGACTGAAACCTGGCAAGGATGCCAACTAATAATTGGAAGAGCACTTGGTTATCAGTGGGCCTGACTTCAATGGCTTATAATTGGAAGGGTGCTTGGTTATCTGTTGGCCAGACTTCAGCGGCTTAGGTACCGGTAACTAGTGTTCATCATCTGGATGAGCTCAGATGACCGGGAACAAAATGGCTCTAGGTGGCCTCTTGGCCAACTTAGAAGTATTGGTTACTATCAGATGGCCTGGGAACCTGGTATGGGAGTGTCTAAGATGTATATGCCATCATCTATTGAGATTCCTCCCCAGTTAGTTATGTGAAATACATATTAATCTTGTCCAACTTAATGAGAACAGGTGTAATTATTGTAAACACAGAAAACCTATATAAGATTAGGGAATCCTTAGGCGGGCAGAACCTTGACACAGACCTAACTGCAGAAGGCGCTGTGTGCCAGCAAAGGAGTCCATCCATTGTGTTGTTTATTTGAGGGGTTCCCGAAAACAGAAGGGACATAAGCATAAGATACTCTGCATCTACCTTGCTTCTGTCATCTCTTCTCTGTAGTTTGCTAATAAAGCTTTTTAACCTTCACCCATTAATGTGCTAATTATCTCTGGATCCTAAAAAAGAACTGCTGCCTTTGGCAGAACAGGAGGGCAGCTGGTTGCTGGAGACCTGACAAGCTCTCTCTCTCTCTCTTGCTGGATGTGGGGAGAAAAATGGAAAAATAAGGTGTTAAATGGCAAGCACCCTTCCCGAAAAAGTTTGTGGTAATTCCCCATCACCACCGCAAAAAATAGGTGAATGGCCACCCCCATTTCTCTGCCCCAAACAAGTATTCATTCAATCCATTTCTGGACAACTTCTCTGATATGCTTGAAGGAGTCTAGAAACAAGTATTTAGTACCCTGGCACTCCATAATGTGTAACGTATTTACACTGTTGAACTCTTGTGATGTGGACAGTGTATTGATTCCATTTTAACGATAACACTCCCTGCATGCCTTGTTATCTTGCAAATTAATGAGGAAGTAAAATACAGCAGTGGGGCCATGGTTGATGATACTGACTCAAGACCTGTAGATTCTGAAGCAGTTGCTTCTAAAGTTACACCTCCTGAAAGATATATAGTTTGTGCAAGAAAAAGAGCAGGGTGGAGCTGCTTTCGGAAAGTCTTTAGGAATCATCTTTGGAAAATAATTAACTTTTGCCCACAATAACATTTCTTCACTGCCTGTTTCCATTTGAAAAAGTTCACTCTGTGAATAATAAGCTCTTGTAAAGGATTCAGTATCTCCACATCCTTCAACTAAGACATTAGGCCATTTTGTGGATCATCCATAAATTCCTGTAGTAAAACACTACAACTGCCACCACCAATGGATGAGCCAGAAATCTTTTCTAAAGATGCATTAAGTGAGAACTCTGTCCATAGAAAAGGAAGAACCTTGCAGCTGTGTTCTAGCCTCCTGTAAAAAAAAAAAATCAGTTGGATACACACACACACACACACACACACGATTTTCTTTCTTTAGTAGGTTACTTATGGCAGGGCTTTGTAATATGGGCCTTTACAAAGGACATGAAAATTTTTCCAACAGAGATTGGGATATGTGTTAATAATAGTAGTAAAAGTAGTAAGTGGGAAAGTATATGGTAAATGCTGTCATTTGGTGAGACTTAGGTAAGATAGAAAGGATTTACAGAGAATTTTTCTTCAGAAAGCTGTTTTTAAGTATCCTAATGGAAACTCTATAGTGCTATGGTAATATATTGCTTTTGACTTTGTTGTAGTGTACGTTTTTTATTGCATGCTATCCGTGGATGCTAAATACACTCTTGAAGTGATTGATTTATATAGTAAGTAGAGTTTTGTAATGATGTCACTATGCATTAAGCAATTTTGATATAATAAAAAAATATTAACAGCCGACCCATAAAAAGGTACTTTAACAAAATTCTTACGAAGCTCATGTATGACAAAATAGCACAGCCATTACAGATAAGGAAGATTACAGATAAGGAAGACTTACAGACATATTGGTCTGTAACCAATATGTGATTGTAAATTGGATTAAGGTGGAGACTAGAGACCAGCATTGATTCTATGTAGCCTCACTTTATATACCATAAAACCCACTATATTATAAGTGATACATCCAGAATTGAACTATGCTTATGTCAGGGGTGCACAACCTTTTTGGCCTCAAGGGCCACATCAGGTAGCACCAGGGAGTTGTGCAGACTCCTGTGTGTACACACACACACACATCAAGGTAGGGAAGGGTTTCTCTTGCTAGTGCTAGCATTATTTATTTATTTATTTATTATATTTATACGCCGCCTTTTTTCCTGCAAGGAACCCAAGGCGGCTTACATAATCCTCCTTCTCTCCATTTTATCCTCACAACAACCCTGTGAGGTAGGTTAGGCTGAGAGTCAGTGACTGGCCCAAAGTCACCCAGTGAGTTTCATGACTGAGCGGGGACTAGAACCCGGATCTCCCGGGTCCTAGTCCAACACTCTCACCATTACTACTAACAAGGGAATCCCTTCCTTCCTTATCTCTGATCTCTATATTAAGTAGTAGAATCCTCCCTGGTTGCCCACACTTCCTGATCTGAAAAAGCTCCATGGAGAAGGAGTTACCTCATGACATCTTCCTTGGGGCTTTAATTGAAGTGCAGGAAGCCAGAGAGGTTGCAGACTGCAGGAGAGAGAATTGTACAATGAAATACAGGACACTCTCACACACTTCTCAGCCATGTCATAACTGAGGTAAGTGCAAGGATCCCACCCATGAGAATTTCTCTGAAATTTTCTTCACCTTTGAACATTTTTTAAAAAAGCAATTTCTTTTCTATCAAACTGAATGAGAATGGTTAAAAAATGTGGAAGATATGTTCCACGCAGCACTAATTGAAATGAATGGGTAGTCTACTCATATCTGAGCACTATGAGCAGAGGCAGTTTTAGGAGATGGACCACTAGGGCTGGAGCCCCATATCTCTGGGAGGCCATCTGCCCCACCACCCTGTTGTCCATGGGCACTTAAGAACATAAGAACATGAGAAGAGCCATGCTGGATCAGACCAAGGGTCCATCTAGTCTAGCAATTTGTTCTCACAGTGGCCAACCAGCTGCCCATGGGATCCCACAAGCAGGACATGAGTGCAACAGCACCCTCCTGCCCATGTTCCCCAGCAACTGGAGCACATAGGCATACCGCCTCTGATACTGGAAATAAAGGTACAGGGGCTCTGACTATCTCTGTTGCACCTGATCCCACTGGATTAGCTGGCTTTTTGCCCACATGTGCTTCACCTCTTGCTGCCCACCTCCCTTGACGCTTTCTGCCTGAGTTTTCTCGCTGAAATAAAATGCCCTCCTCTCCCCTGTCCATTCATCCCCTTTTACAAATAGGGGTGTCCTTAGGAGACAGGGTCCTTTAAACATACACACAGAGAGACTTTAGAGCATATGCAAATTATTTTTTTTGTCCTGTGGGCCTGAGCCCCAGATCTTTTCATTACCTAGCACCGCCCCTGACTATGAGTACATTGACTACTCAGCATGCATGGCCTAAAAGACTGAAGTCTATGGAGAAATGATGAAAGCCAAGATAACGTTTTCCCTTCCACTGAAGTGTCACACGTTATAGATAATATTGGTGGTTCTCAGAGAGAATAAATGCTATTTCTGCTCCAAGTACTTTCAGTTCTAGGGCTTAGAATCTGTCTTTTGAATTTAATATCCTTCTTATCCAATATAATCAGATCATTTGCACCATTAACGTAAGAAATGAAAATTTGCTGAAGCCAGACCCGATACACAAAAATTGGTTAAGACTGTGTAAAACACTCTGTGTAAAACATAACATTCTCAAAATGCTTAAAGAACTTTTAAGTCACTGTCCTTTTAATTCACACACTCCTATCACTTTGGGCATGCTAGTGAACAGCATGATTATTTAACTAAGCACCAAGCAAAACAGCATTTTCTGGAGGTGGAAAACGACAAATTCCAGGTCAATTCTGAAAGATTTCATTTTCCGTAGGTGCACCAGATGCATCCAGAAGTCTGTCTGGCATAAACTTGATTTGTGGCACAAGATTTCAAGCTTTTTAAAAGCACCAGTGTGTTTTTTGAATATCCATTCATATTCCTTAGGCTTAGAGGAAGCTTGAAAGGTCATTTTGGCATTGTTTTCTTTGTGTCCTCTTATTTATATGTTACAATATGACCCCGACAAATTTATTGGGGGGTGACTTTTAGATGAATGCAGGGCCAGGACGAGGTCCAGGGAAAAATGCTTGGAGTGGGTGTGAAGGATTGAGCCCTACACATGCCTGAGTTAGGTTGAAGCCTGTAGGCCCAAACATCTCCTGATGGGAGGGGGGCATTCATGAGTTTCATTTTCCCCTCATGGAGTTAAAGTTTCCTTTCCCCCCTCATTGAGAGAAGTCTCCTTCCCCCCCTAATAGAGTAAAGTTTCGTTTCCCCAGTTTGAGGTCACCTGATTGTAGCCTCCTAAAGTTGTGAGAGTGTATATAAATGAGAGAGAGAAGCTGTGTGGAGGAGAGGAGCTGCAGGCACCGACACAGAGAGCAGAGAAACTGCAGGCACCAAGAAGCAGAGACAGAGAAGCAGAGACTGAATATCACTGAAAAATGCAGAACAGCCAGGACTAGGCTGGGGAGGAATCTCTATTAAGGTTACAGGTGAAAGAGTAGCTAGGTTAGAGAGAACTGCATTATTATTTCTTTTATTTCTATTATACCTGCTTTTTGAAAGTATACAGCTTTATTTGTGTAATTACCTTAAGTTATTGTGAATCTACTATACCAAAATTTACTAAAGTAAACAGTTACTGTTAACATCAAGTTGTTTGGAGTGTCTTTTGCACCATGCCCAAAGCCTAATCCTACGTTACTGGGAAGAGAAGGTAAAAGGCAGAGAATTGGCATCCTGATACAGGAGCGGCTCTTAAAGAGGCAAAATATCTTTAAGGAGCTGATCAAGATGTCCTGGTACAGGTGGAACCTTGACAGTGGGTCTCCCTCGCTCCTGGTGAGCCCACTCCTTCACTTGCCCTCTCTGACTTGTGTTTCTCTTGCTCCTCACTGCAACTGGCTGTCCTGCGGCTCACTCCTCTCTTTTCCCCAGTGGCACACCACCACTGCTGGGTGCCCTCATCAGGAAGGGGTGAACAGGAGTGGAATGAGTCTTATGCCAGTCATCTGCAGTGAAAGGGAAGATGAGCAACTGTGGGTGAGGGCATGTGACAGTGATGGAGAGGAGGACTTTCAGCCACAGTAGCCTGCCCACTCATCCTCTCCCTCTTGGCCAATTCCCACCAAGGGATAATAATGGGCAGCAGCAGTGTCTAGCTAACCTGTTGTTGCCATGGACTGATATGGTGGAGCGAGAGACAGACCCCCCCCCCCAATCCAGCGTAGGGATGGGTGAATCTGTCAGTTTTGCTTTCTCCCACATTTGAATTTTTAAAATCTCAAGTTCTTTCTCTCCCAAATCTGAAGAACGTTGTGAATTTTGGCAAATTCCTATAAAAACAAACAAACTGAAATGATATTCTCACCCCTCTGTACCAGCTAAATTCAATAGGAACAGCTGTTCCCAGCATGGAGAGGAGGAGGATGCACCTGCACGCCATGCAGCTGTTAAATATGAGGAGCCTGGCAGATAAAAGGAGTGGGGGAAACCCTAATGAAGCACTAGCACAGTTGAATACACAGCGATTCAAACCCAGACTTTTAAGAGTGAAGCGCTCACAGCTCTGGGCCTGGGTGGATGAATCCATCCGTTCTGGTTTCTCCCACATTCATTTTTTTTTTTAAAAAAAACACCTCAAATTCTTCTTGTCACAAATAAGAAGAACTTTGTGAATGTTGGTAAATTCTTATCAAACCGAACTGAAATGAAATTCTCATCTGTCCCTAACAAGGACTGACAAGCCAGAAATTAAATTAAAATGGTGATGAGGCACAGCTAGGCCTAGTAGTTTGGGGACACTGTGGAGAAGAGACCATCTTAACATTTTGCCTCGAGTATCAGAATGCTTAAAGCTGACTCTGCACTACTTATGTTGCAAAGGAAAAAGTTTGGTGATTGCTTTAGCAATAATATACTCAAATGCATTCCTCCTGATTTTTTCAGCCTTAGATTATTCTATTGCATATTTTCAGGGCAATAGCTAAGTGGACCATGAAATTGCCACTGTAATGTATGGTTTTGAAACAAAGAATGTTGGCATGCTTCCAAGACACAGTTGTTGAAAGATAGATACTTTATGCTTTCAGCAAGGGGTTTGGGAAAGTGGGCCTGTATATCGCAGAGGATAGAAGGAGTAAGATTGTGAAAGGGAAATTCTGGGTAGGGAACAAATCCTGTCTGGAAGGTGGCACGTCGATTGGGAGAAAAAAATATTTAAAATTTCTTTAACAAGTGGGATCACCATCCTCTTGTGATCATCATGAGTCATTCTTTAAAGGAGATCATGATGCCATAAGGAAAGGTGAGTTTAAAAGGAAAACACTTGAGCTAAGAAGGGAATCTAAATCAGCCAGTCATGCAGATCTATTGGACTGTTGAAAGTCAGTAAGGCTGAGATGATGAGTGAAGAGGCAACTATCAAAGTGCATTTATGTGAACCTCACACTGATGTGAAGATGGATAATAGATATCCATAAGACTGCCACAATGCCAGCCTTCATTGTACTCTTGATTGACTGTCTGGATCAGTAGCTATTCTGATTTGCCTCTTATCACTTATATACAATTCGAGCAGCATGACTGCCAGTGAGAGATGGATTTATTTATTTTTAAAGCCAAACTAGGCATTTGTGGCAATAGGAGATAAAGAATCCTAATAAGCAGAGTTTTGGATACTTGGCCTTAAGTTTTCTCAGCTCTAAGAACAAGCACCACTGTGGAACAAAACCAGACTTCTGTCAGAACGTCCACCCACAAAAAGCTCAGCAATCCAAATTGGCATGTCTGATGTTGCAATGTAGTAGCGTGAGCAGTGGAGTAAAAGTAAAGGGGGAAGCTAATTATTACACGATGGCTCCCTGCTGTGGTTGTCCTTGGTGACTCTGAGGTCAGACAGAGTCTGAGACTACATAATTTTCAATGTTTTGCATGTGCAGAAATAGCTTTAAAACACTGTAATAGGACTAAATGCCCCCCCTCCAAAAAAAATTGGGACAAGCACTTGTTGAAAGACTTTAGTGAATAATGCCAACATGAACAACTTGCAATGAATTATGGAATAAAATGGTGGTCTCCCAACACATAAATGGAAGGTAGATAGACAAATCCAAGTTTAATCCCAATTATCTGTGGATTTGACTTTCTTCATCCCATAATTGGCAAACACATCTGCAAGTGACAAAATCCAAAACTTTGCATTCATTACACGGTGTCCTTTATTTTTAGCAGGGACATAGAAGGGAAGGCAATTCCTCCACTTTTAACATCTTCGAGGCTAAAACAACAATAACAAATAAACAACTCCTTTGACCAATGGGAGCAGAACTATGGGGACTGGATATGACCCTTACCCAAGCTTTCCACAGTGGCCAACCAGGTGCTTCTAGAAAACTCACAAGCAGGGCTTGAGGGCAATAGCCCTCTCCCACTGTTGCTCGCGGCTGCTGATATTCAGGGGCATACTGTGTTTTAACATGGAGGTTCCATATAGCAATAATTACTAATAGCCTTTGATAGACCTTAACTCCATGAATTTGTCTAATTACCTTTGTTAAGCTAGCAGCTATTGTCAAATTGTGTTTTATTTTGCCTGTCCTGAATCTTGCTAATCAATTTCATTGGATGTCCAAGAGTTCTATGAAAGAGGAAGAAGCAGTTATCTCTCTATCCACTTGCTGCATGCCATACATCATTTTATAAACATGGCTGCCTCAGGCAGCAGATGCTGGGGGGTGGGGAGCAGTGGAGACAGCCCACCCAGCTGTTCCCCTCTGGTGGAGGACAGAGATGTTGTGTCACACGGGCTGCCTTTCACCCCTTTAAGATAGCCTGCTGCCCTCAGATGCAGAAGAGGACATCTCCTGTCAGCAGTGTTGAAATCAGTAGCCCCAGGCTCAGCACCTAGCATAGTCAGGGAAATGCTGGGGCCAGCCCTATAGAGAAGCACTGAGCAAGACAGATACAGGTGCTGCTGTGGCCACCTTCTTTCTTATTACCAGTGCCTCCGGGCCATGAACCGAACCAATGTGTACTTCAGGGTGGGCCTAGTAGCACTGAGGAGGAAGCCAGCCCAGAGGGGAATCCCCTTAACCCTGGATCCAGCCCTGGAAGTAAGATTCAACTGCCAGTCCAAACAGCTTCTGTATGTGGAGTGAGGGGGTGCCATCTTGTCTGCCACAGGCAGCACAATGCCATGAGCCAACCTTGCCTGTCCCCCCTTGGTTGTCATAGAATCATAGAAAAGTAGAGTTGGAAAGGGCCTACCAAGTCCAACCCCCCGCTCAATGCAGGAATCCAGGTCAAAGCATCCCCGACAGATGGCTGTCCAGCCGCACCTTGAATGCCTCCAGAATGTCTCTTTTTCTTCAAATGGTTTTTGCTCCTAGCCAACTTTTCCAGCATTAGCATATCCTTTTTGAGATGGGGCAACCAAAACTGTACAGCAGGGCAACTGTGTCCCCCCCACCCCCAGATCTGTTGGACTGTAACTCTCATCAGCCCTAGAAAGCATAGTCAATGGTGAGGGATGATGAAGTTGCCATCCAACAACATCTGGAGGGGCACAAGTGGCCCGCTCCTGCTGTACACAGTATTCCAAATGTGACTATAGATTGGTATAACAGCATATATCGGAATATTATATCAGAATATTAACTGGGCTGTCTCACAGTTGCAAGGATTATGGCTGCCCATTCTTATGGGAGCAGATGAGAAAATACATATGTATCCTTTTCGTATAGGAGAGAAGTATCTTCTAATTTTAATTGAGGAAAAAATCCATCTGCTGCCAGTATCAAAATATGGGAAGCACTGGTATAGAAATTGGATTAGTTGCTAGAGTTTTTAACCCACATTTTTCATTCTAAGTAAGAAAGTGCTGCAATTAGATCTGGAGGGAGTGTGAATACTGCCTGTCAAAACAACAACAAAGACAAGATAGCAAATTTAACAAATAATACTCCTGCCCCAGACTCTCTTCTTGACTCCTCCATTCAGAGACAGTTTCTGCAGCCCGGGAATTGTTATTGTCTCATGCAAGACTGACTTTAGTGATAACAGTATGATAATGTTATATAAAATTGGCATATTTGAAGTCTCAAAAATGAAAGATTTTACCCCAAAGGGAAAATCAACATTTGAGGTGTGAAAAGCTGCATTTGTTGATATAATACACTATGATTAAGACCTGAGCTTCTTGATTAGTTCTCAACAGCAAACATCTTTTTTTCTTTTTCTTTTTTACCCATTTCTAGACTGAATATTCTTTAATGTTGGGAATTCCTCCGTAGGAGTAAGCAAACAAGATATTACAATTATTACATGGAACGTGAGAATGGAAGCAGCGTTAATTCTTTACCACAGCAGTGCACAACCTGCAGTCCTCAGTCGTTCCCAGTGCAGCCCACAAAACCGGTGGGACCCCACCCACTTTTACCTGCAGCCCAGCTGAAAAAAATGCAGTTCCAGGGCTGCCATTAGTAGCATTGGGACAGCAACCTTGGGACCACATTGGGAGGTTAAAGCCTCTCCCAGTGACCCTGCTTCTGAGATTGCTGTTTTCTCACCAATAGTAGCAGTGGAGAAACGGTGACCTTGATGGAGATTGCTGGATGATGAGGGAGGCTTTATCCTGTCCCATCCCCCAATGTTCCCTGGATCTCAGTGGGCTCTCCAGGGTTTCCAGAGATGTGGTGCTGGTGATGAAACCTGGGGCCTTCCGCATGCAAAGTGGGTGCTCTACCATTGTGCTATGGGCCTTCCCTTTCCTGCCCACTTTGGAAGGTCTCTACTCATCAGCATACATATATGAATGATGAAAATGATAGTTTTGAAGGAACAGTGTGAAGGAACAGAGAGCCAGTGTGGTGTAGTGGTGAGAGTGCTGGACTGGGACTCAAGAGATCCGGGTTCTAGTCCCTGCTCAGCCATGAAACTCACTGGGTGACTTTGGGCCAGTCAACTGACTCTCAGCCTAACCTACCTCACAGGGTTGTTGTGAGGATAAAATGGAGAGGAGGAGGATGATTATGTAAGCCGCCTTGGGTTCCTTGCAGGAAAAAAGGTGGGGTATAAATATAATAAATAAATAAATAAAACATCCCCCCGACCCCAGAATTTCTTTGTCTTTAGATGGTACATGCCTATGTCGCAACAAGTGCCATCATAACAGTGGCCATCCCATCTCCTATGTGAGAGTGAAGAGTGCCTACCATCTGCAGTTTGATCAATTGTGTTGTTGCCCAATTAATTGGGGGTGCCTTTTTATTTAAATACAAAGGATTTTAATTGCTTAATCTAGCTGCTAGATTAATTAAACTTTGCAGACCTCATTTAGACTTGTGACCAGTGAAAAGTTAAGCTGCTAGAAGATGCAGGTTGATGTGTGGTGCATAATAAGGGAAAGAAAAGAAAAGTGAAATGGAGCAATAATGTGACAGGAAAGATGAAAATGTCCTCAGAGCAAGAAAGGAAGAAAGACATAATTCACATTTGCAGAGGGTTCTTGGAGCAATTACAAAAGGAAAGAGACTGTCAAAAGAACATGGTTAATACTGAGTAAGCTGTCAGTCAAGGAAGCAAAAAGGTGAAAAGGAAGCATCAGAAATGCAGCCTGCAAGCCCAAAACATGAAGGGAGGTAGGGAGTAAGAGAAGTGAAGGCAGAGTAGAAAGGCTATAGAAGGAGAAGAAAGTTGTGAGCATCACTCTAATGGGTAGCCGAGAGTGGTAATGGGGAAGAGGGAAGAAGGAAGTATAGAAAATGTCACTGTAATAATAGAGTGAAGCCTCTAGCAATTGGGCAAGACTGATCTTGTCTGGGCTGCGCAGAATATTGTATATGTATATTTTAATGTATTTTCTGAAGTACTGTCTTAAGAGTGAGATTTATCTAAAGGCTCTAAAATGTACAACATTCATCCTGTCTGGTTTCTATGCAGACTAACACACATTTTGGGGTTGTGTCAGTATTAAAGAAATAACACTTTAAGACAAAAAGAAGTGTGTGTGTGTTGCACTATTTTAGAAGGTTGTTACTAAAGGCACAATCCTATGCAAGTTTAGACAGAAAAAAGGCCTACAACTCCCAGCCCCTTTTCTGTATAAATTTGCATAGGATTGTGCCTTTAGTAACATCTTTAAAAACAACCTTTGTGCCCAAAGATTTCTTTGCAAGATAGCATAGTTTAAAGACAAGGGGTTGGTTTCAGATGTAGTCATAGTTAGAGTGAACCTATTGAAATCAGTGGGACTTAAGTAGTGAGTCATGACTTACATGGTTCAGATTATGCCGGGAGAGTTTTGTTTCTTCTTCTGATTGATGTTTTTTTTCACTGGGGGTTTTTCTTAAGTCATTTCATTCATTCATTTATTATGTTACTATGTTGCCCAACAGCCAAAGCTCTCTGGGTGGTTTACAAATATTAAAAATACAATATTGTTTGTACCTAACATAAAAACTATTTACATGCAAACATATAGACAGATAGCATGCACTCATATGTAAACAATTTTAACAATCAACAATAAGAAATCCAGGACATGAATTAAAAACCTTATCAAATGTTGCCAAATGAGAGTAGAGGAAGGTCTTAACCTGGCGGCAGAAAGATAGCAATGTTGGTTCCAGGTCGGCCTCGCTGGTGCCATAATTGGGGGGGACACTGCTGAGAAGGCCCTCTTATTTATTGCCAACTTCCCATCCTCCCTCTGAGGAGGCACCTGGAGGAGGGCCTTTGATGATGAGCATAGTATATGAGTAGGTTTATGCTGGGAGAGATGCTCCATCAGGTATTGCGGTCCTGAGCCATGTAAGGCTTTATAGGTCAAAGCCAGCAGCTTGAATCAACAATATTCTCCAGGCACTACCTTCTGGCCAACCATCCAAGTAGGAGTGAAACAACTGCAATGTGCAGTACCTTCCACTCCCAACTCAGACAATTGTCCCAGAAAATCATCCCAGTGAACACAGGTGGAATTCATGTGGCGACTTGTGAGACACATGCCATTCATAGTGCTGGTTCACACACTCACTAGCTGTGGATTCCATCTGCATAGTGGAGGAATCTGCAAAGAGAAAACACATCTGAGGATATTAGAAACAATGCTTGATTCCTAAGGAAGACCGTGTTTCAGCCCAGATTTTCTTTGGGGCCTTCAATCTTCAGGGATTCTTTAAAATAGCTTTCAGAGAACTTTGGAAGATATGTCTCATACATTCAAGAACTGGCAGGTACGAGACAGATACTCTGTCTCTGGAAGATCTGTCTCATACCTGCCAGTTCTTGAATGTATGAGACAGATCTTCCAGAATTCTCTGAAAGCTATTTTAAAGGATCCCTGAAGAAGGCCCCAAAGAAAATCTGGGCCAAAACGTATTGGGCTTCCTTAAGAATCAAACATTTTTTCTAACATCCTGAGATGTGTTTTCTGTCTGCAGATTTTTAGTGGATGTTTTCCCTTCCCCTCCCCCATACTCAGTACATATTGGAGGAGCCAGCACATATTATGCAGGGTTGGGAACCTAAGGCCTGGTGGTCAAATCTGGCCCTGCTGTGGTCCTAATGTGGCCCTCGGGGGTTCTCCAGATGGCCCCAACCACCAATCATTTGGTGGTTTCTGGCTTTTGTGCAGTTTTTCCTCCATTCTAAAAAGTTGAAATGCCTCTCCTAAGGCTTAGTTACTGATGGTAAGAACTTTAAGCTACAATAGACTGGTATTTTTGGGCCACCCTTTTCGCCTTTGGCCCTGCCCACCACTGGAACGTGGCCCCAGAGAGCTTCTCTGAAATGGAATTTGGCCCTTGGCTGAAAGAGGTTGCTCATCCCTGCCTAACTCCCATATGTGCAAGGCAAGGTTTGGCACAGCCAGAGAGCATGCATGCAGCTCAGCAGCTGTCATTCCAGCCAATGAGTGTATGAGCTAGCCAGTGTTCTCCAACCTTGGGTCGCCAGATGTTTTTGGCCTACAGCTCCCAGCATGCCCCAGCCAGCATAGCTGGCTGGGGCATGCTGGGAGTTGTAGGTCAAAAACATCTGACGACCCAAGGTTGGAGAACGCTGAGCTAGCCTATAGGAGGTTCAGAGAAATATTATTTCTATTGGCTCCAAGCCAGTGCCCACAGCAGAGACACCGTGTAAGTAAACTCATTAGCACTGCCATGCTTCTATAGAAGCTAGTAATTCTAGTACTTAAATCAGAGCCACCAGTGAAATTGAGTAGTTTGTTCGTATATCCGAAGCTTTACAGTTAGTTCATCAGTTAATAGCAGCTGATTAGCTATGACATGGGCTTGTTTAATTTGTTGTTAAACTTGGAAAATTTAAGTGAAATTCACTATTGTCCCTTAGTGCTGAAAGCATTCCTTGATTAATCAGCAATGAATAACCTAATTTATTAACTTTGCATAAACCGTGCATTGCTTTGATTAAAGCAGAAGAAACAGAGCCACACCAAAGCGCTATTGCGGACCATTTGAATCTGTTGGCATTATTATTCCAAAGCTTCAAACCTCTTGATTCTTCTAATGTTAACAAACTCGTGCACTTGAAGTCTTAACTTAAGAACAAATCCTGCCAAATAGAACACGGCAGTTTTGTCTAAAGGAGAATTCATTGGAACAGGATTTTCATTTTGCAGTGGTGTCCTTACAAGTACATCTGGAACATGTTTATTTCCCCCCTTTTTAAAGACAGAGTAAATGTAAGTAGGTGTAAGGTCTGGGGCGTGGGCGGCAAGGGCTCAGGGCTGGAACGCCAGGGAAGAAGGAGGCAGAGGTAAACAGTAGGCCCAAGGTTCGGCACTGGTTCCAGGCAACAGAGTCCACACAGGGGCCAGAGGGCAAGTCCAGGCAACAGGCACAAGGTCCAGCACGAGTTAGAGCAACAGAGTCCAAACGGGCCAGAGGCAGAAGACAAGTCCAAGAATAAACAGAGTCCAAACACGTACCAGGCAGAGCAAGGGCCAGAGGCAGGAGCGTAGGTCAAGAGTGGTCACGGGTCAAACACCAGGCAAGGCGCAAGGTTGGTCACTGGAAGCAGGAACCAGCTGCAGATAACACAGAGGCATGTGTTGCTGTGGCAGGGGTTGAAGTCAAACTGCAGCCCTTATACAGTAATACCTTGGATTGCAAGTAACTTGGTTTGAGAGCGTTTTGCAAGACAAGCAAATTTTTAAATATTTATTTATTTATTTTTTAACTTGATATACAAGCGACATCTTGCAGTACAAGTACTGTAGTACGGCTTAAATTAAAAATCTCTGTACAAATTTTTTTGGGGGGATTTCGTTTTGATACAGGAGTGTTTTGGATTACAAGCACGTTTCTGGAACGAATTATGCTCTCAATCCAAGGCATGACTGTATAGGTCTTTCTGGCTGTTCCCAGCTGGGCTGTATTAGCAGGCCTGAGAGCAGCCAGGAGCAGGAGGCTACACCCTGCGAGTGACTACAAACCCTGGGCTTGCACAAGTCGCACCTGCAAGGAGGTAGCGTTGCCACCAGGTGGAGCTGTGGTGCTACCCGGGAGGAGCGGATCCTGACAGTAGGTAGGGAAAACAATCTCTCTGAGGTAATGGGAAGGACCGTAGCTCATTGATACGAATATTCTGTGCATGCTTTGCATGCAGAAGGTCCCAGGTTCAATCCATGGCATCTCCGGGCAAGCTGGGAAAGACCCCTGTCTGAAACCCTGGAGAACCACTGCCAGTCAGTGTAGAGACAAAACTGAGCTAGAGGAAACAATGGTCTAGCTCAGGGGTCCCCAGCGCAGAACCAGCGGGTGCCCTGGTGCCCACTGGGACCTCCAATGGTGCCCACAAAGCTTTTCACTCCCTGCTCCCTTCAAAATAATAATAATAATAATAATAATAATAATGCTTTAAAAATTTTTTTTTTAAAAAAACTGGTAAAATGTTAGGGCAGTCTTCTTTCTTTCCCTTTCTAGCTCTAGCCTTGCTTTTTATCTCCCCCCTAACCCTTTGCCGTGCTATTTTCCCCCTCACTCCCAGCCTCTAGTCTCGCTATTCCTCCCCACTTCTTTAGCTCACTAATGTTTCTCCTTCTCCTAGCCTCTAGCCTTGATTTTTCTTTACCCCTTTGCCTGCCTTGCTATTTCCCCCTCCCTCCCAGCCTCCCTCCCAGCCTCTATCTTCTCTACTTCTCTCCCTACCTCTCTACCTTGTTGTTTCTCCCCACAACCCACGACGACACTCCTCAGTATTGGTGCTGCTAGATCTTTCGGCAGCATTTGATACTTTGGATCACCATATTCTTTTGTCACGGCTGATATCTCTGGGTGTCTCCGGCAATGCTATTTCTTGGTTTTCCTCTTATTTGGCAAATCGCTCTTTTTCAGTTTCTTTGGGTACCAGAACCTCTCATTCTTTCCCCCTCACTGTTGGTGTCCCACAGGGCTCAGTATTGGGCCCTGCTCTCTTTTCTCTGTATACACTTCCTTCGGGTATGCTTATCTCTAGTTTCGGTTTTCTATATCATATTTATGCTGACGACACCCAGGTATACCAGTCTTATTCTGAACTCAATGACAAGGTTTAGTCCTAACCGTTCGCCTTGCATGGGCGTAGCGGGCCGAAATCGGCCCCGCTCGTGCGGGCCTACGTACATCCAGCAGCAGCTTGCCTCTCCGCGGCAAGCCGCCCGCGCCGCCCGCACTGGTCCCATCGCATCACTTCCGGCGCATCCCTGCTGCGGCGCGCTGGACCCCTGCGCTATGTTTTTGGAAGTGACACGACAGGACCAGTGCGCCAGTCGGTGGCAGCTCAAGCAGCGCAGAGGATGCTCCGTGCCACTCGGAAGAACGAGGCGGTGGGGGCGCCGCCGCGGAGAAATGCAGTGGCGGAGAGGCGAGCCCCCCAACAGGTACATGAACACCGCTGGTCCTCTCTGACAAGTTGTCCTTTTGAACATCATGTCATGGATGTCCGTCCTCTCATCATTTAAAATCAAACATGGACAAGACTGAAGTCTTGGGTTTTGTCCTGATCGCCCTGGCCATCCCCTGGTTTATCCTTCCTTCCTTCTTCAGGACTGCCAGGTGACCCCTGTCTTGAGCACCATCGATCTTGGGGTTGTGGTGGATGATCAGTTATCAGTTGTCACTTCGTCCATTTGTGAATATGACAGCAAAAACATGTGGCTTCCATCTTGCTAACATCCAACGGATCCATTGATTCTTGACCCCGGAGACTGCGAAGCTGCTTGTCCATGCTTTGGTCATTTCACGCTTGGATTATTGTAATAGTCTTTTAGTGGGTTTGCCTTCTTCTTCGCTTTGTCCCCTTGCTTTGGTGCAGAATAGTGCTGTACGTGCGGTTCTTGACCTGCCCCATTATTCCCATGTTTCTCATCACCGTAGAGCATTGCACTGGTTGCCGGTCAGGGCAAGGACTTATTTCATACTTCTTGTCTTGACATTTAAGGCACTACGCTCTTCCCTTCCCAATTATTTGGCTGAGTTGGTCACATGGCACACACCTCTTAGGAGAACCCGATCTGCAGACTCAGGGTTTTTGGAAGTGCCTTGGATGAAGGTGACAAATTCTAGGCTCTGGGCATTTTCTCATTTGGCTCCACGATTGTGGAACTCTCTCCCTTTACACTTTCGGATGGAATCAGAGTTGAGTAAATTCAAGCGTGACCTGAAAACCTATCTGTTCAACTTGGAAATATAGGTGTTAGACTTAGTGTGAACTGGGTAATTGCTGTGATTTTAGTTTTATTGTTTGATGGTTTTAATTATTTGTTGTTAATTTAAATTTACTTGGATTGTAGCCCATTTTAAGTATTTTAATGTAGTTTTAGTTAAATTATAATGATTATTGCTTGAATTATTTTGTATATTGTACTGCGCTCTGGTGTAGAGTGCAATTTATTATTATTATTATTATTATTATTATTATTATTATTATTATTATTATTATTATTATTCTCCTCTAGCCTTGCTCTTTCTCTCCCCTCTATTGCCTTGCTATTTTCCTCTTCTTCCTAGCCTCACTATTTCTCTCCCCCCACCTCTTTATCTCTCTTGACTAGCCAGGCCCCCACGGCAGCCATTATGTGACTAGCCACATCCTCCATGGGAGCCATTTTGTGGGGGTGCCCACAGCATTTTTTCAAATTCCTAAATGTGCCCACAGGACCAAAAAGGTTGGGGACCCCTGGTCTAGCTTGCTATAAGGCAGCTTCCTAGGTTCCTACCTCCTACCCAACTTTGAGATATACCCAACAACTTTATCCTAGGACAGGGATGGGGAACCTCCAACCAGTGGAACCTCCTTGGATTCCTTCAGGGGGTGGAACTCCAAGCCCCAGCCTCTGGAAGAATCCTCACTGTTGTCTCTGATCTGTGAAATAACAGGTCTGTGAGATAACAGATAGGAGATAACACTGAGAATGTGGGGGACATGAAGCCAGGGACTCAGGCAGCAGTGGGAAGAGTGGTCCCTCTGCTGGGAATGGTAAGAGGCACATGAAGAAGGCACCCAACTCAGCCAGCACTGGGAGGAACTGCTCCTCCCAGTGTGGGCCAAGTCCCTTTCTCTGTGTTGAAAGAGGCATGGAACTCCACGCCTCTCTTAGCACTGAGAAGGTCAAAAAGAGTGGGGCAGCAGGGCCTTGATCTCTGTAGGGTGTGGCCACTGGCCATGCCCTCTTATGTCAGTGGCTGTGGCTACTCCCACTTAGGACATGCGGCATGCAGAGGCCTGGTGGGGGGCAATTCAACCCCTTACCTTAAAATAGTTCCCCAACTCCTGCCCTAAAACCTGGCATGCAAGCAAATGAAATGCAGGAAACTTAGAAATTGCTGTTCTAGAGCAACCCCACAACCTATTGTGTCGTAGCAGCTGTGAGCCCCAAGCTGAGATATCACACCTGCACAGCAGGATGGTGTGGTTACCACTGGGTTGGGAATAGCTGTCCTTGTCACATGCTGTGGTAAGGGCAGAAATAGTGCCCAAGGGGGCATAAAGCAAAGCTCAGATGCCCCAGTTACCATAAAGCCTGTGTTACCATAAATCTACGCACCCACTATTAAGCTACTGGCTTAGCTCAGATGGCATATTGTGAATTTCAGAATCTGTTTCATCACTAACATTGCGGAAGGGAAAAATATAGCAGCTGATCTGTAGAATATCGATAAAAGTCCCTAGAGGGATTCTTCCCCCCCTTCTTCTGGTGGTTATTTTAGTGGACATTAAGGAACTCTGCTGGCACAGAAATAAAAACACAGAGGAGGAGCCATGAACAGAGTTCAAGAAATAGAAGTGAAGTGCACTAAATCACTAGAGTTGCTCTTCATCCATATGGAGCTCTGAAGAACCTAGAAAGCAAAGCTGCTAATGGAAGTGATGCCCTCTGGAAAGGAGCCATTATGGTGCTTACTGTATACTTTAAGAGTGTTGTAAGGATATCAGACTTAGAGAAGTCGTTTGCACCACAAAAGGACTTGCAAAACTAGAGCAAGGAATCCCCAGGCTGCTAAAATGCTTCTAGATTTCTCCAGGTGTACAGAAGGACAATAAGTAGTGTAATTACTACTCCAGTTCTATGGATGTTTACTCAGAGATGAGTCCCATTGTATTCAGTGGCACTTGTACTATATTTTAGATGGCCGCCTTTTAGTTTATTTTTGGTAGTGTTTTTGCTTGATGATACAGAACTGTATTTCTTTTGTTACAGAGCTGCTTTGAGTGTGTGTAGGTAGAAGAGTGAAGATAAATAAATGGCATACATACCTACTTATATGTAGGTAAGTATACCCACTTTCCTGGGAGTACACCTGTTGAACTCAATGGGACTTATTTAAGAACATAAGAAGAGCCATGCTGAATCAGACCAAGGGTCCATCTAGTCCATCATTCTCTTCACACAGTAGCCAACCAGCTGCCCACGGGATCCCACAAGCAGAACGTGAGTGCAACAGCACCTTCCCGCCCATGTTCACCAGCGACTGGAGTACATAGGCATGCTACTTCTTAGAAGACATTTATGAGTTTTTGTCATTCTTGACTTTGTGTGCCAAATATGATTTGCCTGCTACAGCTGAATGGCAATACTTGCAACTCACTGCAACATTTGTTAGAATCTAGGTTTGGCCCTGCTTTGATCGCTTTACTTCCTTCACTATTGGAAGCACTTATTGAGGCCGATCAGTTATATCGACCCCAATCCATATTTATAAATACTTATTATCAGTGAATAAATATGATACACAGGGTCTTAAGCAGGAATAGAATAGGGAACTGGACTGTTCCATTTTGTGTAATCAATGCATCACCACTTAGCATCTGTATCTGAAGCATCTATGGATCTCAGGTAGCCGTTAAGTTAAGGCAGGGTGGGCCGCTCGCCCTGTTTCCCCGCCCCCTGCCCGCCACAGCGGCGCTCGAACAACCCCTTACCAGTTCAGAGGCGGTTCGGAGGTCCTGTCGCGTCACTTTCGGGACTGGAAATGACGCGACGGGGCCTCTGCACAGGCGCAGATCGGTCCCGTTGCGTCATTTCCGGTCCCGGAAGTGACGCGACGGGACCTCTCAAATGGAGCAGCCGGTTCTCCGCCGGATCGGGTGGCTGTCCGCGGAGCACGCAAGCCACCCCGAAGAGAAGGTAAGGCCTCACCGGGGTGTGAGCGGGGCCATGCTCGGCCTCGTTCTGCCCCGGCGAGGCTCGTTTTACAAGCCTAAGTCTTATTCAGCAAAAAGTCTTGTTCCATGTCTATTGGATTCCACAATGTCTCTTTAATAAGGGTTTGTCTAAGTTGGCCAATTGCTGGTGGCTGTAACACAGCTAATGCTTCTTTTAACCATATGTTTTGGTAATGCCCAATAATTGCCTTTTTTGTGGGGAGGAGGTTATTATATGGGTAAACTTTGTATTGGAACACTCTTTAATATTTACTGATAAACATGTCCTCTTAAATTATCTAGCTGCTTCCTGGAAGTTAACGATGGTCAGAGCAAATGAATTCTCTGTGTCCTTTTGACAGCTAAAATACTGATATTATAACATTGGAAGGAAAAATACTCACTTCCTATAATGCAGGGCTCTCCAACCTTGTGTCCCCAGATGTTTTTGGCCTACAACTCCCAGCATGCCCCAGCCAGTGGCTGGGGCATGCTGGGAGTTGTAGGCCAAAAACATCTGGGGACACAAGGTTGGAGAGCTCTGCTATAATGCAATGGATTGAGGACTTAATGTTGCTTTCAACATTTGAATGGGTGGATATATAGATGCCAGTTGCAAATGGATACATATATGGATATTTGTCCATCAATCTATCTTGTGGTAGTGCATTACATAGTTTAACTACCATGTGCTGTGTGGAGAAGTACTTCCTTTTATCTGTTCTGAGTTACCCACCATTTAGCTTCATGGGCTGACCCTGGGTTCTAGTATTGTGAGAGTGGGAGAAAAACTTCTCCTTATCCACTTTTCCCACACTGTGCATAATTTGGTACACCTATATCATGGCGAGCCCCTGCTCATACATCTTCCCCACACATTCATTTTTCCCAAACCCAGTGTCTGAAAAGGACTGGCATGTAGGCTGCTGAACATGTGTGGTGAGTGTGTGTGTGGGCGGCGGGGAGAAGCAGGATTTCAGCAGTAGGTCCTGCCCCCAAATAGAAATGTGAAGGCCTGGGCGGGGGGGAAACAAAAAAAGAAGTCTCCCCCAAATGTTTCCATTTTTTTCCCTGGGCCTTCACATCTCTACCCCGAAACCTACACTCCATTTCCAGGATATAATGGCTTATAAAGCCAGTGTGGTGTAGTGGTGAGAGTGTTGGACTGGGACTCCGGAGATCTGGGTTCTAGTCCCCACTTGGCCATGAAACTCACTGGGTGACTTTGGGCCAGTCACTGACTCTCAGCCTAACCTACCTCACAGGGCTGTTGTGAGGATAAAATGGAGAGGAGGAGGAAGAAGATTATGTAAGCCGCCTTGGGTTCCTTGCAGGAAAAAAGGCGAGGTATAAATATAATAAATATAATAAAGGTAAATAAATAAAGAAGAGAATGCCCCTTTGCACACATTCTATGAATGTGTGCAACTCTGCATGCTGTCCCAGCTCCTGACTTCCCTGCAGTCATTTGATGTTTTTATCTAATTGGGGGTTTGTATCCTGCCACCTTCAGTACAAGTATCTCCAGCAGGACAGCTGCGGGCTACTTCAGAATACCATCCCCACATGTACAAGTATTTGTGCCTGTAAGACTGGGAATGATACTTTTTAGTAGCTTTCTTACCAGTATGAACAGAATGAGAAGAAAATGGATCTGTAGAAATGAAGCTGCTGGGAGAAGAACAACTCCTGTCTGTAGTTTTTTGTATTTGATTCCTTTCTGGTTAAACCTTTCCTTCTTTACACGCACACACACACACACACACACACACACACACCACGTATATGTCTTCTAGCCTTCATCTTCCCCTAGTTAGCATGGAGTTTATACAATTGTATTACTGAAAGCAAACACATTTTCAAGAACTGTGATTTTTTAAAATTTGTAAATGAGATCTCTGATAGTTAGAAATGACTCTGTCTTAGATAGAAACAACTCTGAGCTAAAAGACATTGGACTCTGTCCAAGAGTTCCGTATTAGTCTTTTGCAGCAAGAATAACAGTCTTGCGGCACTGAAGACTTAACAAATTTATTGTGGCATAACCTTTCATGGACTAGAGCCTGCTTCAGTAGAAGGGAGAAGTGCTGCCGTCACTTCTGAATCTTGTTGTGAAAGGGTCACTCTGTTCTCTTTTGTGTACATTTGGCTCTGCTGCTTAGAAATAGTAACAGACTTATGGCTATTTTCTGCATTTCATGACCTTTTGGTCCCACTCTTTACAAACTTTTTCCTTCATACCAATATACCTTACAACTGAGAATAACTGAGCATCTGATAAAGCAAGCTCATGAAAATGTATTTCACACAATATATTTGTTATTTATTCATTTTATTATGTATTATTAACATCTATATACTAGCCTTATTTGCTAAAAAAATAAATAAAGCCAAGGGCAGTACTGGCACAACACTTTAAAACAATAAAACCAACAAAACAATTCAAAACAGGAACATTAGAAACAGTAAAACGTTAAAGCATTAAAAGGCTAAATTTTAAAAGATGTATACGGTATATCTTCACACCTTTTCTAAAGGCCAAGAAATCGGGGTCCAATCACAGTTTTTGAGGGAGCACATTCTACAGTTTGGAGGGTGACAAAGGACAAAACCCTTTCATGCGTGCCCAGCAAACAGGCCTATGTTGGTAATGGTGCCCTCAAAAGGGCCTCTCCTGCACGTCTTAATACCCAGACAGGTTCATAGTGAGACAGGTGGTCCCTTAGATAGCCAGGTGTTAAGCCATTTAGGGCTTTAAAGGTTAAAACTAACACTTTGAATTGAGTCCAGAAAGCAATTGGCAACCAGGGCAGGTCATTCAAGACAGGTGTAATATAGTCCTGATACCGTGCATTGGTTAATGAATTTTGCTCCAACTGAAGTTTCCAGATACTCTTCAGGGGTAGCCCCATGCAGAGCACATTGTAGTAGTTTTAAGTGTGATGTATGAAGGCATACATCAAGTCAGATTGAGTCAGGAAGGGTCACAGGTGGCACAGCAAACGTAATTGTGAAAACACACTCCTTGCTACCACCCCCACCTGAAGACCAAGGGACAACATAGACTCAAGGAGCACCCTCAAGCTCCAGACCTGATCCTTAAGGAGAAGTGCAACACCTTCCGGAATGGGTTGGATCTGGATCCTTCAGTCAGGCTTTATACTAACCAACAACACCAGGCAGTCCAGAAGGATACCATGGTTGATGGTATCGAAAGCCACCGAGAGGTCCAGGAGAACTAATAGAGGACTGGTTCGCATGACCCAGGCTGCGGGCGGGGGAGGCACCACGGGGTCGTCCGTGGGGTCTGGCGGGGCGCCGCAGACGACCGGCGCCCCGCGTGCGTGGGCGGACCTCTCAGTCCCCGCACCGTAGTGCGGGCCTCCCGGCGCTAGAGGGCAGGCCCTGGGATGCCCAGAGGGGCCGTTTGCCCCTACAGGCTAGAGCGGCGGCAGCTCCGGCCGCTCTGGGCAGCCGCCTCAGTGCGGACCCCGCAGGACGGCCGCCCACTGTTCGCACGGCACGGTGGCCACGCGCGGTAGGGGCTTACCCCTCTACCACCCATGGTCACTTTGCGTGCGTCCCCTGCGCCCCCGGTCCGCGTTCACATGACATGGGAACCGCGGGGGACTTCTGCTCCCCCGCGGTTCCCATGTCGTGCGAACAAGCCCAGAGTCATGTTGCCTGTTTAGAGAGGCCTGGTGGCCAAGGGCCTCCCACTTTGTGTGTGTGTGTGTGTGGGGGATTGTGTATGTGTGTGGTTTCCATGGGGAGCTTTTAGTACTCCTTTGGCCTCTGAGAACTTGTATGTTTAGGAGGTAGTTCAAATACTTCTATAGTGGGCTTCATGAGATGTGTCTTGGTGAGTGGGGAAATCAGAATGGGTTGGGGGTGAGTATTCAAGTGATAACTGGCATGGGGAGATATGGTGGGAGATTCCAACTTGGTCATTGCAGGGAAAGGAGAGAAGGCCACAGTTTGGCCTTCTCTCTTTTCAAGTTGCTATCTACCCAAAGAAGACAGCAAAAGTTCTGTAGTGCCATAAAGTCTTACAGGGATTACTATCCCTCAAAGGGAAACACTGTTTGGGTGGGGAAAGGACCTCACTCCCTGCCACTTATATGTTCCCAACCACCCCCTCCCACTGTTCCTCAATTAAAGGAGCCATCAGTCTACTGCTGCATGCTTTTGAATATATGGTATCATTTGGACCTTAGACTTGAACATTTGAATCTTCCATCCAGATTACTGCTCCAGAATCCTCATAGCTATTTATTCACATTTACTAGATCTCATTCTGCATTTCATGCTAAGCAAACTATATTCCTGGACACAGAACTATTTTTTTTGGTGATGTGTGAAGATGAGGAAACAGCTACTTTGTTTTGAACTGTGGGAAATTTCAAAAGAGACCAGCAGAAGCAATAGGATGGGGCACATTCTGGTCTCCAGCACAGAAGTGCTCCTAGACAGGTGGGGTGCCCTGTAGCTTGGTTATCATACCTCTGTATGTCAGACCAGAAGCAAAGCAAGAGAGAGAATGAGAAGAACAATGTTATTAGTAATAATACGCTTGAATGTTGGGCATGGCTCTTTGCAGAAAGTCACCTGATTGCTTGCATTATCCCTTAAAAGTGAATGCTGCAACAGTGTGATCTAAAGGAATAGCATCTATCAGTCTCCCTCGAGACTGGAATTCCTTGAAAGGGTAATTAGACGTCAAGTAAGTTAATGGTAAATGCAGGCCCTTTTAGCAGAAGGGGTGATTTATGTTTAAAAAGGCTGATTTAGTGAGGGGAGGTTTTATAGCTACTTGGGTTTCTGTATACAAAGAGAATATTGTAGATAAATGCTGTAGTAATGTAAAAGGAAACCATTGATTTTTAATGAATAAAATAGAAGGATTCAGTCATCACTGCAGCACTAATGCCATATATTTATGGATAACTGTAAAGGAATAAATACAATACAATAATCCAGAGGCTCTGTGTTTTGCATGCACCCAGAGATGGACAAAGACATCTTGGTGACTTGAGACAGAAAATCCAGATGGTGCCCTCCAGTGGTTAAAAACAGCAACAGAGTAATAAACTAAATAATTGACCATTTAAGAACTTAAGGCCATAAAAATAGCCTTGCTAGATGAGACCAAAGGTGCATCTAAAGCAGCCTTCTCCTTCTAGTTTTGGCTAGCCAGATGGTTCTCTGAAGCCCACAAGCCTTTCGTCACTGCTTGTCTCCTAGCAGCTGGTATTAAGACTATGGGCCTATAGTCCCTGGAGGTCATCACAGGATGGAGTAGATCTCCCTCTCCACCAGTACAGGAGGAGGTCTGTGGGTGAAAAGGAAGATCTGTCCTTGCAAGCCTCATCCTATCAGGTGTGGAAACCTATGCTGCTTTGTTGCTCTGGCTGCGGTAATGGCAAAGAGGGGAGCATACCAGGGGAGTACCGGGAGCGGATCCATGGATCCTCCCATTCCTCTGACATGTCCCTGGAATGGTTGGGGAGGAGATATGCCAGATCTGGAATATTTATTTCCTTTCCACTTACCCTTCCCACCTTCTGCCCTGGCAGTGTGATCCCAGCATGGCTTTGAATTTGGCAGTCATGCCACCATGAATTCTCCCATCCCCACCCTATTTGGATTGCTCTTTTAGAGGTACACTACCTCTAAACATAGATTCCACCTAACAATAGTCATGTTCTGTCTTCTAACGGTGGGGTAACTAATCTCTTAGAAGACAGAAACAAAATTTACTGTAATATGACCCTGACAGGATGAAGAACTGGGCCAAAAATAACACAATGAATTTCGACTGAGATAAATGTAAAGTTCTGCATTTAATTAGGCAGAATCAGTTGCATGAATACAGGATGGGTGACACCTGGCTTGACAGCAGTACATGTGAAAAGGATCTAGGGGTTTTAGTAGACCACAAATTGAACATGAGTCAACAGTGTGATGTGGCGACTAAAAAGGCTAATGCAATTCTAGGTTGCATCAAGAGAAGAATAATGTCCAGGTCATGAGAAGCAATGGTTCCGCTCTGTTCTGCTTTGGTCAGACCTTACCTCAAGTAGTACATCCAGTTCTGGGTAGCACAGTTTAAGAAGGATATTGACAAACTGGAATGTGCCCAGAGGAGGGTGATTCATAGATCATAGAGTTGGAAGGGGCCTACAAGGCCATCGAGTCCAACCCCCTGCTCAGTGCAGGAAACTAGAGGAGGGGTCTCCCATCCAAGTAATAACCAGCCCTGACCCTACTAAGCTTTCCACACTCAGACAAGCTGAGCCAGCGTGAGCCAAGACTGTGATAAAGATGGTGAGGCTCCTAGACCCCAAGTTTTATCAAGAAAGGTTGACAAGAGTTGTGTATGTTTAGCCTGGAAAAGAGATAGTTAAGAGGTGATATGATAGCCATCTTCAAATATCTGAAGGGCTGTCATGTAAATGATGGAGCAAATCTATTTTCTGTTACTCTAGAGGGTAGGACCAGAACCAATGGGATCAAATTATGAGAAGAATGGTTTAGACTCAACATTAGGAAGAACTTCCTGACAGTACCAGCTGTGGGACAGACTGCCTCAGAAGGTGGTGGACTCTTCTTCATTAGAGATTTTTAAGCAGAGGCTGGATGGCCACCTGTCAAGGATGCTATAGTAGTGTATTTCCTACATTGGCAGGGGGCTGGACTAGATGTCCTAAGACAGTGATGGCGAACCTTTTTGAGCCCAAGTGCCCAAACTGCAACACAAAACCAACTTATTTATTTCAAAGTGCCAACACTGCAATTAAACCTGAATACCGAGGTTTTAGTTTTAGAAAAACAACTCATACAGTTGTCCGAACTAATTAACATCTTTTGTCTTAAAAGAAAAACACAATAACAGAGCTTTCAATGATACAAACAGTTTTTTGTTGAAAAAAAAACCAACTCAAAAAATTATTATAGTACTACATTGTACACATAGCCTGAAGGGAATTTATACAAACTTTTTAAATAATTAGGCACGTGTATTTTTGGATAAGGGATTCTCAACTTGTAATATGATTATATGCCAGACTGAAATTGTATGGGGCAAGCTTTACTCTGGGTCCTTTCCCTGCTTCTACAGGTATCGGATTAGTAAAAGTCAAAGTCAACCTGTACTAGGATGAGCAAGATAAACAAGAAAACTAAACGTGCTTAACACATTTTAAACACTTTATGTCTTGGACTGCAAACACTGCATTAGGTAAAAGTTTGCATTGGGCATGCTTTTGCACAATTAATGTGATTTTTGCTATTGCATGCATGCTGATAATTTGTCAAACCTTGGCTCATACTCCGTTAGTTTGAGAGCAACACATGCAGCACTCGGGTCAACTGTTAAGGCTTTACATCCAAGCCATGCTTTGTGCATCATTCTTCAAAAATCTTTTAAATGTGATAACAATGTAGAAAAGAATTCTGTAACAGGAATTCTAGAATAAAATCATTCTGTTCCACAAGAAAGAACAAGATCATTAGTGTTTTGCAGAAGGGGACAGTCTTTTCGCGATCTGGTGACCAATGGCTCGAGTGCCCACAGAGAGGTCCCTGCGTGCCAGCTGTGGCACCCGTGCCATAGGTTCGCCATCACTGTCCTAAGAGATGCCTTCCAGCTCTATGATTCTATGATCATACCTCATAGCCTTTGAGAGACCTATCCATCAAATAATTTATATAATCTGTTTTTAAAGGTACCAGTAACGGATCCTTCTCAGTGGTGGCACCATAGATTTGGATTCCCTCCCTGGTGAGCTTTGACAGACTCCTTCTCTTTTCATTGTTAGAAGGCTTTTGAAAGCTTTTAAAATTTTGACAGGCATGTTATGTATAAGTCTTTCTGCCTTATCCCCTTTTAATGCTGCTTTTATTCTACTTCTACCTTATTGTTAAAATATTTTAATATTTTTGTATGCTACTTTTGAATGCATCTATTGAAAGGCAGGATAAAAATAACTTTAAATGAATGATTGATTGCACTTCTTCAAGAGCGTAAAACCAGATTCCACTGTTTATGATACAGGGACCTTCATCCTGATAAATCATCTGAATTTTCAAAAATGAAATAAACGTGAGCTCACACTGGCAAACAAATCACTAATTAAATGCTCTTTGGAATAATGGGGATATGTATCCTGTCAGACAATAATAAATTAACTGAAAATCAGTGGAACAAATGCAACACAAGATTGCAGCAGGGCCAGCAGCAGGGCCAGCAACAAGGGTAGGTATGGTCGGGCATCTGCCCAGGGCCCACACCCCAACAGGGGCCCACTCACAAGAGCCCCCTGGATTGCTCCTCCTCTTCACCATTGCCGCCTGCTTGCTCACCTGCCTCTTGCTCTGGCCCAGACAATGGTGGTGGTGAGAAGGAGCAGGAGATGCCACTGCCTACTTGCTCACTGGCTCTCTGCCAGTGGTGGCAATGATGAGAAAGAGGATGAAGAGCAAAAGCAGCTGGTGACAACAGCGGTGAGAAGGTAGATGCACTGAGGGGAACCACTGAAGGTGTCTTGCCCAAGAGTTCTCAGAAATCAGGAGCCAGCACATATTGCAGCTTTCAGACCCAGTCCAGAGAGCCCATGGTTGAATCCCATTGAAATTAATGGGTGACCAACCTAATTTGCATTGACTTCAGTGGGATGTGTGAGTGGTCAACTTTCTCTGGTTAGAGTCGTTGTGTGGAGATTTACTGATTTTGAAACAAATTTATCAAGCATCCCCTCCTTTTTTGATTCTCTGCCTTCCACCCACTCATTCATTCATGCCCTTTTAAAATGATTTGTTTTTGAAATAAAGAGTTATGGATGCTTTCTATTTCTACAGAGCAGCAAAGGTGGCTTCAGAGAATTGCTTACTTCTCCCACATTTTCCCTGGAAGGATATGTACAGAACCTCTGGATTATTGGTTTTAGCTTCTTTTGTAATTTACTTTGTTTTGACATTTCTTTTCCTCCTGTGATTTGAATATGCTATTATATAGCTTCTTGGTACCAGTTTCATTGCTGCTTGTTGCGATGAAGGGAATTTCCCCTGTGCTGTTTGCTTCAAAATACATTTTGGCTTTTCCTTTTGTATAATATTTGTGAAGATGCAGGCTATTAACCCTCCGCTGGGAGTTGTATGAAGAATGAGGTTCCAAACTTTGTTCACTAACAGACATACGATCTTTCCTGGTTGTATTGCCTGCATTTGAAGAAACTCAAGGAAGTGCATTATTTACCGTAACTGAGGTTTGTAACTGACAAACACTTGAATTTACTCTCTCACGCACACTCTCTCTTGCTGCATATAAATGTAACTAAAAGCTGTTGGACTTGACCCTCCAATCAGTGGGCATTATCCAACTGTGTCGTTCCGCTAGTGCAAATATTGTTGCGCTAGCAGGAACTAGATTCCAAATGATGTTGACGAGAATCCAGTTGTGCAATAGGTCATGCATTACACGTGCACAACCCATTGTGCAAATGGTTGCAGCATATTATGCTTGTGCAACCCTTTGTGCAACCAGTTGCACATTACAGTTTCACAACCCATTGTGCAACCAGTTGTGCAACTGTTTATGCAAGTATAATATGCCACCATTTGCGCAATGGAAAGACTTAGCGGAGTTCTGCTAGTATTATTTGAGTTTGCAGAATGACACAGTTGGATACTGCCCAAGGCTCCAGGCCAAAACATTTTGCTGCCAGAGGCAAAGGACAAGATGGCACACGCACCCCTTTTGACAGCTAAAAGACTGATATTACAATATTGGAAGGACAAACGGCCACCTCCAATAACACAATGGATTGAGGACTTAACGACGTTTTCAACTTTCGAACGTATGGTCTTTAGGTGTCACCTATGAATGGATAAATACATGGATATTTGGTCTGCCTTTGTTGAAGCCTATGCATAACTATGCTTATGGATAGTAATATATCTTGCTCTATATAAAATATAAAGGAGTATACATTTCATGTATATCTGCTGTAATCGTTCAATTCAAATTTCATGTAGGAAAACTAATATTTTATTTTATTTTTATGTTTTTCTTTTGCTTTGATTTAATGAATTCAGAATAAAAATTAATGGGGGAAAAGAGGGTATTCCCCTCCCCCCGCCCCACACAATTCCATATACAGAAGCTGACTCAATCAGCAGTTGAATCTTCCTTCAGCACTGGTGAAGGGACAGTGATGTCCTCCACTGCACATAAGGGCAGCCGGCTAGCTGAAGGAATCATAGAATCACAGAATCATAGAAAAGTAGAGTTGGAAGGGGCCTACAAGGCCATCGAGTCCAACCCCCTGCTCAGTGCAGGAATCCAGGTCAAAGCATCCCTGACAGATGGCTGTCCAGCTGCACCTTGAATGCCTCCAGACTGGGAGAGCCCACCACCTCCATAGGTAGTTGATTCCATTGTCTTATTGCTCTAACAGTCTGGAAATTTTTCCTGATGTTTAGGTGGAATCTAGGTTCCTGTAACTTGAGCCCATTATTCCGTGTCCTGCAAACTGGGATGATCGAGAAGAGATCCTGGCCCTCCTCTGTGTGACATCCCTTCAAGTACTGGAAGAGTGCGATCATATCTCCCCTCAGTCTCCTCTTCTGAAGGCTAAACATGCCCAGTTCTTTCAGTCTCTCCTCATAGGGCCTTGTTTCCAGTCCCTTTATCATCCTTGTTGCCCTCCTCTGAACCCTCTCCAGTTTGTCTATGTCCTTCTTAAAGTGTGGTGCCCAGAACTGGACGCAGTACTCAAGATGAGGCCTAACCAGTGCTGAGTAAAGGGGAATTATCACTTCCCGCGATTTGGAAGCTATACTTCTATTAATGCAGCCCAAAATAGCATTTGCCTTCTTTGCAGCCACATCGCATTGCTGGCTCATATTCAGTTTGTGATCTACCACAATTCCAAGATCCTTCTCACTTGTAGTATCGTTGAGCCAAGTGTCCCCCATTCTGTAACTCTGCATTTGGTTTTCTCTCCCTAGGTGCAGCACTTGGCATTTATCCCTATTAAATTTCATTCTGTTGTTTTCGGCCCAGCGCTCCAACCTATCGAGGTCACTTTGAATTTTGTTTCTGTCTTCCAGAGTATTAGCTGTTCCACCCAACTTTGTGTCATCTGCAAATTTGATAAACATTCCCTGTACCTCCTCATCCAAGTCATTAATAAAAATGTTGAAGAGCACTGGGCCCAGGACCGAGCCCTGTGGTACCCCGCTCGTAACACATAGCGCTGTCCTCCATTACCTCTCTGCCACTCCCCATCCTCCAACATTTGCTCCCTGGGGTGTCTCACTCTACCTAATGGTGAGGCTGGCTCTAGTCCAGTCCATGATAGGTGCAGCTGAATTAATCAGGTACTCGTTGTATTTTGAGTGGGCAGGGGCTGACATGTTCAGTCTGGGGCCTGTAAATCCTCTCTCACCATCCCTGATGCTACATGATGTACCAGTATATAAACTCATGCCATGCGACTGAGTGGAAGCCTTGTATTGGCGAGAGGGAACTGAGGCACATGAAAGCCCTTAATTTAATTAAGCCTTGTGTGGACTGAGGCATTGACACAAACCAAATGGACACACTGGGTAGCATCCAATGGTGTCATTTCACAAACTCAAATAGCACTAGTAGGGCTCCGCCAAATCTTTCAGTCGCACAAGTGCTTGCGCCTTGCATTACTGGAATGTGCACTAGCACAGAACATGGCCCGCCTCTGAAAGCGGCTGCACAGCCTCTTGCGCAAGCAGCTGCACACGTGGGACTTTAGCTGGATTCTCCCCTTGCACATAGTTCAAAATCAAGTTTCCGCTGGTGCAATGTAATTTGCACTAGCAGAATGGCACAGTTGGATACTGCCCCTTGTTACAAACCTTGTTCTTGCCCCCACAGGTCAGTGGGTCTGAGCGGCACGGTACTGTTCAGGAGCAGTCAATATGAGTTATCAAGCTGCTCCTTAGATACACAGGGTGGCCAGAAAGAACCCAGAAAGCCATATGGGACATAGTGGGATCAATTAATAAATCTGGGATGCTGGGTGGGGGGGGGAATGGAACAGTTATTTAGGCTTCTGGAATAAATTACTGGAATATAGGTTATTATCTTTGTGGGAAGGCGCACAACGAGCCAGGATAAATTATGGGCAATTGGTTCTGGTCTTGGTAGTCTGCTTTGATGGCAACTTTTTTAATCAGCTGCATCTGAGGGAGAGGTCAGAGAATCCTCCATCTTTTCCAAGTTAATGAGGAAGGTAACAGAGGCAGAATAAAGGCAGGTTATCAAAGAACACTAGATATTGTCTATAATAATAATAATAATAAGCCTGCACTGAAACCATGATGTTAAATGATGGTTTCAGGAGGAGGCATTGCTCCTAATGAGGTGCCACCACTGTGGAAAGAGATAAGAAAACAAGGTGGGATTTGACATCAGAGCATTTTCCGAGGAACAGTAAACATTATGCTGAAATAACCCTAGAAAGTGGGTGAGATTCTTATGTAGGTAAGTAAATGGCAGTTAGCTGTGCAAGCAAGTGTTTTATCATCCTTAACCCAGTAATTATGGGGCAGGGTGGGGGAGTGTGGAAACTGGACATAATGTTGACAGAGGCAAGCAGTTTGCCTCTGTCAACACATTTCTAATAAAGCTAATCATGTCCTTATAAATAAAACAGAGGTGATAACATTTTAGGAGTCCCTAAAATCGAAAGAGATAATAGCCAGCAAAAACGTAATCGGAACATTCAGCATCTATTGTTGTTATTCTCACATTGATGAATCCAGGATTATACCCCTGTGCATTTTTCTGTGAATTGGTACACAAGGAGAGAGTAATGTAATAAACAGAGTAAGGGGTGCAAACCTACACATGTTTAGACGGGGGGGGGAGTCCTATAACTCCCAGCATTCCCCAGGCAGCATGGCTGGCTGGGGAATGCTGGGAATGGTAGGACATTTTTCTGTCTAAATGTGCACAGGAATGCACCCTAAATAGCTTAAAGAAAAAAGGTATATTTGCAAATAACAAACTGGAGCACGTCCAGAGGAGGGCAACAAATATGGTGATGGGGCCTGAAGACCAAGCTCTATCAGGAGAGGTTGACAACAGTTGTGTATTTTTGGCCTGGGGAAGAGACAGTTAAGAGGCAGTATGAAAGTCACATCCACATATTTAAAGGGATGTCACAATGAAGATGGAGCAAGTTTGTTCTATTTCTCCAGGGGTAAGGCCTGAATCAATGGGTTCAAATTACAAGAAAGGGGATTTAGAGGAAGAATTTCCTGAGGTTAGGAGCTGTTTGACAGTGGAAAACTGGACTGGGAAGGTGGTAGACTCTCCTTCATACAATATTTTTAAGCAGAGGCCAGATGGCCAGCTATCAAGGATGCTGAACTAGTGGACTTCCTACATCAGCAAATATTGAACTAAATAACCTTTGAGGTCCTTTTCAACTCTATGATTCTATTACTTTTCAGAGTAGACAACGGAAATTGTCTGTTTGGCCATGCATGTGCATGCCTGGGAGCAGATAGCATCTCGCTCTACCAACACAGTGCCCAGTAGTATAGGTCACATTCACTCTTTAGCATGTCTCTCTGTGGATCTTTTTTCCTGAACCTGTTTTCACATGCGGATTGTTCTTGTTGGATCGGGGATTGAATTTACTTCAGTATAGACACATCTCTGAGATTGAACCTGTTTTAATCCAAATATATCCAGTTTAATGAATAAATGTGGTCTTTAAGCATTTATCAAGTAAATAAAAAAGGCAACCTAATTAAAGTAGAAAGCAGGAGGAAAGTCTTCAGTGCTCACCATTTTCCACATTCAGATAAGAAAAGTGTTCAGCGTGTTTGCTTTGTTAATTTTATACAAGGGAAAACTGTAAGATTTTAAAATATGAAATCAAATACTTCATATGCCTATATATATTTTTTAATTGAAACCAGAAAATGAGTACAGTTAAGAGATTGTATCATGTTCACTTCCTGCTGGGACTTTTTATAAAAGAAAATAATGGTAATACTCAGAACTTTCTTTTCTTTTTGCATTTGGCTGAAGGTCTTGCCATGAGGAGACCAAAGGAAAACAGATGGATGAATGAAGTAGTTCTTGGACAGCATAATCAGTAAATGTAGTTTTGGATTTGTTATTATCTCACATTAGATCCTGATGAACAGATTTTGGACCCGTTGATCAGAGGATCACATAAAAGAGACACATTTCATTGGCAGAAACGTGATTTTTTCCACCTCTCCGGAAGCTTGTGTCACTGTGGAAATCTCTTCACAAATTCTAAAAACATTGACTAAACATTCACATTCAGCTGGAACTGAAGAACAACCATGAGGCTTGTAAATTGCAAATATACCACACACAAAAAAGTATTAAATGTGTTACGCCTGTAATTAGAAAGGGCCATAGCCAGAATCAGCCCAAGATATTTTGCTGCCTGAGGCAAAGAACAAGATGGATAAAATGGAGAGGAAGAGGAGGACTACTATGTAAGCCGCCTTGGGTTCCTTTCAGGAAAAAAGGCGGGGTATAAATATAATAAATAAATAATAAATAAATGGTGTTTCTTCCCGTTCCATGTACAAAAGCCAACTGGACTAGCAGTTGAATCATTCTTCCACACTGGTGATGGAACAGCATCCTCCCCTGCTCCTGAGGGCATCAGGGTAACTTAGATAGTACAGGGCAGGTCGTGTGGCATACAAGCTCTCTCTTCCAACACCTCGCTGCCATCTCCCAGAATCTGCTGCCTGAGGCGGCTGTCTCACTCTGCCTAATGATGGGGCCGGCCCTGGCCATAGCTCAGTGGTAGAGCACATGCTCTGCATGCAAAAGGGTCCCATGGAATCAAGTAGAGCTGGGAAAACTCCTGTCTGAAATCTTGGACAGCCACTGGCAGTCTATGTGTTAAACAGTACTGAGCCAGATGGACTAATGGTCTGACTTGGTAAGGAAGCCTTCTATGTTCCTGTATTCTTTCTTGAGCATTTGAGTCTTTATTACCCAGCAAATACAGAACTGCAAAACTTGTAATCCAGCAAGCCAAATAGAGGCCATCAGCCATGCCCTATGGGCCTGCCAGGCATTTGACAACCACACTGTTGTTTTTCAGTCACAGGCAAGTAGCAAAACCAGGAGAATTATCTTGGCAGAGTGTGATCTGTTGCTGATAGAATGTTTAGCAGGCCTGCCTTAGATAGTTTTGGAATGGGTAGAGAATTCTAATTTGTCTTACCATGGCTTCCCCCACCCCAGCTTTGCTTTTGTCTTTACTTTAACAACCCTATATGTAGCTATTCAGCCATATGCTATAGCTCAGAGAATCCACATAATCAGGGCAAATATATCAAGTAAATGGGAGTTCTGAGTTCTCTGTGTAGAGTCTCTAATATTTAATACAAGCTGCAAATCTTCTGAGTCCAATTCTCCTCCCCAGTGATATTTTGAGTTGTGAAGTGGCTTTCCTCCTTACCACTTAAAAGATTCTTTTTGTGGAGGGAGGGGGGTTGTCCTGGAGGCTGCACTGCCTCTGTATCCAATCTCCCCTTCCCCATCTTTATTTATTTTTTATTTCTATTTTTAAAAAATATTTATAAGCTACCTTTTATGGTAGACCCTCCCAAGGAGATATACATCTAAGCTTAAAACCACAATAAAATGATACAAGCAACAATAAAAAAAACAAAGCTAAAATCAGAATTAACAATTAAAACCAGACACTACCCTACACACAACAGCCCCAGTAGGATCCTGATTCAGTTATAGGCCAAAGTAAACAGATGAGTCTTCAGGGTCCACTTGAAGGCTTGCATTGATGGATCTGTCCTGGTAGACATACAGAGTTCAACAAGCCACTACCAAGAAGGCACTATCCCTCACATCTGCCAGCTGAATTGCCCTTGCAGAGAGGTACACCAGTGCATAGGGCTTCCAATGCTGATCTCAGAGCATGGGCAGGTTGGTATGGTATGGGTCAAGGCAGTTCTTCAAGTTACCTGGACCCAAACCATGTAGGGCAGCTTTCCCCAACTTGTTGCCTTCCAGATGTTTTGGACTACAATTCCCAGCATTCCTGACTATTGGGCATCCTGGTTGGGGATGATGGGAGTTGAAGTCCAAAACATCTGGAGGGCACCAGGCTGGGGAAGAGCTATACAGGCCAATAAATTGGGCTCAGAAATGAACTGGCAACCAGCGCAACTGGTCCAATATAGGTGTCACATGATCTGATTGCCTAGTACCCACCAGTACTCAAGCAGCTGCATGTTGTACCAGATGAAGTTTCCAAAGGATCTTTAAAGGCAGCCTGAAGTTTATGAACCATTCTTATAGCGCATGAATAACTGAAGCAAGGTGCATCCTCACCAGATAGAATCACAGTTGGTGTACCAGCCAAAGCTGGCAAAAGCACTCCTGGTCACCACTGCCACTTGGGCTTCCAAGAAGTTCCAAGAGAACTCCAAAACTGTGTACTTGGTCTCTCAGGGAGAGTGCAATCTCATCTAGAGTAGTTGCTTTTCCTGAGAAGTTCCTCCCAACTCTGTGATTCTATATATAGGTAATGATCAAGCTATATTGATCCAATGTGCCCAAGACTGTTGACTTGTGTGGATACTCTATGAAGCATATCATGTCATGTCATCTTTTGGGGAAAATATAATTAAATCTGGATTGTGTAAAAAAAGAAAAGAGAGCGAGAGCGAGCGAGCGGGAGAGAAAGTAATGGAGTTCACTTACTTTGATTGTTCCCTTTCAAAAGTGTCATTTTCCCAGCTTAATCATTTGAGTCACATGAAAAACCTTTTTAAAAATGGTATATTACAACTGCTATAGAACAAAATCAGCTTCATTTCCCCCTCCCAATTAGTTTGCTGGGAAGCTTGGTAGGAAACGGTGGCAGAAGGATAAGATACCTCCACTTTTGTTATGGCACAATCCTTATTCCCCTTGTCCTACAAAATCTTTATTAGGATGCCACACAAGACAACAGCAATGGAGGTGTGTGTGTGTGTGTGTGTGTGTAGGGGGAAAGGCCACACCACCACACCCTTCAAGTGCAGAAAGCAAGGCTGAGAGGTGGCTCATCATCAGAGGACTACAGTATATTTAATTTAATTCAATTCAAACATTTCTGCATATGTGTTCAATGTGTGGGTTTGCACGTCACGCTAAGCCACACTGTGAATAAGCCACAGTGGGTTAGGTGTTCACTGAACAACCCACGGTCCACCCGACAGTTGATCGGGCTCACTGTGGGTAATTCTCCCCCTCCTTCCCCCTCAGTCCTCCAGCCGGCTCTGGCACATATCCCAGTGTCCGTCACGGCAGAACCTGTCTTATCTCCACCTCCCTTTTCATTCGCCACCATTTAAAAAAAATAATGGAGTGCAATTGGGGTAATTTTTTCCCCTGGGCCCTGAACATTGCAAGATTATATAGATAGATAGATAGATATAGATATAGATATAGATATAGATATACCGTAGATGGTCTTTCAGCAGCTGCACAAGTGCGCACTTATGGCTATCAGATATGTGTAGTTTTGTCTGGTCAATTTCCTTGTCAATTTCAGCTGTCAAAGGGAGGGCAAGGGGAGACTGCATATAGCAGTGTTCTCCAACCTTGGGTCCCCAGATGTTTTGGCTGGGGCATGCTGGGAGTTGTAGGCCAAAAACATCTGGGGACCCAAGGTTGGAGAACACTGGCATATAGGCTAATTTGCACTGCAGCTGCCAGGGACCAAGTGCCTAGCTGTCAGTTGAAAAGCACCAGTAAAAGGGGGGTGGGCGAAGTGGCAACAAAAGGTGCACCAAAAGGGGTGGGACAATATTCCCCCTTAGCAATGTAATCCTCTCGATTTTTAGTATTGAACTGACAGTACACTCCACATTTTCAACACTTCCTCGACTCTCCAACTTCTCCAGAAATGGGAGATATTAACTCCACCCCCTTTTTCAGAGCAGTTACTGCGGTTCCCTAATAGTTCTTTAAAAAAAAAAAAACCCCGCAGAAATGTATGCAAATTTTATGGCTGGGAAGTAAAGGGAAGGGAAATTTGCATACCTGCAGTAACGGAGCAGTTAATGCAGGTGCGCAAATTTCCCCTCCATTTACTTCCCACCCATTACATTTAAATATGTAAGGCCATTCATGGCAAGCTCAGCCTAGGACTGCTTGAGGAATGCAGTGTTTGCAAATTCCATTATGAACTGACCTGATCCGCACTTCCCAGGTTAACGTGCAGATGATCAGAATGTACGGCTATTCACTGACGATTACCACAAAACATTGTGATGCAGTTGTCAGCTGAAAAACATATCAAAATACACTTTAAAATGCATATTTTGAGATAAAACTACATTTAGAAATGTGTATGTTGAGAGAAAATATGTTTACAAGTGCATAGTTAAATGAGTATTTATATGTGAATTTTTGTGTAGATATTTTTCTCTTAAAAATTGCATATTAAAAAGAAAATGGGATGGAACAGACTTACGAGTGAACACATGAGAAAATGGCATGCATTGGAAATAGACTGATCCATCCATCCCTAGCTAAGACCCCCTGAATCTCACCTCACCTGAGCAGTCTGCATTTCCCTTCCTCCCCATACTTGGTTTCATTGCTGCTCTTTCTTGGGAGCAGACAACACACCTGTCAAGCAACAAAATGGAGAAGGTTATACTGCAGCTGATCCATACCCTACTTTCTGTTTTTAGAAGGAGCAGTATTGCTTTTTTCATACAAAAGGATCAGTACTGTGGGGCGGCCCAAGAAAGTCACATTTAAACTCCCATCTTGTGCTACAGTATGCTCCAAACAACCTCAAGGATATCTGTGCACCCTTGGTATTTCAACGAGTCTGCAATTTTCATCTGTCAGCTTAGCCCAATATTATATCACAACTGGTTTTTTTGATCCAAAGCGAAAATACTGCATTGCCTGTTGTCCTTGTGTTCTGCTGAAACTCAGATTCACAGTCCTAGAAAAGATTTGTAGGGTCATGGAAGAGAGAAATTGGAATGTTATGTTTGGAGCAGACAAGGGAGATTGCTGAATGTTGGGTAAAATAGAACTGGACAATGGCAATCTAGCCCCTGGCATGACATATTTTAAGGAAATAGCTGGTTTTTGGCTTTAATGGAATTACTGAGAAATTGCACCCTTGCTGTGCAAGATGTGTTCTGGTGCAGCAAGATAAAATGGGTTGCCCTCCTGTCCACAGTCATGCACAAGCTGCTTCTACCTGCCTCCACATGGTCCAGTGCATGAGCAATGGCCCACAACAAGGCAGGGGCCATTCACTGAGCAGTATCTAAGGAGGGCTCTGTGTGTGTGTGTGTGTGCACGCGCACACGCGCGTGCTATGCACATGCTGAAGGCAAAAGTTGAAAAAGGGAGATGGGTAAGAAAAGGACTCAGGGTGGGATCCAGCAACCAGCGTGGCCCATCACATCACATCACCAGTCACCTGTGCCTTCCTGCCTTTCTTTCTGTCCGTGCCCTCCTTTCTGGTTCTATGTATGTCTTCCTGTGTGTCTGTCCCACTGGTTTTCTGAGCTGGTTGTGCTTGAGCGCTCTGCCACAGATTCACTGACTTATTTCATCAAGCAGCCATCTCTGAGACCCGCTATTCCTCATCTGTTGAATGGGCAAATGTTTTTCTCGATGCTTCTTTCTTGGATCATGTAACATATATGTGGTTTGGTGTGCTATTCTCATTCATCTGCTCTGCATAATACCTATTCTGTCTGTGTGTATTTCAGTTCTCTGTGAGAGATCCACTGTTTGACTTGGGGCTAGTTTTAGTCTCAGTGCTTTTTCCATCTGTAAAATTCAGATCTCCCCCCCCCCCCGCTAGAATATCTTCTAAATTTGTTCATAATATGCTGCATATAGGTGTTACACATGTGACCTGACATATAGACCCAGTTTGCATGACCACAGCAGCTGAAACAAGCCACTGTGGCTTGTTGCAGCCGCTGTGATCATGCAAAGTGGCTCACTGTTTGCAGCTGGGGTCTGCTTTAATGATCTGCTTTACATTTTTGGGGGGGGTTTCCTAATCTGCCCGTTGTCACAAGTTCTCTGGATTGGGTTACGTTGATCAATGTTTGCCTGATATCAAGTGAGGATGGTATATTGCTTCGTGGCAGGGGATCTGTAAGTGCATGCAGTAGCTGCTCATCTTGGATGAACAGAGCATTGGCTGTGCGTTCTGCCTCTCGACCCCATACCTGAGCCCTGTCCACATACTTTAAAAATGAATCAAGAGCTGGCAATGCTACAGGAACTCACTATCATTGGTTGAAGCTGGTCCATGCTGCTCTGCCATCAACTACAGCTGATAGTCCTCCTGCTGTTGTGCTGCCACCATGCGGATTTAAGAAGAAGCTGGAGGGGGCAGGTGGTGGAAGCCTTAAGCTAGCCCTACTGCCACCATCCCAACCATGGAAAACCCCTTAAGATGGCTAGTGGGAGACTACTACCGAATCAGCCCCACTGGCTGCTGCTGACTCACCAATGCTGCCCTGATCAACTTCCGTCAAGCAGTCACAGTGGCTCAGAATGCTCTGCTCCTCCTTCTCCCCAGCTATCATCATGCCACTTGCCACATGTCCATTCCACTGTGGAAAGTGTCGCTCAGCTTGCTGGGACTGGGGCTGAGCAGGAGAAGGAGCTATTTTAAATGTTGTCTGTGTGGTGCCATGTCATGTGTAGCCTCATTGGGCTACATCCATCCGATGTTACAGAAGCAGACTTCTGCTCATGAAATGGGAATTCCCCTTGCTCTTCTTCCCCCTGCACCCTCCACGTGACCCCCAAATCTGCTCCAAAGGGTCCCACAAGCCCCCCCAAGCAGATATGAGGGGAATGCAGGGGGCTGCAAAGGGAGAAAGGAAGTCTATTCCACCAGCAGTTTCTGTTCCAGCCACCACTGGATACAAACCTTTCTGAACAACCTCCCTCTTCCCAGTCTGTATATATTCTGAATGTGCACATTTTTTTTTACTGTATAGAAAATTAATGAATGGGTGAGTAGACACTGCCAATTCCCCTCTGAAAGCTTCCCCCCCCTCCATCACATGGCAGAGGGCCAAATACTTGACCAGGCTGGTCAAAAACAGCTCAGTTGCCAATTCTAGGTATATAAGACATGGTCAATTAACATGTGTCCATGCACTTAACAGAAGCAGAGGTATGCTCAGCTGGGGGCTGGGGCATTGCTTATCAAAAACAACAAGAAGAAATTAAGAGAGAAACATTGTGATGCCTTTTTGAGAAAGTGCATGTGACCTTCGGATGAATCTTCCCCCAGCTCTAGATTATTTAGAGGGTTCATCTAATCAATGCCAAATACACAATCTCGGCAGGCATGCTCTGGACAAAATTAGTTCCTATTTGGACTGAACTTTAGGCTTACTGTAACTCTGGGGCACTAGGGCTGTGAAATGACAGGGATGGCCACTAAAGTGATCCAATCACCAATGGAACCAGCTACCTAGGGAGGAGGTGGGCTCTCCTACTTTGGAGGCATTCAAGGTGCAGCTGGACAACCATCTGTCAGGGATGCTTTGACTTGAATTCCTGCGTTGCGCAGCCGCAGGGGGTTGGACTCGATGGCCTTATAGGCCCCTTCCAGCTCTACTTTTCTATGATTCTATGAATATAGAATATGATTCTATGATTCTGTGAACACTGGCTGGGGTCCACTTTAGGGCCGATTCTGTAGTGGCTGATGGTGGCAAAGAGATCTTACCTTTCTGTGACTGTTGCATCCATAGTAGAGATGTTCTTAATACTGAGGAACTGTTTACATTCTGGAGAGGAAAGGGAGAGGATCTCTTGATGGCCCACTGTGACCGTTTGCAAGACATTTTGTGGATAGCCTGGTTTCAGTAATCTATGCTCTGGTAAACTCTGAATTAGCTTACTGCAATACACTCTACATGGGGCTGCCCTTGAAGACTGTTCAGAAGCTGCAGCTTGTGACACTAGCTGCAGCCATAGGATTGCACACTTAGCCATATACAGAATGGTCCAGAACAATACCATAGTTAATCGAATTCAAGGTGTTGATTCTTACCTATAAGACTCTAGAGTCTATACTGTTTGGGAGTCAGGATATGATATCCCTGTAATTTAAAATCTTCTTCAGAAGTCTTGTTCTCAGAAGAGAGCACACAGAACAGGGCCTTTTCTGTGGCAGCACCCCAGTTATAGAACTCTCTCCCTCAAGAGGGTAAGATAGGCTCCATCTTTTCTAAGCTTTAGACAGGCTGTAAAGATGATTTTTGTTTAGGCTGGTTTTTGATGGTTTTTTCAATAGTTTTACTCTACTCTCTGAATGTTTTAAAGATGGTTTGCCCTGTTTTTAAAGTGATTGTTTTGTTGTGATATTATTTTAAAAGTTATATGTCACCCCGTAGTTTGTTTCGGGCAGAAAGGCGATCCATAAATATTTTAACAAATCAATCCATTTAGTTCCCAATCCACTTTTGGGATGGAGACAGGCAGCTTTGATTACCCTGGTGTGCCAGGAACTGGACTTGGTGTGTGTGCGCCTGCTGGTTCTGTTGAGTCTCATAAGTATGATTATGCACGATTCTGTATGAAGTGGTTTTGGTCTATGACCGTAAATAAACAATCTATCTGGCTGGGGCATGCTGGGAGTTGTAGGACTTTTTTCTGTCTAAACCTGCATAGGACTGCTCCCTTAGAGTGGAAAAACCATGACTGGGTAGTGCTAAAATTGTCCAGTCTGGAAACACCCTGAGACTGCTTTAGGTATAGTCATTTCTCTAGGACCATGGTACATCTTGGCATCTACCATTCTACATTAAAATAATCCATCAGTACTTTGCTTGTAAGTGACAAAAATTGTCAGATGAACCTGATTGCTTCCCCCTCCCCCTCCTCATAGTCTTCCAAGATGAATAGATGGATGGAATGCAGGACTAATAATACAGTCAGATCTGCATAAAGCATTTGAAAGAGGAAATAATGAAGTCCTTTCTGTAAAACAAATTCTAATTGCTGTGGACCCTAGAACTGCTGTCATATTGATTGAAAACCGGGAGAAGATCATAAACAAAATATAATGATGAAGAGCAAAGTACCAAGTTCAGGGGAGATGACCAGTAGGATGCTGATTGAAATCAGTGTTGGGTTGTATCATATTTCATGTCCTCGTTAATGTTCTGGAAACAGGAGTGAATGAATAGCATATTAAATGATTTACAGAGCAAACTGTAGTTTTGTAGTTTTTGTCTCTTAAAGGTGAGTTAGAGGAAACTAGTCAAGGAAAGAACAAAAAAAAAAAGTAGTGATTTGAAACACAAGAAGAAAAACAACTTTGAGATTTAGCTTGGGGAAAATGCAAGTCAATTTGAGACCAGAGGGGGAAATAATCAGAACACAGATCTGTTGGGAAAGGAAAGAAACAAGGACCAAAGAATACTTGAAATCATATTTCATTTGCATCAGATTCCTTAGAATAATGGTTTGATTTAGGAACTGGAGAGAAGGGCATTTGGAAGTTTAAAAGTATATTTTGGCATTGTGTAAATATTGATAAATATAGTCCAGCATGACAATTGTTTCACAACTGATACCATTTACAAACATACATTTTGCAACTGGCACTGTCCTTGAATGATTTTGACTTTAAAGAATAGCCATGATGATCGGAGGTTTTTGTTAGGGTTATTTATTTATTTATTATATTTATACCCCGCCTTTATTTCCTGCAAGGAACCCAAGGCAGCTTACATAATCCTCCTCCTCTCTATTTTATCCTCACAACAACCCTGTGAGGTAGGTTAGGCTGAGAGTCAGTGACTGGCCCAAAGTCACCCAGTGAGTTCCATGGCCGAGCGGGGACTAGAACCCGGATCTCCTGAGTCCCAGTCCAGCACTCTCACCACTACACCACAGAGTGGCCTGTCTCTACCCTTTCTCCTTGCTTCCACTCTTGCACCTTTTCTCCCATCTTTCGCTCTAATAGATAAATTATCTCCTCTATTTACTATACAATTTCCATAGCATTCTGCCTTTTTGCCAGTCAGAAGCCAAATCTAGCTTAAATGACAGGAAATAAATTCTCAGATGTTTAAGAGCAGTTCAGAATTGGAACGACTTGCCTAGGGAGGCTGAGAAAATCTCCTACCTTGGAGACTTTCATGAAAAGACTGTGCAGAGATGCTTTTGCTACAAGGTATCCTGCCATATGGAAGGAGATTGGAATGCATGACCTCTGGTATTTCTTCCAACTCTGTGGATCCTTTGGGAGTTCAGAGGAAAGACTTGAAACATCTCCTGTCCACCCACATATCCATTAAATCACTTTGAAGACCAGTGATAAGAAACATACATCTACAAATATCTATAGATAGAAATGCCATTGCTGATTATCACAAGGTACAAAGGAATACGATAAGGAATTAAGCTGTATGTCATTGTACATTTATCGCAATGTAGCCTGCGAGTAAATGTATCGTGATAAACAAATGGAGTGCTGCTGTTCAGTGTTCCAACCAGCCAGCCATGCCTTCTTTCAGGAAACTCCATTCCATTCTCCCTCTTCTCTGGTTCTCCATTGCCCCCTCCCCCTGTAACAATTCTATGGTGGTTACCTAGCATGCTCAGTCTTCATTGGGCTATTTTGCTTTTGGGATTGTTGTTATATGTTTTTCCTAAATATTTTTTTCTACTTCTGTAAACCATGTTCTTTCCCCAAGCATGCTGATATTCCATCTTGTCTCTTAGTAGCCCTGTTTTGGCTAAATAGCCATCATAAACTATCACCCAAGTTTGGTATTATTCTATGGGCTGGTCTGTATGTCACTCCTACCCATGGTTTGTTTAAACCTTGAGTGGTCATGAATGAACCTGTTGATCTAAAAAGCAACCCAAGGATGCTCCATCCCTGGGTTGTTTAGCATGACATCCAAATCTAGAACTGTGGGTTGTGTGTGTGTGTGTGTGGAGACAATCCAGAGTTGTATCCCATGGTTTGTTCTTCAGTTACAACTCTGGCTTGTACCTCCCTCAACAATCCACAATTCCAAGTTCGGCCATCATGCTAAGCAACCCAGAGATGGAGAGTCCCTGGGTTGTTAAGCTCAGTGGGAGTGGGCGGGCAGGCAGGCACCACCAGTGCTCATTCACTCCTGCTCATTCACAACTACCCATGGTTTAAACAACCCATGGGTAGTCGTGACTTGCGAAGCAGCTCTATATATTACATTACTTCCACACTTTCAGCATGGGTGCCAACACAAAAGTGTAGACATGATATTAGAAAGCTCCTGTAATCATAGTCAAGGGTGCAAAAATGTTAAAAGTCAGGAGCCAGCCAGATTTTCTATGAGCCAACTTGGAAAGAGAATGATTTGTGCTGGTGAAGAAAGATATCCTGTTCGTTTTTCTTCCCCATCCCGATTCTTCCATGCAGTGGTGTGAAGGCCCAAACCACCCTGAAAATTATAGACACTTCCTGCCATGTGTGACTGGTTGTGAATAAAAACTAAAATAAGAAGAAGAGCTGGCCCAGTTCCACACAACTGCCCACACAAGAGAAAGGGAAACCTGCTTCCCACCCTCTTCAGCAACATAGGTGCCAAGCCCAATTTTATAAGCATCACACTGGCTCCAGGACAATTGGATTTTTTTAACCTGCAGTCATAGGTAACAATCCTGAAGATTACAAGTGCATGGGTTTCCCAATTATGGGTATGAACCTTGTCTTTGTGATCCTCAGAGAATGATGTCTGTAGCTGTCCATGGACCAGCTCCATCCCTACCACAACCCTTCCATGCTACATACCTGGCTGTGATAGGAATAAGACGGGTTCCAAATGCTCCTGGGCATTGACTTCTGGGAAGGCAGATACCAGCTTCCCCCACAAATTGCTGTTGCTCTGCAATTAGCTGGCAAATGGTGGTAGCTCGTGTGAGGGCTGGAAGGAGGGTTTCAGGAGGAAGCAGGGCTTCCTAATCAGGGGACAGAAAGTGTTCTTGCCTTTACAGTGCAACAGCGAGAAGTTGGTGGTGGCTGCTCTGTGTCCAGAAACATTTCTATTAGGCAGAAGAAGCCCTGGATGGAGCTGGTAGCTGACCTGAAGCTCCAGAGGGACCAACTCTTCTGGAAGGATTCAACTGCAGCCTGGTCAGGAAGCAGCTAGGGTACACTTAGTTCCAGAACTAGCCAGCACCAGGAAATCCATCCTTCCTTCCACCCATTACAATGATTATGGACCTTCCTGTGGAATCTTTGGTTAGTTGTCCCCTGGGGACCAGTGAGAAGAACTGGTGCCATTGATGTTTCGTTTGTTATTGCTCACTTTTCTTCTGAATAAATACCACCCCACCCACCCCACATAAAGGCCCTTCAGATCAACACCATCCCTAGCAGGAGGGAATCCATAGAGCCTGGCACCAAAATTATCCTTCCGGTCCAGCCTTCCCTTGGCATACCTTGACTCATGAGGTGTGTCTGGAGGCCCTGGGATGTAGAACTCTATAGCCACAGCCATACAGATGTAAAAATGAATCCATTCCTTTCTCAGTCATTGATATGTACTTCATATGCTTTATACCAATTAGTCTTTGCAGCTCCAGGCCATGTTCATTAGCTTTTATGAGGCAATAACGTAATCTACCATGTATGTACATACATGTAACATAGGATATGTAATCACAGACTTGATGATCCATTGGCACCTTCCCAACTCTTTGTTTTTTTATGACTATATGAACAACGGGCAGTGTGAAAGCAGCTTGAAATTGCATCTGTTTGGCAGCTACTTTGTAAGATAAACCATTCATGTGCTGAAGCTCAGCACAGCAATTAGCTTTCACCATGAGCTTTCTCCAAGCTTTGTGTCATTGTGGAATGAAGACAGAACATGCAACAGGGACTGAATCTGGTGGTGAGTCACTATCCATGAGTAGCTTGCTGCATAGAGCAGCCATGTGAATGCAGTATCAAGCATCCTCCAAGTTGCACATTGTCTGTTTAAAGACAAGTACATTTCAGAAATGAAGGTTGTTGTTGTTGTTGTTGTTTGTCAATGAAAGACTGATGTATCTTTAAACTCCTTTCAGCACTCAAATTTGAAGATCAAGGACCATCACCTTTCTTCTTCTTCTTCTGCTTCTTCTGCTGCTGTTTTCCTTGTACCTTTGAATTTATTACCATCTATCACCTTCTTCTACTCAACCTTATCTTATATTTGAAGGTGCCTACTAGGGAATATGAACTCTTTTGTTGTAGCAGTGACGGTCCGAAGCTCTTGCCTGACTTTTGCTGAACTTTAGAAGGCCTTAACATCATGTTACAGCAGACCTTCTCACCCTGGTGCACTCCAGATATGCTGGACTACAACTGCCACCAGCCCAAACTAGGAGATGGTGGGAGTTATAGCCCAACACATCTGGAAGGCACCAGGGTGGGATAGGCTGTTCCACAGCAAATTTAATTCATGGGTTTTAACAAGCAATTTTTCTCTTTCTTTGTTGAGCTTCTTAGCAGAAAACAATCACAGTTGCCTGTGGAAAAGTAATTCCTTTAAGATGCAATCCTCTGCATTTTTTAGACAGAAAAAAGTCCTACATGCATAGGATTGCACCCTTAAAGATGAAGGGCCAGTGGCTAGAATTACTTCATCCTGACCCTGAGAAGGCTCCTATATCTTTAAGAATGGCAATGACGGGAGAATTTCACTAGGTATAGTGATGGGAGAAGCCACACCTGGGAGAATTTTCCTGGAAAAGACATGGGAGCCCCCTTTGTATCCGGATCTGGCAATCTTACCAAAGGTATGTTGCTAAGATCCCATAGATGACTTTTTGTTTCTTCCATTTTACCGGATGTTTGTGTGAGATAGCTTTTTAAAAAGTGGTAGGATATAGCAGCAAAGATATCATAAGAAAGAGGATGAGAAAGAAAGCAGTAAAAGTTTATATAATGTAAGAAGGGAGCTGGGAAAAGGTTTGGGATGGGCAATCACTGAGCTTTAAACTGTAGACAGATAGTTAAAGAATACAGATTAAAAGAGCAAGATGGAGTAGGACTGAAAAGACAGACTTCCCTGGAGCTTTAGAGTGTCTGCCCGCATAATAGATATCATTTGCCTAATGGCTTCTCTTTAAATTCATGACTCCGTTTCAGGCACTACAGTTTTAATCAGTCCTGAGTGAAATTTCACAAGTCTGATGTGATTCACAATGCAGTAGCTGATCCTTGATTTTTCACTATATAAAATTATCCTTGTATGCTAAATCACAGTTGCTTTAAAGACACCACAGTGCATTTGCACCAATGGAGTGCTGAAAAAGGAGGAGAGGTGTAAGAATCTAATAATGGGATAATGAGAGAAAGCCCTGAACAGCTTGGGACCAGGTTACCTGGCAGATCGCCTTCCCCAATACAGACCTGTAGAAGCATTAAGATCATTGGAGGATGTCTTGCTCATTGTGCCATGACCTGCAGATTGCCACCTTGTAGCAACCAGGAAGTGGGCCTTCTCCATGGTGGCACCCAATTTATGGAATGATCCCTGGTATTTGGGAGGTGCCAACTGTATCATGCTTTAGGCACCAAAAACTCATTTCTTTATCCAGGCCTTCCCTGAGTGAATGTGCTGCCCAGTCTGTTTGTTTGTAATTATGATATTGTTTTAGGGTGCAATCCAATGGGGATGCCCATGAGCCACCAAATTAGGATTACAGGGCATCCTATGCAGGGGCAGGAGGAGTGCAGGAGTCTCCAGCCCTGCAAGTCAACTAGATGGCCAGTTTCAGCCATCTGGCTGTGGTGTTTTGGAGAGGGAGGGAAGGAGCCTGGGGTGCTGCCAGGACAACCCTGGAACGCCTTCTTCACCTCTTCTCGAGGTCGCCCTTACGACCTCAGAGATGCAGCCCGTGTGGTTCTTTCCATGCCGGCTGCGAGGGGTGTGTGTGATCCCAATGCGGATCCCCAGCTCCAAGATTGGAGCTCTTTTCTGACCTCAGAGCTGGGAATCCAAACAATGCTATGGCCCTTTCCCCCCAACTGCCTACTGTTGGGTGGTTTCCCAGCTTTAGAATGGGGAAGAAATTGCACGATTTTGTGCAATTTCTTCCGCATTCTAAAATGTTGGAATGCGTCTCCTAAGGCTTAATCACTGGCAGTAAGAGCTTTAAGCTAAACTAGCCTCCTATTTTTGGTGTTTTTTGGGCCTGTCCCCTTTTGCTTTTGTGCCCGCCCCCTTTGACCTTGACCCCACCCACCACGGGAATGCAACCCCGGAGGACTTCCCTGAAATTGAATTTGGCCATCTGGCTAAAGGAGGTTCAACACTCCTACCTTACAGGCAGAGGCATTGATTCTGTTCTGTTCAGTGTTGGTGGCAGGTGAACCACGGGCAGGGTTTCCAGGTTTACCTCTAAACGTACCAATAATGTGAGAAATGAAGTAGCTCCAGTTGCTCCTTCTCATTCCTCGTTTTTGTCTTACTGCAGCTGGGAGGTGGCACACAAAAAGACCAAGCGTGGAACTGGTAGGAAGAGCCATGGCAGGCAGCCTTGTCTTCTGTTTAATGTAGGATACACAACGAAAACACAAGGCAAGGAAAACCCACAGGTGGAGATAATATGCATTATCAGAGTAAGTTCTCTGCTCAAGTGAATTGTAAACCTTTATTGCTATGGCATAACACATGGGCTACTATGATACTATGCGAGGCTGGCTAGACAACATCTGGGAAGATCAGGCAGAATTTAATCCTCACAAGATTCGCTCAGGTGCTACTACTTAGTCAGAAATATGGGATGAAGTCCAATTAAATTCTACTTGATCTTCCCAGATATTCTGAAGTTGTATATACCGTACATTTGAAGAGCACATTTTAGCTTGGAAGTGAAATAGAGAACTCCATTATTTTATCACTATTTAATTAGGGAATAGGCTCTATTCCTAAAGCATCCCATCCCAGAGGCTGAGATATAGGCGAGAGGAGATCACCTGGCTGGCGCACCTACATTCATTGTGGTATTTTTGGCACCAGATGAAGACCTTTTTTTTAATTTTCCTAGGCTTTTTAGTCCTTCACTTTTGTTTTTAAATGTGTTACTGTGTCCTTCGCTCTTCGCGCAGCTTCTGGCTTTTACTTTGGTTTTATTCTGTTTTAAAGGTTTTATATAATTTTCTATAATTTTGTATTTTACGGTTTTAATGTTTGTGAACCACCCAGAGAGCTTTGGCTGTTGGGCAGTATAGGAAGGTAATAATAATATTTATTATTTTTAATGTTCTTATTATTCTTATCAACAACAACACTATTCAGTGCTTCACAATTCTGTTCTCATTTATTCTCCCAACAAAATCTGTCAGGTCGTGAGGCTGAGATGCACACTGCACACGCACACACCCCTCTCCATGGTTGGGTAGAGATTTGATCAGGGTCCTCCACAGCCAAAGCACCCTATCTGCTACTACGGCATACCAGGACTCTGCTTCTGAACCATACTGGCTTGAAGGTGCTGTTCCCCCAAAGTACTAGATCGACAGGCCTGGAAATGAGTTTACCTTTTTGTGCTCTTGCAATTCCAAAGCAATCTTTCTTATCCTTTGGTTCTTTGTCTCTCCCCATCCTGCTCCCTCCACCCACTCCTCCACCTTGAAGTGCAGGCTCTTTTAATCAAGAACTTTCTGATCTTCCCTCAGCTTGAAAATTCGGCGCGTCGCTCAGCGAAAAATAACAGCTCCTCTCAAAACACATACCTCATTCCTTTCCTTGGTCTTGGTCTTAAGGGGCGGTGAGCTCCTAAACCTCAATAATATCCTGGTATCAAGTGCAGTTGACAGGTAATGGAGAACTTGAAAGCGCTGACGATATTATACACTGCAGCTCTGTTATTTACTGAGGCACAGTTATCAGGTTGACGAGGAATGGAGTGGAAAGAAGGAATAGCACAGCCAGCCTCAGCTCTTCAAGGAATTTTATAACTATTTGCCAGTCCCTTGGGTTTGGAGAACAGGAGATAAGAGAGAACAGCAGAGACTGGCCCTTTATAAGACACTTTTTAATTGGCCATCAGGATGATAGAAGGTGTGGGGAGAGAAAGAAAAAAAGCAAAAGAATGAGCCTCCAAGGGGTATTTCTGTGTTTTTCCTGTCCAGGCATTTTTTTTTCTTTTTTAAAAAACTTGTAAGTTTGCCAGGATGTTCCATCTAACATCTAGTTAAAACACCTTCTCTTTCAGTCTGGAACTTCCCAGCCTGAAATATTTGTTGTTATATTTTCTCTAACACACACACACACACACACACACACACACACACAGGCAAAGGAGAATAAGGAGAAGGTATATTTTATAAGTGCTGTGAGTGGTGTTTCAGGTCAAACTGTGCTGCCCCTTCTGTCACAAAAGGAGGAAGAAATGACTGCCCAGGGGTAGCAAGACTGGAAAACAGGAAGCTGCTTGATACCTGGTCAGACCATGTGTCCATCTAGCTCAGTACTGTCTACTCCAGTGTTCTCCAACCTTGGGTCCCCAGATGTTTTTGGCTGGGAGTTGTAGGCCAAAAACATCTGGGGACCCAAGGTTGGAGAACACTGGTCTACTCTAACTGGCAATGGCTCTCCAGGGTCTCAGAGAGGGGTCTTTCTCATTGCTACTTACTCCTTTTAAACTGGAGATGGCTGCCACTCGTAGGGATGGGTGAGAATCTTGTTTCAGTTCAGTAAAGGATTTTCCAAAGTTTTCCACATTTGAGAGAGAAAGAATTTGAGATGTTAAAAATCTGAATGCAGGAGCATGGCAAGACTGCAGGGAAAACAGACAAAATTCACCTGTGCAGGAGAATAAACATAAGAACATCAGAAGAGCCATGCTGGATCAGACCAAGGGTCCATCTAGTCCAGCATTCTGTTCACTCAGTTGCCAACCAGCTGCCCATGGGATCCCACAAGCAGGACATGAGTACAACAGCACCCTCCCACCCATGTTCCCCAGCAACTGGTGTACATAGGCATACTGCCTCTGATACTGGAGGTAGCATATGGACAAAATTCACCTCTTCCTACTACCAACAATTGAACCTGGGACCTTCCACATCCAAAGGTCTATCACTGAGCTATGGTCTCTCCTTTGTGAACAAAAGCAGCCTTCCATATGTGTTGCTGATGTAGATGTGCTGTATTGTGCTCATTCAAGGTCAACTAAATTGACTGGATGCATCTTATGAGGCACAGGTAGATGTGCTTCTGCTATGAATTGTTACACACGATTAGTTGTCCATGACTAGAGCAAGATCACGCAGCACTAAAGCCTATTTTCTGCAAAATGATGAATGCTGTGAACCAGTGACAAGAATCTATCATCTGAAAAGTGACAATCTGAAGACTGTTATAAGTAGGGAGCCAGTCGTGCAACGGTGGTTCTCTGCAAGTAGCTTCTAATACTCACCAGGCCACATTAAGCTATTCTTCTGCTAGTTCAGGTTAGTTTAGTAATAATTGGGAGTCCTGTCTGATGATCCATAACTACTGAAGCCTGGAACAGTCTTCACATGGTCAGATTTAAAGGACAAGTATGGTGCAGTGGTTAAGAGTGTTGGACTGGGACTTGGGAGGTCCGGGTTCTAGTCTCCACTTGGCCATGAAGCTCACTGGGTGAATTTGGGCTAGTCATTGACTCTCAGTCCTAATCTTCCTCATATAGTTATTGGGAAGATAAAAATGGAGAGGAGGAGGACCATGATGTAAGCCATCTTGGGTTCCTTGCAAGAGGAAAAAATGTTGGGATATATGTAATAATAAACAATAAAATAGGGCTGTTTGGCCTTTGAATGGACTCCAAACTGATCTGGAAAGCACAGATTCTTTGGGAAATATTTGGAGGAATCCAAAACCAGAGGCTTCTAAGTACTCCTTTCTGCATATTAGAGGGTTGGTGAAGCATAGTGGCTAAGAGAATGAGCAATGATACAGGAGATCACTATCCAGCTATGATGCATGGGGAGAGCAATCCTATGACAGCATCTGGAGCGCCACAGGAAGTTGCAGATCACCTCCTCCATACCTCTGTCATCCCCCATAGACAGAGGTATGAGCACAGAGGAAGAGATCCAATTGTGGATCTTCCCTCCCCCACCCCTTCTCCCTCCAAGCTGCTGCAGAAAGTCAGAGAGGGAGAAAAGGGGGTGTGCTGGTGGGTGGGGAGGGGAGGGGAGGGGAGAGGCCATGATGCACTATATTCTATGGGCTCTCCAGTCTAGGGATGTCCAAATCAGCAAAAAAAAGGGCTAGGCTGAAGTTCTCTGAATTCCGCCTCAAAGCTCATTCTGACTTGAGTCCATATCAGACTGCGAGCTTTGTTTATTTTTTCCTTTCTGCATGAGAATCCGTGCATATTTTCATGTGTATTTCCCCAAATGTATGCATCAATTGTGTGCATCTTTGAAACGCACACATTCTTCGCATGCTGTCGAATGCAATTTGGGGGGGGGCGCAAATCACACTGTGAGCTCGGAAAAGTACAGACTTCGACCGCAGATTGTGTCTGAGTCTGGGTTCAATCTGGAAGGTGCAAACTGGGTATCCTGATAAAAAAAAACCACAGATGAATTTCTCATACATCCCTACTCCCAGTCCCCTCCCCACCTACCAAAAGTTGTCAGTCGGACAGGCTCAGAGGTCCATCTAGCCCCTCTTTGCATTTTAAATGGAGGAATGGGGGTGAAATCGCTTCCATCCTCCTCTCACCCTGCCTGGCTCTTGCCAGGAGGGCATAGGGTAGGTGAAGGACTACAAACTCAGAACCCTCTGTCTATCGGGAGCACAACCCATAGCATTGCACCCTAAGTGACCTTAGGAAGTGGCTAGCTCTCAAGCACTCTTCAGGTGTTCTACGTCCGAGGATAACCTACATGCGAGGAGGGGAAGTGCAATAATATTAATATTAATAATAATAATAATAATAATAATAATAATAATAAAAATTATTTCTTACCCGCCTCTCCGTCTAGATCGAGACGGGGAACAGCAAAAATATAAAATACATAAACTAAAGAAAACACAATACATACTATTAAAACATCTTAAAACATCATAAAAAACATCATAAAAACATCATTAAAACATCATTAAGACATCATTAAAACATCTTAAAATATCTTAAAAACATCTTAAAGGCAACCTAAAATTCCGCCGGATAGGCCTGCCGGAAGAGATCAGTCTTTATGGCTTTTTTTACATTCCAAAAGACTGGTGAGCTGACGAATCTCCTCCGGCAGGCCATTCCATAATCTGGGAGCAGCAGAAGAAAAGGTCCTCTGGGTAATACCTGTCAGCCTAGTTTTGGCTGACTGAAGTAAATTCTTCCCAGAGGACCTGAGTGTGCGGGGTGGATTGTATGGCCCTGCCCCCCTCCAACATTGCTTTCATTGGCCTCTACACGTGGAGGGCAACTTTGTGAAGAGGAGAGCCTCCTCTATCTGTGGGGGCTCTCCCCATGATCCAGAGCACTTGAAAATCAGACTCACCTGTGATGTAGGGATAATAATGCTGAAACACAAAATAGAGAGCATCAAAAACAGTTGCGGAAAAATGCCAAAACCAAAAAATAAAAAATACAGCTACACAAGTGAATTGGTTCCGACTTTTTTAGAATTACATATTCTAAAACACACGCACAAATTAATAAACTGTATCAAACAAACTCTACAATATTCATCCATAATGCATAAATATTTGACATTTAAACAACAATGCCCATTAAATTAAACAACGGTACATACAAATATATGCTTCATTACGACAATAATGCAATTATATGTCAAAGTTACAACTTTAAATCAATTAGTGCCCCCTTTTATATAACAAAACTCAAAACTTACTGCTTTTCAATGTATTTTGAGTATGTAACTTTTTTCTTTTTGCAATAATTTTGTACTGTTTTTACAGATTTCCCATGAAAAAGAGATTTTCTCAAAATGCTTGGGGAATTTGTCCACTTGTGCAGCCATTTTTAAAAAACATAGTAATGCTGCCCTACCTTACAGAGCCCTTGTAAGGATCACTATGATAATGTATGAAGAACTACATAGTGCCAAGTATGTTGCTTTTCTTTTGGATGTTGGATGTGATTTTCTTGCTTCAATTTTTTTTAATGAAAGAGTGTCATATTTTGTGCCAACTAGCTCCATAATGAATTAATTAACTTTACTACTTGCTGCTGGTAGGGGCTGGACTGAAATGATCTCAAGGTCATAATTCCATAGCAACTTAGCATCAGTACTGACAGCTTGGCATAAAATGCTATTGCGTTGCGAGATAAGAATTGCCATAAATGTCTGGGTCAGGACAACATAATATGACAGAATGTAAATTTGGATGTATTTGTAGTTTGAATGACAAAATGTTAAGGAACATTTGACATTTTTATTTAATTTTATCATTAATTAATTAATTAATTATATTTATATCCCGCCTTTCAACTCCATATAATGTATGGTGAAATCCAGAACCATTCCACTGTGTGTGGGGAGTTGACAATGGCATCAACAGGAAGTGGACTTCACATGAATTCTGTAAATTAAGAACTTATTCAAACAATCAACTGATCCTGCAGCAATTACGAATGCCTTGTCACGGAATGCTGGCATTCAGCCATGGCAGCCCAGATTGTCTGGTAGGGCAATTGCTAAAGGTCTGCTTTGGATTCAGTTGAATCCTGAACTGATTCAGGCTGATTCAGAAAGATTCAGCAGATCTCCAAATTGAAGTGTGGCTCCTCCAAAGTGGACCAGATCTGAATCTGAACCCACCCAAAGTTTTGTTGGCGATATATAGAGAGAGTTGGAGACCCAGCAATTGTTTCTGCAAAAGACTGATATATTTCTCCCCGAGCAATCCTTATAAGGAAAACGTCAGGGTGGAGGGAGGGAGGAGAGAGCAGGGGTGTAATGTTGTGACTGACAGCTCTGGCTTCTAATCATAGTGCATGGTTATATCAGGGCTCTCCAATCCAAGTGCAGTGCGAGTGTGTGTGGATGCTGAAATAATTTATTGCAGGATTGTTCCAGTGTTCGGTTCTCTCTCCCAGGAGCAGGAATGCTAAATGTGTTTTTATGGAGTCCATGGGACCTGGGAGAGTGTAGCATTTGCTGATTGCTTGAAAAATGTCCAGGTTTTTCTGTCCTATTGAATTTGATGCCATTTGAGCAGAAAACAAAAAAGCCTTAAACTGTTTTTCATTTATCATAATTCCTCAACTCTTGCACTGATCCTTCTGAAATTTTGGAGGTTTTCTGCCTAGGGACACCTCTATGATGCATGCCATTTTCATACAAATTACCAAGCTGGGGGGGGGGGAGACAAACCCTCCCATGGAGGTGGGAACCTATCACTTCCCCCTTCAAAATGTGAAGACTCCCCTTTAATAATGCCCCCTGAACATATTCATATGACACTTGGCATGCTTGATCCCCTACAGAAGGGACAACTATACCTGCAGTGTTCATTCAATTCTGCCAAGAAATTAAAGAAAAAAAGTTATTGGCAGTTCATTAAAAAAAAAATTAAATCAAAATGTAAAGGCATCTAGCACAAAACTCCCTGCACCTATATTTATGAAAATTTGCAGATTCCATCCCCTTACAAGGGGCTACTATGATTGTGAATTTCATGAAATTCTGTCAAAGAGCAAAAAAGCTATAGTTTTTGTTGATTTCCAATGATGGTCAATTGGAGGCATGAAGCTTCGGATTTCTGAATCAAAGTTTTGATTCATCTCCAAGTCCAATCCAGGCTGCCTCTGAATAGGTTTAACGTGAATCATGCTGTTTATTGAATTGCTGAATAGGGGTCTGACCCGGTTCTTGTTACTGGTGCACACCCATAGCAATTGCCAACTCTGTGTCTGTATTGTTTAGGCATTCAGTGGTAACTGCTCAAAAATATGCAATTTGCAACTAGGTGCTGAAATATCTGATTGATACCAAGTCCAGCACAACCAGTCAGCAAACCCACAATTGGTTCAGCCCGTGGCAGTTAGGCTGAAGATGAGAACAGGGGGAGGCTATTGGAAAGCATGGTCAGTCTGCATGGGCTCAGGGGTCACATGTATAGGTCTTAATTCTTGGATGAAGCAAAGCAACATTTATGAAAACCCATTTACTTAGTTTAGGGCAGCAATCATTGTAGGCCTCTCTGTCATTAATTGAACACTACTGCAGAATATACACAAAAATCAATCGTTAACAAGGAGATCTATGAACTCATTGCTCAAATACCTAAAAGAATGTCAACAAGCAGAAGTCTACAGAAGAACAGTCTTGTCATATCCTTGACCAAAATACCATTTAGAACTTCAAAAACACTTTGATAATTAAATGCATCCGGTCACTATTTATCATGTCGCTTCAAAAGGAAGGATGCTCTCTGTACTTGGTAGATGCTGGCTATTCAAGCAGACTTGGCCTATGGAAGAGCCATAGTCCATTTGGGTTGGATCCATACTAAATTAGCCACACTTTAGTCCCAATGAAATCAATGGGACTTAAGTTAGTCATGACTAACTTGTCCCATTGATTTCAATGGATCTAAGGCATAACTTAGTCTGGACCCAGCAATTGTCCAAGGCAAATTGTATTAGACAGTCCAAAGGACTTGGCCATGGGATTTCAGAAAGGGTTTGATAATTTGTTAACTCTTGAGTTTGGAATTCAGAAGCCTGGCACATAGCATCTACTACCATTCAGGTTTCGTTTTCAGGATGGATGTATTTTTATTTTTATTTTGAGAGGGGGGGGAGGCATCTTGAAACCACTTGGTATATGCTACTGCACTATTTTATGTAGGTCAGGCCTATACAACATTTGACCCACTGTGGCAAACACAGTTCACTAACCACATTTGTGGCCTATCAGGTGCATGCCAAAACCTGTTTTTGCATTCCCAGGAAGGCATTGAAAACAGGACCTTTATCTATCCTTGATGGGATGCCATTCCTGGATGATGGTGAGCTATGTTCATCTTGATAGGGCCACATGATACACAAAAGCCTGGTGCAAAGTAATCAGCTAGAAGGGTGTCCATAATGTTTTCCGGGTGTCTGATTGCAGAGAACAATTTTGATTATGAGAGCTAGAGCAGCACACTCCACATTCTTCAGAGAGAAAGCCTGCCAGTTTTGTGACAGTCCTCCATTTAGTTAGTTTCAGCTGGGATTCCAATTCCAACCTAAACTATGTTTTGTTATTGGTGAGCTAACATGCAGTGACAGTTCTGTAACAGTTACAGATCTAATCCTCAAAGAGTAAAAGTAGCAAAAGAAGATAAAGTACCTGCATCTCCTGGCAAACTGCCTCATTGCATTGGAAAAAGAATCACCTCTCTTTTTTCTTCTAGAAGGCTGTCAGTGATATACATTGATCATTGTAGATGGATGTTAGGTCACTAACAAACTTCAGTTTCTTGTTTTCTGCCCACAGGGACATTGTTAACGATGTGTGGAATGGCTTGGACAAGAGGGTCTGCAAAACAAAACAATATGGGAACACTGCAAAGAATGAACCGAAGCCATTGGGGTGCTTCCCAATGTTGCTCCAGTCAGTGAAGGCAGTGCCCAAACAAACAGAAGCAATAGGAAATACCTCACAAAGAGGTAGTTCCTGTTATGGACAGGGATGTTGAAGAGTCCTTGGTCCCGAGTCGAGTCCCGAGTCTTTGGACCCGAGTCTAGAGTCGAGTCTAGAGTCCGAGGTCCAAAATGGTGACTCGAGTCGAGTCCCGAGTCCCTCCCAAAGCGGCGGCCCATGGAGGGAGCAGGAGGGTCTCCGCAAGAGGAAGAAGAGCTGCCCTTCCTCCCGCGGAGACCCTCCTGCTCCCTCCATGGGTCGCTGCCGCCCTCACCTCCACCTCCGCCGCCCTCACCTCACCGCTGCCGCCGCCCTCACCTCGCCAACGCTGCCGCCCTCACCTCGCTTCTGCCACCGCCGCCGCTGCCGCTGCCCTCGCCGCCGCCGCCCTCACCTCCACCTCCGCCGCCCTCACCTCCACCTCCGCCGCCCTCACCTCACCGCCGCCGCCGCCGCTTCCCTCACCACCGCCCTCGCCTCTGCCACCGCCGCTGCCGCCCTCACCTCCTCCTCCTCCTCCGCTGCCGCCGCCGTCGACCTCGTCGCCATCGCCGTAGCACACAGCACGCCGCGTCACGCCGCCAGCGCCGTCGCTCTGTTTTTGGCGGGGTTGCTGTGGTTCAAAAACAGAGCGACGGCGCTGGCGGCGTGACGTGGCATGCCGCGTCATGCCGCTAGCAACGGTGCTCTGTTTTTGAACCACAGCAACCCCGCCAAAAGCAGAGCGACGGCGCTGGCGGCATGACGCGGCGTGCTGTGTGCTACGGCGATGGCGACGAGGTCGGCGGAGGCGGAGGCGGAGGAGGAGGTGAGGGTGGCGGCGGCGGCAGAGGCGAGAGCGGCGGCGGAGGCGGAGGAAGAGGAGTCCTTGGGCTCGAGTCCCGAGTCGAGTCTCGAGTCCCACATAAATTATTGGGACTCGAGTGGGACTCGAGTCAGAGGGGGGACTCAGTCGGACTCACGAGTCGAGTCCCCGAGTCCGAGTCCCCATCCCTGGTTATGGATGAAACTACCGTCACTGTTTTGGTGTTCTGTGCCCCAGAACACAGTGTTCTGTGCACTAGTCCATCTGGGGATTGCTTCCCTGAACAAGTGGATTGGTTGTGTGAGTGAATCAGAGCAGTGATTGCACCCACCAGGGCCAGCCCTCCCATTAGGCAAAGTGAGGCGGTCACCTCAGGCGGCAGTTGCTGGGAGGCAGCAGCAAAGCAATGGGAGAGCGGTGTGCCATGCAGCCTGCCATGCACCCCCTAAGCTAGCGAGCTGTCTTCAGGTGCAGTGGAGGATGCTGCTTCATTGCCAGTATTGAAGAAAGTGTCAATTGCCATTCCAGTCAGGTTTTGTACATAAAATGGGAGGGCTACCATCATGTCCTTCACCTCAGGCAGCAAAATGTCTTGGGCCAGCCCTAGCACCCACCACCTAGCCCCCAACCTTCATTGGCTCTTCATACTCCCTCTCCACTTCTTGATTCTATGTACAATTTGAAAGTCAGAAAATGGCTGAAGAGATTAGTCATCAGGAGATTTTTGCCCACTTCCTCCACATATCATAAGCAACCATAATTGTGTTAGCAGAGCGCTACAGAGCTAAGAAATTCAGTCGTCTTCACACAGCAGAAATGCATTTTGTTAAATGCTTTGCTGCAACAAAAAACCACAAGCAACATTACATGGCTTAACTTCAGCAGGAAGAACAGGGACAGGAAGCTAGAGAGGATATATTTCTTGGATCAGAGAGAGAGAAAGAAAGACAACAAGCTCCAACCAAATAACAAGATAGGTTACAACTCCACCTACTGTTGGAGCCGACCAATTATACCCTCACTATAGATCTAGCTCTATTCTCACATGTTGCCACTTCAACCAAGTGTGTGTGTTTAAAGGATATTCCTACCTCATTGCTTGGGCTGGTGGTAATGCCGTAGTGCATATTTGGTTAGCCCCAGACTTTGGAAACTGGTTTGTCATAAACCTTTCTTCTGATCTGAGGGAAAACAGCTTCTCTAGAAATGTCAAACTCTCTCTTTTTCTTCTTCTACATAAGCCAACAGGTACTGTACTTCTGTAACGATCAATAGTTTCAAATCCTTCAGTGTAGGAAAGTATAAAGGATTTATTCTGACTATTGTATGAGACAGTTGCCTCAAACTAATTTGTATAGACATTGGATTCTCTCACAGGAGCAATGCACAGACAATCAATAATTAACTCTGTCAGACGGCTAGAGGCCTGAACCAATTATACTGCAATGCAGACATCTCCAGCTTCTTATAAATAAAAAGGAAACCTGGAAAAAGTAAATAAAAGCATTCTTTACTAACATGATAAATAACCTACCTTCATTCAGCAAGCTTTCACGTACACTGGATTGTCTTGCTGATTGCAAATAATCAATAAAATAAAGCAATATAAACAAGACAAGATGGCACAAGCTGTATCTCATCTACTTCTATGGAACACTGATTTTGTCATTAAATATTTCTCCTCCTCTGACATTTTTAAAGTTAAAGCTTGTCATGTCCCCCCACCCCCCATTTAACAGTATGTAATGAAAAATTAAAACACTATATACCTGTTTGGTATCTGCTGCAGCCCCAAACCTGACACACACTCATTTTTCATGGCCCACCTAGCAGATCAGGGGCAACATAACAGTGTCCTCTTTGCACTTCCCTCGTCTGTCAAATTAAAGGGCTACCTGAGAGGACCTGGCACGAAAGCCCTCTCAAATCGGAGAGCCAGCATGCCCTGATGCCTATAAATGGGCAACACTCAACATGAAGAAACAGACATTGATGGGCAACCTCCCCTGGACTTGATTCAAAGGTGGGCTCAACTAAACAGGCTATTTTCCTTAAAGGACAGAAAATATTGGGTTGGATCCAGCATCTGCCTTCCATGGCAGGAATCGGGGCCTTCTGTGAGAGGAAGGGCCCTGCTCATGGAAGGTCCCTCCGCCCGATTTTTGGAGATCTGCCCACACCACAGCTCACCCCATTCATCAGGGTCTTCTGACTCCCTGTGTGGTATTTTCAGGGGGCTGGGGAGTGTTATGGGGAGGAAGGGCAGGGAAGTCCACTTCTGCCAGAGTAGTTGATCCAGCATAAATCTTTATCCAAACTATTGTATTTTGAAAATCTCTTAAATACAATTTCTGAGCACAATTTTGATGTCATCTAATACTTAGCAGGGTCCAAATCCTTTCTCCAATCTCTGTCCCATAAGACTCCCCATGATCAAGCAGCCTGGGGAAAATATATTTCCCAAGGTCCGTGGCAAAATTTCATTTCCCAGGGTCCCTGAGAAGTGACACACTCCCCAGGAAAGAAGTATGGACTTGCTGCCACCACAGCCATATAAAGGAAGGAAAGGGTGATGGGTGGTGATGTAGGGATGGGGAATTAATTTATTTCAGTTTGTTTTTTACCAGAATTTATCTGATCCGCACCTTCCAGTACCAGATGTGGGCTCGAACACAATTTGCGCTCAGAAGCCCATACATTTTCAACGCACTGCAATTTGGGCAACAACAAAAATGCATTTGAAAAATGTGTACATTTTTAAAATGTGTACCAACATGCTTCAGGGCACAATCCTATGGCCACTAGACAGAGTCCTGGTGGCTATAGGAGAGGTTGGAGTCTCAGCTCCAACCTCGGAAATGCATTCCGAGTCTGGAGCTAGGACTCTGACCTCAAAGCATCCTCCCTCCACGCTCACAGCCAGCAAGGAAAAAAACTGCACCAGCTGCAGCTCCGAGGTCAGAAGACCGACCTCGGAGCTGGAGGTTTGTGGGTGTTCCAGGGGGAGAGAGGGGAGGGGGAGGCTCTGCCATGATACATAGTATCCTGGCGAAACCTCAGTCTGTCCTCCTCACACTCTGGGGCAAGACTTAAATGGATGAAAATCAGCCATCTAAGTCTTTTGCCGGGTGGGAGGAGTGCGGAGGTGACCTTCTCTTCCACACTTCTTCTGCCCTTGATAGGATGCCCGTAATCTTCCAAATTCGGAGGGTTATGGGCAGCCATGTTGGATCGTGCTGCCATTCAATGGGAGGAAAATGTGTAAAATTGAAAAATGTGTACTGAAATATGCACAAATGTCTGGGGGGGGGGAAGAGCTCACAACCTGATGCAGACCCAGGTTGCAACAAACTTTGAGGTGGAAATCGGAGAACATCAATGAGGCCAAGCTTGGCAGATCTGCACATTCCTAGTGGTGAGTGGGTCAGATGCTGGGAGGGAGTTACAAGTTGCAAGGAGAGGCTGGGGTGACAAAGCTTGCCTTGGATTAGAGGCCAGTTTTAGGAATCACTGAGCTTCATCCAGGGAATTACAAACTTTGGCCACATTTGTAGAACTAAGTGAAGAGGTAGAGAAAAATACTTCTAGCTCTGGCAAGGCGCGGGAAGAAAAGACAGAGCTGACCTCAGGAAGTAGATTGGGATGTCTATACCCAAAACAAGACCTCAGGAAAAGTCTAGCAGAGCTTCAAAGAGCCAGCTCTTCCTAGCAGTACTCCCCTCGAAACCCTTCCAAACCTCTACTCCAGCTTCAGTGTGTATAAATACCTGTGGCAACATCCTGAAAAGTTCACTGGTTTGGAATAAAAGAACTGTGTACAAACCCCTAGGACTGAGTTGACAGTGCTCTGTTTCCCTAGCCACAACAAGAAAACAGCAGAATACTCACGCTGCATGACACAGCAACCTTTACATGCTCACCGCAGACAAACTAAATATATGTTAATGGTAGCCCCACCTCATAATCTCACAAACATACTCATTATGCCTCGGAGTTGTGGCTTTAATTTATCTGTGTCACTAGCAGGGCCAGTTCACTTTCTAGAAATGCCCAAGCAGATGGGTAGGAGTAGAAAAAACGGCTCCTGGGTTTTCTCCCACAAACCCACCCTTGCAGCTTTTTTGATTATGGAGCATTATTCAGATATTTCATGAGTGATAAGTCTCAATGCAATGCTGTACACAGAGGAACATTCTGTTGTTCCACCACCATTGTCGGTTCCATCGCCTGCACTGTCCGTCAGACCATCAGATACTCAAGTTCAAATACTGGCAAGATCCATTCCTTCCATGGCTTGTAAGATGGCAAATTCAGGAGGCATAGGGGCAGGCAGTCTTGAAGTCCAGAAGGAAAATCTAGTGGCCTCCACCACTGGTGAGTTGCCCTGGCTAAGGGTAGGGTTGCCAACTTTTTATTTAAAAAATGCTGATACCTGGATGAGAATAGAGGGTGGTGCTTGCTTCTGTGGCAGATAAGGTTGGGCTGAACCTGTGGTTGCAGCTTAGGGATGGGAAAATCTGTCCAAATTTTTTGAATCAAGTTCTTTCTCTCCCAAATATGAAGAACTATGTGAATGGTAGTAACTGAAATTAAATTCTCACCCATGTGTCCAGCTGAATGCAATAGGTACAGCTATTCCTGGCACGAAGAGGGCCATGACATACCTGCGTGCTATATAGCTGCTAAAGATGAGGAGATAGGGGAAAAAAGAGGTGGCAACCCTAATACAGCACTTAACATGGTTGAATACACAGGGATTCAAACCTATACTTTTAAGAGCTAATCATTCAAAGTCCTGGGCCTGGATGAACGAATCTGTCCATTTCAGTTTCTCCCACATTTGAATTCTTTTAATCTCAAGTTCTTCTTATCCCGAATTCTTATCAACCCCCAACTGAAATGAAATTCTCACCCATCCCTGCTGTTTACTAGTGCAGGGCATAGGATCTGTTATCAGGTGCTGCTGGATCTGTGTGCAGCTGCCCCATGTGGTGACCTGCTAAACTGTAGGTGGCAGCTTTTCACCTTCAGGACCTGGGCTGCCCACGCAGGCTGGCCACTGGATTCTCCTTGACAGGAAGGAGTATAAGAGAGCTTCCAGTTCCAGTTAGGGCGTCGGTTGAGCAACAAGGTTTTACTGAGTTTTGGTATGTTCCTGTATGCTTAGTTTATTTATTTATTTATTATATTTATTATACCCTGCCTTTTTCCCCCAAGGCGGCTCACATAATCCTCCTCCTCCTCCTCTCCATTTTATCCTTACAACAACCCTGTGAGGTAGGTTAGGCTGAGAGTCAGTGACTGGGTCAAAGTCACCCAGTGAGTTTCATGGCCGAGCGGGGACTAGAACCTGGGATCTCCCGAGTCCCAGTCCAACACTCTCACCACTACGCCACACTGGCTTTTCAGTCCTGATTTCCGGTTTCCTCCTGATTTCCTCTTCGGTCCTGACTTCTGGCTTGCTTCCTGACCCTGCCTCCTGGTTTGTCCTTTGGTTCGGACTTCTATTTTCCTTTCTAATATGTGGGTTTTTCAAGTTACTGTTCAAGTTCTGTGGATGGATTAAAGCGCCCTTTGGAGAAACCATGTAGTAAGCCACTCATCAAATATTGCCTGATCCAGTTCTCCCCATCTCCTTGCTAAAAGTGGCCAGTTTAAAAAGGGGGGAATCAGTCTTCCTTCAGAGCTGCAATATATATTTCATGCATCCCAGACCACCACTGGTCTCTTGTTTCCTCTTTGATTTCTTGATCATCATCTCTTGGATACTTAAATTATCATCAACTCGGTAAATTATGAAGTTTTTAGCCCATTTGGCCCAACATATATGTCAGTAAGATCTACAGCTGAAGTGCTAAATACAGAACCTTAATTCAAACTAAGCCTCAGCATGTCAGAATCACCCGCCCCCTTTGACTGACCCAGCTTTGGTAATAAGAGGTTATTTTGGTTTCCATCCATGAGTGAGAGTCTTACTTTTTAAGCGAGTCATGCTTTTTTGCTCGACTCTCTAAAACCTGAAGCTTACAACCCATGTGTTGTTCCGCGGGGAAGTAAAAACACCATCATTCTATTCTGCTTGATAAATAGAACACACAGGTATCTGGAGCTTAGAGAATTTATCCCACACATAAGTAAAAGAAGAAGAAAGATCCACAGTGTAGCCAGAAACACACCTGTATTTGTTCCATCCGCTCAGGCATAGCCCTCTATTTGTTTTAGGTGATGCTTTTCTGGTTTTTGTTCATTCCTATGTCTGCCAGCAACAGCTGCTAAAAATGCTACTCCCCGCAGTCCTGGGGTGTGTGTGTGTTTCCTGCATGATTTTCATATCCCTTATTATCTCTGCCAGAAAACTAGTCAGAATGCAGAGCCATCGTTCTATTTTAATTTCTACATTTATATCCTTCCTTTTCTCCTCTTGGAAGGAACCCAAGGCGGCTTACATAATCCTCCTTCTACTCTCCACTTTATCCTCACAACAGCCCTGTGAGGTAGGTTAGGCTGGGAGTCAGTGACTGGCCCAAAGTCACCCAGTGAGTTTCATGGCCGAGCGGGGCCTAGAACCCGGATCACCTGAGTCCCAGCCCAACACTCTCACCACTTCCCTAAATTTACTTTGTGCAAATTTAGGGGCTGGGAAGTAAATGGAGGAGAAATTTGCAGAACAGCAGTAACTGCTCCAAGAAGGAGCAGCAAAAAGGGGGGGGGGATATCTCTCCTTTCTGGAGGCTCCTTTCTGGAGACTTGGAGAAGTGTTGAAAGGGAAGCGGACGCTGACAAGTGTCAGTTCAATGCTTAATAGTGAGGATTACACATTGCCAAATGGGAGATACTGCCCGCACTCCCTTTGGTGCACTTTTCTCTCTCCCATTTTCCTCCTTTTTCAGTGCTTGTTGACAGCTGGAACATACAAGGAAATTGACAAGGCCAGACAGACTACATAGATTAGACCACTGAATCGGTGCACTTGCAAAATACCAGGGTTTGTTTTTTTTTAAGTCCCCATTTGAGGGAAGGCAGGAAGGGGGGGGGAGAAGAGAGAAAGAGAGAGGGAAAGTGGGAACAGGAAGGAAAGGAAGGAGGGAAGGAGCGCACTTTTCTCTTGCTCGTTTCCCTGTGCATATGCTGCCGCCACTGCAAGAACCCTCTCCTATGGCTTGTGCTCAGAGGCCTCCTGGAGGGAGCAGATGGCTACCATTATTAGTAGCCATTCTAGTCGAGGCTACAGGCATGGGGGAGGAATGGAGAAGGGGGAGGGGCTTGATGCGGCGGAGAGATGAGTTTTGTCCCTTCGGGCTTGATGGGCAACTGACTGCCCCCCCCCCAAGCACACGGGTTGCTGAGCGAGTCTCTGAGCTGGTCCGTACGACATGGAAACCGTGGGGGAGCAGAAGCCTCCCGCGGTTCCCGTGTTGTGCGAATGCCGGCCGGGGGCACCCCCGCAGGACGGCCGCGCGCGGGATGCACGGAAAGTGACCATCGGCGATAGAGGGGTAAGCCACCCTGCCGTAGGAACAGCAGGCGTCTGTCCCGCAGGAGCCACACAGAGGTGGCAGCCCAGAGTGGCCGGAGCTGTGGCCGCTCCGGCCTGTAGGGGCAAACGGCCCCTCTGGGCATCCTGAGCCACCCCCTAGTGCCGGGAGGCCCGCACTGCGGTGTGGGGACTGCCGGCTCCACCGGGGTCCGCCCACGCGCGTGGGGCGCAGGTTGTCTGCAATGCCCCGCCGGACCCTGCGGACGGCCCCGTGGTGCCTCCCCCGCTTGCCACCTGTGTCGTACGAACCAGCCCTCTCTCTCAAGAGTTTGGAGGGAAGATGCTTCTCTTCAGAGCTGGGTCCCAGCTGCTGCTGAGCAGGGCAAGACACACTCCACTTTCTCTTCCTCCTCCACCTCCTCCTCCTGTGTCTGGGTTGCCGCCAGGATTAACAAAAATAAATAATATCCCACGCCCGCAAATGCTACTCTTTAGAACTATAGGACCATGCGCACTGCACAGAACCCGGGGACTGTATAGTGTAGTATACATTACAAACAGCTGCATTTACACAAATTGCGGCCATATTTTTTTTACATATACTATGCTATACTCTACATAAACGATGTAGAGCCGGGGAACCCGGAAGTCCAGTGAGCGCCTCAGCTGGCGCTCACTGGAGGCTCAGCTCGTGTGGCGGGAGCGCTCACCGAGCGTCAGTCTGGGTGCCCATCCCTACGTACCATGAGTCTAAAGACCATTGGCACGTGACGTGTCACACAGGTTAAGGTGCATTATTAGATACGTGTAGGCTGGCAAGGACACACACAGTAAGAGTTAAACTATGGAATTTTCTGCCACAGAATGTGGTAACGGCCACTAACTTAGATGGCTTTAAAAGGGGATCAGACAAATTCAGGGAAGATGTAATTCTGGGTGTCTTCAAGCAGTCAACACCACCTAGGAACTGACTCACTGGTGTTTGTAATGTGTAAACCAGCATTTAGCTTAACGCTAGCACAGCCCTTCCGCTTGCTCTTAAATTCTTGTTTTATGAGAAGCAGTCTCTTTCTCGTCCTGTATCCTTCCCAGTGGGTGGGGGTGGGACTGCTGTGCCAAACAGAACCAGCCTCTCCAGCTGCACACTTTCCAAACAATGTATAAACAGGTTTGCTGTATCTCAGCCAATCTATTTTCAAGTATAGTTTGTCTCGATGAATGATTTTCAGTTATGAGCTATTATGGAATGTTATTAACAGAACAACCCTAGAAAGGTATCGATACTTAAACCTCTGGTTGTTCATCCATTTTTCCATTGGGTGAAGCAACACCTTCTTTTTGCCTTTTTGCCATTGAGTGTTTTATTGCTTGCTGCTTCACATCTTATATTTTCATTTCTTCCTACTCTTTTAAAATCTCACCGTTTTCAGATACAGAATCCGATATTTCACAAAATTGACAAGGAGATGAAGTGCCGGATCTTCACAAAAGTGCTGAAAGCACAGATGGGCAAATCTAGTTTCTTCTCACAGCATGTGAGGAATTCTTCAGGAAGGTTAAGCCTTCAAATGACAAATGACAAAGGGAGGCCCAGTGGACCATGATGAGAAGAGGGAAGAGAGAAAGAAAAAGGTTACATATTAAATTGAAAACTTTCTAACATTTAAGTCAGTAATGTTAAATCTACATTTCAGTGTTATGCTGTCATAGTTCTTCACTTGACATTTGTCGGGGGCTTATATAAATTTGTAGGTGAAAAAAAAGGCCCAAAAGCCCAGTTGATATGACTTTATTTAAAAATAAGGCATTGTGGCCCAAGAAACTGCCCTTGCCCATTTGTTCTCAAGGAGTACTTTTTCAGTGGTATAGTGGAGAAAGGGCTAACAGGGTCACAGCACTGGCACTTAAAAAATCTTTTTTAGCAGGGATGCTGATGTCACCTGCCACCCCACTCAGATTTTCCTGTTCCCTCTGAGTTTAGCTGCAATCCTCACAATAGCTGTGGGGAAATGGATTTTCACAGCAACAATATATTGTCCCCTGTTGTAATGCAAAGTATCTTGGGTTGGGGTGGCTTAGTTTTGAATGGACAATTAAGGCTCATTCGCTTTACAAAAGACCTGCTAATGGTGAAGATGAAAACTGCCAGAACTGTTTTATTGATATGGATCAACACCGCTGCCTGAATTTTTGGGCTCTTCTTGGGGGCGTGGCTATAGGGACCATCATGATGAACACCTGCACTTCAAAATTTACCACTGTACTGTATACACTATTGGGTGCAATCCACTGGGAAAGTCTCCTGTACAAGTCCTATTGAAATGAATGGGATGTGCACATGAGTACAGTATTCTTGCAGAATTGTATTGATTTCAAGGTTCTTGTATAGTAAAATATCTAGGTGGCCATAAAAGTGAATTGTGTCCACCACGTATAATTTTACAATGTTGTTTTTAACTGTTGGTTGTATTATGTTCTTTGGCTCAGGGCTATAATTCAGTGGTAGTGGTAGTGGACCTTGCATGCAGAAGGTCCCAAAATCACTCCCTGGCATTTCCAGTTAGGACTGGTATAGACTCCTGTCTGAAACCCTGGAGAGCCACTGCCAGTCAGAACAGAGAATATGAGCTAGATGGGCCAATGGGCTCTGATTCAGTATCAGGCAGCTTCCTATGTCATATTTTCACCAATTCATAGCCCCCAGCCCATAGCCTTGGTTTGCAGTGTACCAAGATCTCCTGTGTAAACAGGTATTCCTATTTATTTTGAAGGGAGTGGGCAGATCTGTGCACTGTACTTTGGGTCCTCTGTTTTACTCTCATTGTAGCACTCCAAGATGTATATCTCCTCACCATCAGCCAACTGGTATTTATTAAACTGAGAGGGACAGAAAGAAAATAAACGGAGAAAATAAAATGCTAACATCCACTTCTACTGATCAAAGCTGCTACAGCATATTTCTAATTTGTAGCTATATAAGTAATAAAGAAATTAGATTTCTTATTTCTAGCTAATGGCTCAGCTACATAATGTGCTCTAGTTGTAAGCAGCTTTGGTTCCAATACATCAATTCCTCCCATCTGATTAATGTTTAAATTCAATCATGATTACAATACTGTTGATTTATGAACTTTCCATGTTTTATTTATTTATTTATTCACTTAAAATTATTTTTAGGCCATCTTTAAGGGTAAAACTCTCTCAAAGTGGCATACAGGATATTTCCCATTAATTCCTCAGTGTAAATGTAAATTACATTTTTCCATCCATATTTGTAGTCCAACCTAATTTCTTAACAAGATCACAAAAGTGGGAAGAAGAGACCTGATTAATTAGGCTTTCAAGTCAATTAGTTTTTTGACTGGGTGTGGTATTTGGATCAGGCCCACTTTAAGCTCCTGTGAAACACTCTACCAGGTGTCTCTTTCCAAACTGGAACATTCTTGGCCAAATGAAACGTTCTGCTAACCACACATACTGTAGTTCTGCATGATAGTTCTCCTTACTATTGTGTAAGTGCATGAAGCCCCAATTTGGGTTGGGATCACAGCACTCTGGAAGGGGAGGTTAAACCTCCCCCCATCCATTTTTCCTGAAATTCCATCCCTCCCATGGGGGGGGGGTAAAAAAAAGAAAATAAAACCATTGCACATTAGCACAGCATTTAGTTTGGCCTTCTTTCTATTGAAGCACAATAACCATTTTTACCCCATCTCAGAAAAATCTCAGAAACTTTCTCAGAAAATAAAAGCCTTCTGAGAAATTTTGGCTTACCTCTGGTTCTACCACTGAGCTGTAGCAGGCCTTGTCCTCTGCTCTCTAGAGCACCAGATGTGTTAATACAGTAATACCTTGGATTGCAAGTAACTTGGTTTGAGAGCATTTTGCAAGACAAGCAAATTTTTAATTTTTTTTTTTTTTTACTTGATATACAAGCGATGTCTTGCAATACAAGTACCGTAGTACGGCTTAAATGAAAAATCTCTGTACAAATTTTTTTGGGGGGATTTCGTTTTGATATAAGAGTGTTTTGGATTACAAGCACATTTCCGGAACGAATTATGCTCTCAATCCAAGGCATGACTGTACATCATGCTGCCACCTTGGCTACTTCTGCAATTACCAGTGGAAGGCTTCTGGGTGACAAAGATTGAAAATGGGAGAAAATTCATTTGGTTCATATTTTAATGTGAACTTCCCTAATTTTGCACGTAGGGAACATGCACTAAAACTCAGTTATGCTTCAAAATTCACTCTTCTCTGGATTTTGCAATAGAGTTCTCCAATCAAAGAAGGTGTACAAAAATGCATATATATTAGGGGACACACTGTTCAAAATGTACTTTATTAGAAAAAGTGCTCGCAAGAATGTGTATGTTAAGCAACATTGCAGAGAAAAGTGTATGTATTAGGAGAAATGTGCAAAGAGATGTGCACAAATCTTCATGCAGACTTTCTAAAAAAAAATTCTTTAACTCTGGGGTGGGACGAACTCGGGACTGGAAAATTCTCAAAGATTGGGACAAACCAAAGTTTAGACTGGAAAAAACAAGAGACTGCGAGGAACTGAAATGGGCAGATTCATTCATCCTTCCCTAGTAAAGATGGTTAATAGGGGTGGGCAAAATGCAGCCTGTCTGCAAGTAGCTCCCCTGGCCCTTTTCCCTAAGACACTTCACAGGTCGCTCAACCCTGGTATAGAGAGGAGGGGCTGCAGTTATGGAAAGAGACAAAGGAAAAGTATTGGTGCTGGCTGCTTCCATGTGAACCCTGGCTCCAGCGCACCACTGCTCCGCGTCTTGTAATGTGATCAGTGGAGGCTGGTGACGTCAGCAGGGCTGTGTATCCACTCCGGATTTTATTCTGGACTTTAAAAGAGCAATCCATGGTGCTGAACTCTATCCCCGAAATAGGTTTGGCACCATGGATAGCTCCTTAAAAGTTCAGAGTAAAATTTGGAACAGATACACACCCCCACTGAAGGTGACAGGTGGCTACCCAAGGCGGAACCCTTTTGCAGCAGCAGCAACACCAGCCTTTTTGATCTCCCTGTCTCCCTCTCAGGGGAAGTTTGTGCTCTGTCTTTCCCATTGGCTTTTTGACACCAAGTTATGGCAGCTTCATTTTAGAGAGCTTTTTTTGGGGGGGGGCTCTCAGTTTGGGTTGTTTCCTGCCTGTTCTGTTGAAATGTTTTCGTGCTGAACAGTATTGGTTTTGTTAGCCTTAGCTGCTTTGTGGGGCCTAGGCCCCCAAAAGCAGAGATATCAATATTTCTCAACAGAAAAGCAGGACATACAAGAATGTTGCAGTGTGAAGCAGGGCCAGTGTTACCATTAGGCCAACTAGGCGGCTGCCTAGGGCGCCGGGCTAAAGGGGGCGCCAAGAGCATAGGGCTAGAGGGAGGGAGGGAGGGAGGGCTCAAGTGGGAAGAGGGGGGCGCTAAATATCTGATCTTGCCTAGGGCACCAAACTGCCTTGCACCGACCCTGGTGTGAAGTACTCCTGTGAAGGTTGCCAGCCAGTCAGCTGAGCCCTCTTCCAAGATACTCCATTCCATTCTTCCTTCTCTCCCCTTCCTCCAGGTTTCCATTCCTGTCCCTGCCAAGGGTCAATCACCATTCTCTAGTCACTAAGCAAGCTCAGCCCTCATTGGATTATTTTTTGTGGATTGTGGTGGTTCCTCAAAAAAACCTCCAAAATGCTGAAGTTGGTTTGGTTTTTGGTTTTTTGTACTTCTGCAAACCTTGGGGTCCCCCTGAGTCTGCTTATACATCTCTTTTGTGCGTGGATAGTGGTCGGGTCTGCATAAAAGGTCCACAGTTAGAGAATGAGTTCACTATTAGTATATAAGATAGAAAAAGGATATACAGTAATGGGACCTTACCCTCACATGGTCTGATGTAGAGTTTTCTATGCGCTCTTTCCCCCCTCATTCATATGCAGCACTATTAAAAGCTGTTCCACAGATCTTCGTGGCTTGGGGTAATGGTAACTTTCATCCATAATAGAAAGTAGGATCACTGTGCAACCTGTCAAGGAATCTTACTGCATTACCCCATCATTTGAATCGGATTTCCAATTGAACAGCACTCTGCAAACTGAACCTGAGTCATAAAGACAAGGAGGTTGTACAGAATCGAAAAGCAATACAAATGTGGTAGAGTTCTTCTTATAGATTATGCAAGTAAAGTTTTGAAAGGCCTTTTAAGGAGAAGTTCAAGCTATTTAACTGGATCGGGTCTCCCAGCAATAATTTTTGGGTGTTTTGTTGTTTTTGAAGCTGAATTTTCTGCCAGCTTTCCTGTGACTGGCAAGTGCCACTTTCAACCTATAGGAAGACTGTCAGAGCTTTCTGCAAAATTAAGAAAGTCTGTGCTGTTTATTCAAATTGCTGCAAGCCCTTCCATCATGAAACTGTGTGGAATTAGTTTTGCCTTGCCATGGTTTTAAAGGATATTCAGGAATGGAAAATCACTTGGTAGCTTTGAGCAGCAAGTTATGATTCATGCATTTAATTTCAAATCCTGAAGTCTGGGAAATATATATAACAAACGTGTTGTGTTGGACAGGTTAAGTGGTGGTGAATGGATCTGGTTCCACGGTCAGTTACCAGGGACTAGATGGCTATTGATCAGTAATTGTTAGAATATATTATTATTCATACTATTTTACATCCTAAGTGTATACTGTGTATTCATTTCTTCCTTTAGTGTAGGTCTACTGATAATATTGCGGAATAGGAGATTTTACAACCCAAGTAGTGACCTCCTAAATTTCAGAGGAGTGAGTGTGTGCCTCCCCCCTCTCTCCCCCAAATTGGAGCCACATTGGTTTACTGGACAATGAATTCTGGTGAGGTTCTCTTTCTGATTGCCATAGTAGTCATGACTTTTATGTAGCTTTTGGCCCTTCCCCCAATTTACTACAATTTTTTATCTTGCCCTTCCTCCAGGGAGCTCAGGGTGGTATTTATGGTTCCCCTCCCACCCATTCTATCCTCACAGCAACTTTGTTAGGCAGAGAGAGAGAGTGACTGCCCCAACGTAGGGATGTATGAGAAATTTATTTCAGTTCATTTTTGGTCAGGATTTTACCCAGTTTGTGCCTTCTGGACCAAACACAGATTCGGATGCAATCTGTGGTAGAAGTCCATACATTTCCGAGCTTGCAATATGATTCATGGATGCCTCCCCCCCCAAATACATTTGATAGCATGCGTACATTTCAAAAATGCGTACATTTCAAAAAATGCACACAATTGATGTGTACATTTGCGGGAAATACACATGGAAATATGCATGGATTTTTACGTGAAAGGGAAAAAAACAAAACAAAGCTTGCAATCTGATATGAGCTTGAGTTGGAATGAGCTTTGATATGGAATTAGACGTGGGCGATCTGCTGGGACCCTGCCCACCTCTGGTTCAGCGGACGCGCCTGCTGAGCCGGGCCAAAAGGGTCAAGCCCGGCTAGTCTGCCAGATTTCCACCCCCCGAATGAAACTCTCACACAGCCTTATATGGAATTCCGAGAACTTCGGTGAGCTTGAGTTTTGCTGATACACGCATCCCTTAGCCCCAGGATAACCTAGTAAACTAGGCTAGGCTGAGTGGATCTTTCTTGTCCAGCACTCTCACTACTACACCATACTGGCTGGCTCTTTTCTTCCAGGTGGAGACAATGCAAAGATACGGGTGTGTTTCCAAAATGCCTATCCTAGTCCTTTCTGGATTTCTGGATCCAATTAGTTCTTTTTCAGGGATCATTGAGCCTGCCCAACCAAGTTTATGAGAACTGGTGAAGCAACCTCTCATGACTTCAGGCCAACTAGTTTAACTTCTCATAGAAAGTGAAAAATGCATCACCACCCAGAAGGCAAAATTCCCAGGTAAAAGAGATTAGATGTGGCCCGGACAATAGTCTGAAGGTACACAATGCAGTTGCAGAGATGTAGTAGTATTAGGGCCAAACTACACTTTACACACAATTGAAAGCTTGTAGCTACAACTCTATTTTTTACTTTAATTACAGCTGTCAGGGTGATACTTACCAGGAATGCAGCATGCAGGGAAGGGAGGTGTATCTCTTCCCTCCCTAGCATAATCAGATATAAAATTGGCACCCATAGGAAGTCTTTTTCTAATGCTCCTAGCCGTGGGAGGGGAGGTGATTGCTCCCCCCTCTCATGCTTGTAATTAATGAAAGTAAAAACAAGGTACATCACATGTGGTTACATATCAAATGTATGTTTAGTTTGGCCCTAAATTAGCATGGCTGGCTGGAGGGATGCTGGGAGCTGTAGGACTTTTTTTCTGTCTCAACATGCATAGGATTGTGCCCTAAGTCTGTTGCGGTGAAAACAACAAAGTCTTGTGTCTTATTTATGAATCTAAGTATGTCTGCAGCTATCACCTGCCTGGATGGGAGACTTCCTGAGAACCACTCTGATTCTGGAAGAGCAAGGCAATTAATAATAATAATCTCTACAGGAAATTTGTATCTGATGCGGATTTCAGCTATATCAGGAAAAAACTGTAAAGATGTTTATACTCTGAGGTGAATCTGCACAAGTTATATAATGGCCACATTAATGTTTTCAGTTCCATAGCTGAACCTAAGGAAGTCTGGTCCTAGCAAATACTTCTACACTTACTTGTTTTGAAACATTTCTAGTCTTCCTTCCTACCTATATGGGCTCCAAAGCAGTTTACAAACCGTCGTAATAAAAATACACAAATCGACCATCTAAGACAACATAAAAAGACATGAAACAAATTCACAAAGCAGTAGTAGCAAGAAATACATGAAAAATAATGCTGTAATAATTAAGCAAATACATGAGCGAATAAGGTTGTTTTTTGCCGGGCACCTGAACAATATGAGCGGAAGCTAAGCACACATTTCTGGGGAAACTATTTTAGACTTGGGGTGCCACAACCCAGAAGGGGGAGGGCACCCAGATATTATCAACTTTTCTCTGAACACGTGTCTCTAAGACATATCTGAACCTATTTCCATATTCAGGGAGTAAGCCCCCCAGGAACAGCGGATGCGTTGGGGGTTAGCTGGTGCTCAACCACTTGCTCTTTTTTCCACCAGAGAACAGACTACTTTCCATTCAGGAGAGCTAGCTTGGAAAGCTAGCACCTTAGCCAAACTAACAGGAGAGAGAGAGAGAGAGCATAACGTAGGACCCAAGATCTAGACCAGTGCTCTCCAGCCTTGGGTCCCCAGATGTTTTTGGCCTACAACTCCCAACATGCCCCAGCCAGTTGTAGAACACTGGTCTAGAGAGTGTAGTGTCATACTTCAGGACTGTAACCCAGAGAAGGGAGATGTGTTAGAAGAAGGAAGGAAAGTAGCATCAGTTTATGAACCTCTGTTATGAGTTGGGAGGCATTTGGGGAAAGGAGAGGGGGATGGATTGGGGGGGTGAGGAGTGAACAGACACATTCCCATGCTGCAGTAGAGCTTCTGCTGGGCAGAAATGCAAGGTGGTGTGGTGCAAAGATGGGCACACCACCAGGAGTTTCAAGAAGAGCCTGTCATACAGAATGTATGCAGGCAGGACTGCTCCCAGGCCTGTGGCTCACGCTGGCTCAGCTTGTCTGAGCGTGGAAAGCTAAGCAGGGTCAGGCCTGGTTATTACTTGGATGGGAGACCCCTCCTTTAGTTTCCTGCATTGAGCAGGAGGTTGGACTCGATAGCCTTGTAGGCTCCTTTGAACTCTATGATCTATGAAATCTATGAAAAGCACATAAGTCTGAAGACAATTATACTTTAAAACAACAACAACCATGATATGTATTGAAAAGAGAGTTTTCCAGGAGAAAAAAAGGGTGGAGATCTCAGGGCTACTTTCTGAAAAGGGTTTTTTAAAATTATTATTAAGGCACTTGATGGTTGAACAGGTACTAGGCGGGAAGGTCACAACAGTGCTTCGGGCTGTTGGTACTGTCAATTAAGTGGCAGGGCTTTGCTCTGATTGCTTTGAGTGTGGAAGAGATTCGCTTAGCAGGTCCCACAGCCAGGCACATTCTAGTGCCAGGACACCCTCCTCTCCATTTCAGTGGAGGGAGGTCCTGAGAGTCAAGCCCTGTCACCATTAGCTGTTTTTAGCCTTTGCCAGCTTGACAGCTACAAACAGGCCAAATGGAGGTAAGGGGACAAAACAGAAGCAGTATGGCAACAAAGAAATGGGCCTCAGAGGATTATCTTAATGAATTGGTAGGTTCATCTGCGATATGGCATTGTAAAACCTCAGCTCAGTGAAGGAAGTGCAGAACATAAATGAAACAAATAAAACGTAACACATTTATTGTGAACTACAGAGGGCTAAACAAGTTCTAGCTTCCTGTGAAATGTGCAGAAGAGCCTCTGTTGTTTTTTATGCTTTTCCAATGACCGGATCCCTCTTGAGGCGAGAAACTACATTTCTCTGCAACCCTCTCCCCTCATGAGATCAGGCAGAGGAAAACCTTTTTTTTTATTATTTTAAGGATTTATTTTTCAGTTTTATAGGTTTTCGTGTTCCACTAAGGGATTTTCCAACCTCCTCCACTTATTACACTGAAAGCTCTCTAAATATCAGCATTTCCATGGGGAAGCACAAACTTAATGCTCATCACTTCCTTCAGTTCAGGAAAATGGTGGGTTATTTTTCATCATCTGTTCCTCCCCACAGTGTCCTCTTAACAAAACAACCCCCCCCAGCTAATGATAGCCGAGCGTCTGCAACAAAGACAAACCTCACAGCAACAAGACACTAGTCAATGAAAAAAGGTGCAACACTTCCTCCTCATGGAAAGCAAAAAATAATTCATTTTCACTTTCCTAAATGAAAACGAACATGCAGCAGAATGCCAGAGATATGAACTAAGTGAGCAACCAAATGATTTTATGTTGCTTTTCACATCCACATACTTGGGCAGAGACTGCAGCACAGAGAACAGTGTGGCTTTTTCAGTTTTTGAAAACAGAAATTCCTATCAGTGCCCCCCTGAAGATTGCCAACCCCCCCTTGTGCACAGCTAGGATAGTTAGTAAAAAAAAACACACACACCCTCCATTGGTGCCCCAATGGGAACTCTTTTATTAACATCCCTAACTCTGTGGGGGCAATCTTTGGGTGGGGGGTGGCTAGGGAAGAACAGGATAAACCGCCCCGGCGCCCCTTCCTGCATGTGGTGACCATCCCCCCTCAAAAGATTGTCCCTGTGCCTGTAATTGCTTAAAGAAATCAGATGCCGAAGCTGCATGCAATGAGTTAAGTGTTACATGTAGCTTGACCTTAAGACTGTGTAAGATTGCAGCCGTAGTCTCGGGAACTCGTGGTCAGGGCTTTTTTTCTGGTGGAACTCACCGGAACTGAGTTCCAGCACCTTTTCTTCTATTAATTACATTACAATTTAATCGCCATCTACTCCCGAGGAAATGTAATCCAAGAGTTCCGGTACCCTTTTCTCCAGAAAAAAAGCACTGCTCGTGGTCATTAATCTGTAGCTTGCTCAGTGTAAGAGAGATGGGTAGAAGGCATAGATTTGCCATCATCTTCTATTCCCCCCTATTTATTAGAAAGAGGACAATCCTATTCGGGTGTTCTTCAGTGGGCCTACGTGCACTGGTCCTGCCCTGCCACTGCATCCCCTTCTGGCTCTACTCCCATGCCGTCTACATGTTGGGGCTTTATCTGCAGAGGGGAAGCCTGCCCTACACGTATAGGCTGCTCTCGTGAGCTGGAACCCAAGGAGTGTAGCCAGCAGAGAATGCAGCGACTGGGGCGGGGCCTGTGCGCGTGGCCCTGTTCCTTCTCCACGCAGTGTTAGTGGAGACAAAAACTCCCAAGCAGGCTTACGATACACTTGTTCCATGCATCTTCTCCCCTGGCCCAACCCAAACGCCATGGAGAGAAGTGAGTAAGGGAAAATGAATGGTTGCGGAAAGAAGTGACCCATGTAGAAAATGGAGGAAGCAAATTCATCCAGTATCATTTCATCTTGGCAATTAAATATGTTGAACATTGTGTGTGTGTGTGTGTGTGTGTGTGTGTGTGTGTCCATCCATGTGCACGTGTTTCTATATTCCTTAGGATAAAGTTGACAGAGTAATGAAATTTCAGACAAGTGATGTTTACATTCAAATGTAAGACAGAACAATATGTTGCACTTGAACCTATGAACATCTGTTAAGGCTTCTTAATATACGAGGCATTTGAGTTGTATGTGTGTGGGTGTGTTTTGAACCTTCAGCATAGTTCATCTAACAGAAACCAGGTCTTAGGAAAATCAGATGTATTGGCGTAAAAAGAACACCTGGTGGTTTCCAATTCCAACAATATCATCCTATTCCTTTGGCTGATGGGTGATTTACGTATGTGATTATAGGAAGCAAGAATTGAATTGTACACACACTGTATTTGCTTCGGCTGATGGTAGTGCACGCGGTAGTGCATGCGCTGGTAACTTCGAGGCTTGACTTCTGCAATGCGCTGCACATAGGACTACCTTTGTACCTAGTTCGGAAACTTCAATTGGTGCAAATGGCAGCCAGATTGGTCACCGGTACATCTAGAGGTCCCCATATTACACTAGCTTTAAAAGCATTACACTGGCTGCCGATCAGTTTCCGGGCAAAGTATAAAGTGTTGGTTATTACCTTTAAAGCCCTACATGGTTTGGGTCCTGGTTACCTGCAGGATCGCCTTCTCCCATACAATCCGGCCTGCACACTTAGGTCCTCTGGGAGGAACTTACTCCAGTTGGCTAAGACTAGGCTGGCGAGTACTACCCAGAGGACCTTTTCTTCTGCTGCTCCCAGACTGTCGAATGGCCTGTCGGAGGAGACTCGTCAACTAGACAGTCTTTTGGCCTTTAAAAAGGCCATAAAGACTGACCTCTTCCGACAGGCCTACCCAGTGGAATTTTAAGCGTTTTAAAGAATTTTTAGGATACTTTTAAAGGTTTTTAAGAATATTTTAAAATGTTTGTTGTGCTTTTAACTACTTATGTATTTTATGTTTGGTTGTTCCCCGCCTCGATCCTAGTGGAGAGGCGGGTAAGAAATAAATTATTATTATTATTATTATTATTATTGTTGTTGTTGTTGTTGTTGTTGTTGCCTTTATCAGGAGAACCACATCTGTATGTTTTGGCACTCAGGAAGTAATGTGAATTAGGCTGCTGGCATAATGGTTATTTGTGGGAGGAGATTTTTGCAGAGGAGGAAGACTGTGCATTACACTGGAGCAATTAAGTCAGGAATTTTTGTTTTACTAAATCTTGCACTTTGGGTGAAAAGCATCAAACTTGCCATGAACATGTAATGATAATGCCTAAACATTTCCTGATGTGAATCCCCCCCCCTCACATCTACTCCTGCTTTGAAATAAATGAGCTTTATTTTTCATCAAATATAAATGAATATTCTCTACATCAAGAGAATGCTCCTAGCAGTGATTATAAGGCCTCAACAGAATTCAAATTGAATGTACATAGACAAAAAAATACAAAACAAAGAGGGTGCATGTTCATGGTGTAATATGAAATCCTATAACTTATATTGAAACAAATATACATCCAAGTACTTATCTAAAAAATATTGTTAGGCAATGCAAGATACTGTCCCTGAAAAAAGCTTTTATATTCATCACTGATCTAATATTAACAGCAAAAATAAAGTTTCAAATCTCTTGGTTATGTGTGCAAATTGATCTTGTATAGGGCATAAATATGATCATGGTCATATACCCATTTTATGGATAAACTTATTTATTTATTTATTTATTATATTTATACCCCGCCTTTTTTCCTGCAAGGAACCCAAGGCGGCTTACATTATCCTCCTCCTCCTCTCCATTTTATCCTCACAACAACCCTGTGAGGTAGGTTAGGCTGAGAGGCAGTGACTGGCCCAAAGTCACCCAGTGAGTTTCATGGCCTAGTGGGGACTAGAACCTGGATCTCCCGAGTCCCAGTCCAACACTCTCACCACTACGCCACACTGGCTCTAAAATGCATATTTTTAAAAAGATGTGCACATCAAAATGTGCATTTTTATTTTTATTTTTTAAAAATGCATTTCCATGCTTTAGTCAATGGGGTGGTGGTGGAAGTGTGCACTCTTGAGAAATACACACAGAAATGTGCATTTTTCCCATTCAAACACCAGGATGAAAATGAAAATGCGAGTGAGCTGAAATGAATTTAGACGAGCACAAAAATTGCTGGTTCTCCCATTTCTGCATATATTTTTCAGCAATGTTTGAGAGATCATGACCTTCTTGAAGACAGATGCTGCTCTGCCTCATTGACATGTTCCATGTGTCCCAAGCTAACATTGTCTTTGGAAATGCTAAGAACAAGGTTATATCACACCCAGAGAGCGTGTGCCCATGTGCTTGACAGTGTCATGTGTCAAACCAAGAGTTGCTCCACACACAGTGGTATGCTGTTCATAGAGGACAGTTTGAATGTATGGTTTGGGGTGGACCAAAGCTTATTGTGGGGTGCACACTACTCCCCTTCCATATTCATTTCTGCATACATTTGTTGGTATTTGCAGGGGGGGTGTCTTATGAAGCACTGAGCTGGTGTCATATGTGCTGAATGCAATGCTGTGGCATCTCATAGAGGTTTGGGTATATTCTTTGGGGTTCCTCAAGGCTTAGTTTGGGGTAATCACATCCCAGTTCCTTATCCAATTCGGGTTACATTGGGTGTTATTGGCATGGGAGTGGGACCATTCTTGAAAGTGTCTTGTGCCCAAATGCAAGTTTGGATGTAATGTCATGACATTACATGTCATGTCATGTGTTGTAAAGGCCACTCTTCTGGAAGTTTGGGCGTATGCTTTGGGTTGGCCAAAAGCTTATTGTAGGATGCATAGCCCCAGTTCCTTATCCATTTTTTTTAGCTAATTGGGTATTGCTGGCATGGGGATACCATGCTTGCCAGTGTCTGGTGCCCCAACAAAGCATTGGATCAATAGCAATGCTGTTGCCGCTCATAAGGGACATACACACATCCTTCACTTAAAAAAATGTAAAAAAAGAATATTGATGCAATCAAATATACAATGACATCCAGATTGCACATTGGTAATGTTGAGGAGGAAAGACACAAATGAATGGAAGAGCCAGTGTGGTATAGCAGTGACAGTGTTGGACTAAGACTGGGGAGTCCTGGATTCCAATCCCCACTCAGCCATGAAGCTCACTGGGCAACTCTGGGTTAGTCATTCTCTTCTAGCCCTACGTAACTCAGAAGGTTGTTGTGAGTATAAACTTGAGGAGGGAGAACCATGTCCTCTACCTTGCGCTTCTCTGAGAAAAGGTGGAACATGAATGCAATAAATAAATAACTGAAAGCTGTAGTAAACCACACCTTACAAAATCTGGTGTGGGAAGAGGCATAACAAAGAACTCTTAATGCATTGGTTCCATATCAGAAACATAACCAGGTAATTCAATAGTCCAAAACCTGGGGAGAAATTTGGAGGAGAATTTCAGACGCACCCATAAGATGTTAGACTGTTCGATTAATATTTATTCATTTTAAACTACTTATATACCGCTTGATATCATAAGATTGCTATGCAGTTTACATAAAATGAGGCAAAATGATGTTTTGCACATTCCTTCATTCCTATGTGGATAATACCGAGACACCTGAACTTGAAGAATTTAAATTTGACCCCAAGTTGAATTTATATATTGTTTCTGACCAACCCTGATATCTTGAGTAGCAAAAAAAGTTGCCTCTCAATTTTTCTTCTTTCTACTATCGTGTCAAAGAACTTTCTGAAAGAGAAGTAAACGACCCACACGCCAAAGCATACCGAAACCCATTTTGTGCTCTCGGAATGAAAAATAAGACTAATCAAGGGTTGTTTTTTTCCTACTTGGGGGAAAAAAACAACATGAGCTGAAGCCCATTGAAACAATTGATTATTCAGTAGCTCGAGTTAAAGCACATGGGGTTTATCTGCAAAGCCATCAAAAAGAATTTTTTATTGAGACACTAAGTAGACTAGAGCATTATTTAATGTCTGAAAATACAGCAAGCAATTTTTCTTTTTTAGTATGTAACTAAACAAACAAAGGCACTTGTAACTTGTATCACAGAGCACCCCTGATTCTTACTGTAGGCAGAAACTTCAAAAGAAGCTGCTATGTAATAAATTTAAGAGGGGTTACATTTCAAAACTAGGTACCTCATGTCAGGCTGTAAAATTTTATTTATTTATTTATTATATTTATACCCCGCCTTTTTTCCTGCAAGGAACCCAAGGCAGCTTACATAATCCTCCTCCACCTCTCCATTTTATCCTCACAACAACCCTGTGAGGTAGGTTAGGCAACAATTACCCAGTTTCTAGTTCACAAATCCTATTGACATTAGCAAGATATATTAGTGCACTGCATCTTTGAACATCAAACTGTTTATACTTGAACATTAGTTCTAAGAATTTGATTTTTTAAATTTAATTTGCATTTTGAAAGTCAATTAAGCCAATGCCCATTACCATACCTCGTGACAGTGAATTCCAAAAGTGAATTATGAAATGTTTAATATTTACTTTTAAATATGTTATATAGCTCATTTTCAAACAGATTCTTTGTTTTCATATGATCAAGCCAGGAAGTTGGAAAATAAGGCCATGTAATGATGTTGTGCAATGTCACAAATTGTGCTCACGTACAACTTACCCTCCATGCACTCACACTTTTCCTTGGTCTTTCAGACCCCAACCCAGATGCGGAAGATGGAGTGCCTTGGACCAGCAAAGATGATGACCCACATTGTCCTGGCCCTGTATTGCTTTATGAAACATCTGAGTCTTATTGTACTGCTAGAGGAATCCCCCTGTGAGTTCAACCCATGGCAGTTTGTTGCTTGTACGTTGTAAGGAAGAGGCTTACAACTGGGTTATGCAGGGTTATAGCCATTATGACATAAGAAGTCGGAAGACCAATCCTCTCCCATTGCCATATCCCCAATTTACATCTTTGAAAATTACAAACTCACAACAGCTATCTGGACATGCTGCAGAATTAATGCATCACCATCATTTGGTGGGCATTTCACTACAGTTTCTAAAACACTTTTGAACCACTAACCCAATCTTTTTTTTCCTTTTCCTTTTTTTTTTTTTTTTTGCTTCCCAGCTAGTATAAACACAGCAAGTCCATTCCTGTTGGAAAAATAGTGCTGTTCTATGTTTTGTCATGTCATGTGTATCGACAGATGGCTTTGTTTGAGAAAGGCTTCATTAGCAGACCTTTCCCATTCAAAAAGCCCATATGGCACTTTATACTCACAGGAGTATAAAACTTGTTCGCTTTTCATATTTAAACAGCTCTTCATGATCTTTTTCCATGAGGAAATGATACATAAGTCCTAGAATAATGTTGATAGATTGGTTAAATACCCCCCATAAAAATAATTTTTATTTCTTTAATCCATTTTTTAGCTGCCTTTCAAGACTGTTGTCTTATACACATACTTATAGATATAATAGAATTGTGTCAATGTCCTGTACTTTTCCATCTGATGACAAACTATTTTCCCAGCAGCAAAAAATGAGTCACCAATTAAAATTGTTTAATACTAAAAAGTACAAATATTAAAAACCATGTAACAGAGTCATATATAAACTGTACAATTAAAACTTGAATATATAAAACCTAAATGCTAAAATGTAACAATGTAAAAGAGACACATAAGACAATATATAAAAATTAAAACCAGAGTATATAAAACCTTAAAAACTATGCATGGGCCAAACACGTTTCAACATCTGTCTTTGTCAGTGGCCTACAAGAAACACTTTGGCCTAAACTCTAATTGATTTTTTTTTCCATTGGAGAGTTGAATTAATCCATCTATGTATCTTGAAAAAAAGTTCATTCTAGGTAAACAGTTGCTTGATATTATGATCAACAGAGTAAGTTAGCAAAAGCTAAACCATATAGATGGAAAGTAAGAATGTATCTTTCTCCTCCCAGCTATTTCCCCACACATACATTTCTAATTTGTACCAGGAAAAAACACATACCATGTAATTCTCTAGACTCATCTATCTTTTAACACAAAATGAAAACCTGGTTCATATTTGTATTGTGCCGGCAGGAGTCTTCACGTGATGCAGGAGTGGGCCCAACCTGCTCCCTTCACTATGCAGAGTGCCATCCGTGACATAAGCACTCCACACGGATTCCATATTGCATATATATCCAATTTGCATAATCAGAAAAATCATGACTGTGTGATGCCACTCAGTCCTCGATGTGGAGTGCCCACATCATGCATGCTATTGTATACATGGTGGAGGGGAGTGGGTGCTGTTCCTCCATCTCATGAAGGCTAGTGATGGAGGGTAGTTCTGTATTAGGGGCAGTATGGAAAACTAAATCTGGAAACCAAACTCTCCTCATTCAGAAATCCCTCCTACAGAGGGTGGCCACTTATGCATTGCCAGAAGAGGACAAAAGAGGATGCCGATTTACACATGTATATCTATAGGTGCAAACGGAGAAATAATATTATTTAAATAGAAATACAAGACATCTCACCGTAGTGGAGAAGACTGATTAGGTGACCTGGGTGCCTGCTCAATCTGCTGTACAAGGTGCTGTTGACAGGCAACTTCAAGGCCCCTTGAAGTTAGGGTTCTTAATCTTTAAACCAGACTCGGGCTGGACAGTCCACCAAGCAGAGGACACCTTCAAATAGAGGACTGACCTCTGCAAAGTAGAACACCTGCCCACCCTATGGATCCCACAGTACATGCTAAGATCAAAGCTTATTGAATTCACTATGCTTGTTGATATTGAATTCACTACTACCCAGCCTTCAATGGCATTTTTTACCCTTCACAAACAAATTTATCTTTATGAAGGGGGAACTGGCAACAGAGAAGAGGTTACTGGGGGCAGGAGTGGCCTTGTAGAGCCCAGCCTTAAGGTCTGGGTGTAGGAGAGTAATTTCCTGCTGGGATGCATAAGACTTGTAATTTTCTGTGCCTACTGATTCAATGAATTAGACTACAAATCCCGTGCCCCCTGGCAAGAAATGATGCACTTGGGCATCATATAGAGGCCTATAGTATGCTTCTGTATGCCAGTTGCTGGGCAACATGATGCACCCATATCGTGCTTGTAGGCTTCCCAGGGGCATCTTGTTGGCCGCTGTGCAGACAGAATGCTTGTCTAGATAGGCCTTTGGTCTGATCCAGCATGGTTGTTCTTATGTCAGGAGTATTCAGACTGTAAAGATGAGACCTACAAGGCCTCTCCTGTCTGCAGGGGACCTTTCCTTCTGCTGGTTCCTCACCCCTTTTATAACTCTGCATATGAAGGGGGAGGAATCAGCAAGGATTGGTTGGGACAAGCTCCCTGTTTTTTTCTGAGCTTGGAAAATCATGAGGTTTTCCTGAGAATTCTCCATGGAGAATTGTCCACTAAATCTTATTAGTTATGAGGGGAGCTCTTCCACCACTAATGAAGGCATGTGGTGGTCTAGTAAATGAGGACCAAAGTACAAGTTATGCAGGAGACCAATGATTGGCTGTCCCAACATTTTTTAATCTTTACTTTCAAACAGCCTCAGGAAATGCCAATTTGCTGAGCAGTAATATTGGGGTGGGGGAGGGGTGGGGAAGCTGTTCAACCCTTCCCCACATGGCATTTTCTAGATATCAAATCCCCCCTTGAAGCTGCTGTTGTCCCTTTGGGCTGAGAGGAGGGGACAATTGTATTTTTCCCTATGGGATTAACAGCAGCTTGAAGAGGATAAATTTAGATTGAGAAAACAGCAGGGGGGGGGGTTAAGCACCACTCCCCCAGCACCGCTGCTCTACTCAAATTCAATTACCCTGTGGCTGTTTTAGAGTAAAAAGAAAAACATAATGGATCCCTTGTAACATGTACTTTGGCACTGTGTCTCGCCAGTCTGTAAATAAACTGGTCCATAGTAGCTGATGCCTCTCTTAATATCTACTTTCCTTTGTTACAAGAAGGAAGCAATTCAGTAATTTCAGAGGGGATGTTGGTGGAGGGCCACATTAAACAAATACAATCCAAAGAAAACCTGCTGGAATGGAGAAATGAATATTAGGAAACCAATGGCTTACCAAAAAAAAAAAGGACACCTAACCCCACCCCAAATTTACACTTCACTGCCTGTCTTCTCTTCCACCATTACTTTGTCTGCCTAATATAGAGTGTAAGAGCACTCTGGAAAGTTACTGCATACTTTTGATGTTTGGTTTGCCTACTATGTTGTTGATGCTCAATACATATTTAGGAGTAGCTCAAGAAAAACATTGTAGGCATAATGGAGAGATGCAGTTGCACAAGGAGTAGGTTCTGGATCTCCCCAACACTGCCACCAAACAGGTGGTCAGTTCTGTCAGGTGTTGGGAAGTGGGAAAGTAGGCACATCAACGTAGGGATGGGCAAAGGAGCAATGTTCGAGATCACCAGGATTCTCCAAACATCGTCTTGCCAGTTACCTCATGCCCGATTCCCATTCATGATCACTGCTTGTTCTGCGAGAACAGGAAATTTGTGCAAATTGGGCAGTGACTGAATGGGAGATTTGTGCAAGTTTCCCCAGATTTGCACAACTTTCCTAATTTATGCAACGTTCCTCCATAGAATACAGTGGGGCTGATTAAGTCCACTGAGGAAATTTGCACAAATTAAGAAAATTGTGCAGAACGGACTGGGAATCGGGAACAAGATGAACATGAGCACATAGATTCATAGATCATAGAGTTGGAAGGAGCCTACAAGGCTATCGAGTCCAACCCCCTGCTCAATGCTGGAAACTAGCGGAGGGGTCTCCCATCCATGTAATAACCAGGCCTGACCCTTTTTAGCTTTCCACACTCAGACAAGCTGAGCCAGCGTGAGCTACGTATTTGACCATTTATAAATATTTTCGGTAGACACATGCTTGCACTCGCATTCAGTGCTTCAAGCGGGGCATGCTCGTATGTCTTGTGAGCAAAACCGAAATTCTCATGGATCCCTACGTCTCTTCCAAAGATACCGTGGGTGATCACGACTGTCAGAACCAGCCATCTGCTTGGAGTGTGTGCACTCAGCACAGGAACAACATATATTCTGGTGCTGGATTCATTTCCCCCTAACCTGCAGCAGCCACCACTTGCAAGGAAAATCCACTGTGTTCATCCACACTAAAGCTGTGCATGAATGGCCTCCCAAAACTCTTCACCCTATTTGTGGGCAGAGAAATTGGGAGGATAATTTCACCAAATTTCTCCCGGGGAAGGAGAAATGCTCCCAACAGTTTCTCACAGATAGGGCTCACCTTTGGCAGGGCTTGTAGCACAACTTTTTTTCTTTCTACTAAGGTGTGTGTGTGTGTGTGTGCTGCCACAGAAAGTGGCAACAGCAGCAACTGTATTGGCAGCCTGACCCCCAATGCCTGTAATCCTCTGAGTTTGGATGTCTACAGGCATCCAGATTGGATTGCACCATTAGATATATTAATAATATATCTAACCATATCTGAGTCTATTGGTAACTGAACAACAAAGTAGAGGCTTTTTGAAACCTCATATTTAGGCCTAAATTTCTGAGTAGACATGTCAAGAATTGCACTGTAAAACAATACAATCGAAACCCTGGATGTGTTTTTAAGATGAATCGCTCAAAGCAGTCCAATATTAAATTGAATATTACATTCAAATGCACTGTGCTGAAAACACACGGGGTGACACCCAATTGTATGTGTCTGCTGATGGAACTGCATCTGCCAGTGGAACGGATTCCCACTTCCCCTGGGAGAAGATGGTGGGAGTGGGGGGTATAGACCACAGTTCACAAATATTTTAGAATGATAGCAGGTTTAGAAGCTTACTGTTCAGGGCTTGGCCTCGCCACTCTCGATCTCGCCCTTGTCCTTTGAAGGAGGCTCAAGGCTGAGGTTGTTTACTGCCACTAGTGCTTCCTCTGTGCTCAAAAGTAAATAAAAACGGTGACTCCAATGCTCAGTCAGCATGCTGCTGCTTGAAACAAGGAACCAAAGACTGGTCTGATCTGCACACGCCTGGCAAGAATTAAAAAAAAAAAAACAATCCCACAGGCAGTGATTGGTTGGGGGTATCTGCTTTCCTGTCCATTTATTTCCCTTCTGCCTTTTGCCTTCCCCTTAAGCCTATGGGAGGGGTGTCACACCTGTCCCCTCATAGGGCCTCAAGCTTGCCCTCCTTTTTTTGAGCTATGGATGCGCTTATGTAAGGTTGGGGGTTTCTCTTTCTCTGACCCTTACCCTTACACCTCTCACACTGACAGGGATTTCTATTATTCTTACCTTATACTTCTTTGACCAGCATATAAAACACAGCTTCCCACACAGGTTGCTTCAATAAACAAAATAAAGTTTATTTTAAAATACAGGCAGTTCCCAAGTTAAGAACGTCTGACTTACAGACAACCCATACTTAAGAACGGAATTCTGTGTAGTCATACCTTTTGGGGGGTGTATTGCCTCAGCTCTCTGCGCCGCGGAGCCCCCCTGATCCTCGTATTCTCCGCGGCACGGAGGGGCTCTCTGACTGCTCTCCGTGCCGCTTGGGCAGCCGCGCCGCTTGCGCGGGCTCCCAGTCGCATCACTTCCGGCTGGCCCGAAGTGACGCGATGGGCCCTGCGCCTGATGCAGCTGAACCCTGCGCCGCGGTTTTTGCGTAGAAACCAGGGCAACGGGCCGTTCTAAGCCCTGTTGCCCTGGTTTCTACGCAAAAACCACAGCGCAGGGTTTAGCCGCATCGGCACAGGGCCCATCGCGTCACTTCCAGAAATGATGCGCCAGGAGCCCGCACAGGCGGCGCTGCGGACCGAGCAGCGCGGAGAGCTGGTGGCAAGGTAGGCCAGTGAATATCAGGGGGCTGTAAGCGGGGCCAATTTCGGCCTCACTCCAGCCACCCGATATTTGTAGTGACATCCCTACTTCTGGGTTCCCCAGTGCCACATCTCTTACGTTGAGTACATAGCGTAGTATACTACTCAATTTGCATAAGTGCCGATTTTAACATATAGGGAACGCTATGCTGTTCTGATTTACATACAAATTCGACTTAAAGACATTCTTAAGAACGGAACTCATTCGTAACCTGGGGACTGCCTGTACAACAGTTCCTGGAAATAAGTTTCATATGTAAGTTTCAGTCAATATTAAGTAATTTACTGTTTTATTCTATTACCAATCCACCCTCGCCAATTGTTCCCAAAATATTAATCCCCGCACTCGCTAGCTAAACTCCTAATAATCCTAATACAATCTCACAACTCTCTCCAGTCAGTTGCAGACTCCCAAAAAGCACTCCAGCACTCCTCAGAACCCTTCACACTCTCCTTCACTCACTCATGCTCCCCACACTCCCATTTCTCTGTTTGCACATATAGATATACATGTGTAAATCGGCATCCTCCTTTGTCCTGCCTAAACAGCACGGCCCACAGCTTATATAACACAGGCTTTACCACCACCCCCATCTCACTCTCTCAGCCAATCATGTCACATATGCAAATGCGCCATTCTTCCTGCCCATCATTTCTCACCCCAGACTTACCTAACATAACACACACAGATGTAACAGGAATACACACTTATAACCGTAGACTCAATACCAGAACACATTATTATACTTACCATACTTGCACTTTAAATTACCCCCAATAACATAACATCACAAGGGGGTCCCATTAGTGACATATGTGGCGTCCACACAGTTCAGCATTTCCCAATGCCCCCTGTCCTGCCTGGTGCCTCAGAGAGTTAGCCCTGCTGCATTTGTGCTGAGCATATGGAGAACAGAGCGTGCGCAAAGCTCCTTTCCTTTGTGTGCAGATCAGCAATGAACAGATAGATTGGACTGCTGATTAGGACTGTTGCTCACTGATCTCGCTTTCTCCCTCCCCTGCTCTGGAAGGGCTTTAAAATTGTTTGTAGATGGCTGGAGGGGACAAAGGCAGTCACGTAGGGTTGTATGAGAATTTCATTTGGGGGGTGAAATCTTAACAGATTTTACCAGTTCGGCCCTGGCAGATTTTGTTCTATTTCTCCCCACTGACGTCAAATCAACCTGTAGCAAGTCAATCCAATAGGTGGATTTTGGATTTTTTTATTATTATTTTTAAATGGCAGTAGCAATTTGTGCAAATGGGATCATGGGATTTTAAAGAAAAATTCGGGTCCCATGATTTGTGCCAATCGGATTGCATTCCCCCCTAATTATTTTTCGGGTCTTTAAATTTGTGCAAAGGGGATCATGTTGTTGTTGTTGTTGTTGTTGTTTCTTGGGTCTTTAAATATACAGAGTTGTATTTTTTAAAATATATTTTTTATTGGTGGTCTTTCCCAAGTTTGCCTGTCCGCTATGCATTCCTGTTGTAAATGTAAATATCCTCTTCACACACTACAGTAATACCTTGGATTGCAAGTAACTTGGTTTGAGAGCATTTTGCAAGACAAGCAAATTTTTAAATATTTATTAAATTATTTTTTACTTGATATGCAAGCGACGTCTTGCAATACAAGTACTGTAGTACGGCTTAAATTAAAAATCTCTGTACAAATTTTTTTGGGGGGATTTCGTTTTGATATAAGAGTGTTTTGGATTACAAGCACGTTTCCGGAATGAATTATGCTCTCAATCCAAGGCATAACTGTACCTTGGATATAGCCCAGCAAAGCCATATTCCCTACTTGTCAAAGAACTTGTCAATTTCATCCTCCACTTCGGTGCTCCCCACACCTCTTTGCTCTCCACAGCCAAGTTCTTTTTTCTAAGATACAACAAGCAAGATGGTGCCATTCGTTGTCAAGTCCTGGAAAATGGGTTGCATCCCTCCTTCTCCTTTATCAATTAAGTACAGTTGAGTACAACAACAGTCTTTTTTGCCTGATCATTGGGGGTGGGGGTGGGGGTGGGTCAGCAACCATAGACAATCTCAGAGGTTTCAGCTTCTTCTGCCTCACTCTTCCAGGGTCCCTGAATGTAAGAAATGAACAACTTAAAACACAACCCATCAGTAAATACGAATTTATCATCAGAAGCTGCTAAAGCTTGGAAGAACATAAAAGCAGCAAACAACTTCTTGAAGCCCAACTGAGAGCCAATGTGGCGTAGTGGTGAGAGTGTTGGACTGGGACTTGGGAGATCCAGGTTCGAGTCCCCGCTCAGCCATGAAACTCACTGGGTGATTTTGGGCCAGTCACTGACTCTCAGCCTAACCTAACTCACAGGGTTGTTGTGAGGATAAAATGGAGAGGAGGAGGAGGAGGAGGAGGATTATGTAAGCTGCCTTGGGTTTCTTGCAGGAAAAAAGGCCGGGTATAAATATAATAAATAAATAAACAAACAAACAAATTGGACCTTCCGGGCCTCTCATTCTAGAAAGGGCATTTCAAAGCTGTAGATTTACTTGTACTATGTGAGCCAAGATGTTTAATGGAAAGGAAAAGAAGAGCTTGCTGTCAAGAGGTTAACTGCGCAATTGTGTCTCAGTAAATAATGCACTGGCAGTACTTAAATGGAAAACAAATATGGATCCTGAAGTCTGCCAAATATAGCTAATTCATTAAGCCCATTCATAGCGATACATGTCACTTGCAGAGACACAGAGCTAGAACAAGTAGCTCTCAGTCAGATCATGCAAAAAACGTCATTTTTTTAAATAAAAAAAATTAATTTACTTTTTAAAAACAGATGATTAATTTTGATAACAACAACTTATTGAAATGTCAGTCTCATACCACATATAAAGCTCTTTTCAGGCAAAGGTGAAAGAGAGAAAAATAAAAATAATGAGCAAGGGGAAGGCAACAATGAAAGGACCCATAAGAGTAATTTAACAATAAAAGGACCTCCCCCCCAAAAAAGTGTAATTTAAAATAAAAGCAAGAAATATGTGTTTTAAAAAGTTTCCTTTTCACCCTTTTAATCGTGGGAAATAGTAGCTGCTAGCCATGCTGCTGAAATCAGTTATGCTGAAGATGGAGAGCTGCTCTTGCCGTGTCTTCAGTGAGCACGAAGTGAGCAGTGAAGCAGAGTTCATGAGGAGCTCCGCCAACCTTACTTCATTTGATATAAATAGGGATTTATAGCATCAGGAAAATGTGGATGAATCGCCCTAAGCACTTTTCTAGCTCTTCTGTGCATTTGTTTCATAGCAAACTGTCTCTTCTGGAACCTCCCAGGGGGAGAAAAAAGGCATGTAGAAGAACAAGAAAATAATATCCAGGAGAGTCAAGTTTGTGAAGCTTGTCAGGCAGGAAGTATTGAAAATGAGGAGGGAAGTAAAATATGTTTTCGGGGGGGGGGGGGAATATTGCCACTGAATGCGAAGTAATAGTACCCTGCTTTCTTCTGTGCCTCTTGGGAAGCCTAATAGCTTGGGGAGAGGTGGGGAGGGGTCAATATGCCAGTGTGAGAGGAATTTTTGAAACTTCCTATCTAACTGCCATTTTGGATCCCCCAATTATTTCCCTAAGGCATATCACAGGTTCAGTCACTCCTGAACCAAATATGACACCTTCCTTAAAATAAATGTTCAGCCTAGGCCTTATCTTACTTAGAGAAATACAATGGATATAGGCTAAATACAGTGCAAGCTTATGTATGTCTACTCAGAGCAAGTCTCGTTGAGTCCAATGAGACTTAGGGTGCAATCCTATCATGATGCCGGCCCGGTAAGCCCCCGAACTCGGAGGCTTACGATCATCCTATGCAGAGAGGGAGGTGTGACAGAGGTGATCATTGCCTCCCTGTCCTCCCGCCCTGCATATTTCGCTAGGTGGGCATTTTTGTCCATCTAGCTCTGTGTTCTCCAACCTTGGGTCCCCAGATGTTTTTGGCCTACAACTCCCAGCATGCCTCAGCCAACTACGCTGGCTGGGGCATGCTGGGAGTTGTAGGCCAAAAACATCTGGGGACCCAAGGTTGGAGAGCCCTGATTGTCATAAATCCGTCCAGTTCCAAGATAAGCCGTAGTCATTATCACAGTCCGAGGGTTGAAGCCAAAAATAGAGCAAATGTAAACCAGTTCAGGATCAGGCAAAGTTGTGGTCAAGGTCATTCCAAGGATCAAAGGTACAGAAGTCTGAGGTCGGGAATGTCAGGAGCGTCTGGCTGTAGCTGTCTGAACAAACAATTGCTTCCAGCATCTGAGTGTGTTTGGGACCTGCCTTTTGAGCAGGCGCTGATTGGTAAGGCTGCCCAGCTGGGTCCGGCTGCACTTAGCTTGCCCCCACCCCAAACACACCCCGGCCCGGCTGCTCTCTGTCTGACCTACTGGAGGCACAACACTGATCTAGCTAGAGTGTTTCGGAGGGGGAGGGAAGGAGGCTGGAGAGGCATCAGAATAGCTTCTCCTGGCTTCTCTAGTCTCCTCCCCTATCCTCCCACTGGAGCGCCCCCTTAGCCCCTCTCCAAGATAGCTTTCCTGACCTCGGAGAGAAGCTGATATAGTTCTTCATGTGCCAGCTGTGAGGGGGAGCGGGAGTCGGCTCTCCGATTCCCAGCTCTGAGGTCAGAGTGCTGTCTCCGACCTCAGATCTGGGAATCCGAAGTATCCTATGGCCCCTCAGATGCTGTCTAGGGTCCATAGGATTGCTCCCTTACTCACAAGTGTGAGTGTGTATAGGGTTGCAGCCATAGTTTTTCTATCCCCTTTGAAATAGGGATGGATTAATCTGTTAGTTTTGCTTTCTCCTGCATTCACATTTTTTAAATCTCAAGTTATTTCCATCCCAAATATGAAGAAATGTGTGGATTTTGATATACTCATATCAAAAATAAATTGAAACGAGATTCTCAGCCATCTTCACTGGTCAAATTCGACAGGTGCTATCCCCAGCATGGAGAGGACCATATTGTACCTGCCTGCCATTCAGCTCTTAAAGATGAGTGGCCGAAAGAAGAGGTGGCAACTCTAATCTAGCACTGTCATATGGTCATAGTTGAATTCACAAGGATTCACACCAAGGCTTTTCAGAGCTCTCAGTTTCGGTTTCTCTCACATTCAAATTTCTTTAAATTTCAAGTTCTTTTTATCTCAAATATAGATAAATTTGCAAATTTTGATAAATTCTTATAAACATGAACTGAAATTAAATTTTCACCCATCTCTACTTGAAATGCTAAGGAACAGGGCTTGGTTGATTTCTTCTGCTTCTTGCTCTCCTTCTTCATAGCCCATGAATGTGTTTTTCAAAACTGACCAAGCAGATGTGCATACTCTTGATCTCTTAACAGCTTAGGCAAAAGTAATCTGTGTTAACTGATTTCAGTATGTAGCCTTCTTGGAGTAGGGTTGCCTGCTGACTGTAAAGTTTGCCACACCTCTGGTGCCAATCTGACCATGCTATGTTTCTCTACACCCAAGAGGTAGATTCTATGGGCTATTTGCAATGTCACACAAGCAGACTTCTGCTCTCACAAGGGGCTTTCTTGTCCTCTTCTCCCCCACTTGCCTTTTCTCACAAGCCCCTCAACTCTGCTTTGCAGGGTCCCCCAACCCTCCAGAGCAGAGCTGGGTAGGATGCAGGAGCGGAAAACAATTGCACTGGTAGGCATCGTTCCATCAGTGGACAGACACAGTTGGATTTCACCCTATAGGACTAGTGCCAGGTCACAGAGCCTTTGGCTTGAACCATATGTCATCCGACAGTAGGGTTGCCATCACCTTAACCTGCCATTTACTTAGCTTTTGGACTCTTAATCAAGGGAAGCAGAATCAAGATTCTCAACAGCTAGAAGCGTTATATTGGTATTCCTTTGCTGATATTTGTGTAGTCCTCCTTGTTATCAGTTCTGTCACTGTTACTATCTTGAGAGGAAGGAAAGAACAGGTGAAACCATTTGACCAACTTGTCAGGACTTTTTAAAAGAAAAGCCAACAGAGTTAGGTGTTCATTTTATATAAGTAATCTTATTTTAAAAGTACTTTGATTTGATCTGTGCCTTATAATTTACTGGCTCCTTAAGGAAATCATAGGGAAAGACCTGTTGCATTTTAATTTCATTTTTAATATGCTCCTAGATAAATTATTATTGGAAAGATCTTTCTATTATAAAATGATGTATGTTGTGGAGAAAGTGGATAGGGTGTTTGTTTCTTTTTCTCCCTCTCTCAGAATACTAGAACCCAGGGTCATCCCATGAAGTTGATTGGTGGGAGATTCAGGACTGATAAAAGGGAATACTTCATCACACAGTGCATAGTTAAACTATGGAATTCATTACCACAAAATGTAGTGTTGGTCACCAATTTGGATGGCTTAAAAAAGAGATTAGACAGATTCAGGGAGGATAAGGCTACCAATGACTACTAGTCACAATGGCTTTATATTACGACAATGGAACCAAAGCTCGTCTCTGTTGGTTAGAATCAGGTCAAGGATAGCCAATCCTCTAGTTCCGTCATCCACTTTCTGTAGGAGGAAGTTATCAGCAACACAAGTCAGGAATTTCTTGGAGGGGGCACGTTTGGCAGAATTTGTCTCCCAACAGATATCGGGGAAATTGAAGTCCCCCATCACTACTACATCATGCCTCCTTGAAACAAAGGCAATTTGCTTTTCAAAAGTTTCATCCTCATCTTCTCCTTGATTGGGTGGTTGGTAGTAGACTCCAACCGCCATGTTCATTTCATTCTTTGCCCTATTGGGGAAAAGAAACATTATCCTATGGAACATCACGTATCCAGGGCATTATATAATACTTGACGTACTCTGACAGTGCGAAGTTTGAAAGTACAAGTCACGTTTTTAACATACTTTTAAAAATTGTGGTTAACCATATTTGCTCACATTCATCTCTTGCTACCCTAATCTCCCCTGTATTCTTCCCTACTTTTGATTTTAGACTGTGAACTTACTTATAGTCTGTCTTGTGGGTCTGTCTTTAATTTCCTTAGAAAACTCTGTGAAGTGGCAAATGCATTGATGGCACTGTGATAATGACAACCTTCAAGCACCACTTTTCCTTTCTTCAGTTGCCAGTTATGCATGGAACAACAACAGCCAATACTTTAACAAATATCTGACATGGAAGAGATTAATTTGATTATGGAAGTACTTGCTCCAAATTTTAAATGATGCCTCTAACTACTGATTTGCATGAACCCAGTAGGGTTGGGTCCAGTGGTGCCCTTCTGTGAGCAGAAGGTTTCTTCTGTGTGTGGAAGGGCTTTCCCTGATTTAATGCAAGAACCTTGAATGAGAAAGAAAACTGAAATCCAGCAGTGGACTTCTGTTAGCAAGGGTGCACAACCTGCAGGCTGTGTGCAGCCCTTGGCTACTCCCAGTGCAGCCTGCAAAGCTGGCAAAAGCACACCCACTTTCCCCTGCAGCCCAGCTGATCAGCTGGATAGGATGGGGGATGCTGTTTCTGCACATATCAGTGCTGGGACAGCGATCACACTTGGAATCACCGGGGGAAGGGAGAAATGAAAGCCTATTTCTGAGACTGCTGTTTTCCTACTGCTAGGGATGTAACCGCTCGCCTTGGGGGGGCATAGCGGGCCAAAATCGGCCCAGCTCACGCCCGCCCTGAGACTCACAGGCCTCACTTCCAGCCACGATGGGACCCTGTGCCGGCACGACGGGACCCCGCGCTGCGTTTTTCCCCGTAGAAACCAGGGCAACAGGGCTTAAAACGGCTGTTTTAAGCCCTGTTGCCCTGGTTTCTATGGAAAAGACGCAGCTTGGGGTCCCGTCGCGCCGGTGGAGGGTCCCGTCGTGTCACTTCCAGCCAGCCAGAAGTGACGCGACGGGACTGTCACGGCGGGTGCGGGTGGCTTGAGTGGCGCGGAGAATTGCTCCGCGCTGCTGAGAATCGAGCGGCAGGGGGCCCCAGCGCAGAGTGGCGAGGCAAGGCGCCCCCCCCGGTATGTTAACATCACTACTGCTAGTAGCAGTGGAGAAATAGTGATCTTACTGGGGATTGCTGCGGGATTGCTTTCACCTTTCCCTTCCCCCAGTGATCCCCAGTGAGATTGCTGCTCTAGTGTTTCCCCCGTGCAGTCCAGCTAATTAGCTGGTCTCCAGATCCAAAGATGTTATCAAGTTAGGATTGGATGCAAAGAAGGAAAATGCTATTTTGGGCTACATTAATAGAAGTATAGCTTCCAAATCGCGGGAAGTGATAATTCCCCTTTACTCGGCACTGGTTAGGCCTCATCTTGAGTACTGTGTCCAGTTCTGGGCACCACACTTTAAGAAGGATGTAGACAGACTGGAGAGGGTTCAGAGGAGGGCAACAAAGATGATAAAGGGACTGGAAACAAGGCCCTATGAGGAGAGACTGAAAGAACTGGGCATGTTTAGCCTTCAGAAGAGGAGACTGAGGGGAGATATGATCGTACTCTTCTAGTACTTGAAGGGTTGTCACACAGAGGAGGGCAAGGATCTCTTCTCGATCATCCCAGTTTGCAGGACACGGAATAATGGGCTCAAGTTACAGGAACCCAGATTCCACCTAAGCATCAGGAAAAATTTCCTGACTGTTAGAGCAATAAGACAATGGAACCAACTACCTCGGGAGGTGGTGGGCTCTCTCTCCCACTCTGGAGGTATGCAAGGTACAGCTGGACAGCCATCATCTGTCAGGGATGCTTTGACTTGGATTGCTGCGTTGCACAGGGGGTTGGACTCGATGGCCTTGTAGGCCCCTTCCAACTCTACTTTTCTATGATTCTATGCTATTTTATGACTTCTGGATATTTCAAAACCAACGTTGTAAATGATGGTGAATTTAAAAAGAAAGAAAGGAACCTATAAGCATTGGTGCAGCCAGACTTTCCAGCTATTTAAATCTTTGCTTCCTTCAATATGACATTTTGGATATCAGCATTCAGATTATTTCGTGAACTAAAGTACCTCTATTGCTTCAGAACTTACAGCAGATATAAGTCCAGGTAGTGTTGAGTATATTACACAGCATGCTTTAAGGAACAAGGCTTGTATTTATTCAAGACGTGAATCACAATAGAGGCATCAGTCTTCAGAAATCTGTTGAAGTAAGCACATTAAAGATAATTGCTCAGTGTGGCTACAAATTTTACTTCCAGAATAATATGAACATTTTAAAATCCAAATAGACTCTTACTGTGCCATTACACTGCTTTTTCTTGTCAAATTGCTAGGGCAGCAAATTCTAAAAGTAACATTTGGGTAAAGATAATAAAAAATCAAGGCTTACATTTCCTAACAAGGCAAACTTTATCACACAGTTAGGCCTTTTTCATGTCATAGGGATGGGCGACCTGCCTGACACTTGACTTGCAGCGCGTCAGCCGAGTGCTCCTGCTGTGCAAGCCGAGCCAAGCACAAATGCCAGCTGAGGCACTCGCTGGACTTCTGGATCCCTCAGCTCGATGTTGTTTATGTAGAAAATGGCCTAATTTGTGCAGATTTGGCTGTAATTTGCGCTAATTAGGTTGTTTTCTACATAAACAACCTAGCGCTGGAACCCGGAAGTCACTTTCCCCAGCTCGGCTCACGAGAATGCGAGTTGAGCCGAGGAAAAGGTAGGGTGAGCGGAGCTTGGAGGTCGAGCCTGACGAGTTCACCGGACTTCCACCCCCCAATTGAGCTCCGTGCACATCCCTATTGAACCCAACCATTTGAAATGCCTAGGCAAGGATTTTCAGATATGTCAAAAGGAAAGAAAAAGCTAAGGATGTGGGATATAATTGGCAGGGCAGCTAAACCAAACCATTTAGGTAATGGTCACTCAGTCTCCATACATCCAGCTCAGAAAATATACAGTGAGGTTGTGCTGTGGGCAAGTGCAAGATAAGACCAAAGGCCTATGTAGTCCAGCATCCCATATCCCACAGTGGCTCACTCGATGTCTATGGGAAGCCCTACGCAGGACATCAGGGCAATGGCCCTTTCCTGCTGTTGTTTCCAGATTTATTTTTTTTATTAAAATCAGCAACAAACACTACAAAAGACATCAACATAAACTAAAACTAAAAAGGACTTCTGATTTTCTCTAGAATATATATAAGTAACAATACTTTCTCTTACTTTATAATTACAAAAAATGTTCTCTTTTTTCTATTGTCCAAAAATCTTCTTCTATTCAACAAGCCCACAATTGTGCAAAGATTTTTTTTCCTAACCTCTACAAATAATCTGTTAGGGGTTTCCATTTACCAGTCTAATAACTTAAGTTACTTATTTCTACCTTAAAGTAAAGGTCATACCTTCCACTCTTCCAGGATAATCCATCACATTTAAGTCTAGGTCATCTCTTTTCATTCTTGTAATAAGGTGTTATTGGGGAATTTAATCTTTTGTCTTCTTTCCACATATAATAAAAATATTCATTTTTATTATTCCCATTTCCAGCAAACACCTGAAATGCCTTTATACATTTTAACCAATTCATCCAGTGACATAAATCCAGAATACCTCATCTTATAGAATTTCTCTAAAAAACTAGAACTTAAAGTAAATTTCAAACCTTTTAAACACATATTCTCCCAGTATTCCATTAATATATTATAACCAAAGTTTTAGGCCCATTTTCAATCACATGTTCTTCCTCTATCAAAAACAATCTTTTTCTATTTCTGCTTTACAATAAAAAAAAAAAAGGCATGGATCCCTGTGGAGGCGAGGCATGGCGTGGCTGCTCGCTCGGCCGGCGCCTTGTGCTGCTGCGCCGCCTCCCAGGCAGAGAGGCGGTGCAGCAGCGCGAGGCGCCAGCTGAGCGAGTGGACGTGCTGCGCCTCACCTCCACAGGGATCCCTGCCTGGGAGCCGGCAAAGCATTGCTTTGCTGGCTCCCGGGCAGGGAGCCCCGTGAAGGTGCAGCACGGCCACTCGCTCGGCCAGCGCCTTGCGCTGCTGCGCCGCCTCTCTGCCCAGGAGGCAGCGCAGCAGCGCAAGGCGCTGGCCGAGCGAGCAGCCACACCTCACCTCGCCTCGACAGGGATCCCTGCCCGGAGAAGGCCTGCCAAACAGCTTAGCGGCACAGGTGCTGCCGCCGCCGAACAGCTGACCGGTGCCGCAGCCGCTCAACGCCCCCGCCCCCTGAGCCAACCGGTGGGGCTGGAGAAGGCCCGCCGTACAGCTGAGTGGCGGGACCGCACTGCCTGGCACGAGCGGCCACATGCCCCCCCCCCGCACCCAAGCCGGGCTGAAGAAGGTGGAGGCGCTCGGCGAGCAGCCACGCGGAGCCAGAACCGGCTCATGAAGTAAAGCCCCCCTCCGCTCAAGCCAGCTGCAAAAGGGCTGGAGGCGGGGCCGTCACCGAGCAGCGGGACCGCGCCACCCGGGCTCCTAGTAAGTGTCAGGAGGAGGGCAAGTGACCAGGCATCAGGAACTGTATGAGGAAGGGAACAAACGGCTCCCCTTTTCTTTCTTTTCCCAAAATGTTTTGCAGAGGTAGTTGCAAAGCTCCATTCGCTGCAGGTGCCCAGCACACCAGGCAAGCTCTCTAAAAGGTTTAGGAAACGAAAAAGAAAAAGGGACCTGTTTATCTCCTTCCTGTTGCCTTGTCAGTCTCCCTCCCACCTTACCGCTTGAGACCCAGAGGCATGCTGGGAAAGATGGCGGGCATGACTGTCTTGACCTTCACTCAGCAACATACCTGACTTCACTGTACAAGGTGTTGTTGTTGTTTTTTAAAGCAAATATGTTGTGATGTTGTTTGGGGGACTTCCAGGCTGCAGACCTGTGCCCTGGCCCTAATGATCCACCACTGATCCCCATTCCACAAGGATCCTACTGTGGACCTCTTCTTATTGAGAGCTGGTGTAGGGTAGTGACTAGGTGTCATGGAACAGCACCCCAAACCATCATCCTCAGAGGATTCTGACCCTTGTCCTCAGAAGAGTCTCCGGAATCAGTAAGAGAAGACTCAGCCACAGAAAGGCATCATGAGACTTCTATTTCTCCAGGGCCCAGTTCTGCAGAGGAACCCCAGGGGATGGCTCCCTTTTGTCCAGAGGAGGCTCCATTACCATCCTCAGGCTCTGAGGACTTGGGCAATGATGCCACAACCAATCCCACATTGCCGCAGCCTGAGGCTGCTAAAACAGACCATGTCCCTTTAAGAGTCAAAGCCTCAGTAGATGTAGAGGTAGAGCTAACCAGACTAATGGCCAGTAACTTCCTATTTAAGCTTCACTCTGCCTCTGACCTTTGTTGGAGCAACACACACACAGCCCTGTCTGGCCTCCAGCCTCAGCCTCACTTCCATGATGCTGATTGCTTTCTGCCTTGCTTCCTGAGGAACTTGATCCAACCTGACCCCTGCTCAAGATCGGATCCATAGCAGAACCTGGCAACCCAACAGAGCATCATCAGAACCCACAGCCTGAAATGGTACACGGGCAGAGCAATCCTATGGTCCCTACTAGATGACAATCCTATGGTCTACAGGGCCACAGGATTTTTTGGATTTCTAGATCTGAGTTTGGAAAAGAGCTCCAGCCTTGGTCCTGGGGATCCACACTCGCAGCCAGTTTGGAAATTACCATGTTTGTGCGGGCTGCTTCTCTGAGGTCATAAGAGTGACCTCGGAGAAGGGGTTTGGGGGCGTTCTGGTGGTCAGGGAGGAGACTGGCACCACCGAGGTATGACATACCCTGGTGGTACATCAATCTCCTTCCTTCTCCCTCCGAAGTCCAAAATTGGCCATCCATCCAGCTGCTTTGTAGAGAAGGAGGAACACGGAGGTGCCCTTCACTTCCACACTCCTCCTGCTCTGCATAGGATGCCTGTAATCCTCTGAGTTTGGAGGGCTGTGGGCATCCCCCATTGGGCTGTGTGTTAAGAGACTGAATCAGGAAGTCCTGAGTTTTCCCAAGTATCTCAAGTAATGCAAGAAGCCCTGGGCCGTGTGGAAGAAGCTCATGCTGCAGCCTCTCCCAATGTCGGAACATCTCTCCTAGACATTGGAGCAAAACGGGCCATGTGAATTCTAGTGAGGCAAACTGTAAAATTTATAAATGTGTGATTGAATTTCCATAACTCTAATTTTTCATGAGTGGTTTGGAACCACAGCATGGGGGAAGGGGTTAAATTCATGCTCCCCCCCCATACCCTTTTTGTGACAAAAGATCCTCCCTCCCTAGCTGCTATTTAACCTGGAAGGGAAGCTACTATGGGCACAAACAGCAGCTTCCCTTCTTAGAAAGTAGCAGCTTTGGGGGAGATAAATTTCATGTGAAAAATGGCATTGAGGTAAAGTTTAAATAAATGTCTTCACCCCGATGCCATAGTCCCAATCTGGGCCCCTTGGCTGCTTAAAAAGAAAAAAGATACAAAAATGCCATCACACATTTAGCGTATTGTCTAGTTTGACCCTGACACTATTTTCATAGCGTGGGAAAGAACCCGTCTCTAGTAGATTTAACACTGTGAATGCGTCTGGTGCCATGATAACATGTCATGAAACATGAGAAGGGGGCTTCTGTAATAGTTGTTGAAAAAAGGAAAACCAGGCAGTGTTGAGTAATTAGTTTATTTGAGTCCACCCTTCTTGGAATAAAATAATTTGTATTCAACTGTTCATCATATTACTACCCACCCCCCACCCCTGGATTCTGCAGCCAGCTGTATTTGAGTAACTTTCCATCCTAGTACCAACCAAACTTTTTGTTTCAAAAAGCCCACACATATGGTGTTTATAAGATAGGTTTGTTTGACTTCATATGATTTCACTTTATTCTGGACTTCCTGCAGGGCATGTATTCTTTCTTTTTCAATTTCTGAAGATAATTTAATAATGCTGCCTTTTCAAACAATGAACAATTTATTGCTTAAATGTCAAAGAATTGCCAGGCTGATTGAAAGGAGAACATGAGGCTTAGCTTGGAAGATAGGTCTGCAACTTTTTTTTCTACAGGAGTGTAGGCAGTTTTTTGAAAAATAAACATGGCACCAGGGTGGTCTACATGAATTAATCAAATGGTATATATAGTTCTGTATTCGATGGGATTCTTTTCATTGTTCCATGAAATGAAAACTCTATAAATATCTATTTATATTATATCTAGGGTGTGTGTGTCTGTGCTAGCTTTTTCTCCACAATATCATATACTATACTACTATACTATACTATACTATATTGAAAGTGATGTACAAAATAAAAGTACATATAAATAGTAAATCCAAATTAAAAGCAGATAAAATCTCAAAATGTTGGTCTAAAAATGCAAAGCAATTACAAACAGTTATAAAAGCAACAGCAAAAATAACAAAACCCAGGTCTCTGAAATAAAAATGGCAGCTGAAGGAGCAAAGAGCAAGGGACTGGTCAATCTCCCTCCTTCAGGACTAAGGTTCAACAGTGCCAACATAGAAAAGGTCACCCCCCCCCATGCCCCAGCTGATCTAACTTTCTTACAGAGCAATCCTATGGTTTGCGCCCTTACATGGTGGAGTATATGAAACAAGGTTGAATCAGCAGATCTTAAAGAAGGTGGCAAAGGTACTAGGTGCTAAGGTATACAGGTTGGAGAACACTGGCCTAGATACTATCTATATCATAAATATTCAAGTTGTTTATTATTTATTAAACAAGAGAGAGTTTATTTATTTATTTACTTATTTAAGGTACATTAGCTCCTAGTCAGGGTTTTGGTCCTTCTAGCCTACAGCCACGTCAATAGTTTAAATCTTGGAACTTTCAACTTGGAATTTTGTTGTGCGGGGGGGGGGGAGGTCAAAATTGAATGAAAGGGAGGCCAAATTAGAGGTGATTTTGGTGCAGGAGTGCAATCACCTAAAAAGTTTGTTGTGGGGGTTCTTACTGGATGGTGGATGACAGCAACAGTGGGATTTTTATTTGGCAGAGGAGAAGTAACACCGCTCCTTAGTAGTAGCAGCAATGCAGTTCCTCTCAGTAAATACCATTTTATTTCTGTAGACTGTCCCTAACAGAGCATTATTTCAGGGCATTCTGTGGGGAAATGCAGCCACCATTTCCCCCCAACCAGCTCTGGAACAATGCTATGCCTAGGGAAGGACATTCTAGAACAAAGGTGGCCACCAGGAAGAGCTCCAATACCGCTGCTCCAAGAGCTCCAATACAAACCTCAAGAATGTCGCACAAAGCTATCCCATTTTGCTGCCCACGACTGGGACAGCAAAATGGGGATGCCTTTTTGGCTTACCCATAATAACCCTAATGCCCCAGTACTCCCTAGGGATGTTTGTCTGGCACTGACATTCCAATCTTTTCTGCAGCGGAATAAGACATACTCATTTACTCATGCATATTGCCTCTAGATTGGATCCAGACTTAGTCATACTTAGAGTGGACCCACTGAAATCAGTGGGACTTCAGTTAATCATGACTAACTTGTGTCTCATTTATTTCAGTGGGTCTACTCTAAATATGGCTAAATCTTGAACCAACCTTCTGTCTGCAGTTTTATGGTTTTGTCACCTCCCAGTTTTGAGTTATATTCAAAGGACAGTGGTATGTTCTTATTATATTGGACTTTTATTATTGCACACCGCCTTGGTATCTGTTAGGATGAAGGAGAGGTCTAGAATTGGGTTAAGTGAATAAATGCTTTGTGTTCAAACTGGCAGCTGTAGTTCTCCAAGGTCTCAGAAAGAGGCCTTTCCGAGCCATGCTACCAAAGATCCTTTTTTAAAAAAACCAAAGATAGCTAACTAATGAACCCAAGACCATCGACATGCATCACATGTGCCCTTCCACTGATCTAGTAGTAGTAGGCGATCACTCGTGACCGAGTAAGATTGTCTTCCAGGATAAAAATTACAAAAAGAAAATTGTAAAAGGAGGAAATTCTAAAAAAATTGTGTAGACTGTAGCAATGGGTCCGTAAGTGACTGTGGAGGCCAATTCTAGATCCACACAGCTTCCCACAGTGAGGACACAGGTTACCAGATGGAAGATGGTCCTGTAAAGGATTCATTTGATGTGCTTTTCGCTTAGCACGTCTCTCCCTTTCACCTTGCACTTGGGCTTCTTCAAAGTCCATGGAACCTTTGTGAAAGGCCAACCTCCATTTAGATCGTTCATGGGCCAGAGCTTCCCAGTTTTCGATGTTTATATTGCATTTTTTTAGATTAGTCTTAAGAACATCTTTAAACCTTTTATACTGACCACCGATATTCCGCTTTCCATCCTTGAGTTGGGAATAAAGTAACTGCTTTGGGAGACGGCAGTCAGACATTCAAACAACATGACCAGTCCATTGAAGTTGGCGTTGAAGGATCATTTTTTCAACGCTAGTAGTCTTTGCTTCTTCCAGTACACTGACATTTGTTCGCCTATCTTCCCAAGTAATTCGCAGGATTTTCCGGAAGCAACGTTGATGAAATCTTTCAAGGAGGTGGAAATGACGTTTATAGATAGTCCATGTTTCGCAGGCATACAATAAAGTTGGTAATACAGTGGCTTCATAAACCAGCGTTTTGGTCTTCTAATGAACCCAAGACCGTCGACATGCATCACATGAGCCCTTCCACTGATCTATGACCCCACGAAAGATGAGTTTTACCTTTGAGGAGAATCACCCTCTTGTTTCCCCTCTCAGTGCTCTTTTCAGTTGTGCTAATGGTGCTTGAGCCCACAGATAAGCCCACAAGTTCCATTGATTTGAGTTCTGGCCACATCTTTTAATATTTACTACTATATTATTATTATTCCCCCTGCTTGTCATCATGGTCTTCTTTGCTCCTGCCATGCCGTATTCGACAAAACTAATCTGAAGCCTCCACTTCCACATCCTTATCCCAGCCACTCACTTGGCTCTGTCACTGATACTGGATGGTTTTTTTGTTTTTGTTTTTTGTTTAGTTTTGGGATCTGCTCGTGTGGCACCTGTTGTTTACTTGAGCTGGTCCTTCTGCATCTAAGGTATTAGCAATAGCATGGCAGCCAGCTTCCACAGGCATGTGGCCCTGGCTAGATTAGGCAATGATATTCAACACTATACACACACACACACACACACTATACTTCACTGTAACTACTATCATCACCATCTGCGCCAGCAGCATGATGACAGAAATATATAGCAAGACAAGTAATTTATTTTTGGAAAATTTTGCCCACACTCTGAAGGGTCAGGTTGGTACGAAGAAATAACAAATGTATACAGGTTGTTGTCGGTGGACACTGGTGGCTCCAATGTCAGTAGTGTGGTGTATCCTGTCCAGGTTTTAGTCTGGACTTTAAAGGAGCTATCCATGGCGCTGAACCTGTTTGGTGGTTTAGGGTTCAGCACCATGGATAGCTCCTTTATGTTCGGACTAAAACACAGAGTGGATACACCACCCCACTGACACTGGTGCCACCAGCCTCCAGTAGTTGTTGTTGCTATTTAGATAGCATCATATATGTACAAAGAACAGGTATGACAGGCCCCTACCCAAAGGGGTATACTGTCTAAAATAGACACAGGGAAACTACAGGGGAAGGGGAAATGGAGGAATGGGTAAGCAGGGGAAGAATATTGTTTTTTATATTGTTTTAATTATTATATTTTATTGTATTTTACTGTATTTTAATTGTACATCGCCCAGGGTGGCCGGGTGACCGGCCAGATGGGCGATTGATAAATATAATAAATAAATAAATAAATAAATAAATAAATATGTGATTACTGCAATTACACATACTTTGGCTTATTTACAATAAGGTGCAGGGAGTAGTAATCCAAAGGCTTCCCAGAAAAAAATCAATTTTGAAGAGGGACTTAACGGAAATAAAGGGAGTGGTTTCATGGAGGCATTCTGGGAACAACTGCAGGCATAAGGGGGCAGGAAGGGAGAACGGGGAGAGTATTTGAGGGAGCAGGAGACCTTTGGACAGCTGAGGGTGGTGGAGCTGGATGAGCGAAGGTCACAAGATAGGATGTGCCAGGATATAAGAGCAGAGAGATAAGGAGGGGCAAGGCCATGGAAGGCCTTGAAGAAAAGGACAAGAAGCTTGTTTAGGACCTGGGAGCGGACAAGAAGCCAATGAAGGGATTTAAGGAGTGGAGTTGCCATGACCAGAGTGACCAGGTGAATAATTTCGACAGTAGAGTGTGACAGTAGATGGGTGTGACGGGACAAAGATGAGGCATCCGCAGACCAGACAGAAGATTACAACAGTCAACAGTATAAAACAGTTTTGCCCAACCTGGTGCCCAGTGCCCACCAGATGTTTTGATTCCCATCAGCCCCAGACAGCATGCCCAATAGCTAGGTTTGCTGGGAGTTGTAGTCCAAAACATCTGGAGGGCACCAGATTGGGGAAGGCCAATATAAAATAACTACCTTGTATAAATTGACAAGGCTTCTCATTCAAATTATGTCTGGATGGGAAGGGAACTATTCAGAACAATCAAATTTCTAAATCATCAGTGTTAAACTTCTGAAAGGACTTCCAGCCTTCACCTGATATCTAATCTTATATGGAATGGCCTGTGATTTTGGTATGCTCATGCCTGGCGGGCTGTCCTGTTTTTTTTTTTTTTCCCCCAGAAGAAAATGGGACTGTTATTAAAGGAGTAGCTCCACACCTAACCAACTATCAATAAAGGTAGTTTTGCACATAAATTCTAAGATTTTCTATCTTAGTGGAACAGAGCCTAATGTAGAGAGAACAAAAATTGTCCTAAAATTACACAGTGCAAAACTGTCCTAAAAATCACAGCATTAACCAGAAAAGCCGTCAGATATCTGTACCACTCTGCCGACATTGCTAAATTGCATTGAAGGAAGGAAAGAAGGAAGGAAAGAAGGAAGAAGAAAAAGGCAAGAATAATTTGAAGGGATAGATGGTGTGGGTGTGATGATTTTTTTTTTTAAGAAGCTCATAAAAATATAGCATTTTATATGGGAGAAAGAAAGCATCAACAGTGAGCATGAAAGGCAAGGTTGGGTTGTAGGAATCTGGGCATTCAGATCCATGGCAGCACGTGTCCTTCTGTTCAGATAACAAAAAGTCAGCAATGAGCGCAACACTTTTTTGCAGAGATAAGTAAAGCAAGTAATATGTATGCGGTCTTTGAATTGTGAACTGATGATGAAAGCACAGTGGTAGATGTCTCATTTATTGGAACAATACTATCAATAATAGCAGGGATGCCAATGCAACTCAGCTGTGAAACTCAGCTGAAAACTCGTAATGACTCAGTCTGAAAATGCACTCAAAGTAATGTAGCATCTCAGGCAGTCTATTTTTAAAATATAAATTTTCACATAACTAAAAAGCACTACCCCTTCCTCAGATGATAATAAAGGCACAATTGGCTGGAAGAGGCAATGAAGTTGCTGCCAAATTCTGGAAGAAAGAGAATCCAGTGGCTTCTTTTGGGGGGCAAGGGGAGAGGTCGGGTCCAAGCAAGCCAAACCTGCTATGGAATTTGGAGCGGACTCACCAAACTTCTGGTCTACAATATAGGGTCTGTTGTATGGTTTACTACACCTAGATAGTAAATGGGTTGTATCCAATGTGAGTCCTAATTAGGTTAGGCCCATTGAAATGAGTGGATTTAAGTTAGACTAACATTGGGTACGGCCCATTGGATGCAACCCCATGGATTGCTTTAAACATGGAAGCTTGTGCCATAATAAATTTGTTAGTCTTAAGGTGGAAGAAGACTTTGTTGTTCTATATAAATGTACTATGTAGTTTAGCAATGTGCTGAATTATTCGATCTGTTGATTTCCAACCATTCATTGTGGGGAGGGGTGAAAAGAAATTGCATCTGAAAATTGTGGGAAGGGGAGATAATTTTGGAGAAATGTCTGTTTGCAAAGATTCAGTGCTAAGGAGGAAGTTGAGGAGTGTGTCTGAGTAGTCTGTACTTTACAACTTTTGTCCCATTCTGTGCTTTGCAGCCTTCTTGGCTGCTTGTACTTCCCAGAGAGCCCCCTAGAGCAGTGTTCTCCAACCTTGGGTCCGCAGATGTTTTTGGCCTACAACTCCCAGCATGCCCCAGCCAGCGTAGCTGGGAGTTGTAGGCCAAAAACATCTGGGGACCCAAGGTTGGAGAACACTGCCCTAGAGGACTTAGCCAGGACTTCCTCCCTTGGGATTTTCCAGTGCTGCTGCCTGATGAGTACCTGAAAGTTGAGTGTGGCATTTTTGGTTTGGTTTTGTTGTTGTTAAAAGCCCTTTTAACAAGAACAACAACAAGCAGAAAAACAGCAGCAACTCATGTAGCTTTCAGGCACTCATCAGGCAGCCCCAAGGGAGGAAGTCCTGGCAAAGTCCTCTAGGGCAGTGTTCTCCAACCTTGGGTCCCCAGATGTTTTTGACCTACAACTCCCAGCTACGCTGGCTGGGGCATGCTGGGAGTTATGGGCCAAAAACATCTGCGGACCCAAGGCTGGAGAACACTGCTCTAGGGAGCTTTTCAGAAAGAATAAACAGCCAGGGAGGCTGCAAATCACAGAATGGGGAAAAAGTTGTTAAATAAAGAGTGCAGCCACCCCCCTCAGCCACCCCCCTACAGTAAGGTAAGCCCTGAAGCCCTGCACAATGAGAAATTTCTCTGAAATTCTCAAAATCCCCCGTGAAAGAGACAGAAAAACAACTGCTACTTTCACAGGGAAACTAAGATGTTACAAAAGGGGCAGGTGGCATTTCGGCACAGAACGAATATAATTTTGAAGTGCTGCTGCTGCTATTTTATTTATTTATTACTAGCTTTTTTTACCCGGCATTGCACAGGTTGTCATTTTCCTATAGGCACTCTTTGTTCGAAATTCTTTAAGGTAGCTGACTGCTGTTTTGAATTGCTCCAAAGGAAAGGTCCCCCGGGACTACATAATGGAATGTAGCTCCCCCGGGACTGCACAGTGAAATCCCAGCTCCCTCGGGACTACCTGCTCCCCCGGAACTACACAATGTTATCCCTGCTCCCCCTCCGGGACTACACAATGAAATCCCTGCTCCCCCCCCCCCCCGGCCTACACAATGAAATCCTTGTTCCCTTTCCCCCGGGACTGCTCAGTGAAATCCCAGTCGCCGTCCCCCGGGACTACACAACAATGAATTCCCTGTTCCCCCCCTGGACTATTTATAGTGGTGTTCACGAACCTTCGGGGGGGTCCCGCCTCACCGCCGCCTTGTCTCTCCACAGTGGCGGGCCCCCCGTCTCGATTTTCTGAGCAGCGCGGAGCAGTTCTCCGCACCGCTTGAGCCTGCCGAGCTGGCCGCCCAGTAGTCATGTAATCGAACCTGCAGGGGGGGACGCTTTGCCCCCAGCTCGACTCTCCATGGGGGCAGCCCCCCCACCTCAATCTTCTGCGCGGCGCGGAGCAGTTCTCCGTGCCGCTCGACCCACCCTCTCCGGTCCCGTCGCATCACTTCCGGCACCAGAAATGACGCTACGGGACCCTGTGCGCAGGCACAGTATGCGGCTCATTGAGCGAATACACATAGCCAGTTTACCAATTGGAAAATGTGGGGAAGGTTGCCCATTTCTGAAATGTGTGCTAACGTACATGAATACAGATGACTATGGATGACTTTGTAGGATTCTGTGGTTGCTCTTGCACCAACCTGACTTGTTCTCTTGTTATGGTGTAAAAACTGACCCATCCATGCATTGGTGCAGAGTTTTTGGTACTCCTTCCTGATTCTTTGGTTAGTGAGGAAGTTAATGTGTTCTCACAGTCTTAAAAGTTTATTCATATTGATAATGCTGCTGTTTCAAAGAGGTCAATAAAACATTTTGCCCTTTGAATTTTCTCTTTCTTCAGTGGAGAAGAGAAAATTCAAAGAGTTTCCTATAGGCACTCTTTGTTCGAAATTCTTTAAGGTAGCTGACTGCTGTTTTGAATTGCTCCAAAGGAAAGGTCCCCCGGGACTACATAATGGAATGTAGCTCCCCCGGGACTGCACAGTGAAATCCCAGCTCCCTCGGGACTACCTGCTCCCCCGGAACTACACAATGTTATCCCTGCTCCCCCTCCGGGACTACACAATGAAATCCCTGCTCCCCCCCCCCTGGCCTACACAATGAAATCCTTGTTCCCTTTCCCCCGGGACTGCTCAGTGAAATCCCACTCTTCTCAAAGAGTGCCTATAGGAAACTCTTTGAATTTTCTCTTTCTTCAGCAGAAAAAAATATGTCCAGCTCATTAAAAAGAAGCTTCTGTTTCTTTTAAGCATGTGAAATCCAGTGTTGTGTTGCTTTTAAGCAGCGGTGTCATAAATTTTAAATTACAGAAGGGCATCATGACAGACCCTATCCCTATGGCCCCAAGGAAAATCCAAAGACCAGGACATTACAGAGACGGGCGAATGAACAATGCTCAAGATTGCTAGCATTCTCCAAACATCATCTCACCATTCATCTTGTGCCTGATTCCTGTTCGCAATCTCTGCTTGCTTTGCACGAACAGGAGATTTGCGCAAACCGAGCAGCGATCGAACAGGAAATTTGCGCAGATCCCCCGAAATTTGCAAAAATTTCTTTCATAGACTAAAGGCGGGGGCAATTCAGTCTACTAAGGAAATTTGTGCAAATTAGGAAATTTATGCAAATCAAACTGGGCATTGGGAGTGAAATGAACGCAAGCATGTGTTCTCCAATTTGAGAATATCTTTGTTGGACACGTGCTCACTCTTGCGTTCAGGGCTTCAAACGGGGCATGGTTGCATATTTTGCGAGCCCAAATGAAATTCTCATACAATTTGTGCATGCGCACACACACATGCACATATATACAAATCTCACAATTAAGGATGCAATCCTATACATGTTTAGACAGAAAAAGGTCCTACATCTCCCAGCATGCCCCAGCCAGCATGCATAGGATTGTGCCCTAAGTCTATGGGGCATTCCTAGGAATAAGCTCCATGGAACTCACCAGTGCTTACTTCTGACTGCAGAGGTTCAGCCTATAAAGCACACTGAGCTTTAACAGAAGTTCTTCATCCTGCAAAAATAAACCTTTAGCTTTTTGTTAGAAATGCAAACAAAGAAATGTCACCATTCAAACAGCTGGTCTCAAATAGAAAGCAAAAGAAAGAAGTATCCTTTTGAATCCTGCTTGATTATTTCCCTCTTTTTGGGTGGTTCCAGACGAATCTTTTATCATGCCATAGCCATGCCTCATTCCCGGAATTTTACTGGGGTGGTGATGTCCAGATGCAATCTTCCTGTGGTTTCCCGCTGCTTCTCCCATCTTTTTTCTTACAAGAAAAAATTTCCGTTAAGGAGGAAAAGAAGGAATAGTTGCACAATGCCTTTTGATTGGTAATGCTCGGAGCCCTCTGTCTGTAAGTACCCTTCCTATGCTAATCTGCCACAAGCAATAGTAAAATTTGAAAGCCTTGTTATTACCTCATTCACTTGCCATAGCAAAGAGCGTCAGTTACTCTGGCGTTCCAGCCAATGACATCATTGCTCCTGCTCTGAAAAAAGTCCTGGGGTGGCTCTCCCTTATGTTCCCCCTCCACGACACCACTGCTTTTTAGCCTGTGAAGCCATCAATTGCCCTACCCACAAACCCTACCCAGACCCCTCATCACCCACACAGTACTGTAACTTTAGAGATAGTATAACTACAGTATCTTGGTGTGTTGTTGTTGTTGTTTAAAGGGAAAAAAAGTCAAATACACTAGCCATTATGGGGTTAAATTTGAACCTCATTATTACGGGGTGGAGCAAGACTCCACCCTTAGACTTTTCTTTCCTGTTCCTTTCAGTTTCTACCCAGTGTATTCCAGAATTAAACAGCCAGTCTTCAATAAAGGGAGTGGGAGTATTATTTATACATTAAAAGAGTGTTCCTATAGAAAACATATCCAAACTTAAGTGAATAGTAAAGATGCCTCACAAAACCTGCTAATATTTAAATCTTTCAAAATATATAAATATTAGAATAGAACAGAATAGAAATCTTAAATCTTAAATGTTAAACCTGAAAAGCATGGAGAAAAAGCAAGAGAGACCAGCTTTCACTTAAAAGGCAACTCTAGCCATGAGACTCTATAGTTTGGAGCAATACCTTCCCATTCAATGTCATCCACTATGGAATGGATTACTAATACAAATGACTAATTTTGCATGTGGTAAATGTGGGGAAACCTTGCCACTAGATAAGGTCCCAAACCTTACCACACATTAGACTGTGCGGCAGCAAGAAAAACACCACATTTTAATAATCAAAAACATGGCAGAAAGTGTTCTCGCTTGGTAAGTTGGTTGCCTTGATGGGTCCAAAGTTAGATTTATTGTCATTTTTAAAAGTCAAGGCTTAGTGAAGGAATACCATTGGGAGGCTTGCCCCTTGTCACAATCCCATAAAGTTCACAGTGACTTCATGTCTTGTACTGTTTGTGAATAACATCAACTTTAGAAAGAAAGAAAGAAAGAAAATCCAACCACAAGAGAGACAACTTGGTAAAGGGAAAGGAGCAACAAAAGGCTTTGCCTAATGGTTTCAAAACTCTGAAACAGTTCCAGAGCAGTGCAAAAAAAAAGAAAAAGAAAAAAAGAAGTCTCAAAATCTTACTTCTAAGCCAATACAGGGTGTGTTTTTTCCAAATGGTTCACACATCTGCAGATCCAATTACGTGCATATTGTTCTTTGTAGGATGCAATTTTGTCTTATTGCCAACAGAAACTGAAAAGCTATTTCAGCTTGGTCTGTGTCAAGAAAATATGGTATCTGAACTCTATTGGCCTACAGAATGGAGGTGTTTATTCCAAGCTATCTTGAGACAGAGTAGCTTAAACGTGAAAACTATATTGAATTCTAATGGATGCCTTACGTTTCTTTCTTTTGTTCTTTCTTGCTTTTCGTTTTTACTGTTTGCCTGTTTGGTTTATTTCTTTTAGGGTGGGAAAGAAACATTAATAATTAGTTATTCAGTTATTGTTCAGGCACGGCATGCATGCACTTTGAATCATCATACTATACGGATCCCTTCGGTACTTAATCCATAAAAATTGGGGGAAAATGAAGGAAATGGAGAAATATGGAGGTGGGAGGTGTTTCCAAGGGAATATGAAGCAAATAAATAAATAAATAAATACCTGGGAAAGACAAAGGAAATGAGATAATGGAAGAATTGGTTAGTATAGATATATAAATTCAGTTATTTAAAAGACCACAAAAGCTGCTGGTTCGAGACCAGAATTAAGGCTATCTCATGTTAGCAAGCTTCACAAATCCAGGAACTGGAAGCTAAGGCTGATGCTTTAACAGAGATGCCCTGTGATCAGTAATGATAATGTAAGCAATCAATAGGGATGGTTCAAGTCACATGATGATACCTTAGCAACACACTAAGGCTCAGATTCTTCATAAGACAATGCAAGAGTAGGGCAATGTGGCAACCTTGGATTGCAAGTAACTTGGTCTGAGAGCGTTTTGCAAGACAAGCAAATTTTTTAAAATAAATTTTGACTTGATAAACAAGCGATGTCTTGCAATACAAGTAGTGTACGGATCTAACCGCTCACCTCGAGCAGGCGTAGTGAGGCCGAAATTGGCCCCGCTCACACCCGCCAGAGACTCGCTTTGATATAAGAGTGTTTTGGATTACAAGCACGGTTCCGGAATGAATTATGCTTGCAATCCAAGGTATTACTGTATTTCAGAGGAGCCAAACGGTTTCCCCAAAGTCTCCCAAAAGCATGTATTTACTGTTTTCGTTTCAGTTCACTGCTGTTTACAGCCCCAATCAGTGACAACTTCCACATTACTTTTTTATTTGAAAAATAGCTCTTCTTATATATTTGTGTATAGTTTTATAATATCATTATTTTGATAAGGATAATTTTAAATGAAAAGAAAAATATTTCTTGTTTGTAGCAACACTGACCTTGTCACACAACCTATCAGATCTGGGTTTACAGTAGTAATGCCAAGGTGAAACAAAGCTTATTTATTTATTTATTATATTTATACCCCACCTTTCTTCCTGCAAGGAACCCAAGGTGGCTTACATAATCCTCCTCCTCCTCTCCATTTTACCCTCACAACAACCCTGTGAGGTAGGTTAGGCTGAGAGTCAGTGACTGGCCCAAAGTCACCCAGTGCGTTTGATGGCCGAGCGGGGACTAGAACCCTTTGAACTGATTCTGTTTGATATAGTGAGATATTTACATAGCCAAATCTATTTGGCTGAATAATGATAATAACAATATCACTGTTACGAAGAAGAAGTGCTATTTTTCAAACAAACAATCACACTGAAGCTGCAGCCTGTAAGGGCTGCGAAGAGGTTCAAAATGAAGAACTGCTACCACCACCTGAATACTAGGTATGGTGGGGTAGGAAGGTCAAGAAGCATAGAGAAATCTGTGGCAAAGGAAATCTTAATAGTCTTTGAAAAGTGGGGCATATTTTGCAGGGAGAGAAAATGTTCACATAGCCCACCCCCTGCCCAGGTTTCAGCTCAGCTCTAATTTCTAGCTCTATATTATAACTTCGATGAAGTGTAAGGTCAGTAATGGAGCAGTCCTATGGCCGCTACACACTGTCTAGAGAGCCATAGGAAAAGTCGAAGTCCCAGCTCCGACCTCAGAAAAGTGCTCTGAGGTCAGAGTGGGGACTCTGACTTCAGAGCGCCCTCCCTCCGCCCTTGCAGCAGAGTGGTTCTTTCTGCACTGCCTGCAGCTCCAACTTCGACAGAAGACCAACTTCGGAGCCAGTGCTGGGGGCGTTATGGAGGGAGGGGAGGAGCGAGGCACCGCTGTCCCATGAGGAATCCTGGCGGTGCCTCCGGCTCCTCTCCTCGTGAGTCGGTGTAAATCAGTTAGACGGCCAACATTGGCCCTCTAAGTGTTTTGTAGGGCAAGGGAAGTGCAGAGGCAATCCTTGCCTCTGCACTCCTCCCACCCTCAATAGGATGCCCGTAATCCTCTAAGTTCGGAGGGTTACGGGCAGCCACATTGGATCGCATTGCCCATCAGGAATTCCACATTTTTCATTTATTCTCTTTTCTGCACTGCAGAGCCAAGTTATTTCAGGAGCTTGAAAGGCCTGATGCAATAACACAGCTTCCTGGGCTGGGGCATTAAAATTGCCTGACTGGACCAATCTTAATGCCCTTTTCGTCCTGCATCTTGTTGCCAATGGCCAACTGCCTCCGGGAGGCTCACAGGCAAGTAGCAACAGCCCCTCTTTGTCGTTTGTTCCCAGCATTATACTGCCTCTGAATGCGGAGGTTCCGTTGAGCTGTCATGTCTGCTGTCTGCTCACAGATCCACCTTTCAGTCATTTGACTTAATGCTGCCATCTTCTAAGCCAGTGGCCAGTGTGAGCTGTGTGTCTGTCCCGGCAGCTAAACTCACACATCCGGTCCACACTTCCATGATGTAAATCAATTCTCAACTTGGTCGAAAGCCTAACTTGCACAGCAAGCAACTAATACATGCTGAGGATTAAATGCTTAACGGTAGAAGGAGGATGAATGGAAGTTGAAGTAGGCTAAAATGAAAGAAATGGTACGGATGAAGTAAGCAGGCAATGCAAAGGCAGGCCTTCCAGGCTGCAACTCAGGAAAGGAACAGAGAACCTGGACAGAGGCTTGCTTACACCGAGGAAGAACGGGTACAGACAGGATTAGAAGTTCTGCCAGGGAACAGCCAATTGATGCATGACCGTAGATAGTAAGGCCTGATCAGTTGCTGACAGATCTCTACAGGGAAAATTAAAGCACTAACCCACCCCCAAATATCACCATTTTGTTTGTTTGTTTATGTCGATAGCAGAATGATGGCTGTGTTTTACAAAGAGAGAGTATATTCAGTCTAATCAAATTGACAGGAATTCAAATATGTGTCGATTGCCACTAACAGCAGAAGTGCCTCAGTAAGCTATAAAAAGAAAGCACACACACCATTTGAAATAAGTTTCTCCTTCATGTCCCAAAGGCTCGCTAGGCAGAGCAAAGACATTCTTTGACTTTAAACCAGACTTGGTCCAAACAGCACTTCAAAAAAGTATGGATAAAGCTCAGCTACTCCAAAAAATATTAAATGGATGCTAATAACTCAAGTGAGAGTGGAGGCAGGAGGCGGGTTCCAGAGAGTTATGTAACTAGAGAGTTCATTATTGATCACAACGATGTGACAAACATTGCCTTAAGGTTAGTTCAGATTTTTGTAACTTGCTCCATGCTGAGAGACCTGGCTGAGTGACCTCGGGGACAAAGACATATGCAGGACATGAAGTCTGACTTAGTCCTTCCACACAGAATGTTTTGCATAAGTGCATTTGAGCTGATAAACATACTGATGTAAGAATGTGAAATTGCTGCCAGGAAGCAAGCACACTGAGAGCCAGTGTGATGTAGTGGTGAGAGTGTTGGTCTGGGACTCGGGAGATCCGGGTTCTAACTTCTAGTCCCCGTTCGGCCATGAAACTCACTGGGTGACTTTGGGCCAGTCACTAACTCTCAGCCTAACCTACCTCACAGGGTTGTTGTGAGGATAAAATGGAGAGGAGAAGGAGGATTATCTAAGCTGCCTTGGGTTCCTTGCAGGAAGAAAGGTGGGGTATAAATATAATAAATAAAAATAAAATAAATAAAATTCAGGTAGGGTGCTTACTTATGCATTGTCATACATACCAGAGGAAATACATCACCCAAAAAAGGGCATCGATTTGCATAAGATGTGCATATGCTGATTTACATGTGTAGATGCAAATTTAGCAATAGTTACTATAATTTTAATAGAAGTACAGAACATCTCACCATAGTGGGAAGACTGTGACCAGATGACCTGTGTGCCTACTCAGTCTGCTGTCCAGGTGCTAATGGGGCCGGCCCTTCCATTATGTGGGCTGATGATGCACCCGCAGCATGCAGAGGAGTGGGAAGAGTGGCGAATTGCACCGCTCCACCCACCATCCCTGCCAGGAGGGCCTGTCGCTGCCTTCCTGCTGCCCCCAGCGGGTGTTCTGGAAAGCCCTGCCAGCCACTCTCCTGCTGCGACATTTGCCTCCGCATGTGAGCAACTGGCAGGGCTCTCTAGAACAACCTGCTGGGTGCACCGTCCACCAGCTGCCGCCATGCTCCTTCTTGCCACAGGCACCGGTACCTTACCTACCAACCCACCCGCTTGGCTGGCCAGCTGCTCTCTCAGTTGCTTGGCCAGCTGACCCAGCTGCTCGCTCGCCCGGTCACTCCCACTTTATGCCCCAGCTGTGGGGCTCCCATGAGAGGTCAGGTGACCTCTCACGAGAGCCCCACAGCTGGGGCACAACACAGGAGCAAGCAGGCGGGAAGGAGCAAGTGACCAGCTGGGTCAGCTGGCCGAGCAAGAGAGGGAGTGGCTGGCCAGATGGCCAAGCAGGCTGGCCATCCAGCTGCCAAGCCAGCTGGATGGCTGAGTGGGCGGGTGAGCAGGTGGGGTGGCAGTGGCGGTGCTGCCGCCTCACTTGAGACAGCAAAAGACGTTGGGCCAGGCCTGGGTGTGACGTGTTGATGAGCAACTTCAAGGCCCCCACTCTCTCGCCTTATGATTCTTTGACTTTAAACTGGACTTGCTCTAAACAGCAATTCAAATAGAGGATACCTTCATGTAGAGGACTGTCCTCTGTAAAGAAGGACACATGGCCATCCTACTTCCCAGTCACTCTTTATTTCTTCCATGTGCTTATATCCCTGGGGCCATTATGCATGGAACAGTTTGGGAATGGCGCTGAACTCAAAGCCCCTTTCAGGCACTGGGAGGGAGCTGTGCACATTGGCCCCACCCCCATGTCTCTGCTCGTGCCAGTCCCTCTCTCCTCAGTTCAGACCTTGCTGGGCTGAACTGGGAAGGTCTGAACAGGACATCTGCTTGCATTTGCTTGAACATGGGTGCAACTTTCAGTGCAACTGCTTTATCAGGGTTCCTGATCACGCTGAGAGTTCTATTTGCCTTCAAGTGAATGCTAGTAGAACCCCCTTTCAGACCTTGCCAGTTCAGCACAGCAAGGTATGAACTAAGGGGGCACCCCTGTGGAGACATAGGAGGTGGGGCCAATGTGCACAGCCCCCTCCCAAAACACACTTTAAGCCCTCATGCATTCAGGCGAATGCCTGAGCAGGGCTCAGGCTTCAGGCAAAAAGTAGTCAGCTTAGCTTTTCTGTGGTTTATTACCAAACACAAGAAGAACTACAGCTTTGCTGGAGAAGCTGGGAGTGGGCAGTGGGATCTCCTCAAGACTGAGAAGCCTCAGCCTAGCATGATTGATTGCTGGTGTTTAAAAGTTCAGGTGGAATTAGGCACCCCAGATATACTCAGACCTCTTTGCCTTTTTCAGTGGTTTGTTTCTGCAGTAGAGGAACCTTTCTGGAATCTTTGCCTTGGCTAATTCATGTGGCCGTTCGATGCAGTATTTGCACCTATTTGATTGGCGGTGTGCCTAATTAACCAGGGCTGCACTGTAATGGCTTACAATATTGTTTGATACAGTACATTGGTTGGTGCTTTGGGGGACTATGATGTGATGACTGCTGTGCTTGAAATAACTAGAGCAGAAATTTACTAAGTTCACTACAGAGTAGAGCAATTTAAACCCACCCTGCATAGCAAGCTAAAAGCGCGTGAGTTTTCTTTGTCTGCAACTCAGACCGCTTGCTTTGAAGTAAAATCCTATCAAGGAAAGCCCTTGAGGCCTTGTCAACAGAAGAGATCAATTGTAGACTGGTAGATCAGTTAAAGGTAATTTTGTTGGAAGGAATTTGTAACAGGATTCATGGTATCTTTTCTTTCATTGGTGCTGCCAAATGTTTCGAGACTAAATCCTTTAAAACAATGTAACTGCTTAACAGTTGTGCTTTAGTTTGCTTTTAGTAAGTCCTTCACTGGAATGGCTATGTTGCGTCTGAAATGTAAACTTTAAATTATAAACTATATATAGTATCTCACAGTGCTAGGACGTGGAACATGCAGAAAACATTTTTTGTCACATAATATCCATCTATCTATCTATCTATCATAGTGAACCCACTGTAGAACCATATCCAGCCTGATTCGGTCGGATGCAGGGCTAGCATCAGGGGTGACGTGACATCATTGGGCATCTGCTGAGAGCCACACTGCTGCAGGCGCCCCACTACTGAGGCTCCTGGCCATACTCTTCCTCCTCCTCCTCCTCCTCCTCCTCCACCTCCTCCTCCTCCTCCTCCTCCTTGCTGTCACTGTCTTTACCTGCCCTTTCTGAGCATATAAGCAGTGACTAGGGTGGCCACTTATGAATCACAAAAGAAGAAGAAATGCATCACTCAAAAAGAGGACAAAAGAGAACACCGATTTGCATAAAGTTTACATATGCTTATTTATATGTATAGATGCAAATGTAGAGATTAAATTATTACAATTTAACTAGAAATACAGTACATCTCACCATGGAAGGCTGTGACCTGGTGACCTGTGTGCCTGCTCAATCTGCTATCCTGGTGATGTTGATGGGCAATTTCAGTTCTTCCTTCTGATGGTTCTTTATCTTTAAACTAGACTAGGATTGGACAGCCCTTCAAATACAGGATGCTTTCCAAACAGAGGGCAGTCCTCTAGGCTAGAGGCTCTAGCAGTCTTTGAAGCAGAAGATTGTCTTTTGTTAAAAAATAAAATTTAAAAAAGACAGATGGCTACCCTAGCAGTGATGAGAGTGAAGAGACAGAGCAGCGACCGCCCCTTGCCTTGTGCTCCCCCTTTGGAAGGCTGTACAGACTGGGCCCAGTGGAAGAGAGCATGAAATGGGCAAAGAGAGAAGTGAGGGGAGATGGGTCTGCTCAGATAGGGGGCACATTTATCCAAAGGCCCCTCATGAACTTGGAGCAAGCACAAAACATGTATGCATTTTGTAAACATTTTTGCCTAAGATACACATTTCTGCAAGCAGTTTCCCTGCATATAATGCTTTTTTTGGTATGTTTTCTTCTTTAATATACACATTTTTGGGCATGCTTTCCCCTAATATACACATGTTTCTATGCATTTTGTTGTTGTTGTCGTTGTTCAGAAAACTAGATCGCAAAATTCAGAAAATTGCAAATACTGAAGGATAACTGCATTCCAGTTCACATAATGGTTTAGGCCAGGGGAGTGTAAATTTGGTATGTTTTTATCAAAATGTGAATCAAACAAAATTCTCTTCCATCCCTTTTCCCGCACGTCTTCCCAATGTCAGGGTGTTCAGCCCTGGAACATTTGAAGCCTGATAAATAAAGCATGCTTGAGCATATTCGGAGTGTCACTCCCCTATGATTAAATAAACACAAAGAACCATCACACACCTGGTACTGGAGAAAACAACTTTTAAGTCTAAGAGCATGACTTCTTCCATGCTTAAAAATTGAGACTACCGTCCTAGGCATGTTTATTGAGAAGGAAATCTCTGCATTTTCAATAGGTCTTTTTTTCTTCTTTAGATAAGTGTGTACAAGATTGCAGCTTAAAGCACTAGCATTGTTATTCTACCATATTGCAGAAGCGAAGACAGCGCTACATACTTTTCCTCCTAGGGTTGGATTCAACCCTTTTGCAAGCAGAAGTTCACTTGCACAGCAGGACTTCCACTCACACAGCAAGACTTCCCCATCCACTCCTCCCCCCAGCAGTCCCCTGCATGTACCCCAAATCTGCTTGGGGGTCCCCCAAGGATTTGTAGAAAATTGGGGGGGCACATAGAGGGTTGCTTGGGGGAGGGAGAAATCCATTTCACCAGCCATACCCTTCTGCTGGCGAGATGACACAATTGGATACAACCCCCTAGCCTTTTTATACTAGTGGTTTGTTTCACTGAAGAGACATAATAAAATGAATGCAAGATTACCCACAAGAAACAGCATTGTGGAAAACCCCAAGTGTTTTAAAGCCTTATTTTAATCATGTATTTCCCTACAAAGCACTATTCAGACAAACGAGGGTGACTAGGTCAAAGAATTCTACTCAAAACCTTCTCATTGTGGTTACCCCTTCAACAAACTCAAAAATGCCTTTAGACTGAGTTGTATTACACAGGTATATCATCAAATCTTCAAATGCATTAATTCCTACCTTTTAAGCGTGCTTAGAAAATGTGTAATACAGAATAGTAGTCAGCAGATGCATCTCCCTCATTGAGAACCCAGAATATTTCAAATATATAGTATTTTAATGAAATATTTGATGTGGCATTTTTGAACCATAATCCTCAGTATGTCTTGCAAACATTTATGGGTATTTCTATTCCGGTGCTTTTATAACACCAAGACAAAAAAACAAAAACAAAACCTGGTTGACTTTAGAGACCAATAATTGTATGAAAATTAGTCTGATTGCAAAATACGGTCTTGTTTTTAAATGGTGTTGATTGCTGGCACAATTTCTCCAACCCATTTTGGGACAAATTGCTTCTCTTATTATACAAAGTAATTGCTTTTAACATGTTTCTCTGTACTGAAATACTTCATCAAAATGAATGTATTTGAAAAGAAAAGGGGGAAAAAAAGATTTGGGGAGGAAGAGCTGTGTGACATGTACCAAAATGTAGGTATATGGATTTTTATGAACAGATTTACATGTCTCCCTCAAATATGCAAACATGTGTTGAGGTAGAGTATAGCATTGCCTTTAGATTTTATGTGGTTTTAGTGAGAATGTTATTTTGAAATTTGTCCAAGAGCTTGAACTTCACAACCCAAGTTTTATTAGTCAAAACAGGAGGGAACCAGGGTGGGAGGAATTTTAATAGAGGCACTGAGAAGCGTATAAAATTAATTACTACAGGACAGCAAATAAAATATGCTCAATGAATTATGGCACTGAATGTAAATCTTACTAGTCCTGCCTTTATCATTACCATCGGCACCGGCACCATTGCCCTTTAAATGCTATGAAACCATTCTGGCTATTTGTGTAATGTTTCTTCACCCCAAGATTCATAGATGTATTTTCAACAGTATAGAACTGTCTTTGCCCTAAAAATCTTTAAAATAAATAGAATAAATTGTTACAGTAGATGTTTTCTTACCCAGGCATAATGTATGTACAATAATTAGGAATATTATAACTCCAATGCTGGGTATTCTATTTCAGAATAGAAATTAACATGCATACTGTTAGGCCCTATTACTATCAGTGATATATAATAAAACTGATCTCTCCCCCCCCCCCCTTGTTCATTGCATAAACACTCATTATTTCACTATTTTCCATTTCTACTAGTACTAATAATGAATTACTTTTATAAAGTTGTGGGGAATAACTCCACTGCTGAGCATTTTTTGAATACTTCCCATACTGCACTCTTGTTACCTTTGATATCTGGCCACTGCTAGTCACAGTAACACTCTGCCATCCGTGCATCATGGCATTTAGTGCCACTGCTAAATTTGCTAATGCTTTATCCGTAGCACTAGCTAAAAGAAGGTATTTCTTACAGAAGACAATAGCTTTCATTGGATCGTGGTGGTATTCCAAGTCCCATCTACTTGACTGGAAAATAAACAGCAATCAGGATCAAAGGGTGAACCAGAAGGTAGGATCCAATCAGGATCAAAGGGCAAATCAGAAGGTAGGGTCAAAGGGTAAGATCAGAAACACAAGGTTCACTAGCTCATGGGGTAGGCCTTGCTGTTGCTTAGCTTAGCCTAGGTACCACTGTGTCAGGAAGCTCTCTCATACTCCTTCCTGCCCAGGAGGAGCCAACAACAAGCCTAGGTAGGCAGATTCAGTCTAGGCCTGGAAGGCTCTTCACTGAAAAGGTGCAGCTCTGAGCTTGACCACATGGAGAAATGGTCAGCAGTACGTGACACCAGGCACTGAAGAAATATAAAAATTCAATGGGACGTAGCCCTGACCAGATCACTTCTTTGTCTATTGCTCAATAGAAACATCATTGTGCATTAACACTGACAAAAAGAGAAGTAGGAAAATCTATTGATCTATTGATAAAAAAGGATGCTGAATGATGAACTAGAAATAGGCTGACTTATGAAATAATCATACCTTTCTTGTCTCACACACATCCTGTGATTGCAATGACAGTACTAGTGTAATTACTATTGTGAAGAAGGGACCTTGCCAACCGGTCTTTTACTCCAGACCAGAGATCCAAGGTGCAAGACTGCCAGCCTTAGCTCTGCAGTCTTGACTTGATTCTCTCAGGGACTTGCCTTTGTCTATACTCTGGATTTAGCGCTGAACCACAGAGGAACCACACACGCCGTGTGGGGTAAAACCAGGAAGGTTTATTCAAGGTAAACAGATTACAACAAAAGGTGGGAAATGAGGGAAGGAGACAAGGTAGGGAGATACTTTGGTACATACACAGTAGAGCTACACAATAACAAAGCTAGTTCCTTCACTATATCACTACTCAAGCCTTACTCTCCTTTACCTGGGGGTTGTCTGGTCCTCTCTAGGGCTTGCCTCAGCCAAAGCCCTACCCCATGCTTCTTCACGTGCAGACCCCAACAACACCTCCTTTCAGCAGCCCAGGGGTCTTCAGCCAATCAGGATGAACTTCACCTGGACAGGCAGGGAGGTGGCTCATGACTACAGGGCTTGGACCACATTTGCATGTCAAAGGGCTTGGCAATGGCTGTGGCACATAGCCATCAAGATGGGGAGCCTCTGAGGCTCCATCTAAGCTATGTACTTTTTACATTCCCCACCCCCCAGCTGGGATTATACTTGTTTACACATGACGAGGTGTGAGTGTGTGTGTGTGTGTGGTGCAGGAAATGGAGGCTTTTTCTCCACAACTTTGCATTCTATTTCCTCTGAATTCTGTTGCAACTAAGCCATGGCAGTTATTTTAAATTTTTGGATTTTAAGAAACCCAAGTAGGATTGTGCATGGGAGAGTGATTGTGCATGTGTGTGTGAGAGATGTGTGTGTGTTACTAATCCCCTTCACTTGCATCATCACTTTGTTTCCAGTTAAAATTAAAAAAACACAAAACTGTGACAAAGAAAGTCTGTAGGCTTTTCCTTAGCCCTCTCAATATTGGGGAATGGCTTGAATTCCCCAAATGACTTTATCAGTCAAGCATTCATAGGCTTGGAGGGGGTGGGGTGTTTGTTTGTTTTTAATCCAGAGGGGAAATACCGGTAGGTGACATAGAGAGGAACAAATGGAACCTGCAACAAAAGTTGCTTGGATTAATTAAAGATCTTAGTGCCCCATACAAACCCCTACTTCTCCATATCTCACTCACCTTCCTGAACAGAACACCCTCAGTGATGCCTTTGGGCATGTTGTCTGAATTTATAGGGATTATAAACACTGTGTGTAAGGGTTAGGGTTAAGCTTCAGCATTAGGGTTAGGAAGACCTGGGTCCCTGTGCATGTCCAGGGGGCTGGAACAAGCCTAGATTAGAGATAAAAAATGAGCGGTCAACAAGAACACCCTCAGTGATGACTTTGGGCATGCTGCCTGAATGTATACAGATTATACGGATTATACCTGTGTGTAAGGGTTAGAATTAAGCTCAGGTTAAGGTTAGGGTTGGGAAAACCTGAGCATGCTGTCTGAATGTATAGGGATTATAACTGAAATATACAACAAGGGACTATGTTTAAAATCCTGACAGAAACAAAGCATAGAAACTTAAAAGTCAAGAAAAATGTATATATAAAATATAACCATGAAAATATAGTAAAATAGACTAAATTTTATAATGTAATATAAAAATTTCCAGAAATATTTTTTTAAAATATATATATATATATATAAAACATGTATAAGACAGAAACAATTAGACCTGTAAAATACAACTTCTCTAGGGCTGAAGATGATAATAAATGTCCTTTCAGACTTGAGGACCTCTGTCTCTAGACGAAGTATTGTTAATGCCAAAGTTTTTTTTGTTTGATGCTTCCAGAGAAAGGTCCTCACAGCCTGTAAGCTTTCTTACTCTCTTGTGTAGAAGCCAAACGCGTTTCGGCCCAACGGCCTTCTTCAGTGGCCCTGTAGTTTCCACTCAATTCAGTATACAAGCTATTGCTCTGTATTTCTCCATTCAATGTTGGTTTCATTTACCAAGCTCCTGAGGCAGTGCTGCCATCCCTAGGCCTGATATCTTCTTTTTTCTAATTCTCAGTGGCCCCATTTGGATCTAGTCAGTGGGACTAAGTTCAGCATTAGAGGGAGTGATAGGTGTATTATTTAGCAAATCAGAACCACTTAGGGAAACATAGGGATGGACAGGGCCGGTGCTACCATTAGGCCAACTAGGCGGCTGCCTAGGGCGCCGGGCTAAAGGGGGCACCAGGAGCATAGGGCTGGAGGGAGGGAGGGCTCAAGTGGGAAGAGGGGGGCGCTAAATATCTGATCTTGCCTAGGGCACCAAACTGCCTTCCACCGACCCTGGGGATGGATCTGTCAATTTCAGATACTCTCCATTTCTCTCTCTTTTTTTAAATCTTAAAATTGGTTCATCCCAAACTTTCAGAATTTTATTTTTCAAAGTTTGCATGAAAATGTTTTTGCATTTTTGTGCACATTTCTCCTAATACCTGCATTTTGTATGCAATTTTGCCCAATATACACATTTTCAAAGAATTTTCCCAGGGATGTTGAAGAGTCCTTGGTCTCGAGTCACGAGTCGAGTCACAAGTCTTTGGACCCGAGTCTCGAGTCCGAGTCCTTGGTCCAAAATGGTGACTCACGAGTCACGAGTCCTGAGTCACTCCCAAAACTGACTCCACGAGTCCCTATTAAAATCAATGGGGTTTCCCCCCAACAAAATAAGGCTACTTCAGATGTGTGGCTTAAATAAATTCTAGGCACAAGTGTGCCTTTTTATTTCAAAACTCTGCAACTGATTTTGGCAAGAACAGACCAGGCAGACAAACCCAAAATAACCAGGCAGGCAGAGGAGGCAGGGAACCCCAAACAGGCAGGCAGAGGCAGCCAAACCCAAAATGTTTGACCCTAACCCAAACCCCCCACAACAACGCATCAATCAAAATAAATCTCAACACATCGTTGGGGCTGCGCTCCTGGTAGCTGTCCATAGTGGTCGAGCAGCGGTGCGCCTCGCTTCCATGCGCTCTTCACCGGTGATCGCGCTCCTTCTGGCACAGCCAGAAGACTCATCAACAGCCCAGGGATGTTGACGAGTCCTTGGTCTCGAGTCCCAAGTCGAGTCTCGAGTCCCATTAAAATATTGGGACCTTGAGTCCGAGTCGAGTCAGAGGGGGGACTCAGTCCGACTCACGAGTCGAGTCCTCGAGTCCGAGTCCCCATCCCTGAATTTTCCTAATATAATGAATTTTGAATGTTATTTTCATTAATATACCATTTTTGGGTGCAATTATTCCTGATATATGCATTTTTTTATTGGAAACTTCCATTGCAATATTCAAAGAAGCACAAATTTTGAAGGATATCTGATCTTCAGTTCATGTATTAGTTCGGAACGGAAGTGCAAAATTAGCGAAGAGCACATTAAAATGTGAACTGAATGAATTTCTCTCCCATCCTTACTGAAACATTTAAAAAGATCTTCTGAAATTTGCCTAAAACAGCAAACTTTTGTTCCCAGATTGCACAAAGGGTTAAAGAAGCTCAGTCTGCAATCCTATGCAGGTTTCCCAGAGACAAGCCCCACTGAATACAGAAGGAGTTATTTCTGTTTAAACATGTACAGGATTGCACTGCATGTCACCTGTTCTCTAAGAGTCCTTTCCAGGCTATTTCAAAGTGTCCAAGATGGCATTGTCTGCATATTTGCTAAGTCACCCTCAACTTGGATTAGATCCAGCCAAACCATGTGTACTTCTCATAAGGATTCAGCTGAATGAATACAAGCAAGAGACTTACGCCTTCCTCCCTTTTTTTTCAAAATCTCAAAGGTTTCAGGGATGCCAATATGTCAAGACTAAGTTGGGCATCTAGAAAGCCAATTCTGGAAGCTTATATGCTAATAAGAAATTTCCATTTCTCCCACTAATGAAGGCTGAGTAGGATAACTAGTTTCTGCCTCCTAACAAAATATTTAGCACATACATGGAGAAAACATGTGGGCGGGCAGGCAGGCAGGCAATATCCAGACTTCCTGGAAAGACCTGTACAAAGGAAAATACATGGCAGGCCCTTCTTTGCATGTGATAAACAGAATATCCATAAAACAAACTAGCTTTTCTGACTGCCCCCAATGGAGTTTGGGGATTTTTAAAATTTAAGCCAAAATATCAAGCTGTTGAAAAACCAAAGCCATTATGGCTAATAGGAGTCTGGCGCATCACATTAACAATCCTTACCCTTTTTACCAGATTGTATTCAAGGTGAGGGAAGGTAGCTGGATTTTAAATAAATAAATAGCATTTTTGGAATGTATTTATAGTGGTGGCCATGAACCTGTCCATGGGGCCGCCTTGCCTCTCCATGGCGGCAGACCCCCGCCTCGTTCTTCTGAGCGGCGCGGAGCTGTTCTCCACGCCGCTCGAGCTGCCGGTGCCGGCCGCGCTGGTCCCATCGTGTCACTTAAGCCCTGTTGCCCTGGTTTCCCCGCCAAAAACGTAGCGCGGGTGTCCAGTGCATCAGCACAGGGTCCCGTCGCGTCACTTCTGGCCTGCTGGAAGTGACGCGACGGGACCAGCGCAGCCGGCGCCGGCAGCTCGCCGTGGAGAGGTGAGCTGCCACCAGGAGACAGGTAGGCCCACGCAAGCCTCACATGGACATGAGCAGGGCCGATTTCGGCCCACTACACCCGCGCGAGGCGAATCGGTACATAGGGGTGTAGCCGAGTAGCCCGGCAGACATGAGTGAGGCCCGAACTGGGCCTGCTCGTGTCCGCGCGGGCTCTCTGCCACCCCCGTGGGCTTACCTGCAGGCTCTCCGGCTCTGCGGAGAGCCTGCCTCCCCGCCCGCTGGTCCCATTGCGTCACATCCGGCGCAGAGGAAGTGACGTGACGGGACCATGCTCCGTTGCGCTGGACCCCTGCGCTCTGTTTTTGGCAGGGGAAACCAGGGCAACAGGGCTGTTTAAGCCCTGTTGCCCTGGTTCCCCCCGCCAAAACAGAGCGTGGGCGGGGTCCAGCGCGATGGAGCAATGGCTCCGGCGGCAGCGGAGGCGGCGCGCAAGACAAGATAGGCTGCGGGGGGGGTGTCCTCCGGCAGCGGCAGTCCAGCAGCGGTCCTCCGGCGGCAGTAGCAGCAGCTCGAGTGGCTCGAGCAGCGCGGAGAACGCTCCACGCTGCTCTGAAGAGCGAGATCGGGCACCGCGGAGGGCCAAACCCCGAGCCCGGAGCGAGACACGAGCCAGCTGAAATCGGCCCTGCTCATGTCCATGTGAGGCTTGCGTGGGCCTACCTGTCTCCGGTGGCGGCTCATGGCGAGCTGCCGGCGCCGGCCGCGCTGGTCCCATCGCGTCAGTCCCACCACTACCCCTAGTATTTCAAGTGGTCATAGTACTTCTTCATGTGTTTCATTTCACTAATCCTTACAACAGCTCTGTCAGCTTGGTCAGATTGTGGGTTGAGGATTTGTATTCTGTATTCAGTGGGTGGCAGTCCAAACCCACTTACCTGGGAGTAAGCTCCATTTAACTCAATGAGACTTATTCTCTGGGTTCACACAATCAGCGGGAAAAAGAAGCTACTGTGGCTTCTTTTCCCCACCCTGCATGTGCTGGTCATGTGCCACACGATTTGCCTAATTACCCTTGTGGTGCACAGCTTCCCATGTCGCCCAAACCGGGTGAGGTGCATTGCGGGGATTGCTTCGAAACCACCCCAGAACCCATGACTTGTTGTAGGGTTCTGCAGTGGCTTTGAAGCACACGCGAGAGCAATTATGCAAATCACACGGCACACAACCGGCACACATGGGGTGGGGAAAAGAAGCCATGGTAGCTTCTTTTCTCTGCTGATCATGCAAAACTGGCCATTGACATGTGTAGGATTGCACTGTAAGAGACTAATGGCTTGTGTAAAGCCACCTTTTGAGTTTGTGGCAAAAGTAAACTGGGCATTTCACACCTCACACCACATGCTCTTAGCCATCACTCTACTTCTTAAAAAATATGTATTGGAAAATTGCAAGGCCGTAAGACACATCAATGAAAGCAAATGTTGTTCCAACTTAATAGGTTCCTGCTGTTAGATAAACATCAAGGCATCTGTCAAAAAAACAACACAAAGCAAAGCATTGATGTGAAGCTGATACATTGACCCTGTAACAATGCTTCATTTCAGTGACTGTTTTTGCTTGTACCAAATGATTGACATTGTTTTAATTATTTCATCTGATGGATGACGGTACAAGGGAATGAAAGTATTTCACTGTAGTGTTATTGACTTGCTTTACTCTGATTGGCTTAGGGAGCAGATAAATTAGACGCTTCAGGCAATCAAAATGCAGTTTTTCATTATAGCTGCTTAGGAAGACAAACAGCTAATTATTAATACAATGGGATACTAATAAGATTGTTACTTGCAATGGATTAATGTGACACTTGCAAGACTGAAGTTCGAAATCATTTTTTTTTTTTTACAAGGCTTAGAGAGCTATACAGATAGACACAAGTAAAGCAACTACTTCCTACTTTTTAATATTGACTAGCAATTAAACAATGCCCTTGACCTTTAAGATCTATAAGCTACAGCAGCTAATCAAATGATACATAAAGGCTGCAATCCAAAGAAACCAAATCCTTTCCCCCTTCATAATTTATGAATAGATTATATGTAAATATCCAACAATAGTTTATCACCAAAAATACTACACACAAAGGGTAGTATCCAGCAGAGCTGCCGCACTCCTGTTGATTGTGTTGTGCCAGCAGGAGCAACCACTCGCAGAACGGGGATTTAGCACTTCATAAAGCAGGTCTTGAAACAAGTTGAAAAATGCTTGTTTCTGGATTGGGAGAGCTCAGCAAAGCTCCCGTCTGCAAGCTCTGCTGACCTACCCTTGTCCAGAAATGAGCATTTCCTCTCATTTCAGCTTGCTTTATGAAGCGCCAAATCTCTGTTGTGCTAGCACTTGCTCATGCTGGCACATGGGCACAATAAGATACTGTCCAAAGATGACTTAATTTACGGTACCATTAAAAAATATCTAAAAATATCTATCTATGAAAGGAAACAAAAAGTACAGCCTTAATTAGTTGGATCCAGATTGGCCAATCCATGAATGGGAAGGCTCCATTCATGGAAGGCAGCATGATCCGGTGGAAACTCCCAGCTGGAGGGAGGGGTAAAGGTGACCTTCACCAACTCCCCCTTATCCCTGCAGCCCCTGCCTCACCTCTCATGCTCTTTCGGAGGGTCTACAAGCCCTCCTGAGCAGTTTTTCAGGAGGCACAGCTGGTGCAAGGGGAAGGAGGAATGGCAGAGATCCCCTCCTCCAGCACAAATGGAACTCCACTCAGCACTCCTCTGGATCCAACCTTTCATTAATAAAAATATGAGGAGTCCTATCATCTAACATTGAAGACAATACTATTTGGAGCCAGTTTCAATGTCACACTGAAAGACATTCTACGATGGCTACCTAGGGGTGGTTGATTCGCCCACCACCCGACTCACAGCACACTCAGCGAATGCTACCGCCGCAGCTGCCAAACCAGGCGGAAAGTGAGCGCCAGCCGAGGCACTTGCCAAACTTCTGGGTTCCCAGCGCTAAGTTGTTTACATAGAAAATAGCGTAAGATACGTTAAAAGCGTTGCACAAATTGTGGCCGTTTTTAACATATCTTATGCCATTTTCTACATAAACAATGTAGCGTCGGGAACCCGGAAGGCCGCTCATTGATGGAATTGGATTCCCCCCCCCCCCCCATTTCCTGAAATTGCATTTGTGGGCACTTGTGCAAATTTGCTCTTGCACAGTTTTGCACTTCTGAAAATGTGCAAATGCCCCCAGAATGTGTATTTTCACACTTTAGCCTATGGGGGGGATGCACATTTTCAATTGGTGTTTTTTTAAAAAATATATCATATTTTTCTATGACTAAATTTGCATAAAATTCCAGAAAGTAAAAAACAAAACAACACACAGTCTGCAAGTCCATGGAATCCATGCGACTCGAGAAAAGCTGGTCCCCTGCAGAATCCGCAGGTCAGTTTCATAGAAATCTGAACTCATCTGAATGCGTTGCGGATTTCTCCAACCTCCCTACTTGCAAATTCAAGTCCCTTCACACACGTAGGAATGTAACCGCTCGCCTCAAGCGGGCGTAGCGGGCCGAAATCGGCCCTGCTCATGCCCGCCTGAGGTGAGTGGACCTTACCGTGTCCCGGGGCTCCCTTGCCTCTCCGCGTTGGCCGCACCAGTCCTGTCGCGTCACTTCCAGCTGGCCAGAAGTGACGCGACGGGACCAGCGCAGTCAGCTCTACGGGCTTGAGCGGCACGGAGAATCGCTCTGCGCCGCTGAGAATATCGCAGCGGGGGCCCCGCTGCCACAGAGAGGAGAGGCACCCCCCCCAGGTTTGTGGACATCACTACACACACATGAGGGAAAGAAAAGACATTCACTGAAAACTTTCTAAAGAAGCATCAAGGGCTTGGTTTGCCTTGAGGAATGAATAGGATTAACTAGAATGTGTTGTTTGTCTCTACTAATTGAGCTGAGAAGAGCGGACAATCAAGCTATCTAAATGGAGTCAGGGGGAGAAAAAGCTCTTCTTCTCCACCTCACTTTCAACAGTATCTTTTTGCAGTTTTGTGGAAGACATGATGAGAGTGCAGATTCCTCATAATATTTCATTAAATGTCCTTACTTTTTGCATAAGCCTCAACCATTTCAGGCTTTAAAAGTACAATACTGTCACTACTTATTATGGAAGCTGCCATGTAATTTTTCTGGAGGCAGGGGGCAAAGCTGCACAGTTTGTGGTTGTAACTTGTGCACATGGCATGCACCGCTACAACACACCTGTGCACTTTTCTTGTGTGTGCTCTTTTGCTTAGCAGCACATTCCATGACATTTAGAAGCCTACACAGAGTAGTAGAAGTAGGGATGTAACCGCTCGCCTTGGGGGGGGCGTAGCGGGCCAAAATCAGCCCCGCTCATGCCCGCCCGAGACTCGTGGGCCTTACCGGGTCCCAGCCCCACTTGCCTCTCCGCAACGAGCCACCTGCGCCCGCCGCGATGGTCCCAGTCGCATCACTTCCGGCCGCAACGGGACCCTGCGCCGGCGCGATGGGACTCCATGCTGCGTCTTTTCCATAGAAACCAGGGCAACAGGGCTTAAAACGGCCATTTTAAGCCCTGTTGCCCTGGTTTCTACGGAAAAGACGCAGCACGGGGTCCCATCGTGCTGGCGCAGTGTCCCGTCGCGTCACTTCCAGCCAGCCGGAAGTGACGCGATAGGAGCATCACGGCGGGCGCGGGCAGCTTAAGCGGTGTGGAGAATCGCTCCGCACCGCTGAGAATCGAGCGGCGGGGGGGCAGCGCGGAGAGGCGAGGCAGGGCCCCCCCAAAGTACATTAACATCTCTAAGTAGAAGAACCAGGGAATTGAACAGCACTAATGCAGAAGGGTGTTATATTCAAGAAGCACCATGAACTCCAACAAAACTATATGTGGAGTATCACAACTATTTGTATCACAAACCTTTGGGGGGCTCAGCTCTCCGCCGGCTCGGCTCTCCGCGGCGGCGGCCCCCCGTGCTCGATCTTCTGAGTGGCGCGGAGCATTCTCCGCGCCGCTCGAGCTGCCGGTGCCAGCCGTCGGCCGAGCCAGTCGGTCCCCCGTTGCGTCACTTCCGGCGTGGCCGGTGCGCTGGACCCCCACGCTATGTTTTTGGCGGGGGGGGACCAGGCCAACAGAACAATTTCCTTCATCTTGGAAACATTGGTGAATACTCTCTAGAGCAGTCTTCCCCAACCTGGTACCTTCCAGATGTTTTGAACTGCAACCCCAGCATTCCAGACCATTGACCATGCTGGCTGGGGCTGATTGGAGTTGAAGTCCAAAACATCTGAAGAGCACCAGGTTGGAGAAGGCAGCTCTAGAGAGTAGCAGTGGAGTCTGTGGGGAGTGGAAGTGAGATAAGTATGCTTGATCAGGTTTTAGGGTTCTAGAGAAGCCTGGACTACTCACTTTACTTTTCGCATTGTTATCAGCCACATTTTACATCAGCTAACAATATAACTTTTGCATGGCTTGAATTTTGAACTGCAGCAACATTCTTTCGGAATTGCATATTTTCCTTGAGCTGGACATTTTGTGTACAGTTGCACATTTTTTTAAAAGCCCTGATAGCATCAGAGAACAGGTCTACCATTTCCAGTAGAGCTGGTGACTGAGGAGCAATGAGGCCTGGGCACCATGTCTACCCAGATAGGTAGATCTAGCCTCTGGGAAATGTGTATACCAGGTCTACCTCTCTGTTGTTTCTCAATGGGTAGACCTGGTATCCAGACAATGCCTTTCCACCCACGGCTGAAACCCTCATCAGTTCGTCCCATGACTCCGTTCATCCCTGTAATGGCCCTTTGGACCAAAGGACATTAGAAGGTTGAAGGGCATACCGTAGTTAATATTGCGGTGTGTGTGTGTGTGTGTGTGTGTGTGTGACTTGCTCAGCTTTAGCCCACTGCTAGGCTCTGCTCAACAGGCATCATCATCATCAGGCGATCACTCGTGACCGAGTAAGATTGTCTTCCGGGATAAAAGGAGGAAATTCTAAAGAAGATTGTGTAGACTCTAGCGATGGGTCCGTAAGTGACTGTGGAGGCCAATTCTAGATCCACACAGCTTCCCACAGCGAGGACACAGGTTACCAGATAGAAGATGGTCCTGTAAAGGATTCATTTGACGTGCTTTTCGCTTAGCACGTTTCTCCCTTTCACCTTGCACTCGGGCTTCTTCAAAGTCCATGGAACCTTTGTGAAAGGCCAACCTCCATTTAGATCGTTCATGGGCCAGAGCTTCCCAGTTTTCGATGTTTATATTGCATTTTTTTAGATTAGCCTTATGAACATCTTTAAACCTCTTATATTGACCACCGACATTCCGCTTTCCATCCTTGAGTTGGGAGTAAAGTAACTGCTTTGGGAGATGGCAGTCAGGCATTCGAACAACATGACCGGTCCACTGAAGTTGGCGTTGAAGGATCATTTTTTCAATGCTAGTAGTCTTTGCTTCTTCCAGTACACTGACATTTGTTCGCCTATCTTCCCAAGTAATTCGCAGGATTTTCCGGAGGCAACGTTGATGAAACCTTTCAAGGAGGTGGAAGTGACGTTTATAGATAGTCCATGTTTCGCAGGCATACAATAAAGTTGGTAATACAATGGCTTCATAAACCAGTGTTTTGGTCTTCTTACAAATATCCCGATCCTCAAACACTCTATGTTTCATTCGAGAAAAAGCGGCACTTGCTGAGCTCAGACGATGCTGGATTTCACTGTCGATGTTAGCTGTAACAGAAAGATAGCTGCCAAGATAGAGAAAATGATCGACATTTTCCAGTATTGTCCCACCAAGCTGGATAGATGGCATCACCAAAGGGTTAGCTTGCACTTGCTGATGAAGCACTTTGGTTTTTTTGATGTTAAGTGAGAGACCAAGTTTTTCGTATGCTTCTGCAAAAGCATTTAGGATAGTTTGGAGATCATCCTCTGAATGTGCGGAGACCACATTATCATCAGCATACTGAAGTTCCACAACGGAGGTTGTAATTACCTTACTTTTTGCTTTCAGCCTGCTGAGATTAAAAAGCTTTCCATCTGTTCGATATATAATTCCCACACCAGTGGGAAGTTTCCCCTCGACAAGATGTAAAACCATGGCAATGAAAATGGCAAATAATGTTGGGGCGATAACACATCCCTGTTTAACACCTGATCCCACTTTAAATGGAGCACCATGAGAGCCGTTGTTGTCCAAAACCGTTGCCGTCATGTTGTCATGGAGAAGTCGCAAAATATTCACAAATTTATTGGGGCATCCAATTTTCATAAGGATAGTCCAGAGAGCTGTACGGTCTACAGTATCAAAGGCCTTAGCCAGATCGATAAATGCCATATAAAGGGGTTGATTTTGCTCCCGGCATTTTTCTTGGAGCTGACGTACAGTAAAAATCTTGTCTACTGTCCCTCTAGAGGGGCGGAAACCATATTGAGTTTCAGGGAGGATCTCTTCTGAAATAGATAGAAGACGGTTTGCGAGAATCCTAGCAAATATTTTACCTGCGGTTGCTAAGAGAGAAATGCCCCGATAGTTTCCACAGTCTGTTCTATCACCCTTCTTAAAGAGGGTGATAATTATGGCATCCCTGAAGTCTTCTGGGATCTCTTCTCTTATCCAGATTTTTTCGATTAGTTTATGAAGATGTTGTACAAGTTCGGGGGCCCCTTCTTTAAAGATTTCGGCAGGAATCCCATCTGGTCCACTAGCTTTGTTGTTCTTCATTTGATTAATGGCTTTTTTTACTTCATCCAAAGTGGGGAGTATTGCAAGTTCCTCTTTAATTTGTTTTTGCGGGATTTGCGAAAAAATCTCATTATCCACCTTAGATTTACGATTTAAAAGGTCATAGTAATGCCCTTTCCAATGCAGTGCAATAGACTCTTTGTCTTTTAAGAGTTTGGTGCCATCTTTTGATTGTAAAGGGTTTGTACCATAGGTTTTTGGTCATAAATGGCCCTTGTATTCTGCAAGTTGTTGAATTTCTTCAGCTTTCTTTTTCCACCAAGTGTTCTTAAGTTCAGGTACCTTTGCAAGAGGTTTCTTTATTTCTACAATATATAAGAAAACACTGTAGTGTAGAGCTGTGTGGCACACGGTCTCAGCTCCAAGGCCAACACTAAGAGAGAGATGGGGAGAGGTTCCACTTGGCAGATTCTCATCTATCTATCTATCTATCTATCTATCTGTCTATCTCACAACAACCCATTCTCAACACTGGACTATGCTGCAGAGTTGTCATACACTACTGTAACATACACTCATCCACAAAATGTACCGTATTTCCCCCACACCAGTCCTGTGGGCTGGAAAAAAAACTCATTAGTTAGTTCACTTTAAATTAAAAAGAACTCAGCCAGGGCCCATGCCAGGTGGAACAGGATGGGAAGTCAGTGACGGGAAGTCAGTCACAGTCAGCAAGGGAACCTGTCATAATATAGCCCGTTTGCTTTATGAGTCAGGCGCTCCCGCAGGCTACCAAACTAAGGGCCCAACAGGCCGCAGCGCTGCCTGGCTGGGTGTTCAAGAAAACCGGCCTCATGGCCGCTTCCAGGCCCACATTCTACCATTTGTATTGCAGCCACTCTCTACTGAGTTCGATGAAATCCCCCCCTCTGACCCCCCCAACCCCCCGGGTTTAATTAACTGACCTCCCCTGGCTGGGCCTTGCCTGCCTGTGTTGCAGGGAACTGGAGAGTAGGGATAGGGTAGGTGTGTGCATGGCACGAGGTGCACACACCTCGTGCTTCGGTGTGGAGGAGTCTGGCCACGCTGCTACCTGCTACTACTTCTTTGCTTTATGAGTCAGACACTCCCCCGCAGTGCCAGCTAAATTTGAGGGCATCCCCTCTCCCCTATTTAATTTACTGACCTCCTGTCCTGTCCTGAGCCTTGCCCAAGTGGCTGGAAACTGAAAGTGGAGATAGACGGGACAGGTGCGGCACGAGCAGCCACTGTTGCTGCGCTCAGAATGATGTCACGACCGGAATCCAGGGGTGTGGGGGGGAGTTGCACCCCCTTGCCCCTAGGAGTGGGTACACATAGAAACTACAATATTCTCCTCTGTGATCACTCGCCCTCCTCCTACAAAAATATTATTAGCAACATTAATTACGTTTTAAGGTTTCCCCATGTGTGCTACACAGATATATCTGAGCTGCTGCAGTTTTGCGGAGTTTGGCAGCACAAAACCGAGCTTTGCTAAAAATTTCTCCAATATGGCAAATATCAAGGTGGAAAGATCAAAGTATTTTTGAAGTCACAATATTCCTTTCTAGAAGCATTTCACTGAAGTGTTGCATGACCTCTTTCCCCAGCAAAGACTAGGTTGAAAGCCCCTCCTTCACTCAGTGTTGGGCTTACTTCCAGCTAACTTCCTGAGTGCTGAAGCTTGTATGAAACTGTAGGCAGGTGGCAACCCATGAGTGATCCTGTAGTGCCAGTTTCTTTCAAACATGGTGAGGCAGACTCTGAGGGTGCTTTCAGATGGATGGCTCCTGGTGCTACCAATCAAAAGAAATTGTGCTGCCAGTCTTTTCCTCTTTAACAGATTTTTTGTGTGTGAAAAGAAAAAGAACAGAAGAAGTAGTGGAAAATGTTGGAGGATATGGAAAGGAGTTGGTCCTATACTGGTTAGGACGAAGCAGAGTTTTCCCCCTTATGCACAGCCTGCTTATTGAAACTGGTTATCACCACGTGGATTGTTAAGCCCTTGCTAAAAGGCCCTTAAAAGGAAACAGATTATCCAAACAAGGTTTAAAACTAATAAAGACATTTATTAGTTTTACTTACAGTCCGTTTATTCATATATGCAGGATGCATATAGGCAGATTAGTGTCTTTGATGTTAAGAGTCTGCTTCATTGGATTTCACTGGCTGGAATTCAGCTCAGACCTTGTGTTCATCAGGTTGGAGAGAGAGAGAGAGAGAGAGAGAGAGAGAGAGAGAGAGAGAGCTGGCCGCAGAGAGGCCGGAAGTAGGGAGGCGGGGTTACAAAACATGCACCCTGGGGATTGTTCAATGAACCCTTTCCTCCCACTCTAACTAGTGGTTCGATTACCTTGTTGATTTAAGCAGGCAATATTACAATTTCCATCAGAAAAAGCACAGGAAGGTTACAAGGAGAAGATGACATCATCTGGACCCTGTGAAAATTCTGTGAATGAGTCAGGGCAATTGCATGATAAAAGCCTTATCTGGAGGCACCTTGAGCCTCTAAAGACAGCTTTAGAGTAATCCTAATCTTCACTGTTATGATGAACATAATACCAATTGATGGATTTCATAATTAGTTGGCTCATTGGTCATAGTGAGCCTTTGTAGCGAGCCTGGATCAATGTATTATGAATTTGCTATTGAGTTTCATAGATTTCATAGATAGAGTTGGAAGGAGCCTTCAAGGCTATCGAGTCCAACCCCCTGCTCAGTGCAGGAAATTAGAGGAGGGGTCTCCCATCCAAGTAATAACCAGGCTTGACCCTGCTTAGCTTTCCACGCTCAGACAAGCTGAGCCAGTATAAGCCACAGGCCTGTATATGAGTTCAGAATTGATTGTGAACTTCAGAGCATGTGCAGTAAAGTAGTACACAGATTTCCCACCTACCTAAATTTTCAGTCGTCCTACAACCTAGACCCCACCCCCCAAAAAAAACTTACTTGAAGCAGTCTCATTAGCTACTTCCCTCATCGTCATCACTCCGCAGCTCTGGCTCCAAGGAGGAGGAGGACTCTGCGAGTCCATCTTCATACCAGTGATTGGCAATGGTGAATAAACATCACATGACATCATCGTGCAAGTAGGCCATGTGAACGCAACCAATCAGAAAGGGGGCACATAACATGGTGACACATGACATCATGCTGCAAACTACAGCTCCCAAGATGCAGCTTGATATTGTGCATGCACAAAAACTCGTATACACAGAATGAGATTTTGTATTAAAGGAGAACTCTCATCTGAGCTCACATGGACACATTCATTACTTTCTGAGTAACAAATTCACTCAGGGTAAGTTCAGTCATCACTAGTTAAAATATGAGCAAAGACTTAGGGTTTGATTCAGACTTAGTCATATTTACAGTAAACCCATTGTTGAAACCAAAAGGACTTAAGTTAGTCATCATGACTAACTTAAGTCGCATTGGTTTCAGTGGGTCTACTCTGGCTCCAACCCATCATCATGTAGTGCAGCTGAAGTTGTTGATACACACTGCTTTGTACTTAGCACAATACTTCCCAATCATGCATTGCTTTCCATTCTTTAAGTTTTTTTCCCCTTCATGTGTCCTATGTCTATGTTTCTTTCCTTGCATCCTTGGTAGCTTTGATAAGATATATGTTTCAACAAGCTCAACCATCTTGACCATTTTCTTAGATATGGTCATTCACATTCTTCACATAGGGGCTTTTACACATAAGACTGTTCAGTAGAGCTCCAGAGACATCACAACCACCACATCTGGGACTGAACTCTCACCACACAGAGCCTGTCCCAGTGTATAGCACCTCTTCAACAAATAGCAACTTAGAAGGTGGCTGTCTGCAGAAAGCACTGTCCTTTTGATAGCTCTTGGGGACTGTTGTGCATGGCATGGCATGGGTGTTTGCCGCTAGGGATGGGGTGAGAATTCAAGCAGGGATGCTAAACTATATGAGCAAATTTTAAAGAGTGATGTGTATCCACATTGCACTACTTCTCTAATCCCTATTGAACCTGGTGGATGAATCCATTGATGCTTATGAGGATGAACATCCTGTTCCAGTCGCCACATGTTATGTTCAATGTTCAATGGACATGAACTGAACATACAGAGCACTTGAATATAGACAAGTGCCCAGTCCAACTCTCACCATCCAGCATAGGTGATGGCAGAAAACAATAGCAGCAGCAGAATTCTCCCAACACACACACACGCACACACACACACGCACACACACACACACACACACACACACGTTTGTTTCTAAAGTAGATGCTTTTAAAGTAAATAACAGAAGTAACACATGATTTCTCAGGTACTATAAAATTGATGGTTACAGACTTTGTAAGTGCAGTTTCTTAAATATATACAGGCATGTGGCTTACGCTGGCTCAGCTTGTCTGAGTGTGGAAAGCTAAGCAGGGTCAAGCCTGGTTATTACTTGGATGGGAGACCCCTCCTCTAGTTTCCTGCATTGAGCAGGGGGTTGGACTCGATAGCCTTGTAGGCTCCTTCCAACTCTATGATTTATTTATTTATTTATTTATTATATTTATACCCCGCCTTTTTTCCTGAAAGGAACCCAAGGCAGCTTACATAATCCTCCTCCTCTCCATTTTACCCTCACAACAACCCTGTGAGGTAGGTTAGGCTGAGAGTCAGTGACTGGCCCAAAGTCACCCAGTGAGTTTCATGGCCAAGCGGGGATTTGAACCCGAATCTCCCGAGTCTCAGTCCAACACTCTAACCACTATCATACTCATACTGTGAGCTAAGAAAAAAAACACAGAACAGGTCTCTCTTTGCTAAACCCTAGCAAGCATCAGTTGTTAACTGTAGGAATAAATCTAACTGTCAGAGAGAATGGAGTTTCTAACTTGTTGCTAGGCAACATCCAGCATTCCCCCACCCTGAAACCACTAAGTGGTTTGCTCCACTGAACCCTGCCCCCTGACTTTGCAGAGAAGCTTGGTTTCTGCCTTTGCCTTTTAACTAGACTATCAGTCTATAATACTTTACTGGGCAGTCAACTTAAAAACCCTCCCTGCAGAGTTGACATCTTCTTGTCACATACTCCAACAATAGGCACATGATACATAGCTGTTGTTTTTTTAAAAAAAATAATAATCCTTTTTGGAGTGACAGTTTTTCCCCTTTCTGATCTGCTTTTACCTGATTTGCTTGAAACACATGTATGTTCAATATGCACTTGCTGGACAAAAAGGGAAAAGAAAGAAGGTCAATCAGCTTCTCTATATGCTGCTGCAACAGGCAATTTAATACTGCTCTAAACTTACCAAAAGTAAATCCTGAGTACTAAGGGAATATCAATAATAATAATGATAATTATAATAACCATTACAGTCTCTGCAACCCAAGTGAAATATAATAAATTAAAGACTAGACTGTGACCAGCTCTTGCATGCTGAAGAATAATAAGGGGCATACAGCTTCTCTTATTCCAGCTACAAACACTATTTTTTATTATTATATCCATAGCACTTAAGAGTGTGTGAACTGTTTTACAGTAATTATCCCCTTCGAATTGCTGCTGTACGTGAGTGGTTCCAGTGCGGCTTTATGGAGTGTGAGATCTGGGTTCTAGCCCTGCTGCCTATTAGTTGGATCTTTTCCCGCCCTTACTGCCTGTACTCTTTTCATTCAAGACTATTAAATGATAATAAAGAGAAAGGTGGAGGCCATAGTTCAGTGAAAGAACACATACTTGGCATGTATAAGGTCTCCAGTTCAGTCCCCAGCATCTCCACAAGGGATCGCCAACAGAAGTAGGGATTACTGGTACTGGGCTAGATGATGCTCAGATGATGTAAAGCAACCCTTAAAATGCATGTGAGGCAGGCCATATATGTCCCCCTTTTAAAGATGGAGAACTATGGTTGAGAGATAGGGATGGGTGAGAATTTTGTTGAGCCCTTTTTTCTTTTTTTTTTATGGGAACTTAACCAAAATTCTCGAATTTCTTCGTAACTGGGATGGGAAAAACTTGAGATTTTAAAAAAAAATGTGGGAGAAAGCAAAGCTGACAGATCCATCCATCTCCAGACAGAAGCCTTAGTTCTGGCATGTCTGAGTTTGAATCCCTGTGTACTCAACCATGTTTGTGGTGCTGCACTAGGGTTGCCACCTCTTTTTCAAACAGGCTCCTCATTTTTAACAGCTACTTGGCGGGCAGGTTGCAGGTACAACATGGTCTTCTCCATGCTGGAAATAGCTGTACCTATTGAATTTAGTCAATGAAGATGGGTGCAAATTTCATTCTATTTATTTTTGCTAAGAATTTATCAAAATTTGGAAATATCTTCATAAATGTAACAGAAGGAATTTGAGATTTAAAGAATTTGCGTGTGGGAGAAAGTGAAACTGAGAGATTCGCCCATCCCTACGGTGGTGTTACCCATTACAAGTGTCAAGAAGCAGATGCATGTGAGCAATTTTCTGCTTCCTTTCTATGAAATGGCAACTTGCACATCTTTTCCATGGTTAGATGTCCAAGTTCCAGATGGGGGGGTGGGGAGAATCTGCTTATCCACCTCATCCTGGGGAAGTGCACTGTTTCCTCCTTTGCAAAGTGTAAGCATGAAAAGTATCCATGCCTGGACACTTCCTGTAATGTGCAAATCCGCTTTGAAAGTACTCATAGTGGAGCCCCCTCAGTGACCATGTGGTGAGCCCAACCCCAACCCCCATGATGCTCTGGTAGCATAATAAGTAACACCCATTTATTGTTTTAAAAGCCTTTCCAACATGTCTCATTAGATTGGCTCCTTTGGTCTTCCAGATATCGTAGGACTCCAACTTCCATCAGCCCTAGCCCATGGTCAGGAATGATGCGAGTTGCAGTCCCACAATGTCTCAAGGGCCACAGTTTCCCAATCCCTGATTTAGAAGAGGCATTGATACAGACAGAAATATTTTCTACAAGGTTTCTCTGGCCCAAAACACAAGTTACAGGGAACTCTCTTGTTTCTTTCTTTCTTCTGTAGTTTTCCTTCCAGCAAAATCAGTCTCGGGCAGGCTGTCTCTCTGCCTCCTCTTCTTCCACTTTGAGTCTCAGCCTGCCTGGGCTGATTTTGGTTTTAAAATAAACCTTCAAAGGAAAACAACAACACAGATCTCCCTGCAACATGTTATTTGAGACTATGTCTCCTATTAATGTGCTGGTAGAGATGATGTGTGGAGAGGAAGGTGGTGCTTCTGAGGACATATACAAGCCACAGAAGAAAAGAAACCAGGAGCATTGTCCTTCGCCTCAGTTTGTTCCAGACTAGTGAAGTCACAAACAGCCACAGTTTGTATTGATATGGCAGGATTCTTTGGCAAGGGCCAAAACACAAGCCCACACAAAATCCCACCATTATGTCAAGTGGCTCACTTGAAATGGTGGTAGGGAGTAAAGAAGGAAAGAAAACACCGAGTCAAATGACTCAATCTATCTGGCATTTTATTAGCCTGCCTGTATTTCCACAGTGGACTGCATGATAACCTACCAATGAGGTATTATTAAATGCCAAATAAGTCATTTTGGTTTTGGGGGCATTGGATACCACAGTTAAGCGCTATATATGATATTATAACATGGTTTTAATGTGTCCAGTTTCCTCCTGCCCCCCTCCCCAGTCCACCCCAATAGTAATTGCATGGATTTTAAGCTTTTTGTTTTGACCTGTGTTCACTTCGGGATTTTGTAGAAGTCTCAGTTCAGTCCCTTTAGGCTGCAGCACACAACCAGTCGAAGACATTTTGCACCGAGTGAAGGCAGGTTGACAACCTTCCCCCCACCTGCCATTTCCATATAGAGTAGTCAACCAGATTGAGGGCTGAGTTTTATTGGCCATGAGACAGCATCCTCCACCAGACCTAAAGGCATCAGGGTAGCTTAGGTCGCACAGTGTAGGCCATGTGGCAAACCCAGCTCTGTCCCCTGGCACCTCATCACAACTCCTTGAGGCAGCTGCCTCATTCTGCCAAATGTAGAGCCGGCCCTGAATACAGAATTAAGGCCAACATGCCGAAAGCATGGATTGCTTCATTTTACATTTCCTTGCTTTGAGTGTTTAAACTGTCCTAACCTTATTCCTCAACTCTGCACTTAACACAGCTTTTGGCTGCTGGATTTCTCTGAGCTTTTTTTCAACTGTCAGATAGTAATAGCACGTTCACACTATAATCAAGTATTTCCAGGTGATGGTGTACAGCTAAATTGGAGATACTATCTCACCCTGGGGGGGGGGAAAAGTCTGTCAGCTGAGATATTGTTTTCCTTTCACTCTCTCCCCCACATCTCACAATGCTTTTTTCCCTCCCCGCCTTCCACTGGAAATTCTCTTTATAGTTGCTATTCTTGTAAAAAGATACTCTTCCCCCCTCCCTGCGCAATACTCAGAGTCACTGACTGCACTCACAGTCCTTCCCCTATCTGAAAGGAACAATTTATTCCATTGTTGCATTTGCAACACCTCCCTTCTAAATTCAGTTTTTATCTCCTTTAAAAAGTGTACTTCAGATGTAGAGACCAGTGGACAGTGGACGTATAAATGCATTCTGCTCCTGATTCCTGCCAGGCCTTTATAAGATACCACAAGGGAATTTGTGGCCTGCAAAACAGTGGCTCATCATGCAGACATAGGCTAAGAGTTAAGGAACAGGGTGCCTCTGGGCACATTATGTTGGCCACTTGTGTGAATCACCAAAAAAGAGGGCAAAAGAGGACACTGATCTGCATAAAATTTGCATATATAGAAATAATTATTATAATTTAAATAAAAATGCAGTACATCTCCCCATAGTGTGGAAGTCTGTGGCCAGGTGACCTGTGTGCCTGGCTCAGTCTGCTGTCCAGGTGCTGTGGATGGGCAACTTCAAGGCCCCTGCTGCTCTTCCTTCTGGTGGTTCTTCATCTTCACATAGGACGTGAACTGGACAGCCCTTCAAAATAGAGGACAGTCCTCTGGCAGCCCTTCAAATGAGGACGGTCTTCTGTAAAAGAGGACACATGGCCACTCTAGCAGGGATTTGTGATATGTACCAGAACCAAGCTCACAAGTCCTTTCACTAAAAAATCCACTCCTGGTTTTCTGCCAGGCATTCTTTTTCAGTATCCTAATTTAGAAGGGGGGGGGGGAAGCTTTTCATTTGTTACTATTGTAAGACAATTGGGAGTCAGAAACCCTTGCCAATCTGCTGCTAAATACTCAGAGATCTACCAGTAGATCTTTCTGCCCACGCTTGTATGTATTATTGTACATGGGCAGAACAATCCTATGGAGGTGGGTGAGGGAGAATCCATGGTGGAAAAACTACTGTTTCCTAAGTCGTGCTGGGCTTAGGCCAGGCAGGGCAGAAGGCTTTCCCCCCTTTTTCTTTTCTTTATCACTGGAGCCAATTTTTCCTTGTGCTCGCTTTCAATGGGCAAAATATGGTATTGTTCACCCTCACACACACACTGCCCGATCAACAATCAAGTTGGGAAGTGCAATATCAATCAATACTTTAAAAAATGAATTTCTCAAACAATTTATGAATTCATAGAACAAATTTTGTAGCCACAAAAATTGAAAGCAAACACCTTGAAGCATCTCTAGAGTAAATCAATATGAAATCCCTCGTATATGACAGACACCAAATGCATATTGACCAAGAACTGTATGCAGAGAGAGGAGGTCCATAGTTTCCTGGGATGTCCTTCCTGAGACCGTAGGATTTTACCCTTAGTTTAGCAGAATTTCTGTTCTTTTTTATTGTCCTCATTTGGGCAAAATCTCTGTTTTTAAAGGAAGTCTTTTTGCCATTCTTTAATAACCTTTTTGCCCTTGATGCATCTCTTATTCAACCATGCTGGCATTCTTTTGGACTTGTTTGCACATTTTTAAAAACTCTTTAAAATAACTCTCAGGATTCCAGAAAAGATCCGAACACCCTAACTGTATCTTTGAAGTCCCTTTCACTAAGGCTGCAATCTGATCCTATGCACACTTTAGTGGGAAAAAACCAACTGAACATAGTGGGACCTAATTCTAAATAAACGTGCACAGAACTGGCCTGGGAGGACACGATCCGATGTCGTCTGCCCTCGATGCACGTTAGCCTCTGAACATGGAGGCTTATGTTCATCCAATGCAGGGCGCAAGGTGTGGTGGTGGTGATCTCTGCGCCGCCGCCTGCCCCCACACACTTTTGCGCCCTGTATTTCATCTAGACGGCCATTTTCGTCCGTCTAGATGAAGCGCCACAGAGGGGGAGGGAAGAGGCTGGGGTGCTGTTGGATATGGCGTAAGCTGTCAGCCTCGGTCTCCTCCCCTCCCTGCCCCTCGGCACACCCCTTTAGCCCTCTCTGAGGTCGATTTCCAACCTTGGAGAGGCGGCCGGCACAGTTCTTTCTGCGCCAGCTGTGAGGGGGACAGAGCGGGGGCTCTGCATTTGGAGTCCCAGCTTTGTGGTCAGAGGACCTCGGAGCTGGGACCCTGACTAATCCTATAGCCCCCCCCCCCCAGACAATGCTGGGAGGCCATAGGATTGCACCCTAATTGTCTCATTTTTAGATACTTTCGTTTCTAAAATTAAATATTATATTAAATATTTCTGTGTTAGATTTTTTTTTTATAAACAATTTCTAGCCCCATCATACCTATATTGAATTTGATTGTATTGTCACATTTAAGTGGCTCAAAAAAGTTAAGTCTTTTACCGGATCCTGGGCACTGGTTAGTGTTGGCTCAAGTCCTCTCTCTCACTCTGCCCTTATTAGTTTACTAATGGAGTGCTCTTGGGAACAATTATTTCTTGCATATAGAATTTTTTTTCTCTTTCTCATGCCCCTAATTTACACAGACCCATGGAAATGGTATGTGTGAATTAGCCCTGTTTCTTTAAGCTTCTGATGAGAAAAAAAATTAATCTGGACTGATGGACAAAACTTCTACTTTCAACATTTGGGATTCAAGTTTCTCTACAGACATGGTTAAGATCAATATTTCACCATAAAAACGTTGTGAGGTTCTTTACCAAGATCTGTTATTGGCTTGGCAGATTATGAAGTGAACTAGTAGTGAGACAGTCAGCTACTTTTGTCCATTCACTTGAGCAATTATTAAATGACTCTGCTAAATCAATTCTCTCTGAATGCTAATCTTCCTAATGCTTCACTTGCATTTTGCAAGGCAGCACATTCATAGATGTGCTGCACCTAGGTGCCAGCTTCCTAAGAAAACTACCTATAAATTTGAGGCTGGCCTTTAATTTAAACCATGTGAGTATAATAGATTTTAAAACTTGTTTTTTCGCATGGTACTTCCAGACTGTAAAGTAAGTGATGACTAAACTTTTACCTTGGTTGATTTATTCCAAGTATAACTATGAAGATCCTTGCAGCTACAGAAAGAAGTAGTCAGGATGGGGGGAAAGAACACACAAGACCCTGGACATGAATACATACAGGTCACAATTTTATTATTGAACCCAGCTTCACAGAGGCAAGGCATAGCATTCAGGCAAGGGTCCAGTTTCTGGCAGCCCATATGCTATCAGAAATGCTTGGCCCATCCTGCTGGCTTCCAGGTGAGGCTTTTATTGTGCAATCTCCCAGGCTCATTCACAGGATTTTACAGAGAGTCCAGATAGTGACGTCTTGCATTTGTGTTTTCCATCTTTTCTTTTTTTTTCTTATCACAGAAAAACTGTTAAGGAGGGAAAGATGGAATAGCTGCACAATGCCTTCTGATTGGTAGTGCTAAGCGCCCTCTGTCTGGAAGCACCCCAAGTCGTACTGAGAAACATAGGATGCTGCCTTCTACTGACAGGGTTCAGATAACATGATAACCCACACTCAAAGGTTGAATATGGGATGTTGTTGAACCATGGGTTCTTGTTAAAACATGGGTTACTGTGTTGTCTGAACCCAGCTGCACTAACAAGCCATTGCTTGCTAACCACGAAAAACCGATGAAGATAACCTGTGGTTTGTTTGTTGTTGGCTTGTGAACTGGGGGTTGTTCACCATGGTTTGTTATCTCAGCTGGGTTTGGACAACACAATAACCCATGTTTCAACAACAACCCACAGTTCATGTAAGCCACCTTGGGTTCCTTGCAGGAAAAAAGGCGAGGTATAAATATAATAAATAAATAAATAAAATAAACCCTTGAGTGTGGGTTATTGTGTTGTCTGAACTCAGTCACTGAGTCAGATCATCGGATCTCCGACTCTCCCATCTTTTCAGATAGGGGTCTTTGCCAATCCTACCTGAAGATGCCAGGAATTGAACCTGGGACCTTCTGCATGCAAAGCAGGTGCTCTTTCACTGAGCTACGACCCTTCTCCTAAAACATAAGGTTTTATATGGTAATTCCATGCAGATTAGTACAGTGTTATAAATGAACACAGATTCTCTCTTTGCAAGAATATCTCTCTCTCTCTCTCTCTCTCTCTCTCTCTCTCTCACACACACACACACACACACACACTCACATGCTCACACATATGTCTGTGTGTGTGTGTGTATTCACCTGGGGAAATATCAGGATCCCCAAAAGCAATCTTTTGCAATTTTAGAAAACATAGGTGTCAGCCTGACTTAGATAACATTTGCTCTGTGCTCTGCCACTGAGCTGCAGCCCTTCTCCATCATGTGCTTTGCCATCAAATATTGTCATTTTACATTTATTTTCTCATAAGTATATGCATGGTACAGTAAATGTCCAAAGTTTGTGAATATTAACATTCACATGTGAATGGTGGCAGTCCCACAGATGAATGTTGTGAATACTTAAAAACAGATATATATATTCCCCTACTTTCCAGTGAATGTTGCCAATCCCATTTAGGTAGCTGTCAATGTTCATCAGTGTATCACTGAGCTTGGGGACATCCACAGAATTTGTCAGGAATTGTCAACATTCACATTTGAACATCAGCAGTCACCAAATTTCAGTCATTTTCTTAATAGGGGTGGATTGGAAGAATTACTCACCCAGATCATGATGCTACACGTGCTTGGAACGTAAGAGTGCCTTTCCTCCCTACTCATCCACCGAACCTGCTCCACCTTTGACATCAACAGTGTCCTTGAAGTGGTGCAATGTTCACATAAGGCATATGTGTGTGTAATCAAATGCAGGTAGTCCATGATCGCATGACCAATTTCCCAGATAAAATCCAGGAACTGACCACATGTTCTGTGCCCACGTGTTGGATTTCCTTTTAAGAACATGAGACCCGTGTGTCCCAAATGGATAGGGCTCCTCACCGGTGTAGTCCCATCAGTATTAAGTCTCACAGTCCATTTTTATATGATTTGATTGTGTATTAGTCTTAATTTTGGAAGCAATGATTTATTGTTGGCACAATAAGGGAACATTACTTGGGAACTTTCTTCACTGTTAGTTTGAGATCCGGAACTGGAGCTTGCTTCCTAATATGTTCCCAGCTTATCCTTACATCTCTGACAAGACTCATAAACAATCCCCCCCCCCCGATCCCTATGTTAATGGAGTCTTCACTTCATTAGAATGAAAGAGGCAATGTCTTTGTTAAAATACAGTCATACCTTGGATTGAGAGCATAATTCGTTCCGGAAACATGTTTGTAATCCAAAACACTCTTATATCAAAATAAAATCCCCCAAAAAAAATTTGTACAGAGATTTTTAATTTAAGCCGTACTACAGTACTTGTACTGCAAGACGTCGCTTGTATATCAAGTAAAAAATAAATAAATAAATATTTAAAAATTTGCTTGTCTTGCAAAACGCTCTCAAACCAAGTTACTTGCAATCCAAGGTATTATTGTATGACACCTTTGATTCATTCACTTTTACTCAGTTCACTGATCCATCTCACAGAAGACAGTGTTTACAACTGTGTATGTTCTTTACAGAAATAAGCTGTTTGGTGTTTCTTTTTCTTTTTAAGTCATTCATCCCTCCAAAAAGACAACAAAAATGATACCTTATTTTCCTTTTGTCTAAATTATAGTGGTTGATGATATAACACTTGCGGGACCCATTCAAGAGCTACTCATAGGTTTGAGTAGTCCCATATTTTAGCAAGCCTATAAATACATCTATATAGCATTTTTACATAAAGTTTGAACATAAGAACATAAGAAGAGCCCTTCTGGATCAAACCAAAGGCCTATCTATTCTAGCATTCTGTTCCCACAGTGGCCTACCAGATGCCTATGGGAAGCCCGCAAGCGGGACATGAGCACAACAGCACCCTCCTATTCATTTCCCTAAGCAACTGGTATTCAGAAGCATATTGTTTCTATTACTGGATGTAATATATAGCCATTGATAATAGTGATGGACAAACAAATCATGTTTGCATTTGCCCAGATCCTCCGAGCATCCATTTTATTCCAGTCTCCCCTTCAATTTCCGCAAGCGCCTGCAATTGCTGTCTGATTTGTGTGAATGGGGAAATTGCGCAAATCGAATGCAATCCAATGGGGAAATTGTGCAAAAATCTGAGTATTTTTCAAAGTTGCACAACTTTCCCTCATAGAATAAAGCATGGAAATGCACATTGTTTGAAACTGCACAATTTCAAACTGCTTTTTCTCTGAAATTTGTGCATTTTTTAACGCGTGTATGTTTGAGAATTTGTGAACATTTTCAGAGAACACATTCTCCTTCTTGCACTCACATTTGGGGTTGCGAATGGGCCATGCCTGGCTGTTTTGCAAGTGCAAACAAAATTCTCGTACATCCCTACCATAATTTTGTGTAATCCCCCTTTAAAGCTATCCAAATTGGCAGCCATCACTACATCTTGTGGTAGTGAATTTCATAACTATGTACTGTGTGAAGAATCACTTCCTTTTGTCAGGCCTAAATCACCTACCACTAAGCTTCATTGGATGACCCTGGGTTCTAGTATTATGAGAGAAGGAGAAAACCTTCAGTCAGTTACACTTCTATGGGATGACATAGTCTTATTGTTCATAACTATGGATATTGTCTGGGGGTCCTCCATGACTTAAAGCTGTCACTAGGAGCACAGGTGGCCTCAGCGGCAAGGAGTGCTTATGCTCAGCTCCAGCTCCAGTATACCAGCTATGGCCGTTCCTGGACCAGGATAGCCTTGCTTTGGTTATCCATGCTATAATCACCTCATAACTAGATTACTGCAGTGCACTCTATGTGGGGTTACCCTTGAAGATGGTCTGGGAGCTGCAGCTGATGCATAATGCAAGTGACAGATTGTTAAATGAGGCAGCTAAGTGAGATCATGTGACACTGATCCTTAAAGCGCTGCACAGACTGCCTGTGAGCTACTGGGCCCAGTTCAAGGTGTTGGCACTTGTATACAAAGACCTAAATGACTTAGGACTCAAGTAACAGAGACAGGGAGTTCTGTGGAACTCCCTGCCTCTGGAGGTCAGGCAGGCACCAACATTGTGTTGTTTCTGATGTCTCCTGAAAACATCTTTATTTCAAGAAGCCTTTGGTTGACCAGCCACAATAGCCAGTTTTTCTTGATATTCTGTTTTTCTTGATATTCTGTATTTAATAGTGTGTTTTATCCTTTTTTATCTTTTTATTGTTCACCATTCTGGAATCTGTGTAGATGTGGAATGGTATGTAAATGTTGTAAATAAATAAATAAATATACTTACAATAGTGCCTATACAGGGATGCAGAGCTACCTCCTCTATTGAAATAATAGGAACCTCTTGTAAGTAGGGTAGCATTATGTGAACACCTAGCACTTCTAGTCCTATAAGTGGCTGCAGGATCAGCATGACTGGGTACAATGCTTGTTGTCCTTCAAAGTCAATCAAAATTTTGCCATTTTCTTCACGGATATCTAGATTGCTTTCAATATGCTCTTCTAACCCCAGAGCAGATTGCTTAAGTGAATGCACCCTCAGTGGGATTGAGCATGTCAGGTTTACAGCAGCTTCTTTCAAAACACCCGATTAAAAAAGAAGAAGATTAAATAGAGGGAACAAAACAAGAAATGTTATTGTAAAGTACTTCGGTTTTAACAACTAAGATTAAATATTTAAACTGTATCAATTTCAGCCTTTGGCTTCCCAAAAACGAGCCATATAATTTGGCATAATGAAGACTATTTGGCAGAGACTACTCAGACAAATAGCCAGAAATAAAATAGTAGGGAGTCTCAGACTGAGCCCGGGGTTTCTCTGGCTGACAAGGAAATTCCTGCAGAGATACCACAAGATGTAGGGTTGTTTCTTTCCGTTCACAAATACCTGATTTCCTCTGATGAGTGTCGGTGGTAACGCTAAATAAAAGCATTGTGTCATAATGCCAAGTGTCATTTGCCTCTGTTTTTTTAACATGAAGGATATTGTATTTCCCGGGCCCTGTCTCAGGTTGATTCAACACGGAGGACAACAATATGAACTGTTAGGAAAAGGCGGTTTTGTTTGCACATTTATGCCGTATATAAAAGAATAATCAGAGGAAATTGCACAGGTACAATTTGTGTTCAAGCCATTGTGTTTACCGAACGTAAACAAATGTGTAATCACTAACCATTTACTTGTTGCTGTGGTAACCATGTCCAGAGCTTCTGAAGATATAGATGGTAAACTCTGCTAGACGATTTATGAGTAACTCCTAAGACGAAAACCTGACATACAACACTGGATCTAATGCTCTTATATTAGCCCCCTTCATAGGTTTCCATGGCCAGATAAACTGCCCTGGAAGTACCATTTCGTAGCTTTTACAACTGGAATCTCTATGGCAATCTCTTTTAAGTATTATTGTTCAAAGAAAATACACCCATAAATACTTCAGTTTCAATGAGGAGGCGTGCTAAAACTGGGATCACTCATACCCTACAACAGTGCCAGCTCCAGGTTTGCAGGGCCCTTGGACAAGATGCCCTCCATGGGGGCGGGGTCCTTCTGCGTGAGCCTCTCCTCCTCCTCCTCCTCCTCCTCCTCCTCCTCCTCCTCCTCCTCTTCATTGTTAGCTCTGTTACCCATTTTCTTGCCCTCTCTCTGGGTTTAATCCATACCTTCATCATTTTTTAATGCTCTCTCGTGAAAGGGGTGGTAGGAGTGGGGTGGAGGGTAATCTTCCTGAAGAAAAAAGTGAGCACATCAGGGAGAAAGGGGTCTAGTCCAGATTGCTCTGTATGGTGCTAGTTTTCTACTTACAGGCAGTTGTACGCATAAAGGAACATTAACAAAATATGATCACCACCCACCTGATTCCAGAAATGGTTCAGTCCATTCTGCCACCTCAGAAGTTCCACTACCTACGTAATTCCAACCAATCTTCTGCACATGTAGTAGACCATGCCTTTGTCTCTAAAGCTCGTTTGATCTAACACCAAAACTAATTGTGACAGAGCAGCATTTGCCTGCCCCCCTAAAGCAGGGGGTGTGTCTAATTTTTATACAAAAAAGGCAAGAACTCTCAGGGGGGAAAAACTGGGGGGCGGGATTCTGCATGCAAAGTTGGACAGCCATTTCCATTGAGAGACAGATGGACCCATGGTCTGACTCAGCAGATGGTCTGACTTGCCTCAGAGGGGAGGACTAGAACCAATTAGCAGAAATTGCAAGGAAGCATGTTTTTTGCTTCCCAATAAGATCCTGTCCCTTGGATTGTGGTTGCACTGGATGGTTTGCCTATGCTTCTGATCTCTGCCTGCCTTTTGACCTTTGAGATGGATTTGCCCCATAGACTGCCTCAGGACTGAGTCTGAACCAGCCATAGCAGGACACAGTGGGAAGGAGCCACTAGTGGAATGGATTCCCCCTCTACCTTACAACCCCTGTACATACTGCATATCTACTCTGGAAGGTACCCCAACCCTTTGGACAGATTTGGGGTGTGCAGGAGGGGAAGGGAGAATGGGGAAGTTCCATCATGTAAGTGGAGGTCCAGTTGTGCAAGTGGATTTCCACTTGCATGAGGGTTGGATCCAAACCCCACAATGGGAGAAAATCTTGCATTCCTGCCCTGCATACAGTATGGAATTCCTGGAGGCATCCTGATGGCTGAGGTATGAAAGGGAATGCTGGGCTGGGTGGACCCTTAGTCTGATCCCTCAGGTTTCTTCTTCCATCCTTAACCCTTCAACCCTAGACCTACTTACTAGGAAGTAGCCCTACTGAACACAGTAGACTTACCTCTGAGTAAACTTGCATAGGATTGTCCTTTGTGTTATATTTAAATCTTCCAAATGTAAGATGAAATAATGCATGTTTGTAAACTAAATATCAGCTGAGGAGATTTTAATACAATGGGCATGTCTGTTTTAGATATGTGAATTAAATGCAAAACAGATGGGGAAATTATGTACATGGAAAGAAGGGGAGAAAGTGTTAAATCTTAGTCAAAGGTTACCAAACACTGAATATGCAAATATTTTCCCAGAATGGTTTTAGTTTATCTAATCCAGATGTTTGGTGTTCTAAGTAGTTCACAGGATAGATCAAACAGAGAAAAAATAATTTTAGGAAATGGAAGCAGCTTTTTAGTGGGAAAATGGGTATGATGATGAGACACAAAATGAAGTATGATGTGTTTTTAAATGCATAAATAAACAGGCAAAGCCTAAGAAATAGCAGCAACTTAATCCTGGTAGTGTAAACTCTTAGTTTTTTATCTCTCTGTTTCTGCTGAAATGATCATTTATGGAGTAATACCATTCTTGCACAAGTTCTGTTTAGGGTAGCTGCTTATGAATCATCCAAAAATTACAAGATGCATCACTAAAAAAGAGGACAAAAAGAGAATGCTGATTTGCAAAAAACAAAAATGTGTATGCTAATTTATATGTATAGATGCAAATTTTGAAACAATGGTTATAGTTTAAATGGAAATACAGTAGATCTCATGGAAGACTGACCAGGTCACTCATATGCCTCCCTGTTTAGTCTGCTGCTCAGGTATTAAGTGGGTAGAAAAATGCACATATTAGGAGAAACATGCACGAGAATATTTATGAATTTTCATACAAACGTTTAAAATTCTCAAAGTTTAGGATGAACCAAACATAAGATTGGAAAAGTGAGAAACTGAGAGAAACTAAAATTGATAGATTTGTCCATCACTATGAATCACACATTTCGGGACAATGGAATTCGCTACTAGAAGTTGCAGAGATGGACACCAATTTGGATAGCTTTAAAGGGAGATTAGACAAATTCATGGAGGATAAGGCTATCAATGGCTACTAGGCATGTTGGCAATGTGTTACTTCCAGTAATCAGAGGTGGTATGCCTCAGTTGCTGAGGAACACAAGCAGGAGGGTGCTATTGCTGTTCATACTTATGGGGTTCCCATAGACATCTGGCTGGTGACTGTGGAAAGAGAATGCTAGACTAGATAGGCCTTTGTTCTGATCCAGCAGGTCTCCTCTCACATTCCTATTCTGAGGTGGGAGAGGTACCAGCTTTTTAAGGCAAACAAGGTTTTCCAGAAGTTTCCGCCAAAATACTGTGCCAGTGGTTGGTTACTTATATGTGAGGATGTATATAACCACTTCATGTAGAAGAAATGAAGCCCTCAGGGGAATAGGGGAATAGATTGAAAAACAGATTGTTGAACTCAAGAACAAAACCAAACAAAAAAATGAACAACAAGAAAAAAGGAAAATATTCAGTTCCTCTGAACATGGGAGAGAGGAGCAGCAGAATGATCAATTCTGACTTATGCTGTTGGACCTTCTTCTCCCACATCAGTCTGCCCACCCACTGCGATCGTCATCTGAAGTACAGTAGATGGCAACCAGAAAAAGATTTACCTTTAGATTTAGAATGCCCTCTGCAGGGAGACCTATCTTGCACCCTTGTTACTACTGATTAGGTGCCAGACAGAAACATTTCTGTTTTCCCAGTCTTTCAAGATCTGCTAATCAGGGCCGGTGCTACCATTAGGCCAACTAGGCAGCCGCCTAGGGCGCAGGGCTAAAGGGGGCACCAGAAACGCCTTGAAAACAAAATACAGCACTCTCAAGTGGGAAGGGGGGCGCTAAATATCTGATCTTGCCTAGGGCACCAAACTGCCTTGCACCAGTCCTGCTGCTAATGTTGGCATTTCAATACACATAAGGGATGGGAGACCCAGGGATGCTTGAGCTCACTGAAATTCTTTGAACTTTACTTCCAAGCTCGGTTCAGCTCACTCCTGTTCTCATTGGCAACCTATTTTTTATTTGTTTGTTCAAATGGGGAAAGTTGCACATTTTGAGAAAGTTGGCCATTTTTCAAATGCATATTTTGTGAACACAAATGCAAGTTTCAGGATTTGCGAAAAATTCTGGAAAACATGTGCTCCTGTTCACATTCCTGGTTGCGAACAAGATATTTTTGAGTGATTTGTAAACTGAAACAAAATTCTTATACATCCCTACAGTCCAAGTCATTTTCCAATGTATCCTGGGGTGGCAAAATGCCCCACAACTAGAAATATGTCTGTGGTGTCAGAATATGTATGTTTTAAACACAAAATATTAGAAACTTATCATAACTGTCAAGGTAAAACTTTATTATTACTAAGAACTAAGATTTTTGATCTTTGGGAGAACTTTTCTAACCCATTAAAATTTTGTTTCTAGTGAGGTAAATGCTCCCCAATGAAATCCCATTGTTTCTGCCAACCTACTGACACTCAGAATACTTAAGCCTGCTTCCCTAGACCAGTTTTCTTTTGGGGTGGGGGGGAGGAACCTCAACCATTACTTGGCTGCAAAAGCATCAGACATCTGCCTGGCACAGCATGAAGCATCCAATCCACTTCCAACCAATCAGGAAGTGGCTGGGAGGGGTGGAGTTTAACCTGGGCAGACCAAAGGGAGAACTGTGTCTCTCTGATCCACCTGAAAAGTATATAAGGGCAGGTCCACAAAGCACAGCACCTTTGTGTTTCCAGCTACCCAAAAATCCTGTGTCTGGAATGTTCTTTCCAGCCATCGCAGCTGTTCGATGTGGCAGGCACAACTACTACCTTTTAGATGCAATACATGTATCACTGACTATTTGCATATTCACATCTGTGTCCCCTTCTACATATGTTGTACCGTACATAAAGAGAATCTGCAGGCAGAAACAATCATGTGAAGCCACACACATGCATCCTCATCGTAGGCCTGTTACTCACAAATAGTAGCTAAAGAGGTAGACCTGAGCTGGAGCTCAATCGTTATAAAAACTGGTTGAAGCAACACATGAGTAGCACCATACCAAGTAGCTCCACCCCTGATGTCACATATGCCTATTAGCCCCTCCCCATAGCATCTGAATGCAGGGTTACAGTAAGTGTGGAAGGCTCAGTGGGTACAGCTGGATATGTGATGCCCTCCCCCTCTGCCAGCATTTTCACTATATACGCAGATGCCGGGGGGCTAATCAGTGCATATGACCATAGGGACAGAGCTATTCAGCATGGCCCCACTCCATACTCACAGTTGGCTTCAACCAGTTGTTATAATGACTGAATGGGCATTTGCTCTTTGGCTGCATTACTGCAGGAGAGGGCTCACATGATTGAATTTTCCTCTATACAACCCCCCCCCCATCCCTACTCATTAAAAACTAGATGAGAGAGAGAAGGTTTCTAGTCCAGCCTTCTCTATGCCAGACTAGTTCTCTATGCCTAGGGATATTGTTTTCTGAGGGTGGTGTGGGGAACACCGAGTTATCTAAGCCTGGCAGTCTCGATCAGTGCAGCCCAGAAATAGGTTTAAAACCTCATATGCTCAGCCAGGGGAGGGGGAACCTGCTGTGACCCACCAGATGCTGTTGGACTCCCATTCCCATCAGCCCCAGTCAGCATGTCCATTGCTCAGGGATTACGGGGACTGTAATCCAGCAACATTTGGAGGGGCATGGGTTTGCCCATCCCTGCCTAAGTTTGTAATTCTGTGTAATACTTGGGAATCAGCAGGGGGTTACTTTGAGTACATGAGCCTAAGATCGTGCTGCTAGCATCTTATTTTTGTAAGAACGATGTCCCATGCTTTTTAAGGCTAGCTGAAAAACATAGGCAGAGCCCTGTGAACAAGCAGTGGTGATTAAGCTTCTAAGGACAGATGTAGCCCCCAGGGGGCGGGGAGGGAAGATGACTCAGGTGCATAGTATGAATCACAATTCCTCCCCCACCCTCCTCGTGGACCCAGCAGCAATTTAGAGCACACCCACACCGGCCAAGATGCATTTCTTCAGCCATGGCTCTAAAATGGAAAGTGTGTGGGGGTGGGTTGGTTGCATGTGGAAACTTCTCATTGTGGCCAAAGAACAGAGAAGTGCAATGGAGAGAGAGCACAAGCAGGCACACATAGAACTGCTTGTTCCTGCTTCCTGATGTTCTGTTGTGATACACACATCCTCTCCAAAAAGATGTTTTAAAAACTCAGCATTGTCCTCATGCGCAGTATGCATATCTTAGTGATCCTGATATCGACCCTGTCTATTATTGTACAGCTACTTAATCCAGTGTACCTAACACGAACTGTTTCTGTGCATAGTAGCCATTTCACACAGGACCACTGAGGTGCTTCATAATACTATATGTGCCCCATACCTGGCGTCAGCATACAGCATGTTTGGGCATATGATGGGGTCTACCACGCCAGATGCCAACATACTTTTTTTTTTTTTTTAGGACCAGGCACTGAGAAAACAAGCACCAGGCGAGGCAGCTGCAGCTGTCACTCACTACTACTGTATACTACATCGGGGCCCAGAGGCATTTTGGGAAAATGAAGATAGCAGCTGCAGCCACCTTGCCAGGCACTTCTCTTCTTAGAACTAGGCTGAGGAAGTACCAGGTGGCTGGAGCAGTGCCACCACCAAGCCCTGCTGCTGCCCATCCTTGCTCCAGGCCAGCCATTCCCCCACTTCCTGGGATGGTTAGTTGTGTGGGGTGGGCTGCCTGAGGGCCTCTCAAACCTGGCACCAGCCCTGATGGTTCTGCACAGAAGGACTGAGACATAAGGTGGTACAGTGACTAGAGAAGCTTTCCCCATCCTGGTGCCCTCCAGATGTGTGGGACTGCAACCCACATCATCCTGGGCCAGCTAGGGATAATGGCCATTGTAGTCCAACACATCTAGAAGGCAGCAGGTTGGGGAAGGCCGAGCCAGAGGTTTGGCTGTGGGAGATGCTTCTTGGAACCCTGCTCAACTTTGAAGCTCTCTGGGTGACCTTGGGAAAAGGGTAAAGCTCCATGGTAGAGCACATGCTGTGAGGCAACGTGGCACTCTCACTCTGGGCTCTTTGGAGGAAAGAAACTACAGACTAGTGCAAACCAATGAGCTCCATCTTATCTCTTAGCTGAACTCTGTCCTCTTCTGTCATTCTGCACTTTTGTCGTTGAAAGAATTTGATACAAACACTTTTAAAACAACAACTAGTGTTTATGCATAGTCTTTCTTATGTCCTCTGTCCCATTCACAAAAAGAAATATCTTCCCCCCCTTCTTTTATCTGCTGAAATAATGGCCCGGTTCACATGATCATGGAGGGGAAATAAGCCATAATGGCTTATTTTCCCTCTCCCCCCCCCCCGCCACGCACGTTAAAAAGCCCATGGGTTCTGGTTGGCTCGTTACCGACGGCAACAAACCATCCTGGCCGGGTTCGCATGACACAACAAGTCATGCTGCTGAGGGTAATAATGCAAATCCCCTGGCATGTGACTAGCATGCACACAGGGTGGGGGCAGAATAAGCCACCGTGGGTTATTTCCCCCTCCATGATGTGCGAACCTGGTCAATGGCTTCCGTCATCTCATCTCTCACTGTCCATTCCCCATTCCTGAAAATTATATTGGCAACTGAGCTGACAATATGATGGGCTCTACTTGCCAACTGCACAATTTGGGTGTGTTGCCTTACGGACTTGTGCTAGTCACCACACGGCTGTTCTTAGTGAAGCATCCCACTGTAAGCAAGCCTTTAAAGTTGAGGATTTGGTTCTCTGGTCTCCTGCCTCCTTAGGAAATTTCCCAGAGAGCCACCCTTGGATGAAATAAATAAAACATGATGCTTCTCAAGAAAAGAAGCATTAGACCCAGTGGAACTTTGATTAGGCACATTTCTGCATAACATGCTTTCAATAATGAGGAGTAAACAAGTCATCTTTGCAGGAGGGTGATTTGAAGGCAATCAGAAAGGTTAATGAAGATGCTCAGGTGTCAGCACTCTCTCTTCTTGATTCCGAGGCAAGTTGCCGCTGTGTGCCTTTAATCAAAATGCAGGGTCCTATATTAGAGCCAAATAAGGGAAACACATCTGTTCCCCCCAATAAATCACCCCCCAAAATCCCTTCAAAAAGATGCACTAGCAGACATTCACAGAACCCCCAAGGTGACAGTTCCTTTCCTTCCTTCTCTCACACTCCCATGAACTTTAAAGCTGTTCAAGTTAGTTGCAGGTTCTTATCTACAGCATGCAGATAGACCCTTTCAGGGCCAGCATGACCTTAGGAAGGGCATTTTTGTACAGAGCCAAGGAGGCATGCATCGTATTCTTTGCAGGGTTTGGCGGTGCTTCGTTTTAATAATTCATGAGATGTACTTAACTTGCAAGATTTTAATTATACCTTTATCAGTTCCCCATTTAAAATTCCAATATAGCAGAACATGGAGAGAGTAAACTCTATATTTTAAGCTCCAGTGTACCAGGGATAAACTCTTTGAAAATGGATTTCATGTCTTGGGTGCCTAAATGACTCTGAGGTTTTAGTTTTACACACACACACACACACACACACACACACGTGTATACATAACACTCCTTTACACCATAAACTTGTTCAAAAATTATATGATCACATTACTACCCCTTCTCATGGAAAGATCAAAGGAAATGCAGGCAGGGACCTTCCAAGGTCAGTATGTGTGAACCACAGTCTGATTCCCACTTCATGGGCCCTTGCTGATTATTTCTGAAAGAAGCACCTTCCTATCGGTTGGATCCAGGAACTGCCTTCCATGGACATAAGGTCTTTGCTTACAAAAGCTGCCTCTGCCTGATTTTCAGACACGGACACACACACCAAAATTCACTCCATTCAGCAGGGTCCCCTGCTGAATGGGTAGCATTTTCAGGGGGCTGCAGGGGTTGATAAGCCAGGGAAGTCCGCTTCTGCAGGCCCAGTCGCACATGCCAAAATCTGGATCCAACCCAAAGAGTCTTGTGGAACTTTAAAGTCTAACGCATTTATTATGGCATAGGTTTTTATGGATTAGAGTTCATTAAGATGCATGGAATGTTATCTTCACTTGGCAAGTATACACATGGGTCTGTATAGTACACATGGTATATGCATGGGTAGAGAGAGAAAAAAATGCTAGCAGTGAGGTCAGAGGGAAATGAAATAGACTGTGATAATAATTGGTCCATCTAGCCCAGTATTGTTTACATTGACTGGCAGCGGCACTCCAGGGTTTCAGGCAGGGGCAGGGCCGGATTAAGACCATTATGGGCCTGGTGCTGAGGATTTTGGTGGGCCTTTTTATGGAAATAAATAAAATGAAGATGCAATTTTATATTAAAACAAATTAAATATTTTAATTACCATTAAAGTGCCAAAACAGTGCCTCCTTCGACTCCTTATTTGGCAAACACCAATCCCCACCCCCAGTCCCTGATCTCTGTCTTCCTCCATCTTTAAGTTAGGCCTATTAAAGCTAGTATAGTGGTCCATGTGCCAATGGGTTGGTATACTAACCAATCCATTTTTCTCTATTGTAGTGTGTGTGCGCATGCATGTATAGAACAAAATCTGTAGAAATAATCTATGCTTTCGGACTTGAATGGTTGTTTAAGCTAATCCCCCCACATTAGAAGCGGCCATTTCCCATTAAGATACGTTGCATAAATCTGCTGTGCGCGTGCCACACCTCCAGCAAAGGTCTCCCTATTTATTTATTAATATCCTGCCTTTCTTCCTGCAAGGAACCCAAGGCGGCTTACATAATCCTCCTCTCCATTTTATCCTCACAAGAACCCCGTGGGGTAGGTTAGGCTGAGAGTCAGTGACGGGCCCAAAGTTACCCAGCGAGCTTCTTCATGACTGAGTGGGGATTAGAACCTGGGTCTCCCAGTCCAACACTCTCACCACGACGCCTCACTGGCTCCCACCCCGTTCATTGTTACACGTGTATACATGCTAGTTCACCAGTGCGTGCGAGCAAGGATGCATGTGGCAACATCCTTTAACTAAAAGTAAGCTGAGAGGCCCAATTTGCAAACAAAGGGATAGATGAACATTTATGGGGGAAGGAGGAGGGCAGGGAAAACACCATGCTCTGCAAGATCCTTTGTTGTTGTTGCTCGTTCTAATTCATATAAGCACAGAGGCAGTGCTGTGTAGTGGCTAGAGTGCTGGATTCAGGCCCAAAAGACTCATTTTCAATTCCCCACTCACCTAGAAAGCTCACAGGGTGGCACTATGCCAGTCACAGCTACTGGGCTGCCACTCAGTGGTAGTGCAAAGGCTTTGCATGCCAAAAGTCCCAGGTTCAATCCGCAGTGTGACTAGGGTTGGGAAAGACTCTGTCAGAATCCCTGGAGGGCCATTGCCAGACAGTGTAGAGCAGCCTTCCCTGACTGGATGTCCTCTAGATGTTTTGGGCTACAACTCCCAGCATTCCTGTCCATTGGCCATGCTGGCAGGGGCTGATGGGAGTTGAGGTCATCTGGAGGAGGGCGCCAAGTTGGGGAAGGCTGGTGTTAGACAATACTGAGTTAAATGGACCAATGGTCTGACTTGGTATATGCCAGCATCCTGTCTCTCAGCCTAACCTACCTTGCAGGGCTGTTGTGAGGAGCGAACAAGAGGAGGATGACCATGTGGGCCACTTTGAGTTCCTGGGGGGAAGGGTGAGATAAAAAACGCAACAGATAAAACGGCAGATAAAACAAGGGCCAAAAAAAAATTAAAAAAATTCCTGGAACATATCGCTTCAGTCTTTAGGTGGTGTCAGTGTGGGGGTTGAATGTTTCCTGACAGGGAAAGAAAATCGATGTGAAACTAGAAATCGCAGAGAAGAGTTTCATCCTGGGTTTCTCTCCAATGTGCCAGTTTATGTGTGTACAATCCCTCCTCCCCAGTGGGGAAGCATTTAACCATGCAATCCCCCACCAGTATTCTGAAACGGTATATAAACCAGGCAGGAAGAGTTTTTATCACTGGTTTGCTCTATGTGTGCCCTAGCGCTTGATAGATTCCCCATGCCCGAGGACGCGCAGAGATAAAGTAACAGGGTGCTGCCGCCGCCGCCCCATGGACTTTCGCCTTTGCTCGTTTGCAATTAACAAGCACGCTGCTCTTTTCTAGGAAGAAATGAAGTCGTCTCCTGTGGCTGTAGAGCCCATATTTCTCCCCACCCCTACGATTTGCAGGTTCCAGAGGAGGAATCTTGAGTTTGGAAAAGTGGGGGGGGGGGAGGAGTTGGATCCACCCTTTCCCCTAGATCTACCCAGCTGCACCACCACCTCTATAATCGGAAAGCGACAACCCTGGAAGTTATAACGAGGCTGAACGGCATTCTCGGATCCCAGTTTCTGATTCAACGCAGGCACTTACATGAGGAGCCTGAAGAAGGAACTGAAGTTCGCACATCCAAAACTTAACCCAATTCGGAATTGGCACAATTCCTTATTCCAAGGGGAAACACATGTTAAAGGGAAGGGGTCTTTTGCGGTGGGGGGGAGAGGGAGAAGTCTTGGTGCTGCAGCATTTCTTAGGCGGCAATCCTATCCACACTTACCTGGGAGTAAGCTCCATTGCAAACCACAGGACTTACTTCCCAAGGTTTGCAATCGAGCTTGCCATACTGTAAACATGTATCGGATTGTCAGGCGACTGTCTCCTGGTGGCTCACTCAAGTCTTATTTCGGAGTGTGCGTCTGTGCCCTGAATAAGGGCCAAAACAGACATCACTTTAAATCTGGATCGAGCAGCTACATCTCCCCCCCCCCGACTCTAGAGTAGGTGCTGGGGTACCGATCCGGATCTTAAAAGGCCCCCCCCCGCGGACAGTCCCAATCCGAATTGGGGGCCCTGTGTCTACTCTAGAGTAAAAATGAGGGTGGGGAAGTCGTAGCTGCTAGACACAGATTTAAAGGAACGGCAAACTAGGAGCCATCTTCAGCCACGTGAAGTCGATCTCTTTCTTTCTTTTTCTCTCTCTGCTCGCGATAAACTAACTGACCGAACTTCCCATCTCCCCCCCCAAACAATGCGTGGGGGAGGAACCTGGAAAGGAGGCACTTGTGCGAGACGAGAGAGGCTGGATCGGGAGGAGAAGGAGAGCAGTGTTTTCTGGGAAGGGGGGGAGATTCCTCTCAAGCCTCCCCTCCCGAAACGGTCCCCCAAAGATCCAAACACACGCGTGTGCGCGCATCCATCCAGCACACGCCAATATGGAGCCTACGTGTGGCTTCCTCCCCAGTAGTACCTGCTAGGGCTGTTTCAGATCTGCCCGGCGAAGCCTCCTCCCGGCCGGGCAACTGAGCTTTACCAGACATCGTTGCGAAGATCGACCAAACAAACTGCCCCCCCCTCCACTCGCCATTTCCGCCCGTGTGGAGCGAGGCGGCGGGGCGAGGCGGCAGCCGGCAGGCGGCAGAGGAGGGAGGCGGCCGGGCGCACGCGCGGGCAACAACAACCACCTTACCTTGTTGTGTTGTTGAGTGGCTAAAGTCCTCTGCCTGCGCCTCGCTCAGCGCGGGTCGGCCCTTCTCCATCGTTCTCCGGCGGCGTCTGGGCCACGGGCGGCCGCTCCCTGCAGGCTGCGCTGCAGCAGCAGCAGCCCAGTTACTCAGACAAAGCCTCAGAGTCAGCGCGAGCGTCGTGGGAATCAATGGCAACCGGCCGCTCGGCGTGCTAGCCTCGCTCAGGACAGGTGAGCGATGCGCCGCGCATCCCTATTGGTGGGCCTATTTTGGGGGACGGGCCTGGAGCTGCCGCTCCAATAGCCCCTATCTTAATCCGGCCCTGGGCAGGGGTCTTTCCCACCCTGGAGATGCCCGGAATTGAACCGAGGATCTTTTTTTATGCACTCTACCACAGAGATTCCAGGTAATCTGGGGACTTCTGAAAATGTCCTGCTGAACTGGAATGAATTAGAAAGTTAGTTGATCAAGATACAAGAATATGGAACACTTCTGTGATTACCGAGATAAAAAGTTTCTTCCTCTTTTTGTTTTGGTTGCACCCTACCACTAGGGTGATTGCTTCTGGACATCTTTCCAAAAAGTATCATTTTTTCAACAACAAAAAGAGAGCAGCAAATGCAGTTCAAGATTGCATTTCCTAGTTGATTTTCTTGTCTATCAGTCTTCCTTGTTTTTCTTTGTGAGCTCTTCTATCATTCTCCCCCCCTTTCTTCCCTGTTTTTCCTTCTTTTTTATGCTTGCTTTTTAGATTGTAGACCTGCTATCCTTTATTCTCTATAAAGCAGCTAGTGATTCTAAGCGATTATTATTGCTGTTGTTGTTGTTGTTTTAGAATTGATTCTACAGCCTCTGCACAATCATGTTGGAATAATGGGCACCTAGTTTTCCAGATCTGGGTTCAAATCCCCGCTCGGCCATGAAACTCACTGGGTGACTTTGGGCCAGTCACTGACTCTCAGCCTAACCTACCTCACAGGGTTGTTGTGTGGGTAAAATGGAGAGGAGGAGGAGGAGGAGGAGGAGGAGGAGGAGGAGAGGAGGAAGATTATGTAAGCCGCCTTGGGTTCCTTTCAGGAAAAAAGGCGGGGTATAAATATAATAAATAAAAATAAATAAAATAACTATACATGAATCTGCTCATACAATAGTACACATTATTACTACAGTCATTTTTACCCTTTATTATAGCAATTACATGTACACAGGTACTTCTGGTTCAGATCATAGACCTTTCCCACATGAATATGTACATAAGAGACGTGCACACAATGAGCCTGGGGTAATTCCATGTAGGAGGTTGCAGTTAATGATGTGCGCTGGGCCCTGTGTAATCATAGAATGTGCTGTTAGCTGCAGAATTCCATTAGCTACTATCTCACCTTAGTATGCTATTTCTGTGTAGGAATGGACAAATATGTCAATTTCAGTTTTCCTCAGTTTCTCCATTTCCAATCTTAAGTTCAGTTTGTCTGAAACATCGAGAATTTCTCTAGTTTTAATTTTGGTTTGTCCCAAGCTTTGAGATTTATTTATTTTTAAGTTTGCATGAAAATCCATAAGCATTTTTCTGCACATTTTCCCCAACACATGCATTTTTTAATTTCCTTTTGCCTAATAGGCACATTTTTGCTAAGCAATTTTATTAATATAATGTATTTTTGAGCATTATTTCCCATAATATACATATTTTTGTATGCAGTTTTTTTATTGGAGAATTTCATTGCAAAATCCAGAGAATTGTGGATTTTGAAGGATAAGTGAGTTTCAGTTCACATAGTGGTTTGAAAGGGCAAAATTAGGTATGTTTGCGTTAAAATGCAAACTGAACCATTCCCCCCCCATCCCTGCTGCTGTGAAGAAAAAGGGGGGGCAGGAGAAACTTGTAAACTGGCTCAAAAGGATGCAGCCTCCCACTTGTCAAATTCAACAGCAATTTTTCTCTTGAAAAAACTCCATCATCTACTCTTGGGGTTGTCTGACCCTCAATCTTAGCTTATTGAGGGTAGCCAGATGTTAGCCACAGCAACACTGTGGACTATCCAGAGAGCACCCTGTTCACTCCCACCTCTTCCTTGAAATGACAGATTAAAGAAAGAACTCAAGGCAACTGGCCCTGGAAATTTCCCCCCTCCCCCCCCCCTTTTTTCCCTGCTAGACTAGGCTTTCCTGTGAGGTTTCCATCAGCTTGTGGTTTGGGTCTGAACCAGAAATACAGTGAGAACTGCCTCTCTCATGATTTCTTAGCCAATGCAGAAAAGTGCATGAAACAAACAGAACAAAAGAGAAACAAAAACAAAAGAAGAAAGAAAAGCATTCTCCAGACGTGGTCGGGGCTTAAGTTAAAGATTTAATTCAAGAGATGGCCAAAGGTTTACACTTAACTTGCATTCTATCGGAATCTCCGAGGTATCAAGTTGTAGTTATTCAAGTGGTGGAGGCCAAATTTCAGAAGGGGAAATTAACAAGGGGAAATGGGCCATAGTTCATAAATGAACAGGAGTAATATGATACACTCCACTTTACTGTACATGTTTACAACAAAAAGCTGCTTATGCTGGGCAAGGGGCCTGTTCATACAGACATTTTTTTAATTTGGTACATGAGAAGAGTGAGCCACAGGTTCACATGAACCTCAACTGACCTCCCTCTCCTCTCCCTGGTCCACTTTCACCAGTGCAGCACCAGGTTCATATGAGCCTAGAGCCTGCCAGAATCTGTTATCCATATTCAGATTCAACGAGGCAGAGGAATAGAGGGTTTAGGGAGATCCTGAGGATAGTCAATATAACAACAGATCATGGGTTTCCTTCTGCCCTGGAAGAGCAAGGTGGGAGGAGAGGGGTGAGGTTGTGTGTAACCCCAAATTTGCTCCACTCTCATGCGAGATAGATTTTTTTTGTATGAACAGGGCCAAAGACATCTTTTATCCTGGGGAACATCCGCGTGTACTGCCAATATCTTCCCCAGAAGATCACTGCATTAAAATGGTTAGGGCATGGGGGAGCTACATCAATGAATGGTTCAAGTTCAACATCTCAGTTAACTCAAAGTGTGTGGATTTAAGATTACTTGCATCTATGGACTGGAGTTGGCCAGTTCACACGACTCATCCAACCCACTGATGGTTGGCATTTACTGGCAAGAACCACTTGCCTTAAAATTACATCTTTTATGCTCCAGCAATCAAGAAACCGTTTAGTGAATTTGGTAAGAAGTATGTGTGTGTTTATAATGAATGATACTCACCACTGTTTATATTGTATAAGCTAGAGGCTTTCGACAGAGCTAATTAAACCTGTTCAAAGTAATGGAGCCATTTCATCTAAGCACATAACGTATGGCACACCATTTGTATATTATTTAAAAGTCACAGATTTAATAAACCAAATTAGTGTTCTGAATTATTATATAGCAAGCCAGTATATCATATGAAATGCATGCCCCATTAAGCCAATGAGTCACTCAGCTCTTAAGCTGCACAAACCCTTTATAAGAAGGGTTAGCTGTGAGCATATGCCAGCTTGGAATTAGTGTGAATGTTGGTCTGGTCATGGTCTTTTACCTCAATCAGACATTGTCGTCATTTATTGTTCTTCATACATTGCATTTTGCCTTGGGAACCAACATGGAACAACTAAACACCATGTCCAGTCTTTCAACATACTGCAAAGTTTGCAGTATGTGGGCTTTAGACATACATCTACACATCTGTGTGTGTGCGTGCACACACACACACACACACACACACACACTTTGCCAATGAAGAAAACAAAAAAGTTGCAAATTAGCCAAATCACTAATAGTACTGAAAGCATAGCTTTCTGTTTAAAGCTAAGATTCCCTAGAGGTTAAGAAGCACATCTGACTTGTTTTCCAATTTTGCGTCTGTCTATATTATTTGTTGCTTCATCTGAGTGATTACAATGGATAGTGGGTAAATGAAAAAAGGAAAGAAAAGAAAGAATGAAAAGAAGAAGAAAGAGAATAGCCTTTAAAAACAATCCTAACTACAATTGACAATTGACTCTGGAAGCCCCATCACTTTGGAGTTTGGAGAAACAAGCAATCTTAATCTTCCTCTGGCAAAAAAAGATGGCCCTGATGACTCATTAGATTACCTCTGTCACTAACTCCATCAGTTCTTATGTTGAATAAACAATTTTGAAGTGTTTTGCTTTGGTTTAAGAGAACTAAGAAGGGCATGATGCCTTGTGTCATGAGAAACCAGTTGCAGTGGTCCATGATGAATCCATTCCCTGACCCTAGTGAATGTGTGAGTGGAAACTGCATGTTGGGGAGGGTTTGGGGGAACTTTTGAGATGATAGATGGTTGGAGAATAAAATTAGCCCTTGTTCTCCGGCACTGTATTGTTTCCAGATTGATAGATCTTAGATTGCTGCTCTGAATTTTCATGGATTATTGTCTATGTATGTGAATGGGCTCAATTGCATGCTAACATCTAGTGTCTACCTTATACTACTGCTGCATTTTATTGTCTTTTACCTATGGATTGTTGTTCAGCTGCACTTTTAACATTTGCAGATTTTACTCTATAATGCTGCTGCTTTGAAGTTTTGATTAGTGTATTGCACTCTGGCATAATTGCACTTTAACGGCTAGATGCACTTTAACATCTAAGCATATTATTATTATTATTATTATTATTATTATTATTATTATTATTATTTACAGTATTTGTATACCACTCCATATCTACGTAGATTCCGGAGCAACAGTAAAAAGACAAAAACAGATAAAAGAAACAAAAACAATACATTGAAAACAAAGTAATAATTACAGTGGTGGTTGGAGAGCAGAGAAGGCTTCCTGGAACAAGGAGGTCTTCAGCAGGCGCCGAAAGAAGCACAATGTCAGAGCCTGCCTGACCTCCAGAGGCAAGGAGTTCCACAGAAATGGAGCCGCCACACTGAAGGCTCTTCTAGAGAATTTGTTTACTCAGATTGGCTTTGCTTGGGGAAGGGGTTAGTATGGGGGGATGTCATTGTCAGTTCCAACCAGGGAGAAGGTTGAGAAGTGCACCGACTGAGCTTATTGTAGGCAGAGGGAGGTGATGGGGGTTAGATGGGCCCACTCAAAGAAAGGAGGATGAAATATATGTTAGTGGTTGTTCCCTTTCCAGTCCTTTCCCCAGTCTTGATGGCCTGAATCACCCTGCAAACATATGTTATTTGTGGGCATTCCACTTCTGAGTAGTGAGATGTTTCAGGGGTTCCAGTGCTTACCCAGGGTTGTTTCCTTAGAAGAAGGTCATTGAATAATTAAGGCATTTCTGTACTATAAGGCTTATGTACACACACACACACACACACACTATGGGCCGGTTCGCACGACCCAGGCTGTGGGCGGGGGAGGCACCACGGAACCTTCCGTGGGGTCTGGCAGGGCACCGCAGACGACCTGTGCCCCATGTGCGTGGGTGGACCCCGCAGTCCTCACACCGCAGTGTGGGCCTCCTGGCACTAGGGGGCGGGGCCCCGGGATGCCCAGAGGGGCCGTTTGCCCCTACAGGCTGGAGCGGCGGCAGCTCTGGCCGCTCTGGGCTGCCGCCTGTGTGGACCCCGCGGGATGGCCAACCGCTGTTCTCACGGCATGGTGGCCACATGCGGTAGGGGCTTACCCCTCTACCGACCATGGTCACTTTGCGTGTGTCCCGCCCGTGGCTGTTCCGCGGGGGCACCCCCGGTTAGCGTGCACACGACACGTGAACCGCGGGGGACTTGCGGTTCCTGTGTCGTGCGAACAAGCCCAGAGTCTGAACATAAGATGAGAGTTCACAGCAGTAACACTCGAACAGATTCTGGTTCCCATCATCACATTTCTAGGGGACCCATAGTGCTGTGGGATTTCCTACAGAGAGCAAGCCATCCTTTTGCCCCTTTCAACCTCAGTTCCAGCACTAAGTAACTTCCTGCTACACACACAGAAGCTCACTCAGTCCCTCCCCTTTTCTAGTTGGGCGGGGGGAGAGAAAGATGAGTCATCTCCTCCCATCACCTAGGCCTTCTTGGGCCATTCTAGTTCCCATTGGGATACATCACCAGAAGGTTACTGGCTATCAACACTCATTTGTCAGATTTTAAGAGGCATTGCCTCAGGGCACCCACACTGATCACTCATACCAAAATCTTAGAGTCAAGCATTACAGAGTTAGAAGGGACCCTGTGGGGTCCTCTTGACCAACCCAACAAACCCATAACAATATTTTGAGCTTCATCTCCATTACCAAAACCTTAGGGGACAAGTTGAGAGGTGCTGATCTATCTCTCTCAGTTGTGTCCACCAAAATTTTTCATGCAAAACCAGCATAGGCTAGATGGCTAAGACAGGTGTTGCAGTAGCCTATAAGGATTCTATCTCTCATTCACCAAACTTCTGAAATGCTTTGTACATGGAGCTGCCTTTGAAGACTGCCTGGAGATTGTGGCTGGTTCAAATAAGGCCACTAGGTTGCTAAATAAAATTGATCATTGGCAACATACTTCACCAGGTTTATTATAACAGCTATACTAGCCCCAGTCCATTTCAAATTGCTGGTATTGACCTTTTAAAGCAGGGGTGTTGAACCTCAGGTACGCAAGCCAAATTTGGCTTTCCTGGGGTCCCAATCTGGCCCTCTGGGGTTCCCCAGAAGGTCATGCCCCCCTTTTCCCAACCACTGATCATTTGGTGGTTTCCTGGCTTTTGTTCAGTTTTCCCCCATTCCAAACAGTTGAAATGCCTTTCTTAAGGCTTAGTTACTGGCAGTACGAGCGTTAGGGTAAAATATGGAGGTATTTTTGGTATTTCAGCCCCACCCATCACTGGAATGTAGCCCCACAGAGACTCTCCAAAACTGAATTTGACCCTTGGGCTGAAAGTTCAACACCCCAGATTTTAAGACTTAACACATCTTAAGGTCAGGGTACTTTTAGGACAGCCTTCTTCCACATGATGTGTCTGTGCACTAACTAACATCTACGTTCTGAGGTCCTTCTCCAGGTCTGCCTCCCATCAGAGGTGAGGGGAAGGGTGACTGGAAAGAGGATCTTCTCTGTGGTGGCACCCTGGTATTGGACATCTAACTCCAAGGAAGTGTGCCTGGCAAAGAGTCAGATATCTTTGGGGTGCTAGGTGAAACCCTTTTCGTTTTCTGAGGGCTTTTACATTCATTGATTTTAACACTGCTTTTCTTGGTTATGTCATTTGCTGTGCCTTCCCCCCCCCCCCCATTTACTGATTTTATTTTAATTTTAAACCACTCTTGGGAATTCATGAATTGAAAAGACAAGAAACAAATGTTTATAATGAAGTAGAGTGAAGTAACATTTTCATAGTATCCTAAGGAATTGCAGTCCTAACAGACTTCATACCAGACTAGTCTAGGTATAGGGCAGGCATTCTAGGAGGAAAAACGTAGGAGTGGTTTTGTTTGCATGCATGGAGCCTCCACAATGAATGTACCAACTTTTATAGCCTTTCTGACCAACAAACCTTGGTATGTGTCATTTTCTAAGCTTCCCAAGGCACAGGGACAAAATAACAATATAAGCTTCAAAATTAATACCCTAATTAATAGGCGCGCTTTTGACATTCTTGTAATTCATGCTTCACTGCTGTGCCACCATTCTGTGTGTGATTACAAATGTCAGCTATGCAGACTGTGGTACCGTTAGGGCAATATATGCTACTTCCTGCAAAAAAGAATTAGGACTTCAGCATGAGATACACATTTTATATAGGATCGGTGTCACTCAGAATTCTGCTTCTTACTGTCAGCTACTCATTTTATCATCAAATTGTGACCTTACACAGTGATATATAGTGGTGCAGTCAGTGGAACCAGGGCTCACAGGGACACAGCACCAGCACTTATTTATGAGCAGGGATGCTGATGTCATCTGCCACCCCCCCTCAGACTTCCCTGTTCCCCCTGAGCTTAGCTGCAATCTTCACAGTAGCTGGGGGGGGGGTTAATTTTCCCAGCAACAATATATTATTCCCTGTTGTAATGCAAAGTATGGCTTGGGCTTGAATGGGCAATTAAAACCTATTAGCTTTACCAAAGATCTGCTCCTGGTGGAGATGAAAACTGCTAGAACTGCTTTGTTGATATAGATCAACACTGCTGCCTGAATTTTTGGCCTGACCTTGGGGATGTGGCTGCAGGACTGTCATGATGAGCACCTGCACTTCAAATTTACCACTACACCTCTGGTAATATAGCATTTGCTATAAGCGTACTTTAAGTGACACATTTGTTTACTTGAAGGAACATGCGCTAGAAGAATGATGACAAAAATCGATATTGTAACCGTTACACCATCACAACACAACTCAGGCCCATACCAAGCCAACCACAGTCATGTAGTATGACCCTCTGTTTTTCAGTCCCAATCAGGCAATATAAACAGGAGGTTTATTGAGTCAAATTGTACACCACCATACATGGCGGATTGTATTTGTCTTGGTGGTTCACATGTAGTACAGGCCTGTCATAACTGATGAATCAAGCTACAACCATCTGTGTGTACAACTTCAGGGTCTACAATGCAACTGGTGAGAAATTATCCCCCATGCACAGATCATAGCTAAATCACAAAACCGATGCTAAAATATTGGACTCTTAGGAGAATGAGAATAGTGAACACAGAAAGACTATGTTTTAAAGTGAGCATTTTTATTGCATGTTCTTGGGATCATTTTGGGCAGACACCAAACCCTTAGAAGTCTAGAACTTTCTAATGAAATTTACACTGAAAGAAAAACAAACCTAGGGCTGATAGGAAGGTGAAAACCAGTACAGAACTGTTGACCCCACCATTCAAGTTTGAGAGCACTTGATGGATGAAGCAGCTCAAGCTTGCTAAATATATATATATATATATATATACACACACACACACATTTTCCCACCTTTTTGGAGTCTGAGGAAAGGGTAATTGTTGTCAACTGAGAAAGACATATATGAATCCTTCCTTGCCAAACATGAAATAGAAATTGCATTTGTGCCTCAGCAGATGTACCAATCCCTTTTGACTTCTGTTCATGTTTACAACACAAACTCTACTACAGAACCACTGTAAATCAAATTAACATTTTCAGTGTTAATATGCAAAAAAGGGGGGGAATCAAAATGTCACACTATATATTGGAAATTTCTGCAGCCCAAATTGCAACAAGTCACTTTATAAATTTGGAAGAAATGAGTATCTCGGCCAGATGTCCTACTGTTTCACAGTTGTTTGCCACCATCAATCATCTTTATTGCTGCAACCTCTGTTCTAAGCAGCTTGTCAACACACAGGGTACTCTTCCAGGATTGCCACACAGTTTTCTCCTACTGGTGAAAGAGTACCAGAGGCAGGCAAGAGATGTTTGACATGATGCTAAGGGAAATATAAATCTAACCGTGAATGTTATTTTACCTAATTATACTATGCACACAAAGACCTTGTGGTGTGGTATGTTATGCCATACCCATTAAAGGGATTGCTGGTTGTCCACATATGACCAGATATGAACATAAGACTTTATCAGTCCACATACAAATAATACTCAAACTGGCTGTATATCAGATGCCACCTCTATGCAATTAGTTTACAGTCACACTTCGTAGGGATGTAAATTTCTGGGTTTTTTGCGTTCAGGGACGGTGAGCCGGTCTGAACTAGAGAACGTTCGCGAACAGACTCACGTGAGCCGAACAAGGTGAGTTTGCACTTGCTGAACAGCACTTTCAAAATTCTCCTAATTTGTCTGGTATTTCCTGCAGGGCTGGTTCCAAGACTGAGAGGCCCCTGGGACAACATGCCTTCTGGTGGGCCCCTCCTCCATCAGTGGGCTGTGTTGAGCTTATCTGGCATTAGTGGGCAGCACAGCAGTGTACCAATCAGAATGTGGCTGGGTGTAGCTACCATTTAAATTTCCCACAGTGCTCCCAATGCAGTGGTGCTTGAGAGCATTGTGGGAAATAAAAATGGCAGCTAAACCCGGCAGCCCAGGCCAGGTGAAAAAAATTAAAGGGTGGCCCAAGGCAGGCATCAGCACCTCTGAGGATGAGGGTTCAGGGTCCTGGTCCATGAAAGATGGGCACAATCAAGGGGGTGATTGTAGTGTTTCCACTTCCACAGGAAACATACCAACAAAATGTTTTGGTACTCCTAAGACTCCTATTTATCCAGTCCACCAATGTATATTGCCTTGTTCTGCTATTTGATTCTATGTGATCCCAATAGCCAATGTGGACATTTTTAAAAGCATAAGAAAAAAATACAGATTAGAGAGCCCAAACTACACCACAGTAGTACTCACTTGGTTCCTGTGGCTGAGGAAAGCTTTACTGCTAGATCATTTCTTCATTGCAAAATAGAAAAGTTGTTTATTGGAGTTGTCTAAGCATAAGGGAGTAACTACATGTCATCATCAGTGGAGAGGAGTAAAGTGCAAATTGGAGAGTATCTCCACTACTAGCTGAGGTTACGTGCCAGGAGTTAGGAGAAATGGACCTAGGAAGAGAGCAGAAGACCAGGTAACAGGATGAGATAGAAGGAAAAGGTTAGGAAAAAAGCAGAGAAGAAAGGTAGGGAAGTGATTGTGTTTTTGTTACTATGGAAATGGGGGAAAAGGAGGAGACAAACAGGCTGTATTATATTACTGTTGATTTGAAATCACGGGCCAGAACTTTGGCTGAAAGTGCTTGAAGGCTGGCCATTGGTTGGGTCACAAGAATCCCTTACTGTGTGGATCCAGAACTCCTTCCCTTTAAAATGCCCTGAAACAGGGCAACATCTAAGCAGGTGTTTTGTTTTGTTTTAAATCACAATACTGAAGTGCTGTAATGGTAGAAGCTCTACCTGAGGACCATTGATCTTCTAGGAGTCCTTTCTCTTGTTCCTTTGGTAAGTGGATCTGGGTGAAAACCCAGATGGTACTGGTTACTCTTTCAGAGAGTTGATACAGTCTATGGCATGGCACCTCTCATCTCCTTCCATTCTAGCCAGCACAAGTGGAGTTTGCCATACACATTTCAGCAGTGATTGTTGGGCCTCTGGGGGTGGCCAGAGGTCGGTGCTCTACCTCATTTTTCTGTGAACAATAAAAAGAAGTCTTTCCTTGAGCACTTCATCCAGGTTGGAAAAAGAGCATATGAGGATGGACTTGGCATGAAGCCTTGACAGAGATGGATTGTGACTCCTCCAGGCTGCTGTGGGCCTATTAATTAAATGGTAAAAGATTTTCCCATGAAAGCTAGTAAAAACACTGCAGCCACTTCCAAAGCAACAGAGAAATAAACACCATGGACAGTGAAATGCTTTTAGCTAGCACATGTGAAAGCACTTATCAAAAGGAAATGAAAATGTATCATTTGATGCCATTCTCTGTGCCTCATCCATGGCTTTGCTGGCAATTTGATGTCAGAAAACACACAATCACAAAAAGGTTATGATAATGGCAAAGGAGCATGGACCTGAGACAAGCCAGAACATCTGTGCTGCATGTGTTGAAACAGCATTGTTGGTGGGAAACTAGAAAGCCAAAACTGTTTGCGTCATAGGCTTTGGTGAGAAAATCTCAGTCCTTCTGCTTACAATACTCTGTTCACTTGATCACACACAAAGATTGGGGATAGCTTTGGGAACAATTTGTCTTGACTAATCTTTACCTGTGTGTTTCTAGGCCCTTGTATATTTAAACCTATTATTGTTAATAGGTTAATACAGGGGCAGGCAACATGCGGTCCATGGACCATTTGCAGCCCCCTTGGCCCTATGTGCAGCCACCGCCACCCACAAATTGCCACTGAATTTTGGTGGCAAACCACCATCATCATCATCATCAGGTGATCACTCGTCGTGACCACCACAGTGTCCTCAAAAGGCCTAATTTAGCATTAAAACAAGGCACACCAGCTGAAGTCAAATTTGGCCTTTTTAGGCCACTGTTGCAACAACCTGTTGATTGCTTTGCTGCTCCCACCACCAAAATCCGGTACTGTGTGGCACTGGGGGGATCCCCAAAGGGTTCCTTGGGGTTGAATTGGCCCCCAGAAACTCTGAAGTTTCCCACCGCTGGCATGATGCATCACCCATAATGTTTTAAAGATTTCAATATTATGTTTTATCATCTTATTGTATTTGACGATTTTAAGTCTTGTTTTGTGAACCTCCCAGAGAGCTATGGCTATTTGGCAGTAGAGAAATGTAATAAATAAAATAATCACTAGCAATTTGTTGCACATACCTGTTGGTTTAGACCTCACTCATATATTACTGGGACACTGTCTGTGACTGTGGCTTTCCTGTAGCTGGATCCTTAGGATTACATGAGTGATCATTAAGATCACATGGAGACTTTAGGATCATATGGACACTCCCCATACAAACATCAGTGGCACAGATTTGGTAGGGGAAAACAAAAGTCTAATTCCTACATGACAATGGATACCTCATTTGGTCTAGTTATCAAGGTATCCTTGTAGTCAAGACTCAAGAGGGATCTTGCAAGAAAGAAGTAGCTCTCATCCTCATAATGTGCTGGACAAACCCACTCAGTTGTGAAGATTACTGATTGTGTGAATCTGGACCTGGTCCACTAGTTGTAGAAGGGGCAAGGTCAGCTCCGTTTTGAAGGAAAAGCAAGTCTGAACAGATTTATCTTAAGAGTTTTTTTTCCCCGCTGACACTTGCTGAAATGTTATTTTGTTCGGTCTGATTGCCATTGATGTCACAATTTGCAGGATATGGCAGAAGAACTGGCACAATGGGAAAACTTGCCTTGTGCTGAACTTCCCCCCTAAATCCCTGCATGACTCATTTGTGACATATGTGACATATTTGTCACATATTTCTGACATACTATATTTCTTTATTTTACCCACAAAAAAAGCATACATCATGAGGGATGGCATTTTTGAAATTGAATGGTTTCGATCCATACTGAAGCAGACATCTGAAGTCTTGTAAATCTGCCACTGAAGAAGACTATCCAGTCAAAACGCGTTTGGCATACAAGAACGTTAAATTCTACAGATTGCCTTTGTAATTTGATACTGTAATGCTTGTAAGAGAATAGAGAGATGTTTTGCCTGTCCTCATAACTCATGTACATTTTTAGCAGTTGATTCAATAATTGACTTTTGTCTGCACCTTTTGCTGTCTAATTTTAACTCTGTTTTACAATTTCTTATAAATGTTTTAGTGTTGTATAGATTGCATGACTATTTTTTTACTTGTGGCTTTTGTTGTGCAATTTTAAGCCACGTTTGATAAATGTCTTATAGTGTCTTATAAATCTTGTCATTATATTATTATTACTTGTGTGTAAGATTCGCAGTCGGTCCTGATCTCTCATTCTCCTTTGTTTTTTATTGGTGAGGAAACTTATCTTCTTCGTATAACTGAATCCCCTCCTCCCTACTTGCACGGCATGAGAATGGATTTGTTTTTGACCCACCAGAGCCATATAGTCCAGCACAAAAGGTATGGTAGTCTCATCTAGTAGCAAGGGAGATAATTGGATTTTCCTGGGAAGCAGGGCCAAATCTATTATTGGTGTCCAATAAAGCAGATTTTTTCACAGTCTCTGCACAATTTTTGGCCCACCAAGCCAAACACAGTCCACCGGCCATGTGTGGTGGTCCACAAGGAGCTCAATAAGCTTCCTCGTTTTGCTGCTGGCCCTGGACTGCAAAAAGCTGATCGGTTGCCATGTACCCGGCAGGCCACAAGAAATGACTGGTGGGCTATCCTAGTATAAAGAGAAGCTTATCTTTTCTCTTCCAAGTTCTTCAGTTTAGCCTGGGGGTCATAAAATAGTTGGGTTCTAGGTAGAACAGGGGTACAGAACCTGGGGTCCTCATCTGGCCCTTCAGGGTTCACCAGATGACCATGCCCCCTTCCTCTGGCCCCACTGACTTTCCCCCAACCAGTGATCATTTTGTGGTTTCCCGGCTTTTGAGCAGTTCCCCCTGCGACAACACGGCCCTTTTCACTTTAGGACCAGGCGCATAAACCCTTCTCAGGCCAAGCATCAACACTTGAAAACCTGAGGGGAGGGTCAAATGAAACCTTTCCCCTACTAATGAGGGAAAAGATTAATGCTGGGTATTAAGGATCTAGCTTAAATTTATGATGCTGTTGGTACAAAGGTGTGTGTGTAGATTTAAAAGTAAAGCAGGTAATAACGCCAAGCTGACATGTAGGACTTTGGTAGTTAACAAAATAAAAATAAGTTTATTTTAATTCTCAAAATCTTAGTTCCAGAAAATAAACCTGCCTACACCAAACACTTTGTAACTAACCTAACTCCCAAACTCCCAACTCTCCCCACACGCTACAAACACTCTCCCATATCACACTAACTCCAACCACCTAAAACTCTCTAACCCAACTCCACACTCCTATAACACTCAACTCACTGACATAAAACCTAACTCACTCAGACATCACTCAAACACTCCTTATATGCTCCTCCCCCCACCCTTTCCAATACATCACAAACCACACCCACTCAGTTCAACATTCTAGACACACTAAACATACTAATGCAGACATACACCAGGGAACTGAATTGTGGGGTTACGCCACACACACACCCGCCATTCTACAAGGTTGAAATGCCTCTGCTAAGGCTTAGTTACTGACAGTAAGAGCTTTAAGCTAAATTATGCAGGTATTTTAGTTCTACCCTTTTTGCCTTCAGCCCCGCCCACCACTGGAATGCAGCTTCTGAGAGCATCTCCAAAATGGAATTTGGCCCTCAGGATGAAAGAGGTTCAACACCCCTGGGGTATAAGGCTCCCTTGTTTTATTGTTATGTATTTTATCAGTTTTATTAGAAATTGTTCCATTTTATTGTGTTTATGGTTTTCTTTTATTTATTTATTTTAAAATAATTTTTATTTTATTTTTTTCAATAAACACACATACAAAAAGAAAATAAACCCACAAATCCATATAACTCCAAAGTGCACCCGTCACTACGGGGCCAAGAAATAATTCTATCCACATAATCCATTATTAATCTATATTCCAAAAATACATCATATCTTGACATGGCTTACTCCCCTTTCCCTTTACTAAAACATAGTCTAGAAATGGTCCCCATATATCCTTAAAATTATTTTTATTTAATTGTCCCGTTTTACATTTAATACTACATGTTAATTTATCATTTAAAGCAATATCCCACACCTCTTTATTTTGGGTTTATCTTCTTTTTGTTTTTCTTTTGCTCATAATTTGTAAATTGCATAGAGCACTCCTTGAGTGTGACAGTGGGGGGGGGGGGATTCAGAAATATTTAAAATAAATAAACTGGAGGCGGTTGTGATATCCGTATTGAGTTCTGAAGGGTAAACTAGTAACTGACTGGTCATTAACAGCTAAATTGTTCGAGAAACAATGTACATATTTTGAAACTGATGCGTAGAGGCCACAATCTAGGAAAAAGTTATGAGCATTTAAGCCCCATTGATTTTCATTGCTCCTAAGTGTGCATAACAGTGCATGGGATTGTGGCCAGAGGTAATAACAGAAGTAGCCAATTTCAGAAGCTGTAGATATCGGAAAGTTGCTGGAAGGGAACATTTGCCAATTTGTCCACCACCCAAAAAGAATGAACAGGGAGGACAGGAGGTGGAATACGTTGCAGAGTTCACACGTGAGCTCACTCAATATCCTTGCATGACTACCCTGGCCACCCCATATCCTAATCCCCAAATGCCAGCATCATGCCAAATGATTATTTGCCTGGTTAACACCAATGTGCTAATAGCTACCTGCATGTAATGGTGATGAATTTTAAGATCTTGGTACTCCTCTTTGTCAGAAAGGATAGTGCATTCTCACAGTCCATCAAGCTGCCTGACTCACTGCTCCCTGAATTTGCTACTCATGAGTCCCAAAATCCATGTAAAAGTCAGAAAACCTGTGCTGTGGGAGGATGCTCTTTTGTGACCCCCTTTCCCCTTGTGCTGATTTTGCACTAAAATTGCCCCCCCCCCAAGTATCTATCTTTTCTGTTGTGAGGCAAAAAGCAGCTTGGGGTGTGTGGTTTATTTAATGAAAATAAATTATTTAATGGAAACAAGGCAGGGTTAAGACCCCCACACACACCACACACACACACAGGCAGGTTATCTACGTCAATTTGTAGCCTCTGTGGAAAAGAAAAGAATAGCATAGTTAAACTATGGAATCCACTTCCACAAGATGTAGTGATGGCCACCAGTTTGGAGGGCTTTCAAGGAGATTGGGCAAATTCGTGGAGGATAAAGCTATCAATGGCAACTAGTCCTGATTGGCTATAGGCTACCTCCCTCCAGTCTTGGTGGCAGTGTGCTGGGGAACACGGGCGGGAGGGTGCTGTTGCACTCACATCCTGCTTGTGGGTTTCCCGTGGGCAGCTGATTGGCCACTGTGTGAGCAGAATGCTGGACTAGATGGACCCTTGGTGTGATCCAGCATGGCTCTCCTTATGTACTTACGAAACATTGGGAACAAGCTATTGACCATAACATGTAGTTTGAACCTGAAACAATACACAGCTGAGCATACTGAGAGAGGCTCTGGGCAACTCAGATAAAGCTTGGTCAGATTTATTCAAAGCATTTCTTACTAGAGGAAGACAATTTATTTATTTATAATTTGATTTATATCCTGTCTTTCCACCCAAAAATGGCGCTCAAGGCGGCTAACACTAAAGTACAAACAAAATCTTAACTAACACATAACATAAAGACAAATAAATTAAAAACACAACAATAAAAGAAATAAACAGCACCCATCCAATTAAGAAAGCCCTTCAGCAACAGACCAGATTATATGCCAAAGGCCTGCCTGAATAAAAGATGTATTTTGCCTGCTGGCGGAAGGACAACAAAGAGCTAGCCTCCCTTGGCAGGAAATTCCAGTGAGTTCCAATTAATGGCTTTCTCACATTTTTGCACCAACTTATATCTTGGTTTGGATTTGGAACGCATGAGTGAACTTTCAGGTTAAACACCCTTTTGATGCATATGAAATATACATGGTCTATGAGCAGGGGGTTGGACTCGATGGCCTTGTAGGCCCCTTCCAACTCTATGATCTATGAATCTATGAGATGCGTAACACCTGTCCTCTGGAAGCAAGAACTCCTTGCAACAACTCCAGTGACTCCAGCCAGCTCCCTGGATCCTAGATTCCTACCACGCTATAACTTCTCGCTGCTCATCTGAAAGCGGCTGCAGATGATGTCAGCTTTAGGTCCTGTCAGCCACAGGCCAGTTCTTACTGTAATATCTAAAATGACAGGTTGATATTGAATGCAGATCCAAAAATAACAATCTTTTTCTCTGTCACAGGCATAAATATCTGCTGAGAAACCTTTTCAATGAAAACGTTTTTAATGATTGAGAACATTCAATGAACAGGGGAAAAAGTCTCAAATGGTACGATCTGTTCTCCTCTCCATTTCCTTCTCATTCATGTCATGGTATTTGCATTTAATTAAAAGTGCTTATTCATTAGCTCAGTTTCCTCCTCATTTCCTGAATCATCCCATATCGTTACGATCCCATGTGCGTCATCGCTCCTTATCACTAAACAGAAAAAAGCAGGGGAGAGAACGCAGCTTGGGGAGGATGATTTTGAACTGAAAAACAACCAGAGGGGGAAGGATTAAATAACCTTTTTCTACCTGCCCTTCTTCCACCCTGATTTACACCCTGTCCAAGCTGAGTTTGGCTTATTCTTGAAAACCCATCAGCACAAAGGGAACACCCGCAGAGCTCCCTGTAATGTGTAGTCGGATCCTTATTAGATCCATTGGCAAGACTGCCTGGCACTGGAACGCACCATTTTCTCTGCTGTGACTTTGGGTACAATCCTGCCTTTACAGAGCTTAATGGGGATTTGCACACTCACTGCAGTGGAATCACTCCAGTGGGTATTGCACAGCCAAAGGTAACGACAGAGATCCTGCCTTTTGAAGCTTCAGGCTTAGCACTTCCCTTAGCATGTCTCATCAGGGATGGGCGTGAGCTACCTTCCACTAGCCTCAGATTGATTGATTGATTTGATTTGATTTGTTAGAATATTTCTGTACCGCTTCTCATTTTAAACAAAAATCCTGAAGTTTGCAGCTTGCGACAAATTATAAATCAACACATCATTATAAAAGCACAACGACATTTTTTAGACAAGCTAAGGTTTGGGAAAAGCCAGGGTAAACAAGTAAGGGCACAATCCTATACATGTTTAGATGGGGGGGGGGGAGTCCTACAACTCTCAGCTTCCCTCCACCCAGCTTCCCTGCACCTCAGCTTCCCTCCATGTTGGCCAGGGCGGGACATGCTGGGAATTGTAGGACTTTTAGTTTTTTCTGTCTAAATATTCAAAGGATTTCACCCTATGTTTTTAATCATTGTTGAAAGCACATGATTGTCGGTGCCTGATTTAGGAAGTGATCCAAGTTCTCTCAACAACAACAAAAATCAGAAAGAACTTCGATCATTTTCTGAGTGACTCTATCTGAAGCTTGGGAAGTGACCCTTGTCTCTGGCCCATCCTGTCCCCAAATGAGCCCCAGCTCCCCTCTCCCTGGATTTACCTGGCACTGGCATGAAAAAGCAATAGACTTTGAGAAGACTAAAGAAAACCAAACCAAGGGCCACCCCACCTTTCCTCCTGATCTGCTGCTGCGCAGCATTCCATGGCAATGTAGAGGAGGGAGGGGGAAAGGAACAAACCTCCCTCCTTCCCATTCCCACCTGCTTCTGCTGCCAGCACTGCTGCCCATGTAAATCAAGGGAGGTATCAGGGTTCAGCCCTGGAACCTCCCAGCAGACTCCCATAATCCCTAGAACCATAATCCCTAGAAACCCCCCCCCCCCAATGACCACCCAGAGAGCAGCAGGTGCAGAAGCAAACTCCATTTTATTCCTGTAGTCATAATGGTGCTCTGATTTAAGTGAGTATAGGATGCAAAACTGCATATACTCAAAGTATTATTCTCTTTTTAAAGTCAGGGTTGGCAAACAGTTCTATTGTCATTGTTCTAACATATCAAGAATGCCAAAGCAGTTGTGAAGCATGGAATGGCAGTGTGTGTGTGTGTGTGTGTGTGTAGGAATATTAGTTGTGTGCTTCATTAATAATACACTGAAAAAATACATGTGACTTTCTAAAGTGGGGACCCATATGAACATTGCACTGCTTCCAAAGGCTAGTATTTGGATTAAGGAAAGAGATACACCATGGACTCAAGAAGAAATACATGAAAGCACCATATGACTGTGCCCACATGACGGACAATAACATTGTTTTCACATGAACTAAGACATAAGTAAAAGCAGGCTAAGGCAGCTGTAAGCTTGAGTTAATCAGACACAGTGTGGGATCAAGATTTGACCCAATGTAGAATTTAGACACCAGGATTTTAGGAAGACATAAATTGAGAAAAAAATTAGGGGTTCAAACAAAGACGTTTGCTAAATAAATGTGATTAAAATGGGCTGGATCCAGGATCTGCCTTCTGTGGATGGGAGAACTCCACTCATGGAAGGGGCCTCCACCTGCTTTTTCTGGATTCTCTCTTCTCCACCAGCCCACCCACCACAGCACACCCCATACAACAAGGTTCCCCAACCTCTGTGTAGAATTTCCAGGGGGGGGAGGGCTGCGATGGGGAGGAGGAGTGGGAAAGTCCACCAGCCCAGTTGCATGCACCGACATCTAGATCCAACGCTATATATTTAGTATCCCTCCATATCCAAATTGCCAGTGAATGTTGTAGCACTCAGCCATTTAAGAAAGGCAAGGCTGGTAAACAAGGTTTTTGAATGAGTCTAAAGCAGAGCATTAGATTTCTGAATAGGAACTTGTGACCTGGCAACAGAAAACTATTTTCCTTTCAAAGAGGCTTTCTTCCTTGTAGGCTAATCCATGCCATTTGCGTTGTTTAAAAAAAAAGAAATTGAAATGGATAAATTCAATTCTAGGGAGACGGGAGGAATCCTTAAGGTAAATGCATCGCTTTTTGCTAAAAAAAAAAAGAAGAAGAAGAAGAAGAAGAAGAAGGGGAATAAAGGAGGGGAAAAGCTTGTTAGGTTGATGCATGACCAGCAAAGGTTTCAAAGTACCCATTTGATCAGGTTGTGCTTCAGCACTTGAGGGTAGATTTTTCTCTCAATCTTCATGATATTTTTAGTGAACACCAAAGCAGCAGAACTGAAGTGATCCCATTACGTTGTGTTTGCATTACTATCATGGGATTTTGCAGCAAGCAAAGAAGCTTATTCTGTCAGACAGCTTCACATTTAATTGATCTGATAGATTATTCAATTTTGCCATTCACTTTAATAGATGTGGGCGACCTGCTTATATTTGCTGGTATATGTGTAATGGATTATTACCAAAACGTGTACATATCTAGACATTCCCACTCCCTATTGGCAGGTATTGAGGCGCCACTGGGGAGGAAAAAAATGTGTTTCTGAACCAGCATGGGGCAAGATACCATCTGCCACTGTGGACTGCACTGGACATACCTCATCAAAATGCTTTTATCTCTTCCACATGCTCCCTGAGTTGTGGTTATTTAACATTTGCCCTATACATATTCACAAGTGCCCAGGCTTGGGGGTTAGGGCTTAAGGTCTATAAGCAGTCATTGTAAAATTAGGGCTACAAGTTCTATGCAATTTCATTGGTAGATCAATCAACTAAAGCTTTTGTTTATTAATCAGTAAGGTTGAATTCTAATCAGTGAGTCTGAGAGTAAAGTGTACCCTGTTTTATATTCATTTTTGATTTTGGTATATGTGTTACTATAAAAAGGAATGAAACAGGAAACAGGAAATATCAAAGATAGCCTTTCCTTTGAAAGAGTGGCAGGCTTTGAATCATAGAATATTAGAGCTGGAAGGGGCCATTTTAGGCCATTGACTTTTTTATTCAATTGTAAATGATCACATACCTTCTTCAATATTCTCAATATAGGCAACTATACTGAAGTCTTCATAGTATGAAAATTTAGTTAAGTTTCATGAACTAATTAATTAACGAACAGGCAGATGAATTTATAAAAAAAATTAAAGTTGCTTAGCTGTTGTAGTTATAAGGCATTCTTGTATATTCTTGCAAGGCATATACTCTACAGTTAGTCTACTTCCCAGCTTTTTATATGGAACTAGTGTTTTATAAGCTCCTCATGCAGTACCACTGTTTCTATTCATGGCATGGTGTGGTATGGAGTATTTACTTTGATCTTTGCAGAGTCAGTGAAGTTGACACTGAAGCTTTTGAGGAGATACTTGGACTAGATTTCCATTTGGTCCTTTCCCATTCTGTGATTCTATACTTAACAATGAAAGATCATTTCTCCATAGTCATCTTCAAGTGTTCCTCAAAGAGGGATTAACTATGAGCTCCACCCCTCCGCACCTGACCTCCCTGTGTTGACAGGGAAAGGTCTGCAAAGGGCACTGTAACTGTATTTGTCTGAACATGGTTACAGAACCCCACACAGTCAGGAACCCTGATAAGCCAAGGTTTCCAGTCTTGTAGAGCAATGTACTATACCAGCCTTGCAGATCTTCTTCATCAACATGGGGAGGTTGGACTGGAGGGGGCAGGGATAGTGTGTGCGTCCCTGGTTCCCTCCACACTGCCAGATAACCTCTCTTTGGTGAATGCCTGAAGAGGGTTTATGTTAGCTTTCAATGTGCAGGAAAGTTCTTACGTAGGGGAACACCCAGTCTCACCTAACAGAATTTCCTTACCTACCAGATCACCTACCAGCATCTTCAAATGTTACTCAGGAGGCCTCTACCACAAAATTCTACTGATCATGTAGCTCTTCTTCCTAAGTCTCAATTATGGATGGGTAAATCTGTCTGTTTCTGGTCCTTGTCACTTTTGTATGTTTTTACATGAATGCATTCCTGCATTAAACTGCAGGATTTTTTAAAAAAATCTCTCAAAATATGTATTTAAATGATATTTTCTCTCAAAATACCATTTCAATGTATATTGGAAAATGGTTTGGTGTTAGTAAAATGCCCCCACAAATATGTTTTTAAATATCTTTTACAAGTTCTGAATGAAAGGTAAACTGTCAAGAATTGCACTGAAACATTAAGAGAAGTGAAGTTCCAATCCACACATTTGCTTGAGAAGTGTCAAGTGTGGATCAGGTATTTTCATAGAAATTCACAGAGATCAATTTCCTCCTGCACCCGTAGCTTCTATACAATGTGTGTTGTTTCTTCCCTACCATAAATGCCAAGGGTGAGAATACAGTTATTTTAAAAAATGAGAAATGAAACATGTTTGGGGTACATGGAGGTGAAATATGATTATAACTCCTGAACTTTAAGGGTAATGAACTCTAGCAGTGCCTTTTTATCTCCACCAGTTTCATCATAAAACTTTTCCTTCGCACTCAGCCATTTGTTGAAATTAACTTCTGAACCCTTCGATATTCCATTACATCCCACGCAGACATTTGTTGGCAGCTGAAAGATCTCAGACATATGAGAGGACGAAACCCCACGGGAGATTTTACACCTTGGTTGGAGCTGTCCCTGTTTGCCAAGCAACACATCAATTTCCTCTTCTGTGACAATATGTTTAACCTGTGTTTTTTCACAGTAGGCTTTAAAATAAGCAATTAGAAGACACAGTGTTTTCTTCAGGTTGATGTATTATGTACTAAGACACAATTGACCTTCAAGGCATGAGGAGAATCAGGGAAAACAGCAACTATTCTTAAGTCCCTCAAGCACTGGGGGATAAAGTAAAAGCACCAAATACTTTTAAACTATAACTTTATTATCATGAATATGCTTGCTTGAAACAGAGCAGCTGAAAGCGGGCATTTTATGATCTATCCATACTGAATCTGAAAAATTATAGTGCTTTATGATAAGGCTTGAATGCACAGATTTATGTTCAAGACTTTTCATGCCTGCATAGTTTACGCAATTCATATCAGTTTGAAACAATGTTTTTCCTTTCTGCTTCTCCCTGGAGCTCATTTTTATTGACATCTGGGCAACTTGTGGAAATTCATAGATAGTAATATGAGCCTAAAAAAAGGCACAAATGTCTTGGTAGGCAGCTTTCCAAGAAATTTCATGCCTACAGGAATGCCAAATCATCACTCAAGCTTATTGGGAAAAGCACCTATTTCTTTGGGGAACAGAATTTCAAAACTCCATATTTTAGTGCTACAGTAAACATACTTAAGATGGAAGAGATAGCCACAAGCCATTTACATAACCTCGAAGCCACTGGCATTTTCCTCCCTACTCTTGTCAGGGCATTAATGCAGTGGTTCTCACAGCTGTAAAGGAGGTTGTGGCTGACCATTTTCTCAATGGTAGAGAAGAAGCTTTGCATGATGCATGAGATCCCAGTTTCAATATCTGATCTATCCTGCTAAAAGTATCAGGTAGCTTGTGGGGGGGGGGGAATCCCTTTCTGCCTGAGATCTTGGAAAGCTTCTGCTGGTCAAAGTTGACAATACTGGGCTAGATAAACAAATTGTCTGACCTGGCATAGGGCAGCTTCCTATATTCCTTTCCATGCTCATGTCATCAACTGACAGTAAGATGCATGAAGTCAGGTGTGTGTGTGGGATGGGAAACAGAATCTCTGCTTCTCTATGATATAGCATCCACTCTCCGCTGGTAGCTCTGTATGCCTGAGTTATATGTAGCAAACAACACCAAAATGATGTTGCAGCTGGCAAAGTGCTCTTGTGAAAATGCACCAGTGTGGTAAGTCTGCAATATAGTACTTTGTGAAAATCACGACATGAGGATCTTTTGGAAAAACTGTTTTCAGAACGTTGCTGAGATCATTTCACCAGGGGGGGGGAGGAGGATGAAGGGAATGGTCATCACAAAATGGGATGTGTAAACTGGTCCTCCTCAGCCTTTTAACTTATCTCATTGTGCTGAGCTGAAATGAGAGGTAGGTATGCATTTTGAAAATGGTTGCTCACCCCACAAAGTACAACTTGTCTTATCAGCAGGTGTGTGTGTGTGTGTGTGTAGTCGTGTTTGTATCCTCTAACATACATTCAGTGCTCTCTAATTGACTTTGTGCAGTGACTAGAAAATAATGATTTGTTTGTTTGTGGGTTCATGGAATAATAAGTGAATTTGGGACAACGGGTAAAAAGAGATTTCTCATTCTGATTATCGAGTAAGAAAAATTATTGTTACCTATATTTGCTGTAGAAGAAAATTGGAAGTCTATTTTGTTTTTGTGGAAGACCAGCAACTGAGTCTTCTGCGTGAGTTTGGCACTTAACGGGTTAACCAGCACTGAGATACAGCCCGTTAAAGCAAGTGTACGCGATTTAAACTCATACACGGCTTAAAGGAAGCACAGGAGCCTATTTGCATCAAAGAATAGATGCTTTATTTACTACAGGTTAAATGGAGCGGAACTAATAGACTTCTAGGAATACTATACATAAACAAGACCTGGTCATGACCTCAAATCCATGAATGACTTGGTTCCTAGGCTAGCATATTGTAGCAAAGCGTTACCTTAGACCAAAGACTTTACACCGTACAGCTTCTAGACTGACTCTGAGCCTGCTGGCTCGGGGAAGAGAACTGCTTGACCCAGCTGGAGCTGGACTTGGACGTTGTCAGCTCACCCGTGTTCCCAACCAACCTTCTTTGGGTGGGTAGAGGGGTTTTCTACCCCGTCCCTCCCCCTCTCCTGCCCCTTGCTGATCAGGTGGGCTTATTCCTGCCCGGGAAAGGTGACATCTGGCAATTACCGGTTCCTTCAGGGGATACTTTGCAGCTCTTTGAGACTGCCCTTTACCTCCGGGTGATCCATGTGTCCTCTTGTGGATTTGGGTAGATGTTTCCCTATTGTGTACCTGTCTGGCCAGACCTGCATCTCCTATTTCCCCCCTGGTGGGGATTATGCAGACAGGGGTTGCCAGGGGAAACTATGTGTGGTCGCTAAGGGGAAACTATGTCGGGGTTCATGCCATTGTGGGTGCGCAGGCTTTCTCCACAGTTTTGTTAATTGTTATATGTTTGATATTATGTGTTTGTTTTATATAGAAATAAAATTTAAAAAACACATACATTCAGTACTCTTTTCCCCAGTGCTCCCCTCTTTGGTACTTTACTTGGCATTACAGCTGAGCCTCTTTGCAGCCCAGATTGGTGGCCGCTTTGGCATGTTGTTGTTGTTGTTTCAAACTTGCCTCCTTCTTCCTAGCAACAGTGACTTTGCTCAAAATATCTGCTGCAGTTTGTTGCTTTTTGGAGCAGTTTTCATGATCAAGCAAATACAAGATTTTTCCTTTGATGAAGACATATTCAAAACACATTGGGAACAACTTCCCAGTGCTTGCAGCTGTCTTTTTGTGTTTCCTTTTCTGGGAGAATTAATTTGTACAGCTGCTTTTGATCCACCTACTTCAGGGGTAGGCAACCTTTTTTTGGGTTGAGGGCCTCATTGGGAAACCTTTTGGGGGACCACATGCCAGCTGCAGGTAGGGCCACAGGTGGTGGTGGGACCAAAAGTTCAGAAGAAGTCCAAGTAAGTCAAATTAAGTCCAGGCTTCAGTCATCTTGAGGTCTTCTAATGTGCAAAGTAAAGAAAAAGTGTCCAGCTCAAACTGAATCATTTTTATTTTCTTTGTGTTGCAGAATGAAATCTGAAATGCTAAACTTACCCACTTTTTAGTGTATGTCTGCCAGTTCCCCCAGTCATCGCCTTATCCGTCTGTCTGCCAATGCCCCAGTGCCAATGTCCACCCACCGATCAGCGCATTCATTTGCCTGTCTGCCAGCCAATGTCCCCCAATACCAAGCTCGCACTCACCATGTTTGCTCTGTCACGGAGTCAAGTTGTAGGGGTGGACAAATCTACCACTTTCAGTTTCTCTCCGTTTCTTTTCTCTCTCTCTCTCCCAATTTTAGCTTCAGTTCATCTTGTACTTTGAGAATTTTTCCAGTCTTAAGTTTAGTTCAGCCCAAACTTTGAGACTTTTTAAAAATTTTGCACGAGAATTCATACGGTAAGCATTTTTCTGCATATTTCTCCTAATAGATGCATTTTTGTATGCATTTTTGTCTAATATACATTTTTGCCAGCAATGTTCCTAACATAATACTTTTTGAACATTATTTCCCTTAATATATGCATTTTTGTACACATTTTTAATTGGAGAACTTAATTGCGAAATTCAGAGAAGTGCAAATTTCAGAGGAAAACTGAATTTTGGTTCACATAGTGGTTAGAAAGTGCAAAATTAGGTAAGGACCGGGTGCATTAAAATGTACACTGTACTTATTTCTCCCACATCCCTAGTGGCAGTCAGTAAAGCAGTGGACAATTGTGTGAAACCAATTCTAAGCACACAGAATTTTCAGGACACATTTCAGAGGACAAACCACAGATATCCAGTCCTAGAGTGGCATTCCAAAGGTGCCACCTAATCTACCACACACTTCTCTTCTTGCAGCCAGTCAGGAGGCATGTGCCTGGCCATGAGTGTGCAGTAATGCTTGCCTGTCTGCCTGCCAGCTGGATGTTTTTTCTTTTCCTCCCCCTCTGGTAGCACTCTCCAGCAGTGACAGGGGCAAGGTACAAGGGACTTTGGGGACCACATCAATGAAGGTGGAGGGCAGCATATGGCCCATGGGTTGCCTACAGTCTGCCCTACTTCTTTGTGTTTGACTTTGTCATGTAGCCATATCTGATTGGCCACAAGATGATGTTACTGTTGCTAGGATGGAGGCCAGTTAATTTAACCACACAGTGGTGCTGAAGGCCAATTGGGTTAGTGATAATGAATAGCCATCAAATGGTGCAAAAAGGATAAGGTTTTGCAGATGTTTCAGGAAACATTCCAGTCTTCCCCCATATACCCTCTTTTAAGCTGGACCTCTCCCCACATTTGGTGAAGCACTCAAATCACACTCCTGTTGCAGTTTAGCTTCTGAACCATGTTTTACAATTGGGAGAAACATTATACCAATATTTTGTATGATTAACTATTTTGTCATGTCTTTCAGATGTGTTTCCTCTTTGCTTGGTTCCCATATAAACATACATGTCATTAACTGAGCATTTTTGGGAGGCCTTTCATTTGCACAAACCAGAGAATAATATTACTTGGACTCCTCTGTTATTTAAAAGTCTGCAATTGGCTGGTATTTATAGAAATCTGTAATAAATCTCCTCTTGGGACAAAGGCCTTTGTTGAAATTGGGCAGTAGGTCTAGTTATTGACATACCTATTACAGAATGGAACTCCTGCTGTGTCTCATTACCTCTGATGTTACACTGTGCTTATCTAAAGGAAATGCAATATAATCTGTTTCACAGGATGGATTTCACATCATATCAGTTGTTTGTAATGAAGCTTAGACCAGATGCATTGTGCTGGCGTCATGGTGACTATGAAGGATTTGGGTTATCTGATGGAGCATAATCCAGTCATATACACTTTTTCGATCTGAAGTTTCCAATTATACTGTATCTTGCATTTCTCAGTATTGCGTTCAGCCAAATTCCTAAGGAAGCAATTGCTTTGCTTCCTTGGAGATATGCATAATCTTTGTTCAGGTCTGTTTTATGCATTCCCTATATGTGACAAACTGGAAACAGTGAAATCTGCAATCAGCGGCCAATGAAATGAACCTGTTCTCAGTGTCTTTACAATCAGAAACACAGTAAGTTTCTGAGCAAGTTGACATAATCATAATATCTGCTTTCTGGTGGAGTAGCCTTCTAGTGGTGCTATCTGTGCAGCAAGTTAAAACTTCAAGGGAGAAGTCAGAAGTGCAGAGAGGTATTCTTGGTGTCTGATAATCAGCTTTGGAACTCCCTTCCTCCAAAGATCTGAGAAAATCAAAGCTTGCCCTGAGAATCTTCCAGAAGTGCTGTAAGCCTGCGGGCAGGGACTGTTTTGTTAATTGTTGTAAACCGCCCAGAGAGCTTCAGCTATTGGGTGGTATAAAAATGAAATAATAAATAAATAAATAAATGTATTACTCTCTGGAAAGCATTTTGAACATGAGGGTGTTGTTTTTTAGTGGTACTTGTTAAGAGAGTTGGGCTAACCCTGGCCTCCATCTTGATTCAGAATGGGCTCAGTCTTTCTGAACTTTTTCAGATAATTCGTGGGAAAAGGTTTTTTTCTTTCATCCTTAAGTGTTATCTTGGAAAAAACTGGCACATCCCAAATGCCAGGTTTTTCCAAGATAACACTCAGCCTATCCCCAGCCTCTCAGCAGATGTTGTCCCTCCATTTTCCAAGCTTAGTTTGTTAGAGGTAAGGAGGGAAACTGGCATCAGGAAAGGCTCCCCACTCCCACCTCATGTCTGAGCCCCCCCACTTCTGTATCCCTGACAAGGCCTGGAAGCTGATTTATGAGCTGATCTGAAATTCAAAGCAGATATCATTAGAAGCTCATTACTTCTGAAAGGGGGTGGGAAGAGGGAGGATAATTTCTTACAATTCCATTGCAAAACGTTATCTTAATACCTAACAGACCAATTCAATCCTCTGGCCAGACCCCATTTGAGTAGGATAGGATCAGATGCAAGCATACGCCAGCTCACCACTTAAGCCAGAGGACTTCTATATGTTGTACATACTGGAGAGCCAGGAGCTTCTGAAGAGTCAGCCCCATGCAACAGCTTACACAGCATACAAAGGAGCAGAGAAGGGGTGTAATTGAAGAAGGATGAGGGAGTGGCAACAGTTGTGGGCATCCCATTTACCATGCCAGGATTAGGACCACCTCTTTGTGCTGATGCAGTGCTTTACACAGAAAGTATGAGGCATGGCCCGATAAGACAAAGAGCACATATGCCCCAAACAAACACAACAGAACACAACAAATAACAATTAACAAAACTAACAAAACTAAACTAAAATGGACTTCCGATTTTTTCTACAGCAAATATAAGTAACAAAGTTTTCTCTTACTCTATAGTTACAAAAGAAAAAGACATTATCTTTTTTCTATTGTCCCAAATTTTTCTTCTTATTCAGCAAATCCACAAATAAACAAGTCATTTTCTTCTAATCTCTGCAAAAAGTCTATTAGAGGTTTCCACACAGTAATAAATGTAGATGTTTTCTTTTCTCTAATTAGTAACGTAAGTTTGGCCATCTCTGCCAGATCCAGCAACTTGACCAACCATTCTTATGTTGTAGACAATGCTGGGCCTTTCCACTTTTGTGCATAAAGTAGTCTCACAGCCGTTGTCATATATAAAAATAAAATTCTATGACTTCTTTCCAACTGGTTACCATTATTCCCAAAAGAAAAGCCTCTGGCTTCAATTGGATATTAATCTTTAAAATCTTTTGAATTAGTGAATGAATTTGTATCCAATTTTTTTTTTTTGCTTTCTTACATGTCCACCACATATGATAAAAAGTCCCCCAAAAAATCTCCCTTCACCCCCATCTAGAGAATTTTGTGAGAGTGGAGCATTGACTCCTGGAAACCACTTTGGGCCTGAAGTGGGTAAAGGAGGGAGGAATAGACTCCAAAAATTCAGTTTTCACCCCACCACCACTCCCAAGCTAGACTATTGCTCTCACATTGGCTGTATTTTAGTCTGTCCCAAAAGGTTCTTGGACAGAAAGAATCCTATTTATTATATCCACATTTGCTGTTTATTAAAATTTACAGTGCTACACCTTATTTTCAAGTTGGTATAACCACATAGCTTCCATTTATCCAAACACCTGATTATATGGATAGAAGCCATATGCCCATCAAATCTGATGAAGGAGGGGGCAGACATTAAGCATCTCATCGGTGGACATTTCATGGGCAGACACTCCCTCCTATTTTAAGAAATGGTGGTAAGAGAGACTAAGTTGAAAGGCTTTGATGGGAGGGTGACCGGCCAGATGGGCGATTAATAAATATAAGAAATAAATAAAAATAAATACCTTTGGGTGGTGACTAAATCTGACCACTGGTCATAGTGATTCCAAATTCTGGTGGAATGAGCAGCTTTTGCCAATGGTCTCATATAGATATAGATATAGATCAATGAAACCCATTGATTCTTGTTTGGGGCTGGGATTTCCTTCCTTCTCAACTGTATTCCATATTACTTTCTACAATGGAACTTAATGGAAGACTTAGGTGACTGTCCAGTTTTTAATCTGCAGAGTCCTTACCTTCATCTCTTGTGGGTTCCATTTCCTGGTTGCAATTGTGTATGTCAAAGAGAGAGAACACACACACACACTTATATAGATGATTTTTAATGTCTTCATATTATTGTCACATTTGAGGATGTTCTATACTCCAAGACATTATCTGTCATATAACTAAACAATACTCCATTGTCTCTCCTAATGGGATTTGATGTCTATTAATTTAACTGGAATACATGGCCTTGCTGCTAGGCATTTTATTTACTTCCTTATTACAGTCTCTTCTGCATTAACGTGACTTACATCTATGTCATCCCTTAACAGCATTGTCTAGCAGCATAAATTAATTTATGATACCCTATTCTATTCCACCACCAAAAGATGATTTCAAAATGTTTTATACAAGATTGTGCATAAAAACACATTTCCTTGTTTTTTAGATGAAATAAATATATGCATAATATGGTCTTAAATCAGTGATCAGCTGCAAGGAGTGTATGATTTCCAGCAGCCTCTAGGCTGCAAAGATTATGAGATGTTGCAAAAGAAAAGAAAAATTCTCTGTTGTATAATAACTTATGAGAGTGAATATAATTTTAACAGTTTCCAGTGGGGTAGCCACGTTAATCTGTTGCAACAAAAGCAACAGAGGCTCGTGCCACCTTCAGCGTTATGATGGCATAAGCTTTCATGGACCAGAGCCCACTTTGTCAGATGCATTAGTGGACATGAAATACCATTGATTCCATCAAATGCATCTGACCAAGTGGACTATATTCCAGGAAAACGTATGCCATAATACAGTTGTTAGTCTTCAAGGAACCACAAGATTCTTTGTTCCTGTTTAATGTCATTTTACTGGTTTAAAGGTCCAAGAAGAATCATACTATAAAAACTTCTCAAGAAGAATAATTCAGAACCACTGTTTTTACTTAGGAGTTATATGTAAAATACTAGACTACTGTAATGTGCTCTACTACCCTTGAAGATGGTTCGGAAGCTACAGCTGGTACAGAACGCGGCGGCTCGCCTGGTTAAAGGCAGCCGCTGGTGGGATCACATCACTCCAGTGCTCAAGGAGCTGCACTGGCTACCAGTTGCTTGCCGAGCCGAATTCAAGGTGTTGGTTTTGACCTTTAAAATCCTATATGGCTCCAGTCCAGTCTATCTCAAGGAGCATCTCCAGCAACACCAAGTAGGCCGCTCAACAAGATCTGCCACAGGTGGCGGCCCCCGTACTGTAGAACTCTCTCCCGAGTGACCTCCGCCATGCCCTCTCTCTGCTGAGCTTCCGCCGCTCACTAAAAACTTGGCTGTTCAGGCGGGAATATGGGGTAGGCTAAAATTTTAAAATTTCATACTGTTTTAAATGTATTTTATCCTCTATTTTATCTTGTGTACATTGCCCAGGGTGGCCGGTTTGCCGGCCAGATGGGCGATAAATAAATGTAAATAATAATAATAATAAGGACAGGTTGCTTACCTGTAACTGTAGTTCTTCGAGTGGTCATCTGTGCATTCACACACATATGGGTTCTCTGCGCCTGCGCTGAGATCGATCGGAACTTCTTTAGCTGAGCTGAACTGGGCGGGAGCCCCTCCCCCTCGCGCGTGCTCCTTAGCGCGGCTCCCGCCCGTCTCCTCAGTTCCCTGAGACCGCCTATTGCGACCCTTGGAACCGAGGTTGATTCAGGAAAAAAAGAGCTTTACTACACCCCCTCGAACTCGATGGCTACGAGATCGATAGAAAAAAGAGAACTCAATCCCGAGCAAATCGAGATTGTTTAAAAAGAAATGACAATATAACAGGCTATCGAACTCGATGTCGACGAGATCGATAGATAAAGTCTCGATCCCGATATAATCAAGATCGTCCAAATAAAAGGAAAAAACATAATGAAAACAGACCATCCCATTTCCACCTGGGTATCCATCGAACTCGATGCAGACACCGAGAGGGGAAGGAGGGCGGGTTGTGTGAATGCACAGATGACCACTCGAAGAACTACAGTTACAGGTAAGCAACCTGTCCTTCTTCTTCGTGGTCTCTGTGCTTCACACACATATGGGTAGATTAGCAAGCTGACTTACCGGAGGTGGGTCGGTGTCGGTAGTCAGATGGTGACCGATGATAGGACCGCTCTCCCGAAAGCGTTCTGCGCCCTGGCTCGAACGTCGAGGCGGTAGTGGCGGATAAAGGTGGAGGGTGAAGACCAAGTTGCCGCCCTGCACAAGTCCGATAGAGAAATTCCTCTGCCAAATGCCGTCGAAGTCGACATGGCTCTCGTAGAATGTGCCCTTACTGAGCCCGGTAAAACGCGATCGGCAAGTTGATATGCCAATTTAATAGTGTCGACCAGCCATGAGGACAGTCTTTGTTTCGACACGGGGCAGCCCTTTTTCGGTGGGCCGTAGCAGACAAAAAGTTGTTGAGTGCGTCTTATGGGCTCTGTACGCGCCTTGTAAAAGGCTAGGGCTCTACGGACATCGAGGCTGTGTAAAAGTCTCTCGACATCCGACGTTGGTGATGGAAAGAATGCTGGAAGTATAATGTCCTGACCCAGGTGAAACTCAGAGATGACCTTGGGAAGAAATGATATATCTGGCCGCAAAACCACTTTGTCTTTGTGAAAGGTAGTATACGGAGGATCAATTCTGAGTGCGGCTATTTCACCAACGCGCCTTGCAGATGTAATCGCCACAAGAAACAGGGTTTTGAGCGACAGAAGGCGTAGGTCCGACTTCGCCATGGGTTCGAACGGCGCTTTTGTTAGTGCCTTCAAAACCAGTTGAAGGTCCCATCCCGGTGTAATATTCCTCGTTGGAGGACATAAATTTTTTAATCCCTTCAAAAACTGCTTCACTAGGGGATGGACAAATAGTGACATGCCGGTAGAAGTTGCGCGATAAGCCGTAATTGCAGCCAAATAAACTTTAATTGATGAAAATTTTAGTCCACGGGTCATCAACGAGTGCAGAAAATCGAGGACAGTGGGTACCGAGCATGCTACAGGGTCTTTACCCGAAGCCGCGACAAAGCTGGAGAAAGCTTGCCATTTCCTCTCATAAGAAAGCCTTGTCGAAGGTTTGCGTGCTGCCAGCAAAACGTCTTTAACCGCCTCAGACAGGTCCGTATCCATCGTTATCTGATCCTCCATGCTGTGAGGCTTAAGGGATGCAGATTCGGATGAAGTACCTTGCCCTGGTGCTGTGTCAGCAGATCGTCTCGAGTCGGTAAATGCAGATAATCTCCCTGGGACAGATTGAGCAAGTGGGCGAACCAAGGCTGTCTCGGCCACCACGGAGCAACTAGTATGCAATTTGTCCTGTCTAGCGATATCTTGGCTAGTACTCGTGTTAGGAGAGGAATTGGAGGAAATAGGTAGTAAAACCCGTTGCTCCATTCCAACAGGAACGCGTCGGTTATCGACTTCGGGTCCGACCCTGCCCTGCTGCAGAACAGTGGACATGCTGCGTTTTCGCTGGTTGCAAATAAGTCCATGTCCGGTCGACCCCACTGTTGAAATAGGGAAGTCAACACTTGCCTGTTCAGTTCCCACTCGTGTGAGTGCAGAGACACTCTGCTCAGTGCGTCCGCCAGTACGTTCGTCTTTCCAGCGATATGGATCGCCACAAACGACATCTGACGAAGGAGGGCCCATTCGTAGACTCGCATAGTCAGTCGTGTGAGGCGCATGGATTTGGTGCCTCCTTGCTTGTTGATATAAGCCACCACTGTGGTGTTGTCCGTCACGATCTGTATGTGATGCCCGGTGAGATAATGTTCCATTCCTCGGAGCGCCCTCCAAACAGCCATCAGCTCCAGCCAATTGATATGCTTGGAGGCCTCCGTCGGAGACCATGTGCCCTGTACGACGTGGTCGTCGGAGTGGGCCCCCCATCCTAGTAAGGATGCGTCCGTCGTCAGTATCCTGCTCGGTACCGGCGGTTGAAATGGTACCCCGTTGAGTAGATTTGATTCCTGCTGCCACCACCTCAAAGACTCTCTTACGGCTCGTGGGAGTTGTAGACGAAGAGAAGGTTTGTCCTTTTCTGGTTCGAAGGCTCGAACAAACCAGGTCTGTTTTAAATGTACCTATTTTATCTTGTGTACATTGCCCAGGGTGGCCGGTTTGCCGGCCAGATGGGCGATAAATAAATGTAAATAATAATAATAATAATAATAATAATAATTATTATTATTATTATTATTATTATTATTATTATTATTTATTCATTCATTATAATAGCACTTCTGAGTACCCCAATACTTCAAAAACAGTAGTTTTTCAGATCAAATAAATCACCCATGTCAGTTGTTTAAGCATATACAGCAACCTTCCCCAACCTGGTGCCCTACAGATGTGTTAGACTAAAATTCCCATAATCCCCCAGCCAGCTATGGTGGATTATGACTGACCTACAGAGTCGGTCCTACCATTAGGCAGAGTGAGGCAGTTATCTCAGAATGCAGATGCAAGTACATGTATGATATTTAATGGGAATGAGCTGAAACCACTCTGGTTCTGTTTGTTCTTTGCTTCATTTATACTTAGGTTGAAGAACACCTCAATTTTGCCATTTTTTTCTGCACCCCTCTTGAGGTTTTGCTAATTTTCATTCATTGTCTCAGGTGAGTCCTTGCCCCAGGGACTGGAAAGCTGCTCCCAGAAAATAACCTGAATTATTTAATTGCATTTAAATGAGAAGCAAGAGAGACTGCTTTATGCTCTTTATTGAATAGCCTGTTAAAAATGATGGGACAGGCATAGATTGTGGCTTGTGGTTGCCATCACTAGATTCACAATGGAGATTCAATGCACTGATCATGTCCACTAGCTTCAGCAAGACTCCATGGAAGGCATTGGGGAAACATGAGGAGCTGAAGGAAGCTAGAATTTTTGTTGAAGACGTGGAGGTCCAAGGACTGACTGCAAGACTAGGGAAGCACATGGAATATCTGCATGACAGCATAAGCACTGAGCATTGCATGTTCGCAAACCAGGTCTTGTAATCCTATCCTAAAAACAGTCTGCTGTATGCAGTTCCCCAATAAGGTAATAGTTATCTGGCAAAATCACAATTAAAACATGGGCCTAAACACAACAGGTTGTATCTAATAGTTCCCTCCTGCTGGTGGAATGGATTTCTCCCTCCCACTTGCAGACCACAATGCATTCCCCCAAATCTGCTCTGGAGGGTTGGAGAACCCTCCAGAGCAGATCTGAGGCATGCCTGTGGTGAGCAGAGGACAGGGAAGTCCCGTTGCATGCACGCCTGGTCCTGTTGGCAAGCAGACTTCTGCTCATGTGAGGGTTGGATTCAACCTAAATATAGAAAATATAGTGATACCAGAGTCTACAAGTAGGCAAAAAGATGACCAAATGATGCCCATGGTTATACCTATTGACTGGTGGTACTGCTGGGCTCATTCTCACTTGGATTGCCAAATACACAGTGCACATTTCTTTCATCAGGTATGAAGGATGCACTTGTGTATAATTCAGAATAAATAACCAGAGGCTGTCTGGCTTCTGACTATTTTAATGTGACCACCTATGAATGCACTGAATCCTATAAGACTAATATAATCACGAGACATAGGTGCCTTTTAGGCATTGTTCCTCTCCCCACCCCCTTCTTACTTAAATTTTATATAAATGATGTGGTAGTGGTTTTGAAAGGAGTCCCCCCCCCCGATTAGGAAATTGTCCTCTGGCTAGTTTTTCCATATGCTGATGACCTCTTGCTATTACCCCAACTGGCAGCTATCTTTCTGTTACAGCTAACATTGACACTGAAATCCAGCATCATTTGAGCTCCGCAAGTGCCGCATTTTCTCGAATGAAGCGTAGAGTGTTCGAGGATCGGGATATCTGTAGGGAGACCAAAACGCTGGTTTATGAAGCCATTGTATTACCAACTTTATTGTATGCCTGCGAAACATGGACTATCTATAAACGTCATTTCCACCTCCTTGAAAGATTTCATCAACATTGCCTCCGGAAAATCCTGCAAATTACTTGGGAAGATAGGTGAACAAATGTCAGTGTACTGGAAGAAGCAAGGACTACCAGCATTGAAAAAATGATATTTCAACGCCAACTTCAGTGGACCGGTCATGTTGTTCGAATGTCTGACTGCCATCTCCCAAAGCAGTTACTTTATTCCCAACTCAAGGATGGAAAGCGGAATATCGGTGGTCAGTATAAGAGGTTTAAAGATGTTCTTAAAGCTAATCTAAAAAATGCAATATAGACATCGAGAACTGGGAAGCTCTGGCCCATGAACGATCTAACTGGAGGTTGGCCTTTCACAAAGGTTCTATGGACTTTGAAGAAACCCGAGTGCAAGGTGAAAGGGAGAAACGTGCTAAGCAAAAAGCACATCAAACGAATCCTCTACAGGACCATCTTCCATCTGGTAACCTGTGTCCTCACTGTGGGAAGCTGTGTGGATCTAGAATTGGCCTCCACAGTAACTTATGGACCCATCGCTAAAGTCTACACAATTTTTTAAAAAAAATTTTAAAAGAATTTCCTCTTTTTATAATTTTCTTTTTGTAATTTTATCCTGGAAGACAATCTTACTCGGTCACGAATGATTGCCTACTACTCCAACTGAGACAGGTCTGAAAAAAGTGATTGTGATTCAGTGGTTCCTGTTGTGAAGAGTTTTTGACAAGCAATTATAGGAAAATAAGATATTTAGACTTTGGTCACCAAGCTAAAAGATATATATGGACATTGGACGGTCACAAAGTAGAGCAAGTCAGTTGTCTTCTTTTCCCTTGGATATAATATTTGCTTAGTCTCATGCCTCAGCTCATCACAATGTTAATAGCAGAGTAATTAATAGCAGAGCTGATATGCAAGGTAATACAAAGTCAAGTTTCACTAGAATCTATGATGAAATGTTAGACACAAAATTCCTCCATAAGACACACACACACACACACACACACACACACGGTGGTTTCTTAATGATTAGAAGATGGGGGAATGTGACAGAAATTTAGGCAGAACTGCCAGAAGTTCTTTTGGGGGTTTCAGCTGCACTAGAAAAGCAAGACACAGTTGGTCAGATTATGTCACTGGAGATGTGGCATCTCTACAATTGATTTACTCTCAAAATTATGCATAGAGGAGGAATATAGCAATCCTCAAGCCTTTCTGTGGCTAAAGTAAAGCATAATGACATCTTATCAATTGGGCTAAAAGAGAAAGAGCTCTAGTCCACATACTGAAGAATTCATCAATTTAGGAACTATGGACATTACAATACAGAATGAGCTTGCATCTATTAGTGCCTCTAGGATTTCACCTTCTTTGTGAAATTCAATGGGGTCTTTTGTATTTGATCACTAACCTTTCTTCAAAGTTAAGAGCTGCCTTCATCGGGCTCAAAATGAAGGCACAATATGCTAATTACTGCCTGAGCTGGTTTGATGGGATCATCAGGACTAAATAGCTTTATTCTTCTCAAAAGCAAGTTGAGGATCCAGTTCATTATACATTTGAATGTGAACCATATTAATTCTTTTCTTCTTCTTTCTAAAGGATCATTCCTCCTTTCAGGGACAGTTCATTTACCTATTTGTCATATAGCAAGAAATTGATTTTTCTATTAGGTAATAGATGTACATGATTCTCTACTCCGTTGCTACTTTTGCTTACCTCGCTAATTCTGCTTGCTTGTTATGGAAGTAATATTGGGTGCAGTTTGGGGCCTGTAATTTCCCCTTTTCTGTAATGCTGGCAGTTTTATCTATGCTTGCTGTATTGATTTTATGTTAAAGTTAATAGGGAAAGTAGAATAAACAATGACTGACTCACTGAGCAAAAAGAACACACACTGGATATAACAAGCATGTGCCCTTCAGACTTGAGGAGAAGAGGATCTATTTTGTACTTGGATATCTCTACCCAGTTACACATTGTAGTGTGAGAACCATCTCTTAGAATCATACCGTTGGAAGGGACCTAAAAGCAGGGATGGGGACTCGGACTCCAGGACTTGGCTCGTGAGTCGGACTGAGTCCCCCCTCTGACTCAAGTCCCACTCGAGTCCCAATATTTTTAATGGGACTCGAGACTCGACTCGGGACTCAAGACCAAGGACTCGTGTTCCGGACTCGTGTTCCAAAATCGTGTTCCTCAAATGCAACATGGATAGGTTTTAGGAAGTACAGCAAGTTTATTTTTTAAAATCATTTTCCTAAAATGCAACCTTTCAGACATTTTGGGTTTGGCTGCCTCTGCCTGCCTGTTTGGGGTTCCCTGCCTCCTCTGCCTGTCTGGTTATTTTGGGTTTGTCTGCCTGGTCTGTTCTTGCCAAAATCAGTTGCAGAGTTTTGAAATAAAAAGGCACACTTGTGCCTAGAATTTATTTAAGCCACACATCTGAAATAGCCTTATTTTGTTGGGGGAAAACCCCATTGATTTTAACAGGGACTCGTGGAGTCAGCTTTGGGAGTGACTCATGACTCGTGACTTATGAGTCACCATTTTGGACCAAGGACTCGGACTCGAGACTCGGGTCCAAAGACTCGTGACTTGACTCGTGACTCGAAACCAAGGACTCTTCAACATCCCTGCCTAAAAGGCATTTAATCTAGCTTTCTGGCATAAGATGGGACTTTCCAACTCCAAATGCTTCCCATAGAGTGGTCATATCACCACATTGTAATGTGTCACTTTTGGAGAGATGAAGTAACCAAACATGCACTATGATGGTGGCACTATCAAGGAAAGGAAAATGAACCAATTCAGATGGGCCAAGGAAGGGTGACTGTGTGCTATATTCTACAAGAGGAAAAACCAAGTAGCTGTTGCAGGTCATACGAGTTCCTACCTATCCCCAGCAGTAGAGAATTTCTATGCCTCATTCAGACAGCAGTCCAGCAGTCAAACTCATGGGATGAATGAGCAGGTTCACCCTCCACCATGAACATCACGTAGTCTATGGGATGAGGAGGTCTCCGTGATTCAGTCCTACTTACTTCTGAGGCCTGTTCTGCTTACTTGTGAGTAGACATGCAAAGACTTGCCTTGCTTACTTATGAGTAGACATGCAGAGGCTTGGTATTTTGGATGCTATTTGAAAGTGCTGCTGAGTGATTCTGTGTATGCTGAGCCATCTCTGCTACCAGCAGCCAATTATATGAAATAAAATACCCTCGTTTGATCACCTGGCTGATAACCTGACGTATGAGAAGATTAATGCTTTTACCCATATTGTCTTTTAAGTAAAGGGAACCTTCCTATGGTGTACCAACATACTTCTATATTTAAGGGCATGGCTCCATTTTTTCCCCTTTGCTATTGTCTTTTTAAAAGAAAACCCAGGTTAATAATATATGGGTTTTTTGTCCCTTAAGTTTCCCATAACTGGTTAAAAATAATCAGTGTATTATTCTAAATGTATTGTATTGGTTTCCTATTATTTTTGTTAAAGTGTAATAAAAAAAAACATTCAGTGGTTTACAATACAGAAACCAAGAGGAGCCGCACAAAAGAAAAGATAAAGATACCAAGAAGAAATGAATAACAGTAGCATACTGGGCTATTGAAAGAAGTGAATGGGCAAAGGAAGTAATTTGAAAACATTTCAGGGACAACAGGGGAGGACAAATAAAGAAGGAATAAACTGTTGTTTTTCACTGAATCTCCATGTTATTTCACACAGGTTTTCTATAAGTAGCAACACGGGAACGTTCTTGATCCTTTTTCTCATCCTTATTGAAATTAATCTGTTCATGGACCCATTTTCCAACACCAGGGCTAATTCCAGTGTAGAACAATACATCTTTCAGTATCATGTCCTGATAATGGGGAGAAGAGTGTTAAATATTAAAATCTAGATATAGCTTTTCCAAAATCTTATAAAACGTTCAGAATGCAGACCACTCGCAGTTAGATCCTAATGATACTATTTAGGGTTGGGTTCCTTGAGGGAAAAAAGGCGGGGTATAAATATAATAAATAAATAAATAAATAAATAAAATAAAAATATTCACTTGAAGATGCAAGAAACTAGAAGCTCCCTTTTTACATTTATTGATTCATACTGTTTTAGCAATATATGGCCAATGATGGAAATTATTTAACCTCAAAAAGACAAAAAATACTTTCTCAATAGACATAATCAGTGTAACAATAAACTATATTTTAAAATATCAGTTTCAGACACAAACAACATAAATTAATTTTGATCTAGTGGCAAGGTAGACTATTCAATTGGAAATCTGGTAGGTAGGTTCCAGAACCTGGTGTAGAGGGACTCCTGTTTTCTCTTGTAAGATATGAGTTCTATGAGGCATCTTGTGGGGTTTTCTGGGATTCAGATAGCAAATACTATAGAAAGATGTTTAAACTTTAAAATACTGTTTCAAGAGTGACAGTCTTCTACACTGTTTGCCACTCTTGTGGAAAAGTGGCCTAGGGCAGGTGCTTCTCCTGGCCACCTTGTACACAGTGCCTCACTTTGAGGAAGGACCACTTCCTCAGAGCGACTATGAGGAATAGGCCCAGTAGGAGTGCTCTTGGCCTGAGCAGCATAAGTGGTGACGGCACTCCAGGGCTGTGGTATCAGCAGCTGCTACTGGGGAGGGAGGGACGCGGGGGGCACTAAGCAGCAGGTACTGCACTAGCAAAGCAATCAACGGAGCTGTGATGGGTGGGAGGGCAGCAGGCAGCTGTGGTGGGTGGGAGGAGTGGAGAATTGGTGCCACCACCACCTGAGACAACAGCTCAGTCTGCTTCATGGGAGTGCTGTCCTGTCCTGTTCTGTCCCCTAGGCATTTTAACATCTACTCAAAAAACTGGTGGGGGTGGGATCATCTGGAGATATGGAGTACAATGTCACTCAGTATGCTGATGGCACTCAATATGCTGGGGTATTATATTTATACCTCTCCTTTTACACAAGTCTCAGTGGAGGTACTGACATCTCCTGAATCACTGTCTGGAATCAGTAATGGGATGGATGGGACATGGGAGTGAATAAACCAATGCTCAATCTAGTTAAGAGAGAGGTCAGGGCTGTAAGGTGGTACCGTAAATTGAGAACCATGGAAATAGCCTATAGATGGGGTTGCACTCCCCGCTGGAAAGTGATATTAATAGACTGGGCTTTGCCATGGGCGTGTGAAATGGCAGCTGTGGCTGCGTAGTGCATTAACTCTTCCTCATCCTTGGTGATCAGGACAGAAAATTCTGGTCTTCAAACCAGACACCAGCACATCAGTAGCATAATCAGGCAAATGCTAGGCCACTGGCAGGGCCAGCCACCAGGCCAGATCAAGCCCTCCCCCTTTTTATTGGCCAGACATTTTTATTTGCCTGGCATATCTGTATATGGCATCGCATTCTGGGGCCATTTAAAACGGCAGTGGGCAGATCCAGCTGCACAGGCCTGCTGGTCCTGTCTGTGCCATTTGGGGCCGCTCTCCCCAGCACTGCTGCTGCTCCCCTGGCTGCCGAGCAAGCTTTCTGGCTGACAGCAATGTAGGCCCCATGCAGCTGGACCTGCTTATCTGAAGAAATGGATTCTTTCACATATGCTGTTCCCCCGTTCACTGAGGTCTTCCAAGGAGGCCATTCTGCAGGTACCATTGCCATAACCATGGTGGTTGGTCATGAGACTGCTAACCTTCCCAGTGCTGGCACTGCAGTTATGGAGCTCCCTATCAGGTTCTTTATTTATTTAGAATATTTATAAGCCATTTAAAAAAATATATACTCCCTGGACCAAGGAAGTATATAGGGTGCAAAAACATAAAAACCATTGCAATAAAATATCAAAAGAACAGAAAAATAAAAATATTGCATGCAATAAACACTAAAAATTGTCCACCATGTTGAAGCCAACTAAATCACATTCTGGAAGGTCTGGGCCAAAAACCAGGGTGGCAGGGGGGGGGGCTCCCTGGGTGCCAAACGGTGTCAGGTCTGGTGCCAGGCAACTTAGTTTTTCCTGACATTGTCTGTACTATTTTTTGCGTAAAATTACTGGTCCTCCAGACCACGGACAGTCTGCTGCAGAATCCATGGGTCAAGCTCATCGAAATCCAAACTCATTTGAATCTGTTGCTGATTTCTCCGACATCCCTAAGAGCTAGACTGGCTCAGAGGCCGTCTAGCTGGTTTCTTATTTCTGAGAAGGAGCGAGAGGTGAAATCATCACCTCTGTCCTCCCTCCCTCCCTGCAGGCAACAGCCTGGCAGAGCATAGGATTTTCAGAAGCCTCCAGCCTCAGAGGCTTCCATCTAATGGGCAGCAATCCCATAGGACTGCACGCTAAATAAATATCATTTTAAAAGGCAGCCCACAGTAGAGCACATTCCAATAATCCAGTCTGGAAGTGACCATAGCATGGATAACCATGGCCAGACTAACAATTCCATAAGATTGGACTGTCAATAAATGCATCTTGCAGGGCGATTTTCAACTAATGTTGGTTTGCTACTGAAACTTCACCTGCATTCTTTCAGAAAGCTTGTGTTTTGCTTTAATCCAAAACAAGGGTTTTTGTTTTTGTTTTGTTTTGTTTTGCAGGGGGTGAAAGAAATCACCTTGGCAATAGAAAGAGTAATGAGCTACAAGTTTTATGAGCAAATGGAGAGGGCAGCCATATACAAATGCCATCTATTTGCGGGATCAGTGCCACATGCTAGATTCTGGCAGCCACACACCACAGCGGGAAGTACATATGGCAGTCTCTGAGTATCAGTTGGACACATCAAAGGAAAAAAAGGGAGAGGCTGCTTTTTTTTTTTTTTTAACGTTCCATTTGTTTGGTTTTCTGGACAGCCACCAAAATATGTATCAAATCTGTTTATAACAATGCCGAAAGGTGATACTTAATAAAAGGGGGGGGGGAATACATTAACTTTTTTTTTCCTTGTTTGGTGTTTCAGTTCCTATTTTAAAACTTAAAGGCTATTGCTGTCCAAATGATACCCATTTTTAAAATGGTTTATGATGAAGGTAAGCCATCTGGCTCAGTGCAATTCAAGCTTAGCCTGAATCTGTTGTCTGTGGTTTCCGTTGAGCTGAAGTTCCCAATACTGGATGCAATGGAAACAGAGTCTCACTGAAATCATGAGGGTTAAGCTAGACATGATGTAGGAGGTTTGGGATTAGAATTCCCAAAATCGTTTTTCTTTTACAGAAAGTAGCTGTGCTGTGTGTGTGTGTGTGTGTGTGTGTGTGTGTGTGTGTGTATGGGAGAGGGATCCAGATCAGGACTGTGGTCCACAGGGAGTGGGTAACCTTTTCCCCCATTCCACTTTCCCTCTGAAAATCACCCTAATTGAACAAAACACACAGACCGTGCCCATTAACTTGTTTCAACTGGGGGAAATAGCCTCTTCAGTGGGAAAATGGCACCTGGGGGTGGGGTGGACTAAACCTCCTTCCTTCCCTGGTGTGGTAGCGATCTGGATTGCTTCCCACCCACCCCCACCCCACTCCTTACTACTGGAGCCAGTGTGTGTGTGTGTGTGTGTGTTTAAAGAAGAAGTTGTCAGGAGATCAAATCACCAAACTCTCACATCATGTCTGGTGTCACCCTCGGGGACCACATATGTGGTACTCACTAGCTGCTAACAGATGGGGCAGATGAGGCAGGGGAGGAAAGCAGTGCTTTACTCTACTCCGCCCAATGTTTCCCCACCCCCAAACACCACGTCCAAGTAGCATTGTACCCTGTGCGGGGTTTTAAGTGCATGTTGGTCGTCACAAGCATAATTTTGAGCTCCATGGGGTGAGAAGAAGCATCATGGCGTGTGTGGCCATTTGGAGGAGGGAATGGTGAGCTGGGTAACTCCCCTTCCTTCCCTCCCCCTCCATCTGCTTCTCTGCTATATGTATATTCTCTCCACCCCAAGTGGCTTTGCCTTTTTTGAGGTGTTGTTACACACATTAGCGTGCTGCATCTCCAACCCTATATTAGGTGTTCTCTCCCCCCTCACCATGGAGTACTTTCACATGGGAGGGAGAGCAGGAAAGCCTGTTGGCTCAGTCTCCTCCAGCCCATCTCCACTGCTGGCTTAATTGCCTTCCACGAGTTGGGAAGGCAGATGTCCGCAGCGGGGACGGGGAGCCTTCTCTGTTCATGGAGGATCACTGTGCCATCTAAAGCCTCCACGGTGAGAAAGCTCCCAAGACCGTACATACTGTAGACGTTTACCTTCCCAACACCTAAAGAGTGGTGCGAGCAGCAGCAGTGGTGACACAACAGAGAGGATGGTGCTGGCATGCTCATCCACACTCACAGAAGGTTGCCCCATTGACCTGCACCATCCCAGAAATGAGCATTTCGGCTGATTTCTGGGGGGTGCCTTAAGAAGAGCGAACTTCCTGTTACACAGGTCAGCAGTGGCTGGTAGCTCCAATGCCAGTGGGGTGTTGTATCCACTCCGAGTTTCAGTCTGAACTTTAAAGGAACAATCCATGGTGCTATCCATTAGGGGGATAGGGTTCAACACCATGGAGAGCTTCTCAAAAGTTCAGACTAAAACCCAGAGTGGATACACTGCCCCACTGACATTGGTGCCACCAGCCTCCACTGCCACAGGTGGTTAGTCCTAGGGAGTTACGGTGAGGAGGGAGCTTACCTGCTCTTGGGGGTGCTCCGGAGCACCCCCTGCCCACTCTCGCCACTCGCAGCGGCAGGGAACCGGACGTGACGCGATGGGTTCCCCATCACGTCACTTCCGGTTCCCTGGCGTTGAGTTTTTACCGTAAAAACCAGGGAAACCCAGCTTAAAACAGCCACGAATAGCAAATCGTGGCCGTTTTAAGCTGTGTTGCCCTGGTTTTTACACTAAAAATGCAGTGCCAGGAAACCGGAAAAAGACGCGCCGGGGACCTGAAGCTCCTTTCCCCGGCGCGTCTTGAATTGAGCGGCGGCCAGGTAAGTCGCAAGAGTCTTGGGGGCCCCAAACGGGCCTATTTCAGACTGCTTTCAGGCCCCCCCGAGACTCATGGTTACATCCCTAGTAGTCCCACGGGTGCAACAGAATGAGCAGAGGCACAGTGGCAGTATTGGATATTGACCATATTTGAGTCTTAATCCCAGTGTGCTTTTTAAAATTGTACTACATGATATGTTTTATTTCAAAGAGAAGTCTGTTGGGTACTAAAAATAAACATATTTTCGTATGTTCTGGATAACACTAAAGATAATTTGATTTTGGCAGCTTTAAAAAACAAAGGTTCTATTTTACAAATGGAATGGATAAATGGATTCCCAGGCACCCTACTGCATCATGTAAAAGTTATGGAAATTAGCAATCATCTTGCAGCCTGCATTTTCAATTTTTCTTATAATATATTATAAAATACTACTTTTACTATTATTATTAATTGTGGAAAGATAACTCAATTTTAGGAGAAATGCCTTTGATATTCTTGAACTCCCATATACTTGTGCATGTGCCGCCTTCCCCTGTGTTGTATGAGGTGTCAGAAAATGCTCCATGTCTTAAAGATCTCTGCTACAGTAAACTAGCTGAAATGTAGCCTCATAGGAATTATAAGGCTCTCTAGGAAACCCTGTAGTTTGGGGTCCTCTAGAGCTGGAAAAACCAAACAAACCGAAAGATGAATCTGGAAATGGTGAATCTCCATGGTGAGGGGGGAGATGAATCTGGAAATCCTTTGGCAGAAAAGGATTGCCAAAACAGAGCTAGGAAAGGTGCAGAAAAGAGCAGCAACCAAGCTGATCAAGGGGCTAGAGGAGTGATGGCGAACCTTTTTGAGCCCGAGTGCCCAAACTGCAACACAAAACCAACTTATTCATTTCAAAGTGCCAACACTGCAATTAAACCTGAATACTGAGGTTTTAGTTTTAGAAAAACAACTCATACAGTTGTCCGAACTAATTAACATCTTTTGTCTTTAAAGAAAAACACAATAACAGAGCTTTCAATGATACAAACAGTTTTTTGTTGGGAAAAAAAATCAACTCAAAAAATTATTATAGTACTACATTGTACACATAGCCTGAAGGGAATTTATACAAACTTTTTAAATAATTAGGCACATGTATTTTTGGATAAGGGATTCTCAACTTGTAATATGATTATATGCCAGACTGAAATTGTATGGGGCAAGCTTTACTCCGGGTCCTTTCCCTGCTTCTACAGGTGTCGGATTAGTAAAAGTCAAAGTCAACCTGTACTAGGATGAGCAAGATAAACAAGAAAACTAAACGTGCTTAACACATTTTAAACACTTTATGTCTTGGACTGCAAACACCTGGAACATTAGGTAAAAGTTTGCATTGGTCATGCTTTTGCACAATTAATGTGATTTTTGCTATTGCATGCATGCTGATAATTTGTCAAACCTTGGCTCATACTCGGTTAGTTTGAGAGCAACATATGCAGCACTCAGGTCAACTGTTAGGGCTTTACATCCAAGCCATGCTCTGTGCATCATTCTTCAAAATCTTTTAAATGTGATAACAATGTAGAAAAGAATTCTGTAACAGGAATTCTAGAATAAAATCATTCTGTTCCACACTGTGAGAAAGAACAAAATCATTAGTGTTTTGCAGAAGGGGACGGTCTTATCGCAATCTGGTGACCAATGGCTCGAGTGCCCACAGAGAGGTCCCTGCGTGCCAGCTGTGGCACCCGTGCCATAGGTTCGCCATCACTGGGCTAGAGCAACACCCCTATGAGGAAAGATTATAACATAGGGATGTGTGAGGAATCCAATAGGGGGTGAAAAAATCCAACAGATTTTAATAATTCGGGCACCCAGATTCCAGTCTGCCAGCCCTGCGCTCGCACTGAGTCACTATGATGCAGCTCAAGCCAACTCACAGACTTCTGTCTCTAAGATGGGCCACAGTTCTCACTTTAAAAAAAAAAAAAAAAAAGGAAATTTGCGCAAATGGCACAATTTGCTCTATTTGCGTAACTTTACGCAAAGTGCATAAATCACAGTATTTTGTGCATTTCGCCAAAAACAGCACACGAAAAGCATGTGGATGTAGTGTGCTTTGTGTAAAAATGGTGGATTTGCGCATATAGCACTAGATCCACAAGTCTATTGGGTGCTGTTTTGCTCAAAACATGCAAAATAAAGTGTGGCATAGTGGTTAGAGGGTTGGACTGGGACTCGGGAGATCCAGGTTCAAATCCCCGCTCGGCCATGAAACTCACTGGGTGACTTTGGGTCAGTCACTGACTCTCAGCCTAACCTACCTCACAGGGTTGTTGTGAGGATAAGACAGAGAGGAGGAGGAGGATTATGTAAGCCGCCTTGGGTTCCTTGCAGGAAAAAAGGCGGGGTATACATGTAATAAATAAGATTTATGCAATTTATATAAAGTTACGCAAATTGCAAAAAATTACGCAAATTGTGCAAATAGCACCATTTGCACAAATTTCCTGAACATTTTTTTTAAATGTGCAAACCGCGGCTTGTCTTAAAGACTTGTCCATGGCTTGTCCATGGATAAAACCCAACTCGGCCCGCTTCCGATCTTCGGGTCAGAAGTGGGTGGGAAGTTCATCAAGCTCAAATGAGCCAGACTTCCCAGTGTTAGCACAGCCCTACATTTGAAGTTTAGCTTTAAAAATTGTTGGTAAGGAGGGGTAATAGAGGTGTATAAAATGATTCATGCTGTGGAAAAAGTGGATAGGGAGAAAAATCTGTGCAGAAAGGTGGGACACAAATGTTTCAAATAAATAAATAAATAAATATTCCTCAGAGTCTGCACTCCATGATGGCTTTCTTTGACCTATTTTACCCCATTTTATGGTGTTAATGTGGCACCCCCAAAATAGGTTCAGCACCATGGATAGCTCCTCCAAAGCTCAGAATAACAGATGCAATGGATAAGAAGCCCCACTGACATAGTCACCAGCCTTCCCTGCAAATGCCACATGCAAAAAGAGGCTGCTATAAACTGAACAAAATATATTTGCACTTGTTGAACAAATTAAAGACTGGATCTGAAATTATTTTAGATTTTGAAACTTTCCTGTATAATAATATTATGATATAAATATTGAATTTTATGATTCACTGAAACCTTCATGAAAGCTTCCCATACTTAGAGGGCCAGTTGCACATTTGTCTATGTAAAAGCTGCCTCATCCACCCCACCAGCATTGCTCTGGATATTGTCCTACCCAAGGCCTTTCACAATGGGTGCTGCCAGATGAGGGTTTTATTGTGCCATCGCTCTGCTTTATTCATGGAATTTTGTGGGGGATTCAAATGATGACGTCTTCCACTCGTAATCCTCCCATGTTTTCCCACCACTTCTTCCACCTTTTTTCTCACCACGGAAAATCCATTAGGGAAGAAAAGACAGAGGAGCTGCACAATGCCTCCTGCTTGTTAGCACTAGTATCCCCCCCCTTCCCGCCCCGGGTCTGAAAGCACCCAGTGGTTCCCATTATCTCATTACCTTTTTGTGCTTCCATTCTTTTTTTATTTCCTTTTTTATATATTCAAGCTTGAGATCATCCTACAAAGGAAGAGAACAATGGTGAATAGTTAAACCCAATGTTTTCAATTATTTAGCCTTTGGTGGCCTAACTTCAAGAACTACCTAATTTTATAATCCCTCCAAGACTTCATGATTTAATTTATATGCTTTTACATAAAATACCTCATTTCAAAACAACATGTCATGGAATATTATCACTGCAGGACACATTAGAGCTGAATAACTGTTCTCTAATAAGAAGAAGAATGTTCCCCTCATAAGAAGGTTACTATCAAAACACAGACATATGTTTCACTCAGAACCACCCAGTTTTTTTGAACAACTGTCTCTTTCACTCATATATATATATATATATATATATTCATTTGTAGAATGCAAAGACTGTACTGAGATACACGAATGTGTACTGTGTATAGTTAATGAGTACATTAATTATGGACCTAATTAAACATTTTTCATACTAACCTTCCTCAAAATCTATAGACCAGACTGTGCTTTAAGAAGAACTTCTAAAACAAATTAAACACTCTGCATTTTGACTACCATGAATAGATAAAAGGGCAGCTTGTTGTAACTGATCTGATTATTCGTGAAGTAAGCAAAGTATATATCATTGTTATAAGGAAACACCTGGGGCCAATTCTTGAGCTAATATATTGCACAAAGTAATAGACCTATTTAAGTGACCGCACTGTTGATATTTACAGAAACCAAAAGGCATGTAATTTTATTCTACAAAATCCCTTTTGAGAGGAAGCCTATGTAAAGTCTAACTACTACACCCCTGGTGTTCAGTCCATGGATACATGCAGTGTCCCTGGCTGTGAACAAGAAAACACACACAACTTGCAGACTGCCATACAATGTTAGGGGTGATCAGTGTTGCTAGGGAACTAGCAGTGTCTGGAAGTGACAAGTTAGAAAAGATGGAAGCAGGGGAAAGCAGAGACTTGCAGGGTCAACCATTTTAGAAACAACGGTTTAAAAGCTAATTAAAAAAAACTGAATTCCAGAATGAACAAAACAAAGTCCTCTGAGTTCACTCTGATCAGAATTATGCAAATTTTAAAAAAATGTGCAAAGCTTTCAAGTATTTTTCATGCATGCAAACGCAGTTCCCAAACTGTAGTTTTATCATTTAAAAAAACACCCTACAAATAATACTACTGAACCTAATTCAGTGAAAATTGTGCAAAATAATCCAATCGGGATGCCTGTAGCCTTCCGAACTTGTAGGATTATGGGCATCCTATGCAGGTCATGAGGAGCACAGAAGCAAAGGTCACATCCATGCTCCTCCTGCCCTGCAAAGTAATTATATTGCCAATTTTGGCGGTCTAAGTGTGGCGCTTTGGAGCAGGTGCTGTGGTGCTGCCAAGTTACCTCATATCTTGGTGGCACCTGTCTCCTCCCCACCTCGCCCCCTCCCCACCCCCAAAAGCCCTTCTTTGAGGTCACTCTTGCAACCTTGGAGAAGCAGCCAGTGCAGTTCTTTTTTTGCCGGCCGGGAGGGGGGAGGGGGATCTGAGCACGGATTCGCAGCTACAAGGTTGGAGCCATTTTCCAACCTCATAGCTGGGCCTCCAAAAAATCCTATGGCTGTCTCGATACTGTCTAGCAGCCATAGGATTGCTCTGTAAGGAAGCCAAATATCTGTGAGGACATCCTGTCCTATAACTGAGAATGGAGAAACTGTGTATTTATTCATTATCCACATTTATATACTGCCACAGTTGCTAAAAGACAGGCACAACAATGCAAAACAATAAAAGCTTAACACAATAAGGGCACAATCCCATTGATTGCACCCTCAATATTCATAGGCCCCTGAACTCAGAGGCTAATGAGTATCCAATGCAGAGCAGGAGAAGCGGTGGAGGTGATCTCCGCCTCCCTGCACCTCCCACTCTGCATTTTAGCTAGATGGCCATTTTCATCATCTAAGGGTGTGGTCCAATTGGGATGTCCATAGCCCTCCAAAGATGGAGGAATGCAGGCATCCTATGCAGGGCAGGAGGAGCATGGAGGTGAAGGTTCCCACCCTGCAAAGCACTTAGACCACCGATTTCATCAGTCTAAGTGTGGCCCATCAGAGGGGGAGGGAAGGAGGCTTGAGCGCTGTCAGGATACCTAGTATCCTGACAGCCCCATTCTCCTCCACTCCACTCCCCGCCCCCTTTACCCCCTCTCCGAGGTTGCTTTCCCGACCTTGGAGAGGCAGTGGCATGGTTCTTTCTGCACCAGCTGCGAGGGGTAGGGATAGGGATTGGAGCACGGAAACCAAAATTGACAGATTTACCATTCCTAATAAATACTAAATATTTTCTGATCAGAAAGTTAGCATAACTTGAGTGCCATTTCTGCTCTTAATATACACATGACCCAGAATTAATGTCTGAATGTATTATGTGTTTCCTTTGAATTGCCACTTAAACCAAAAAATATCCAAGATGAATAAGCACATGGTATCCCCTCCAGCATTCATAAAACTAATGAGAAATGTTGAGTGATATATATCTCTATCTATCTATTCTACATTAAAATGACGTTAAGGAAAATACAGATCAACAATGTGACAATTAAAATGCCACCAGCTAGAGAAAATTATAGTGCCATCAGCAGTCATTTTTTGCAGTTTAACCACACAAATGCAGAGAGTTCCTAGTGGTTACAAAGGAACTGTCAATCATTGAAAGCAATTCCAAGTCAGCAACAGAATTCTAAATGATGTAAAACAATACAATACAAATGCAATGCAAAAATAATATAAAACCACACAAGGTAGAAGTCAACATGTTATAGTTAAAGTGGAAAAATGCCTAAATAATAAATGTGACATGATATATTCAAAGAAACAATGGCCATGATCTAAAGAATACTCAAATGATTCGGCCTGTGTGTTGGAGCTTCCTTGGTTTTATTTCCCAACTGTTGCAGTTCATGTTGCAGTAGAAGCCATTCCCAAAGAATCCTGGAAGTGATGTGCTGGATATTGGGGCTGCGTTCTGAGGGTATAGGAGGCTATGAAGCACTGCTGTTGTATGCCTTGAAGATCCTCACATGGCCCTTTTGTCCCAAGTTAGTATCCAGAAAAGAATAGTATTATTTTTTATGTAATGGGTGCTGTGATGACTAGAGACCATCTCCAGATCAACAACTTAGCACTTCTTTGCAGAGTTCCATTCAGGTCAATTACTTTGCTGACACAGCTTCTTATTAGTAGTTCTTGATATTGTCAAGGTATCCATGTGTTAGTCAACACTGATACTCTTGCATGGGTTTTGCTGATGACTCCAGAAGAATGCCAGGTCATGTTGTTGGGCTGTTGTTGCAATTAGTGGCTTGCATCCAATGAAACACCTATACAAATTGAAGGCACTTGGAGGAGAAGAAGGCACTTCCATTTGCACAAGCAGGGGACTTAGATCACCATCTGTACCCACCATGCACATATAACTGTAGCCCCCTGTGCTATTTGAAATGTTGTTCTGAAGGGTCCACCAATCCTCAGAAGCAGGTTTATGGGGGCTGGTATTAGAAGGACAAGGCCAGAAAGCACCATGCCATGAGTAGAACATGGTTTGCAGTTCTTAAGATCCAAGCCATTGTGACTACTTAACCCAAAATAGGGCTGGATGAATTTGTCAATTTTGTTTTCGCATTTCCTCATTTTTCCAATTTAAAGTTCAGTTTGTCCTGAACTTTGAGGATTTTTCAAATCTTAAATTTGGATCATCCAAAACTTTGAGAATTTTTAAAGTTTGCATGAAAATTTGTATGTATTTTTGTGCACATTTCTCCTCATACATACATTTTTGTATGCAATTTTGCCTACGTAATATACACACTTTTGCAAGTGATTTTCCTAATATAATGTAACATTATTTTCAGTAGTACATGCATTTCTTCTGCAGCCAGATTTCCCTAATATACACATTTTTTGAATTCATTTTCTAATTGGAGAACTCTCTTGCAAAATTTGGAGTGTGAATTTTGAAGGATAAACATAGGGGTGGGTGGTCGGCCGAGTACTCAACTCGCAACACGCGAGCCAAGCACTCCTGTCACGCGAGCTGAGCTGAGCGCGAGCACCAGCTGAGGCACTCTCCGGACTTCCAGGTCCCTGGCTCTACGTTGTTTATGTAGAAAATAGAGTAAAATGTATTAAAAACGGCCGCGATTTGCACAAAGTACGCAAATCGCAGCCATTTTTAATGCATCTTACGCCATTTTCTATGTAAACAACGTAGTGCTGGAAATCAGAAGTAACTTCCCTGGCTCGGCTCGCGAAAATGCGAGTTGAGCCAGGGAAAAGGTAGGGTGAGTGGAGCTCGGGGGTGGGGGGGGGCGAGCCTCAGCCTGGCGAATTTGCCGGACTTCCACACACCCCCAATTGAGCTCCACGCACATCCCTATAAATATGTAAGTGATGTGATGCACGTGACACAGCACTCCAAAACAAAAAAGATGACCAACAATAGCGCATCCAGTTTATACATTTAGGGTGCAATCCTATGGCTGCTGGCTGCTGCCTAGCTGGCCATAGGAGAGGTCAGAGTCCCAGCCCCGATTTCAGAAACATGCTCTGAGGTCGGAACCAGGACTCCAACCTTGGAGCACCATCCCTCCACCCTCGCAGCCGGCACGGTTCTTTCTACACTGGCTCTGAGGTTGGAAGACTGACCCCTAGACATGCTCCCCTAGCAGGCCCTAAACTATGCTAGGCCTGGAGCTGGCATAGTTAATTCTTTCCCATTGTTCTCAACTAGAAGGAAAGAGGAAGACAACAAAGAAGAAGGGGGATGGGAAGGTAAGAAAACACCACTCCGCCCACCAGGACAGGATCAAGGGTAGTCATGGTTGGCCACCTGCCGAGGGGGCCCACACCCCAGCAGGTGCCCACTGACAAGAGCCCCTTGGAGTTGCTTCTCTTCCTCAACACTGCAACCTGCTTATTCATCTGCCTCGTGCTCTGCCCCAGACAACCTTGGTAGTGGGAAGGAAGAGCAGTAGATGCTGCTGCCTTCTTGCTTCCTGGCTCTCTGCCTGTCAAGCAAGCAAGTGGTAGCAATGATGAGAAAGAGGAGAAAGAACAAGAACATCTGGCGACAATGGTGGTGAGAAGGTAGACTCACTGAGGGAGGGGGCCCACTGAGTGTTCCTTGCCCAAGGGCCCTCCAAAACCTGCAGTCAGCATTGCCCCCCACCTTCTGACCTGGCTACAGCAAGTCAGCAGGGTGGTAAATCCATTATGGAATTCCACACACCCCAAAACACCAAGTACTACTGGACTGTAAATGGCTCCAGATCTCTGATCTTTCCCATAAATTAAACCAGAAACCTGCAATGTGTAGGGACTTGTAGGGATGTGCGCAGAACTCGATGGGGTGTATGTGTGGAAGTGGGGCAAAATCACCCTCCTCGACACCCTCCCGAGCTCTGTGCAACTTACCTTTCCTCGGCTTGGCACAACTCCCTGCAAGAGGAGACGGGGAAAGCAACTTCCAGGTCCCCGGTGCATCACTTCCCGCTCCCCGGCGCTGCATTTTTTACGTAAAAGCCAAGGTAAACCACATTAAAACAGCCATGATTTCTAATTTGCTGCAGTTTTAAGGTAGTTTACCTTCACTTTTACGTAAAAAACACAACTCCGGGGACCCGGAAGTGACATGCCGGGGACCAGAAAGCGATGCGCTGGGGACCCGGAAGTCCGCTGAGCGCCTCGCCGAGAAGTTCAGCTGGTGCTCGGAGAGGCGCTCGGCGGATCGCGTGGTGGTGGGCGCTCGCTGAGTACCCAGCAAGTCAGGGGGTGGGCAGTTCGCCCACCCCTAGTAGGGAGAGATATATAGTTTTCCATAATGGTTTCAGTAAAGTGTCATAATCTTTCATATCCGAATCTTTCACAGTCCAAATAAATGTAACCAAACCCAACCCTAACATGACATCAATTTATTGGCACATTGCTGATAATCAATTTCAGATTTGTTTTCAAAACATTGCACAATTCCCTAGCTACACAGATGCTGGTCCCAGAGAGAAGAGGCTGACTTGTATGCATACTAGCTGCATCCAAAGCCACCTAAGCAAGGTCACAGGAAAAGAATATCATGTTTTTCCAGATCTGACCACTCCTTTGCTCTTCAGAGACATCTGCATTAATGACCAGGGAGACTTTTATTAAATCAGGAAACCCTGCTTTTTCTGGGGATGAATTCCAAAAAATTGAAATATATCTTATGAGATCACTGGAAGCCTATTAATCTCTTCAGAAAAAAATACCCCTAACACAGTGTTAATTTGAGGGCATGTTAGTCCTGCAGATGTTAACAGTTACAGTGCTAGTTTTCCACACGTAATTAATGAGATTGCCAAATCTTATTCCCCCCCCCCCGGCTCAGATATATGAATTGTAATGGCTTGTAATGCTCACCTCAAATACGAGGTGAACAGATCTCCCAGCATTTCCATTTTTAGTTAAAAACAGAGGCCCCAACCCTGATTTTGGAAATAGCAGTGATGCTGGGGGAGGGATGGTTAACCCTTTCCCCATGTCATTTTCCCAGTCTAAATAGCTCCTCGAACTACTATTTATTTATTACATTTATATCCCACTTTTCCTCCAAGGAATTCAAGGTGCTATACACCATGCTCCCCATTTTATGCTCGCAACAGCCCTGTGAGGTAGATTAGCCTGAAAGTAGGTGACTGGCCCAAGGTCACCCAGAGAGCTTCACAATCAAGGGGGATTTGAACCCAGGTCTCCCCAGTCCTAGTCCAACACTCTAACTGCGACATCATTCAGGAAGGTAACTGTCATCATCATCAGGCGATCACTCGTGACCGAGTAAGATTGTCTTCCGGGATAAAAGGAGGAAATTCTAAAGAAGATTGTGTAGACTCTAGCGATGGGTCCGTAAGTGACTGTGGAGGCCAATTCTATATCCACACAGCTTCCCACAGTGAGGACACAGGTTACCAGATAGAAGATGGTCCTGTAAAGGATTCATTTGACGTGCTTTTCGCTTAGCACGTTTCTCCCTTTCACCTTGCACTCGGGCTTCTTCAAAGTCCATGGAACCTTTGTGAAAGGCCAACCTCCATTTAGATCGTTCATGGGCCAGAGCTTCCCAGTTTTCGATGTTTATATTGCATTTTTTTAGATTAGCCTTATGAACATCTTTAAACCTCTTATATTGACCACCGATATTCCGCTTTCCATCCTTGAGTTGGGAGTAAAGTAACTGCTTTGGGAGACGGCAGTCAGGCATTCGAACAACATGATCGGTCCACTGAAGTTGGCGTTGAAGGATCATTTTTTCAATGCTAGTAGTCTTTGCTTCTTCCAGTACACTGACATTTGTTCGCCTATCTTCCCAAGTAATTCGCAGGATTTTCCGGAGGCAACGTTGATGAAACCTTTCAAGGAGGTGGAAGTGACGTTTATAGATAGTCCATGTTTCGCAGGCATACAATAAAGTTGGTAATACAATGGCTTCATAAACCAGTGTTTTGGTCTTCTTACAAATATCCCGATCCTCAAACACTCTATGTTTCATTCGAGAAAATGCGGCACTTGCGGAGCTCAGACGATGCTGGATTTCACTGTCGATGTTAGCTGTAACAGAAAGATAGCTGCCAAGATAGAGAAAATGATCGACATTTCCCAGTATTGTCCCGCCAAGCTGGATAGATGGCATCACCAAAGGATTGGCTTGCACTTGCTGATGAAGCACTTTGGTTTTTTTGATGTTAAGTGAGAGACCAAGTTTTCCGTATGCTTCTGCAAAAGCATTTAGGATAGTTTGGAGATCATCCTCTGAATGTGCGGAGACCACATTATCATCAGCATACTGAAGTTCCACAACGGAGGTTGTAATTACGCAACACTCAAATTATAGACAAAAGGGTATGGGGGGCGGGCTTCATGAAATCCATAAGCCCTATCCTGACTCCCTCCAGCTCCACCCAAATCATGCCCTGCCTCCAGCCCTCTGAAAAGAATAGCTAAGGTAGTAATTGCAAAAGATAAGGGAGATTGGTTTCATAAGAACATAAGCAGGGCTGCTGCTATAATTTGAGAACTGCTGGTATGTTTTCTCCTGCAGGGCATATAGCAGCTTCTTATATATTATGTTTTACTATGTTAGACACAGATTAAAACTCAGACTTTTAAGAGGTAAGCATTCAAAGTTCTGGATGAATTTGTCACTTTTGCTTTCTCACACATTCATATTGTTTAAATCTCAAGTCGTTTCTTCCCTGTCTTTAAAGACATTTGAGAATTTGGGTAAATTCTTATTTTAAAAAAATGAAAGGAACAAAATTCTCACCCATGTCTACACCACTCCATGTACCATTTTTCCATCGCATCAACAGCCAACATAGGGAGAGCACAGTTTACACAGCATGTGGAGAGGGCCATCCCTCCCTGTACCCCATTGTCCCCATGTAAATTACACTCCACCAGCCCACCAAACAGTGGTCTGTGTTTTTGAGTGTGAATGTGTGTGAATGTGCATGTTGCGCATGTGTGAGTGGGTGAGTGGGTGTGAGGGCCTCACCCACCACCAGCTTCAACTACATCCACTAGCATGTGGCCCCCAACTGCCCACCCAGTGCCGCATGTGACCCACGGGGGCAAAAAGGTGACCCATCTTAAAAGCCCCCCTGCACAGCTGCAATAGACACATATAGGTTGAGGACAGAGCCTGCCACCAAGATACAATCCCCCCAATGAACATTCATTATCCACAGTTTTGAATGGCCAAAAAGGATGATGTAGAGTACACAAACGGCGAAATTCAGTTCTCAGTAGGGATGCACTGTCATTCAGTATGAACCTTTTCTCTTTCCACCTTATGTTGTAAACAGCAGAAACTGTTAACTGCAAAACCAAAGTCACAACCAAGTAGCATGTGATGAAGCTACTACAATAGCATGTCATTTGGGGGGGTGGAAGTCTGATGAACTTGCCGGGTTCGACCCCCCGAGCTCCGCTCGTCCTACCTGCTTCCCTGGCTCGACTTGTGTTCTCCAGAGCCGAGCTGGGGAAGCGATTTCCGGGTTCCCTCCAGAGCACTTTTAATGTAGAAAATGACGTAAGATATGTTAAAAATGGCTGCGATTTGCACAAGTTACGCAAATTGCAACCGCTTTTAACATATCTCACGCCATTTTCTACGTAAAAAGTGCTCTGGAGGGAACCTTGGCAGGCGCAGCAGCAGTGCTCGCTGAGCACACTGCGAGTCCCTACTGTGTTTTATTATTGCTGCTGTTGATTTTTATTGTTATTTTTGGATTGGTGCTTTAGCTTATCTTTGTTAATGTTTTGATGTATTTATTTATTTATTATATTTATTATATTTATGAATCGCCCATCCCATCAGGCCAGACATCTGGCCACTCTGAGCAATGTACAGTCCAATAAAATACAGGGGGGAGGGGAACACACACACACACACACAGTATAAAACACAATTAAAAACAGTACAAAACTTAAAAATCTTAAAAATCCTAACCCACCCCATATTCCCACCTGAAAAGCCACATTTTTAATGCCCGGCAGAAACTTATCAAGGAAGGGGCATGGCGAAGGTAATTGGGGAGAGAGTTCCATAAATTGGGGGCTGCCACAGAAAAGGCCCTCCTCCTAGTCCCCACCAGCCTGGTTTCTCTGGCTGATGGAACAGGGAGAAGGCCATCTGTGTGGCAGATCTTGTTGAGTGGCCTACATGATGTTGCTGGAGGTGCTCCTTCAAACTGGACCGGAGCCGTACAGGGTTTTAAAGGTCAACGCCAACACCTTGAATTCGACTTGACAAACAACTGGTAGCCAGTGCAACTCTTTGAGCACTGGAGTTGTACCAGCTGCAACTTCCGAACCGTCTTCCAGGGTAACCCCACATAGAGCGCATTACAGTAGTCTAGGCGAGAGGCGACCAAGGCATGAACCACTGATGGGAGCAGATGACTAGGAAGGTAGGGGCGCAACTGCCGCATCAGACAGAGCTGATACAGCGCCGCCTGGCTCACAGCTGACACTTGAGCCTCCATGGACAGCTGGGAGTCTAGAATGATTCCCAAGCTGCGGACCTGGTCCTTCAGGGGGAAATGTGCCCCATTCAGCACCAGGTCAACATCCCCTAACCTTCCCTTGTCTCCCACCAGAAGTACCTCGGTCTTGTCAGGGTTCAGCTTCAGCATGTTCCTTCCCACCCACTGCCTCCAGGCACTTGGACAGGGTTTCAACAGCCAACCTTGGTGAGGACTTGAAGGAGAGGTAGAGCTGCGTGTCATCCGCATATTGATGACAGCGCACGCCAAACCTCCTGATGATAGCTCCCAGTGGCTTTCGGTAGATGTTAAATAACATCGGGGAGAGGATGGAACCCTGCGGCACCCCACAAGTGAGTGGTCGAGGGTCCGAAGCCTCCTCCCCAAGAACTACCCTCTGGTACCTTCCAGAGAGGAAGGACCAGAACCACTGCAATACAGTGCCTCCCATGCCCAACCCCTCCAGGCGGTCCAGGAGGATACCATGGTCAACAGTATCAAAAGCCGCTGAGAGATCAAGGAGGACTAGAAAAGAGCATTTGCCCCTATCCAAAGCCCTCCTCATATCATCCACCAAGGCAACCAAGGCCATTTCCATCCCATGTCCAGGCCTGAAGCCCGACTGGGCTTCATGGATCTAAATAATCAGCTTCATCCAAGTGTGCCTTCAACTGAGCCCCCACCACTCGCTCAATCAGCTTGCCCAGAAATGGCAAATTGGAGACTGGGCGAAAGTTGTTCAAATCTTGGGGATCTAAGGAGGGCTTCTTTAGAAGCGGTCTTATTACTGCCTCCTTAAGGGCTGATGGCATCATTCCCTCCTCAAGGGAGGCATTCACTACCGCCCTGATCTCCCCACCCAGTATCTCCCTGCAGCTCATAATAAGCCAGGATGGGCAAGGATCAAGCAAGCAGGTGGTCAGCTTAACAGAAGAAAGCACCTTGTTTGTTTTGGGGGTTTTGTACATTGCTCTGAATTTGCCTATGGCATAGGAAGGCAGGATATAGGTACCAATATAAATAAATAATAGAAACAGAGTTAGCAGCAACTGTAGCAGCAGCTTCCATGTATAAACCATAATAAAGCATTCTTTTAAAAAAAACTATGCTGTAGGACAGAATTTCACCTCTTTCTCCATAGTTAGCAGTTTGCCATTTGTGTAAATAGCCCATTGAAACGTACACAGCTGCACACAAAATAAGACCGATTCAGCAAAATGGTCAACGGCTGGACTTACAGGGCCAGTGTGTAATAATATCTAGGTCAGGGTTTCTTAAATCCAGCTGCAGTGGCCACATGCAGCCGCTAGACACTGTTGGTGTAGTCACTGTGGCGCTGCTTTACTTCATTGACTTGCACACGATAGGACCGTGCTGCGGCCACCAGGTAGGGATGGGTGGGTGAATCAGTCTATTTCTGGTCTGTATCAGTTTCACATGCATTCAATCAAAAGTCCATTCCATCCAATTTCTGCATCAATCTTCTACTTTTTTTTTAATGCATGAAAATTCACATTTCTTTTCATATGCAATTTCCCCCTAATATATGCATTTTGTACTCAATCTTCCCTAATAGATTCATTTTTGTATGCAGCTTTCCCCAATACATGCATTTTTGTACACAATTCTTACACCAGAAACTGCATTACAATATTTGGAGAAGTGAACAAATATTTGGAGAAGTGTACAATTCCCACCTGCATAGTATTCCAGGAAATTAGAATTGAGTCAGGTCTCTTAAATGTGGACTGCAGTTGAGGTTGGTGGCTCCAACGTCAGTGGGGTGGTGTATGCACTCTGGGTTTCTTTCAGTCTGACTGTTAAAGGAGCTATCCATGGTGCTGAACCTAAAAAAAAAAATTTGGGATGTGGATAAGCACCATGGATAGCTCCTTAAAAGTTCAGACTAAAACCCAGAGTGGATACACTGCCCCACTGACATTGGAGCCATGCCACCATCCTCCACCGGCGGGCTGAGCACAATTCTTCCCCGTTCCCTACCACCAGGTGTATTCTGTGGCTTTTTCACCTGCAGGCACAGCTAAAGACCAGTTTGAGAACTACCTAACCAGGCCATATTGAGCTGCTAAACACATTCTCATAGAAGGACCAAGTGCTGCGCCAAAGTATGAGCAGTGTCATGATTCACACAGTAAGGTGGTAACAAGGCTTTCAAGTTTTACTATTGTTTGTGACAGATTAGCACAGAGGAAGTCAAGCAGAGGCTATTTTTTTTTTTCCTTTTCTTGAATGGGGTTCCTACTACACACTAGCAGTTTACATGATAACCCTTCTTTGCAAGATGGGTTGCATTTCTGAATTAAAGTTAAAGGTTGCATTTCAGCTGGCTCAAGATCTTTTGGTAAAGTTTAATGTGTTTTACAAGTTGAATTTAGACAGAAGTAAGCAAGCACCACTATGTTCAGTGAAGCTTACTCCCAGGTAACTATGCATAGGGCTGCATTAATGTGAGATTTTATTTGTGGTTTGTTTGTTTGTTTTTGATGTCTTTGTTTTATGGTGGAGTTTTTAACCAGAGTGTTAGCTCCTTTTGAGTATTAAAAAAAAAATGGAAAAGCAGGATATCTGGGGTGCGACCATTGATTTTTCTTTGGGGGACATGGAGATGGGAACTGTCATAATGACCCTGCACTTCAAAATTTAGCACTACACTGCTGAACAACATGTTGAGGTGGCATTCTGTTAGCTACAGTCCTGGTCAGCATTATAACGGAAGTCTATGAACACAAGGCCCTTCTGTATTCAAGAGAGCCACTCAGCAGCCACTAGAAAACACTCAGTGGTCACTTAGGACCACTTAAGTAGCTAATGAATGGCTTCCTAGTGGCAGTTGTTTACAGGCAGGCAATTCACATACTTATCACCCTATAGTTATGATAAATAATATCACAGGGCATAGCTGATACTTTGCCGTCTGAAAGTACCCTCAGCTTCTGAACAGAAAGCACCTAAAATGACAATTACAAAACACCCTAGAGTTCCCTCTTCATAGGATACAGAAGACTCAGGTAATTCAAATTAGCAAATGTCTAATAAAGGAAAATAACAAGGACTTTGCACCTGTTCAAAATGAACATGGCTTCCCTTTGATGTGTAGGGATGTGCGGATCAGCAAAACTTGAGCTTGTCAAGGTTCTCCAATGTCCCCTCAGAGCTCATTCTGACTTGTGACCATATCAGATTGCTGGCTTTGTGGGTTTTTTCTTACCAAAAATATGTGCATATTTTTGTGCACGTTTTTTTCCAAATGTATACACCAATTGTGTGCATTCTTGAAATGTAAACACCAGAGTGTTATAGTACCTTCAAGCCAGAGACCTTCTAGCTGTGAATCCTACAAGACCTGGTCTCTGATCCTCTCTCTGGCGCATGGGCCATGACTGACTGATTGACTGACTCCAGCTACAAGGGCTGCTGCTCCTGCTGCTGAATGTGCCTAGACACTATCTAGCTATGCGTCCTACAAGACCTGGTCTCTGTTCCTCTCTCTGGCTCATTTCCACCTGGCCTGGGAGTGAGGGCCCTGAGTGAGCCCAGCTACAAAGGCTACTCCTGCTGTGGCAGAAAGTGCCTAGAGACCATCAGGGTGGGGGTTTGTTTAGGTTTCATGGCTGGGGTAAAATTTAGCTTTAGATGGGATGTATTTCCCCCCCGGCTATTTAGATTACTTTTTTTTTTTTTTTGCGCATTTCTCTTTTGTTAGAACTTAGTATGAATTATTATTGGAACGTTTAAATTTTAGTGTATATTTATTGTGAGATGTTTAGACTATTTGTATGACTATATCAATTTTGTTATGACTTGTAATTGTTAAAGAATTATCTGAAATGTTGCTATATTTTATTAGGGAATTCTTTCTGATGTTGCAGTAGGCCGCTTTGAGTGTGGTTTTACCATGGAAAAGCAGCATACAAATAAATTGATGATGATAATGACAAACAAATTTATTATGGTATAAGCATAAACTTTTTGAACTAGAGTCCACTTCATCAGATGCAATGACGTTAGCCCAGGGGTCGGGCAACTTCAGGAAGTCCGGAGGCCATTTTGGATGGAGGTGTTGGCCAAATAACGGCTACAGAATGCTTGAAGACAAGCTAAATTTAGCCATTGTAGCATTCCATAGCAGTTTGGCCGCAGACCATGAATATTTTTGCTACTGTGAATTTTGGTGATGCAATGGCAGGGGGGGGAGTGCACCAGGGGGCAGTGGGGGCCACATGCAGCCCACAGCCCATGTTTGCCGAACCCTGCTTTAGCCCATAGCAACACCCCCCTGATGTCATCTGGCCCACAGTGGACCTGGTGGGGGGCAATTTGGCCCCCACCATACAACAGTTCTGCAGTCCTTTGGTAAGTTCTGCAGTCCTTCGAAATCTTCAGTAAGAAAGTGGTCTCTAGTCTAAAGTACCACAATATTTTTTTATGCTTTCTCAGGAGGGGAAGGTCAGATCACAGAGCTGACAGTTCATTTGCACTTCAAGCTGAGATTATAGTGATAAGAAAAGATGTTTTGAGAGACTGAAGCAGCAGGTCACAACAAGGAGCCACTGGTTTGAAAAGTTTCCCCATGAGCTGTGTAAGGCCTCAAGCAGGGGTGGGCAAACTTTTTGAAGCTGGGAGCTGTATTCACTTGGGGGGAAGTGGACAGGGCCCACATACCGTTGATGGGCAGGGCTGGAGCCAGTTGTGGGCAGGGCCAAAACAAAGATGAGCAGAACCAAAGCCAATGGCAGAAGGGAACACCACTTCTCTCTCTCTCTCTTTCTCTCTCTCTTTCTGACACCTCCTTTTCTCTCTCTCGGTGCCACCTCTTCTCTCTTACATTCTCTCTTTTTCTCTCTTCCTGCCTCTTGTCAATTTATTCTCTCTCTCTCTCTCTCTCTCTCTCTCTCTCTCTCACACACACACACACACACCACACACACTGTCCATTCACATAAGCACAGTCCATTCATCCATTCTCTTTCTTTCACATACCTAGCCACACACACACACACACACACACACACATTGAAAACTGTTATACATGACTACTTCAAAGCTGAGAGCTAACTCCTATTGGTGGCACAGGCTGGCACACAGAGATAAATGCTCACTAAAAGCAGGTCTTTTCCATAATCACCCCCTATGCCTCCACCACAGTATCGCAAGATCACCCAAACTGTGCTGTCTCTAGCTGTCTTCAGGTGTTCAGTAATTGTAAGCATGGAGAGGAATGAGACAGGGTTCCCCATCGCATAGTGTCTTCGGGTGAACAGTTACATTTTCTCTTCAGAACTTTCCAGTAAACACAGGAAGGTTGCAGGTGGAGCGGGCAGGACGCATCCCCATTCCCCTCCACTCTTACAATTACTGAACGCCTGAATAGGACTTCTTTCAGCTCAGTTTCCAGTGCTCACTGCAGCTGTGCTGGGATGCCCAACTGTAGAACACACCAATAGACACTCTACCTGGAGCACTCTGTGGTCGACCCTCCAAGCATGGCTGCCAGAGTGTGTGCTAGAAGATGCTTTGGTATCCGTGCTCAAAGGGCTGACCACAGAGCATGTCTGGTATAGCATCACTTTTAGGCCCTGGGGAAAGCCAGACAAATGCAGTGCTGCCACCAAGGCACTAATTTTGATGGCTGGGGAACTTGATGTTAGCAGCAGGTAAGGAAAAATTCAGCAGAAGGGGAAATTCAGGGGGCAGCTAGGATACTAGCAGGAGACAGGGGAGACCCCCTGAGTACCACATGTGGCCCACAGGCTGCCTTCATGTGGACTAGAGGGAGGTTCTGTGCAGGTGTCGGGGCTCTTGCAGAGATGTACAGATTAACATGCTCCTTTCAAATAAGTTTAGTAAAGGGACACAATGCAGTGGCCCCCTACTGTAGGTCAGTAAGTAGTGACTGCTAAGACACCGATTCAGCCTGTGACTTGTCATGCTGGAAGGCAGCACATTTAATTCATATTTAAATGTCATTGGTCATTTTATTTTTTAAAACCAAAATGTAACAACATTTTCAGAGTGTAGAAGTGATAGAATGTGATCTACTGAGAGACAGTGCAGTGCAGTGGTTAAAATGTTGGACTTACCCCTGCACAGACAATGGGCCACTCAGTGTCACTCAGCCTAACCTACCCTGCAAGGATGTTTTGATGATAAAGGAGGGGTTACATATACCACCTTGAGCTTCTTGTAAGGAAGTCTGGATAAAAACATTATCAATATTATCTTACAGCCATTGGGGTCAAAAATAAAGTTGTGCTCCTGAAGCATAACCCAAGTTGCCATTTCTATTTGTTACAGTTTAATGTGGGAAACAATGGCTTTCGAACCGTTGTTTCAAATTTTAATCAGGGCAATCAGGTGGCTAAAATAATCACTGCAATGCATGGGAGGGCAAAAGCTCATCACTCATGTTACAATACTTTCATACCCTCGCTAGCCTCAGCTCATTCTCAGCTTTAGCCTTCCTGACACTATTCCTGCAATTCTGTGCTACCTGCCTGTACTCTTCCCTTCCCTTGGCCTTCCTTCCACTTCCTGTATGTGCCCTTTTTTTTTGTTTTCAGGTCAACTCTGACCTTTTTGTGAAGCCACATTGGCTTCTTCGGTTGCCCTTTGCCTTTTTTCCTTGTGGGAATTGTTTGTAATTAAATTTCCTATTTTAAAAATTCCCACCCATCTTGGACTCCTTTTCTCATTAGAGACACTTGCCATGGGACCTTACTTATCATTGCTCTGAGTTTATTAAAATCCATGGTATGTGTTTGGCTACACTCAGCTTTTGCATCCTTTAGAATCAAGAACTCAAGTATAACATGGTCACTTTCCTCCAGAGTTCCCGTAACTGCTATTTTATCCACTAATTCATCTCTGTTGGTTAGAATCAAGTCAAGGATAGCCAATCCTCTAGTTCCTTCCTCCACTTTCTGTAGGAGAAAGTTATCAGCAACACAAGTCAGGAATTTCTTGAAGGGGGCATGTTTGGCAAAATGTGTCTCCCAACAGATATCAAGGAAATTGAAGTCCCCCACCACTAATACATCATGCCTCCTTGAAACCTTGGCAATTTGCTTTTCAAAAGTTTCATCCTCATCTTCTCTTTGATTGGGTGGTCGGTAGTAGACTCCAACCACCATGTTCATTTTATTCTTTGCCCCATTTATTTTAATCCAGATGCATATTAAAAGACAGAGGAAAAAAATGGTGGTTCAACTATGCAATGATGACGGCAAAATGATAACCGATGACAAAGAAAAGGCAGAAGTGTTCACAGGGATGTTGAAGAGTCCTTGGTCTCGAGTCATGAGTCGAGTCACGAGTCTTTGGACCCGAGTCTCGAGTCCGAGTCCTTGGTCCAAAATGGTGACTCACGAGTCACGAGTCACTCCCAAAGCTGACTCCACGAGTTCCTATTAAAATCAATGGGTTTTTTCCCCAACTAAATAAGGCTACTTCAGATGTGTGGCTTAAATAAATTCTAGGCACAAGTGTGCCTTTTTATTTCAAAACTCTGCAACTGATTTTGACAAGAACAGACCAGGCAGACAAACCCAAAATAAAAATAACCAGGCAGGCAGAGGAGGCAGGGGACCCCAAAGCAGGCAGGCAGAGGCGTTTGTCTTGGACAATTCAAACTGTGGAACTGGTTAAGAAGAGACCAGGCAGGCAGAGGAGGCTGGGAACCCCAAACAGGCAGGCAGAGGCAGCCAAACCCAAAATGTCTGAAAGGTTGCATTGTAGGGAAATGATTTAAAAAAATAAAATCTTCGCCGGCAATCGCACTTCTCTCCACTCCTAATGCCACAGACCAGGGATGCTGAAGAGTCCTTGATCTCGAGTCCTGAGTCGAGTCTCAAGTCCCATTAAAAATATTGGGACTCGAGTCCGAGTCGAGTCAGAGGGGGGACTCAGTCCGACTCACGAATCGAGTCCTGGAGTCCGAGTCCCCATCCCTGAGTGTTCAATACCTACTTTCGCTCGGTCTTCTCCCGAAGGAGAGTCTATGTCCCCCCTGGTAAACCTGAAGTACAAGCTGAAGGGGTAGGATCGCAGTTTAAGATTAATAGGCAAATGGTCAGGGAACACCTGATGTGGCTGCAAAAAAGGCAAATGCTATTTGGGGCTGCATTAATATATATATATATATATATATATATATATATATATATATATATAAAATTATATTTATACCCCACCTTATTCCTCCAAGGAACCTAAGGCGGCTTACATAATCCTCCTCCTCCTCTCCATTTTATACTCAAAACAACCCTGTGAGGTTTGCGTGAAGTAGTAGTCCCCCTCTACTCAGCACTGGTTAGGCCTCATCTTGAGTACTGCGTCCAGTTCTGGGCACCACACTTTAAGAAGGATGTAGACAAACTGGAAAGGGTTCAGAGGAGGGCAACAAAGATGATCAGGGTATTGGAAACTGAAAGAACTGGGCATGTTTAGCCTTCAAAAGAGGAGACTGAGGGGAGATATGATAGGCTAGCACTCTTCCAGTACTTGAAGGGTTGTCACAAAGAGGAGGGCCAGGATCTCTTCTCGATCATCCCAGTTTGCAGGACATGGAATAATGGGCTCAAGTTGCAGGAAGCCAGATTCCCCCTGGACATCAGGAAAAAATTCCTGACTGTTAAAGCAATATGCCAATGGAACGAACTACCTAGGAAGGTGGTGGGCTCTCCCACACTGGAGGCATTCAAGCTGGACAGCTATCTGTCAGGGACACTTTGACTTGGATTCCTACATTGAGCAGGGAGTTGGACTCGATGGCCTTATAGGCTCCTTCCAACTCTACTATTCTATGATTGATTATTTTATTTTTTTAAGGGAATAATTGCATTTTCTGTAGAAAAAAATATTACAGATTCTACTGGGTGAAAAAGTTCATGGTTTTGTGTTTCCCAGCTCATGCTAAATGCAGCTTCTATCTTGATTATAGGAAGGGAACCAGACAGAGTCATTTTATCCCACAGCTCTAGTCTAAGACTGGACTATTAACTTGCTTTTCTGTCACCATGGCAACATATTTTGCAAGAGTGTTTGACCAGAGGAAGTAAGAGTGTTTCACTCTAGTCTTTTCTCTCTCCCCCCCCCCCAGTTTTTAGCCAAATAACCTAATATTTGCAAGCTTTAGATTTGTCCAACTGTAGGAGTCTGCCTATTGGGCTTGGATGCTAAAATGCATATTTGGAAGCATGTTCCATTGACATGATGACCACAATCCAACACATTGTTAGGCAAACAAGTCCATTCATGTCAACAGTCTAAGTGCACACAATTCTATGCCAGATTGTCAGATATTGTGGCCAGTTTGTTTGTTTAGGATTGGATTGGGCTGTCAATCAAATTACATTCATGACCATACCAATACAGGGAGGGACACCATTTTCTGCAGAGAGAAAGCAGAAGGGTCATTTTTAATTTTGGCTAAGAATTACACTCATATGCACTGTTGACAGATGTTTTTCTATGCCCCATTTCAGGAATTGTCAGTAATGCACTTCACCTCAGTAAAAGGAACATCATCATCACTGTTTTGGAACAATTTTTTTGAGGAGTCTTGATGCCTTATATGAAAGCTAAAAAGTACACATCCAATTTGTAAAGCTACTGGTGCCAGATAATATCTTCCACTTGCAAGGGAGGATTTCCAAATGGCAAAATGAGTATAATCTTTATCTAGCTTCAGAAAGTATTACCATTATCATGCAAAAGCAATTAATAATACTAATTACTAGCACTGAATTATTGGGGGTTCTTTTTTGTTACATTAATAGAGAGATCCTAGACAGGTTTACTCAGAAGTAAGTGACTTCAGCAGGGCCTACGTCCAGGTGAGTGGGTATAGGATGGCAGTCTTAAGTGAAGAAATGGGCTGCTTATATATAATTTTATTCAACAAAGTGTTGGAACACTTGGAAATATGCTAATTATAAAGAGGACTTACAAAAATGTGCAAATCCATCTAAATATTAATTAAAAGTTATGCTGGGAAAGAGTGGTTTTCCACTTTGAACAATACTCTGTGAAAGTTCTCATTGTGGTGGAAAATAGGTTCCAGCCCAACAGTTTGACTGAAACATTGTTCTCCGTTGTGGAATATTTTATAAAATTCATATTCACTGTAGGTATTCTCAGTCATTTGCTTTGGTTTGAATTCAGCCTCTGTTTGACCTTTCATATTGAGCTCTTAGAATTCTGCCTTCTGTCCCATAACCCTTAACCTGTCCCATAATCTGGCCTTCAAATGTTTAATAATAAAAGAATAATATTTCCATAGCTACTAGACTGAGGAAAATACATGGATTAAGAGCAAGAACATACATTATCTGGCATTAGTAACATAGCAGACACACATTACCGAGTATGTTGCAGTCATGTTTCCAGAGTAAGATGCAATATTATATCCCCATAGTGAATTTACATCTTATACTATCAGGAAACATAAGGAAAAGTATAAGTCAAACACTGGATTTCTATCCAAGGTTCAGAGAGAAAACCTGATAAGACTAACTTGGAACTCTAGTATCTACAGAAATGTCAACAGATGGAATGAAATACTACAGGTGCGGACTATGCACTGTGATAACTCCCTTTGGCCCAAGTCTTGATACAGCTCAACAGAGCTGTCAACATGAATGGGCAAATTGATCTATTTCTAATCCTTGGCACTTTCATATGTGTTCATCCATACATACATCCCATTTCTGGATCAATCTGTGATTTTTTTTCACACACACAAAAACATATTTAAATGCATAATTTAAACATAATTTCTCTCAAAATATGCAATATTTTAAACATATTTTCCCTCAAAAATATGCATATGGATTTCCACTCAAAATAAACATTTCTAAATACATTTTGAGACACATTTTGAGCTGAGGACTGTGTCATGCGGTTTGGAGAAGTGTGAAATGTGACAGATAGTTAAGTTACAATTTTTGCATATTAGTCCGAGAGGTGCAGATCAAGTCAGTTTGTATCAGAATTCACCAAGTTCACATTCCTGAACCATCCTTAGCTGGCAAACTCATTTCAAAAGCTCTAACTGAAAAGGGAGGTTCAGCCAGGAATGACTCATACATCCACTACCTAGAACACCACAAAATGTCATTCAGTTTAAACCCATATGTTCCCCCTCCAGACAATGAGATGAGTTACTGTAGATTTTCTTATCTCTATGTCCCCAACATAATGCAGAAGTTCCCAGCTTCAAGTAAAGATGTGTGAGAATTTCGTTTCCATTTGTTAAGCATCAGAATTTGCCCTGTTCACACCCCCAAGTGCAAACATGAGCATGTTTTAGGGGCATATATTCCTGAGCTTGCCATCATGTTTGGAAAATACATTCATTAGGAAAATGTGCCCTTTTAAAAATGTGTATGTGGGGTATGTATTTTCACACTTCAGTCAATCGGGGAGCACACATTTGGGGGAGCGCTCTAAAAAATGTGCACCCAAATGTGCACTTTTGCCATCCAAATGTGCACTTTTCCCCATCCAAGAGTGCACTTTTCCCCATCTAAATGTGCACTTTTTCCCATCCAAAAGTGTGCTTTTTCCCATTCAAACAACAACAAGGCTCATATCTGGGAATGGGAACAATGTGGACCAACCTTCAAGGTGTAACTCGAAGAACCTCAATGAGATTGAGCCTTGCTGCTTCTCCCATCCCTAGCTTCGATCCCTGGCATCTCTAGGTAGGGCTGGAAAAACTCCTGTCTGAAACCAAGGAGAGCTGCTGCCAGTCAATGTCAACAATATCGGGCTAGATGGACCTATTGTTTGACTCAGTATAAGGCAGCTTTCTATGCTCCTAACATTCACAGGTCCTGGAAGCTCACAGGGCAATTGTTTGGGGGAAGAAATTGAACTAACTCTCTCTCTCTCTCTCTCTCTCTCTCTTTCTCATTAAAAGCTTATACATATCTTCTGCATATTTAGGGAGCCCTCCAAGTATTTAGAAACTGCTACCATATATATATATATATATATATATATAGGTGTTCTCATTTTGCTTCTTCCAAACTGAGAGGCACTCAACCAACTGAGTTCAGTATTAAAGGGAATGGTGATGTTTATTTTGCTAAATAATTTTAAATGTGTACATCATTTTAACAGTGTATCACCCTGACATTCTGGGATATGTCAAGATTCACATAAAGCCAAATAAAATATCCTCCACCCTGCTTCATAATTTGACAAGACCCAAACACATCCTACACACAGCAGCTGAATGCACTTTCATTACAGTTATTCAGTATGCTGAAAAATGAGTTCACCAGCATCAGAATATTCTTGAAAGACTCATTTAGGCAATCAAAACACAAGAATGAAGAACATGAAACACAGACTAGAACCATAAGGTTGTTCTGCATGATCAAGATGAGGTTGAACAGTGTGTATTAGAGAAAAATGAATATCGCTTGCTTAATTAATAAAGTATTAAATTTAACCATATTGAATTATACAATATTTAAGTGGAATATGAATATTTGATAGTATGGAAGTTTTGGGAACTTCATAAAAATGGGAGTTTAAACATTTGCAGTCTCTGTGGCAAAATTATGTTGATTTTGTTTTTGATCAGTTTTAATTTTTCAGATGAAAACTGGTTTACTTAAGAAGAGCTCCTACTGGATCAGACCAAAGGCTATCTAGTCCAGCATTCTGGTTCCCAGAGTGGCTCACCAGATGTCTATGGGAAGCCAAAAGCAGGACATGAGGGCAATAGCCCTCTCCTGCTGCTGTTCCCCAGTCACTGGTATTTAGAGGAATGCTGCCTCGGATCCTGACAAGAGCATATAGCCATTATTAGTAGCTTTTGATAACATCCTCCTCCATGAATTTGTCTAATCCTGTTTTAAAGCCATCCAATGTGGTGGCTATCACCAACTCTTGTGGTAGCGAATTCCATAGTTTAACTATGTGCTGTGTGAAGAAGGGCTTCCTTTTGTCTTTCCTGGTAGGGATGAGCAAACAAGTGATGTTTGAGCTCACCAAAGTTCTCCAAACATCAGATCACTGCTGATCTAACCTGTCCTTGATCGATGTTCATTTTGCACGCATGGGAAAATGGTACAAAATGAACAGCTATCGAACATGAAAGTTGCGGGGGGGGGGGATACCAAATTTTCGCAGATTTCTGAAGGTGCACAAAATTCCCCCATAGGCTAAAGTGTGGATGATTTTAATATTTGTGCATTTTTGAAATTTGTGCAAAATCAAGTGGGGAAATTTGCACAAATCGGACATGAGCACTTGTTCGAGAATTTGTGAAAATTTTCAGCTGACACATTCTCCTGCTTGTGCTCACATTCAGGATTGCGAACAGGGCATGCTTGTATGTTTTGTGAGCAGAAAAGAAATTCTTGTACATCCGTAGGACTCCTGAGTCTCCCACCATTCATCTTCATAGGATGACCCCAGGTTCAAGTATTATGAGGGAGGGAGCAAACCTTCTCCTTATCCAGTTTCTCCACACCATGTATAATAATGAGACAAACTCTATCATCATGACTCCCCTCCCCAAGCTCACTTTTCCCCTAAAATAAAGAGCCCCAGATGTTGGAACCTTTCCTAATGGGCGAGTTCATGCAGCACCCTGACTTTTTGCTTGCCCTTTTCTGCACCTTCTCAAGCTCAACAATTTCCTTTTTGAGATGCTGTGACTTGGCATGTACACAGTATCCCACACTCTTCATTATCCCCGCTATGTTCCTTGACTTCTCTCTCAGCTGGCCTCTCCTGTCTGCCTACCAGGTGATCAACTGAATCATAGAATCAAAGAAAAGTAGAGTTGGAAGAGGCCTACAAGGCCATCGAGTCCAACTGGAAGCCTTCTAGGCTGCTGCCTGCAGCAACACTGGTCATTGGCCATTATCAGCCAGCCAACCCATTACATTCTTCCCTCCCCACCTCTTCATTTTCTTTTCTCATTGACTCATTGGCCTGTTTGAATCATAGAATCATAGAAAAGTAGAGTTGGAAGGGGCCTACAAGGCCATTGAGTCCAACCCCCTGCTCAATGTAGGAATCCAGGTCAAAGCATCCCTGACAGATGGCTGTCCAGCTGCATCTTGAATGCCTCCAGAGTGGGAGAGCCCACCACCTCCTTAGGTAGTTGGTTCCATTGTCTTATTGCTCTAACAGTCAGGAAATTTTTCCTGATGTTTAGGTGGAAGCTGGGTTCCTGTAACTTGAGTCCATTATTCCGTGTCCTGCAAACTGGGATGATCAAGAAGAGATCCTGGCCCTCCTCTTTGTGACAACCCTTCAAGTACTGGAAGAGTGCGATCATATCTCCCCTCAGTCTCCTCTTCTGAAGGCTAAACATGCCCAGTTCTTTCAGTCTCTCCTCATAGGGCCTTGTTTCCAGTCCCTTTATCATCCTTGTTGCCCTCCTCTGAAGGCTGGCCTTGAGTCCCCCCCCCCCGGTTAGGTTCCCCCCCCCAATTATTATTTTTTTATACTTCTGTGAACTTTCGTATTCTCACAAGCCTGCTGATACCTCCCTCTCCTGTGGGGATGATGCCATTTTGGTTATAGAAGGACTGGCATTTGGTGAATGACATCATTATTACTATATCAGATTATACGTGTGTGTGTGTGTGTGTGTGTACGCAAAAAAACAGAATGGTGCACTGAGCAGGGGGTTGGACTCGATGGCCTTGTAGGCCCCTTCCAACTCTACTTTTCTATGATTCTATGATTCTATGTGTGTGTGTGTCAGGGCTTACTTTTGTACTTTTGTTGAAACTTGTACTGAAAGGGGCAAAGACCCTACAGTTAATGGTTTGTGTTAGGTTACTGGCTCTGTTAGGTTTGCTGTGCTTGCAGGACTACAGCTCCATTGTACTCTCCCCATATTATATATGGACACTGATACCTTCAGATTTAAAAGTAGTATCTATCAGCAAATCAATGCTGTGTGCGGTTGCTGTTAATGCACAATTCTCAATCCCAGAGCTCTGGCACTGCAAATGGTGTATTGACAACCAAAACTTTTACCAATGGTAAGAGCTATAAAAACAGTTTTTGACCTATCACAAACATGTTGTTTGTGGAAGGCTTGAGTTTAGTTTTTCTACTATGCATTTGAAATGGTCGGAGAAAACTCCTTTGGTTGGATTAAAATAAATAAGTAAAAAAACAACAACTGGCATGTGCAATGTTAGGCTACATTAGCAGGAGCATTGTCTCATGGTGCAGGAAGTAAAAAGTGGGCTCTGAAATCCAACGTACACTTCAAGTCTGCGCGCAGGTGTATGTGCTGTATGCAGCATGGCATAGCAGTCAGTCACTGACTCACATCTTCCATGCTGTGAAGATGCTTCAGGGTGAACCAGGGACTATGCTTGTCTGCTCATTTATATGTATAAGCCCTGAAGGCACTTACACATGGTGGGGAGGTCACAGGATCTCGAAATGCACTCTCATGACCTACTACAAAGAGGACCTACCCTTTGAACCAAAGTGCAAATTAGACCTTAGAAGTCTAATCAATTGGGCAAGAATGAAGGAACTGGGTGTATTTAGCCTCAGGCAAGGTGATGTTAAATGAGGACAAGTGGACAGCTCTCAAACATTTGACAGGATATCAGAAAGTTGAGGCACAACAATTGTTCAAACTGAATCTAGGATAAGAAGGAATAGGGTTACATTCCAGGAAGGCAGATTCAATTTAACATTCAGGTGTTCAAACATTAGGGCCAGAGAATGGTCCAAGGACAAATAAGAGCTGTTAGAGCCAAGCAAGGTTCGCCTCAGTCTGGGCCTGGACAGAAAACACCCTCATGTCAGCCATTCTGAGCTTTCCAAAGGTACAGTGGTATACGTGTAATAATTCTTTAAAAATTGCCAGTCATAGGTCCACTTCAAATGCTGTTGCTAGCTTAGTATGTGTAATGGAACAGGCTGCCAATAAAGATGGACGAACCATGCAGTTTCAGGAGAAGGGAGTTGTTTGGGTTTTTTTGCTTACTACCAGTTAACATTAGGATTTTGCTCAGGAGATATGTTTGGATCAACAAAACTCCACCTTATCGCTTTGCCCTTTGTCACATGAGAAATGTTCATGTTTATAACACTTCTTTTTAAGTCACTTTCATGGGCATTTTCCAATTCTCTCCCTGCCACATTTCTTCCTCTGCACACATAACTGTATACACACATCATAAAAACACAATTATTACTATATTTTACTCACACACTACACTAGTGTGATATCTGTACAAGTGCCAGGCAAAAGGAGGGTTCTATAGACTAGGCCAACGTTCCCCAACCTGGTGCCCTCCAGATGTTTTGGGCCTCAACTCTTATCAGCCCCAATCAGCATGGCCAACGGTCAAGAATGCTGGACACTGTAGTCCAAAACATCTGGAGGGCACCAGGTTGGAGAAAGCTAGTGCAGACATACTGATGTAGCTGGACCAATGGCCTGACTCAGTATAAAGCAGCTCTCTGTGTTCCAGAGCTCTTCCAAAGGCTTCTGTTTACAGTTCAGTGCTAACATTTGTTTTGACCATGACAGTGGTCAAAACACAATAATCCTGTGCAGGCGCTCAGCCTGCACATGTGAGTAGGGGGCCTTTTACTCACATTCAATTTGAACATGAGTAGAAGCCCCTTCAGACCTTGCTGCTCAATATGGCAAGGGCAGGGATGGGGAAGGAGGGCGGGGCAAGGGTGTGCAGGAATTTGTGGACAGACAGTGCATGCATGCAAGCCCTCACTACCACTACCCTTTTTAGCTGAATGACTATACAGGGCTAGTGAGGCTTAAGAGATAGCAGCGAAACCCAGAGCTGTTTTCCCACAGATGGCAGCTTTAACTATTATAGGGGTGTCATCAGCACAAGCATCACACACACACACACACACACACACACGCTTCAAGAAGCTATTTTAAAGCAGTTAACATGATGTTTTAATTGTTCCCTCAAGCCCAGAAGTTCAAGAAGTTCAAGATAAAGTTACACTTTATCTGCATGTCTGATAGCCCAATCTAATGAAACCACCTCTAGGCTTTCCCTGCGGCCCAAAATGTGGTCCTTCCTAGTGGGTGAACTGCCACAATAACTCCCTGCATCTGTATTTGGTTTTTATTGATACAGGCATGTTTATAGCATCAGAAGTACGATGACTGCATTGCTCTATAAATGCTGGGCACTGAGATACAGACCTAAAAATCCAGTTGGTCACAGAGAGTGGTCCGAGGCCAAATGAGGGCTATTATGCTGTTAGAGCTAAGCAGGGCTCACCTCAATCTGGGCCTGGATGGAAAATGCCCTCATGTCAGCCATTCTGAGCTTCACAAAGGTACAGTGGTGTCGTGTAGTAATTATACAAATAAAAAAAACCAGTCTTTGGTCCTGTACAAATGCTTGTTAGACCCTGTGAGATTCCCCCATGTGAGAGTGTAGAGAGAATGTAGGGCCATGGTCTCTTATGACCATCTGGGATCTCATGCAGGTCATCATCATCATCAGGCGATCACTCGTGACCGAGTAAGATTGTCTTCCAGGATAAAAGGAGGAAATTCTAAAGAGGATTGTGTAGACTCTAGCGATGGGTCCATAAGTGACTGTGGAGGCCAATTCTAGATCCACACAGCTTCCCACAGTGAGGACACAGGTTACCAGATGGAAGATAGTCCTGTAAAGGATTCGTTTGACGTGCTTTTCACTTAGCATGTTTCTCCCTTTCACCTTGCACTCGGGCTTCTTCAAAGTCCATGGAACCTTTGTGAAAGGCCAACCTCCATTTAGATCGTTCATGGGCCAGAGCTTCCCAGTTTTTGATGTTTATATTGCATTTTTTTATATTAGCCTTATGAACATCTTTAAACCTCTTATATTGACCACCGATATTCCGCTTTCCATCCTTGAGTTGGGAATAAAATAACTGCTTTGGGAGACGGCAGTCAGGCATTTGAACAACATGAGCGGTCCACTGAAGTTGGCGTTGAAGGATCATTTTTTCAACGTTAGTAGTCTTTGCTTCTTCCAGTACACTGACATTTGTTCGCCTATCTTCCCAAGTAATTCGCAGGATTTTCCGGAGGCAACGTTGATGAAATCTTTCAAGGAGGTGGAACTGACGTTTATAGATACAGTAATACCCCGGATTACGAGTAACCCGGTTTACGAGTTTCTCGTAAGACGAGGAAAAATTTGGAATAAATTTACATTTGAAAGATGAGCAAGTCTCGCAACACGAGCCACTGCTGCCGCATGTGGCTCCTGTTGCAAAATGTCTTTCAAATTTAAATTTATGCTAGCAACGCGAGGCGCCGGCTGAGCGAGCGGCCGCCGCCTTGCGCTGCTACGCCAGCCGGCCAAGCGAGTGGCCAGGAGGTGGGGGCATCCCTGGAGGCAAGGCAAGGCCGGGCTTGGCTGCCGCCTCGCGCTGCTGCTCCGGCCAGCCGAGTAGCCAGGAGGTGGGGACTTCCGTGGAGGCGTGGCGCGGCGCAGCCGGGCTCGGCCGCTGCCTCGCGCTGCTGCGCTGGCTGGCCAAGTAGCCAGGAGGTGGGGACTGGGGACTTCCATGGAGGCAGCGGCCGGGCTCGGCCGCTGCCTCGCGCTGCTGCGCTGGCTGGCCAAGTAGCCAAGAGGTGGGGGCTTCCGTGGAGGTGAAACGCCTCGCGCGCTGCCATGCCTGCTCCCAGGCAGGCTCCCGGGCTCCTGCCGCTTGGTACCTTTGAAAGCGAGCCGCCCGCACCGCCGCCGGTCCTGTTGCGTCAGATCCAGCAGCGGCCACAAGGCAGCGGCTGAGCTCGGCCGCGCCTCCACGGAAGTCCCCACCTCCTGCCTACTCGGCCGGCTGGAGCAGCAGCGTGAGAGCTGTACGGTCTACAGTATCAAAGGCCTTAGCCAAATCGATAAATGCCATATAAAGGGGTTGATTTTGCTGCCGGCATTTTTCTTGGAGCTGACGTGCAGTAAAAATCATGTCTACTGTCCCTCTAGAGGGGCGGAAACCATATTGAGTTTCAGGGAGGATCTCTTCTGAAATAGATAGAAGACGGTTTGCGAGAATCCTAGCAAATATTTTACCTGCAGTAGCTAAGAGAGAAATGCCCCGATAGTTTCCACAGTCTGTTCTATCACGCTTCTTAAAGAGGGTGATAATTATAGCATCCCTGAAGTCTTCTGGGATCTCTTCTCTTATCCAGATTTTTTCGATGAGTTTATGAAGATGTTGTACAAGTTCGGGCGGGGCCCCCTTCTTTAAAGATTTCAGCAGGAATTCCATCTGGTCCACTAGCTTTGTTGTTCTTCATTTGTATAAAACCAATGCCTCTATGTGGGAGTTAGAACTATGGCTTCTGCAACCTGCATCACAGACATTTAGAAAGGGCTGCTGTCACTAAACAAATTGCAGCAGTTTTGGGACCAAACCCACCTACACACACACACACACACACACACACACATATGTGCCAGTTCATACAGCCACCATCTCCACATACTTCCAGCTGTGTTACAAGCCTGCTGGTAGCCCATAAGCTCCCATGTCCTTGAAGGCTGTACATATGGTGGAGAAGACACACGGTCTTGTGATTTGCTTCCACAACCCACTGTATAGGTAATTAGATGAGGGAGCAGAAAAAGGGCAACACCGATATTCAGTGTCTAGACCAAAAAAGCTGACCCTCAAAAGGTGCTAAGAAAATTGTTTAACTATTTACAGAAGCACTCCACATTCTTGCTTGGATTAAGAACATAAGAAGAGCCATGCTGGATCAGACCATGCATCCATCTAGTCCAGCATTCTGTTTACACAGTGGCCAATCAGCCAGCTGTAGGAAACCCACTACAATTAGATGACCACAATAGCATCCTCCCACTCATGTTCCCCAGCAACTGGTGAACATAGGCATACTGCCTCTGATACTGGAGGTAGCATATAGCCATTAGGACTAGTAGCCATTGATAGCCTCCTCCTCCATGAATTTGTCCAATCACCTTTTCCAATCACAATCATCAAAATTGGTGGCCATCACTACATCTTGTGGAAGTGAAGTGAATTCCATAGTTTAACTGTGTGATTCAAGTACTCTTTGCTAGAGACAGGAGTCACTTCTTGTCTCTTCAATAAGGAGTTTCTTTATCTTTGGGGAAAGATCAATTGTAAGAGGGCCAAAAAGCATCTGAACTGGGCTGTAGTCAAATTCTGGAATATTTAGGCTCTAAGGGAACAATTCTATGCAGGTTTAGACAGGAAAAAAGTCCTACAACTTCCATGCTGGCTGGGGAATGCTGGGAGTTGTAGGCCTTTTTTCTGTCTAAACCTGCATAGGAGTGCACCCTAAAACTCTAGACAGTTGCTACACCATGAGGCTTGTCCAAAGTATGATCTTTCTGGACAGTAGCAAATTTTGCTTTCTTCCGTCACACATTTCAAAAATATCTTACTTACTTACAGGTGTGATATTTTCAAATGATGGCTTTACCGATTGTAGAAAGAGCATCTGAGTCACTGGATCTAAATCTGCACCATAAAGAAGAGGAAAGAAATATCCAGTTACATTTTATATAATAACAAAGCTGAGGAAAGGAGCAGAATTGTCTGTTATCCAAATACTAATGAAAGAGATAATAACCCCATTGCACTATCTATTTACTTCAGCAGTTAGTGCAATAGGGTTATTATCTCTTTACACAGGATGAGGTTTCCCTTAGTTTTGTTGGCTGACACCTTTAGGCAGGATACATCCTTATTTCTTTTATGTAACAAATGCATTTTACTATTACTCACTATTTTCTTAGGCTCACTGTTGAAAAGAATGATTAAAGGTGCTATCCTATGCATGTTTAGATAGAAGAAAGTCCTGCAACTCCCAGCATTCCCCAGCCAGCATGGCTGGCTGGGGAATGCTGGGAGTTGTAGGACTTTTTCAGTGGAGGCTGGTGACTCCTGTGTCGGTGGGGCTCCTTATCCATTGCATTTTTTGTTTGAAGTTTATACGGGCTATCCATGGTGGTGAACCTATTGTGGGGATGGAGTACAGCACCATGGATAGCTCCTGTAAAGCGATGGATAAGGATCCCCACTGACACAGGAGTCACCAGCCTTCCCTGACATTTTCTGTCTAAACATGCATAAGATTGCACCCCAAATGAGCAAATGCATTGATGTGCGTATGTAATCAGGAATGATCTCCTATGGAACATCCATAGACACAGAAAATAAGGTCCATTTTTCAAGTTACTTCTGCAGTTCAAATTAGTAATATCTATGTCAAAAACAACAACGACTGGAGACTTCACACTAACATTAATAAGACCTAGTTGGCCTTAAGCAAGCTAGTATCTCTCACATTCTCTCCCCATAAACACACACACACCAACCTGCAATGTGGGGTTAATGATTCTGACCTACTTTTCTGGGTTGTTAAGATTACTGAGACAAGGTTTTTTTTAAAAAAAAAAAAACCAACACCCTTAAATATATATCAAATATACGAACATTAGCCATAACAGTTGTTGATCACTTGCATAGTCTTAATAGAAAAAAGAGGCAGTATCTATAGTATCATAAACATACTAATTATTCCATGTCAGTCAGTTTTTCTTTTCAGATGAGAAAAGTTATATGATGAAGCACTTTGACCAGCATATAAATGTTAAGTATTATCTCTTCCTATAAACCTGGTTCCCTGAGCTCTACAACAAGATCAGCCCACACTCCAGGGTTGAGTATTGTTGAGTGTGGGTTGTTCTTGAACCATGGGTTGTTGCTGAACTGTGGGTTATCGTGTTGTCTGAACCCAGCTGTGCTAACAATCCATGGCTTATTAACCACGAACAACCCATGAAGAGAACCCATGGTTTGTTGTTGGGTTGTGAACTGTGGGTTGTTCACCATGTTTTACTATCTTGGCTGGGTTCACACAATACAATAAGCTATGTTTCAACAACAACCAATGGTTCAAAGACAACCCACACTCAACCTTGAGTGTGGAATCATGTTGTCTGAACCCAGTCTCTAGCTTGCCCAAGAAACAGAACTGCAGGTAGCATTACGTGGTTCTGCAGAGAAATGTGAGCTCAGTTCTCAATTACTGCCATACAATCTTACAAGAAAAGGTAAGCAAGCTGTAACTGGAAGTAGGATGGCCACTTACACATCACCCCAAAAAAGGATAAAAGATGACATGGATTTGCATATGCTAATTTATATATAGATAGATGCAAATTTAGAAATATTTACCATAATTTAAATAGAAATATAGTACTCACTATAGTGGGTAAGGGCACAATCCTATGGCCCTCTGACCTTGCCTGGGGGGCCATAGGAAAGGGCATAGAAGCCTCTGTGACCTCAGAAATCTCATCCAAGGTCACGGCGTGCAGTCTGCCCTCAGAGCACCTGCCCCCCCCCCAGCTTGGAGCTGGCACGGTTCTCTGTGCCAGCAGGGAACTGAAGATAGAAGACCGTCTTCAGTTCCTGTAGGGGGGGCTTCCCAGGGAGAGGGAAGGGAGGAGCAAGGCACCACCGGCTTCCGAGGAATCCAGGTGGTGCCTCAGCCTCTCCTCCTTGGGAGGAGGTGTAACGCATTTAGGTGACCGAAATCGGGTGTCTAGATGTTTTTGAGGGTGAGGGGAGAGTGGCGGCAATCCCTCCCGCCCGTACGCCTCTGAGTTCAGATGGTTATGGGCAGCCTCATTGGATTGCGCTGCCTGACTATGACCCAGTGATGTATGTGCCTGCTTAGTCTGCGATCCAGCTGCTCACTGTAGATGGGAAACTCCAAGGTCCCCCTGCTGGCTGCTGCTCTCCTTTCTTATGGCTCTTTCTCTTTAAACTAGGCTTGGACTGGACAGGCCTTCAAAAAGAAGGTGCCTTCAAAGAGAGGATTGTGCACTGACCGCCGTTCAAAACAGATGACTGCCTGCCCTCTAAAGTTGGACTCGTAGACCTATGAGGGAGGGACAAATCGACTCCCAAGAAGCAGCGCACAGAAAGTACACTTTCGACTTAGAAAGGAACAAAGGAAGTGGCCCTATCCTAAGTCAGGTTAATATTGTTGGTCCGTCTAGCTCTGTATTGCCTGTGCTGACTGGGAGCAGCTTTCCGGGGTCTCTGACGCAGATCTTTCCTGGCCCTACCTGGAGATGCCAGAGATCGAACCTGAGACCTTTTGCATGCAACACGTGTGCTCTGCACAATAGCTACACTTCTTCTGGACCTTCACTCAGTTTAGTCAATGCAGGCCAATGAAACAGTGTCTCCCTGGGCTCAGAACACACTCAGCTGCCCCGTGCCTCCTTGCAGTACACAGTTCCCTGCAGTATACAGGCCCTCTCCATCATAATGCTGGACATTATTTTTGTAATCGTTTATTACAAAAAATAATATCTAGTTTGCAGATTGAAAAGACTAAGTAGGGTGTTATTTGTTTGTTTATTTATTATATTTATACCCCGCCTTTTTTCCTGAAAGGAACCCAAGGCGGTTTACATAATCCTCCTCCTCCTTTCCTTTTTATCCTCACAGCAACCCTGTGAGGTAGGTTAGGCTGAGAGTCCGTGACTGGCCCAAAGCCACCCAGTGAGTTTCATGGCTGAGCGGGGACTCGAACCCGGATCTCCCGAGTCCCAGTCCAACACTCTCACCACTACACCACACTGGCTCTCTCTTGGATGCATATCATCATCATCATCATCATCATCATCATCATCATATGAACCAGAAGGGTGGCATGAGCAGTTAGAGTGCCAAATTAAGCCTGGGGAGACCTGAATTCAAATCCCCACTCAGCCATGGAGCTTACTGGGTCACTCCTTATGTCTCAGCCTAAGTTACCTCCCAGGGTTGTTGTAAGGATAAATACGGGGAACCATCCTGAGCTCTTTGGAGGCAAGATATAATATGTATAAATATTTGAAGCAGCGCCCCGCTAGGCTGCAGAGCAGGGGTGAGGAGGAAGCGGTGGCCCTCCAGATGTTTTGGCGTACAACTCCCATCAGCCCCAGCCAGCATAGCCAATGGTAAGGAAGGCCAGGGGCCATAGCTCAGTGGTAGAACACAGGCTTTGCATGCAGATGATCCCAGGTTTGATCCCTGGCATCTCCAGGTAGGGCAAAAAAGACCACTGCCAGAAATGCTGGCGAGCCACTGCCAGTCAGTGTTGACGGTACTGGGGGAGATGGAGCAAGGGTCTGACTCAGTATATGGCAGCTTCCTATATTCCTATGGAGGGAAGGTGGGAGTTGTATGCCAAAACATCTGGAAGGCCACAAGTTGCCCACTCCTGCTCTAGAGTACCTGTTAGACTTCTTTTAAAATGTTTGGTTAGGGGCTTTTTGTCAAAGCAAGTGGCAGCATCTCTTCTACTCAAGATGGCTTCCATGATAGAGTAATGCTATGAAGTAGATGCTCCATCACTGCTTGCTTCTTAAGTGCACTTGCAGCTAGAGTTGTATATTGCTGTGAACCGTCATTGCTTCGTTTGCATCTAAGCCTTGGTTACTTGCATTTTCCCTCAAATGAACACACTTTGGAACAGTCATTATTACATTATATATATATATATATATATACTGCTTTCCTTCTATACTGTCATGCAATGTCATGTCAGACATGCCTTTATACCAAAGACAAGAGAAACAGATAACAGTGTGACTATTAAGTGTCCAAATGTAAGATAAAGAAGAGAGAAAAATTAGCATTTATATAAGCAATGCAAGAGAGAAAGAGGGAGAGGGGGATAAAGCATTAATTACAGCCAAAGGCCTTGAAGAGTAACACAAAGGCATAGGACACAGCTGCTGCAGTTTAACAAGTCAGCAAAATAATAATATGTATGGGCTTTGGGGTCCAGATTGCTAATTACTTAAACTCCTATTTATGTAGCATGGTTAGCATCTGACCAAAGATAATATAAAGGGAGTTGTTAGGTACTGAATAGATCTGATAACCCGCTGGTTGGGAATATCTGAGTGACAGCTGGGCTCTTTGGAAAAACAGGGCCAAGTTTCAGAAGTAGATGATTTGAAAAATGTCTGCACTGAATCAGCACTGAAACAAAATTTCTGTTGAAATTCAGAGGAGAAAAGTCTATTTTTCTGAAATATAACATTTTGAATTGTTAAAATTGGCAGGGGTAGAACAAGACAGAGGAATCATCTATTGATTGGATAAGTATCAGGGAATGGTATAAACATTGATACCAACATTTGACTTTTAACTTAAATAGTGAAATGGGTTTTTGAGTGAACAGATCACAGCTGACACTTCAAATATGCAGTGCTCTATAATGGTGTCCAACTCACACAATGACAAGTTCTGAACTCACTTAGTACATTCCAACACATGCCTAATTGAGGGATAAGCAGCACTGAGTTCAACAGTTTATTAAAATGCAATCCTATGGGTTGCGCCCTCAATGCTCGTAAGTCCCCGAACTCCTGAGGCTTACAAGCATCTTATGCAGAGTGGGAGCAGAGGAAGAGGCAATCTCATTCTCCGCCTTCCCACACCTCTGCATTTTCACCAGACAGACGTTTTCATCTGTCTAGTTGGGCACTTCGGAGGGGGAGGGAAGGAGGCTGCAGAGGGCACAGGAAAGCTCATCTCCTGGTTTCGTTCCACCCACCGGAATGCCCCCTTTACCCCCTTCTCCAAGGTCAAGTTCTAAACCTTGGAGAGGCAGCTGGCATGTTTCTTTCTGCGCCAGCCGAGGGAGGGGGATTGGAGGACAGATTTCTAGCTCCAAGGTCAGAGCTCTGTTTCCAACCTTGGATCTGGGGACCCCCAGACAATGTTTAGGGGTTCCCTAAATTGTCTGTCTTTCCTTTCTTTTTTTCAAATTTCCAACCAAAGTTTAGTAATGGATAACGGGCATAAAAACCATTTGCTTTTATGTCCATTATTTCTTATTATCTTTGTCACTCACTCTCCTCTACTTATTCCATAAAAGAAAGATGCTGGCAGTCAGCAAGATTATCTCAAGCAGTAGCCCAACATTGCTAAGACAGCAGACTTACTTCAAAGCATTTTGGTAGCAGCTACAGGTGGCTTTTCTTGCTGAGCTGATACATGCCCCTACATGAAACAACATCTCTAAATAAATCAGTGTTTTACCTGCCTAAAACATTCAAGCTGCTCCCTTACCCTGCACCAAGAACTAGTCATTTTCTCCTCAGTTCTGCTTCCTTCACCACATACTCTACCCCCAGTCAAGAACTGATGTGGCAGCAGACACAGAATTCACATACTGTCACATTGACAGCTGCAGCAGTGCCCTGATCAAAATGGGTTTTTAAATGAGCAATTAGATAAGCAGTTGTTTCCTCCAGGTTCATCTTTTAGACTGTCACATACATATTTTTAGAATTGCCAGGGTTATTGGAGTATAAAAAGCCATGTGTGAGAGAGGCATTGTTGTAGAGTCATGTTATTATACTGCTGGTTTTAAATTATATATTTAAACTCCTTTGAATTTCTCAGAAAAGCAGTATCTAATAATAAATCTTTAATGCTGCAATCCTATACAGGCTGCAATTCTACTCAAGATATTTAAAAAATAATAATTAAAAATAAGTAAACAGAACAAAATAAAGCTGGGATTTAGAGAAAGAATCCAAAATCATGTAAAGTTTCTGTAACACTGCTGATCACATATAATTATAATACAAATCACATTATTACACAGAGAGATATACTCACAGGTGGAGTAACTGGTGAGAAAAAATAAAGGAAAGGAACAGTTTCAAGGCTAAAATCCTAATATGTATTATATTCAAATGAGGAGTGAGCAACCTTCAGGAGCAGGGGGGCACACTGCCCCCCCGAACCCAGTGGGGGCTGCATCCCACCCCTGAAGCCCCTGCATTTGCTGCTGCCATCAAATTTGCTGCTGAATTTGCCACCGGTAAAGATCACCACCATTTAGCAGGGAAACAAGGATCATTCTTACAGGAGCACTATTCTGTTTGCAAAAAAGGCAAGGGGTTCCCATGCACCACAGCAAATGCAGCAGCAGCAGAGGAACATGGTGGGCCCAAAAAACAGCCATGGGGGCGGGGCTCAATACGGCCCATGGATCACAGGTCACTCACCCCTGATTTAGATAGGGGCTTTAAAAAGATGGTCTGGTCGTCAGAAATAGGCAGAAAGGATAGCGCTTGGAAGAAATCTGCTGGGTTTGCTCTGTTTTGGGATAACTTCATCTGACTGGTAATTTTTTCCAACAACATGAACATCCCAGATCCTAGAGAATCACTGGCATTCAGTGGGAGGCTTTGCCTTTTTCCACGGCCTTACTTCTTCCATCTAAGATTTTAAATGCAGTAAATTCAGATATTGGAATGAACAAGACATCTGTGCACACTTATTGCATCAGTGCTGTGCTGTTTTTTCCAATAAATAAATGTACACACCAGGTCAATCAGTCATAAGAACCCACATTTATGTCACCACTGGCACTCACACATATGGCTGTTTTCTATAGTCCATTTCTCCTGCTTTCTCTCTTCATTTAATTTTATATCCTGCAGCAGCAGCAGCAGCTCCTCTGCAACTGGTCAATTGCTTGAATGATCGCTTGTGCCAGAGAACGGGGGTGGGTGGCAGGAGTTCGGAATCATCTTGGGTCACCATGGAAGCTCTGGCTGCACTTTTCAATACACTAACACTATCATTACCAGCTGCATCCTGTCAGCGTTTTTATTTTTTATTTTTTTTAATCAGCCAAGCAATCTGCCATGCTTTAAAAATACAATGTGTGTGAAATCAAGGAAGAAGAAGAAAAATATAATCTCATGATGAGAACACTTCTTGGAAGAATCTGCCTTGATTTACTTGTAAGTCTCTCCACCCCCTCCTTTGAAATACGTGGCAAATGAAGCAAAGTTTGCCAGTGGGAGCTCTGATGTAAACCAACCCCTTCCCACCCCACCCCCTGCAACAAAGTACAAGACAGAAGGTTCTCCTCCACATAGCTCTTTTCATGTGGGCGGTGGGGTGGGATTTGGGAATGATGCATCCCAAAATGGGCATTCCTAAAAGCTACCAGATAAAACTGGGATGGACAACTTGTGGTCCTCCAGATGTTGTCGGACTGCATCTCTGATCAGCCCTGGCTAGCATAGCCAATGGTAAGGGATGATGGAAGCTGTAGGCCAAAACATTGGGAGGGCCACAAGTTGCCCACCCCTGAGATAAAGGAATAAAAAAGCCTCTTTGGGAAGTAACAATGCAATCCCATCTATGTCTAAGTTACATTAAGAACATTAACACATAAGAAGAGCCCTAAAAAGGCCTATCTAGTCCAGCATTTTCTTCCCATAGTGGCCAACCAGATGCCTATGGGAAGCCCCATTTATTTCAGTGAGGCTTGCTCCCAAGTAAGCAGGTATAGGATTGCAGCCTAAAGCTATTTTCTGGCAGCCTAATCTTATATGTGTTCAATGCAGTTTGCCAAGAGTACTTCCACACAAGAGCACATCACCACTGCCGGGGCATTGCTTTTTCGCCATTAGCTGGAAGTGAAATTGAAACAGAAGTTCCAGACAGCACTTAATATCATGCTATATTAACTAGAATTGCTCTTTCCTCTCCATGGCCAAAATCCTCTTATAATGTCTAGGAACATAGGAAGCTGCCTTATACAGGGCCAGCTGAAATTATAAAATAAGCCACGGTGGCTTGCTTTAATCATGCCGGCATGTGCTGGGCACCATTTCCATAATTACCTGCCCAGGCGTAGCTTGCTATGTCATCCGAACCCGGGCAGCATGGCTTGCTTGAGGGGGAAACAACCCACAAATAACCCTATAACAGGCCATGGGTTATTTGAGGGTTGTTCTCCGCCCATCAAACAAGCCATTCTGCCCGGGTTCAGATGACACAACAAGCTACATCCGGGTGGGTAATTAGAGAAATGGCGTTGGCACATACTGACATGATTAAAACAAGCCACGGTGTGGTGGCATGTTTTGAACATGCGAACTGGGTCGATGAGTCTACCCAGGATTGTGGACACTGACTGGCAGAGGTTCTCCAGGGTTTCAGGCAGGAGTTTTTTCATCCCTACCTGGAGATGCTGGGGCTTGAACCTGAGACCTTCTGCATGCCAAGCATATGTTCTACCACTGAACTACAGCCTCTCCCTCTACTTACAAGACAGTTCAGCAAAGGGCCCTGGCAACTTCCAATCCTTTTTGTGAGTAGAGGGGAAACATCTAGACAGCCGAAATCAGCTGTATATATGTTTTTGAGGGCGAGGGGAGCATGAAGGATATCCTATCTACCGTGCTCCTCCTGCCCTGTATAGGATGCCTGCAATCCTCTGGGTTCGGAGGGTTGCGGGCACCCTCATAGGATTGCATGGCCCATCTATCTTATTTATTGAAAAATCATAGAGGTTGCCTTTAAGGACATAAGAAGTATCTGGATGTTATTAGGGCATGCTCACAGAAGACTTGTGGGTTTTTTTCTGGGATTGGATGCGCACATTTTGAAATTCCTAAGCCAGGCACAATCTGTGTTGAACACATATTGGTCACTTGGCCACAGCATAGCAAATATACAGTAGATAACAGCAGTGCTGCCAACATGGGCTATACCTCCATTTGACCATGCAAAAAGTGAAAGGCCAGTGACTTGACAATTGGGAAAAAATGATACTAACATCAAATCCCTACTCAGCCATGACATGGAGCTCACTTGGTGACCCTTGTGCCAGTCACTGACTCTCCCTTACAGAAGAATCCTGATGTGTCCTGCTCTGAGTTCCTTGGATGAAGAATGGGATTCAAATGTAAAGGAAAAGGAAGAGGAGAAGGAGAATTCTAATCGACCAAAGTTGGGGTAACTTCTGTTGGCCAACAATGTTGAGCTTAACAAGCTTTTTTCTTTCTTTTCTTTTCTTTTTTTAATGTAGAGGGGGCAATATAAACAATTTTAATCCACTGACAAAATATAAATTTTAGAAACACAGCAAACAAAAAACTCAAACCATCCTTGGAAGCTATCTTTATCACTTTGTTGTACTAAATGAACATTCACACTTGAATTGAGTTCCAAGTAGATACAAAATGCTGCCACCTCAGAATTCTACATGCAAAACAGCAAAGGGACATGCAAGCTGAAAGCCAATTTTTTTGTACTGGATCTTTAAAAAAAATCTCTCAGCATTTGAAGCATAACGGCGCAATCAGGCTCTATAATCGCTCAAAGATTTGGAGAAATTAAGGGGGTATTAGAGGTTTAGGGAAAGTAGAGTGGTACCAAAGGGGGTGGGGACTCTTGTTATCTGCATCCAACACATTTATCTTCGTTTCTAGGTTTTTTGTTTTTTGTTTTATTTTGAGTCTAAAAATACAGAGAACACATCTGCCAGTCCTTGAAAAGAAACAGAATTGTGAGCAGTAAATAGAGTGAAGATCCAGGATATAAAAAGAACAAATAATGCTAAGCTAAGTGGATTGCAGTTCACTAAGACACCTCCTGCAAAAATATGCTTATTTTCCATGCATTCTTCCCACCTCCCTCCAAACACCCATTGCCTCAATGTGCATCACTTTACATTTTCTTACACTGAACCACGTTTGCCATTTATTTGCCCATACACCCGATGTGGAGAGATCCTTCGGAGCTCTTTGCAGTCTGCTTGGATTTTCACTACTCTGAATGATTTGGTGACAAGTTGACAACCACAAACTGGGACACCTTACTTCTCACCACTGACTTCAGATCATTTATGAACAAGTTAAGAAGTATCAGTCCCAAACCAGGTCCTGGGATGGGGGGGGGGCAGAACTCTACCTCTTTCTTTCCTTCACTGGAAGAACTGCCCATTTATGCCAACTTTCTGTTTCCTCTCTATTAACCAGTTACCACCCTGAAATCAATCTTTGTGAAAGGCAGTGAGTATACAGTCATGCCTTGGATTGAGAGCATAATTCGTTCCGGAAACGTGCTTGTAATCCAAAACACTCTTATATCAAAACAAAATCGCCCCAAAAAAATTTGTACAGAGATTTTTAATTTAAGCCGTACTACAGTACTTGTATTGCAAGACATCGCTTGTATATCAAGTAAAAAAAAATTAAATAAATATTTAAAAATTTGCTTGTCTTGCAAAATGCTCTCAAACCAAGTTACTTGCAATCCAAGGTATTACTGTACCAATATTTTAAAGAAATACCTTTCCAGCCCATTAGGCAGGGGAACCTGAGGCTCATAGGCCAAATCCGGCCTGTGGGGTTCCAGCCCAATGCTCCAGGCTTCCCCATATGGCTATGCTCGATTAGCCTGGCCCCACCCTCTTTCCCTGGGACCCTGATCATTTGGAAGTTTCCCAGGTTTTGCCTGTTTTTTTAATCTATCCTGAAAGGTTGAAATGCTTCTCCTAAGGCTTAGTTACTGAAAGTAAGGGTTCAATCAGGGCTGGTGCTACCATTAGGCCAACTAGGCAGCTGCCTAGGGTGCAGGGCTAAAGGGGGCACCAGAAATAGGGAGGGAGGGCTCAAGTGGGAAGTGGGGGGCGCTAAATATCTGATCTTGCCTAGGGCACCAAACTGCCTTGCCCTGGGTTCAATCCTATGCATGTTTAGACAGAAAAAAAGTCCTACAACTTCCAGCATGCCACAGCCAGCCATGATGGCTGGAGCATGCTGGGAGTTGTAGAACTTTTTTCTTTTCTTGTAAACCACTTAGAGATTAGATAGATAGATAGATAGATAGATAGATAGATAGCCATATATAAATCTATTAAATAAATTCAATAAATAAATAATTCATATATAATAAATTCTGTCCATGTTTACTCAGAAGTAGGTCCTGCTAAATTCAATGGGTAAGTGTTGTAGGGATTTTGTCTGTCTAAACTTGCATAGGATTGAGCCCTAAGAGTTTTAACTTGGCAACAGTTTTCCATGTCTTGGTTACATCATGTTTAGGCCATTACAATGTGCTCTACCTGGGAAAAGTGTCCAGAAGCTTCAACTGGTGAAAATGTGGCAGCAAAGCTGCTAACACTGAATCGGGAACATATTACATATCTTGAAAGACATGCACTGGTTGAATGCCAATTGCTTTTCAGGCTCAATTCAAGGTGTTGGTCTTAACAGCTAAAGCTCTAAATAGCTTAGGGGCTGGCTATTTAAGGGACCACCTGGCTATCTAAGGGACCTATCCAAGGGTTCACTATGAACCTGCCCAGGTATTAAGATCTGCGGGAGAGGCCCTTTTGAGGGCACCAGAGGCCCTTCTGTCAGGCACACATGAAAGGGCTTTTTCCTGTGTTGCCCCCAAGCTATGGAATGCGCGCCCTCAGGAATGGTGATCGGCCCCCACTCTCTGGGCCTTTAGAAGGACTGTCAAGATGCATCTCTTCAGTTTGGCCTCTTAAAATGTGTAGTTTTTCATGTTTTTGTTTTTTTTACTGTTGCAGGGTTTTGTTGTTTTAAATTGATGCATACTGCATCAATTGATTTTTGGTAGATAAGGCAGTATATAAATGTTAATTTAAATAAATAAATAAATAATATAATATAATATACTGATATTTGGGGTATTTTGGGTGGCTTGGGGCCCGCTCCTTTTGCCTTCAGCCACACCTACTACTAGGATGTGGCCCCTGAGAGTATCTCTGAAATTGAATTTGACCCTTGGGCTGAAAAAAGTTCAACACCCCTGCCACCCCTGCCATGATATGCTGCTAGGATCAAGTTGTGTGTGCCTTGCCGTTTCAGAAAATTGGTGATAGCACCAATTAGCTATTTAAGAGGGGAGAGGGGAGAGGGGAGAGGGGAGGGTGGGGTGGATTTAGCACCCATCCCCTTCTCCCTCGGCCCTGCCAAACAGTTGATTGGCATGATTGTTGATATTCCAAAAGGGAAAGGCACCTGCTGTATGCATGCACAATTGCATCAAGACACGTTTATGGTATCCTAACAAATAGCTATATCTCTTCGTAGGCATCCATAAAATAACTACACCACTAATTCAACATTTATTTAGGTGCCGTAAATGTTTTTGAAAAGACTATAGATTTAAAGTACAGGAATATAGATTAATCCGGGCTTTTAACAATTGTTATATATTCTTCTCGTAAAGAAAAGGTGAACAATTCATTTTGTGTAATATATTAAAAGCCAGGAAGGGAAGAAGGTGTTCCAGTGTATATGAATATAAAGCACCACAATGTTTATCCTGTTATTTTTATTGCTTTAAATCTAGGTCTTTATCTTGTCCCAAAAGAGCAATAGCATGTACCGAAATAAAACTATGAAACCTGGAAGTATCCTTAGTTTGAACATTAGCATGATGTAAAGTTTCTTATTTATTACTACCCAGGGACCTTTGTTAAGAATTCAACAAATCACATGCATTTAAAATAAGTTATTAAGGGTGCAATCCAAACTCCAAGCCTTATGGGCATCCTTTGCAGGGTGGAGAAACTAGTCAGCTAGATGGTTGATTTTGGCCATCTAGCTGCAGCCCTTTGGACAGGGAGGGAAGGAGGCTGGAGCACCGCCAGGATACATCATATCCTGGCAGCCCTGGTCTCCTCCCCTCCCCTGGAACACCCCCTTCATCCTTTCTTCGAGGTCACTCTTATGACCTTGGATAAGCAGCTGGCGCAGTTCTTTCCACACCAGCTGTGTGTGTGGGGGATCCGAGCGTAGATCCCCAGTTCTGAGGTTGGAGCTCATTTTCTGACCTTGGATGTGGGAATCCGAAGAATCCTATGGCACCCTAGACCCTGTATATAGTGCCATAGGATTGCTTTGTAAGGGTGCAATCTTAAGCATGCTTAGATAGAAAAAAAAGTCCTACAACTCCCAGCATTCCCGAGCCAGCCATGCTGGCTGGGGAATGCTGGGAGTTGTGGGATTTTTTTCTTTTCTTCTAAACATTCTTAGATATATTTTTAAATATGGACAGCAGTATATACATCAATTAAATAAAATAAATAAATAGATAAATAAATAAATAAATAAATAATTCTATGACTGTCTACTCAGAAGCAAGTCATGTTAAATTCAATGGGTCTTACTCTCAAGTAAGTGTGTATAGGATTGCAGCCTGAAATTTATGTGCACAAGCTGGGAAAACAATTTAACCTCAGTTTTAAGAAAGGGCACATTTATTCACAAGCTAGATTCAGGTAAGTCTCTTAAAGTTATGTGACTTTGGTATAGTTCAATTTGAATACAAGAAGCTAATCTGTTTCTGCTTCTATACATACATGTCCTACATCAGCACATACACATCCATGATGAGTTGGAGTTATTTACCAATATAAAACATATAGGACATATTGGCCATAATCCAGAGAAGTGTACAGTTCTGTGGCCAGGGACAAAATGTACTGGGCAAGCCTATCCTGAAGTGAAAAAATCAAAATAAAATCAAGCTAATACCATGTACCAAGTGGCAGTAAGAAGCTGGTTACTGGCAGAGAGTGCAATTATGACAGGAGACAAGGATACCGCCAAGAAACTCAGGGCCAATCAGAAGCAAGCTCTGCAGGATGAGGGACAGCTCTAAGGCAACAGACAAGTTCTGAAAAGATGCAGAGTTCACCTGAGCCCTTATTTGTTAACCGAAGATACCAAGTGGAACATCTTCTTCCATATTAATCTGCCAACACACTATGGGTGAGAAATCTGTTGGGTTCACGTTTCAGTATGAACTTAACAAATGTGCACTTCCCAAACCTGAACACAAACCAGAATGCATTTTGTGATGCAGTTGGCAAAAAACCCCAACAACACCAACACTCAGGGGCCCATCTAGTGGAATTCTATACCCAGCTTCCAGCAGGGCAATTCTCAGAAGCCTCCAAGACTGGAGGCTTCTATTTAGAATTCCGGTAGAATTGCACTTGAAGACAGCCTTTTTTCAACCTGGTACCTTCCAGATGTGTTGAACTATAACTCCCATCATGCTGGTTGGGGATTGTGGGAGTTTATTTATTTATTTGTACGTCCTCACCTTTCTACCAAGAAAAATGACACTCAATGTGGCTGGACACATCTGGAGGGCACCAGGTTAGGGAAGATTGCCCCCAAGAAATGGAGAGGTCTTAGGTAATTACTGTGCTGATGTCATGGATGGAGAGGTACTGGCTGCTCATTCAGCCTGAGTTCCTGGTGTAGAAGTAAAATTGGTCCAGGCTTTAGTTTAAACAGAAAGGCCTGGAAGTCAGACCTTTCCTTCTACCTTACAGAAACATGTCCTGACATGTCAAGAGTCAGACCCTTTCCTTGACCTTCTGTAGAACAACCCTGGGGGCAAATCACCCATCTATTGATTTGCCTAAGCCTCCTTCCTGCTTATGCTAAAAGTACAATGAGCCAGTATCACCTTGGGATTATCGCCTTGGGAAAGACTACTGATTAGCATGATGGCTGGAAGATGGGCAATACCTGTTCTTTTGTTTTGTTTAAATGTCTCCTTTTGAATTGTCTCTCTGTTTCCTGTACTGACTCAATTGTCACCTGACCTCTACATGATATTATTCAGTATAAATGGAAGTGTCTCCCTTGTGTTCTTGTTGGCATTCCTGACTGTGCTCAGATGCCATCCGTGAATTCACTAATAAACTTTCCTCTCTAAGAACCTCTTAAAAACACAACGCAGTAGATCAATTTTTCCACAACACTGGCTTTGGAGTCTAGCTTACATACCACACACAGGTTTGTGGGTGGTTCCTCCTCAGACTAAAATCCATCCAAACCTATGGCACACTGTTTCCCCAACCGCCTCACGCCTATGTTGGTATAGGCCTCCAGGTTGCTGCTTAAAGCCAGGGCCAAGGCACCCACACAGATTCACCAAGGAGTCACGGAGTCAGAACCTGTTTTTTTTAGCAGCTCTGGTGCTGGTGAGCTACTTCTGTGGGAACAATCATTCCTGCCACTGTGCTGCCACTGTGCATTTGCCCAGTCTCTTCCCAGATCTGCTGCAGCAACCGGGACCTCTGATCCTACCTCACAGTATACAGGAGTTAATGCTCTTGTTTTGTCTTGCTGCACTGGAGCTCCCTGCTCATGTGAAGGACAGAAGCTGGAGAGCCTCTTTTCAAGTAGTAGTTTGGCATCAATGCAACCCAGCCTTTCCTATAGGGCAGGGGTGAATAACCATTTGGGGGGGGGGCTGGATTGTGCACTTCTCTGAATTTTGTGATGCAGTTCTTGGCTCAAAAATTACATACAAAAACATGTATATTAGAGAAAGTTACATACAAAGGGCAGTATCCAATGCCGCTGCTCTGCTTACGCAACTGACATAGCACTAGTGTAAGTGACCTCTACCACTATGCCAACAGTGTAAGGTGGTGCGAGGGGTTCCCTGGAAAACCTATCATGCCAGCTTATGCTATTAACATAGCACTAAAAGTTGGTTATGCTAGCACTACATTAATTGAATAAGCAGAGCAGCAGTGTAGGACACTGCCTCCAAAATGCGTATATTGGAGAAAGATGCATACAAATGTGTATATTGCATACAGGAATAAATGTTAATTTTCATGCATGTTTTTTTTAAACTGGAGACTGGTGCAGAGATTGGACAGAATGGACCTGTGATTATATACAGGCAGTCCCCAAGTTAAGAATGTCCAACTTACAGACAACCCATACTTAAGAACGGACTTCTGGGTTCCCTGGCGCTACGTCGTTTACGTAGAGTACATAGCGTAGTATACTACGCAATTTGCGTACATGCCAATTTTAATGTATAGAATGCTATGCTGTTCCAACTTACATACAAATTCAACTTAAAGACATTCTTAAGAACAGAACTCGTTCGTAACCTGGGGACTGCCTGTACATGTAAAACTAGCATGAACTGGAAATAGACTGATTTGACCATCCCCCTACTTACAACACCACAAGGGTAAGGAAATCGGCTGGAATTCCACACAACTATGAAAATGAACAGGAGCCATGTCCCCTATTAGAATCATAGAACAGTAGAGTTGGAAGGGGCCTATAAGGCCATCGAGTCCAACCCCCTGCATAATGCAGGAAAACAGATGTGGGCAGCCCAGGCAGTCACCCATCCAAGCACTGACGCGGCTCATACCTGCTTAGCTTCAGCATGCGGCCTGCATTATGTTACAACCAGTAATATTCCTTATTTTGCATTTCGTTCTTTCAAAGCCATAATGCTTTTGAAATGTGTGGCATTTTTCAGATCCTGCATTGCTGAGAGAAAATCTGAAGACTATTCTTTTTTTATTATTATTATTATTCAGCACAAGAACTGATGGCTCATAACCTTTGGTCTCTCTTTACTCTTCCTTTTCTTTTAAGTTACATTAGAGCACACTGTGCCATTAGACTTCAATGGAAAGAAATGAAAAATCAAAAGGGGGCACTTGCTTCAGGTAAAAGTAAGTGGATACCCAAAGCTTTTCACAAATCTTAAGCAAACTCAATTCAACCTTGACAACGTTTAAATAACAATCTTTAAAACATCCTTTTTTATTTGACATTGCTTCAGTAAATACCACGAGCTAGGCATCTCTTGGGGGCATTTCAACTTCTGCAAAATACTGATAGTATTTTTTTGTTGTTATTTAAACTTACAGGATTTTGAAATGAAAGGTTCAGTGTTTTCTCTTTTTAAACACACACACACACACACACCATATAACAATTGGCTATTTACATTCTAACAAGAGTTTGCTTTCTTTGATTTGTTTTACTTTGAACAGAGTAAATACTTTCACATATTCCTCTGTGGTACAGAAAGTAGCCTTCAGCTTGGCTCTTGGGAGAAGTCAGGGATTTATCGACACAACTTTACCTACATGGCAGCCTTGGGACTAGAGCAGTTTACAACAATAGTTTAAGAAAATAACAGAGGAAAACTGCTTCCAATTCAATCTGCAAATGGAATTGGGAGAGGAAGAATGTAATCATCTGCACTGGATTTCAGCCAGGGCACCAAAGGTTAACAACTCAAATGTTATAAAATGTTATTATTCCAAAGCCCAAGGCACATCTGGTTAAGAGCTTTATGAAATAACTACCTGAAGAACGTCACTACCAGCACTGCCTCTCCTAATAATACTGTTTTGGTCCTAACTTAGACTGCCTCACCAGATGCATTTTCTGACACAGAGACTAATCATGATACAGCGGGTGCATTGATTTATAACCTGTGCATGGTGAGTTGCTATTTTTTCTTTTTGTGGGTCTCTTGTGGCTATAGGTTGGGGAACTAACACACAAGCAGAGGCTCCCTTATCAGTATACACGCAACCCAAAAGGCACTTATTCCACCATAGCTCGGTGGAAGAACACATGTTTCGCATGATGCAGATATTCTCAGGTTCCATTCCCAACATCTCCATTTTGAAGGTTTTCAAGAAACAGGCTTGGGAAAGGTCTGTGCCTGAGTCCTTGGAGAATTACCGCCAGAACAGAGAGTAGGATGCCAGGGCCAGTGCAAGGCAGTTTGGTGCCCTAGGCAAGATCAGATATTTAGCGCCCCCCCTTCCCACTTGAGCCCTCCCTCCCTCCCTCCAGCCCTATGCCCATTATGAAATAAAAGTCAATTGGCAAAACCTAAAAAGTTTATTATCATAAACTTTGACAAACATACATAAAATACATGTTGATGTAGTACCAATCTGCTATATATATATAAATATATATTTATATTTGTTTAAAAAGAAATATTTGATTCTCATTATTTTTAAGAAAATGTTTTTGTGAAGGATCACCAACAGGATCCTTTGCGTGAGTTCGGCGCTTAACGGGTTAACCGGCGCTGAGTTACAGCCCGTACAAGCGCTAGCGACCACCTGCGAGGCTTTCGCGCACAAGAGGAAACCGCAGCCCTTTAAATGACCAAATAAGGCTTTTATTTGTTTATACAAAAACACAGAACGGAACTAACAGCTCTCCAGGAATACTACAACGTCAACACAACCTTAGTTGACCCCTGCGTTTCTCAATGATCAGGCTCTTAGGCTAGCGGAGTGAATCTAGTCAGTTACCTCAGATCAGAGACTCTACGTCTAGTCAGTTTCAGCCTGGCTCCGGGTCGGCCGATCCGGGGATGAGACTGGCTTATTCGGGCTGCCGCTTGACGGACGAAGCTGGCCCCGATGTACCCTGGTTCCCAACAACCCTTTACCGGAAGGGAGAGGGGTTTTCTACCCCAGAGTTCCCGCTCTCCCCGCCCTCCAGGTCAGGTGGGGCTTATGCCTGCCCCTTCGTTTTAGGTGGGCTTATTCCTGCCCGGGAAGAAGGTGACGTACTGGTACTTTACAGCTCTTTGAGACTGCCCTGATAGTTTGATGGTCCTTGATGGTCCTTCCTGGGTTTTTGTGGATCTCCACCGAGACTCTTCTTTGTTGGGGATGACGACCTGTCTGGCTGCTTCTCCTGTGACTTCATCCCTCCTCCCTCGCCCCCTCCCTTAGGGGAGAACTGTGTGTGTGTGTGTGTGTGCAGACTTGTGTTGGGCTTTCTCACAGTTTTTAAATGATTTCTATTCAAAATACAAGGAAATTCATTATATAATGAGAATGTATTTTTATTATGTGTTGTCCTCACCATGTGAACTTATTTGTATGTATTTTGAATATTTACAGCCCCCTGAGGAAGGCCTTAGAAAAAAAACACAGGCCAAAACGCATCGGGCTCCTCTATTTAATAAAGATTTTTGCATCCTGAGAACCTAGTTCTCTCCTTTTTTCGGGGAGACGTACCAAGCCTCTGAATAGAGGCTTGCAAGCGAGCGCATGCACACGAGACCAGGTGGAGAAGAACCCAGACCCGGGGAACCCGCCACCCTCGCCAGGAGGGTGCCCTTCTCCCGCCTCCCTCAGATGCACAGCCTTCCTTCTCTTCCTAGGAGCCCCGCCACCAACCAGCGAGGCTTTCTAGGCGGTGAGAGTATCGCTGCGGCGGTTTCCACCCAGCTTCTCTCCTCCCACCTCGCCCCCAAACACACACACACATAAACACAGAGAGCCGCCTGGAAACCGGTTTTGTTTTACCTTGACAGACAATGGCCGGGGCCCGCTACCGCTGCTCTGCTTGTGACTGCCGCTGCTGTCGTCGTAGTCAGCGGCTCTGTCACCATCGCCGTTCAGGTGACGATGGCCTTGCCGGTGGCTCCAGGACCCTCTGGGTCTGCCCCCAGTGCGTATCTGCCCCCAGCGCGTGTCGTCTCAGCAGCGCTCCCCACACCCAGCCCAGCCCACCCCAGCCCGGAGCAGTGTCCCCCTGAGGTGCGGCTCTCTCCACGTCTCTCACCCGGAGGGAAAGCGGCAACTGCGGGGCGACGCTCCAGGCCTGGCAGTGGCGTGTGTGTGTGTGGTGTGTGCGGCCGGCGGCCGCGGGGCTGCTTCTCTCTCACACTCACTCACCGGGCGCAGACCGACGGCGGAGCAGGATGCGTGTCAGGCCGGGAAGGACGGAGAAAACGCCGCCACATCCGCCTCCCTCCTCCTTCTGCACGCCTCAGTGGTGCCCCCTTTAGCCCTGCGCCCTAGGCAGCTGCCTAGTTCGCCTAATGGTAGCATCGACCCTGTAGGATGCTACCTTATATCAAATCAGACCATTGGTCCATCTAGCTCTGTATTGGCATCAGCTCTCCAGAGTGTCAGATAGGAGACTTTCTCGGTCCTACTACTTGGAGATGCTGGGGATTGAACCTGGGACCCTCTGCAGGCAAAGCAGATGCTCTGCTACTGAGCTACAGTCCTCATCCAGTACTAAGCTAGATTGGTCAGTGGTCTGAGTCAGTATAAAACGTTACAATTTTTTTTGACACAGAGATTAAACTAGTTGAAGAAAATGAAGACAATACTTTATAGAAATGCTGTGGTTCAAACAAATAAAAATGTTCATATTGTGTTGTGACTGCATTATTATATGCTTTAGTCTCAGGTGAGCTTTTATTTTAAAATATTTATGCGCACTTATACAGTTGGATCCAGGATCTGTCTTCCACAAGAGGCAAAGACCTTCTGCAAGAGAAGTTCCCTCTCCCTGATTTTTTGGGATTCCCCCCCCCCCCCACATACACCACATTCACCACCGCATTCAGCAGGATCTTCTGACTCTCTGAGGCCAACCATGGGTTATGTGCAGGGCATGTGTGGCCACCATTTTGAATATGCAACCCCCACTCAGGAGTTTTGTGTCAGGCAAACCCGGCAAGCATGGGTTATGTAAGGGTTAAACAACCCTTGGATAACCTTAAAACAGACCACTAACCCACAATGAGCCATGGGGTATCATCTGAACCTGGTCTCTGTATAGCATTTTCAGGGGGCTGAAGTTGCTGTTGATGGAAGGAGGGGGCAGGAAAGTCCACTTCTGCCAGCACAGTTGATCCAGCATAAATCTGGATCCAATCCATAGCATGTATATTTCATTCTTATATGGGGCTCCCCATGGTCTCCTATCCATATGATCTTTCAGGCCCAGATTCAGTATCAACTAATGTTGCAGCATCAGGTACTGCCAGCTGGCTCACTGGGATCATTTTCAAGTGACCTTCATGTGTCTGTAGTCTAATAAACTACACTCTTCTCCCCAGGGCACCTGTGCAGTGATATCAGGAAGTTAGCCATAAAAACCATACAGGAGTCAACACTGGGTTTGCATGATACAACCAACTACCATGGGCAGCCAGCCATGGGTTTACATGTCATGTGAACCTGGCATGTTTTCCCTAGGGTGGGTTATTTTTAGTGAACAAGTCACACTGAGAGCCCATGGTTTGTTGAAGCGTTGTTCATGTCCATGATGGGATGTCATGTCATTTGAACCCAGGAGAGTGATTTTACCATGGGTTGTTGCTGGGAGAGCCCCTTGGCAAGAGCGGCAAAAGAACCCATGCTGCTCTTCCAGCCTCCCTCACCAGTGACTGCCCTTCCACCAATGCCAAAACAGCACTTTGGAAGGACTGTCACTTGTTTGCCAGCATCTTTTTAAAAATTATTTTTTGGGTGCCTCAAAATCACACAGATGGGGTAGTGAATCATCATCATCATCATCATCATCATCATCATCATCATGGCAGAACCCCTCTTGTCTCCTTCCCTCGACCTGCTCCCTGCTCCAATCACTACCTCTGTTTGTTCACCACCTTTCCCCCTGTTCTTGTATGTTGTTGTTATTATTATTATTATTATTATTATTATTATTATTATTATTATGATTTATGTGATCCTCTAGCTCAGGGCTCTCCAACCTTGGGTCCCCGGATGTTACTGGATTACAGCTCCCAGAATCCCTTGCCATTAGCCATGCTGGCTGGGTATGCTGGGAGCTGTAGGCCAGCAACATCTGGGGACCCAAGCCTAGCTTTTCTCCAGCTAGTCCAGAAAGGGAAGATATTAAGCAGGCTTCAATGTTCTTGTCAATTTCCTCCTGCCTTCTCTTATAGCAGCTGTCATTCGCTGGGCATTTTCAAAGAAGTGAAATTGACAAGCCCATTGAAGCCTGTTAGAAAGTGCTTGAAACAAAATGTCAAATGTCCTTGTAAAACATTTTTAACATTTTGTTTCAATTACTTTCCAGCAGGCTTCAATGTTCTTGTCAATTCCCTCCTGCCTTCTCTTATAGCAACTGTCATTCAAATGTTTTTGTAAATAATAATAATAATAATAATAATAATAATAATAATAATTTACAAAAACATTTGCATATTCCTGATGCACCAGGAAAAAAAGGTGACAGAGAAAAAGGGGTAGTGATCAGAGCAGGAAGGGGGCTGAGGCGGGGAGACAAGATGGGTTCTGCCATGAAGGTGCCTGGGATTTGTGCCAGAGTCAGCTGGAGGACTGAGGGGAAAGGAGGGGGGGAACAAGCTATAGGAAGCCCAGTCATCTGTTGGGTGTACCGTGGGTTGTTCAGCGAACAACCAACCCACTATGGCTTATTTGCAAGGTGGCTTAGTATGACGTGCAAACCCACCTGAAGTGAACTATTCTTCTTTGGAGTGTTTTCTCAATGCACATATGCATCAGTAATGTAGAACAGCCAGGGAAAGATGCAAATTAATTGGAAGCTGCAAGAAAAGTGTGCATACTCCAGTTCTGGAATTAAGTTTTCAAATTCTCTTCTTTTAAAAAATGAAATTTAGAGTGGATGCAAGGCACAGTGTGAACCAGAGAAACAATAACGAAAATGGTTATGGAACATGGAAAACCTTCTCATTCCTAGCTAGATCAAACCTAAGGGACAAAGAGTTCTGTAGGGGAAAGGGACATCAGTTTTAATTGTTTAGAGCAGCCTTCTCCAGCCTGGTGCCCTCCAGATGTGTTGGGCCACAACTCTCAGCATCCCCCAGCCAGCTGGCTAGGGGATGCTGGGAGTTGTAGTCCAACACATCTGGAAGGCACCAGACTGGGGTGGGGAAGGCTGCTTTAAAAACTGGACAACCACCTGAAATAAATTGTTTTTAAACCTTTCTGCATTCTCCTTACCTATGTTTGAACCTCTATTCGAAAAAGAACAACATTAATTAAGGGAAGTAAAACAATGCTGTAGCATTTACCAAGTATGTCTGTAGCATCAATAATTCCCAGTTCAACAGGAGTTGCTGCTTTCAGTGTATATGCTGAAGGTATCTGAAGAAGAATGCTCACTTCTCCAAAGGACTCTCTTGGATGCAGTTCACCAATGAGGACTTGTCTCATTCGTTTAATCTGTTTAGAAACATGAATACAAACTGTTTCTTCTCGCTTCCATATATATCTAGGATTAGACAATGCATAGCATACAATGTATGAGATAATTCACAGAAAATGCATGCAGAATACAAGCATGACCCAGCCACAGTTAAGCACCTTTAAGTGCCATGGATTTCAATGAGAGAATTATGCACCCACCCACTTAAATCTCTCTCACTGAAATCAGTGAGATTTGGCTTGCATGCTGGATTTTATCTTAAATCTGAATCACTATGGTGAATGCAACTTTTTGGCAAGATTTGCTCTAAGAAATGGTCTCAGAATATTTAGGGGCTTAATTAAATTCCCCTCCCCCTGTAAACTTGACATGTTCTGAAAAGCAATGCACACTCACACATGTGTGCACTAACACACAATCATACTTTTAATCTAGGCCCAAACCTTAAAAAATCTTGTTTAAAGTGTAGTTGTGATCAAGGGATAATCAAAATGAGAATCCTGGATTTCTGTCTGGTCCTGTTCACGTATCCACCAAGTGTTTAATCCTTCCCAGCATGGGTGGAGTGTCCATACATGGAGGAATCCTCACAGTGCAGAAAAGGGCCCAGTTTTCCACATAATCTCTTTGGCATGCAATGGTATACAGGCACTGCACCAAACCATTGTGGAGAATCAGAAAAGTATGTGTGCATGAGAATAGGGAAAGTGTTCACCGCCACCACCCATCCCTGTCCAGGGCTTCCTTCTTTGCTTGGTTAAGAAACACAAGCTCCAGAGTGCACAGAGTGTGCTGGATGGGTCTATGGGAGACACAGGCCTTTCATTACCAATAATAGTCTGCCTGATCACAGTGTCTGCCTGCTTGCATTATGCCCATATGAGGAAAGATCAGACCCCATACATGTAACACATTCTGGTGTAACATTTCCATGTATACACATTCACATGATTGCTTCCAAAAAGCAATAAATGGATGGAGACCAAACAGCATGTCCAAATACCTCCTCCATCATGGATTCACTAGGTAACCTTTGGGAGGTCAATCTCAATTCTCCCATCTGAAAAGTGGGAACAGCATATAACAATGACCCCATTTGATGGTGATTGCAAACCATGTGATTCATTAATACTTTGATCCTAAACATTTTTACTCACAAGTTCTATAGATTTAATGAATTTTTCTTCCATGCTTTCAGCTGCATCCTAAAAAAATGTTTTTGTAAGGCTGAATTATTGTGTGTGTGTGTGTGTGTGTGTGTGATAGAGAGAGAGAGTGAGAGACAGAGAGAGAGAGAGAGAGAGAGAGAGAGAACCAGTTTGCATCATCTCTGCAGCTTAAACAAGCCATGGTGGCTTGTTTAAGCCACAGCACGTGCCACGTCGTGCCAGGCACCATTTGCCTAATTGTTTCTCTGGTTCACAATAACCCAACAACAGGGTATGGGTTATTTGTGGGCTGTTTCCTGCTCCAACAAGCCATGCTGCTCATGTTCAGATGACACAACAAGCTACGCCCAGATGGGTAAAAAGTCAAATGGCACCTGGCACATGCCAGCACATGCCACAGCTTAACCTAACCACCGTGGCTTGTTTAAGTTGCGGTGATCGTGAGAACTGGACTAGAGAAAGAGAGAGGGAGGGAGGGAGGGAGGGAGGGAGGGAGGGATCTCCATAACCCAGGAGATCCCTGGATCTCCCTGGGCAAATAATACATTTATTTGCAGTAAATGTATTATTTTACTGCAAATAATTATCATTTTAGCAATATTTTATTCATTTTTTCTTTAAGATTTTGATCCTTAAAATAAAGTAGCCCAATTGACTAAGAAAGTGAACAAATGAAGGATTTCCAGAACTGATATCCTAGAGGAAAATGTAATTCCTCACCATTTTACCCAAAGGTCGCTTCACAAGGGCTGGAATTATTCTGTAAACATTGCAACGTCCAGACTTAATGAATCCTACATATTTGCTTATTTCTCCTCCTTTCATAAACACTGCAACAAAAAGAACAATGACAAACAATGTAGAGCGGTTTTCTCTCCCAATTTTTGCTGAATAATATTTTGGACTATGCTAAATTAGGCAGTTTTCCAAGGGATCCTTAAATGCTGTTTTGCCCAAAACAAGTGAATGGAGAAGATCTGTCCTATTATACCATGTGTATAAGCCCTTTGTAACACCTTATTACCAAATATCAGGTATGTAAATATGCAATCATATAGCTATTTCCAAGGTTAATTAAAGGTGAGGTACAGCTTAGTTGTCCCCATATATTAACTAATCCACCCTACTACATCTCACCTATGTCTGTGCTACAGATCAGAACAGTTTGCATATATTCAGCTATTACTATGTTTTTCTTGAAATCACACACTCAAGATTACTTAACACTTTAACACATTTAAGTACTTTCTGCATACACAAAACAATCAAAGAAAGAGAAAAAGAAAGCTTTTCTACATTCTCCACTTTCATGCTTATATTTCAAAACTGTGCAAGTGAATACAAAGTCAGAGGTGGTAGTAATACTAAATTAACAATACAATCCTATACATGTTTACTTGGATGTAAGTCTTCCTGTGTTCAATGGGTCTTACTCCCACTGTGCACAGGATTGCAGCTTTATTGATCCTAAATATAAGGATTGTGTGCATGCTCCCTAGATTTCCCTTCTTCATTTAATCAAGTTGTATTCTTTTCCAAGTTGAAGACTACTTTTCAGATTTGCATGTCCTGTCCAATAGCACACAATACATGGATAGTACTCCATTTTGAATAAAATGGCATTTTAGATGCCAATTAAGTTATTCCAGGTTCAAACACTGGCTGGTCAGTTACACTCTACTGTAAGATGCTGACATTTCATTCTTGTTGTTTTCTCACTTTATCTACCTTGATTATCGAGGAGGAGGAGGAGGAGGAGGAGGAGGAGGAGGAGGAGGAGGAGGAGGAGGAGGAGGAGGAAATACATTTTAAAAAGCCAGGATTTAGCAATAAGAAATAGAGTGTATTTGGCCATCAGGCATAAAATAAATATATTGGCTATTCTTCAAGAAGACTGACATTTTGCAACAATGAAAGCAGTGACACGAGTACCACAGTGTTCATTAGGACAATACAAATAGAAACTGAAAGGGAAGAAGCCACAGAAGGTAAGCTGACTGAACAGCTGGGAAAAAGGCAGACTCCATGGAATTGGAATAGCACAAAGTCACTGCAGACTTTTCTTTGATGTGGGCATACAAGAGCAAAGCTCTATTGAAGTCAACGAAGCTATGAATCTGCCTGCTCTACACCAGCTGGATTGCTCAGCTTGAGTTGGCACCTAACATTTTTCCATGGTTGGAAAAAATAGCAATAATAAACGCAGATGCTTTCAAAGTGTAATGCTGCCATTATGTGCTCCTTTGTGACAGCTCATTGGTGCAAAATGGCTGTGAACTGAGCACCACTCATCACTTAACCCAGATTTATGGACAACTCAACAAAATACTGGCTGTACCATAAAGGCCAAGGTGACTCTAAGACTTAAATAGACATTTAAATAGAAAGAATGTCATTTTAAAAGGTAATAACTTTTTTATATATAATACCCCTCAACTGTACTTGGGATTCTCTGCATAAAACAACACCAATGGAACCAATTACCTAGGGAGGCAGTGGGGCTCTCCCACTCTGGAGGCATTCAAGGTGCAGCTGGACAGCCATCTGTCAGGGATGCTTGGACTTGGATCCCTGCATTGAGCAGGGGGTTGGACTCGATGGCCTTATAGGCCCCTTCCAGCTCTACTATTCTATGATTCTATGACCATAAATAATATAACATGCTGAGAAGTAGATGTTAATATTTGGTAATAAATGTCTTGAAGAACGCATCCTGCCTGTCTGATGATAACGAAATTCCACAAAGAACAGGATGTTCGGTGTGTGTGTGTGTGTGTGTGTGTGTAACTGTTTTTGAAATATATTTTATGTTCTTTTCCAGGAGCATTGGGGAGGGTGAGGTGCTTGGAAGGTGGGCACAAATAAATCTCTCTTGAACTAAGCTTCATTTAGTTTTAACCAAGTTATGTTATGAAACCAATATCTTCAAGAGACACCCATGTCAGGCGTACAAGCTTGCCTACAGAGAAGGTGTGTGACTCCCACTTTACATTAAGAAATGGAGTGTGGGAAGAGAATACATGAATCACTCACACATTCTTCATCTCTGCTTCAGGATAATATGGAAAGTGGCTCTTACCCTCCCAAGTCCCTCATGCTCTGAAACAAAATTTCTGTTCCTTCAATCATGCCATAATGTTTAAAATATCCAGCCATAGGGCAGATTCTGGAAGAACACTGATGCCAGTGTTCAATCAATGTGTTCTTGGGACTTTGGCACACTACTGGAGACACTTATAAACAGAAGGTGATGTTGCGTTAAGAGAAACATCAAATGTTCTTAAATGCTACAATTAAACAAAGGGGAAGGAGGAGGAGGAAAATGTGGGGCTATGCCAGTCAGTGGGTTTCCCACTAGAACATAAGAAGAGCCATGCCAGATCAAACCAAAGGCCTTTCTAGTCCAACATTCTGTTCCCACTGTCAGTGACCAACCAGATGCTCCAGTGGAAAGCCCACTAGCAGGACATGAGTGCAAGCGTGTTCCCCCAACAACTGGCATTCAGAGGCATACTGTCTGTCACTGATACTGGAGATAATATACATAGCCATCTTGACTAGTAGCTACTGATAGCCTTATCATCCATGAATTTGTCTAATCCCTTTTTAAAGCCATCCAAACTGGTGGCCAAGCACTACATCTTGTGGAAGCAAATCGTGCAGTTGTGCTGTGTGAAGAAGTATACCCTTTCATCTGTCCTGAATCTCCCATCATACAGTTTCATTGGAATGGATGACCCCCAGGTTCTAGTATTATGAAATTATATACTTTCTCTACATCATGCACTAGAAGAATTAATGAGCTGCACCCTTGCTGCTGGTGAACTGAATTTCAACAGACAGTGCTCCATGGTTATCTGCAGGTTTAAATAAGACTGTCATAAAATCTATTTCTTTTCCCCATAGACTCAATAGCTTTTTTGTTACACACTTCTGAAATGTCATGTAGTCTTGTAGGAAATCCTTGCTGTGAACAGCTAAATACATGGAACATTTTCATTAATAATAACAACCCCTTTCACAGCTGCAGTGCATAATTAACGCAATCAGCAAGGGAAAGGGAGGGAAAGGGCAGAAAGTTAATTCCTGAGAGCCTTGTTTTAGCCCATGTCTGCAGTGGTGACAGGGCCGGTGCAAGACAGTTTGGTGCCCTAGGCAAGATCAGATATTTAGCGCCCCCCCTTCCCACTTGAGCCCTCCCTCCAGCCCTATGCCCATTATGAAATAAAAGTCAATTGGCAAAACCTAAAAAAAATATTATCATAATAATGAGCCGTGCACAGGACAAGCAAAGCCCCCCCACACACATTGCAAAGGATCTCTGCAGCCTGCTCCCAGTTTCCAGACCTGCTATTGCAGACAATTCAGAATCATCACCAGCAGGGGAAAGCGACCTGGCGTCCTCCTGATGTTTTGGACTACAACTCCCACAATACCTGACCATTGGCTATGTTGGGGCTGATGGGATTCGTAGTCCAAAACATCTGGAGGGTGCCAGGTGCCCAACCCCTGCTCAGGAGTACGCGACCTTTCTCACCTCTCCTGGGCTACTCTCCTTCCAACCCGAAGACTGGGCAACAGGGGCATTCTTGCACCTTCTCCCTGGGGCTCAGTGGGAGGGCCTTCGGCGGGCCCAGCCGCCTCTCTGCCAGCTTTGCTGGTAAACGGCCCCCCCGGAGGTGCTCACAGTCGGACGTTCCCAGGCGGTGGGAGGCTTGGGGTCATCCGGCCCTGTCCTGGTCCGCTGCCCGGACCACTGTTGCTGCTTCCCCTCTAAGGAAAGAGGGGTGGATGGGGGTGGGTGGGTTTCACGGGGTTTCACTTTCGCTTCCAGTGGGCCTCTCCTCTGTCCCTCGGTTGCTGCTCAGGTCAGCGCGGAGCTGCTGAACCTGTCGAGGCACCTGGCTAGAAAGCAGGACTGCCACAAGGGGGCGGGGCCCGCAGGATCACAATTCCTCCCCCCCCCGCCCAATTCTGCCGCTCCAGAGAACCTCGCGGGTGCCCCGATCTCTCATAGCCGCGCTCCAAAGCCTCTGGTGCCGTGCAAGGCCAGGCACATTTACTCAGAGGTAAGTCCCACTGAGTTGACTGGGACTTACTCTCTTGTAAGAGTTTGGGCTGGCCCGTTCCAGCCACTCCCTTGCCGGAAGCTTCCATCACGATCCCGCTGGAAGCGCCTCCAACAAACCCCTAACCTCGAGCACCACTTCTTCACGGTGCAGCTCCCGGAAGGGAGTCCCGTGGAGATAAAGGGGGCGTGCTTCTCAGTAAACACGCGCGGAGCCGCCTGGGCGCCCCCTCGACGAGGCGATGCTGCTTGCAGACTGAGAAATGAAATCCGGCCAGGGCAGCAGAAGGGGGCGAAGAGCACAGCTGGAGAAGGGGGCGAGGTTCTTTTAAATGCTGGGGCGCGCAGACGGGGCTATCAAAATATGCATTTTAGCACAGTATTTTCCCCCCAAGGCGTTTCTGGCGCCCCCTTTAGCCCTGCGCCCTAGGCAGCTGCCTAGTTGGCCTAACGGTAGCACCGGCCCTGAGTGGTGATGGAGCACTTTGTTAAAACCCTTAGTTCTATTCCACACCACACCCCGCATTTCATCCTCTATTGTCTCTATCCAGCACGATTACCTTTGCTGTATGTGTCTCATCTCTGAAGGTAGACTTTTGGGAGTGACTTGGGGGAGCTAAACCAATGATGAACAAATCAGAACAGAACCATTCCTAAAATAAATCATGAAGAACTGGCTGGTATGGACATTCTCTAGAATACCCACCACCTTTCAGGCTAAAACTAGAATTCTGGCTCAAAGTCAAGGATACCAGATTTCCCCTCCTTGGGAAATGCTTCAAGAAAAGTTTGAAATCCTAAATAGACTGGGAAGCAACTAGTAAGGTTCATGTAGAAAATGCACACATACGATTTCTTTAGAGATCCAGGGTTAAGTCTACTAGGGAATTCTCTTGCAAAAGCTACACTGAAAGGAATGGGAGCAGACAAAGCAAGATCATAATACTGCTCTTTCACAGTAATGTCCTTTCCCCCCAGTGAGGTTTCTGCAGAACTGCCCAGAGTAGTGCTTAGCAGAACTCCATTCCTGTTGGACAAAAGGGGGCAGGGAGGCAACCTTTATGATTCCCCCCCCCTCCACACAACCACATGCTTCCTGAGAAGCTGCTCTAGAGGGCTGCAGGGGGAATAGGGAATCAGCAAAAATTGTGTCCCTGCCCTTTCCTCCAGTGGAGAATCTCTGCTGGATACCAGTGCCAGTGGTGCGGCTAGGTATTTTTAGACCCTGGACTTATGCCCCCCCCCGTTTTGATGGCCATGCATATATCTTAAGTTACGAAGCATACCAATAGCATTTCTCTCCCCCCCCACCCCCACCCATGCTTTCCAATGGCTTCTGCATTCCTGGTATGTTAGAACAACACCAAAACTGTTTATCAACTCTGACCAAGAAAATAACAACAGCACCATGCTTGAGCATGTGCAGTTTTGCATTTTAGACCCACTTAAATCATTGCACCATCATGACTACCAGCAGTGGCTGGTGGCTGCAATGACAGTGGGGTGGTATGTCCACTATGGGTTTCAGTCTGAACTTTAAAGGAGCTTTCTAGGGTGCTGAACCTATTTTGAGGATGGGGTTCAGCGCCATGGATAGCTCCTTAAAAATTCAGACTAAACCTTGGAGTGGATACACTGCCCCACTGGAACCGCCAGACTACAGGCTGCAGGGCCCTGGACTTTGGCATGGCAGTCCAGTCTTAGCTGCACCACTGCCTGGTGCCTTCTCTTACTAGATGGAGGCCTTGCCATTCATGGAATGGCCAATCTGGATCCAACCCATCATGTCTTTTAAATGTATCTGGCAATGCCTAAAAAAAAAAATTTTTTTTTTTAACGTCTAATTGTTAGCACCAAAAGATAAGACTTATTTGGTTATTTTTCTCTATATTTGCAAGCACATAACTACATTCCTTTCTTAAATCAGAGAAAAAAAATTTCCCCCATTTTGGTCTGAACTCTTGCTGAGCCCTGTAAAATCAGTCACTGCTTTAAAATAAATTAGTATTTTACAGCTCATTCACAAAACAGCGTGAGTTATGCAAGAAGCAAGGTGAAGATATAGAGAACCTCCATTTCCTCACAATGAAATTGCTTGGAAAGTTTTCCCTCAGCGTAAGTACACTTTTGCTGAGAACCCTGTGGTTTATGCTGGCTCAGCTTGTCTGAGTGTGGAAAGCTAAGCAGGGTCAAGCCTGGTTGTTACTTAGATGGGAGACCCCTCCTCTAGTTTCCTGCATTGAGCAGGGGGTTGGACTTGATGAAGACATCAAGGAAAGTTTTTATACCCAGTTGGACACTCTCCTGTCAGAGATACCTAAGGAGGATAAAATTATCCTCCTGGGCGATTTTAACGCAAGAGTCGGGCGTGACTTTGATTTATGGCCAGAAACTATTGGAAAAGACGGAGTTCGTAATAGCAACCTGAACGGAATCTCACTTTTGTCTATATGTGCAGAGCATAATCTCACTATTACAAACACGCTCTTTCGACAAAAGAATAAGTTTAAAACATCATGGCAGCACCCACGGTCAAAACACTGGCATCTTCTGGATTATGTAATTGTCCGTGTTAGAGATCGCCGTGATGTACTTCTTACTAGGGCCATGGTGAGTGCCAACGACTGCTGGACAGACCACCAACTAATCCGGTCCACTATGGTTACCAACATTGCTCCCCAACGTAGGCTTCAAGGAAGGAAACCAAGGCGTAAAATGAACATCCACGCCCTTCAAGATCCTATTAAGCAAACTCGTCTTCAATAATTTCTTAAGGAACATCTACCTATGGAACCTCCTGATAACATTGAGGACCATTGGTCTAAGCTGAAAACCTCCATTACTGCAGCCTGTGAACAAACTATTGGATATGAAACTAAGAAACATCAGGATTGGTTTGATGAAAATGATAATGAGATTAAATATATAATTGACCAAAAAAGAAAAGCCTTCCAAATATGGCAAAATGATATTAACTGCGCTGCCAAGAAAAAAATCTACGCCAGTGCAAAGGCTGAGGTCCAAAGAAGAACAAGAGAACTTAAGAACGCCTGGTGGAAAAAGAAAGCTGAAGAAATTCAACAACTTGCAGAATCTCATGATGCACGGGGCTTTTTTAAGGCCACAAGGGCCATTTATGGACCAAAAACCTATGGTACAAACCCTTTACAATCAAAAGATGGCACCAAACTCTTAAAAGACAAAGAGTCTATTCCACTGCATTGGAAAGGGCATTATTATGATCTTTTAAATCATAAATCTAAGGTAGATAATGAGATTTTTTCGCAAATCCCGCAAAAACAAATTAGAGAGGAACTTGCAATACTCCCCACTTTGGATGAAGTTATAAAAGCCATTAATCAAATGAAGAATAACAAAGCTAGTGGACCAGATGGGATTCCTGCTGAAATCTTTAAATCTTGTACAACATCTTCATAAACTCATCGAAAAAATCTGGATAAGAGAAGAGATCCCAGAAGACTTCAGGGATGCCATAATTATCACCCTCTTTAAGAAGAGTGATAGAACAGATTGTTTGTTACAGGAACCTAGATTCCACCTAAACATCAGGAAAAATTTCCTGACTGTCAGAGCAATAAGACAATGGAATCAACTACCTAGGGAGGTCATGGGCTCTCCCACTCTGGAGGCATTCAAGGTGCAGCTGGACAGCCATCTGTCAGAGATGCTTTGACCTAGATTCCTGCATTGAGCAGGGGGTTGGACTCGATGGCCTTGTAGGCCCCTTCCAACTCTACTTTTCTATGATTCTATGATTCTATGACTGTGGAAACTATCGGGGCATTTCTCTCTTAGCTACCGCAGGTAAAATATTTGCCAGGATTCTCGCAAACCGTCTTCTATCTATCTCAGAAGAGATCCTCCCTGAAACTCAATATGGTTTCCGCCCCTCTAGAGGGACAGTAGACATGATTTTTACTGCACGTCAGCTCCAAGAAAAATGCCGGGAGCAAAATCAACCCCTTTATATGGCATTTATTGATCTGGCTAAGGCCTTTGATACTGTAATCAAACAGCTCTCTGGACTATCCTTATGAAAATTGGATGCCCCAATAAATTTGTGAATATCTTGCGACTTCTCCATGACAACATGATGGCAACGGTTTTGGACAACAATGGCTCTCATGGTGCTCCATTTAAAGTGGGATCAGCTGCTAAACAGGGATGTGTTATCGCCCCAACATTATTTGCTATTTTCATCGTCATGGTTTAACATCTTGTCGAGGGGAAACTTCCCACTGGTGTGGGAATTATATATCGAACAGATGGAAAGCTTTTTAATCTCAGCAAGCTGAAAGCAAAAAGTAAGGTAATTACAACCTCCGTTGTGGAACTTCAGTATGCTGATGATAATGTGGTCTCTGCACATTCAGAGAATGATCTCCAAACTATCCTAAATGCTTTTGCAGAAGCATACGGAAAACTTGGTCTCTCACTTAACATCAAAAAAACCAAAGTGCTTCATCAGCAAGTGCAAGTTAACCCTTTGGTGATGCCATCTATCCAGCTTGGCGGGGCAATACTGGAAAATGTCGATCATTTTCTCTATCTTAGCAGCTATCTTTCTGTTACAGCTAACATTGACAGTGAAATTCAGAATCGTTTGAGCTCCGCAAGTGCCGCGTTTTCTCAAATGAAACATAGAGTGTTCAAGGATCGGGATATTTGTAAGAAGACCAAAACACTGGTTTATGAAGCCATTGTATTACCAACTTTATTGTATGCCTGCGAAACATGGACTATCTATAAACATCACTTCCACCTCCTTGAAAGATTTCATCAACGTTGCCTCCGGAAAATCCTGCGAATTACTTGGGAAGATAGGCGAACAAATGTCAGTGTACTGGAAGAAGCAAAGACTACTAGCATTGAAAAAATGATCCTTCAACGCCAACTTCAGTGGACCGATCATGTTGTTCGAATGCCTGACTGCCGTCTCCCAAAGCAGTTACTTTATTCCCAACTCAAGGATGGAAAGTGGAATATTGGTGGTCAGTATAAGAGGTTTAAAGATGTTCATAAGGCTAATCTAAAAAAATGCAATATAAACATCGAAAACTGGGAAGCACTGGCCCATGAACGATCTAAATGGAGGTTGGCCTCTCACAAAGGTTCCATGGACTTTGAAGAAGCCCGAGTGCAAGGCAAAAGGGAGAAACGTGCTAAGCAAAAAGCACGTCAAACGAATCCTTTACAGGACCATCTTCCATCTGGTAACCTGTGTCCTCACTGTGGGAAGCTGTGTGGATCTAGAATTGCCCTCCACAGTCACTTACGGACCCATCGCTAGAGTCTACACAATTTTCTTTAGAATTTCCTCCTTTTAAAATTTTTCTTTTTGTAAATTTTTTATCCTGGAAGACAATCTTACTCGGTCACAAGTGATCGCCTGATGATGATGGACTTGATAGCCTTGTAGGCTCCATCCAACTCTATGATCTATGAATCTATGAAATGCCAATGACCTGATACACGATCCATGGATCTGGCTGCTAACCTACAGCTGCAGCTGAGGGGTGAGGTGAAGATGGAGCTCTCTATGACTTTCAGTTCTTGGGGAAACAAGATGAAGAGAAGTAGCAACATTCTCAGTTGAACAGCAATGGATAGGTGAGGGTAAGGCTGCAAGTTGTACATATTAGCCACAATCCAACACAGGGTTTAGGTACAGCTCAATGCTGCAACCATAAACACACTTCCTTGGGAGCATGCTCTTATTTGGCACAGTGGGATTTACTTCAGAGCAAATATTTCTAGGATCGTTCTAAATGTTTTTGTTGAATTGCTGCCATAATGTACCAACTTGTAGTAACTGAGCACCAGCCCTATGAAAATTAAGACACAGGGGGTCAAATTCTTTGTTACTTTAAACGGATCTTTGCATCCTGTGCTTGGGTTTCCCCACATCTTTCTTTTTAACCAAAAGCAATCATGGAGTTAGGGGCGGGGAACCTCCAGTCTTGATCAGGACCATGGCATGGGGGATGGAGAAAGAATTGAGCTGTCTCCCAATTCAAACTGTTTTCCCACTGAAAATCTTCCTCCTAGCTTTTATTTGCCACCATTAGCAGTTCTGGAGAACAAATAGCAATGGAGGAGGGGTGATTTTGAGCAGGAAAATGGCAGGGGGAAAGGATTACATCACCCACACCACACTGTCAATCCAGCAGTCCTCATGACTGCTTTTGGTTAATAAAGAAAGAAAGAAAGATCTGGGCAATACCGAGAACAAGGATTCAATGATGCATTTAAATGCAGTGTGACCCTCACTTTTAATCAATGAACCTCTCTTGCATCGGTTGAAACCGATACAAGAGGGCTATACAGGTGTTTGTCTGCAACCCTCTTGTATCAGCTTGAGTGTTACACTCAAACTGGGAGGGGGACGTGTGGAACATGCACACCCTTCCCCAGTGTCCCTGCACATAGAGCACAAAGGTCTGCATAGGGACTTGTAAGTAGATGTGTAAATAAGGCCAAATTCAGCCTCGTTCTGCCCCGGCGAGGCTCTCGATTGCTCAACTCTACTTGTAAGCGTATTTGGTTGGATGCGCCAAATACATCCAACCAAATACACTCCTGCAGGGCCGGTGCTACCATTAGGCCAACTAGGCAGCTGCCTAGGGCGCAGGGCTAAAGGGGGCGCCAGAAATGCCTTGGGGGGGAAAATACAGTGCTAAAATGCGTATTTTACCAACTTGGGTGCACTAAATATCTGATCTTGCCTAGGGCACCAAACTGCCTTGCACCGGCCCTGAACTCCTGTGATCACAAACCTTATCTTATCAGGATTCCTGATCACAGGGGCTGTGTAAGTGTGCTTGGCCAAACAGACTTACAAACCCCAATGCAGGCCATTGGGCTCAATACACAAAAGTCTCTGAGATAGCTGGGCATGCGGGAATGCTTGGGAGTGGAGCAGGCGTGCTCACACATCACATGCTCTGTTCCCAGTTTGGCCCTACGCATGATGCAAGTGAACGCCTGCATGGGGCTAATAAGGCTGTCCCATCCTCTGTCATTTACAGCACTTCTGAAGAGAGCACACAAAACATAGTCCATTTTGGATATAGGAATCCTAATCTTGCTATCTATCCAGTAAAGGTCTTTTATCAGCTACATGTTGTTTGAAGTTTTTACAGACACTGTCTATGTCTGGGTCCTTCCAAACTGCTTATAAAGCTTTTGGGATTGGGTCTGCTGTGGATGAACCCCGCTTCAGTTTGGTATTAGATTTTGGATTCTGCAGAATCTGATACATACCTCTAATTTTTCACAATGTATAAAATTAGTAAGCATTACTGGGGGTGCAGAAGCAAACACAAAGGCATTATTTATGGTGACAGCAGTTCAGTCAGGCACAGACTAAATCAGTTCCTGTCTAGCCATGTGAAAATCTCCCACAAACCTTATCTCTTCTTTCAACCCTTCTAGCATTGTCCCTCCCAGGCAAAACTGTGGTTCAGTCTTCACACTGGCAGATGGGTGTTACTCAAGATATGCTCCAGATAGCTGGAACAAAAGGTTTCTTCCTGCAGCCAATTGTCAAGTGTCCCCTCCTAGATATGGAACAAAGGGCTGTATGCTGAGCAAGCAGAAGAATTCCCTTTATTTTTCTTTCTTTTCCTGGAATGTCCAACATCTTGCAGGATTAAACAGAGAATGAAATGTAATCTCAGTGTCTACTGAGAGTGCTCTAAACAAAGGCATGGGTGCATATTTCTAGCAAACTAATAATGTGTGAAAGAAGTGTTGCAAGCCACAACCACACAAACAGATCTAGATCCTGCCAATGTTCCTCTAAGTCTATCAAGGGTTGCACCATCTCAATATCTGTACAATGAAGTAAGTGACAGTAAGAGAGTGTGCCACATCATGCACACGCCCACGCAAGTCGGGCAAGGATTGCAATGTTCCTACAGCTTTTTTTTTATCAGTTCTGTTATCTGCTCTCTCAGTTACAGTGGCAGCAGAACCATAATTTCATCTGTTATTTTTCTAAATGCACTGACATTTTCTAAATGCACAGACCCGTAGCTTTCTCAAGGGAAGGATTCCTCTCAGCTTACTAAAACTTTCTCAAACCTAGGAATGATTTAGTACTTGCTATTGCTGGCATTATGAACTTTGCCAGGCACGCGGAGATGAATCTCTCCTAACCAGAATTGGGATCAGGGGTGAGGATTTGGGATACCAGACTGACTGTATTTGGGTCTCATATGTCTGTCTTTCAAAAAGTGAATATATTCTGAATTGGCAGCCCATGAGGCAGTTTGCCACTGCTGCTGAGGGGAGAGAATTACTACCAGAAGACATATCCTTATCAAAGTAAATTGCCTCCTCTTGTGTAACTTGACCTTTTTCCTTTCTATGTGTGGCTCATTTCTAAGCCCCCTAATTTAAGATTAACTAAAATTGCTTTGGATTGGTTTTCTGCTTCCAACTACTACAAAACTACAATTCGTATCATTTGTGGTTGTGTCAAAAAGCCAAATCCTGCATCTGGCAGTAGCTAAACATGACAACTTGGACATGGGCAGAAAGATGTCACCTGCAGCAATTTCAAGGAGACACTACAATCCCAGTGGCCACATGAGCCTTCAGGACTGAGCCTTATGTACATTTTTAGGCATGTGTTTGAATTAATTTTTAGGTGAAGAAACTCAGCCCCAGGGGCAAAATCTGGCCAACTTGGGATCCCACCCTGGCCTTCCAGGGTTCCCCAGATCATCACACCCCCTTTCCCCCAACCACCCATGCTTGGTGGTTTCCTGGCTTTTGTGCAGGCTTTTTTTCTCCATTATAAAGTGTTGAAATGCCTCTCCTAAGGCTTAGTTACTGGCAGTAAAAGATTTAAGTTAAAATATACTAGTATGTTTGATCATTTTGGCCCTGCTCCTTCTGCCTTCAGCTCCACCCATCACTGGAATGCAACCCCTGGGAGCTTCTCCAAAATGGAATAGAACCTAGGGTTCAGAGGAGGGCAGCAAAGATGATCAGAGTACTGGAAACAAAGTCCTATGAGGAGAGCCTGAAAGAACTGGGCATGTTTAGCCTTCAGAAAAGAAGACTGAGGGGCGATATGATAGCACTCTTCAAGTACTTGAAAGGTTGTCACACAAAGGAGGGCCAGGATCTCTTCTCGATCATCCCAGATTGCAGGACACGGAATAATGGGCTCAAGTTACAGGAAGCCAGATTCTGCCTGGACATCAGGGGAAAAAAATTCTGACTGTTAGGGCAATATGCCAATGGAACCAACTACCTAGGGAGGTGGTGGGCTCTCCCACTCTGGGGACATTCAAGGTGCGGCTGGACAGCCATCTGTCAGGGATGCTTTGACTTGGATTCCTGCACTGAGCAAGGGGTTGGACTCGATGGCCTTATAGGCCCCTTCCAACTCTACTATTCTATGATTCTATGATTCTAGGACTGAAAGATGTTCAACAGTGACTGGATTTGCACAACAAGACAACCCATCTTGGGTGACAAGCCATAGTTGGTTGTCATGTCATGCAAACCCGGGCCATTCCCTGCAGGGTGGCTTTTTCAGAGGCAACAAGCCACCCTGACAACCCATGGCTTATTCTAGGGGCTGTTGTACCCATGATGGGTTGTATCGGCTGAACCTGGGCAACCAACCGCATCATGGGTACTGGGATGGAAAAGTGAGAGGACCCTCAGAAGACCAGATCAAAAAAACAAAAAGCCTTGAGAGCCTCACCATGAAGGGGGTGATCTAGTGGCCACTCCCTTTTTGGAAGCAAAGGTCACTCCCAGCTTTGGTTTCTCTTGACAGCTCACCTCTTGACAGTTGTCAAGACAAACCAAAGTGACAAATAAAGCTCTTGGCAGCCGCTCTGGGTAAATGCCCATGAGGGGTTCCAGCTGCACTTTGACAGCAGACACTTCCCTGGATATTGCCCAAGCGAGGCATGCCATTTTGGATCCACAAAAGTGTGCAACTGCTCACTTGTGCAAGTCTCTCTCTCTTTTTTAAAAACAAAAAAAATTGTGCACATTTGGGGCACTTTTTTAAAAAAAAAGCGGGGATGAACCAATGACAGTCCCTCCAATGTGCTGCTTGTGCACTTTGGAGAGAATGTCACTAACTGTCAAATGAGAGGTCACTTTTTGCAATCTCTGAAAAAAGAAAACAAAATGGGTAAAAGGGCAAAAAAGCTGCAGCAAGTGCAACAGGGCTCAAAATCACGGCAGGGAGGGCAGACAAGATGGGCCCTGCCATGATGGGCTCCTGGGATACCCACAGGACTGAGGGGCGAGGAGTGGGGGACAAACCATGGTGAGCCTGATCATTTGTCGGGAGCACCATGGGCTGTTTCACAAACAACCCACACTGCATACCAACTTATTCACAGAGTGGATTGTCATGATGTGCAAATGTGCCCAGTGTGGTGTAGTGGTTAGAACATTGGACTGGGACTCAGGAGATCCAGGTTCTCTTCCCTATTTGGCCATGAAGCTCACTGGGGGACTTTGGGCCAGTCACTGACTCTCAGCCTAACCTACCTCACAGGGTTGTTGTGAGAATAAAATGGAAAGGAGGACCACTATGTAAGCTGCCTTGGATTCCTCATGAGAGTGGGGAAAGTGGGATATAAATAATAAAAAAAATAAAAACAAGCCTGTTTTAGATACACCTCAAAAAAGAATTAAGTTTCAAATATGTCATTGCCTCCAATTGCATTTAAGAAATTGCTTTCTTAAAATGTGCCCCTCTGACAGCACTGGTGCAGGACAAGGCATATTATGAACCACTCAATCTTACTTCAGATATTTTAAGCAATCAGTGAGGGTTCTGCTGGCCCTCTGTGCAAGAGTGAATTTCACTATCTTCAAAATACCAGTTCATACATATATATGAGAAGCATCAAAGAAGTCCATGGGTAGATGAATGCCCTTCGTGAATACTGAAGGGGTTTGAGGCAGCACTGCCATTTCATAGAATTAAGAATTCCAGCTGCTTCAAAGCAGAGAATTCATGCTTATTAAAAGGAATCATTATGTATCTTATCATGTAAATAAGAGGCCAGATTAAAAATGTTTAAATGCCTTTTTACATGTTAAACTAGTGGGGGAGCAAACAAGTTTGTAACATTTAAATATCATCTGGGAGGATGTTTAATCAGAATATGAGCCTAACATATCAAGGCTAATGTCCTTGCCACAAAGTTTCATTTTCTGCTCTTTTTATTATGTCACTATAAAGGGAATTTAGTTGGATCACAAAAAGGAGAGCAGTTTTACTGATACTGCTACATTTAAATTTAATATTTCACCTTCAAAGTATGTACTCTCTGAAAACTGCTTATCCTAAAGTTGTCTTGATGAAAACACAGCAGTGTTGTACTGGAGTGTGGCTCAGACTGAAGGCTAGCGAGCTTTCACAGGTCCACCCTAACCAGATTGCAAGATGTCATGACTTCTATGGGGGTGCCTATCTCCCTCTCGGCAACTCCCAACATGTTGTCTCCATTTGCTTGAATGTGCTCCAGCTGGCCCAAGTTATTTCATGGCCAGCCACAGGTAACAATGGGCAAATCTCTCAGTTTTGCTTTTTCCCTCATTGGAATTTTTAAAATCTCCTTTTAATTTCTAAAATATGAAGAACTTTGCACATTTTGCTAAATGCTTATAAAGAATGAACTGAAACAATATTCTCACCCATCTGCACTGGCCAAATTCATTAGATACAGCTCTTCCCAGCATGGAGAGGACCATGATGTACCTGCCTGCCATATAACTCTTAAAGACAAGGAGTGTGTCAGAATAAAAGAGGTGGCAACCCTAAGTAAGCACTAATATGGTTGAATACACAGGAATTCAAAGCCAGACATTTAAGAGCAAAGCGCTCAAAGCCCTGGGCCTGGATGGACAAATCTATCAGTTTTGGTTTCTCCCACATTCAAATTGTTTAATCTCAATACGGAGAAATGTGCAAGTTTTGATGAATTCTTATCAAAACTGAACTGAAACAAAATTCTTACCCATCCCTAGATATGATCATGACAGTACTTACTCTGGCTGTCTAACAACCCCCCCAAAAAACACCTGGGCTCATCAGAGCCCAGTCAAATATATACAGGTGACCTTCTGGTGACCAGGATGTTAATATAGCTCAGGAGTGATTGTGTTGTAACAACCCAGGTGATAGACAAGAGCCCCAGATTGTAGCAATGGTGTGTGTGTGTGTGTGTGTGATGGAGACCCCACTGAGGCTTGAAAAGCCACAGAGCCTGATGAATAGAGCAAGATGCAGGGTCCAGCTTTAAGGGTAAAAGGGTAGAAAGGGATGCCATCTTTGTGTTTTGCATAGGCTGCCAAAATACCAAAAGACCAGCCCTAGAAATGAACCAAGAAAGGTGGGTTGAATGATATAGCATACTATGTTACTATGCAAACTGGACTTGCTATCTGTATCTTACCTCAGTACCACCTAGTTAGCAGAAACAGAAAGCACACCACTCTGTCTGATCATTTCAAGATATGTGTACTAAGGAAGAAAATCATACGATAAGAAGAATAAAAATGCAGCTCACAAAGATGGATATGGTTTGGTTTGGTTGTGGTTGTTGTTCTGAAAGACCACCAAGTCTAATTTTAAATAAATGTTAAATTTGATATGATTTCCCCCAGGTGCTATTTAAAAGAAATAATCACCAGAACTATTTTTTTCAGTGGGGGGGGGATCTTGGCACATTCACTTTTGTATGCCTCTCCCCACCCCCTTTGGGACAATAGCCAAAGGTCACTACTTTAAAAAAAATTAAAAAAAGATATAAACATAATTTGTTCCACTTAGCTGAGGTTACTTTTTGGAAGCTATCATTAACTGATTTATAAGGCCTTTGAGAAAAGCCTACCTCATTTTTGACAGAAGATTTTGAAATCCTACAACAATGAGATGGCAAACCTGTAACACTGGCCAGTTTCCCTGTCCTGTTGTGACAAACAGCTAAGATCTACTTTATGCTTTATCTGCCCTGCACCTCAGTCAGAGAAGACCAATACTGCTTTTAAAGAAGTTTATGAATTTTACTTGTATTCTCTATCTCTTGCCCCCTATATTGAACTTGTGTTCCAAAACAATGGAAATGTATAATTCCCCAAACCTCTGTAGTGAACACAACCTTTTTATCAACCAGGTGATGACAGAACCTGCTGTATTAGCTGGAAGCATAACCAGATTAACTCAGGCTGGAAATGAAGTGCATGTTTTCGGAGCACGGATAACCAGATCTTGGATTAACCCCTACGCAGAGTGGTGGTCGGCTCCCTCTGAATTGTACTCAGTGAATAGTGAGTGTGCGTGTGCGTGTGCGTGTGCGTGTGTCTGTCTGTCTGTCTGTCTGTCGGGGGTTAATTCATACTGTAGCTTAACCTCACGTTATTGGTTTCCTACAGGAATGTCAGGTGAGTGCTTGACTGACAATATTTTTGTCTCAGCCTAAAATACATTTGTTGTGCTTGTGAGCTGATTTTACAGCTGTAAATATTTGACAGATAAAGCAAAGATCACCTAAACTGTCTAGTATACCTTTGTAATAATCAGTTAGTAACTACAGTCATGCCTTGGATTGAGAGCATAATTCGTTCTGGAAATGTGCTTGTAATCCAAAACACTCTTATATCAAAATGAAATCCCCCCAAAAAAATTTGTACAGAGATTTTTAATTTAAGCTGTACTACAGTACTTGTATTGCAAGACGTCGCTTGTATATCAAGTAAAAAATAAATAAATAAATATTTAAAAATTTGCTTGTCTTGCAAAACGCTCTCAAACCAAGTTACTTGCAATCCAAGGTATTACTGTATATAGATTAAATCAAGTATCATGTATCTGTTGCTCAACATACTAGTACCACTGACAAGTCCATGGTGTCCAAGCAAAGATTAATTGGTTAAATAGCGCATGGACCTTGGGATTCTGAATCTAGGGTCTCCCAAGTCTACCTTAAGCACTCAGCTGCCTGGCCCCATGTTGCTCTGCTCCTGCACTGGGATCAACAACTGGAAGATATTGTGATGAGGAATTACTAAGTCTATGAACTGCTCACAGTGTCCAGCACAGGCCTGTAGTGTAGCGATAAAAGCAATGGGCATTTGTTGAGTTTAATTGCTGTGAGAAACCTGCAGGGTAGCAAGGGGCCTCACCTACCAGCCACTAGTAACTCCTTACCTCATCCTTGAGATAAGGATGTTACACATTTTTCTGCTGAAGTTAATTGGAATTCCTGGGACTTTTCTTGCCTTCCCTCCTTTTCCCCACTGGCAGCTTTTTGAAACTTCTAGCAGCTTTTGACACCTTCCAGAATTTAGGAAGACATCTATAAAATCCATAGCTTGTTAGCTTGTGCTTTGGCTTTCTGCTTGGGATGAAGGTGCACTAATGTCCAAGCATTCAGTGCTCCAGGAGCAATGTCCATCATATTAGGAAGCCATGTGATTGGAGGGACATATGTGAGCTTTTCTTTTCATGTACTGTATATTGCATCCATATTCCAACTTCGTATTCAATAAACTGTATGTTAGCTTTCACACAAGTGGTTTTGCCTCTTCCTGATTATCATCAAATCTCAACTGAGGCATCTTGGCTGGACCAGGCCCCTGGAGGTAATACAGCCCCTCCTCTGATATCAGAGCAACTAAGCCAATGGCAGATACAGACATCTTTACATTCTATGTGTAAAGTCTATTACAGCCCTACCATCAAGAGAGATGTGCCAAGACAAAAGGGTCAGAGACTAAAGGGCAAAGCAAGTTCATTGTGAAAAAGGAGGCTATCTCTGATCCTGCAAGAAGACAGAGACAAAGGGTTTGGAAATAACTGCATTTCTGCAGAATATATATCTCAGAGAAGTCGCCATACATCCTCATATTATCCTACAGCAGGGGTGAGCAACTTGTGGCCCTACAAGTCCCATGGGTTTTGGCCTACAACTCCCATGAGTGCTCACCATTGGCTAGACATGTCCTATAGATAGGATACAGTAGTCACTCACATACCTGAATTATACCTTTCCCACCACTACCAATCTTACCCTAAAGTGTAGTTAAAGCTGCATAAGGTGGACATGTGTCCTACTTTACAGAAGACAGTCCTCCATTGGAAGGCATCCTCTCTTTAGAGGGCTGTCTGGTCCAAGCCTAGTTTAAAGATAAAGAGCCATAAAAAGGAAGTGCAAAGGGCCTTGAAGTTGCCCATCAACACTTAGCACCTGGACAGCACGCTGAGCAGGCACAGAGGTTGCCCGGCCACAGCCTTCTCCACTATGCTGAGATGTATTGTATTTCTATTTAAATTACAGTAATGGTTTCTAAATTTGTATATATAAATGAACACATGCAAATTTTACGCTAACCCATGTCCTTTTTTGTCCTCTTCTTTTTGGCAATTCAATGATAAGTGGCCACCCTTCGCATGAGGTCTGATCTAAGATGCATTTGTTTTTCATGCAGGGCAACAGGGAGGCCCTTACAGGTCTGGCCAGTGCCATGCATGTACTAAGAATGCTTGTTAGAAATGCATCCCAGAATCCTCAGCAAAATACAGGGCTCCTTGGGAGATAATCCAAATAGGATTCCACTGAAGACAGAAAGACAGAAAACCTCTGCAATAAAGGGAGGAAATTTGGATGTGGTATTTGGTCATGTACTATATTGAGTACGTACATGTATGCACATGCACACACACACATACCATGTACCTTTACTCGAATTTTGTTCAGTTAAAATCTCCATAATCATGTAAATGCTAAAAACTGGACTTTCATGGTGCAAACTTGATCACTCTCCTTTTTTGAGAGAGAATTTGATTTTAAAAAAACTATTAAGTTCCATTGGAGCCGGTCTTGATGTTTTTATTTATTTATTATATTTATATCCTGCCTTTTTTCCTGCAAGGAACCCAAGGCGGCTTACATAATCCTCCTCCTCCTCTCCATTTTATCCTCACAACAACCCTGTGAGGTAGGTTAGGCTGAGAGTCAGTGACTGACCCAAAGTCACCCAGTGAGCTTCATGGCTGAGCGGGGACTAGAACCCTGATCTCCCGAGTCCCAGTTCAACACTCTCACCACTATGCCACACTGGCTCTCGATTTGAGAGAAAGCACACTGGCTCTCGATTTGAGCATTCTCATTGACAGTTTGAAATAAAAATAATAATATTTGAAATGAGAAGTTTGACTGAATTCATGCGGATTTACATTCAGTTCCCCTTATACAGTGCATTATATTATATTGTACTTCTTGAAAGGCAAGGCAGTTAACAGTCAAGTAATATAAAACAAGTAAAAATCACCGAGCCTTATCTTAATGAAAACATTATATTTTGAGGAGAATTACATGACAAAAAGTTTCCAAGGAAAATTATTCAATTTTTTATGAGACATATAGAAGATATTGTTTCTGTGTCATATACTAACTATATTTTCTAGTGATTTTCTTTTAAATGTGCATGGGGAATTATGCATTGCAGTCATTAATGGGACACAATGGCCTGCTAGAATATCAAAGAAAGACAGACTCTAAAAAGAAAAGAAGGCCCATAAAAAAGAAAGGTGATAAGAATTTGTAATTATCAAAATATTCTTTCACATTTCTAACAAATTCATTGTAGTACATTCCAAGACATTCATAATTTATTAAGACGATATGCAAAAAGGAGCCAAACCCCCCCACACACACACACACCCATAACTCTTGTTCTGTGAACAGGACCAAAAAATAATTCACTGCACTAATAGACAGAGGTGGGCAAAATGCAGTGGAGGCCAGTGACTCCAATGTCAGTGGGGCTGTGTATCCACTGTGGATTTTACTCTGAACTTTTAAGGAGCTATCCATGGTGCCAAACCTATTTCAGGGATCAGCCTCCACCGGTAAAACCCACCCATCTCAATTTGGAATGGGCTGGCAGTTTACAAGCTTTTTGAGAACACACACCCCTCCCAGACTTTACCCATCTTAGAGAGATGCTGCCCAGGAAGGTTCCTCCAGCAGTAGCCCTCTTGTTTGCCAGTTGCCCCCACTCCCAAACTTCACAGGCACAAAGGGGGAGGAGGGAAAGCGACGGGGGGGGGCGCAACACAAGCCGAGAGCGATGGTTTAGGGTACATTCGGAAGAGCAGGTGCTCATCATGACAGTTTCTGTTGCCATGCCCTCAAAGTGGGCCGGTTCATACGACCCAGGCGGCGAGCGGGGAAGGCACCATGGGGCCGTCCGTGAGGTCTGGTGGGGTGCCGCAGACGACCTGTGCCCCGCACGCGTGGGCAGACTGTGGTGGAGCCGGCAGTTCCCACACTGCAGCGCAGGCCTCCCGGCGCTAGGGGGTGGCAGCTCAGGATGCCCAGCGGGGCTGTTTGCCCCTACAGGTCAGAGTGGCTGCAGCTCCAGCCGCTCTGGGCTGCCACCTCTGTGCGGCCACAGGAGGCCCCCACAGGACGGCCGGCCACTGTTCGCACGGCAGAGTGGCCACACGCGGTAGGGGCTTACCCTTCTACCGCCCATGGTGACTTATTGTGTTTCCCACACTGTGGCCATCCCGCAGGGGCGCCCCCGGCTGACTTTCGCACAACACAGGAACCACGGGGGGCTTCTGCTCCCCCGCAGTTCCCATGTCGTGTGAACCGGCACGGAGAATCCAAATGTAAGTATCTGCACTGATCCATTTTAACACACCAGTTCTAGAAGTTTTCATCTCCATCAGGAGCAGATCTTTTGTAAAGTTAGTGAGTCTTAATTGCTCATTCAGAACCAAGCCACCCCAAAATACTTTACAGTGCAACTAGGGATCTACAAATAAAAAAAAACTCAGGCTCACCAAACTTCTCCAGATTCCATCTCAGTCAGAGCTCATTCTGACTTGAGTCCATATCAGATTGTGAGCTTTGATTTTTCTTTTCACACAAAAATTTGTGCGTATTTTCATGCGTATTTTTTCCAAATGTATGCATCAATTGTGCACATCTTGGGAAATCTTCTCCCATTGTTTAAAGTGTATTTGTGCACATTTTTCAAAAGTATGCATGTTTTCATGCACATTTTTCATATGTATGTATGCTGTTGAACACATTTTTTTTTAGTCCACAAATCACATGGCAATGTATGGTCTTCAACTGCAGATTGTGTCTGAGTCCGTGTTCAGTCTGGAAGGTGCAAACTGGGTAAATCCTAATAAAAAATGGACTGAAACAAATTTCTCATAAATTCAGGGATAGTCCACCACATTAGGTTGTTGCTGGGGAAGTCCATTCTCCCCTGTCAGCTATGGTGGGGATTGCAGCTAGCCTCAAAGGGAACAGGGAAGCCTGAGCGGGATGACAGATGATGGTAGAGTGTGTCCCTGCTAATCAAAATGTCCCAGTGCTTTGATCCTGCATGCCCTGGCTACACTACACCACTGGCCAAGAACTGTCTCTGCAATGCTCAGACCATGCATTGCTAATGGGATTTCTGGCAACTGTAGGCATTATTCCCTCTGGTAAATGTCAGGAGTTCACATAAAATAGTGGGGAATAAGGATTAAAACTCATACATCTGCCTTGCCTCCCACAGCTGGGTAGACAAACTAAATGAGAGAGGGACAATTCTCTGCTCCCCAGGTCATGCCAGTCAGTGAGGGTGCAACCCTATGGCTGGTAGACACTGTCTGACCAGCCATAGGAAAAGTCAGAGTCCCTGCTCCAACCTCAGAAAAGCGCTCCTTGGTTGGAGGTGGGACTCTGACTTTGGAGCGCCCTCCTTCCGCCCTCGCAGCCAGCGTGGTTCTTTCCACACCAGCTTCGGCTCTGAAGATGGAAGACTGACTTAAGACAGAGCTGGAGCTGGGGGGGGGGTGTTCCAGGGCTGGGGAGGGGAGGAGCGAGGTGGTGCCTCAGCCCTTCCTCCTCGCAAGCAGGGGTAAAATAGTTAGACAGCTGAAATCAGTCATCTAAGAGTTTTGGAGGGTGAGGGAACTGCAGAGGCAATCTTTGCCTCCACGCTCCTCCCGCCTTCCATTGGATGTCCGTAATCCTCCAAGTTCAGAGGGTTACGGGGGGCAGCCACATTGGATGGCACTGTGAGTGGTCCTACCAACTCATGTGGAATATGGAGGGTAGACTTCCTCTGCAGCATATGACATGGCCCAATGACTCGAGTTTGCTACATCCGCTCTGCAAATACCTTCTTTTTGCTTGTGACATAGCATGGTCTGGACTGCATTAGAGAATCCGTAAATTAGTGGGTGGATGATTCTGCCTCGGGGACTGGGTTGTCTGGTCTTTGGAATTTTCCAGCTCTATGATTTCATGAAGTGACAACTAATCCCAACTGTCTTTAAGTTTCTTTTCCAGAATGCAATGGTTATTGCCAATGCCTCTTCCTCCTCCTCTCTTGCTTTCTCTCTCATCAGTTGGCCCAGACACAGGGCATTCTGGCAAAGTGACATGATGCTACTTTAGTGTGTGTGTGTGTGTGTGTGTGTGTATTCTCTTATTCAGTTCTCATGGTTTCTATCTCAAAAGACCATATCTTAGAAGTCCACCTTGCTCAGCACCATTTAACTACTGGGTGTGTGCTAAATCAATCTGTATTATTCACAGTTTATGCTAATGTGGGCCCCTTAAGAATCAGCCATAAACAGTCAGCTATCATTAGGCTAAACCAGCTTCCTGGGAGATTTACAATAAAGCAGCTGTCCCAATTAAGCAGAGTGAGGTACAGTAATATTTTATAGTTATGCAGCACCTTTCATCCCAAAGCATTTTTACCAATTAAAGGTACATAATGCTCTATTAATGGATGCCTCCGTGGAAACGTTCTCACACAGGAGTGGGAAAATGGGAGGGGGATGTAAACCATGATCATGTGGCAAACACCTGTTCTTAAATATCACAAGATGGGGATGTAAATTTCCAAGAGGGGCAATGAAAGCCTGTCCTCCGTGAACTCGTTGGAACAAATGGTTAAGAAGCTGTCTAAAGATCTATGTGGCAAATCATAGGGTCTGGTTTCCCCCCTTCGGACCAGCGTAGTAAAAATGCAAAACACCTGAAACGGACATGTTGCAACATCTTCTTTGTCCTCACTCCAACATCAGACTTCCGACTGTGGAGGTTTCAGTGCCAGCTGAAAAGGGAGGGTTGTGGACCTCTCCTTCTTCTGCCCTTGAAGGGGGAGAGATATCCTATGGTCCCTAGGAGGCCTTCCAGATGGCGTTGAACTGCAGCAGCCATCAGCCCTAGCCAGTATAGCTGACAGTGAGAGATTATGGATGTCCAACAACATCTAGAGTGCAACAAGTTGCCCGCCCCTGTGTTAGCAGATTAAAGGTTACATTCAGAAATTTAAATCCACTGCAGAAAGATAGCCTAACTGGCGATTGGACAAAACCAGCAGGAAAAATGTAGGAATTTGTTTATTTTAAAAAAGCAAAGAATGGGAATAGAAACCTCCATAATAACAAGTGTGGGAGATGAAATTGTCTGGGTTTAATTCTGAAAATTAGTTTAGCTGTTGGGAAAATATCTAAGTGCCCGATGGGAGGAAGAAGGAAGAGGCAGGGCCGGATTAAGATAGGGGCTATTGGAGCTGCAGCTCCAGGCCCCTACCACAAAACAGGCCCACAATAGGGGCGCGCCTCTGTCCAGCCTGCTCCCTGGAGGCTTGCGGGCTGCTCGCCGCGCCCCGCCGCCAACAGGGCGGGCCAGTCCAGCTCCGCCCTGCCCGGCCGCCTGCCTGCCTGGCTCCGCCCCCTGCGCTGCGCGCCGGACGCGCTGCCGCCTGCGGGGGCCGGGGCGAGCGGGCGACGAACGCGTTGGCCAGCCGCCTCCGTCGCCCCATGGCACCGGCGGCAATCGGGCAGCGCGTCCCGGGCAGAGGCAGTCCCCATGGAACTACAAAACGCAGCTTGATCTGAAGCCTCGAGACTCCAGACTCCCCCCAACCCCAACCCAAACGCACACAATCTCGGTTTGGCAGCACAGGTAGGACACGATGCTTCCCCCTAAGTTTAAAATCCTTGGCTGGCTAGGCACAGCTGAGCGTTCACCTGGGCACTCTAAGCATGCCCCAGGTCGCCTGCGCGGAGGAGGAGGTGGAGAGACCGCACCGCCGCTCGCAGCCTTAACTCGGCCCGTCGAAGAATCGCGGGGCAAGCGCTGGAAACCAGCACGGTGGGGAAGCCTCTCCAAACCGGAGTTGCGCGAGGGGGGAGGCAGATTTTATCCTGCAAGCCGCCGATTCTCCTCAGCTTCGTCAATGGAGAGGCGGGCGCGTGTCACACGGGGTGGTGGTCGTCGGAAAGGAACCCCCTGGCCACGGGAAAAGAGGATTAGAGCTCCTCAGGCCGCAAGCCTGAGACACGTGGCGGCAGAATTCCTCGGAAACGCCCGTTCCCCCTCCCATCCTATGCCAGGCAGCCTAGAGATCCTTAGCAGGCTCCTCAGTCGGAACTACAGTTCCCACCGTTCCCTGAGGAGAGGCAATGACTATTACACCAGATTACATCTGAGGAGAAGATATCACCTGTTATTATTATGCAAAAATCCAAATGAAAGCGATCCCAGCTGCACCCCCTAGTGTAGACAGGGTCAGGTTACAAACAAGCCTGTGGCTCACGCTGGCTCAGTTTGTCTGAGCGTGGAAAGCTAAGCAGAGTCAGGCCTGGTTGTTACTTGGATGGGAGACCCCCTCCTCTAGTTTCCTGCACTGAGCAGGGGGTTGGACTCGATGGCCTTGTAGGCCCCTTCCGACTCTATGATCCTATCCTGTGATCCTAATCTTAAGCTCTGGATGTATACAGCCCCCTTCCCCCCCCACTCCTCTTTAGATGGCCGTGCGTATTCCTTCACTTACTTCAAACTGTGGTAAGTTGGCCCTGCTGTGTTGGGGGGTCCTCCTGCTCATTCTGCTTCGGCCCCAAAGTCCTGCTATGCTGGCTGGGGCATGCTGGGAGTTGCAGGCCAAAAACATCTGGGGACCCAAGGTTGGAGAACACTGCTCTATTTGATGGGCTGCCCTGTCCAAGTCCCATGTAAAGATAAAGAACCCTATGAAGGCAACTGGGGCCTTGGAGATGCCCATCAGCATTAGCACCGGGACAGCAAGCTGAGAAGGGGCACACAGCTCAGCTGGTCTCTGTTCCCCACAATGGAGAGATGATGTACTGTATGTTTATTTAAATTATAGTTATTATTTCTAAATGTGCATTTATACATCTACATTATATGCAAGTTGGTGCCCTCTTTTGCCCTCTTTTTTTTCTGGTAATGCTTTTCCTCCTCTCGCCTGGCGATGTGTAAGTGACCGTCGTATAATTAGTGCAAGGATTCCACAGATCTCCAGATCTCTTCCTCAGGCAAGATGGGTACCCAAAGCAGGCAAGCACACAATTAGGCTCTGCAGGTCATGTGATGGTTACAAGGCTGGACCTGGAGCTGCCCCTAGGGTCGCTGGGAACAAGAAAGGGGGGAAATGATGGATCCCCCTTTGTTTTAATATAAAATTGCGTCTTCATTTTATTTATTTCCATAAAAAGGCCCACCAAAATCCTCAGCACCAGGCCCATAATGCTCTTAATCCAGCCCTGGGAAGAGGGTGAAGCACAGAAGCCCAAGACACATTCCTTACCCTACAATGGGCACATTCACACTTCACACTAACACACCTTGGCAATAACCCATGCTGGGTTGGTTGTCATGAAAACAACCCATGGTGTGCCTGAAAGATGATCCCAGGGGACACTGTGGGAGGACCGAGTTGTCTCCCTGCTCCCCACCACAATCACGAGCCAGTTTGGGCTTGCCATGGCCTTTTTCCCCTTGAGATTGCAAAAGCTGGCTGTCAAGATGGTTTTCGTGACACCTGTTTTGACAGCTACAACAGTCCCTTCAAAGTGCCAAGCGATTGCTAGGGCTGATGGCTGTTGCAGTTCAACAACATCTGGAAGGCATCCTAGGGACCATGGGATTTTTTTTAATTGCCCCTCTTAATTTAGCAAATATTTGCAAAAAAAATTTTTTTTTAATTTTTAATTTTATTTTTTACTTTTACCCACAGTTGTGCAACTGTGGACATTCAGAAAGGGGAGCCTTGAGTGGGCACTGTGCAGGGGGGCGCCTGCTGGCAAAGTCCAGCAAATACCAACCCTGGGCATTGCCCCACAGAGGCAGCAGGTAGGTTTATTTTCCCCATGATGGATCATTGTGTCGTGTGAACCCAGTCAAGGCCTCCATTTAAGTCAGTGTTCTCCAACCTTGGGTCCCCAGATGTTTTTGGCCTACAACTCCCAGCATGCCCCAGCCAGCATAGCTGGCTGGGGCATGCTGGGAGTTGTAGGCCAAAAACATCTGGGGACCCAAGGTTGGAGAACACTGATTTAAGTAGTATGGCCCCCTGTTGCTACCAGCTTGCCCCAACCCTACATTTGCACTGGAAAAGGCGTCTGAACTCTGTATTTCCTTGAGTTACTTTTTAGAGCAGCATTCTTCCCAACCTGGTGCCCTCTAGAGGTGCTGGACTACTGCACCAAACATCCCCAGCCAGCCTGCTCAGTGGAGGATGCTGAGTCAGATAGGCTGTTTTAGAGGATGATAGGTGTTGTAGTCCAACACATCTGGAGGGTACCAGGTTGGGGCAGGCTGTTTTCAAGCATAAACCATGCAACCTAAGCTTTAAGAAAGGAAGGAAAGAAAGAAGGAAGGTGATGACTGCTGCAACTGCCTGTGGGCTGATTCTCATGTTATGCTTTGGGAGGGAAAAGGAGAGATGGAGCCTTAATGGTGCAGAAAAATAAAGATCTTGAGCACAATCCTATGCATGTTTAGACAGAAAAAAATCCTAAAGCTCCCAGCACTTCCCAGCCAGGTATGGCTGGCTAGAGGGATGCTGAGAGTTGTAGGACTTTTTTCTGTCTAAACATGCATAGGATTGTCCCCCTTAATAGCCCAATCTTTTGCTTTCTCCCCCCCCCCCCACGTTTTTGTACTTATGAAACTCCATCTCTCTTTTTTGTTTTCCCCTCTGGCATTGGAGCCTTCCACCCTTTCAGCTTTTTTTCCGTGTGTGTGTGTGTGCGTGTGTGTGTGTGTGTGTAGGAGGAATACTGAGATTCAAGTCCACGTACAAAAAAGTGTCTGCACAAGTGTATATTTTGGGCCTGCTTTCCAATGCAAGTCTTAAGAGGACCAAAATATACTCTTCGGTTACTTCACGTTGTTTTTGTTTGACTCTCCATGTTCAAAAATGTAATGTGAGAGTCAACCCGGCAGCTCCCCACCTACACTGTATAAATAATAGAATGTCATCGTAAAGCACTATGAAATTCTGCAGAGTCATGAGAGACATCAATTTGTAGTACCTGTCTGAACCAGAATTTGCTTATTCTTACAAATCTGGGTTCCAGCACTTAATGGAAGCAGTTGAAAACCATGATCTCAATAGGAACAGCCAAAAGAGTAATTATATATATCATGTGAACCAAAAAAAGAGAAAAAGGATTTCTAATGAGATTATGTGGCGGATAATATATGGAATTTAGCTAGCTTTTCTTGTTTGTTTTAACTGCTTTTATCAGTTAATGCTAAGTATTGAGACACATGCTGTGGCACAATCAGATAATCAAACTGTTCACCACTCATGGCAAAGAAAGGGATAATAAGCATTTTTAAACAACTAATTAATCAAGAGTTTGATAAACTTGTTGCTTTTCTTTTTCAACACAGATTATCCATCTAATTCATTCTAGTATCAACCAGTTAATTAAAAAGGTATTATAAGGTTTTTTATACGGACTAAACAGATAATGGGTATAACATAGTCTACAGGAATAAATATTCAGTGGAATCTTTCCTTCATTATATGAAATTATTGCATTCTGTTTGTACACACACAGTAAAAATGGCAACCCTCTCATTCAATTCCTCCTCTTCCCTCCCTAATATTTAGTTCCTAAAAAAGAATGACATGATGTCACCACATTGCATATTTCCCTGTCCCATGTTCACATTACTGATTGCTCCTGGGTGTTCAGAATGTGAGCAGGGCCGGCGCTACCGCTAGGCCAACTAGGCTGTTGCCTAGGGCGCGTAGCGGAAGAGGGCGCAGAACGCTGTGCTCCTCTTTGCTGCCGGCGCGCTCCTGCCTTGCCCGCCCGCTCGCCTCACCGAGAAAGCCAGGTCAGTGCGGGGGATTGCGCCCGGAGTAGTGGTGGGGCCGAGCCTGGGCGCCTCCCCCCACCTTGCCTCGCCTCCGCGCCGCCTCCCTCCCCACCTCGCCTCGCCTCTGCGCCGCTTCCCCCCCCCGCGCCGCCTCCCCCCCACCTCGCCTCGCCTCGCCTCGCTTCCGCGCCGCCTCCCCCCCCCGACACCTACCTTCTCCGCGCTGTTGCAGAGCAGGGCTGCTTTCCGGAGCCCCCCCCCACGGCACGAGAGGGGGGGCGCTAAATATAATTTAGCCTAGGGCGCCAAACTGCCCTGCACCGGTCCTGAATGTGAGTAAGCAGGCCCAGCATCAAGGGGAGGCATGACCGGGCTCCTGCTGAGTTCTGACACTCCAGAAGGGGCCCGCCCGCTGACAAGAGTCTTCTGAGGTTGTTCCTCCTCTTCACAACTGCAACCTGCTTGTTCACCTGCTCTAGATAACAGTGGTGGTGAAAAGCAGCAGTAGATGACACTGCCTGCTCGCTCCCTGGCTCTTTGCCTGTCAAGCAAGCAACTGGTAGCAATGATGAGGAAGAGGTGGAAGAGCAAGAGCAGCTGGTGACAATGACAGTGAGAAAGTAGATTAACTGTGGGAAGGAGCCCATTGATGGTGTCTTGCCAAAGGGCCCTCAAAGACTGGGAGCCAGCACTGTCTCTAAGGTCTACATGCAAGGAGCAGAGACCTTGGAAAATCAGGTCTCTGAATTGCTTGGAGAAACTCCACAGATATAGGAGGCTCTCCAATACAGACTATTGCCCTCTACACTTGGAGGGCAATGAAAACTGGGAAGGCACAGGGGCAAGGCTAGTGTGCTCATGCCCACTCCCCTTCCTGAAGTATAGACCTTACATGCTTTCCAAATTCCTGCATAGGGGCAATGATATCATGCCACATATTTCAGGAAAGAAACATTACAGAGACAAGAGGGGGGACTGGTGGTGCTCCCAGACAGAGGGCTCCTAGCACTTCAAGTCAGAAGGTATCGTGCAGCTATTCTGTCTTTTCCTCCTTAGTTAATTTTCTGGGGGGAAAAGAAAGAAAGATGGAAGAAGGGGTGGGAAAACACAGGAGGGTTACAAACTGAAGACATCTGGACTCCCTGTACAATTCCATAAATTAGGCAAGGCAATTCCCAATAAAAGCATCCTCTAGAAGCGCCCTGGGTGCATGGTTACACATTTGGTATAAAGACCATGTTTGTTTTCATGCTGAGTTACACTAGACACTCTCACATACTCTAGATCTGAACTGGGGCAGGATGGGTTTGTCCTGTTTTCCACACATGAAAGCCTAGATCACAACACTGATGTCAGTGACACTCACCATGGTCTATTGGAAACTTCCTCCATTTTAACTGAGCAGTCAGCTGAAATATAAATACCATAGGCCAGTTTTGATAAAATGGAGAGCCACGGATTAATTCTTCTTTGGCAAGCTGTTCACGCTTCGCTATTTCCTGAAAGACAGATTCATGCTCAAGAAGAGCCGCATGCTCAAGACTAGCAATAAATAAAAGGTATATTTATAAAAGAAAGAAAAGGAAACAAATATAATGAGGAGAAAGGCACATTCCACAGAGGTACTAAGAACTGTAAAGAACTGTGAAGTTCATATTTAGTAGGGTTTTTACCACAATGCAGCTAATTTACTGTATAGTTAGAACCTAATATACTAATGAATTGGGCATCGAAATTATTTAGAATGAGTGTGATATGAAGAGTTACATTGAGAAACATCAACTGTATTTCTGATAAAATAGATGTTGCAGAGCTGCTGAAGCCTGTTGTACTGGCATGATGGTAATCAGTGCTACTGCTCATGTTGTTCCAATGCTCATGAATTTACTATGCAAATGCAGGAATGCAGCATCATGATTAGATCTGAGGATTTACTTAAATACTATATTATTCACTTGCTAACTGTAGATATCATTTGATATTCTGAATGTGTTATGCTGCTACCATCATGAACAATTCAGAAAACAATTTTGATTGCTATGTGGTGATGAGTTTAGGTTTAGTGATTGGCCATGTGGACACCCCATGTATTGAGACCATAGTTTACTACTTTGTAGCTCATACCACACTTCAGAGTTTTTCCAGGACATGGTGGGCTATGATCCTAAGATGTATCTGAACCTTTATAGGGGCTGATGGCATACCATTACCACATGTCAAATGACAGGTTTGCATCTAGCCACAACCTTTTAAAATGGAGTTTTAAATTAGGTAGCTCTTTTATGCTGAGTTTAAGGTCTATGCCAGATTCCACATCATATAAATACGGAACAATGGGCAGTATCCACTGGAGAACACCCACACGTGGCCAGCCCTGCTGATTCCCTTCCACAAGTGGCACCACCACTTGCGAAATGGAGATTTAGCCTTCTGGGGGCAACCTGATACAAGCAGAAATGCTAATTTCTAGAATAGGGCAGGCCGGCAGAACTCACATAAGGGAGTTCTGGTGACCTGCCCCATTCCAGAAACAAGCGCTTCTGCTCATTTCAGGGCTTGCCAATGGAATGCTAAATCTCTTTTTCGCAAGCAGTGGGTGCTGCTTGCAGAAGGGAATCAGCAGGGCTAGTCACTCAAGGAACGGAAGCGGTGGTAGGCCCTGCTGGCAAATGGGTGGTACTGGATACTGCCCAGAGGTAGCCAAGTCTCTCAATAAGCTCTTTTTGTACAAGACCTATCCCTTCAATATGTGATCTCACCCTTTACAAACCCCACCACAGCTTAAAACTCTTAACCACACTCATTTGTCACTTATAGCAACTGTCTACAAAGGACTTTCTACTGAACATCCTGGTTCGGCTGTTGGTGGGTCCAGAAATGTATTTTGTGCAGTGGGTTCTAATACTGGGCCTTGGATGGATGGAAAAGTATATGCATGTGATTTGCCACTACACACAGGAAGGAACATGAGGCAATACTCCCTTCACTTAAGGTGGAAGAAAAGAGAAGACTAGAACCCTATTCTGGCATTCTAGATCTTGGTACACTAAATACATGAGGGAGAGGGGGAGTGTGTTTCTATCACCTTCTATTTGTGGAGGGCAACTTTCTGAAGGGGAGAGCCTCCTGTATCCACAGAGACTCTCCACACAGTTCAAAATGCTCCGAATGTTTATTCAACATTCTGACTCGCATGAGGGCCTCCACAGATACAGGAGGCTCTCCTTTTCAGAAAGTCCCCCTCCATGATTAGAGGACAATTGAAACGAGTGAGAAGAAGGGTAGGGTTAGCATGCTCCCTCTCCTCACACCTTCACTGTACTGAGAACTAGAAGGCCTGAATAGGGCTTAGGTGAATAGCGCATATATATTTCAATGTATGTGCCTGGATCTCATGTATTTCCTAATGTGACAGTGGGTAGATGTGCACTCAAGATCTCACACCAGACTTCACTACATGTTGGCTATCTGTAGACCTGTCAATGTTCCAGCCATCCATTAGTCTGACCAGTTGGATAACTCACAGGTCGCCACTAAGTATATGAGATTGTTGTTTGATTAATGAGTTTCCACCTCACAAATGCCTATTTCAGCTTCAAGTGTATTGATAAATTCGGAAATATAATTAACTTTGTTGTCTTATTGTCATTTGTTAAAAGAAAATGATCACTTTTTTTAAAAAAAGAGAGAATATTCTATTATTTTTAATACACTGCATTTGCAGCATAAATTAATCCATAGGTCAATCCTGTCAGTCTCAACAAAGAGGTCACTGATCTTTTGAAGTAAAAGCTGACACTTAGCAAATCAAGAGTGTCTGAGTTGTGAAGTAACAAAAAGAACCCTTAAAGGAGATGTGGTTCCAATCTGAGATTAAGAAGATTTGGTTCCCACTCACAATACATGCATCATGTACTCTTTATGGAGCATTTAGCTTTCAGGCATTGTAGGGACTTAACAACTCAATCTTGTAACTTAAAGAAATCCCCTGTAGTATACAAAGCTACACAAGGATCTAATAAAGCATACTGTCTGACAAAGAGCAAATTCATCCAAATAACAGAGAGTAAGCTGCTATCCCTAAAAAATATATATATAGGTGCCAATTTACAGCACAATCCTATGCATGCATACTCAGAAGTGAGTACCACTGAATTCCCAGCTATACCCAGGTAAGTGGGTATAGGATTGCACCCTTAGGGTACAATGATTCCTAGGAGTTGTAGGACTCATTTCTGTCTAAACATACATAGGATTGCATTCTTAATATACTAATTTAATGCCCCTTTGAACACAGTGAAACTTACTTCTAAGTGAGGATAAAATGGAGAGGAGGATTATGTAAGCCGCCTTGGGTTCCTTGCAGGAAAAAAGGCGGGGTATAAATATAATAAAATAAATAAATAAACACACATAAGATTGTGCTGCAAGTCTAGTTAGTCATTTGCAATGTGATTTACTTTTATATGTTCAAATTTTTGCTAAAAACAGCATTTTTAAAAACAGAAAAATAATACATTTCTTAAGTGAAAATGGTCATCAAGTGCTTAATTGCATTCTTGATGTTACAAATGCATATTTAGGTTAAGGAGCTTAGATTAGCTCAGTGGCATAACTGGGCCAAATTTTGGATGGATGGATGCATGTATGTATTTATTTATTATATTTATACCCCACCTTTTTTCCTGAAAGGAACCCAAGGCGGCTTACATAATCATCCTCCTCCTCTCCATTTTATCCTCACAACAACCCTGTGAGGTAGGTTAGGCTGAGAGTCAGTGACTGGCCCAAAGTCACCCAGTGAGCTTCATGGCTGAGCGGGGACTAGAACCCGGATGTCCCGAATCCTAGTCCAACACTCTAACCACTACGCCACTCTGGTATATCAGATAATGATATATGATAATGATATATAATAATGATATGATCAGATAATGATAATGATAAATGATATATCGGATAATCCCCCATTGGAGAAGGAATTGATTATGTTTCATAATCCTGTAAGTGACTATGTTTGATTTTTCCAGATTGGTCATCCATGTTGGCCAAATCCAGACACGATGTGGCTATGTAAAGTTCATCAACAGCCAATTGCTTTTATGCACTGCAAATAATCAGCAAGAGAACTACACTTTAGGGTGATAAAGACATAGTAATAATAAATACATAAAAGCAAAAGAGATTGTTTCAGTCTATTACTTATGTTAAATAAATTAAATTAAATTAAATAATTAAATAATTATGTTTGATATTATTATTGTTGTTGTTGTGTTTATTTATTTCATTTCTATACTGCCCAATAGCCGAAGCGTTCTGGGTGGTTCACAACCATTCACAAAAACACACTGGCTTCTCCTTAGCCCTGCATCCCCTCTCATCTCCCAGGGTCGGGGGGGGGGGCAGTCCAGCTGATGTTCCCTCTGCCTGCTCCCGACTCCTTCGCTCTTTCCTCTTCCCCACAGGGCTGTTGATGTAGTTGTTGCTTATTTCATTTCTATACTGCCCAATAGCAGAAACTTTCTGGGCAGTTCACAACAACTCACAAAACACGATACAATATAAATAGCATAAAAACAACATATTTTTTTCCATTATACAAAATTTTAAAACAGTTCAACAGCCAAAACAATTCCAGCACAACCAGACCTGTCAAAAGCAGCTGACATAAATGCCCCATCACGCCATCAAAGCGATAGGGATGGCTGGAGATCTGTCAAACTTGGTCTTGCCAAGACAGCCTGTTTTTTGAGGTCTGCTCATTCTGTCTCATTTATGCCTGAACTTGTGATCTTTATTTTTATTTTTTTTAAATCCATATGGAAATTTGCACACATTTTTTTTCAATATACGCATTAATGTTCACTTGTTTGTGTGCATTTTTGGAGGCAGGCACCCATTGACTAAAGATTGTTTGTGTGCATTTTGGAAATGAATGCTTCCCCACCACCACATTTATCAAATGTGTACATGTTGTTGAATGCATTTGTTTTGTTGTGTGGAATGCACTGCAAGCTCAGAGATGTATGGATTTCTGACTGCACATTGTGTTCTGGCCCAGAAGGTGTAACTGTAAATTATATAGATCTGGAGAAAAGAAAAGAAAAAAAATCAACAGAGTGAATTTCTCATACATCCCTATAAAAATGGCACCAAATTTCAAAAGGCCTGGAAATAATGAATTCCAGCAGTTTGAGTACCACCACACCCAGCCCGTTCCAAATTGGGTCACACCTCTCCAAAGTGCAGGCCCGTTCAGGAAGAGATCAAGCCAGCACCAGCCCTCTCCACAGCCAATCCCCATCCCAAACCTACCCCTGTGTAGGTAGCCAAAAAGGCCACAAGGCAGCAGAGTCTTCAAGTGAAAGGACTAAATCAGCCTGCCCCATCCTGATGCCCTCTAGATTATTTTTAAAGGGATGGCAATTTTTGGTTCTTGCCAGATGCACCTTACAACTTAAAAAAAATGCTTACCTTTTTTACTCTTAAGTAATCTGCAGATGAGATTTTAAGCAGGTCACAGTTATCATCTGTAACAATCGTTAGCACATCTTGTTGCATCCTTGCAGGGAGTGGTTCCAAAGTCCCAAAGCTACATCCTATATGAAGCTTCCAAAATATAGAAATAGAAATTGAGTTATATTCTAGCATCCCTTCCTGTTTCTTTTATCAGGTAATTAGGAAAATTATACAACATAAGCATTACCAGGAAATTTCCTTCACTTTGCAAGGAAAACAAATGCACCCTGAACATTCAGCCTAATAATCACAAGGGCTGGCTGACACATTTTACATAAATCATAAAAAAATAAAATAATTATTATTAGGCATGGGGATTTGGAGACAATAAACCAGAAGTTGTTATATGTTTTATAATGATTTCTTCTACCAACCCCACCATGGGAGCATTGTTACACCATGGGAGCATTGTTACTAGGAAGAGGGCCTTTTCTGTAGGTGGCCCCTGTACTGTGGAACTCTCTCCCGAGTGACCTCCGCCATGACCCCTCTCTGCTGAGCTTCCTGCCTGCTCACTAAAAACATGGCTGTTCAGGCGGGAATATGGGGTGGGCTAAGATTTTAAAATTTTATACTGTTTTAAATGTATTATATCCTGTATTTTATCTTGTGTACATCGCCCAGGGTGGCCAGTTTAGCCGGCCAGATGGGCGATAAATAAATGTTAATAATAATAATAATTTGTTTTATCCTTTTTTTGTGTGAGCCACCCTGAGAATATTTATATTGAAGTCCAGAGTGGCACAGAAATGAAATCCATCAGCTAAAAGGAGGCCTTGTCAAACTAGGTGTGACATTAAGGGTGCAATCCTATGCATGTTTAGACAGAAAAAGGTCCTACAACTCCCAGCATCACCCAGGTAGCATGGCTGGCTGGGACATGCTGGGAATTGTAGGACTTTTTTCATGTCTAATCATGTATAGGATTGTGCCCAAATTGCATTAAAACAATTAACGTGTGTGCTTAAAATCCAAATAGCTACAGCGGAGGGGGTGAGCAAGATCAGGACTGCATTTGGCAGGGAGGGGTTTTTAACCCTTTCCCTCCTTCCTACAGTCCCAACAAAAATTGCTCCCATTACCTGCTATTTGGAGGGAAATTTCTAACAGGAGCTTCCCTCCAGAGACTAATAGCAGCTTCAGGAACCATATTTGCCAGGACCATGGCAGGGAAAGTGGGTTAATCCCCCACTTCCCTATGCACAGTGTTCCCAATGCTGCTGGGGGGGGGGGGGAGGCCCAATGGCTATTTACATTTTTAAAAAAGTTTATTTTAATTGCTTCCATGCAATTAATGCAACCTTGTTATAAGTAAGCGACTCCAACTTGAGGAATACAGAATGTCAAGTGTACAGTTTACACACTGTAAATGATCTTTCCAAAATGTAAGTTTGCACCTGGGAATTGAGCGTGTATGCCCCTGTAAATGCTAAATACCAAAATTGCATTTATTGTATGAGAAAAGATGTGTAGGAAGAAGAAGGTGGTCTTGGCTGAAAAACCTTTAAGAATTGGTTGTGAGCAACACAATATCATTGTTTAGAGCAGCCATATCTACAGACTGATGTCCAACTGTCGGTGGGTGGGGAACAAGAAGAAGCATGAGAATAATAGTATACTAAAAAGTAATGATGTTGTATGTTATGATAATATTGTTCTACATCCACTTCTACCTGAATGACATCTACCTAATGCAGGGCTGCAGAACCTCAATCCCACAGGTCAAATCTGGCCCTCTGGGGTTGCCCAGCTCGTCACACTCCTCCCCAACCACCGATGGTTTGGTGGTTTCCTGGCTTTTGTACAGTTTTTTCCCCAATGATTGAGATGCTTCTCCTAAGGCTTAGTTACCGGCAGCAAGAGCTTTAAGCTAAAATATGCTGGTATTCTTTGGGAATTTGCCCCCGTCCTTCATGCCTTCTGCCCCACCCACCACTGGAATTCAACCCTTGGCAGGGGAGGCTGGTGACTCCTATGTCAGTGGGGCTCCTTATCCATTGCAGCTTTTATTTTGAGCTTTATAGGAGCGATCCATGGGGCTATTAGGAGCTATTTTGGGGATGGAGTTCAGCACCATGGATAGCTCCTATAAAGCTCAGAATAAAAGCTGCAATGGATAAGGAGTCAAAGTGACATAGGAGTCACCAGCCTCCGCCGGCCCTTAGGCTGAGAGTCTATTTATTTATTTATTTATTGTATTTTTAAATCGCCCATCTGGCCGGCCACCTGGCCACCCTGGGCGATGTACAATCAGGATAAAATACATTAAAACACAATTAACACACAATTAGCACACAATTAACACACAATTAACACAATGTAAGAGTTTTTTAAAAAATCCTAACCCACCCCATATTCTCGCCTAAAAAGCCATGTTTTTAAAGACCAGCGGAAGTTCATCAGGGAGGGGGCATGGCGAAGGTCACTGGGGAGGGAGTTCCATAACTTGGGGGCTGCCACAGAAAAGGCCCTCTTCCTAGTCCCCACCAGTCCTGGCTACTCTGGCTGATGGGACAAGAAGGCCGTCCGTGGCAGACCTTGTTTAGCGGCCTACTTGATGTTGCTGGAGGCGCTCCTTGAGATAAGCTGGACCGGAGCCGTATAGGGTTTTAAAGGTCAAAACCAACACCTTGAATTCAGCCCGGCAAGCAACTGGTAGCCTGTGCAACTCCTTGAGCACTGGAGTGATGTGATCTCGCCAGTGGCTGCCTTTAACCAGGCAAGCCACCGCGTTCTGTACCAGATTCTATATCCCTGCATCTTAAGTCTATAATTACTAAAGACTTAAGCAACATCTGGCTACCGAATCACATTAAATTTGAAAAGGGAAACATACAATTTAACCCAAATAGACATACTGTACTTGGCACTCAGCACATATGAGGATTTTTAGTCGTTTTTTAGAAGTGCCTACCTGATACCAGCAGAAAGGAAAATCACAGGAAGTTATTCCTGCCATTAAGGCCACTACTGTGAGATTTCACTCCCAGATCTCATAGACCAAGCAACAACATGGGGCCAATGAGTAAAAGGATGAACCACAACCACTAAACTCCAGGATCTCCCACGGGTACATGTTCTGTCAGCAGGTACACCAGAACCCACTACATGCTCCTGCCTGCCCACCCCTGGGGTCAGCTGCCACATGGATGCCCCTAGAGAGGCAATTTGGACGAGGAAGGATTGGATGGGAGGGTCAACAGAGGTCAGAGAATTCCTTTTCTCTCTCTATCCATCCCCAGACTGCATCACAGACCCCCACATGAAGAAACTGATTCCAAAAAGAGATCAGTCTGAAGTCACCATAAGCAACCCAACTGCCTTCTAAGACTTCCCTAGAGAATAATGTAGAGCTGGCCTCTATAAGCATTTTCTAAGCAGTTTACTTTGAAGCTGTTTACTTCGAAAACTTTCACAATATGGATAATGATGCACATGCTGCTGTTTAAAATGTCAGGTTCATTCTAAGGCTGAATAACTTACGTATCTAATATACTCCCTTCTAGTAATGGATTTCTTTTCAGGTTTTATTGTTATCCTTTCTGTGCGTAGCTGATTTAGAATATTTGCTGAGAACTATTACCCTCTCCTCTTTTCCTAATTTGGCTTTATTATCTTATAGGATGCACATTGAGGCACTGTGTAGCTATTGTGTTATCCCTGGCATTTAATTAATGTACATAATAGATCAAAAATGCCACAAATAGAAAAAAAATGTCTTTAGAGTATGTTGCCTTCATATATATTGTGTCCGACACCTCAGTCCTAAATCTGGTTTCTCATACATATGCCCCATTAATTTCAATAGAACTTGAAGTAAGAATAAGTCCCCTGCACAGGAACCTAGGTTGCTCACTGTGTCATGAAGAGGCGTGGAAGGTCTTTTGATTTGATCAGAAAACATTCACAACTGGAAATATGTCGCTAATATCTAACTGAACCAGTATCTATTTCACTCAAGAAATCCAAGCCTGTTGCTAATAGACAATTAAGATCAATGGACCAGGACATTCACTTTGAAGCTTGCATGGTCAAGATTGTAAAGCTACATCTACACAACTGCAGGAGAGCAAGAGCAGATCTCATTGGAAGAGCTCACAGCAGTATCAGCGCAGCATGCATACCCCCTACCCAACCACAAGAAGAATGCAACATTGTTGTTAAAAACAACAACAACAACAACAACAACACACCTTGCTCCCACAAGGACTCATCAAAGCATGACAATATACAATCACACTTCACTACTGCTGTGAAGGACCAAATCCTACTGTTTGGTCATGCAATCAGCCAGTTCTAAGTTAGTCTTTGTAACACAGGTGACTAAGGATGTGTCCACCCCCTAATTAAAATAACAAATGTGGTTTGATGTAAGCAAGTGTAAAGTGATGAACATTGGCACAAAAATAAATAAATCCAAACTTGACTTCATATATAGCTGATGGGTGGGAGCTGGTGGCAGTGACTGACCAGGAGAGGGATCTTGGGGTCATGGTGGGTAGCTGAATGAAAAGGTCGAGTCAGTGTTCAGTTGTTGTGAAAAAGGCAAATTCCAAGTTGGGGAGCATTAGGGAAGGAATCTTCTATGTTATAGAAGCTGTAATAAGAGAGCCAGTGTGGCGTAGTGGTGAGAGTGTTGGTTGGACTGGGACTCGTCAGGAGATCTGGGTTCTAGTCCCCGCTCGGCCATGAAACTCACTGGGTGACTTTGGGCCAGTCACTGACTCTCAGCCTAACCTACCTCACAGGGTTGTTGTGAGGATAAAATGGAGAGGAGGAGGAGGATTATGTAAGCCACCTTGGGTTCCTTTCAGGAAAAATGGTGGGGTATAAATATAATAAATAAATAAATAGATGATGATGATGATGATGATGATGATGATGATGATGATGATGATGATGATGATGATGTCTATAATTATATATAAAAAAGATGTGTCTGTCAGCGCTATGGCTCCAAGACTGTGAAACCCAGACACCCAACACTTGGCATGCATACTAAGGGTATAATCCTATGCTTGTTTAGACATTTTTTAAAAGTCCTACAACTGCCAGCATTCCCCAGCCAGCATGCTGGCTGGGGAACGCTGGAAGTTGTAGGACTTTTTTTTGTTTCAACATGCAGAGGCTTGCACCTCGAGGAGATCCTAGGGGTGTGCACCTCAGGGTTATCTGTTTCTTAAAATGCCTTAATTTTAATTATTTTAAATGTGTCCCTGTGTTTGAAGCCTGCAGTATTGTCTTCAGTCACTAGGAGAGGTTTTTGTATGTTCTTATTTTTAACATTGGCCTCCGGGTTAAAAAGAAAAGGGGGGGGGAAGCCCAGTTGATGAGATCCTTTCATTTATTCATTATTATTTATTTAAACTTATTTTTAGTCTGCTTATAAGGGTGGAACCCTCTCAAGGAGGGTTCAGGAGCGAAGCAAAGTTGCTAGGACTTGAAAATCATGTGTGATACAGAATTCTCATTTCCCAGCAGGACCAGGTAGGCAACAGAGAGAGAGAGCACTACAGCAGGGCTCTCCAATCTTGGGTCCCCAGATGTTGCTGGCCTACAGCTCCCAGCATACCCAGCCAGCATTGCTAATGGCAAGGGATTCTGGGAGCTGTAGTCCAGCAGCATCTGGGGACCCAAGGTTGGAGAGCCCTGCACTACAGAATACTTTAAGCAGTCTTCCCTAACCTAGTGCCCTCCAGATGTTTGGACTACTACTCCCAAGATCACTGGCCATTGACCATTCTGGCTAAGAGTGATGGAAGTTGAAGTCCAAGACATCTGAGGGTACCAGCTTGGGGAAGTCAGACCTACATTAAACGGTACGTAAAATGAAAATGGCAAGGAAAGGAAATTGCTTGTTATATAAAGGGCCTCTGTCAAGTATGTTTCCATACCAAACATGGCCTTCGCTACCCCCCTTTTAAGTAGCTTTCAGTATTTCCATTATAGGAGTCTACATTCCGGAATTTGTAAGTTCTTTGAGAGACTGCTCCAGACCATTACACAGTATACAGGCCATCTTGGCATAGGTCTTAAAAAAAAAAAAAGAACAAAAATGCCTCTTTTCTTATGCAGTGATGAACAGAGTGATAAAGCCACATGTCAGAATGGACAAATATGCATTTTGGCCCTTCTCTTTTTTTCCTTGCATGTTTTTAAGAAGTGAAAATTGCAGAAACAATGCTAGTTTGGAAAGATCTGCTACTGTTCAAACGGCCAATCCAAGCTAAGTGCCAGGAAACTCTGTGTGTGTTTGTTTGTGTGTTTGTGTGAGTTGTTCCTTCCACTTAGCAGTTATCAAAGATAATTTCCTCTCAACAAGTTCTGTCAGTCCTGAGTGTGGCTGCATAAAATATTTGCCCAGAACAGTATCCATTCTCATTTCAACAATTAAATGCAGTATACTGTGGCTGGATTGGATAACTAATGTTATACTTTGCCTACAGTGACAAAAACTTCAGCTGAAGCTGTCACCAAATAACACATTCAAAATTGGCTTTTCTTTCTCTTCTTAGAAAACAGCTCTGGCACACCTCTGGCAATCTGTAAGAAAGATCCAATTTAGGCAGAAAGAATAAAGGAGAATTAATCTTTTCTCCCTGTCATTCTTGCCCAAGGTTGACTATTTTATTCTGGCAAGCTAGCGCAAGGAATTCTCAAAGACAGGGTTCTTTTGTGAACCATTTGCCCCTGCATCCCAGAGGCATTCAGAATTCATTCATTGTTTTGTTTGGATAAGACCCTGCGTGAGACACAATAGTTTTCAAGGTAAGCCTAGTGGCATCAATTCCAGCTGGTTGATGTAAGCTTATTGTCAGTGATTGTAAGTGACAATGCTAGCCACACAAAAGTCAAGCAACTTCCTCCAACCTCTTCATGCCAATCAGAACAATTCAGCTCACAGAAGAAGGCAGGAAAGTGATCCCAGCTTTTACATTACACCAGACTCAAAAGTCTTGCACAGAAAGCTCACTTTCCCATATAGCTTCCACCAGGGGAAGCTGGCGACTCCTATGTCAGTGGGGCTTCTTATCCATTGCAGCTTTTATTTTGAGCTTTATAGGAGCGGTCCATGCTGCTGAACTCCATCCCCAAAATAGGTTCACCACCAGTGAGCAAGTAGGCAGTGGCATCTCCTGCTCCTCCTTCTTGCCACCACTGTTGCCTGGACCAGAATGAGAGGCAGGTGAACAAGATGGTTCCAAAGCTGAAGACAAGGAGCAAGTCCAGGGGGCTCTTGTCAGTGGGCCCCTGCTGGGGTGTGGGCCCTCAGTAGGTGCCCAACCATGCCAACCCTTGACGCCAGTCCCAATTCTGTGTGTGGTTGTCCCATGTGGTGAGGTCTCAGAACTGCAGCTTGGAACATCTTCCTGGCAGTGAAGTATTCTTAGGCTTTGGACTTGGCTCTTGTCCACCCAGGGTGGTCACTGGGCCCTCCTGGATAGGAAATGGTATAAAAGACTACCTGTTTGGGCTGGGACCTTGCCTGAACAATGTTCTCCTGGCTATCATGTGTTTCTGTGTGGACCTCAGTACTGACTCCTGCCTTGGTCATTTTGCTCTGACTTCCTGGTCAGTGGTGCTGTTAGGGCAGGACTTTGGGGCAGACACCCAGGGCCCCACCTAGCAGAATGAGCAGGGGGATTCCCAAATGCAGGAGGACTGGCTTGCCACAGTTCGTAGTGAGTGAAGTAACACACATTACCATCGGGGAGGTGTATGACCATTAATTACCTAATTGCACCACTGTCCCAGGCTCAACTCCTGGCTCACCTCTGAGAGCAGCCCATGGCTCAGCCTTGACACTGGGCTTCCACGTGTAGCAGATACAAGCCCATCAAAGAAAGGGCCAGTAAAACCTCTCTGAGTAGAATTCCATGATCGGGGTGCTGCTACTGAGAAGGTCCTATTCTTGCCGAAAAAGCAAGAAAATTCCCATGATCATATATTCAATTTTAATGAAGACTGTGATATTAAATGTATGTACATAGACAAAAATGACCACAATTGGTCTAACTCTACCCTCCCATAACATCTAATAGTACATTTATCATGGCACTCTGCGCTTCCCCACCCTCTGTGTTCAGGGGTGAAGGAAGGAAACAATGTGATATCACACAACAAAGGTAAGTGCTACTAGAGGACACAAGAAGGGCAGCTGCTGTGTTTGGCAACAGATGTATATCAATCCACCACATTTAGTTGGGCTTGAGATGAGAATTCCACACAAACAATGGGGCTTCTCCTTCCTCTCCTCCTACCTGCACCCTCCTGTAGACCCCCCAAATCTTCTCCAGACATTTCCCCAGACCTCCAGAGCAGATTTGGGGGTGGTGGTGTATAGGAAGCTGCATGGGGAAGGAGGAATTCATTCTGCCAGTGCTGTCCATTCCACTGGCAGGCAGACACCATTGATACAACCCATAGTCCTCACAAACAATTATCCAACTGACTGTGTTAGTCAAGCTGTTTAAATCCTAATGCAGTCAACAGAATTTAAGCAAGCCAACTTTTGTGAAGAATTGCAACGCTCGTATTTTAGCACAGTAACGCATGAAAGCACACCTGCTAAGAGGTAAATAAAAATCCATTAGTAAGCTACAAAGGTATTTTAGACTTTTTAAAGACATTTTGTACATTTCTTCTCTGTTTTCCCTTCATCTCTTGACAACTGTGTATGACAAAGCTAAGTTATAAGTGTCCACTTGGCCTTCTCAGTTACTAGTGGTATTACTTGCTTAATGACAGCAGCTCTGTTATAACTTACCACCATTTGGCATAACGATGACCGGGACAGTCTGGATTTGCTGGTGGTAGAAGTCTGACCGGGTGCTAAAATAAAGTTTCCTCCAACCATCTTTTTGTAAAACTTTGTCTGTGGTCTAGCAGAGCCTTTGAGAATTGTATAGAGCCCTTGGCTTCCATCCACTGGAATTAAAATAAAAATTACATTAAGAACAGATTGTAATTTATCAGCCTATTACAGAAAATAAAACTGACATGTCTACAGCATGAAGCCAACATAACTAATCGTAATAAATCTACATGAGTAATTATGAAACAAATTTTAATATACTTCCCCCCCCCCTTGAAATTGTCTACCTTCCTGCTCTTGTTTCCAAAATAAGAACGTCTATAGGCTTGACCTGACACCAACATCTAAATCAGGGTGGCTAACTTCAGAGCATCCAGGGACCAATTTGCCACCCCTGGAACCCATCATAAAAAGCACACACACCTTGTCGCTTTTATAGGAGGCTATTTTCCTTGCTGCTGCCACTGCAAAAGCTTTGAAGTTACGTAGCACCAGTGAGGACCTGGACAGCAGACTGAGCAGGCACACAGGTCACCGTCTTCACCACTATGGTGAGATGTATGCTATTTCTCTTTCAATTATAGTAGTTATTTCTAATTTCGCATCTTTACATATAAATTAGCATGTGCATATTTTATCCAGGCCTATGAGTATGTCCCCTTTTGGGGGGATGCATTTCCTCTTCTTTGGGGCTGCATAAGTGGCCACACTACACACACATGGACATTACGGTGCCAAGTAGCCTGCCATTTCACATGCTTGTGAAGTCCATTTTGAATGGGTGTTGGCAGCTTCTACAACAATTATTGCGGGTGGGGGTGGGCTCGGTTCTACTATATCTTTAACCCAAAGAACAAACCCCCTCTTGGCTTTTAAATCAACGGAGAACTGCAGAGTAAATGAATATGCACAGAGCCTATGGAGTAATGTGTAATAGGGGAGGATGGACAGTAAGAGAATAGAGGTGTCAAAAGCATGTTCCTGATTCCATCTGTGAAACGTTGAAGGGCTGTTTTAGGCCCAGTCTTGAACTCCCTACTATGACATTAGGGCAGCCTTCCCCAAGCTGGTGCCCTCCAGATGTTTGGACTACAACTCACAGCATTCCTGACCATTGGCCACAATGGCTGGGACTGATGGGCGTTGAAGTCCAAAAAAGCCAAAGGGCACCAGGTTGGGGAAGGCTGCATTAGGGTGTCTTTGGTTTAATGTCTGCAAGACCTTCTCTCTGATTTGCAAAACAAATCATAAAAATATTGCTGTTAGCATTTCAAAAAAGATATCTGAGAAAGAAATTAGGATAAAACTCCTTATTACACAACTATATAACACCATTTTTTCATACATTTGGCTTTCCTGAAGCTCTGTCTGTAAAATGATCTTGGGAGATTAAAGACTCGTCAGGCATGTATTATTTTTATCAAGTCAGTTTTACTTAGCAAAAAATCAATTTTGTGTTTATTTTTAGCTTGCCGAATCAGATGAGATTGAAAATATTGCTTAACCAGGTTCAAAGAACTGGAAAAGATTGCACATTTATGCAAAGCAGCTTTTTTCCCCCCTTTAAAGGCACGATGTGACAGCCTGAGTCATTAAGATTAGCTTTTATCTCATGCACACATTGGCGCTCAGCAATTTTAGACCGCTTTCTATGCTACCATATTGCAATTTTAACTGAATGTATATTAAATCAATGGAGCACCTAATTCAACATAACTTGACTGTTCCAGTGGCCAAGATACCAAAGGAGATTTGGACAGAGTAGTTTTGTTTCCCCAAATTTACATCCGACCAAGCAAGATGCCAGTTTTCATCACTATCATCACAGTCATAAGCTTTGACCTTAAAATTGTCCTTTTTATTATCTTAACATAATTTATGCTAATGTAGTTCCTGACTGCTTAGATTACAATTCTGTCTGTCTATTAATAACATGTCCTTCATTTACTATATTCATTTTAGGTGCCTTGTTTCTATAATGTAAAGGATCAGCACAATATTAACTCTTCAAAATGGACACTTTTGCAGGATTGATGTTACCGGTAGAAGAAGGGCACATTCACACATCACACCAACCCACCTTGGCAAAGAGCCATGGTGGGTTAGTTGTTCTGCGAACAACTCACTATGTGCCTGACAGACAAGCAGGCTTACTGGGGATTGTTCGCCCCCTACCTCCCCCTCAGTCCTCCTGCGGGTATCTCAGGGGACACCACATCAGGACTGACTTGTTTGCCTCTCCCCGCAGTGATTGCAAGCCCTCTTCAGCTCACTGTGGCTTTTTTTGTTTAACCTTTTTCTTTTTTAGAGATCACAAAATCCCTGGTTTGATAGCCACTGACAGCCCCTTCAAAGTGCCCAAACTGTATATGTCCCTGTCAAAAAACGCCCATTGCCCTGTCAAAATCCCCTAGCTGTCCAAACTCCTTTTCTCCAGAAAAAGGGGGTGGGATGCACTTTTTCACTTTCCCAAGCAACTAGAGTCTTGGGGAAAGTGCAAACTGTGCATCACCCTGAGGACTGTCAGGGCAAAAGAAAGAAAGAAGAAAAGAAAGAGGTGAGGCTCTCACTGTGAGGGTGTGTGTGTAAATCTCACCGCCCCTTTTCATGGGCGAAGATCACTCATGCCTTTGCTTTCCCTTGACAGCTCCCCTTTTGACAGCTGTCAGGACAAAGCAAAGCAAAGCAAAACCCTATTTGGATCCTCTTCAGGTTGTCCAGGGTTGGTACCTGCTGCACTTTGGCACTGATTCACCCATGGCTTCAAATTTCCACACTAATGCAACTGCGGAGGTGTACAGTTCCACAAGTGTAGCTATTTTTTTAATGGACATATTTGTGCATACTGTGTGCGCAAAAAAAAAAAATGGTTTGCCAGCCACTGACAGATCCTCCAAGCTGCTGCTTGGACACTTTGAAGGGGCTGTTGGGTGCTGTCAAAATGGAGATCGCGAAAGCTGGCTGTCAACCCAGCTTTAGTGATCTCTGAAAGAAGAAAGGATAAATGGCAAAAAAAAAAAAAAAAAAGCCACAGCGAGCTGAAAATGGCTCATGATCCTGGCAGAGAGGGCAGCAAGCCAGTGACAGTCACCCCCAAGTGGCACTTGTGTGGAGTGGCTGGCACTGGCAGGTGCCCGGGCAAACTTGGCAAAAGTGGCAAGGGGTTTTTGCCACTCTTGCCAAGCAGATTACTAGCCAATTCCTGGTACCCACAATTTGGTCGGTCGCCTGGGTTCGGATGACACGACAACCCAGTGTGGGTACAAAAACCCCTAGTACAACCCATGGGTTGTCAGGGTGACTTGTTGCCCTCAAACAAGCCACCCTGCGGAAATTGGTCTGGGTTTGCATGATACGACAACCCATCATGGGTAACAACCCACAATGGGTTATTGTGTCATGCAAACCCAGTCAAAGTGTTGTTATGTAATCATAGAATCATAGAAAAGTAGAGTTGGAAGGGGCCTACAGGCCATTGAGTCCAACCCCCTGCTCAATGCAGGAATCCAGGTCAAAGCATCCCCGACAGATGGCTGTCCAGCTGCACCTTGAATGCCTCCAGATTGGGAGAGCCCACCACCTCCCTAGGTAGTTGATTCCATTGTCTTATTGCTCTGACAGTCAGGAAATTTTTCCTGATGTTTAGGTGGAATCTGGGTTCCTGTGACTTGAGCCCATTATTCCGTGTCCTGCAAACTGGGATGATCGAGAAGAGATCCTGGCCCTCCTCTGTGTGACAACCCTTCAAGTACTGGAGACACTTGGCTCAACAATACTACAAGTGAGAAGGATCTTGGAATTGTGGTAGATCACAAACTGAATATGAGCCAGCAATACGATGTGGCTGCAAAGAAGGCAAATGCTATTTTGGGCTGCATTAATAGAAGTATCGCTTCCAAATCGCGTGATGCGATCATATCTCCCCTCAGTCTCCTCTTCTGAAGGCTAAAAATGCCCAGTTCTTTCAGTCTCTCCTCATAGGGCCTTGTTTCCAGTCCCTTTATCATCCTTGTTGCCCTCCTCTGAACCCTCTCCAGTTTGTCTACGTCCTTCTTAAAGTGTGGTGCCCAGAACTGGACGCAGTACTCAAGATGAGGCCTAACCAGTGCCAAGTAAAGGGGAATTATCACATCACGCGATTTGGAAGCGATACTTCTATTAATGCAGCCCAAAATAGCATTTGCCTTCTTTGCAGCCACATCGTATTGCTGGCTCATATTCAGTTTTGATCTACCACAATTCCAAGATCCTTCTCACTTGTAGTATTGTTGAGCCAAGTGTCTCCCATTCTGTAACTCTGCATTTGGTTTCCTCTCCCTAGGTTCAGCACTTGGCATTTATCCCTATTAAATTTCATTCTGTTGTTTTCGGCCCAACCGCTATGTTCGTCTTATCCTTTGCCCCCTTTATTTTAACCCAGATGCTCTCAGTGGGGCTGCCAAACTCCTCTTCTTGTATCTCTGTGCAGAGATACGTATCTTTAACATACAGTGCAACTCCACCTCCCTTTCTGTTGCTTCTGTTCATTTTGAACAAGTTATACCCTTCAATCGCTGTGTTCCAGCCATGGGAGTCATCCCACCAGGTTTCAGTTATCCCTATCAAGTCGTATTTGCCCTCATGTATCAAGAGTTCAAATTCATCCTGTTTGTTGCCCATACTCTGGGCATTAGTATAGAGACATCGAAGACTATGTGCTTTATAGTCCGACTTTTCCCCTACATTTTGTGGTAGACTATCATTGGGCACCACTGGAGCTGTTCTCTCTGTTGTGGCACAGAGGCCTTCTTCCATTGGTACCCCCGAGTTTATGTCTCCCTCCCCTGTTGGATTCAGTTTAAAGCCCTCCTGATTAAGTTCCTCATGCTGTGGCCAAACACATTCTTCCCAGTCCTTGTGAGGTGCTACCCATCCTTTGCCAGCAGTCCATCTTCCAGGAAGTGTAGCCCGTGGTCCCAGAATCCAAATCCCTCACATCGGCACCACCTTCGTAGCCAGTCATTCACTCGGAGTATTTTTCTTTCCCTTTCTATGCCTCTTCCAAGTTCTGGAAGGATGGATGAGAAAACTATCTGGGCCCCAAAGTTCTTGAGTTCCCTTCCCAACTCTTCAAAGTCTGCCGTGATTTCTTTGTAACTCTGCTTGGCAGTATCATTTGTACCCACGTGGAAGAGAAGAAAGGGGTATGTGTTGGTGGGCTGTATGAGCCTCGGCAGCTGCTCTGTCACATCCTTAATCCGTGCCCCGGGGAGACAGCACACCTGGCGAGTCCATGGGTCTTCGCGACATACTTTGGCTTCGATCCCCCGCAGGAGGGAGTCTCCCACTACTAGTACTCTTCTCTTTCTCTTGCTGTAGGCCTTGGTTTGATTGCCTCCACTTGACTGACCTTCAGCCTCTTGCTCGCTGTCATGTTGGGTGCCCGGTAATTCGTCCTCTGCAGGCTGTCCTCTGCTCTCGTCCTCAAGTACCTGGAAGCGGTTCCATAGCTCCACTGCTTCCACAGGTGCAGAATGTCTTCTAGTTCTTCTGCTCCTAACAGTCACCCTTTTCCAGGGAGTTCCCCCTACATTATTTTCCCTTGCCTCAGCAGTCTCCGACTCCGCCTCATCCTGCCGTTGCCCTTCTGGCTCCTATTCTGCGCTTTGGTGATGTAGATCCACCGTTCTGTCTAAGAACTCTTCACTTTCTCTTATACTCCTGAGGGTTGACACTTGCTGCTCCAGTCCTCTGACCTTTTCTTCCAACAGCGCGTGACCAGCTTGCACTTGTTGCACATGTAGGCCACTTTGATCTCCGGCAGGAAAACAAACATTGCACACACATTGCAGGTCACCACCACTGCAGATTCCTTTCCTTCCATAGTCCTTTGTTCCCTTTATGTTTCTGCCTTTCTAGAAAATTTCTTAGGGACCTCCCCATTGACCTCCCCTGCCGAACTCCGCTGCAAACTCCTGTTTGCTCTCCCTGTGCGCTCGCTCTGTTCGCTCGCTCTCTGGGAGCCTGCCCGCTTATCACAGCCCGGAAAACAGCTGGAGCCTCTCTCCTGTGCTCCTGCTCAGCTGGGAGTCAGGAACATCCTTGCTAACTGATAGGAGGGTGACATACAAACCCCAGGTGACACTGTAGACTCCATAGAAGACAAGCTAAGGATCTTGTCTTCTATAGACTCTTGATAGACTGGGGAAATGGACTGTGAGCTTGGAAATTAAATTTAATGAGGTGAAGATGTAAAGAAAAAGTTGAATGCATAAATATAAAAGGTGAATTAACAGGCTGGATTCATTTTACTTCTCTACACTGGCATTCCATGTATATAATGTTGTATCCAAGTTTTGGGTGGTCCTTGGGCAAGATACCTTCACTGGGCCTTCTTCCTTGCATGGGCCCACCTCCTCCTCACCGCTGGTACTACTGCCCATTCATGGTCTTCTCCCTCTGGGCCCAATCAGCACTACGTATTTATCTATTTGATTTACACCCCATTTTCCTACCAAAAAATGGCACTCAAGGCGGCTGAGAGAGAGAAGATGTACATGAGGTTATTGCTCCATTTCCTTGCTCCTCTCTCTGCTTGTTTGCTTACAAACAGAGGGCAGTTGAACAGGCAGCAGCAGCAGCAAGGAGCAGCAGGAGTCCCAGGAAGCCCCAAGAATTCACGATGGAACCTGGACAACGCCAACTCTCAGTGCCAGGCCTGCACATATAGTTTGGCTGCTAGAGTTAAGACTCTCCACTAGGGTGGTCCAGGTGCTTTTTTTCTTTCTTTCTTTCTTTCATTTTTCTTTCTTTTCTTTTCTTTTTTGCAGAAGACAGTCCTCTATCTGAAAGGCTTCCAGAGGACCATCCTGTATTTGAAGGCAACCTCTGTTTGAAGTACTGTCCTATACAATACCGGTTTAAAGATAAAGAGCTATAAAAATGGTTGCCCCTCAACAGTTAGCACCTGAACAGCAGACTGAACAACAATAATAAGCTACAATTATTATTTCTAAATTTGCATCTATACTTCTAAATTAGCATATGCAAATGTTATGCAAACAGACATCCTCTTTTGTCCTCTTTTTTGATAACACATTTCTTCTTTTGGGGCAATTCATAAGTGGCCACCCTGTTCACCACCTCTTCATCCTTCACTGTCTCCCTTTATCTATAGAAGCAAAACATAATTGCTCTCATAACAACAAATTAAGAGCGAGATTAGCTCTTATGATATATTTTATAACAGGACTCAAACAATGGCATTTAATGTTATGGTGACTTGACCATGCACAAAACAAAGCAGAATGGTGTTGTTGTTGTTGCCACCATGTCATCAGTATGCATTGTGCCTTACAGTTACAGAGTAACATAAGAAACATAGACAGGTCCCAGGGAAACAACAGGGGGAGAGAGGGGCAGACAAAGGGAAGGAGCGAAGAATGAGGGCAAATGCCTATGCATGCACACAGCGCTCCTTACAGTTGGGAACCAACTGGCTACAAAGAAATGGAGGGTGCTGGGGAAGGATTTGAAGGAAGGGAGCAAGAGATAGTACATGAAACCAAATAATTTTAATAATGAAAAAAAATCCCCTCCTAAGACAGTAAGTAAACCACTGAAACTAACCACAGGAGAATGAATACCATACCTGCACTTCCCATTAAACAATTTTGCACATGCATTGTCCTAGCAGAATAATGACAATGCTCTTTAGATTATAGAACAGGGGGAGGGAAAGTACCTCTAGGATTGATACAGACATGTTGTGTATTTCAAGAGGAAAACATTACAATAAAAGAAGATACTGGAGAAATGGAGGGACCTGGCACAGTTATAAGTCTGATCTGAAAGTCGGGAGGTGTTCCTTGCAATTGCTGACTATAGAGAAGGCTTTGTTACAACGGTATCCAGAACTTAGCAATGCATGTAAAATGCACATCTAGTTCAGCATTTAGAGCAGCCTTCCCCAATATGGTGGAGTCGTAGTCCAACATACACTTGGACAGCATCAGATTGGGAAAGACTGATTTTTAGAGGAACAAGCTGTTTGTACAGCAGACGGTTAACAAAAATTACAGCGACTGACTGTTCATCCTACCTGTACTTCCTTTCACCCAGTATTCCCGTATGACAGTTGTACTGAGCTGCCTCATCTCTGCATCTGAAAGCTGCTCACTGATATCGGGAATGACTTTCATTGTCTTATACACAGTCTCATGTTCTTCATCAGATCTTAGAATGGGGCTGCAGAAAGAGAGTTTGCACGGAAGGGAGAATGTCACCAGTTGTTATCTAACAGTTGCACACAGAAGGGAGAATTTCATCACTTTCCATCTTGCAGTTGCATGGAAGGAAGAAGTTCACCAGGTACAGAGACCTGAATTTGGAAACATTAAGAAGGCAGTGAGGAGCCCAAGAGAAGGGTGTGTGCCTGGTGGGGTGAGATTTTACAAATTGGCTTGAATTAACAACTCAAATACGCCATGAAGGGTGTCAAGGCAAATCTTGGGTTAGGACATTCTGGATTCAGGAGAATGGGGGGTTGGGGGGGGTGGATATTTATTTATTTATTTATTTATTATTATTTTATTTATTATATTTTTAAATCACCCATCTGACCGGCCACCCGGCCACCCTGGGTGATGTACAGTCAGGATAAAATACAATAAAACATCATTAAAACACCATTAACACACAATTAAAACAATGTAAGAGGGGTTTTTTTTTAAAAAAAAAAAAAATCCTAACCCACCCCATATTCCCACCTGAAAAGCCATGTTTTTAAAGCCCAGCGGAAGTTCATCAGGGAGGGGGCATGGCGAAGGTCACTGGGGAGGGAGTTCCATAACTTAGGGGCTGCCACAGAAAAGGCCCTCTTCCTAGTCCCCACCAGCCTGGCTGCATCCGTGGCAGACCTTATTGAGCGGCCTACTTGATGTTGCTGGAGGCGCTCCTTGAGATAAGCTGGACCAGAGCCATATAGGGTTTTAAAGGTCAAAACCAACACCTTGAATTCGGCCCGGCAAGCAACTGGTAACCAGTGCAACTCCTTGAGCACTGGTGTGATGTGATCTCGCCTGCGGCTGCCTTTAACCAGGCAAGCCGCCGCGTTCTGTACCAGCTGTAGCTTCCGAACCGTCTTCCAGGGTAACCCCACGTAGAGCGCATTACAGTAGTCTAGGCGAGAGGATAGCAATGGTGCCTGGTTTCATTTAACTTACTTCTCTCTGCAATGGCTGCAGCTCTGCCTTCTGAAAGTACTGAGTTGGTGCCACAGCTGAGGAAGTCAGCCAAGGCAAAGTGCATCCCGTGCTTTGTCTTATCTCTGCCCACCCCACCACCTCAGGGCTATAGTCCACAGCTTACATCACCATCATCATCATCATGTCCATTCAGCAGACAGGTCATAACTGTCCATAACTAATTTCAATTGTAATAATATACCGTGGCGCTGACTGAGGGCCTAAGCACACAGTTCAAGCCTAGACACCCATTTTTTAAAAAACAAAACACAAAAGGTGGTTCCAGAGAGGGGCAATTTAAAGCATAGAAGTAGCACCAGTGGGGAAGGGGTTCCCTCAAAGTTGTGTTACTGAAAGGCAGGACAGAAATGTGATAGCCATACCTTTTCCTGTCAGCCATTGTCTTGGTTCAAAATACCCCCAAGCTACTTACCCCTGTGACAATAGCAACTCCAGGTTTTATGGAGCTGCTGGGAGACTGACCCTCAATGGCCATTCCTCTCTGAGCCCCCCCCCCTTTGCAACTGTCATCACTGCCCCTTCACTTGCCCTGTCCCTATGGGCCCAGTTTGCCTAGAGGGAGAGTGTGAGGTAAGTGTCTGCGGCATCCACCTGCTGCCTCCACAACATGCCACTCCAGCTCCTCACCGCTTGCCTGCTTGGAGAGGGCAGGTGAACAGCAGTAAAAGTAAGAAGAAGAAGCAGAACCAGGAAACACTAAGGATCCACAATGGGGCCCCTGAATTGGTGAAGGCCTTAGCAGTTGCCCAATGATGCTGACCCTTGATGCCATTCATGGCCTGTGAGGTTCCAGATCTGATTTTTTCTTTGAGGCTGAACATGCATCTGAAACCCCATGGGTTGATTTTTCTCTCTCAGCTAGGAAAATATCTAGTAGGGAAAAGGGTCAAGTACCACTTCCCCCCACCACTCCTCTGCTTTAAAATGACCCTTTCAAGGCTGTTTTCTTTTCCTTTTAAAACAACAACAGCAACCCCACAGCTGTCAGAGCTTTGCTTGTGAAAAAAAATATATCACACAAAGTGGCTTGCAGGGAAACCAAAGGAACAATGAAACATATAATTTAAGTATGTCTAGTAGAGGCAGCAGCTTGATGCCACAGACACACTGGGACAACTTAGAAACACTGTGACTACATGGTTCGAATGATTGCCAATGCCCACTGTCCACCAGCTGCCTCACCCCTATCAAAATTTCCGTGGACATCCTAGCTGAAGAGAGTTTAGGAGGGCAGAGTGCCAGCAGAATTCTGCCAGCTCAGCTAACAGAGGCTGCTCAGAGCAGAATAGCTGCAATAATATCAAAATGAGAAAGAGGTAAAATGTAGCAATTTAATGCTCCAAATTATAGTATTTATGGCTTAAACTGGACATTTCCCAAGGAATGCGGAGGAACAGCTTGTACAGTTCCCAGCTGCCAAGAAGGCAAGTTTTGCCATTCTTAATGATAAGCCCTTGAAATACCACAGTGCTTTTCAATTATAGGATGTGCACCCCAAATGTGCTCTCCTCATCCCCCTGCGTGTCTGGAGGCCATAGGCTAAACCGGTACTCACAGGCTAAAAGACTGAAAGACTGTGAAATGCTTTGAAATGGAATTGGCAATAGTGGAGCTCAGCTATGTGGCACTTCGGAGATCAGGTGGCAGGCCATATAGGATCCATATAGGAACCACCAGACAGAAATGAGCTAAATTATACACTGCTCTCAGAATGGAAGATCTGCAACATACCGTTTCTGGAGGATGAAATACAGAATATATGCCCAGTGCCCTCTCTACAGCATAGTGGAAATATGCCTCTGGCTTCAAGATACTGGCCAGAAATGACATAAAGGACAGATACCTACCACCATCACTGCCGTTCTGCGTAATGGATTTAACAAACGGATTGTGTTGTTTTTAGACTGTTGTTTGTAAGATGCCTTGGGGGGACTCCTGGGGCTGAAAGATGGGGAAGAACTTGAAGACATATTTAAATAAGTATTTAACTAAATAAAGCCCTGCCTCTGGCTGTAACTTGTTGGAAACAGAATACTGGCCTACATAGTCCTTCGGTCTAATCCAGCAAGGCATTTCTAATGTACCTACGCATTCCAATTACTTCCCTACAATGTTTCTTTCCCTGCAATGTTTCAAGGCAACCTAAAATGGCATTAGCATTATGCACCCGTCATAACATTCCTAAGTACTTTCAGTTTGTTATCAAGTCCATTATAGGTTCTGAAAAAACAGCCACAAGGGCTGAACACGCTATCCCCTTTTTTCTGATCACTCCCTTTGTCTCCTGCCACTATTGCAGCTTGTTCCTGCCAGCTTCAAACTAGAGCTGCAATCTTCCTCTAGTAAAACTGGAAGGAATGTTCCCCCCCCCCATTAACTGCATTCAGAGCAAACATGCATACTAGATCAATAAGATAAGAGTTAGGTTGGGCAGAATGAATCATAGAAGAATTGTGTAACAGGAAGTGGGGCTGGCATGGAGGGAGAGGATGGCAAAGGATGTGCACTAATGGGAGCCTGGGTGACTGACCAAAGAAATGCGTATGGAGGAAGGACTTAGAGGAGGAGGAAAGTGCCTCCCATCCTCCTCAGCAGGTTTTCCCCAGAAGGGGTCCGGAGAATAGAGAATGGGAACTGCTGATCCTACACCTACCTCTGAAAGGAAATGTATTCCTTCCCTACAGTAGTGGTGGGCTATCTCTGGCCCATGGGCCTAAATCCACCCACAGACGTTGATGAAAATCCCTCCTACTTTCACAGAGAATGAACGGCCCTGCAAAAGTGGGGGAGGGAGATATTTGCCCCCACTCTACAACCTCCAAGTCTAGATTTGGCTATGTCCATCAACACTAAATTGGGTAGGGGGACTGCTCAAGCAAGACACCTTCAGTGGGGGCCCCTCTGGAGTTCTGCCTTGCTGGGGGTGGCTGCTCCTGCTTGCTACCTACCATTGCTGCTGTGTGCTCGCCCGGAGCGTTTGAGAGTCAACATGTGAGAAGATGGTGGTGCAGAGGTGCAGGCCGTGCAGCAATCATGTGCCTGTGCACCTGCCTTCTCCTTATTTATTTATTATTACATTTATATCCCACCTTTTCTCCAAGGACCTCAAGGTGGCATACAAAGTTCACCCCCATTTTATCCCCTCAGTAACCCTGCCCAAGGTCACCAGCTGAGTTCCATGTCAGAGTGGAGATGTGCACCTGAGTCTCCCCAGTCCTAGTCCAACACTCTAACTCAGGGTTCTCCAACCTTGGGTCCCCAGATGTTTTTGGCCTACAACTCCCAGCATGCCCCAGCCGGCTGGGGCATGCTGGGAGTTGTAGGCCAAAAACATCTGGGGACCCAAGGTTGGAGAACACTGCTCTAACTGCTACACCACACTGGCTCAGCACTAGGAGGGGAGTACAGGTGAGTGAGCAGTGAATGCTGCTCCTTGCTATCTCCTCCTTGTCACTCAATCGAAGATGTCACCAGTGAAGAACAGAAGTAAGGTGGCCATGTGTCCTCCAGGGCGGTGTGGTGCTAAGTACTGAAAAGATCTGGGGCTCAGACCCACAGGACAAAAAAAAAAAAAAAGCACAGATTTGCATATGCTAATTTACATATGCTCTAAAGTCTGTGTGTCTGTGTCCTTAAGGGACCCTGTCTCCTAAGGATACCCCTATTTGTAAAAAGGGATGTATGGACAGAGGAGAGGAGGGCATTTGATTTCAGAAAAAAATCTCAGGCAGAAAGATTTGAGGCAGGGCAGCAGGAGGTGAAGCACTTGTGGGCAAAAGGCCAGCTAATCGAGGGGCATCAGATGCAACAGAGATTATCAGGGCCACTAAACCTTTATTTCAACAAGTAATACACCCCGGACAGCGGGGTGGTGGGCAGATGCCTCCCAGAGATTCAGGGCTCCAAATGAAAGGTTCAGAGCTCCAGCCCTAGTAGGCCACCCCCTAACACCGCTTCTGGTGTCCTCTTTTACAGAGGACAGTCCTCTATTTGAAAGGTTGCCTATTTGAAGGCATCCTGTATTTGAAAATCTGTTCTGTCCAAGGAAAGGGTCATAGCTCAGTGGTAGAACACGTTTGGCATGTAGAAGGTCCCCAGGTTTGATCCCCAGCATCTACAGGTAGGGCAGGAAAAAACCCTGCCTGAAACCCTGGAAAGTGGTTGCCAGTCAGTGTCGATCATACTGTGCTAGAGGGACCAATGGTCTGACCTCAGTATGTCAGCTTCCTATGTTCCTAATTCCATTTTAAAGATAAAGAGCCATACAAACTGTCTGTTGTTCATCAACAGTGAGCACCTAAACAGCGGACTGAAGAGGCAGGAGCACAGGCCACCTGGTCCCGTCTTCCGCATTATAGTGAGATGTACTTTATTTCGCTTTAAATTATAATAATAATTTCTAAATTTGCATTTTTACATATAAATTAGCATATGCACATTTTTTTTTTGCAAATCCCTGTCCTCCTTGGGTTTTTTGGACAATTCACAAGTTGCCACCCTAGAAGCAGGAGGCTCTAGTCTCTGATGGGCCCTACTGGAGCATTGGTATCTACCTCAGGATACTAGCCCTTATACTGGCCCTCATGGCTACCCTCACCCCAGTTTAATTCCCCCTGGGGTATAGTTTCACCCTTTGACAGACAATTGGACAAAAGCAAAAATGGTCCAGACATAATGGGAGTTCAACTAAATCCGCAAAATTTCTCAGACTTAAGCCTAGGCCCCAAAGCCCAGCCCAAACAGGTAGGTCAAACAAACTACCTGTAAAAGTAGCCCCCCCAATTATGGAACAAGCTCCGCATTGAGGCCCGCCTGGCACCAACTCTACTATCCTTTTGGCACCAGGTTAAGACTTCCCTCTATGCTGAGGTGTTTAACAGCTCCAAATAGTAAGTGGGCGGGGGGTGCTTATGTCAGCTTTCTAACAGGTCTAGTTGTATTGACTTGTTTTTAGTTTCTTAAATCATTTTTAAATTTGGTTTTTGGATTTTAGTAGTGACATTTTAATGATTTTTAAATTGTTTTTATTTTTATATTGTATTTTATTGTTTGTATTTTATATTGTATTTTATTGTATTTTATGCATTGTTGTAAACCGCCCAGAGAGCTTGGGCGGTATAGAAATAAAAGAAAGAAAGAAAGAAAGAAAGAAAGAACATTCTCTTCCCTGAAATATAGCATTGTGCTTTGCCATCATGTCTTTTTGGCATTTTATCTTTTGACTAGCAGCCACACTTTCCCTCAAATTAGTGAGGCTGTCAACAAAAGAATGAAACAGTCATATATAAAATAAAATCTGAACAGGTGAAGGCGCAGTAGTTATTATGACAGAGAAAATAACAGTATTACAGTCTCGCCTAGACTACTGTAATGCGCTCTACGTGGGGTTACCCTTGAAGACGGTTCGGAAGCTACAGCTGGTACAGAACGCGGCGGCTCGCCTGATTAAAGGCAGCCGCCGGCGGGATCACATCACGCCAGTGCTGAAGGATTTGCACTGGGTACCAGTTGCTTGCCGAGCCGAATTCAAGGTGTTGGTTTTGACCTTTAAAACCTTTAATACGGCTCTGGTCCAGTTTATCTCAAGGAGCGTCTCCAGCAACACCAAGTGGGCCGCTCAACAAGATCTGCCACGGATGGCCTTCTCCTTGTCCCTTCAGCCAGAGCAGCTAGACTGGTGGGGACGAGGAAGAGGGCCTTTTCTGTGGCGGCCCCCGAACTGTGGAACTCTCTCCCGAGTGACCTCCGCCATGCCCCCTCTCTGATGAGCTTCCATCGCTCATTAAAAACCTGGTTGTTCAGGCGGGAATATGGGGTGGGTTAAGATTTTAAAATTTTTATATTGTTTAAATGTATTTTATTGCATCTATGTATTTTATTCTGTGTACATCGCCCAGGGTGGCCGGTTGCCGGCCAGATGGGCGATAAATAAATATTAATAATAAATTAATAATAATAAACAGGTCTTAGAATAGTTGGACATGGCTGTTGTGACAAAGGTTGCGTATTATATAAATTTCTCTTGCCTCTGTCCAATATTTTATTTGATTGGAAATGGTTTAGCCAGCATTATTGCTTCCTTTAAGAATGTTGTCAGGGCAAAAGCCCCAAAGGAAGCAATCTTGCTGAAACATTAACACAGTGAGTATCCTGTAAATAAAAAGCCTTGTACTGTCAGGGGAAAAACGTCCCTTTAGGTAAAGGAATGGGACAAGTATGTGTCTCCCCTTCAGTATTATGGGTACTATGCATTGCTCCCTAGACAACATTAGGAATAATACCAGGACAAACTCCAGATCAGAAGTAAAGTATACAAAATAATGATGAAAGCAGAGGATATCATGAATGCATTACCAAGGAAGGATTACTTCTCTAACCATGATCTTAAATTTTACACACACACACAGAGAGAAATGTCATGACACACGTTACATGAATCCAAATCAGAAAGGCCTAAGGCTATGCAACAAACATACACGACACACATGATTTTCAATGTTTGTAGGTTTGGCGGGGGATGGGTGGAAATCACTCACATATATTTTAAAATTAGATTGTAAGCTGATGCACAAGAAGGACTTCAGTTAAATTATGTCTGTCATTCAGTTAAGACTGATATTGAGAGTCAGTGTGGTGTAGTGGTTACAGTGTTGGATTTAGAGCGGGATGAACCATGTTCAAATCCCCACAGCCATGGAGCTAATGGGGTGACTTAGGACCAGTCAGCATCAATCAGTCTAACCAACCTCACAGGGTTGTTGTGAAGATAAAAGGCAATGGACACATTGTATGCCATGCTGAGCTCCCTGGAGGAAGGGCAGGATAACTAGTAATTATATTGACCAGTGAGAAAATATCTGTGGATAAGCCCTACAACAACTCTGGCTGGATGCATTTTTACCAGCATTGTAACACCTGACTCACTGACGTGTCACATGACACTCACCCCAAACTGTCCTCCTAGTGCTATTTTTTCCATTATATCCCGGATTTCTTTAGACCAGTTATATCACACGACGTTTTTATATGCTGTGGTTTTCCTCCAGTATAGAGCACATCAGTGTGTGCTAAACTTGCAGTCCTGTTCTGGGGCCAGGAAGTGGCGGCTTCTGTGGCCTGCTGGGGAAGTGGAGGTGTCCTGCTGGGCTTTGGCAAGCAACTTGTGGCCCTCCAGATGTTTTGCCTACAACTCTCATCATCTCTCACCATTGGTTATGCTGGCTAGGGCTGATGGAAACTGTAGGACAAAACATCTGGAGGGCCACAAGTTACCCACCTCTGTTATATAGTAATGAAATGGAAATAGTTTAATATCAAGAAAAAGGAAAGATTTGGCAGATTTAACAAGTTAATTTTAAAGTGTCAAAATGTAATACTGTTGTTGTTGTTTTTTAAAAAAACAACAACAACTATATAACCTACAAATCTATAAAACCTGAAGAGTTACTAAAGTTCATCCTTTTAACAAAGATTAAATAGTAAAATATCCTATGAAGAAGGTTTAAAAATGCCAGCATACATTAACAATGAAATATTATGTAATTATATTTGACTCATGGTGGTACCACAGATACTGCTTGAACTGGTTGGAGATGTCTTAAAAAAACATACTGCCTAATTTTGCAATGATAGAATATGAGGTGAGCCATAAAACCATGTTAAACATCTGATCTAAATTGTGTTTGACTAGTATACGTTGGAAACTGTCAAGCCATTATTCACACATTAGTGGCAGTTCTAACAGTATTAGGCCTGACTCATAAATATGCAGTAATGACATTTTAGATTTCTTCTGACTGTGGGAAGAGACTCATGCAGGTCAGTCCTATGCATGCACTTTAACACAGATCTTAGATTACAGGCAGAGTCATAAAAGTGAAGGTGGTCCTGAAGGCCCTCAACTATTACTGGTCTTAAAGGTTAACACCAACACTTTGAATTGGGTGCAACTGGTGCAAAAGTGGTGTCAAATGTTTAGACTTTCTGGCCCCCATTATCATCTGGGCAGCCACGTTTTCTACCTGTGGAAGTTTCTAAACCATCCTTAGAGGCAGCCTCATGCAAAGGACAATGGAGTAATCCAATTTGGATATAACAAAAGCATGAGTAACTGAGGTTCTGTCACTCTAGATAGGGCCCAAGCTATGTACAAGCCTGAGCTGACAGGAGGTACTTTTGGCCACTTCTGCTCTGCTACCTGTGCTTTTCTAGACAGTGGTAAATCCAAGAGCACCCCCAAACTGCAACCCACCCAGGACCAGGTTAACACCTGCATCCATATCAACAGACCTCCCAACCCTCTTAAGCAAATGCACTAAGTCCTCTGCCTTATGTGGATTAAGTTTCAGCTTCTTCCTCCTTATCCAGCCCCAAACCACATCCAGGTGGAAGAGAGAGGTAGAGCTGTGTGTCATCAGCATATTCATGGCAACACAACTTCTGAATAATTTCTCCCAGTTGCTTCAGATGGGTGTTGAAGCTCATGGGGGATAAGATGAATGAGGCACTCCACAATCTAAAGGCCATGGGGTGGAAGATAACTCATTCAGAGCAACCTTCTGGGAATGATCATCCAAGAAAGACCAGAGCTATTCTAGTTCTATGCCTTCTAAGTCCAACTCAGATGGGTGGAACAGAAGGAGGATACCACAGTTAATGGCAGCAGGATCAAGAGGGGTACACTCCCACCATCCAAGCCCTGGCATAAGTCGCGGACGGGGAGGCAGGCTCGGAGGAGGCGGCCAGGGGGGGTCCGGTGGCTGCAGGGGGCTGCAGGGGGGTGGGGGGGGGTCCAGCGGCTGCGGGGGGTGGCGGAGGGTCCGGCGGCTGCGGGGTGGTGGTTTGCAAAGCAGGGCTGCTTTGCTCCGGAGCCCCCCCCACGGCACGAGAGGGGGGGCGCTAAATATAATTTTGCCTAGGATGCCAAACTGCCCTGCACCAGTCCTGGCTGGGACCAGACCCTCCCTCAAGGAGGCATTCACTACTTCCTATGTCCACATCTTCAACCACTATCACATCAGTTGCTTTTAATATTCATGGTGGGCATGGATTCAAAGAAGTAGTGCTGGGTCTCAAACTTCCAAGAAGGTGGTCCACATCCTCAAGTTGCACAAGGTGAAAAGTATCCATTACAACATGACTAGACAATGCTCTAGCTACCCTGCATAATTATGGCATCCAGTTCAGGGTGAATACTAGCAATTTTGCCATCAAAATGCAAAACATATTGGTCACCATGAACTTTCAAAGGCTCCACCACCAAATTCCTGTGGAGAAGGCAATTCACAACCCAAAAGAGCTCAGCTTGTTGGCACTCGTATAGATGCAATGATGGGGAGGAGTAAGAATTCTTCACCACCATTAACACTACATGGTAAGTCTTAGGAAGGGATCTTAGCTGTGCTTGGCCTTGCTCACAGTGAGACTTCTGCCATCTCACTCTAGACATTGACCCAATCACTTCATTGCCCTCAACTTCTCAGAATATCAAGGAACAAATATGGTTCTATGATTCACTTGAAGACACTTGGGAGTGATGGTATAGATTCATAGATCATAGAGTTGGAAGGGGACCTACAAGGCCATCGAGTCCAGCCCCCTGCTCAATGCAGGGGTCTCCCATCCAAGTAATAACCAGGCCTGACCCTGCTTAGCTTTCCACGCTCAGACAAGCTGAGCCAGCATGAGCCACAGGCCTGTATCTATGGCCTGAGTCATCTCTCTGTTCTAGACAAAGACCAGGGCCTCAAGAGAACCATTGGCTAAATCTACCAGATAATCCACCCAGGATTTCAGAAAACTTTAGGGATTCATCAGTCTCTGGGAATGGACCATTGCAGTTAGTCCTCCAACTCTGCAGAGGTTACAAGTCACTGAAGGTCTGCCCATTAGAATAGAAATATTGCTGACTTCCCATAGATCCAGGGCCGGTGCTACCACTAGGCCAACTAAGCAGCTGCCTAGGGCGCAGGGCTAAAGGGGGCGCCAGTCAGAAGCGCCGCGCGGACAGAACTGAGCGGGGAGGGCTTTCCCGACCCTGCGCTTTCTCCGCTGTTGGTGCTACTGCTGCTGCTGCTGCAGGCAGCTGGGTCAGAGTAGCTGAAAGTTGTGCCGGTCCGGGTGTGCCCCCCCGAAGATTAGGGTGACGGGAGGGAGAAGCTCTGCTTTGCCCAGTCTCTCACACTCGCACACCCCCTCCCTCTCCTCCCTCTCCTCTTCCCCTTCCTTTTCCCCTTCCCTTCCCCCAGAGTAGCCGCCGGAGGAGCAGGCAGGCAGGCGCTGAGGCAGGCAGCAGGCAGGCGCGGTGCTCCTGTTGTGTTTCTGGGTTGTCTCCTCGGCTCAGCTGCGCCGCAGCTGCTGAAGGAAGAATACCCCCGCCCGCCCACCCGCCCCTAGCAGCCATGCCATGAGTTCTTTTCAACTTCTTCTCCGGCGGCGACTTTCGGAGGCTCCGAAAGTTGCCGCCGGAGAAGAAGTTGAAAAGAATCGATCCTCCCAGGGGATCCCATGGCATGGAGGTTCAGCTGAGGGCTGTAATGCAGAAACACATAAGCGTGGAGCGTTTCCGGTTGTCCATCGCTCAAAGGGCCTGCCTGTGCTCTGGCTATGCTCAGTTGCACCCACTGAAGCCTTCCTGCCCTTTTCTTTGCCCTCCCTTGGAATCAGATTTCTCTCCCTCCCCCCACCCCCAACAAACCATTTCCCAAACCACGTGGCCCGGCGCCTATTTTAAGGGAGGCAGAGACAAGACTTAAATGAGGACAAGAGGATTACAGGCATCCTATACAGGGCAGGAGGAGTGCAGAAGAAGCGAAGGTCACCTCCATGCTCCTCCCAGCCTGCAAAGCAGCAAGATGGCCAATTTCAGCCATCTGAGTGCAGCACTTTAGAGCGGGATGGGCGGGGGAGGGAAGAGGGCTGAGGAGCCACCAGGATAAGTTGTATCTTGCCGGCGCTGGTCTCCTCCCCTACCTGCCCCCTCCGAACGCCCACTAAACCCCTTCTCTGAGGTCACTTTATTGACCTCAGAGAAGTAGCCACTGAAGTTATTTCCACACCAGCTGCGGGGGGGGGGGGGGGATCCAAGCTCAGATCCCCAGCTCCAAGGTTGGAGCAATTTCCCGACCTCTGAGCTGGGAATCCAAATGATCCTTTGGCCCTCTGGACACTGTTCTAGGGGCCATAGGATTGCTTTGCCCTAATTCAAAGGGTTGCATGGATGCGCATGGCCGGTGTAGCTAATATTAAGCACAATGCATTTCATGAGGTCTGGATGAAATCTGGATGCAAATTTGCCTAATTTCACACTTTTCAATTTTGCAATGGGGAGTTCTCCAATTAAAAAAAAAAAGCATACAAAAATGTGTATATTAGGGGAAAATACTGTTCAGAAATGTGTATTTGGAAACTTGCTTGCAAAAAAAAAAGTGCATATTAGGCAAAAAAATGCATGTATTAGGGAAAATGTGCACAAAAATGCTTATGAATCTTCGTGCAAACTTTTCATTTAAAAATCCTTAAAAGTTCAGGATGGACTGAATTAAAGATGGGGAAAATGAGAAAGTGAGAGAAACATTGGCAGATGCAGCAAAATCCCTTGTATGAACAGCAGCTTGCACACTGATTTCTGATGTATATCAAATATGTACCTTTTGCTAGAGAAACAGTTCACACCCAAGAGACTAAGCACATCATTTCCCACTATCCTACATTTAAATGTTTAGTATATTTTAAAGAGAGAGTGGGGGAAGAATGAGAGAAGCCTAACGAGAGAATTCTAATTAGGGGGGGGGACTTGCTCTATTAATCTGCAGTTTTATGATCTAAACTATTACTACTGTATGCCATTATAATGATTTGGAACCGCCTTCCCTCTACTGTAAAATGCTTACCAAGACTTTGAATCAGTGATATGCTGCAAAGGTACAATTATTTTACGTGTAAATTGAGGCACCAGGAATAATTTACAAAGGTACTCTAGTCAAGTTCATATCATCACCCTGTCATATTCGTGACTGGATTTCCATCTGACCTTATGCACAGGAGATTCTAGGTTAACTTTAATGCTTTTGGCATATAAGAAATATTCCTCTTCAAAGTTTTATAACCCTCCAAGCTCAAAGTTCTTTCTCATATGTTTTTAACATCAGTCTTGTGTATAATTTGGAGAATGGTTTCATAAAACTTGGGAAACCCATCTGGCTGTAAACTTTCCCATGCTGGTTCACCTCTGCTCCTTTTGCTACAAGATTTTGCTGGCAGAATTTAAATGTGAAAGATAGCTCCAGTTCCAATATACTTTGCAAAATAATGCCATTTTGAAACTCCTTCTGTCAACTTCGGTTTCCTGCACACACACACACACACACACACACAAACACGCATGACAACCTTTTCATCTGTTGCTTTGCAAGGCAGTGTTAGATAACTAACACCCCAAAGGTAAACATCTATGCCTGTGTATCTGTTGGCAATATGGGGCACAATGCCTCTGCACTGCTAGTGTAATGTCACGTTTTGTGATGTTGCATTGCAAAAGAAATGTACATACCCTAAAGTATCAATTTACTGATAAAAATCTTATAATGTCTTTGAAGAATATCCTTGAGGAAGAATAGTTTGCTTCAGGTGGCAAACAGCTAGCCAAACAAATTTTAACTATTTTGAAGTGAGCAACTCTTAGCAGACTCCAGACAAACGGAGATCTTGTGGTGCCAAACCTGAATTAGTCTATGCTGCAGCTTCAACTCTGATTTCCTGTAGAATGGATTGATCTCTCCTGAGAGCACCGTTGGATGAACACAGAACAACAGGCAGTGGGTAGTTACCAACTAGACACAAACATTATTTATTTATTTATATTTATTTCTTAGGTGTTCCTTTAGGTCAGAGGTGGGCAACACACAGTCTGTGGGCCGCGTGAGCCCTGCTGCATCCACCCCAACAAATTCAGCAGTGGGGTGAAATCAGCCATTTTAGCACTACAGTGAACTAAAAGGGTCAACTTTAGCTTGAGAACACCAATATTTTTCTGACACCCCGTGAAGTATGTGGTGTTCTGTGGAGTGCAACCCATGGGGAGGCAAAAATGACCTCTGAACCCCCTGTAGTTGCCCATCCCTGCTCTAGATACTGAGATCTCAAGCCATGTAGGCCTTTACAGGTCAAAACCATGAACTTTGCATTGGGCCTGGAAACGAACTAGGAAACCAGGACAAGACAAGAAAGGGCTGGTGGCATATGTTCATAATGTCCTAGTTAAGACTCTCACTGGCATATTCTGCACCAGCTAAAGTTTCTGGACCATCTACAAAGGCACACAGGTAAAATGCACTGCAGTAATCCAAATGAGAAGTTAACAGCCTAAGCTGAAAAAAGGCACTCTGTGCCACAGAAGCCACTTGTGCTTCTAATGACACTCATGGATCCAAGAGCAGCTCCAAACTATGAACTTGATCCTTTATGGGTGTGGTGTAAACCCCGTTCTAGTACAAGTTGAACATCATTAAACATGAACGACCTATAAACAGCACCTCTAACGATTGAGTTCATTAGTCAGCCCTCATCCAGTCCATCACCATAGCTAGCCACTAATCTAGCATCCTTGCTTCCTCACCTAATTTAGACTAAGAAGAGAAGTAGGGTTGCATGTCATCTGCATAACTGATGACAACACACTCTAAATCCCTGGATGACCTCACTCAGCAGTTCCATATAAATATTAAACCATGTGGGGGAGAAGGTAGAATTCTGCAGAACCCCATTAGAACCCCATGCAGAATTCCATTAATTTTAATGGAAATTAAAGCTTCCATTAATTTCCATGGGGTCTGCACAAGAGAACTTCAGGCTGGGTTGTCCCCTATAAATATATGCATGACTAAATAAATATTTTTCCCATAGCTTTTTTCCAATTAAGTGTTCTGTATGAATCAAAGCTTGCAAACTCATACGCAATCATACTTTGGCCCAGGAAAAGACATTACCACCATACATGTTTTTCTTTCATCATCGTCGTCGTCGTCGTCGTCGTCGTCGTAGTCGTCGTCGTCATCATCATTTCCATAGCAAACATCAGCTGAGCATATTAACCAGGTGTCATTTCCATAGAACTTATTAACCCTCAATAACATGGTTCGCTCAACTATTTCAATTTCCTATATGCCAACCTACATCAAAACCACATCCTGAAACCTGGACACCATGCCACTTCCCAGAAAGTATCTCTTTCCAGGAAGTATATTATCTTCTTTGTGCCTGTTCCCCCACCCCCACCCCGCAGCAGCTTGGCGTGATGGCCATGTAATAGATTCTCATGGCTTTGGCAGGTTCTTCTCTATCACAGGTCTGCTATATCATCCTTGTTCCATCTAGTGCACAGATGAGCAACCTGCAGCCCACAGAGCCCCACCCATTTTTCCTATAACCCAGCTGGAAAGGGGGTGAGATTAAAGCAATGTGATAGAATTACTGGGGAAGGAGGGATAAAGCCTCTCCCTGCTAAACAATCTTGATCCAGATCACTGTTCCCACACAAGAGTGATGTGTATCAGGATCACTATTCGCAGCAAGGAAACAGTGATCTGTATCAGTGATCTCTATTGCTGGGGGTGGGGAGGCTTTAAACTCCCCTCTCCAGAGATCCTGTCCCCTGACTTTACTGGGCACGGAGGGGAGGTTGAAACCTGTGTGCTGAGATATGGGGAGTGGGAGGAGAGGAAGTGTGTGTGTGTGTGTGTATGCAATTCTTGCGGCCATCTACTAGCCCAACGAAGAAATCATTTTGGACTGAGGTGGGAGAGTATGTCCCATGGCTAGAAATAAACTCCAGTTGCCACAAGTGCTTTTCCATTATCCACACAGTAGCCTTAAAAGGACTGGGGACAAGTGGTTCGAGAAACAGGACAGCTTACACTACACACACACACACACACACGAGGCTATGGGGCATAGAAAAAAGTCCCTATTGGCACCAATGGTGCTTTCCCCCACCCCTAAGCCTTGCAGCCATACTGGTGGGTGTGGGTTATCAGTAAAATCAGAGCTGGGGAAGGAAGGATTATATCTCCCCTCCCCATGCAGAGGTTAAAAAAAAATTGCACAGCTTAAAAAGAAAAGAAAAGAAACGGAGGTAGCTGTTAGCTATGGCTGCAGTGTAATGTGTAGTTGAGTACCATATGTGAACACACACTCTTTAGCCATGCCTGCTCACTTCCAGGGGAAAGGTAAATAAACAATGCCTGACTGCCCCTCATTTACAACGAAGGCTCTCAAACCAAAGTCCACAAGTAAAAAACAACCATTTCATAAATGACCAACAAAGACAAATGTTGTATCTACCATGTAAGTGGGAGAGTAATAGATTAAGACTGATCAGTCCCTTCCAGGGGTGTCTTGCCTTCTCTCCCCCCCCCCATTCCATTGTCTCTCTCCATGTTTGTTATTTTTCTTGGTTTAGTCAGGGTCCAAGGGGAGATCTTGCTCTCTATTCTAAATTCTACTTTCTGCAACCAAATTGATCAAGTATCTCACTAGCTTTGCTCGGCTTATATCAGCCTGACCTTGGTGGGACTGAAGACCACAACACATTGTGGTCTGAGTGATTACCCCATTATCTCATGACCAAAAGCCTATAGACCAGAGAGTACCCCGTGCCTGCTGTAAGTTTCTAATTATGCATGACCAACCAGGAAGTGAAGTCCTTTGGGTTTCCCTCAATCCAAGACAAGGTGAATATGCCCACTTTGGGCTCTGCTTCTTGCTCTTTCTCCTGAAATCTATCCATTCTGCCCCTCACATGGCCTGCCTACCCCTTGCTACTGAAATGCAAACGACCCCCTGTTGCGTGACCTCCCAAGCCCGGCCTCCGAAGTGCCCTCCTCACTCTTTACTTGGCGATCTTTAACTCCCCACCTCCATCCCTTCTTTCTGTATATATATTATTGGGAATAGTCTGCTGGCCCAGTGCTAAGGAGTTGGCAGGCATACTAATCAGTAATTCTTCTCTTCTGTAAAACTTTAGACTTGGTGATAAAATAAAATTTGTATGGTTTGCTCTTGCCCTTTGTCAGTGAGTTAATTTCCCCCACTTGGTGGAAGTACAGTGTAATGTCTACCTTGTGCACATCACACACCTCTGCAAAAGATCCCTATACTTCTGGGCCCATCAAGTACATGTGCATGCAAGCTCATGTGCACATGTCAATAATGGCATTCAGTAACATACCATTGACTTCACTGGGCTTTAAGCAGCCTGGGTGTGCATAGAGTTGCAAGCCGTAGTAAGTCTCCACATAGTGAAATGTAAACTGGGGGAGAGATGGAGAACAGGGAGCAGCACCAAATACAAGAGAGAGGGGGGAAAGGAGATATGTTGCGTTACCAGAATAACTCAAGAAACAAACCAGATTCATCTGCTCCGCTGAGGAAGATTACCACTGAAATGCATTTGGGCAATTTACTATTTCATTAAACTTCTCTGATCTGAAAACATACTCCACAGAGTGTTCTGGTGACTCATTTAGGAAGAAATTCCTCTCTGCACATGTTCAAAGAAATGTTTGTTCGTAGTTTTAGAGATGAGAGAATCAGTGAGACTTGAGCTTATTGAGGGTCTCCGAGCTCCATCTCAAAGCTCTGGACATCTCATTCCCATTCCTGATTGCGAGTTCTCCCCCCTCCTCCACTTTGAATGAGAAAAGTGGGGGGGGGTGCTTATTTTTTAAGTGCATACCCAAATGGATACTTCCCTCCCCCCATCGACGAAAGCATGAAAATTAGCATTATCCCATGCACATTTTTAAAGTGTGCATTTTTCTAAAGTACACATTTTGTTAATGAGCCTCATCAGGGATGTGCGAGTGCTGCCCACAAAATACGCTCAGGTGCACACTCAGGGATGCAGGCAGGGCAAGTTCTGGTTTTAAATGAATGGAAAGGAGATTCTTCATACATTATATGTCAGAACTTGACCCTGGCAGAAAAAATGATTGCCACCTGGCTGCATCAAATCTGGAGTGCATCGCATTGCATTACCTCTACGCACAAAGTTGTGCTGCTACTAGCACTATGTTAGTTTCTGTCCTGTCCATTCTCTCACATTTAGAGTGCAATCCTATGCAAGTTAGACAGAAAAAAAGACCTACAACTCCCAGCATGCCTCAGCCACCATAGTTGGCTGAGGCATGCTGGGAGTTGTAGGCCTTTTTTTCTGTTCTTAACTTGCATAGGATTATGCCTTTAATTAGGTAGGAGGAAAGATGCTTTAAACTGCTTTACCTGTGGCAAGGGGCTGGACTAAATCCCTTCCAGCTCTGTCATTCTATGTGCATGGTATTGGTTGCCAGTTGAGTACTTATAATGTGGAATGGTAGCTTCATTTGAAGCTGGAAATAGCAACAGCATACGATACCATACCATATCCATAATGCCTAAATACTGCATCTGTTAAGGGCACGGCCCTGGCCTTAAGAGATGTAATTTCCCAGCATTTTGGAGCTTGAGAGAATATGGAAAGCCCTTAACAAAATATATTAAACCAAAAGGCTTTTTGTTCATTGAATAAATAGATGAACCAAAAGTGTGACTCAGTATAAGACAGCTTCTTATGTTCCTATGTTGCTTACGTGTGGCCGTATCCAGTAAGAGCATCACCAGAGTTAAATGCGTTAGAGCATTCTGTCAAAGTTCACATGGACATGAAATTATAATTACAGTATTTTTCCATGTATAAGACTATACCTTTTCCTAAAATTGTTAGACTAAAAATTAAGGGTCGTCTTATACACGGAAGTAAGCCGAGGGGAGAACCGCGCGGTTGCGAAACTGCCCAGTGGGGGGGGGGCGTCTTATACATGGGGGCATCTTATACACGGAAAAATATGATACCATTCTGACAATACATGCTGGGCAATAAAGGAAACAGCAAATTATAGCAAAACACTGTGCTATGCCACAGGTGTGTGTACATGTTAGAATTCAGGCTACCAGCACACACGCACACACATATCTATATATATAAAAGAAGGTGTCCTGACTGACTGACTGACTCATCAACACCCAGCTCATACCGTTTAATCTAGGAACGTGAAATTTTGAAGGGACAGTGCTTTTATGACGTAGAGCCCCACTAAGGAAGGATTTTGGGAAATTCCGTCCCTAAGTGGGTGAAAAAAGGGGGCAAAATCGCCCCACTCTTATATCTGCAGTTCTGCAAATAGGCCTCACCTCATAATTGCTGCAGGAGCCAACTTGCTGCAGGAAGTCAATAGCAGCAGTTATGCAAATAGCCCATACACACTTAGAATGTTCGTATGAATTCCTGCAGGGGCCAATAGGGCTGGGTATGTAAATCTCCCCTAGTCTCTGAGTGGGTGAAAAGGGAGGGAAACTTTTTAAATGACGGGGTGAAAAGGGAAGGAAACTTTTTACATGACTGACTGACTGTTGTGTGGGGGGCATCAGTCGCATAGGCTCCATCATGTTTTGACGGATCTACCCCCAACTTGGCATGTTCACTCTTCATCACCTGTAGACTCTCAGGATTAACCTGATTTTTCTTTAAGAACAGATATTTCTGTCACAAAAGATTTCTGCTGCCAGCACCCAGCCTAAACGTTACACTTTCAGTCAGAGACACTGCATCTTTTCTATACATGTTTCTTTTAAAAACAATTATACCAAATCCTAAAATCCACGCGAGCGAAGCCGCAGGCAACAGCTAGTGCATATATAAATGGTGGAGTCACAAGGAAAAGCAGGATGAATGCATCATCCCTGCTCAGCCTTGACAGCTGCTCTTCTTCCCAGTATTTTGTTCCTATGGCTTTCACTTCCTTTTCTCTCCACTCCTGTCTCTCTCTAGCACAGTGCTTCTCAAATAGTGGGGCGGGCCCCCCAGGGGGGGCGCGAGGCTCTGTAAAGGGGGGCTCGTTTGACCTCAGTTAAAAGTTTTTTTTAATATTGCGTTCCTTTAAATCCTATGCTCCTTTAAATCTTTTCTGCTACAGTTAATAAAGCTATTCTTTGTTGTAAATTGATCCACATTTCTTTCTTTTTTTATTCTCTTATACGTTAATAAGGATACAGTGTTATGCAGAGGTGTACTTATAACAATTTTATAGACAAATGATACTATTTACAGTCGCGCGGGGGGCGCGAAATGTTTTCTTCTTCCTAGGGGGGGCATGACAGAAAATAATTGAGAAGCACTGCTCTAGCAACAGCTAAAACTGGGACTGCATGTGGCTCTGTCTTCCTTCCAGCTTCCTTCCCACAGCAGCAAGCCAGCTGGGATAAGTTCCCCCTCACAAATTTGAATGTGAATTGATAGGGAAACTAAGTCAATCTGTCCCCTGGCAAACACACCCTCAGCAAAGGCCACACAACAGCTCAAGAATGAAATACTCACTATGTACTGCAAACTTCAACATACTAATGCCTTGAAGGCATGCTTCTTTTCCAAGCCACATTTCCAAAAAATACATCGACAAATGAGAGAGAAGACAGAGAAGGAAAAGGGTGAGCAGTGCCCTGTAATAACTAGGTTATGGAGAAGGAACAGTGGCAGTACATATATAACTTGGTTATTTGACACTGGGGAAATGTTTGCTAAATAAATGGCTATACATTCCCAGCACTGTAGTGTCCTTCCAACAAGCTATTTCATGGTACAATTCCATGCCACTGTTCCTAATTTGAAAGGGACACTGGCTACCAAAGCTATTTCTACCACTGCATACAGTGGTTGTGAAGCATGCAGACACCACCGAGTTTTGTTGCCTTTCTCCATTGTTTTGCTTCTTCATCCTCTTCTTGCTTACTTCTTTCTTACATTTGCTATCCTAGTTCTTCTTACTCAGTGTGGCTTTCTAACCTCCATATCAGGCAGATCCTAAGCTCGATGAGATAATCCATAGCAGTGCCTGCCTGTTGTGTTCCTCACTTGACTTGACCTCACCTTGCACCTTGTCCATCCTATAGGTACCTACCCTGCAGCCCATGCTGTGGCAGGACAGAGTGGTAATTCAAGTCACATAATGCAGTTTTCGGAAATGAAAAGCAGAATCCATTGTGCAGCAATAACATAAAAACACATTACCCCCTAAAATTGATGATTTTATTAAGGTAAACTGTCAGTGCAGTACGACGGTATTTTAATTCACCCAGATCTTGGAACATGAGAATGGTATACAGTAATGATTAAAATATGCTTGTGTCTGGTTCTGGAAAGAAATTGCATTTTGAGTTATACATGTGTATCATTTAATAGAAGGGGGGGGGACCGTTAATAATAAAGTGGTGCTAAGCTGCAGCATGCCAACTAGACTTCAGAAAGTATATAAAAACTAGAATGACATCACTTGGCTTTCCACAGGAGAGTATAAATGAGCCAAAACAAGAGAATTTAAATAAAGACCATGAATGCCTTGGGAGATACAGCATATGTCCAGAGAAAGAAAGAAAAAAGAGAACTTTTAGGTGCCTCTATGTACTGACAGCCAACTTTTTTACAATGTGAGGACGCCATATGGTATGCAGTCAATAAAACATAAGCCTCACTAATTTTTAATTTTTTTGCAAACACACTTCCTGAAATGTTTCAGACTTTCCCAGTCTAAGGCCAAAGTGGCCAACTGTGATCATCTCACCTGATTGCCTGCCTGGACAAGCCAGGGTATTCCTCACACATGCTCATAAATCTATGGCTGCTGGTGGATTCTTGGAGCAATGAAAGGGAGAGATTATTTTTATTCCATTATTGCACTGTACTCTTCTGCACTCCCTCTGTAGCATCTGGCATCAGACCTTGTTAGCGAACACATACTGAGCTAGGTAGACACTTAATCCAGACAGCCTGTTCTTAACCAATAAAGATAGCTCATCTCAATTTACAGACTCCACGTTACAATTGGAGCAGCACCCTATCCTAATAAGGAAAGCTGGGCTATTTACATCACTAACAAAGTTACACCACAGCTGAGGTCAAACTTGCAGAAATCCAATATGCCGCCATGTGTCTTATTATGTAGATGCCTGGAACATTGAAGAACTTACTATAGCAAAATAGCTTTTCCATCTGCAAGCATGTGTAAACCTCGAATTTCAGTCATGACTATGACATTCCTCTCTTCAGGATCTGATCTGGGCAAAATAAAATTCATACTGGCGCTGACATTTTACCATTTTATCTCCCACATGCATAATGCAAGTAGGCAGTAAACCATATTTACACAACTGGCTCATATAGATGACAGTGATCAGTTGCATGGTTACCATGAGCTGTACAGTCCGTATCAGCCTTTCCCAACCTGGAGGCCCCCCCCCCAATGTGTTGGACTACAACTCCTATCATCTCCCTCTTCAACAGATCTGAAGGGGCCTAGGTTTGGCAAGGCTGGTCTAGAACAGCACTTTTCAATGGGTGGTACTCATACTACCTGACACACTGTGAAGTAATAACAGTTGAAAAAAACTACTCTAGATGGCCGATTTCCTTCTGAGGCCAAGTATGGGGACGTACTTAAGGCAGGGCTTTCCAACCTTGGGTCCCCAGATGTTGCTGGCCTACAGCTCCCAGCATACCCAGCCAGCAGGCTAATGGCAAGGGATTCTGGGAGCTGTAGTCCAGCAACATCTGGGGATCCAGGGTTGGAGAGCCCTGACTTAAGGAAAGGACCCTACCTTTGCCCAGTACATTTTGACACTCATTACAAGGTAGGGTTGGGCAAAACTGTCAAGTTCAATTCTGCTCAGTTTCTCATTTTTCTATCCCATTTCCACAACAGTTTCTCATTTTAAAAAAGTCCATACAAAAATTCATGTATTTTTGTGTGTATTTCTCTGAATACATGCATTTTTGCCTGCACTTTTCCTAATCTATGCATTTTTGTATGCACCAAATATACATATTTTTTGCAGTTTTCCCTAATATAATGCAGTTGTGTGCACACATTTCCCTTATATGCACGCATTTTTGTACACACTTCCCTCCATTATACACATTTTTGTGTGCTTTTTTTTTTTTTAATTGTGAACTGCATTGTAACATTTAGAAAAGAGTGAATATTGCCATTCCGGTTCAAGTATAGGATCAAGATGTTCAAATCTGGTAAGATCACATTAAAATGTGAACCCAACAAATTTCTCTCCCATCTTTATACAGGAAAAGCTATGGCTGAAAGAAATGATGTCTTTTTTCCTTAACAGGAAAGGAACAGCAGGCTTTTCTCCTGCACTGAGCTTAAGAGAAGTCCTGCTATTATGACGTTCTACTTCATCAGGATGTGTTCTCGACCTCTTAAAGTGCTGGTGCCTAGCACAGCAGGCAGGTGATTACCCCTTTGTGCCACTAAGTGGGATGAGATGTGCTCTTCCAACTGGCAAGACTGGCTTTCCAAACCCCTAAGGACTGATAAAGGAGAACTGCAGCTGATAAATCTTGCTCCCCCTTATTCTTACTTAAGTAATTTAAAAAATATGGAATTGTTAGACCTTCATATCTGCACAGACTAACTGTTCCCAAATACAGGAGAGCATTTATGTTTGCTCGCTTCAATGTGTTGCCCTCTGCACTGTTAAGTGGATGATTTAACAAGATCCCAATTAACAAATGTCTGTGTTTGCGTGGAACTGGAGTAATAGAGTCTGTTAATCTTGTTCTTCTGTACTGTTAACTTGTATAGGGACTGCAGAGAGAGGCTGATTCTCCCTCTACTAAGGACTCTCCCGGGACGATCTTCTGAAGATATGGTTCTGTTCTGCTTAAGGGATGATTTATCCTATACCACTGAGAGGGTTGCAAATTTCTTTTTTATTGCAATACAAATTAGGGGGAAATATATGTTGGACCTTTCTTTAAAAAAAACAACCCATCTGTTTTATCTTACTGTTTTAATTGTTGTAGTTGTTCTTTGGTATCAGAACAAGTATCGGTCTGTGACCGTAATAAAAATCCGTTCGTACATTCATTGGCCACGGGATCCTGCTTAGGATCCTTACATTTTGTTTCATTTTCCTTTTAGTGGTTAAGGAATTGCAGAACAAAAGTCACTCCAAAAAGCAAAGGGCTAGTTTACATATCCCAGATGCAATAGGTGAGAAATTTGTTTCCTTCACATTTTGATGCAAACTTACCTAATTCATCCTCCTCAGATTTACACACGACCTGGAAGGCAGTTGCACTCCAAAATCTGCACATTTCTGAACAATGCAATAAAGTTTGTCAATGTAGACATTTGCACAATAAATATGTGTATTAGGGGGAAGTGCACACAAAATCACTATGTACTAGGGGGAAATGCATACATTTTAAAAAGTGCATACAAAAATGCACGTATTGGGAAAGGGATACGCAAAAACCTGTACACATTTCTGCATAGACTTTTAAAAACTAAATTCGCAAATTGACACAAAAATGGGATGGAACCAACCAACTTAATGGTAGAAATTCAGCTAACTTAATGAAAGCAAGCTTGACAAATTTGCCCATGTCACCGTTTGCTTTCAGTGTACAGCTACCATGTTAAGGCTGCTTGAAGTTGCCACTCCATGTGGCAAGCAAGCTGTTTGTGTGGAAGCAGCTCACCATTCACTAGGTCAGACGATTCAACCCCACCATGAGTCCTTTCCTTTTGGACATTTGCAACGGAGTCCACCATATGGTAGCAGTCTCCATATGGCAGCCACAGTGCACAAGCACTTTCAAAACAAAAGATTTGCAGTGGCATGGTGAAAACTGGGCTGCTCTGCAGGATAAGCTGCTATATGCACATGACTAACATCATGTTAAGTACTGTCATGTGAATCAATTTCAACTGGCCTTCAAATGGCAGGCAAAATTACCTCTTTCGTTTTGCATCGTTCTTAATGAGCCTTCTGTTTGCCTCAAGAATGTAAATGTGAAAGCTTTTGATACATGCCTAGATATGCTGGAAATGACAAATATACAGGCTACCAACTGATAAGTGGTCAGGGTCCAAGACATTTTGCTGCCTGAGGCAAAGGACAAGATGGTGTCCCATCCCCCATTCCATATACACAAGCTGACTGGACTGCCAGTACAATCTTTATTTTATTTTTATTTATTTATTATATACCACCTTTTTCCCCACAAGGAACCCAAGGCAGCTTACATAATCCTCCTCCTCTCCATTTTATCCTCACAACAACCCTGTGAGGTAGGTTAGTCTGAGAGTCAGTGACTGGCCCAAAGTCACCCAGTGAACTTCATAGCCAAGTGGGGATTAGAACCTGGATTCCTACTTACTTACTTCAATCATCATGATGGGATAGCATCCTCCATGACATCTGAGAGTGGGGATGGATCAACCTGACAAATTCAGCTTCTCAGTTTTCTAATATTAGGATCAGTTCATCTCAAGCTTTGAGAATTTCTCCAGTCTTAAGTCTGATTCATCCTGAACTTTGAGCATTTTTTTAAAAGTTTGCATGAAAATTCATAAGCATTTTTGTGCAAATTTCTCCTAATACATTAATTGTTGGCTAATATACACATTTTTGCAAGCAATTTTTCAAATGTGATGCATTTTGGAACATCTTTCCTAATATATGCATTTTATTTTTTGTATTTATGTTTTGGCTGGAGAAGTCCATTGCCAAATTCAAAGAAGTAAGAATTTTGAAGGATAACTGCATTTCCATTCACCTAGTTATTCGAAAGCGCAAAATTAGGTAGGTTCACATTAAAATGTGAACTGAACAAATTTATGCCCTGATCCATACCTAAGAGCAATAGGCCAGTTTAGGGGCATATAATTTCAGTTATTCAACAGAGGAGAACAGCCAGGGGCTAATACCGCTGCCTCCCCAATATCTACCACCTGAAGCACTCGCCTCACTCTGCCTAATGGAAGGCCCTGTAAGTGGTAAAGCCAGTGTGGTATAGAGGCTAGAGTACTGGATAAGCCCTGGGTTCAACTTCCCACTTGCTCATGGAACTCACTGGATCACCCTGGGCCAGTCACCAATCACCATCTCTCAACTGACCTACTGCAAAGGGCTGTTGTAAGGATAAAATGGGAGTGGGGGATAATTGTATGCTCCTCTGAGTTCCATAGAGGAAGGGTAGGTTTTGGGTTTTTTTAATGTAATAATTGAAATTGCCACATAAAAAATACATAGATGCTATATCCATCCTAAGAGATCCCGTGGAGGAGGCTGTCTACAATCCAGAAGTCAATTAGCATGCACCACACAATTCTATACACCTTTACCTGCGAGTAAACCACATTGAATTCAATAGGACACTTCTCAGTAGGCATATATAGGATTGCACTGTAAGTCTCTCTTCCTACAGGTACAAAATGCATTTACTTTTGTCCCTAGCAAAGAAAACGTAAAACTAACGATTGCCCTGCAGTGGAAGTAAGCTGGTGGTCTTAAACATCTGGCTCTTGCAATGTGTACACAATGCACACATCTTATCTATGTCACAATACAGCTCACAGAAAATTATACCAAATTAGGAAGTGTTTATATATGTCTCTTTGCACCCTGGAAATTGTCATTTTACTACATTTTACTACACACGCCTCAAACACTTATCTGAAGTAGTTTTACAGAATCTTTGATATTATATGTCTGCCTACAGATAGGGCAAAACAGCAACAAAACCATATAGTCTCTTTGCTTAATTTAAGCACAAGCTTGTTTTTTTATTGTAACAGATAACACCATTATTAGCTTAAAAAAATAGGACAAAAAGTGGATTTTTATTCCTACCTTATATGGTCAATTAAATTTCTCTAGGATTAAGCTGCTATTCCTGACTGCTGTGGCATAGCTGTGACCTCTCCACCCTATAAATCAATCTCACAAATTGCACTGGATAATATCAGACTGTATCTTCCAGAACAGTTTTGGAATTAAGATGGAAAGTTACTGTCAGCAATATTCTGGGTCTTGCTGTGATTCATTCACTTGAAGGCCATCCTTTGACAGTTACAGAGTACAATGGTGAACTTCGGAGGAAAAGAAGCAATGCCATCAGATTTCAAAAGAGAGGAATGATGTGTCTATCTTAAGTGAAACTAACACAGGACCATCTATCAGAAAGATTAAAATAAAAAAGAACACACACACACACCCAAAAAGGAATAACAAGAAAATTGTTATTCTGCTCAGAAGTAAGTCCCATTGGGCAGTATCCAATGCTGTCACTCCACTTAGGCAATTGATGTAGCACTAGCATAAGTGATCTCCAGCACAATCGCAATAGCGTACACTAGCACAATAGGTTTTCTGGGGAAACCCGTCACACCAGCATACACTGTTGATTTCGTGCTAGAGGTAGCTTATGCTAGCACTGTGTCAATGGCATAAGCAGAGTGGCAGCACTGGATGCTGCCCATTAAGTTCAATGGGGCTTACTCCCGGTGAGTATTGAATTGCAGCCTAAATAATGCAGAACAAAAAAGGAGCAACAGAGCAAAAGCCAAACAAGAAAAGAGGAAAAAAACAAGAACAAAGTAATCAAGAGCCAAAGTAGATGGCTGAGTTCTGCAATGGAAATGGGCATGCCCCATTCACTGATTTTCTGTTTCACAGAATTGCAGAGAGGTAACTTAGATAGGTCATTGATGTTCATATACAGTAATCTGATATTTCCCATTCCCAGTGTGGAGAACATAGCATCCCCGGGTGAAGAGAACATGGAGATAGCGCAAAGGGTGGGATGACTCCCATGACTGGAATACAGCAATTGAAGGGTATAACTTGTTCAAAAGGAACAGAAGCAACAGAAAGGGAGGTGGAGTTGCACTGTATGTTAAAGATACATATCTCTGCACAGAGATACAGGAAGAGGAGCTTGGCAGCCCCATTGAGAGCATCTGGGTTAAAATAAAGGGGGCAAAGGATAAAACGAACATTGGCGGTTGGAGTCTACTACCGAGCACCCAATCAAGGAGAAGACGAGGATGAAACTTTTGAAAAGCAAATTGCAAATGTTTCAAGGAGGCATGATATGGTAGTAATGGGTGACTTCAATTTCCCTGATATCTGTTGGGAGACTTATTCAGCCAAACATGGCCCCTCCAAGAAATTCCTGAGTTGTGCTGCTGCTAACTTCCTCCTACAGAAAGTGGAGGAAGGAACTAGAGGATCAGCTATCCCTGACCTGATTCTAACCAACAGAGACGAGTTAGTGGATAAAGTGGCAGTTTCGGGAACTCTGGGGGAAAGTGACCATGTTATACTTGAGTTCTTGATTCTAAAGGGAGCAAAAGCTGAGTGTAGCCAAACACTGCGTACCCTGGATTTTAGGAAAGCCAATTTTAACAAACTCAGAACAATGATAAGTAAGATCCCATGGCAAGCAACTCTAATGAGGAAGGAGCCCAGGATGGGTGGGAGTTTTTAAAAAAGGAAATTTTAAAGGCACAATTGCAAACAATTCCCACAAAGAAAAAAGGCAGAGGGCAACAGAAGAAGCCAATGTGGCTTCACAATAAACTCAAAGATGACCTGAAAACAAAAAAGGACACGTGTAGTGGTGGGACCAAGCCTGGAGTCGGCTGGAGGCTCGCTCCGGGCTCGGCCCCCTGCGAGCACCGGCAGTCCGATCTCGCTCTTCAGAGCAAACCTGAAGTGCAGACTGAAGGGGCAGGATTGCAGCTTGAGATTGATAGGCAAATGGTCAAGGAGCACCTGATTACTCTGAACGAGTTTAAATCTCCAGGGCCTGATGAGCTACATCCTAGAGTAATAAAGGAACTGGCAGAAGAACTCTCAGAACCACTGTCTATTATCTTTGAGAAATCATGGAGGACCGGTGAAGTGCCAGATGACTGGAGGAGGGCAAATGTTGTTCCCATCTTCAAAAAGGGCAAGAAGGAGGAACCTGGGAACTATAGGCCAGTCAGTCTGACATCAATTCCTGGGAAAATGTTGGAGCAGATTATAAAGAAGTCAGTCTGCAAGCACCTTTAAAACAATGCAGTGATTACTAGAAGCCAGCATGGATTTGTCAAGAACAAATCCTGCCAGACTAATCTGATCTCATTTTTTGATCGGGTAACCTCCCTTGTGGACTGTGGGAATGCTGTGGAGATAATATATCTTGACTTCAGCAAAGCTTTCGACAAAGTGCCTCATGATATCCTGATTAGCAAGCTAGCTAAAAGTGGGCTAGATGGAACAACTATCAGGTGGATCCACAGTTGGCTACAGATTCGGACTCAAAGAGTGCTTATCGATGGTTCCTTCTCAAACTGGGGAGAGGTAACGAGCGGGGTACCATAAGGCTCGGTCCTGGGCCCAGTGCTCTTCAACATTTTTATTAATGACCTGGATGAGGAGATACAGGGAATGCTTATCAAATTTGCAGATGACACAAAGTTGGGTGGAACAGCTAATACTCTGGAAGACAGAAACAAAATTCAAAGTGACCTCGATAGGCTGGAGCGCTGGGCCAAAAACAACAGAATGAAATTTAATAGGGATAAATGCCAAGTGCTGCACCTAGGGAGAGGAAACCAAATGCAGAGTTACAGAATGGGAGACACTTGGCTCAACAATACTACAAGTGAGAAGGATCTAGGAATTGTGGTAGATCACAAACCTGAATATGAGCCAGCAATGCAATGTGGCTGCAAAGAAGGCAAATGCTATTTTGGGCTGCATTAATAGAAGTATTGCTATTGCTTCCAAATCGCGGGAAGTGATAATTCCCCTTTACTCGGCACTGGTTAGGCTTCATCTTGAGTACTGCATCCAGTTCTGGGCACCACACTTTAAGAAGGACGTAGACAAACTGGAGAGGGTTCAGAGGAGGGCAACAAGGATGATAAAGGGACTGGAAACAAGGCCCTATGAGGAGAGACTGAAAGAACTGGGCATTCTTCTGAAGGCACTGTCGCCTTCAGAAGAGGAGACTGAGGGGAGATATGATAGCACCCTTCCAGTACTTGAAGGGTTGTCACACAGAGGAGGGCCAGGATCTCTTCTCGATCATCCCAGTTTGCAGGACACGGAATAATGGGCTCAAGTTACAGGAACCTAGATTCCACCTAAACATCAGGAAAAATTTCCTGACTGTCAGAGCAATAAAACAATGGAATCAACTACCTAGGGAGGTGATGGGCTCTCCCAATCTGGAGGCATTCAAGGCGCAGCTGGACAGCCATCTGTCAGGGATGCTTTGACCTGGATTCCTGCATTGAGCAGGGGGTTGGACTCGATAGGCCTTGTAGGCCCCTTCCAACTCTACTTTTCTATGATTCTATGATTCTAAGGGTAGTGTCATGGTGGGGTTAAACTGAAGCAGTTTAGGCTTCCTGCAGTTCAGCAAATGTGCCTGAGAATATATGGACAAGACAGACAGTGAAAATGCAGATATTGAAAGCAGGAAGACTTGAGTGGCTCGTACAGGGATGAAAGATTCCTACACTCCTGGTAGGATGAAACAGTAGAGGCTGGCCTAACCCTCTATATGGGGCAAAATGTAGGGAAACCCCCAGTATGCCCTGTCCAATACCCTGAACAAATCTACTATACCCACACTACATTTAGCCCTGGTGAATAATCCATTTAATAAAAACAGACTAGAAATAAATTAGTGTGTGCAATCAATAATAGCAAGGAACACCAATGAAATGACAGATGCACCAGAAGCCTGAAATGTCCATCCTGCACACACACACTTGGGAGGTAACTCAATTGAATATAATTGAAGTTACTTCCAGTAAACATGCATAGGATCAGGGTGCAAATAAACTGAGATAACCAAAGCAAAATTATCTACTGCATATTCTTCAGAGGATGTCAGAAAACAAACATGGACAATGCTTGACCAATCAAGCTAAATATATGGGGCTGTGGGAGGGAGATCCTAATAGCATTTTATCAATTGTTTAGGCCAAACACAAGGAAGCAAGGCAGATGTCTGGGACAATCTAATCCCTGGGGCAAATATACATTTGTGTGTGTGGTACCACCATGCATCAGCACAGTGGCACTGAACTAGTCATGACTGATTCTACATTTACACTGCAATCCTATGCATATCTACTCAGATATGATTTCAGCATGACTTACTTGCAGGTAAATGTATACAGGAACCTACAAAAATGATTCCCCTTTTCACTTGTTTACATGGATCTTCAAAATGATCTGCCAACGATATCATACAGTTCACATTGATGAATAGTGGAAAAGATAAAGGGATGATCAAAGTTAACCAATAATTTTCTTTAAGAAGAAATATCAGGCAAAGGTCACACTGTGCAATCACAAGAAATCATTTTCTTTATATTGTCTAACATGATTCCCAATTTATGGAACTCTCTCCCCAGTGACCTCTGCCATGCCCCTTCCTGATTAGCTTCCGCCGGGCATTAAAAACGTGGCTTTTCAGGCGGGAATATGGGGGTGGGTTAGGATTTTTAAGTTTTATACTGTTTTTAATTGTGTTTTATACTGTGTGTGTGTGTGTGTGTGTTCCCCCCCTCCCTTGTGTTTTATTGGACTGTACATCGCTCAGAGTGGCCGGATGTCTGGCCAGATGGGTGATTCATAAATATAATAAATAAATAAATGATTCCTCTAAAGATATCTCCCCTCCTCCACCCCACCATGCACACACAGTTTTAACTAAATGTTGAGAGATTTCAGCACCATCCTATGTTTTGGAAAGAAAAGTTAGTTGCCAATGATACAGAAGGTAGGCAAACTTAACCAGGGCTAGCAGCAAGCAATGACTGAAGCCCTTGAATCCATCATGTCAACTGCCTGTATCTCATTTGCATAAATAAGATGTAGCTGAAGACTGTGACAGTTCCTCTTGTTAAGAGACTCATCAGGTAGATGTCTTGAGCTAAACCGGGGAAAGAAATTAATAGATTAGGCTTCTCTAGCCAGATAATTTCCTCCACAGTATAATATCAAATGAAAGGAAGCTAGGAAGTTATTTAAATTACATTCTTTTTTGCCATCATTGTTTGGGAAGGGCTCAAGGACAAGAGAATGGATGAAGATACGTCAGAACACAAGGCTAGAATCCTGAACGCAGCTGCTCGAGGACAGAAAGGGAATGTATAGGGAGCTCCATCACAGCCAAAAATTTAGGTAATGACAAATTTCTGTTCTCAACTGATAGAAAGAAGCCTCTGTGCAAGTTCCCCATAGGCTTTCAGGCACAATTCTAGATGCTTAAAAAAAACCCAAACCCAAAGCACTTTTAGAGCAAGGGTGGGCAGTAGATCTCCAGATATTTTGGACTTCAACTCTCACAGAAGCCCATGTCAGCATGGCCAATGGTTAGGGATTCTGGGTACTGAAGTCTCAAACATCTGGAGATCTTTCTGCCCACCCATTTTCAAGTAGCCTTCCCCAAACTCGTGCCCTCCAGATGTGCTTGCTTCCTTTCCTATGGCCTAAGACTGCCATCAGTTTTTACTGCACTGATGCTGCGCCTTTAGTAGCAGCCTCACTTTCAAAAACATAGCACAGGGGCTGGGAACCTCAGGCACAGGGGCCAAATCCAGCCCTCCCAGGGTTCCCCAGGTGGCCCCACCCGTTCCCCTGCCCCACCCAACCACCAATAATTGGGTGTGTATTTTCTCTTTCTAAAATATTGAAATGCCCCTACTAAGGCTTAGTTACTGTGACAGCAAGAGCTTTAAGCTACAATAGGCTGGTCTTTTTCGTACCTTTGGCCCTACTCCTTTTGACTTTGACACTGCCCCATTTTGCCTTCAGCCCCACCCATCACTGGAATATGGTCCCCAAGAGTTTCTCCAAGATTGAATTTGGCACTCCAGCAGAAAGAGGTTCCCCACACCTGACGTAGCAGGACAGTTTCCTTGGCATGGAAATAGCAATGAAGATTTTACAGTCCCATTTATACTGACTGCATATCAAGAGTTATAGACCCAAGATCTGTATCCTATCCCAATGATGAGGTACAAATGAGCACTGTTCACCCCATTGTTTAAATGAACTTTCCTTTGAAGGGTCTTGGTATTTGCCAGCTGAGCAAACTTCATATCATGTAATGCCTAACTGAGGACCAAACTAAATGTGAGGCAGGCAATCCATGTGTAGGATCTTGTAGGTTTTTGTTTTGCTAAGTAGCCAGTCCCACAGGACTGCTTTGAAAAGGAGGGATATGGTGTTCGGGGGAAAAGTGTTTTACCTTCTCATACCATGCCTTTTCCCTTCTGTTAGCTTTGCAGGGGCAGAAAGACAGGACAAGCACCTGCTTGGGGGCGAATTTGTTCAGTTCACATCTTAATGCTCCTTGAAAAACCACAGCATTTCAGTTAAAATAAATATTCAAGAACGTGTGGATGAATGTTGCTTTGCATGTCATTTTCAATAGGCTAAAAAAATGAATGAATGTTTTTACCCAGCACGGGAACTACTTTGCAGAGAATGAGTAGCGTGGGTTGATCTCTGATAATTATTCCTTTACAGATTTTAATGGGAAACTGTGGAGGCAGTTTTCCATTGTTTGCGTAAAATTTTATAGGAGCTGTAGTATTCACTATGTAATTATTGATTTACCCATTAAGGCATGGAGGCTTGAATTATAAAGAAGAGGAATACATTTAGATTAGCTTGTACTATGCCAGTCTAGGAACAGGCATTTCCTTTGGAAAAAAAGAAAATCAGAAAACACCTTTTCAAACACTAGAGCTATCTGACAGATTACATTTTGGTGGAAGAAGACAAGCGACAACAACTAAAGGCACAACACAATGTATGTTGAGCCAGAAAAAAATGTGCTATAACTGGATGTGTTTGTCCCTTGTTGTTTTTAATACCCTATTTCCACCTGGTGGCAGTGGAAAAGACCACAGGAAGGGAAGGGCAAAAAGGAGTGCAAGATACTGTTTGGCCTATTTTCCCATCCACTTATGGAACAGGACATTGTCGGTCCATGACACTGTTGGTGTTATCTTTGAGCAGAGTGTGTGCGAGTTGGGAGATTTATAATCCTGTGTCTGTGTGCTATCAGAGGCCCGAAATTCCACACACAGATCTTCCAGATCTCACCTCCCTGCGCGCAGCGTGCAGCGTGTTGTGCCAGTTTCTCCAGCCCAGTCAGCCTTGTTGTCAGACTGCTTCCAGCTTCCCCGTTGCAGATTAATCCATGGAGTCAGGAAACACTCTGGAACACCACAGGTCTAATTCTACCTGTTTATTCACTTAGCAAGTAAAGTTCTACAGAGTATACATTTCCTAGTTACAGTCCATGTGCAGAGTATAAATGCATAGCAAGCATTACATCCAGTGGAGTAAGTTGAGCTTCACTCCACCTCAGCAAAGACGTTACATTGTTGCAGTAACAAAGTCCAGCAAGAAGAGCAAAGGAGAAGAGAGAAAGCAGTCCTGCTTCTCTCAAAGATGGCTTCAGACAGAAAAACAAGTTAGCACGTCATCAGAACATACAAACCATGTGACCAGCTCATATTGCCTTCACAGTCTAGTTTCCCATGCGAACAACACGGGAATCCAGAAAGACATAACAAACCTGTTTACAGCCATTCTGTCCCTTCCATGTGTAAACAGTGTGTTGCAGCTGGTGAAGTGATACATATCACAACAGACACTGCCCTATTCTAAGAATGTGCAAGGGTCCACATGCTCGCACTTCTTCCTTCTTGCAAGCCAATTCCCTCCTCCTTTTCCTGGTTTGCTCTAAACATAATTTGTCTTGAGGTCAGAATTGGGCACACTGTGGTTAATGCTAACCAGGGATTGCCTGAAAACCTTGATTTCAAACCATGGGCTTGAACTGGGTTTGCAAATCATGGCTTGGAGGCAATCCGAGTTAGCACTAACAAAAATTTGCCCAGTGTGGGCATCATGGCTAACCAAGGTTAGGACAAACCAGGAAAGGGCGAAACAGTGTGTGAAAGAGGAGAAGGCGGCAGACAGAAGAAACATGAGCCTACAGGGGGGTTTCTGATCACAAAACCAAAGTCTAGGAAATGATCAGCATGACATCTGAAATGGTCCATGTGATCACATTAATATGATCACATCAGCACTCTCTCGCCCACCTGAAACAGGGCACTTATTATAACCACTATAGCACTGCCTCACTCACATCTTTATTAGATTCCTAAATACATAATTCACTCTGGAAGAGTGTCATTAATCTAGGAATTACACAAGTCATGTTCTATTAATTAAAGATCATTCGACAGCTTAGAGGTTTTATTGTTTTTCATTCATATTTAGAAACAGTTTCATTTTTCTTGCATTTTCTGTCTCTTAAGTGCCTCTTTTGGTGGGAAACAGCTTGGTAGATAGCATAAGTAAAATATGCTAAGATTAATTATTCCCTCATAATAGATTTTTCCCCATTTAATGCAGAAACCTGACAGAATGTTCCTTAAATAGAAGACGAGACGCCATATATAGATAATGTTTTAGCACTGACCTTCTGATTGAAAATTTAAAAGAATCACATTGAAAGCTTATGAAAAGTAATGAAAATATCCTGCAGAGAACTGCTACCATCACATGAGATATGAACAAATATCCAGTGGCTAAGGAATTACTTATAAACAGTGAGAGAAAGAGTGAGATGCATATAGCTCATTAAACAATTTTCCTTCCCATGGCAAGCAGTTTAATGAAGATGCATGACAGGCAAAGGGGCAGGTGGTCTCATGTAGCACTTTCTGATCCAGGAAAGTATTACATGGATGCAAAAGAGAAAATGATTATATTATTTTAAGAGAATATAATTTATATTTATAATATAATATAATAGTTATATTATTTATAAACTGATTCTAAATATTTTTTAATACTACATCAGGTAGTATTTTAAATATTTAAATTGCACTAATTATTATGGTTTAATGAGCTGGGATCATCAGTACCTTACTGGATCACAATGACACAAAGTTGGCTCAAAACTTGTGGTATATGGAATTTTATTTATTTATTATATTTATACCCCACCTTTTTTCCTGAAATGAACCCAAGGCAGCTTGCATAATCCTCCTCCTCCTCTCCATTTTATCCTCACAACAGCCCTGTGGGGTAGGTTAGGATGAGAGTCAGTGACTGGCCCAAAGTCACCCAGTGAGTTTCATGGCCGAGCGGGGATTAGAACCCGGATCTCCCGAGTCCCAGTCCAACACTCTCACCACTAGTCTACGCCACACTGGATCTATATCCTTCTGCTATATAATCATATTATACTTGATATTAAAGGGCCATGGCAAGGATGTGCAGATACCAAAGCTAGTGAAATTTGTCAAAAAGTAATTGTCTCTGTTATTACTTTCTCTTTCAGTCTCACTTGGTTAACCAACTTATCCCGCTCCTTCTCTATATATTCAGGACAGGGCCGGTGCTACCATTAGGCCAACTAGGCAGCTGCCTAGGGCGCAGGGCTAAAGGGGGCGCCAGAAACGCCTTGAAAAAAAAATACAGCGCTCTCAAGTGGGAAGGGGGGCGCTAAATATCTGATCTTGCCTAGGGCACCAAACTGCCTTGCACCGGTCCTGATTCAGGATATGCATACCTACCGATTTAGGTACCCACTGACAAGGGATGGGATGAAGTACTATACTGTCCTCACCAGAATCTTTGCAGGAACCGTGGCCTCAGGCGGCAGGACAAACTTCTCCAGACAGAGCAGGTAGGGCCACTTGTGATTTGCCCAAAAAAAAAAAAAATGGACAAAAGGCGGCAGCAATCTGCATAAAATTTGCTTGTGCTAATTTATATGTAGAGATGCAAATTTAAAAAGAATTGTTATAATTTAAATGGAAATACAGCACATTTCACCACCATAGTGTGGGAGGCTGGGACCAGGTGACCTGTGGCCTGCCTGTTCGGTCTGCTGCCCGGGCGCTCACTGTTGACGGCCCACAGTTCCTATGGTTCTTTATCTTGAAACTGGAATTGGACAGGAGAGCCCTTCAAACAGAGGTTGCCTTCAAAACCAAAGATGGTCCGCTGCTCTGGCAGCCCTTCAACTAGAGGACTGGCTTCTGTAAAAGTGGATACATGCCTGCCCTCAGAGCAGGCTGAGGGCCCGTGCATTCTCGCACAATGCTTTGCGCCACATGAGAATTAAAAAAAACAGCTGATGAACAATTGGTGCTATTCCGTGGAATATGCCCATTACAGCAGTATATATGCCATTACGGCTGTGTTGCGATTCCAGAATATCATAGACATAGTTTTACATTGCTGGCATATATATATATATATATATGGGGAAATAAGATGCCCCAGCAGCTTGAAATCTAAGGCAGACAGTGGTTGAGAAAGGTAACACCCAATTTCCAGGGTTCTCTGGATGAACTACAGTAACTGATAACATTTTTCACCAGTGTGCCAGTAGCCAGCAGCTAAGAAAAGCCTGTCCCTCTTGGGCACTTTGAAAAACAAACAAGCGAGGAATTCCCCACAGCAGCATTTGGGGTTCTCAGGAATATTTGACACTTGCTAGTTATGGGTAAGATTAAGTTGTGGGTTCTTGCCTTACTCAAGACCTACTTATAAATAGGCATCTGGTGCACTGGTGGCGGGGGTGGGGAGCATTCTTGCCTCTCTCTGTGTGCTTCAGATGCCTTGGGAATTTATGTGGAAGTTAAGCCACACTGATTTTACTGGGATATATTGTGAAGTAAGAATGTTTACAGATTTTTATTTATTTATTATTATATTTATCAATCGCCCATCTGGCCGGTCACCCGGCCACCCTGGGCGATGTACAACCAAAATACAACAAAACAACACAATAAAACATAATAATTAAAACAATATTAAAAATTCTCATTAAAAACCTAACCCACCCCATATTCCCGCCTGAACAGCCATGTTTTTAATGCACGGCGGAAGCTCATCACGGAGGGGGCATGGCGAAGGTCACTAGGGAGGGAGTTCCATAATGTGGGGGCCACCACAGAGAAGGCCCTCTTCCTAGTCCCCACCAGCCTGGCTGCTCTGGCTGATGGGATAAGGAGAAGGCCGTCCGTGGCAGACCTTGTTGAGCGGCCTACTTGATGTTGCTGGAGGCGCTCCTTGAGATAAGCTGGGCCGGAGCCGTGTAGGGTTTTAAAGGTCAAAACCAACACCTTGAATTCGGCTCGGCAAGCAACTGGTAGCCAGTGCAACTCATTAAGCACTGGCGTGATGTGATCACACCGGCGGCTGCCTTTCCTGCGCCGCGTTCTGTACACAAGCTTCGGACCGTTGGTACCCCACTAGCGAATCGTAGTATCGGATCACCCTTTCCTCACTTTGGATTGCACTGGATCATCCTTGATTAAGTGATTTTACTTAGTGTCTTCGCATGCCTACAGAGAGTCATTTGCATGTCTACAGAGAGTCAAACAGAAATCAATTCATTTCACAGTTGCTTCCTCACCCACCTCCTCACCCACTCCATCTTCCTCCTCCTGCCTGCTTTCTAAACAGATATAATTTTGTAATGTAAAAGCCATACAGGCATGACCAGAGTTTTTGGATAATGGTCTTAAGTGGTATAAATACTTCAGCTGCAAACCAATATATTTTAATAGCTATAGCAACCAATGAGCATGCACTCTTGATGAGTAAATCCATGAATTATAGAATGGGAACCTTGCTTTAATTCAATTATTTAAATTAGTCTTTTTCTTGGTGATTAAAATCACACTTTAAATCACAATTTAGATGGGATTGCTTTAAATCAATCTACCATGGAGTCCATGACTTACTTGAAAACCAAAATGATTATCTAGACATGGATGCCAGTGGCCAGAATCCAGGTGAACTTCTGAGGATCTTCCCCTCAGCATTAATTTTTTTAAGAGAGTGCATCATTTTTTCCTCATTTCATATTACTTATTCTGCAGTGTCCTGTAAATATTCATAGAACACTTCAAACCTTAGAATTCCTAATATAAAACCAGTAATAGATTCATTTAAAGTAACAGCACGAAAGGTCAGTTTTCCAAATCGCATGAAGTGATAATTCCCCTTTACTCAGCACTGGTTAGGCCTCATCTTGAGTACTGCGTCCAGTTCTGGGCACCACACTTTAAGAAGGACGTAGACAACCTGGAGAGGGTTCGGAGGAGGGCAACGAGGATGATACAGGGAATGGAAACAAGGCCCTATGAGGAGAGACTGAAAGAACTGGGCATGTTTAGCCTTCAGAAGAGGAGACTGAGATATGATCGCACTCTTCCAGTACTTGAAGGGTTGTCACACAGAGGAGGGCCAGGATCTCTTCTCGATCACCCCAGTTTGCAGGACACGGAATAATGGGCTCAAGTTACAGGAACCCAGATTCCACCTAAACATCAGGAAAAAATTCCTGACTGTCAGAGCAATAAGACAATGGAACCAACTACCTAGGGAGGTGCTGGGCTATCCCACTCTGGAGGCATTCAAGGTGCGGCTGGACAGCCATCTGTCAGGGATGCTTTGACCTGGATTCCTGCATTGAGCGGGGGGTTGGACTCGATGGCCTGGTAGGCCCCTTCCAACTCTACCTTTCTATGATTCTATGGATTTGTGTAGTACAGGTTGGATCCAGACGTGCTCAGCAGACTTGCATTGGCTTTGGAGGAAGGGCAGGGTGTCAGTTCTCTCAGAGTCCCTCTTCCCACTGCAGCTTACAGTAGCACCTCCCATGTTGTTCTGGAACATATGAGCACTGTTTAGAGAAAAAAGACCCCCTGCCCTCTTTTTCCAGCAGAAAGCTGCTGCTGCATCTCAGTTCCTTCCTCAAATGGAAGGAGCCCCTTGGTTTGTGGAGGAGCAAGTCCAGATCAAGCTCAATATATTTAGAAGCAATTAAAATCTTGGTTTTAATGACTGGAAAGTTTACAGTATAATGAAGAAACTTTGGAAAGAAAATTAAGAATGTGGACAGTTCATTAAACCAGTACATTTCGCTGCAACTTTTACAGAGACAAATTAAGAAGGCTTGAGCTGTGCAGAGAAGTTGTCTGATCAAGTTAGCTTTAATGATAAGCAGAATTAGATTCCCTTTGTGGAGGGCTTGCACCCAACCATAAAAGTTATCAAGGAAAGCTTCCCATTTGGTGCAAATTTAAAATAATTTTAAAAAGAAATCTTTTCAACTCGATTGGCATCCTCTCAACAGCTTCACAGGTTAGAGGTGGAAACGTTGCTACCATCAGTCAAGATGTTCTTCCTTTTTTGTAATTGAAATAAATGCCTATCAAATAATCATGCAGGAGAAATGGAAAAATGTTCTCTGGAGAAAAAAGCTGTTAGACCCTCTTGCCCCTCCATTTCTGAGTCCTGATGGATTTCACCTGAACAGTTCATAAGATGATGAACAAGATACAAAACTAGCTCCATTCCCACTTTTGTTTATCATTTTCCACTGGTGAAAACTGGTCAGGAAATCACTTCCATCATCATCAATACAGGCATGTCCAGGCATCACTTAGCAAGAAGAAGTCTTGAAAGACTATCAAGTGCACCCATCTCCCCCCCCCCCGACTATGAGTAAAAATGAACTCTCTCTCCCATGCAGAGGAACTAATTCATACAATTGATGCCAACATATTATCCTCACTGGGTCACAAGCCAATTGGCAGTTAAAGCATCTGAACCTGGCTAGAGATAACACTTTCAAATAAACACAGCCTGGACTAGGGGATATTTCTTCCCTGTAGCAAGACAGTAGTCAACCATGACCAAGACTCATATTGGGATGAGATATTTTTTTTCATAGCATGTAACATTTGAGTAGGCCCTATGAAAAACTAACTGAAGCATCTATGTCACATTTCCAGAGTGTCCAAGAGTTCCAAAGTGGTCAGCACAAATAGGGATCATGCAAAAGACAAAGTCTCCCCAGTCCAGGTCACAGCCAACAGGGTCCCAAGGCAACACAGCAGACAAGGAGCAGGAACAGAGTCCAAGTTCAGTCCAAGTACTCACATCAGGGAGCAGTCAAGGCATAGGCAGCTGAATTCAGGAAGCTCTGGTCAACATTGCTTCCAGCAACTCCCTCAGCCTTGTGCTGCTGTTTTTATGCAGAGGCTGTCAGAGCCACACCCAAGCTTCAGCTGTGAGCAGTTAGTGACTGCAGCTGAAAAGGTCCTTCTTGTTAGCATGCCTCCTATGTGCAAGTAGACCTTTTCCCACAAGGAGGCCTCTGGCGCAGTCTAGCACTCCAGTTCCTGTCTTTTCAGGCAACCTCTCTCCTGAGGGCTTGGGGGGGGGGGTTTCTCTACCTCCACCTCTGAGGCAGAATCCTTGTCCTCCACCGGTGATTCCCTCATGGTAGTCATCCCTGAGGGCCTGGGCTCCTCCTGGTATCCTGCAGATCCTGGGCATTGCTGGCGGTGGTTGGTTCCTGGTCCTCCAGCTCTTCTTCTGAGAAGGAGTCTTCCAGCAGGGGACATGACACTCTACCTAATTAAGATGAACTAAGCTTGTCTATCTATGCTTTATCAACCTGATCCTAAACACAAATGAATGGAGTTTGCTAGAACACACAAGCCTGGTTCAGAGAGCCATGGTGCCCAGGGCCGGCGCTACCGCTAGGCAAAATAGGTGGCTGCCTAGGGCACGTGGCTGAAGAGGGCGCAGAAACGCTGCGCTCCTTCTGGCCGACTCTTCCTCACCGCCTGCGCGCTCCTGCCCCGCCTGGCCGCCTCGCCGACAAAGGTACCACCAGGTCAGTGCGGGGGGATTGCGGGCGCCAGGCGGGCTCGGGGTTGTGCTCGGTTTTCCCCGGCGCCCGGAGCTAGGCCGGGTCAGGAGCGCGCGTGGCGGCAGCGACCGGTCCGAAGATGCTGCGCGGTGGGCGAGGCTGGCTTGGCAGCGGGTAAAGCGGCCGGCGGGCAGGCCGGCGGGGGGGCGCTGGGCAAGCAGGCATTTCCCGGCTGCTTTGCTCCGGAGCCCCCCCCCAGCACAAGAGGGGGGGCGCTAAATATAACTTTGTCTAGGGTGCGAAACTGCCCTGCACCGGTCCTGATGGTGCCTCAGTTCCTATTTTCCCTCATCCTGTTAGTCCATAAATCAGGATGCAAAATCACAGGTTGATCCTAGTTTGTTATAATAAGCTGTGGTTTGAATAAAGCCCAGTTTCCTGTATTTAGACATATCAGGAAATTGCAATTTGTTCTCAATTACAAACAGAAGGTCTCATTTTCACACACACACACACACACACACACACACCCATGCAGGATGGACCCCAAAGCTCTCTGTGGCATATTCTCATAATTTTATTTATTTATTTATTATATTTACACCCCGCCTTTTTTCCTGCAAGGAACCCAAGGCGGCTTACATAATCCTCCTCCTCCTCTCCATTTTATCTTCCCAACAACCCTGTGAGGTAGGTTAGGCTGAGAGTCAGTGACTGGCCCAAAGTCACCCAGTGAGTTTCATGGCTGAGCGGGGACTAGAACCGGGATCTCCCAAGTCCCAGTCTAGTACTCTAACCACTACGCCACACTGGCTCTCATAAGGGGGAGCCATTGTTTCCTATTACAGCTAAATTGTGCTATGGAGTCATGCAGCAAAAGAAGTAAAGGCCAACATATGTTGCATGTGTGTGTCAACTACCAATGTAGCTTTTCCTTTATTTTAAAACTGAATTCTAATTCCTAGTGACACACCTAGTTAATTCTTTATGAAAGACTATCCTGGCAACTGAGAGCTTTTCTAGATGAGGCTTTTTAACCCACTACTTCTTCCAGATTTGTTACAGGATTAAGATCAGTTCGCTAGCACACAGTTCCCCCCCCCCTTTCCTGCCTTTTGGTATGTTCCACTACATAATATCTAGGTGGTGCTGTGGTATAGTACAACAAAGCAGAATACCACAACTATGCTGGTGGAGAGTTGTGCTTTGTTTGATGATTCAAAAAAAAAAAAAAAGACTGCATTTTTCCTACCCTTCAAAAAACCAGGAAAGTGGTCGGAAAGCACAGCAGATTCACTGCACAATGATAATGTCTAAAAGCACCCGTAAAACTACCATGAGCGAGGAAGGGCGAGCACACAATAAAAGCCTCATTTAGAAAAGCCCCAGAAAGACAGGAATTACTCTGCCCATTGCTAATACCCCAATGGAGATCATTTACATATCAGTTGCTGTAAGCAGACCCGTTCCCCCTCTGTAGCAGGTTGGCCATTTAAGCATTTGGACAAGAGGCAACAAGGAGCTACTGCTTAAGGCTGTAGTAAGGGATCTATTTAAGCCTGTAGTTCTCTCCATGCTTAATTGTGAATAAGGCCCACTAATGCCTATGGTGGTACCTACTCCTGAGTCGACATGCATGTGTAAAGAAAGACACTCTCTTTGAAATGCATATTTGTCTCAAGAATACGGTAACAGAAGCAATAAGAAAAACATAATCCAAGTACAAAAATTAATATGTCTCTGCTGAGGACGAACCAGGACACACATGACTAATTTTGCTTTCTGTTCCTGTACTTTATCTTAATATTGTCCCCAACAAGCTACCACTGTCACAGAAGTGCTATAAATGCATAAGATGATAAATGAGACAGTAGAAATGAAGGTGGATTCCTACATGGTGTGCAGCTTAGTGCAAATTATTATTAGTCTACTCAGAAAATAATGCATGAAGATGGGAGAACATACTTTGTTCTTAGGAAATATAAGAAAATAAGTTCCCCCCCTTTTATAGTCCTGTCCTAAAAAGAGCCGGGCAAATGGAAATCAGATAGTTTACGCCCCATTAATATTCTACAAACACAGTTAAACTTTCCAGCAAGCAAGGAAATTGGTGGAGATGGGAAGGAAGGAAAAAGAAGAGAGAGGAAGAGAATATTAATCACATAAAATCGATATGGACATTAATATGAAAAGTTTATGCTACTTCAGAGTTTCCTGCCTTTACAGAACAATCAATAAGCTGCAGTAGAATATCTTACCATTATCAATAAAATGCATCTTATAAAAGATAGTGACTTCAAAACACAAAATCAGTGGAAATTGGAATATTTTAAATGTGTCTCAGAATGTGACAACATATAAATTGGTGCAGTTTTGTTGCTAAAAAGTGGGGGAGGCTGGACAATAAATTGAGGATCTTGGGGTGTTGAAACTCACTGGGAAAGTCACTTATGTGTCTCCCACTTTAATCATCAACATCTAAAGCATCCACCCCAGATGCATGTGTCATAGAAAGCAAAAAGGGAAAAGATCAATCAGTGTAAACACCAGGTAACCAAAGTTCTTTCCTACTGCGCTAATCCATAAAAACACAGCAGTGGTATGGCAAATGAGCAGGAAAAAATATACTTGCTAAATGCTCATTAGCAGCATGTTCTTAGAATAAATGACAACATTAAGTCTAAATGAAAATGAGATGCACATCACATGGTAAAAAGCAAATTAAAGTAACACTGCATTTTTAAAGCAAACTTTTCAAGTATGGTATATATATATACGGTATATATATATATATATATATATATTCTCATCATGATAAACAGATCTCTTGTGCTCATTTATCAGACAAAACTTCTACATCAGCCCTATGCAGGCATTTGCCTGCTCATGTGTAGGGCAAAATTGTGGAGTGGATCATGGGCATGCATGTAAGCCCAGCGCCCAATGTCCCCATGCACCCAGCTACCAGTTACATCTTCTTCACGCATTGAGTGAGAAGGTCTGTAAGTACATTCAGTTGAATGCACTTATAGAGATTCCATGATCAGCCAAGAGGAGCCCAGAGCAGATTTTCAGCTTGAATAGGGGATGCAGGTGGAGGGGGAATCGACACAGTATTTTCATCATCATCATCATCATCATCATCATCATCATCATCATCATCATCATCCTATATATCCCACCTTTTTTCCTCTTGCTGGGAACTCAAGGCGGCTTACATAGTCCTCTTCCTAAGTATGAGTAAGTCTGGATCCAACCCAAACCTTTTCAATACAGTTAGTTTACATATGGCTGGCAATCATCAGTGGAGAGTAATTATCAAAGCCCTTTGCAGGCATTCATTCTGGGATAATGAACATGCATGCGAAGGTTTCATAGATCATAGAGTTGGAAGGGGCCTACAAGGCCATCGAGTCCAACCCCCTGCTCAATGCAGGAAACTAGAGGAGGGGTCTCCCATCCAAGTAATAACCGGGCTTGACCCTGCTTAGCTTTCCACGCTCAGACAAGCTGAGCCAGCGTAAGCCTCCAACCCTGACTATGTGTATCCATTAGTGCATCAATAGGGATCCCCCACACGTACAACTGTATGTACGGGGGCTTTCTACAGGATGTTCTAGAGAACATATAAAGGTTGAAGTCAAGCTGCCACTGAAATGACCCCCCCGCCCAGCACACTTATTATTCCCAAATGAATGCTGGGAAAGGGCTCTAGTGAAGAGAAATCAAGTGAAGTAAATGCATGTGGTAATATTTGGTGCTGCTAACACACAGCATTCAATGAAAAGTTTTTGAAACTTCCACTGCCCCCCCCACACACACACACTTGCTTCTGGGGCCCTCAATGCCCACCTACATTCCTAGCTGTGTTAGACTCTCTCAGATTTATTTATTTATTTATTTATTTATTATATTTATATCCCCGCCTTTTTTCCTGCAAGGAACCCAAGGCGGCTTACATAATCCTCCTCCTCCTCCTCCTCCTCCTCCTCTCCATTTTATCCTCACAACAACCCCATGAGGTAGGGTAGGCTGAGAGTCAGTGACTGGCCCAAAGGCACCCAGTGAGCTTCATGGCCAAGCGGGGACTAGAACCCGGATCTCCCGAGTCCCAGTCCAACACTCTCACCACTACGCCACACTGGCTGGGGAGGGGGATGTCTGGGGAGGGGGATGTCTTTTCTGGAGAGGTTGCTCCTCCACATTTCCACAGCCATTAAACAATACCGTACAGCACCTATGATCTCAATTCAGGGAGATGACACAAATGGGAGATGGTCACCTGACCACATGGTGCACCAGGAGTCTCCAACCTTCCTCAGGCAAACTTCTTAATCCCCTTCATCCAAGGTGCTGCTTGTTTGCAAATTCCCAAATTTGTGATTGCATTTGGAAAATGCATTTAAAAAAAAAAAATGCACACTTTGAAATGAGCATTTTTTAAAAAAGCATTTTCACATTTTGGTCCATGGGGGGAAAGTGCACACCATTGAAAAGTATGCACAGAAATGCACACTTTCCCCATTCGAATGAGTGAAAAGATAGGTCAAAAACAAAAATGGGAGCAAGTCAAAACCAGCTTTGAGGTGATTTGGGGAGAATTTAGGTTAGTTCAAAAATCACGAGTTCTCCCATCCCTATAAAACAAACCTTCAGCCTTCCACCAACTCCCTTTTATACTGAGGGAGAAAGATTGGGAAATCATACATACAGTCTCTAAATGGAGTCCCTATGTCACATATTATTTTAAGTGCACAGTGGAGGGTCAGCTGGCAGTCTCTCCACCAATCATTTTGGATCACCTCCAAGTAAATTTGAGCAGGGCCTAAGATCCAGCTAACTTTTTTGTTCTTGTGCCCCTTGCTTATAAATAAACTTTGTGTAAACTCATAACAGCACCTACTGAAGTAGTTTGTTTATCCAAACTTCTGATTATATTTGCTATATTCCATAGGACAACTGGATATATGAACTTCTCATGCCATACCTCTTCTTTAAATATTTTTTTCTCTCTTTTGTCTTATGCAAATGTAGGGTTGAATCCAATGTTAGTCCTACTTAGAGTAAACCCATTGAAATGAATGGGACTTAAGTTAGTCATGACTGACTTAAGCCCCATTTATTTAAATGGTTCCCTTTTAAATAGGACTAACATTGGATTCGACTCATAGAATCAATATTTGCTAATGAAATGAACAGGGTGTTTGGAATCTTGAGAAAACATGTGCAAGGAAAGATACTGTAAGACCCATGACCTCCATCAATTTAATGGCCAAGCAGTACAAGGTAACATCCTCCCTCTCCATTTTTGAGAGTGGGGAACGTGTTAAAGTGATATTCATCACTCACTACTGTGTAAGTTTTAAAAAATAATAATAATTAAACCTCATATGCATTCATGTAAGACTTGATTCCTGAACATATGCTTGAGATTTAATGGTCAATGCCACAATTATAAGTGGAGGTTAGAGTGTCACTTATCAAGGAAAACAGGCAAATGGAGCAGATGAAGGAAATTGTTTTCAGGGCCATTAAGGAATGTAGACTAGTGACTTAATTAATCCCACTCAGCATTTCCTCACATATATCAATGTAAGCCGTCTTTTGGTGCCTTCCTGTTAGAATGCCTCGTATTTCTCATATGAAGAGAAATGGTAAACATCAAGGAAAACCACCCTTTGCCCTCCTCTTGCCTTTGTAATTCTATTCATTAATCATCTCATAGGTCAGAGGTATATGTTAGAACATGATAATCTTGTAGGAACATGTGCTGGTAGAGGAAGTGCTTTCTGTAACAGACACTTCCACTGTTCCACATCTCCTCCTTTCCGAAAGATGACCTGGGCACATACCCTTCAACCAGCAGCATTTTGGCATAAGTTCAAAGGCTAATGTTATCTTCAAGACATAACAGAAATTAGAACCCCACCCCATCCCTTCAAAGAGAGAAAGAGAAGGGGGGGACCAGCATTAACAAAATTTGATGATACAATTATGTCAGAAGCTAGATAGACTTTTCTTTTTAAGTCTAGTTAATCAAAACACATGCTCCATATTTGGACATTCATGTTCTGATTCTTGAAGTGCCACTTACATTTGTTCAGTGGCGGCAGCGGCGGCGGCGGCTGTGATTTGATAGCTATAAGTCTGAAGTCTGAAGATTCAAGAGAATCTCCTCTTAGGATGGAGTTTGGAAGACAGTGGCAGGGAGAGTAACAAGCTTGGAGACCTGTTGGATCCAAGTCTCCAAGCTTGTGTACTCTCTCCTTCCTACCCTTGCATATTCTGATTACTTCTCTCTCACTTTCCAGTTCATGGCAAACCATCATTTGTTGTACATCCAAACTGGGCAACTACTGGAATCAGAGTACAGGGGGAAGAGAGATCTGAGAAACTCAGTATCAGATCTGATGGCCAAATCATGGTTTGAATGTTAAGTATGAACCAGTGCATGGAGTGAGTGGAGAGGGAAAGGCAACCCTGCAGCTAACATGATGACTTGATCAGAAAGGTGGATTTAAGGGCCCAGCAGGCTTAGAGCTTGATTAAAGACAGTCACTGCCAAAAGTCCAAGTGCTCTACTGGTTTATCTCACACACCTCAAGCCAGGCAATAGAAAAGTCTTTCCCAAGATGTTTTGAGTTTGATCAGGAGTTCCATAACTGTGGGACAGCTTTGAGAAAGCTTTTCTGTGCTAGGAGTGGGTGTTATTTTGAAGAAAACACCATCAGAATCCTGCTGATCCATACAATATGTTACTGAAAGTTATGTAAGTGAAAGAAAGCCTTCCTGTTCAACTGAAATTCTGAAGCAAGTCTTGACAATGGCATGCTCTGGAGTGTGTGCACCCAGGAGCACACACCACCAACCCGCTATGGCAGGAGGGAGAAGGCTATGTACCTAACCCACTGCCCCATGGGTGGATTTGTGCCTACCATGTGGGAAACGATCAAACCACAAATACTGTCATCGAAGGTGCGCAAGGGGGGAAAATCACTTTGGGATACCATTTGTTTTCATAGCTGTAAGTCTGGTTATCTCATGCTTGGTGCTGTGAATTGCCCAAGGTTACCCGTTCATGATAAAATTTAATCTGGGCACTTCCCCATTCATAGCTCATGTTCCATAGTGGTTACTGAGAGAAGTATTACATGGAGTGGCGGTTAGAGAAGCAATGGGTGGCAAAGGAAGGGAAGGGAATCTGAAGAGGAAAACTCTGATATTTGCTAATGGCATTTTATTTTTATTTTTTATTTGTTTGCATCTATTCATATGGGGAACATGAATAAATTACCTGAATCATGAGCCATGCTGGATCATAGGATTTTCATAGGATCATAGAGTTGGAAGGGCCTACAAGGCCTACAAGAGAGTCCAACCCCCTGCTCAATGCAGGAAACTAGAGGAGGGGTCTCCCATCCAAGTAATAACCAGGCCTGACCCTGCTTAGCTTTCCACACTCAGACAAGCTGAGCCAGCGTTCTCCTTATACCATTCGGGGGGGCGGCAGGGGGGGGTTTAATATAGAGTGGCTGAAGAACTGCAAAACCGTAACTGGATCACAGCTGGACCACAACTCCATCATTAATTGAGCAATCTGTCTATACTCAGAAGGAGTACAATTGAGTTCAATAGAGCTTTCTCTAAAGTAAATGGGGATATGATTACAGACAGGCAGGGCAATCCTATAGCTGGCATCGGAGCACTCTTAAGTCAGAGTGTCCAGCGTAAGCAAAATGCCCTGCTGGGCTCATGTCAGCGAGGTGGAAAGGAGGTAGCGGTGGCATTCACCGCTCATTTTCACACGCACACCCGAAACCCAAAGCAATTTCCCTCCCATTGAGAGCCATGGGAGGGAATGAATTTAGACCAGCTCCAGGTCTGGTCTAAATTTCTGGCCCAGTTGGGGATGTAGTTGAGGGCTGGGAGTGCTTTGAATCCTTTTGATTCAGTGCTTCCCAAGCTCTTCCCTCAATCCTTCTCCTTTCCCCCCTCTCTGACACTGGAGTTCCACAGGGGCAGGGAGGGGGGAATCTGAGATCAAATCTCCCCCTCTGAGATCAGAGCTCTGTCCCTGACCTTGGAGGAGGAATTCTGGTCGATCCTATGCCCCTGGATGCTGGCCCAAGGACCAAACTACCAATTTTGTACACAGTTACCTGGGACTAAGACCAATTTAATGCAAAAGGATTTACTTCTGAGTAGACACACAGAGGATTGCACTGTTAGTGTAATTTTTCCTATAGTGTGCAATTTTTACAGTATAAAAGGGATCCCCTCTATATTGATCTCATTATTAATGATTAAAGTGATAACATTTATCAGCATGGTGTAGTGGTGAGAGTGTTGGACTGAGACTCGGGAGATCCAGGTTCTAGTCCCCACTAGGCCATGAAGCTCACTGGGTGACTTTGGGCCAATCACTGACTCGCAGCCTAAACTTCTTCACAGGGTTGTTGTGGTGAGGATAAAATGGGGAGGAGAAGGATCATGTAAGCTGCCTTGGGTTCCTTGCAAGAGGAAAAAAGCTGGGATATAAATGTAATAAATTAATAAAATAAAATAAATTTAGGCCAAATTTAAACAAGCTTGAGTCTGCAATTCTAAGCCCAGTTACATGGCAATACATTTCAATGCAGACTTACTTTCAAGTAAAATTCGGGATCAGGAGGCAAGTAAGAAATCTAGAGGGAACTTTTTGTTGCAGACTGTGCTGTATATGACAGCCTATTTCTTCAGCATTTCTACTCAGAAACTAGCACTCTAATTTGAACTTCCATTAGTAATGTCGTGCATCACCTCATGTGTATGTGCTCTAGTGACATCTAGTGAACAAGTGAACAAAAACCTATGATAGGAACCAAAACTAACCATCTGTTTTGAAAATATTCTTCAAAACTCTTTCAATTTTTTAAAACAAACACTAATCCCCCCCCCCAAAAAAAAACACCCACTGAAGCTCTTCATGACATTTGAGTCCTATAGCTATTATTTTTATTCCTTGTGAGTGAACTTAAAAGAAATAATACCAGTTCATTTGGGTTTCATATCCACATACCTTTCTGGGCAAGACTGAGGCAGAATCTACTCCACAGTGACTTGTGGAAGTGGTGATTATTTTTGCCCTTCTTATCCCCTAACCCAGTGTTCTCCAACCTTGGATCCCCAGATGTTTTTGGCCTACAACTCCCAGCATGCCCCAGCCAGCTGGCTGCGGCATGCTGGGAGTTGTAGGCCAAAAATATCTGGGGACCCAAGGTTGGAGAACACTGCCCTAACCGGATGCGTGTGAGTGGGAAGCTATTGCACATCCCCTTCCAGATCCAGACAGTGTTCTCCAGGGTTATGTGATGACAGACCAAAGTACACTTTAGTCATGAATTTCTGCCCAGGAGTAGACAACTAATTGGTCCTAAAATGGAAGAATGTGGAATAGTCTGGAAGATGTTGGGGCGGGAGGGGTTGGATAAATGAGATAAGAATGGTAGGCAGCCAATTTGAGGTGTTCTGAAAGGCAACGGATCCCTACTTGTTCAATTTATTATTCTTGTACATTTACTCCCAGGGAGAAGTGCTTGTTGGATTTTCTGCCCCAGGTGCCAAAATATCTTAGCCAGCCTTGGGTATTATGCAGCCTGACTGGGGGGAGGGGGCATTTGCTGTTCCACCTCAGGTAGCAACATGTTTTGGGCTAGACCTGAGGAACATTCTAGAACCTGCTGGTGTTGCCATTTGCTAATATGTTTTGTTTTGGTTTTGCCTAAACTTAGTTTTAGAATTGAAATATATTTTATTTGTGAAATAAAAATATTTTATTTGTGATTCTTTTAAAAATAATTATTGAATACCACCTTCAGAAAAATAATGTCTGAAAGGTGGTATATTAAAATATACCACATAAATAAATAGGGATATCACTAAAATATACAGAACAAGCTCTGTGTGAATGTACCATTGGAATACTTTCACCCTTGTTCAAGATTGATGGATATGTACTTGAAGTACAGGTAGCCTGTTGGGAATCCTAAATCACCACAAAAGGCAGAAGCAGCCTCATGTGAAGCTTTATTGCCATCTGTTCCCAATATAAAGGAAAAACTGTTTCAGCCAGGAGAGGGTAAACCCTCTGGCTATGGACCACATTATTTTAGGTGGATATGTCACATTAAAATAGTTATGGTGTAAAAAAATTGTAGTTGCCCAAAATATGTGATAGGATTTTAATATCAAGGGAATTAATGCGAAAAGATATACCGCTGCCTTGTTTTCCAAAGGTACAGGAGGAAACCAGGTTGCAGTGATGCAGTCCAATTCATTTGTCTTTTGTGAGCAGGTTGGTTGCTAAAACAGTAATAGAGCTCTAGGTATAACAAAGGAGACTGAAACAAGCCAACTTCATAAATTACTGTTTTGATTTGTTTCAACTAACCATACTAAAAATTAACCACAGTTTGTCCACGTTTGGATGAAAAGGTAAACTGTGGTTAATCTAAAACAGGAGCTAATGCTTCCCCACTCCTCTTTGTGGCCATGCAGAAGGAGAAGCACATGAGACCAAGGCTTGCTGTGGCTCATTCTTGTAATGCTAAGCCATGGTTTAGTTTAGCGTTTCATCCAAACCAGCCTACCACTGTGTCCAATCAGGCTTATGCCTTAGTAAGTGTTTTTCGGATTGCAACCCAAGTCATTTGTTTTAAAAGGATTGATCACTTCTACTACGTATCTCAGGGCCAAAAGGATTATGTATTATGCAATATTTCACTCTACCATACTTAATATTCATTAGAATTATGTAAATATGAAACTGTCTATGATTGCATGTCTTGATGTATAATAATATGCATTACAGAGTGTTTGTTATTTCTGAGACACTATGGTGGAAGAGTTTTTTTTTGCTTTCATTATTCTTGTTTGTACAAGAACTGAAATTCATAAAAGTCAAGGCACCTCCATCTTTCAAATGAAAAAGCAACGCCGTTTCCCTGTAAGTAGCCAGCGGCAAAGCTAAGCCTGCTTAATGGAGCAATAAGATTGATCAGCAGATGTTAATGTATGTTTCTTGGAGTCCCACTGCTTTCAGATAACATTATGTATGTTTTATTTTATTGTTTGTGAATTAATAAATAGCAGCCCTATCTGCAGTATTCCCCCCCCCCCCCAGCAAATGGGGAAATTGTGACCAAAGTTTAGACTTGGAATCATGAAGCTCTGATGATTCAGGAATCGGGCTGCTAAGTCTGTCACAGCCCAGAGAATCTTTTCTCAGCCATGATGACTGCCAATGACGTCTGTATGCAGTTGTCTTCTAAAATATAGCTATATAGATTTCATAGATCATAGAGTTGGAAGGAGCCTACAAGGCTATCGAGTACCAACCCCCTGCTCAATGCAGGAAACTAGAGGAGGGGTCTCCCATCCAAGTAATAACCAGGCCTGACCCTGCTTAGCTTTCCACACTCAGACAAGCTGAGCCAGCGTAAGCCACATAATTACCATTCACAACAAACCTGATCAGGATTATTCATTGCAGGATGGGGGTGGGGGGAACTCATTTCATTTTCTCTTGTTTCTTGGAAAGGGAAGAATTGTGGCAGGACTTCGGACATGACAGGGACCTCTAGGTCATTCATACATCTTAAGAGTGTGACTGTGAGAGCTGGGAATTAGCTGGATCCAAGGGCCAAGCATATTAAGGTTACTCCCCAAAACAAAGGCTATACATATATCTGTAGGCAGACACTAAGACTTTGTAGCATACCTCAGACCCAGCATCAAGGGTGAGCATGGTTAACCAGCTGCCAAGTGCCCACAGGCTCAGAAGGACCCATCCCTGACCATGCTGACCCCAGGGATGGGGACTCAGACTCGGGGACTCGACTCGTGAGTCAGACTGAGTCCCCCCTCTGACTCGAGTTCCAATAATTTTTATGGGACTTGAGACTCAACTCGGGACTCGAGCCCAAGGACTCCGCCACCGCCACCGCCCTCATCTCCGGCGCCGCCACCATCGCACGCCGCCGCCGCACGCAGCAGGCCGCGTCACACCGCCGTCGCTATCGCTCTGTTTTTGGCGTGGTTGCCGTGGTTCCTCCCACCAAAAACAGAGCGACGGCGACGGCGGCGTGACGCAGCGTGCTGTGTGTGATGGTGGCGTGAGGCGGCATGCGACGGCGGCGTGACGCGGCGTGCTGTGTGCAACGGCGGCATGCAACGGCGGTGTGAGGCAGCGTGAGGCGGCAGCAACAGCGGAGGTGAGGTCGGCGGCGGCATGTGATGGTGGTGGCGGCGGAGGTGAGGGCAGCGGCGTGCGACGGTGGCGGCGGCGGAGGTGAGGTGAGGGCGGCGGCGTGCGACAGTGGCGGCACCGTGCGGGTGGTGGTGAGGTGAGGCATCGAGGCAGCAGCGACTCGAGCGGCGCGGAGAACGCTCCGCGCTGCTCAGAAGAGCGAGTTCGGGCCGCTCTGCCGTGGAGAACTATGAGCCCAGGGAGGGCTCGTAATACATCCCTGCCGCCGACGCGGCAGGAGCAGGGACGAGGGAAGGACGGTGAGTGGCAGCGGCAGTGGCCCATGGAGGGAGCAGGAGGGTCTCCGTGGGAGGAAGGGCAGCTCTTCTTCCTCTCGCAGAGACCCTCCCGCTCCCTCCATGGGCCACCGGTTTGGGAGTGACTCGGGACTCGAGTCACCATTTTGGACCTCGGACTCGAGACTCGACTCGAGACTTGGGTCCAAAGACTCGGGACTCGACTCGGGACTCGGGACCAAGGACTCATCAACATCCCTGGCTGACCCTCAAGATGGCAAGCAGCAGGCACAACAGATCTCAAAAGTACTACTGCCCATCAGAGCAGGGACTCACCCCCATGCCACTCGCAAAAAGCTCCTCTGGGAGGGGCAGCACTTGCATTTGCGGTAATTCAAGACGGAGGGCGGCAGGTGCAGAGTGAATCTGAGCATTGGTTCAGCTCCCATTCAAAAAGTTTCACCACTGCCACTGCCCTCCAGTGAAACCTTTTGGTGAGTTGGTGGGAGCTGGGAGAAGAAGAGGTGTCTGGCAGTCAGTCAGTCAGGAGGCACCCAGGTGGTCAGGGGATGTAAAGAGCAGCTGCTGCACTGCTTTGCAGGAAAACCTTTTGGTCAGGTGAGAGAGGAGATGGTGGCAGGGTGGAAGTGTGGAGGCAGGAAATGGAGGTGAAGGAGAGGTTGGGGGAAGAGGGGTCAAGGGCCCCCTGCGGTTTGGTGCCTGCACAGCTCATGAAGCTGAACGCAGCTCTCTTCATTGTGACCTGGCAGATGTGTGACTACCTTTCCTATTTTGCAGGCACCACCAGGCAGGGGCAGTTATTGAACCTCTGATGAGCCGCCATATATGGCTTGTTACGTTTAGCTTGGCTGGGCCATCCATTTTGCTAGCCTGGACTACAACACCATTGTCTTCTGCCGGGGGCACTGCTGCGACTTCCACATTCTCTTTATTTCATTTTATTTTTCCTTCCTTATCCCACCTTGCCACCTAAAGGTGGTTCTTTCCAAACTCCTGAGTCTTGCGTAGAGAAAGAAGTCTCATGTCTGCCCTGTGGCTGTACTCCTGCACTCCCAACATGAAAGCAGCACATACATTTGGCCATAGGGATGACATGCAACTTTCCCCTTCACACCAGACCTGAAGGCATTAAAAAAAGAGAGAAATTTGTGCATCACTTGTGCAATCTCTATCGCCACACCTGGGTAACATGCAAATTTCCATCAGCAAAATCAAAGCCAGAAGTACTTCCTTGAACCATATCTGACTAAGGGCCATTTGACAGGACTGGGAAAGGGTGAGCCCCATGCTCATGTTTACTTTAAGCCAATACAAGCATATTTCAATCTGATGCATGATACATATAGTTTGCATTCAAATATCATATCCAGGGATGAAGGATTCTCATACGTGCTGTTCCTAAATGAACTGTTACTCCATGCTCAAGGGACAGGAAGAGGGAAGGAGGCTTGAAAACGGTAGATATACACATCTTGCACTATGCTGCATGCTGATGAGTTCCATAGCATTAATATGCAACAATCAGGCTTAGGATTTCAGCACTGTATTCGTGTGTGATATATATATATATATATATATATATATATTCAACTGTGTTAACAATAATTACATACCAAACAAGCTACAGAAAATATGATGCCATAGGAGAAGATTGATGTCAGCAAGGGTTGTGTTATTGTTATCATCACCATTTGATACCCTGCCTTTCTAATTTAGAATGAAAATACCCAAGGTGACTTACATCAAAGTTATTGCTTGTATTAATTTTGTTTTAGAAAAATCTCTGATAATTGCAGATGCTCATGTGCTTTTGAATTATATTCCTGTGATGTGGGGGACTATTCCTGTGCTGTGCTATTTTTATTTATTTATTTGCAAATCAAAAATGCAAAAAGTTGAAAACAAAACAAAACAAGGTGACTTGCATCAAAAGTTACAAAACAACAAAACCAAGCAGGTAAAAAGCTGCCCATGGCACAGAAAAAATAACTAAGGAGGCAGACAAAATACTACTACTACTAATAATAATAATAATAATAATCATCATCATCATCATCATCATCATCATCATCAAATAAGGTCTTCAAAAGATTATAAAATGTCATCTGGAAGGGAGCCAGATGGATCTCCTAGGGCAGGAGTTCCAGTAGGCATGGAAGAAGAAGGCCTTTTCCTACATCCCATCAACCAAACCTCAGATGGTGGAGGGATCCGCAAGAGGACCTCTCCTGCTGATCGAAATGGATTGGCAGGCTCATGTAGGAAGAGATGGACAATAAATATGGAGGATATAAGATTCGAGGAAGGCAGCCTTTTCCCACCCAGCCCTGAAAAGGGGATGCTAGCATGCATCTATTCATTAGTATTTATTTATTTATTTATTATTAAATTTTTGAATTGCCTATCTGGCCAGTAATCCGGCCACTCTGAGCGATGTACAGTCCAATAAAATACAAGAAAAAAACAAAGTGTAAAACACAATTAGAAACGGTACAAAACTTAAAAATCCTAACCCACCCCATATTCCCGCCCGAAAAGCCACGTTTTTAATGCACGGCGGAAGCTAATCAAGGAAGGGGCATGGCAGACGTCACTGGGGAGAGAGTTCCAAGGACTACATTAAACCTTAATAACCATTCTGTGCCACCATGACTTCTTTCAGCGCTCCATCAAAGTACTGCTGATGATTCTGGGATGATAAATATAGGCTTAGTATACAAAGCACTTTGGCTAATCAGAAAGTTGTTGATTTGAGTGTGTGACTGTCAAGGTTCCGCTACTACAAGGACCCCTTGATCTGCCCTTTGGAAGATCTCTGCCTCTTCTCAAAGTTTCTCCCGTTCTAGGAGATCAAATCCTTTGCCTGGTTCCAGTAGCTTGGGAAAGGCTTTAGGCGTGGTGAATAAGTCACTCCAACAAACCAGGGTAAACAACAGCACTTTACTTATGATATTAGGGTATTTACTTAATAGAGTGGTTACAATTCAAAAGCAAGTATGATAAAATAAAACAAACAAACAAACAATCCAATGTTCTCTAGTTTAACTTCAGACTACCTATCTCCTATGCAGCCAGCCTCTCTCTCTCTGCTTCTCTCTCTGCTGTTTCTCTGCTTCTGCTGCTGGCTCTCTCTCAGCACTAACTGCTAGCTGACCACACCCCACATATATAGCCTTCCCAGGAATGGAAGGTTATAATCATGTGACCTTGAATAGGAGATCTAATTCTTAACTTCTATTGGGTAAACTTAAACTCTCAAACTCCCCCTCCCATCCAAGTGTTTGGGCCTTCAGGCTTCAACAAACTTAAGCCTGTGTAGGCCTCAACAAACCCAATCCTGTGTAGGCCTCAATCCCTCACATCTTCCCCTCCTTCTCCTCAAGTGGAACAATTTCCCTTTTACAGAAGAGAATTGTGAAACGTTAACCTACACAAAAAGGCAACTGTTTGCCTGATTTCCTGATTTCCTAGACAAAGCATCAGCTATCACATTCTCCTTCCCAGGCACATGTTCAATGTTCATTTGAAATTCCTGCAATTTCCAAGACCATCTCTGAAGCTTGGAGTCAGAGCCGGCGCTACCGCTAGGCCAACTAGGCGGTTGCCTAGGGCGCGCGGCTGAAGAGGGCGCGGAAACTCGCTGCCGCTGCGCCGCCCCCGCCAGGCCTCTGCTGCTGCTGCGCCGCCGCCGCCAGGCCTCCGCCTCCCCACCCTCCTGCCTGCCGCTGCCGCCGCCACCACCGCGCCTCCCCCCGCCTACCTGCTCACTCGCCGCTGCGCTTCCGCCCGCTGCGCCTCCCCCCGCCCACCCGCTCGCTGCCCTGCGCCTCCCACCACCATCGCCACCCCCGTCACCCCCCCCCCCCCCCCCTCACCCTTCATCGCGTCGCTTCCGGAGCCCCGCCCGCGTTGTTTTGGCGGAACCCAGGCAGAAGGGCTTAAACAGCCCTGTTGCCATGGTTTCCCCCGGCAAAAAACAGCGCGGGGGTCCCGTCGCGTCGCTTCAGGAGGAGGAGGAGGAGGCAGCAGCAGCAGCCGCCACCGCCGCCAGGGCGGGGGGGGGAAGGTAGGTTGGTGGTGGCGGCGCAGTTTTTTTTTTTTTCTGCTTTGGAGAGGGGGGGGGGCGCTAAATATTTTTTCGCCTGGGGCGCCAAACTGCCCTGCACCGGTCCTGCTTGGAGTTGGTATTTTGCATTGTTTGTATCCATTGTAAGGCATGATGATCAGTCCATAAAGTAAATTCTTGTCCAAAGACATAAGGCTTGAGCTTGTCCAGAGCCCACACTACTGCCAGACATTCCTTTTGGATCGTAGACAGGTTTCTCTCCCTGAGTAAGAGCTTCCTACTCAGGTAGGCTACTGGATGTTTAACAGAGTCATAGTCTTGTAACAATACTGCACCTATGCCAGTTTCAGAGGCATCTGTAGCCACAATAAAGGTTTGTTCAAAGTCAGGTGCTCTTAACACAGGCTTTGAGCTTAAAATGTCCTTTAGTCTATCAAAAGCTCTCTGACATTCATCAGTCCACACAATTTTGTCAGGTTTACATTCTTGGTTAAATCAGTCAAGGGCCCAGCAATTTCACCAATGGGGAACAAATCTCCTGTAATACCCAGCAAATCCCAAGAATGACCTGACCTGTTTCTTGTTGTAGTTATGTCCCAGGTTCTGATAGCTTCAACCTTGTCCCATAAAGGTGTGATATGGCCATTTCCAACCCTGTGCCCTAAGTATACTACCTCTGGCACCTTCTGCACCTGTAAAACTACTCCACTCCTCTCATAGTGTGGCTTCATCATATTTACATGTACTACCTTGGGTCTTTTTTCAGATTTTTCTTTAACCACCACATAGGTTAAATCATCCATTTTCTCTCTGACCGTGTAGGGGCCTTCCCAAGCAGCCTTAAGCTTGTCTTTGCGCAGAGGAAGAAATATCATTACCTGATCCCCTACCTCAAATACTCTAGAGCATGCCTTTTGATCATACCAGAACTTTTGCACCTCTTGGGCTTTGGTTACATTGGCTTGAACTAGTTTACAGAGTGTATCTAGGGTTTGTCTAAGTTTTAACACATAATCCACCACTGAGGTTTTGTTTTCTACGAGTTTACCTTCCCAGTTTTCCCTCAGGAGATCAAGAGGGCCTCTCACTCTTCTGCCATACAACAGCTCGAAAGGTGAGAATCCCGTTGATTCCTGTGGAACTTCCCTGTAGGCAAAAAGTAGGTGTTGCAGTTTGTCATCCCAGTCATTTGGGTGTGTGTTTACGTAATCGGCCCCGAAATCGGCCCCGCTCACAGCCCCCCGATATTCATGGGCTTACCTTGCCACGTTGCTCAGTCCACCGCTGCTCAGTCCATGCCGTGCTGCCCACACAGGCTCCGTCGTGTCATTTCCGGCAGTGATGGCTGTTTTAAGCCCTGTTGCCCTGGTGTCTACGCCAAAACCGCAGCAACAGGGTTCAGCAGCGTCAGCCCAGGGCCCGTCGCGTCACAGCTGGAAATGACGTGACGGAGCCCGCACAGGCAGTGCAGCGAACTGAGCGGTGCGGAGAGTGGGCAGAGAGCCCCTCTGTGCCCCTCTGAGCCGTGGAGAATTGGGCATCGGGGGGGGCTCCGCGGCACAGAGAGCCGAAGCGAATCGGGGGCCCCAATTAAGGTACGAAATCCACCACTACTATTTGTATGCATCCAACTGGAGAACTTTGCAAAATTCAGAGAACTGCGAATTTCAAAAGATAACTGAGTTTTTATTTGCATAGTGGTTCAAAAGTGCAAAATTAAGTAAGGGTGCAATCCTATGCAGATTTAGATAGAAAAAAGTCCAAAAACTCCCAGCATGGCTGGCCAAGGCATGCTGGGAGTTGTAGTACTTTTTTTTGCCTAAACCTGCATAAGATTACACCCTAAGTTCGCATCAAAATGTGAACAATGAATTTCTCCCCCATCCCTGTGTATTCAACCATGTTAGTACTGAATTAGGGTCACCTCTCTTTTTTTTCTGACAAGCTCCTCATCTTTAACAGCTACATGGCAAGGAGGTACATCATGGTCCTCTCTGTGCTGGGAATAGCTGTACCTATTGAATTTGGATGGTGCTGATGAACAAGAATATGGTTTTAGTTCATTTTTTATTTCAAAAAATTACCACAATTTGCCAAGTTCTTCATATTCAGGACAAAAAGAACTTGACAATTTAAATAATAAGAATAATACAGGACAAAGCATTCCCATCACTTTCTACCTGATCCTTTTAACTGGAGAAGCCAAGATCTGAACTTGGGACCTTCTACCTGCAAAGCACGTGGTCTACTAGGGACTCAATCCTATGCATTTTTAGACAGAAAAAGGCCTACAGCTCCCAGCATACCCTAGCCAGCACAGCTGGCTGGCATGCTGGCAGTTGTAGGCCTTTTTTCTGTCTAAACATGCATAGGATTGTGCCTTAAGGTATTGTCTGATTTGTCTCTCCCCCTCTTACACATTCTTGAAGTATTCTTTCTTGGGAGGTGGAAGTGAAATATATTGCATTGTGGAAACAGCAGAAACAATGTGAGACACTTCAGTGCTTAACTAGAAACAATTTAATAAAGCGACAACTTAAGTGTGCCACCTCACACACGTGTGTGTGTCCATCCTTTCCATGGCATAACTTGTACATTAACCAAAACTCTGTTACAAAAAGGGAAGCAGGCCTCCAGTCTAATCCTTGCCTAATGCGTCCCAGGCCCAGCCCTTGAAGAATACAGAGTACAGAAGCCTGTATAAATGAAAATATATAACTCTTCCCCGATCTTGTTTTTAATTTATGATTCTGACTCCGATTCTGCTGGAGACAGTGAGTGTACCTCTGCATGTGATTGGTTGTTTAGCTGAATCCTTATTCTAAACTTATAACCTGGAATCCCCCCCCCCCCGGGGCTGTTCTAATTCATGTTCAACAGAGACATTCAGATAATGGTTCAGATTCTGTTTTGGTTTAGGAAAAAATAAAGTTTTGTTCCAAGTTTTGGTTCAGGTTCAGTTTGACTCCCTGCTTTGAAGGGACAGATTGGCTTGGCAGCCAGCCATCACAATCCACATCTTCAAGGGCTCAATCCAAGAAATAACTGGTGGGGGAGAATCCAGAGGGCAGACTAGGGATGGACAATTCCGTCTATTTCCAGCCAATGTTAGTTTCACATGTATTCAATCAGAAGTCTGCTCCATAAAATTTCCATATCAGTCTGCGGGGTTTTTTTTTTAAATGCACAAAAAATGCATTTATTTCTGTATGGAATCTTCCATAATATCCACATTATTGTATGCAACAATATACACATTTTTGTTTACACCTTTCCCTAATATAAACATTTTGGTGTGCAATTTTTGAGCCAAGAACTGCATCGCAAAATGTCGAGAAATATGCAATCTGAAGGATAACAGTTCCACTCCACATATTAGTCCGGGAAGTGTGAATTAGATAAATTCACTTAAATACAGACCAAATGAAATTCTTCCCCATTCCTAGGACAAAATCGCCTCCTCACACGACCACACACACAGAGAGTTTTGTTGTGGGGGCCTCACTTGCTCCTTTTATTTCTCATCCACCAGACAAATGGGAATGATTTCCAAGAAAACAAGAACAACACTATGGTTTTGTGCAGTGGTGACTCCAACATGACAATTGACTAAAGCTTACAGCCTATGGAGAAAAGCAAACAAGAAAAAGGATTGTGATCAAACAGATTTGCTTTGATTTTTCTGAGACGCCTAAGACACCAAGCCACATTAACAAAACATGTTCACTAATTAGAACAGTAGTTATGAATTTCAACTTGCTGCATGATTAAAACTGTTTGTTATTCATGAGCCTATGAAAAGATGGTTAAAATGCTAATTTGATTCTGGGACTACAATTTGACTAACAAAATTTATTTTTTTAGTAGTATATATTTGCATAAGTAAGTAGTTACAAGAGTCCCTACTGACAGGTAATGCAGAAATGTTGTCAAAGTGCCAAAACTGTACTTTGACAGGTGACAATCAAAATGTTTATAAGAGAGCTCCATATTATGATTGATTAAACAAACGGAAAGTTGTCTACATCTATATCAATAAAAATGATCCTTTTGTAAGACCTAGAAATTATTAGGAATTTCTAACAGGGATGGATTAATCACTATATAAAGTAAGCTACAGAACAGGATTTCAGATAACATGATGATGATGCTGATCTTGGAGTTCTGCATTTTGGAGGGTAAGCTTCTTCTGTATCTGAGAACACACAACTCTGGGATAGATTGGAGGATTCCTTTCCCCGTGATCCAGCCCATTGCATGGAAGGGAGCAAGTATGCACCTCCTTCCCCTGCACACCTGGTGCATCTGCCCACCTCCAATGTACCTGAATATTCATGCAGGGATGTCACATTTATTTATTTGTAATACTTATATACCACTTAATATAATAAAATATCTAAGTGACTTGAATAAAGCATCAAAACATTTTAATAAAGCCTACACACAATTAACATATTATGGCAATCTTTGGCTATACAAATAGGACTAGGACTTTATACATATACTTATTTCACTCCATGTAATGGATCAGATTATAGAAATGTATTGTCCAATCTAGCCCCTTTTCTGTGTATCATCACAGAAAAACAATTAACCAGTTCAGATATAGTTTACCCAGTGCACTGAGCAGAATGGCTTTGGTGGATATCAGGCTGGGGCAGTTCCTTTTTCTATATATGTCCATAAGATCATGTTGGCGGCATGTGTGGCTGTTGACAAGTCTACATGAGTTCTCACAGAGATTCTCAAATGAAAACTCTGGATGCTACGTCCATACCTGAATTATGGAACAATGTCATACACCATAATTACCATCCTCCATGGTCTGAAAGTCTTCTTCTCTTCCCTCAAAAGATTGCTTTTTCTCCACTGCTGCCTCATACATTTGCAACTGCTTCCCAGAAGACATGCATTTTGCCACCTCCCTATTACTTTTTTTCAAATCTCTCCTTGAAACCCAACTTTTCCATGGAACCCCTAGTTTATTTTACTACATTGTAACTGACCAATAACTGACATTCTCTGGGGAAGTGTACAAATTAAAAATATAAAACAGTCAAGCAATGATAATAAAACAAGTTAGCTAAAAAAGGATATAAACACTAGTAGAACATGATAAAACCATCAACAGGGATAAAACAGTGAGAAGACCCTAAAGCACTAAGAAGTTCCTAAAATGCCCAGGAAAATAAAGAGGTCTTCACCTGGCACAAGAAAGACCATAATGTTGATGCCAGGCAAGCATCTCTGCCTGGCATCAACATTATGGTCTTTCTTATGCCAGGTGAACACCTTTGTATTTTCCCGGGCATTAATGTACATATCACTGAAACAATTGCATGTTCATTCCCTGTTTATCCTTTCCTCCCCCTTCCTCTGTTTCCCCAATGTTGAACGTTAGATCGTTAAGTTTCTCAGAGAAGGGACCTGTCCTTAGGGCCAGGTGTCCTTCTTTACAGAGGACAGTCTTCTATTTTGGAGAGTTGGCAGAGGACAGTCCTCTGTTTGAACGTGTCCTCTATTTGATGGTCTGGCCTGTCCAAGTCTAGTTCAAAGTCAAAGAACCATAAGGAGGAAGAACGGGGACTTTGAAGCTGCCCGCCAGCAACAGTGAGCACCTGTACAGAAGACTGAGCAACAGCTGGCACACTGGGCACCTGGTCAGTCTTCTTCGCTGTTGTGAGATGTGTTGTATTTCTACTTAAATTATAGTTATTATTTCTGAATGTGCACCAATACATATATATCTGCATATGCAAATAAGTGTCCAATTTTGTTCCCTCTTTTTGGTGATACAATTCCTCTTCTTTGGCAATGCAAAAGTGGCCAGCCTAGTCCACTTTGACTTTGTAAAGCAACCTGCACAGTGGCAGTGCTATATAAAAATTAACAGTAACAATTGTTTATTTGTCCTGCACTCTAGGAACTGGACTACCAATGTGTGTGTGTGCGTGTGTCTCTGCGTGTGTGTGTTTTACATGTTCTTAAACGTTTCAGAAGAAGTACAATTTTTCCTTTGGTCCAGCCGCTCATGCATTCTTTCCACTCCTTGTTTCTTTCCGTATTCCACGTCACTGATATGCCACTGACAAAAGGGCTGGAACAGAATCTGATCTGCTCAGAGACTGTGGTGCAACTCTCATGCACATTAGAGAATCCGTAGGCTAAGCCAGCACAATAAAGTGTGCTTGTGTAGTAATCAGCACTCCCCCATTAGCCACTGGAACAGTCTGAGGATCAGGCTGAAAGCAATAATCAGAAAGCATGGAAATGCTCTAAAGGGTAAGCCTTAAAAAAAAAACTTGGCTATTCAGGTGGGAATATGGGGTGGGCTAATGATTTTAAAATTTTATATTGTTTTAAATGTATTTTATCCTGTTTTTATCTTGTGTTTTTATCTGTGTACATCGCCCAGGGTGGCCGGTGGCCAGCCAGATGGGCGATAAATTAATAATAATAATAATAATAATAATAATAATAATAATAATAATAATAATAATGGCATTTTTTTTTACGATTACTTAATTATTTTTAATCTATGGCATGGAAGTTCTGAATCTGAAAAGATCTAAACATTGTTCAAGTCATTAATAATAATAATTTTTTTAAAGTGTGCAAAAGTTCCCTTGAAAACAGAATTCAGCACTTGGGCTAGAACTAGATCTTGCTGGAGATGTGTGGCTGAAAACAGCAACCCTTGTATCCTCCTCCTCCCATGCTCTCTGCTGTTGCAAGCACCTGCCAAGAGTGGAGCTTGATTATGTCACATCACACGTTTCGTTTTATTACACATTACCAGAAAGAGATAAGGAGGTGATGCAGAGCTGCTGTTCTTGGGTGCAGCCATGTGTCTCTACTCCAGTAACTTCTAGTTCTAGACTTAATTGATCCATTTAATCCTAAAAGCATTCAGGACTAGGATTTAAAAGTAAAACTGGCTGAAATAATTGAGGACTCAAGGCTGTGTTGCCATTTCTCTACCTCCGAGTGCCAAAACAGGCATTATTTTAAAGATGTAGCTAGCAGCAACATCCATAAAGCAAGTAGATTGCTATTTCACAATAAAATTGCAGGTACAGGGCCCCCAATCCAGGCCCATAGCAGGGGGTAAGTGTTAAAGCCCCCTAATCCACCCTCCCACACACATACAAGGGTCCAAATCCAGATCTGTGGTCCTCTATCTACTCTAGAGTAAAAATAAAATAAATTCTTTAAAGCAGGGATAGGCAACGTGTGGTCCTCCAGATGTTTTGGCCTACAATCTTCTGGCTAAAGCTGATGGGAGTTGTAGGCCAAAACATCTGGAGGACCACACGTTCACAGATCTCATGTGGATCATGTGGATCACATAGATCCTACTGCAATTGGCATCTGTGAATCCCTGCTTTATGCATCACATCAGAAACGGGATCAGAACCCTTGAAGGTCCCACAGTTGATGTAACATTTGAGCATACCATTTATATCTAACAAATGTGTTTAGGAGCAGGGTGTTAGGTCTCATAGATTTTAATTTGAGTTGGACACACCTTTACATTCATTAATTAAAACTTGTTAGAGCAGGAGTAGGCAACCTTGTGCCCTCCAGATGTTTTGGTCTAAAACTTCCATCAGCCCTAGACTGCATGGCCAATGGTCAGGCATTATGGGAGTTCTAGTCAAAAACAACTAGAGGGCATCAGTTCCTACCCTTGAGTCTCAGGGGAACAGTAGCGTACGGTTCCAATGTGAGATAAATAATTTCATGTTTCTCTACTAATATTCCCAAAGCCTTGAATTGATCAAAGCCTGCTGTGCAGTGGTGTTATCCACTGCAAAACTAGGGGAAAATGGGCAAGGAGCATCTTTGAACATGTTATTTTAGCACTATCGTTACGGGTGCTTCACTTTTTTTTAAAGTGCAGACTTATCAACAGAAGTGTAGGACAAGATGATAATATCAACTGAATGATGAAAAACCGTCTTCCACAAAGGATATGGAAATGAAGATGAAAATGAAGATGAAAATGGTTTCTTTACACATAATGAAACACCACTGAGTTCAAAAGCAATTTGGAAAAGATAGCACAGATCAATAGGGCTGAGGCGGAATAAAGAGATACCACCAAAGGATAGAGCAAAGTTCACACCTCATCTGCAAAGGAACCAGTGAAGAGAAATCAAACGGAATACCAGCACCAAACAAAACACACCACCATTAACCTAATACCAGGCTAAGAAGTGGATCCAGTGCACCATGACAATAAAGCATTAAGGTTTAAGAAGTGTTAAAAATGCAAGCTACAGAAGATGCATGTATAGTGCATACATTTTAAACCATCAGAAAAGAAACAGTCACAAGGTTTGGACAGGAGAGGTAACTGATAACAAGTATGCAGCAAGATGTGGTGTTTGTCTATTTAGCAAGAGAACACTGAATAATTCATAGCTGAGAAGGGCACAACAGATCAAGAACCCCTATGAATAGCTGTAGTATAAAAAGTCACCCTGCAATTTACTGAAATAAAATTAAGTTGAGCTTCACTTTCTACACAGAGAAAAGGAGTAAAAGCGATAATTAACCAACCATTTGATGGAATTATGGAACACCTTGTGAAGGATTGAGGCCTACACAGGCTTAAGTTTGCTGAAGCCTGAAGGCCCAAACACTTCCCTAGATTTGTTGAAGCCTGAAGGCCCAAACACTTCAGGATGGGAGGGAGAGTTTGAGAGTTTTAGTTTACCCAATAGAAGTTAAGAATTAGTCTCCTGATCAAGGTCACGTGGTTATAACCTTCCACTCCTGGGAAGGCTATATATGTGTGGGGTGTGGTCAGCTAGGGAGAGAGAGAGACTGACTGCAGAGAGAGACTGACTGCAGAGGAGAGAGGTAGTCTGAAGTTAAGCTAGAGAACCTTGGATTGTTTAATTTTATCCTACATGCTTTTGAATTATAACCACTCTATTAAGTAAATACCCTAATATAGTACGAGTTTGGAAAGTGACTATGACGTCTATTTCCCATGCTACTGGAAACGCAAGGATCATCCTGAGAAGAAGAAGCTTGAAAGAACAGGATCTTCAAGGGTTAAGGGGACTCAATGCAACTTGAAACTGTCGGCTGATGTCATACGGACTCAGGGAAAAAAGGGTTCATTTTTGTCGTTGCTACACTGAGTGTATGCTGTATGGCTTAGTTAGTAGGTGCCTTTCATTAAAAAAAATAAAATATATGACTGCGTGTAGCAGGCACGCATACGCTCCTCACCCAAGGACAAAGACTGGTGGGTTCAAATCTCCCGAAAAACCCTCGCGTGCGCCTGTACGGCCCAAAATAGATGAGAGCCAATGGCGTCACTTGGAATGTTCGCAGGGGCCATTCAGGAGCGGTTATGCAAATCGCTCCAACCACATATAGAATGTTCATATGAACTGCCACAGGGGCCAATCAGGAGCGGATATGCAAATCTCTCCTGCGTCAAAACAGAATGTTCATATGAATCACAGCCGGGGAGGAGCTGGAATTTCACTGCGTAGTCCTGGGGGGGGGGGAGCAGGGATTTCATTGTGCAGTCCTGGAGGGGGGGAGCAGGGATTTCATTGTGCAGTCCTGGGGGGGGAGAACAGGGATTTCACTGTGTAGTCCTGGGGGAGCAGGGATTTCATTGTGCAGTCCTGGGGGAAAGGGAACAGGGATTTCATTGTGTAGTCCAGGGGGGGAGCAGAGATTTTATTGTGCAGTCCCAGGGGAGGAACAGGGATTTCACTGTGTAGTCCTGGGGGAGCTGGGATTTCATTGTGTAGTCCCGGGGGAGCTGGAAGTCCCAGGGGAGCTGGTAGTCCTGGGGGAGCTAGGATTCCATTATGTAGTCCTGGGGGACCTTTCCTATGGAGCGATTCAAAATAGCAGTCAGCAATCTTAAGGAATTTCGAACAAATAGTGCCTATAGGAAAATGACGACCCGTGCAAACTTGGCACGGTCACTCTTCATCACGCGAGCGAAGCCGCAGGCAAAAGCTAGTAACACATAAAAGTCAAGTAGGTGCCTTTTATTTATTATCAGCAAAAGTGAACGTTCGTTCAGTCAACTGGTGCTCACACAGAGGCTGAATGTGGCCCAAAGTCCACCAGCTGCCTGTTGCTGAATTAACTGAATCTGCATAATCCAGTTGCCTGCACTCCATGAAACCTCTCAAAGAAATGCTCCACATTTGACAACAGTAACATATGAAATAATTAATAAGAATCTGCCAGTTCTATGTGTAGCTGCTAAGATGAAAGAAAAATGAGATTAAAGGAAAGCAAATGAGAAAGTAATATTGCTACTTAAAATGTACCATGGGGCTTCCATTTGTAAAAAATAAAATAAAAATAGAGCTGCATTACAAGGACATCAGCTTCATAGTGGCTATTCTGTAGACACTATATTATTATTAATATTAATATTATTATAATTATTATATTGTCATTATCATCTTCATCATATCATCCTCCTTAGAAACTCCTGGTGTTTTTCGGGCAGAGATATATCCCAAGCTTCTTTCTGTAAAGAGTGACAATCTTTCTTTAGGAATTCCCTGATTCCCTGACAAATCTGGAGAATGATGGCTTTTTGAAGTGTTTTTAATATGCTTATATTCTTTCATAGCATTTGGAACAGTTCCTATTGCTGATATTAACGGGGGGGGGCGGGACCACACACTATATGAAATGTCTTGAGTTTCCAGAAATGCTTCCTTACCAAGTCTAGGCTTTGTTATTTATTCTTTCATTCTCAGTGTTTTCCATTTCCAGAGGGGTAGCCATGTTAGTCTGTGTTGCAGCAAAAATAACAAAGAGTCTTCTGGCACCGTTAAAGACTAACACATCTATTATGGCATAGCTTTTTCAGTGTTCTGTGTGAGAGATACTGAAATATCTATTTTAATACATGCTTTGTAAGTGGGGATTGTTCACGACAATTATGTCTCCTCTTTTGCAATATACAGGCAGTCCCCAGGTTACGAATGAGTTCCGTTCTTAAGAATGTCTAAGTCTAATTTGAATGTAAGTCGGAACAGCATAGCGTTCTATACGTTAAAATCGGCATTTACGCAAATTGCGTAAATTACACAAATTGTGTAGTATACTGCACTATGTACTCTATGTAAATGACGTAGCGCTGGGGAACCCAGAAGTCCATTCTTAAATATGAGTTGTCTGTAAGTCGGACGTTCTTAACTTGGGTACTGCCTGTGTATTGATTTATCTAATTGGTGCTGGGATAAAATTACTCCAATTCTGCTACCCCATTCATGGTTGGCAAAATGGGAGGGGGGTTCAGTTGATTGGGGCTACTTCTAGGGGCTGGTGGCCATCATTTTCCCCCAGAAGCCCCTGTCAGAACAATGCTATATCATCATGCCTTCCCATGACCTCAAAATTCAAGCTACCGGTAATTGGTTCTGTGAGGTCAGCAATCAAGAGGACCCAGGAGGCAGCCATTGGCTGCAGATGCTGCCTGGCAGTGACTCCTCTTGCCCAGCAGTCCCATAAAGCCAGCAAGCAAGGCCCTGTGGACTGTGGCTAAGTGAATGCTGTCCATTAAGTCTCAGCCAACTAGGCTGGCCATTTAGTGAATCACCAAAAATGAGGACATGCATCACCAAAAAGGGGGCACCTATTTGCATATAAGTTTCATATGCTAACCTATGTCCGCAAATTTAAAAATACTCATAATAATTTAAATAGAAATTTAAAGTACTACCAGAGCATAGTGCAGAAGACTGACCAGGTGACCTCTATGCCATGCTCAGTCTGCTGCCCAGGTGCTGTTGGTGGGCAACTTCAAGGTCGAGCTTTTTCTTTGTATGAATCTTTATCTTTAAACCAGACTTGGACTAGACAGCCCTTCAAACAGAAGATGCTTTCAAAGTAGAGGATAGTCCTCTGGCAGCCCTTCAAACAGAGGACTGTCCTCTGTAAAAGAGGACACATGGCCACCCACAAAGTGAACACAATCCCTCCCCCATCCCTTACGCTGTGAAAACACAGTCTTCTTCACAGCTGAAAGGGTTGTCAGGGGAAAGGAGAATGGCCTTAGAAACTCTTTCCTATGGGCCCCAGGTTGTACTTAAGGAAAAAAAAAACCCAGGTCACTCCTTTCCCTTCCACATGACAAAGAGCCTCCACCAGCTGTGGGTTGATGCTGCACACTGTTCTCTTCTGTCAATGTTTACAGAAAGCATGCAAGCATTTTTCCCATAGGATGCTGGGGGGGGGGGGATTTTTAAGAACAATAAATACAGTTTTCATGTAAATCCCCTGGCATACGGGAAACACCCTCCAACAGTCCTTTCCCTGCTCAGAACATCTGCACATGGGGGCACCCACTTTACAAATAGGGAGAGTGATGACAGACAGTGATCACAGTCTGGTGCACAATGGTTTGCACTTGTCTTATTGAAAGTATTCCCCGCTTGTGTGCTTCTGGAGGCATCTGGCTGGAAACTTTCTAGGATGCTGGACTAGATGGACCCCTGGTCTAATTCAGCAAGGCCCTTCTTAAGTCATAGCCTTAATATCAACTAGGGGCACATAACTGTGTGTTGGACTGTGGCCAGTCAAATGTTAAAAGAAACTCTCTGTGTGTACATGCATATACTCACACAGGATCCACAAAAATTTGGAAATGTGAGAAAGTGATTATTGTAATGGCACTAATCTTTCTCTCCAGCTGGCTTCAGATGGCTGAATCCAGAGTTACAACTCTCACTTGTCCCACACTATGAAGAGAATGATTTTCACAGCTTAATAACTTGGCCAATTAAATTTAAAACAATTCAAACGGGTCTTGTTATCATTACAGAATAATGGACTACAAAATGTTAGTGTTGTGGGGATAAAATATGAAAGACTCTTTCTTACACTGTTCTTAAACCCCTCTCCTTTTGATTACAGAATAAGTTCTTAGGAATTAAAAATAATACTTCCCCTAACAAGCATTTTATGGGTGGTATGTCTTTTTTTTTTCTTCATCCTGTAGATTAAAGACATACCATGCAATAATTATGGGTTCCCTTTGAAGTCAAATCTTTGCATACTAAGACTAGAACAAAAGTCATTGGAATGTCATGAAATAAAAAGGATCATTTGTGTTTTTCACACAAGGACCACAGTCATTCTAACTCATAGCTGCCAATTCTCTCTGAATTATAATGTAGGAAATCCAGTCCTTGTTTTTTTGGCAGAGCAAAGTTATCCTAAGTCACAATATCCAGGACAAATGGGAGAAGAATAACCTAGTATCCAGATCCAGCCCAAGACATTTTGCTGCCTGAGGTGGACAACAAGATGGTACCCACCAACCAACCCATTCCATGTACAGAAGCTTATTTGATTCTTAGTTTAACACTGGCAGGGGGACAGCATTCTCCACTGCATCTGAGGGCAGCGGGCTACCTTAGGATGTGTGGGGCAGGCCACATGGTACACAGCTCTCTCTGCTCCAACATCTCACTGCCTCTGTACAGCATCTGCTGCTTGAGGCAGCTGCCTCGCTCTGTCTAATGGTAAGGCCGGCCTTACACCATCATCTTAGCAGCCTTAAGAATATAAGAAGAGCCATCTAGTCACACAGTGTCCAACCAACTGCCCACAGGAAACCCACAAGCAGGACATGAGTGAAACAACCCCCTCTCAGCCCATGTTCTCCAGCAAGTGGTGTACATAGGCATACTGCCTCTGATACTCTGATAGGTAGCATATAGCTATCAGGACTGGTAGCCATTCATAGCCTTCTCCTCCATGAATTTGTTCAATCCCCTTTTAAAGCCCTCCAAATTGCTCACCATCACTACTACATCTTGTGTAAGTGAATTCCATAGTTTAACTACGCACTGTGTGAAGAAGTACTTCCTCTTGTCTGTCCTGAATCTCCCACCAATCAGCTTCATGGGAACGACCCTGGGTTCTAGTATTATGAGAGAGGGAGAAAAATGTCTCCCTATCCACTTGCTCCACACCATGCATAATTTTGTACACCTCTATCATGTCTCCCCTTACTCGCCTTTTTTCTAAGCTAAACAATCCCAGATGTGGTAACCTTTCCTTGTAGGGGACTTGCTCCAGCCCCTTGATCATTTTAGTTGTACTTTTCTGCACTTTTTCCAACTCTATGATAGTCCTTTTTTATGTGCAGTGACCAGAACTGTACACCGTATTCTAAGTGTGCACCATAGATTTGTGTAAGGGCAGTATGATATGGGCAGTTCTATTTTCAATTCCTTTCCTAATTATGCCTAATATGGACTTTGCCTTTCTCACAACAGCAGCCACATACTGGGTTGACATTTTGATTGAGCTGTCCACCACAACCCCAAGTTCTCTTCCTTGGTCAGTCACCGCTAGCCCAGATCCCATCAGCTTATACTTGAAGTTGGGTTTTTTTGCCCCAACATGCATCACTTTACACTAACTGCATTTGCCATTTTGATGCCCATTCTTCCAGTTTGGAAGATCCTTTGGGATCCCACTGGTTCCCTCCATTTCACCAGGTTTCCATAATGCCCACTATATCTACGTCCTCTTTTAAAACCAGGCACTCCAGCTCTCCCGTTTTGGCTTGGAAGTGTCTAGCACAGGATTTGCATAGAAACACCTATACATGGTGTCCCTCCCCTGATGTCTCCGGGCTGTGGCACTTTGGCCCCTGCTATGGCACTTAGGCCTCTTTGATTGGCTTTCATGTTCCACCATATGCTCATGGCCTATTTCCTCCCTCTTCTGCATTGGTCCATCAGAAACTTTCTCATCTTCATGCCCGTAGGGATGATCTAACCTCTCTCACACACAATTTTATTGCTTATAGCCAATGGCTATCACAATACATCACAATACATATATACATGAAGTATAAAATAAAATAAAAACAGGTTGAACATTAAATATACTGAAACAAAATGCTATAAAATAATCAAGGTTTAGAAACATTCTTTCTGTATGGCCCCCTTATGGTTTGGCAGTAGTTTGGTTTATAAAGGCTGCCCTTATTTTCCTTGCAGCTAACGCAAATAAAGCTATCCTGTAGCTAATAAATTTGTCCACATCAGCCAACAACCATCTAATTTTAAAATCGTCTGATTGACCTTCTAAAGTCGGTCTGAAAGGGAAGAATAAATCTGGCCCTGGGTGAATTATATAGTGGACAATATAGAATATAATGTACCAGATCTTCAATGTGCCCTGTTTCACATATGCAAAAACGCTCTTGTGCAGGTCTGTTAGAAAACCTTCCAGCCAAATACTCAGTGGGCATTGTTTCTGAGCTGGGTAAAAGCATGCCTAACAGGGAAGAAGGTTAGCTCTTGCAGATAGCTTGCCCTTTTGTGATCTGTTGGATGATCTAACCTGAACTGGATGCTTCCCAGCTTCTGTCAGCTTTCCCCCAGGGTTCAGTTTAAAAGCTGCTTCCGCCACCTTTTTCATGTTTAGCCTTCTAAGGAGCTCTATACAAATACAGTGAGGGTCACAAATCAGGGACATATGAAGTACAGCATGAAATTGTAGTCACACTTTCCCAGCCCCTTGTAAAGCTCAGAGGAAGCTTGAGGGTATGTGATCGTACTTGTGAGATGTGGTTTTAGTTACTCATTGATTTTTTAATGTTGATTTTTAGTACTGCTAATATTTTTCCAAGCCACTGAGAGAACCCACGGAGCTAGACATTAAAATTCCAAAGCAAACAGATAAATAATATGGCACTTTAGCCTACATCTACCAGGCTCCTCCCCTGCAACCGAAACATTTTGTTGTTGTTATTGTTGATACTGCCACTGATGCTGACATTTTGTGTTAGACTTTTTGATCCAAATGCAACTTCAGTTCTTCAAACACAACTGCAGTTATATCAGCATTGGGGTGGGAGGTTGTTCTTTTGTTGTGCAACTGCAGTCTTGAAATCACAGTGGCACTTGCACAGTTGTATTCAGGAATATGGATTACCCTGTGAGAGTTATAGTTGGAGGCCTGGTTTCCACCTTTCTGTCATCTAATCAAGATGAGTGTCAGAATGCTGTCTAATGTCCCTTATTTCTTCCATACAATTCTTCTGTTTTATTAAGGAAATGCACTGTTTTGTTTTGCTATTCAGACACTATGCACCCACAAAACCCAGTTGCCAAATGGAGACATTACTCGAGTTACTTTTATTTTAATAAGAATAGAGTAATTTGGAAAGGCACCTATAGGAAATAGCTGCCGCCATGCATAACATTACATTACTTCCTGTCAAAAACCCCAAACCCCTTTCCCGCCACACTCTAAATAAAAGGGCAGGGAGGTGTATTTTTCCCTAGTGTGTAATTGGTTAGCCTACTGCTTCTTGTGAGTGTTGCCCTAGAACAGGGGTGTGTGTGAGCTGACACACACGAGGGTCACCCAGAATAAATTCCATGGACCAGAAGTCCATGAACAAGCATTTAGGAAACTTTTTTCTCCTGTCTTCTCATTCATTTCTTCAATGACCAAAAAGAATGCAGACAAGCTTGCCCAGAGACCACAACTAGATGACATCCTGGTGAATGATTCTCTCCAGACACGCAGAGAAATCTTGAAATATTATTCATTGTGCTGTACTATTCCTGTATAGGCTATCTGCATATTTATTTATTTATTTATTTTAAAAATAACCTAACCCAATCCTCAAAACCCAAAACAGAAAGAGATTCCTCAGCTGAACTCTTTGTTCCTTTAATGCTATAACTCAAGCTAAACTTTGGGCCCATATTTAAACTATGGCATTCTTAGGAGCTACTCCTTGAAGTCATTTTAGAGAAAAAGCTTTGCATCTTCACTCCACAGAAGCGTAATGATCTTCAGTTCTACCATATTCTCAGAGGAAAAGCTGTTAATTGGTGGGAGCAGGGGGGGGGAAATCATGTTGTAGGCATCACTCTCTGAGGGCCTGAAATTCTCTGGCAGATGGATGAGGCAAGGGAATTTGCAGCACATCATGTGCTGAAAGCTTAAGCTGAATTTTTTTCACAGCTAGTTATGAGTTCATCTCTGTACAGAAGGGGGGAGTTTGCAATAGACTTTTTAATTGTTTCAAGCAATTCACACGAAGCCAAACCTCCATATATACGTGTGTGTGTCTCTGTGCGTGCGTGCGTGCGTGCGTGCGCGCATACGCGTGCTTTTTGGTTGTTGTTGTTTTTGCAAATCAGCTTATGGTAGAGCATTTTTATATATTTTCTCTAAAATGCTCAAATTAAAAAAGAAATCAAAACAGTAAAAACATTTCCTTCTATTATTACATTTGTGAAACACAAGAATTTAGATCCAGATTTAGTCATACCTAGGGTAGACCCTAAAATTTGAAATAAATGTGACTTATATTAATTATGACCAATTTAAGTTCTATTGATATGAATGGGTCTACACTAAGTATGACTAAATCTGGATCCAACCCAAGACCATCTGGACACAAATAATTACCTCACTTTAACAAACACACTGTTAAGTCCATTACCTCTTTAACCCACTTTATCATTTGCACCCAATCATATGTCACTGTTTGCTTGTTTCAAAATTTTCTAATCGCCCTTCATCCTGGCAAGTTCCCGGGAGATGTACAACAATAAAAAATACAATATAATAAAATCAACACAACACATCAACCATCAAACAACAGTAAGACTAAAATGCAACAAGACTAAAAAACTACCAGACAGAGGAGAAACTATGAAACCAATTTAAAATGCATGAGCAAATAACAATGTCTTGACCTGATGCCAAAAAGATTGAGGTATCAGCCAGTTGAACTTTCTTAGGGAAGCTGTTCCAAAGTTGTTACATGGTTGCTGCTGAAACACTATTGCTGTGTGGTCAATATTCCACACTGAAGTAGTAATGGCTATCTGGGGAATGCTGGGAATTGTAGAACGTAACGGTATTTCTATCTAAACAAGCATAGGATTGCGCCCTCGGTTGCTACTTACATATGTTACCAATGTAAGATGGAGCCTCCAACCACACAGAAGTCATTTTTTTTTTTGCAGAGGTAACATATGAACTAGGTCTAAGGTCAAAATGAACAAGATTGTGGACTCATCTTTTAAGAAAAACACCACCCACCTGTACACACTTACCTGGGACGTAGGGATGGGTGAGAATTCTGGTTCAGTTTGATTTTGATAAGAATTTACCAAAATTCACAAAGTCAGAAAGAACTTGGGACAGAAAGAACTTGAGATTAAAAAGAAAAGTCCAAATGCGGGAGAAAGCAAAACTGACATGTTCGCGAATCCCTGACTGAAGTCAAAGAAGCTTATTTCTGAGCAGAGATTATGGGATTGTGTTAAGTCTTAGAGTGGTGCTTTGTTTTTGGTGTGAATGATATAAATGCTGTTTGAATCATAGAAAGGTTTCTTCAGTTTGAGCCTCTGTTTCAAACCCTGGTAATGTTTGTTTTTTTAAACCTACTTACAAAATATGTATATTTGAATATGCTGGGTTTTGTGTTTTTTTTAATCCATTCATATTCAACTTTTCTTCTGTGGAACTCAAGGCAACATATGCAGGGTTCCCAGGAGGTCTCCCCACCACCAGCACCACCACAGACACTGACCAGGCCTGGTTAGCTTCAGCAAGGGGGCTCCATCCTGTGGCTTAAGACCTTGTCCTCAGACCTCACCGTGCTGGCCATCCACTCCTTTTTAGACTATTCTCCAAAAAATACAAAGAAAAATATTACTTTTGGAAGTTCTTTGTTATGGCCCTATTAGATTTTTGTTGTTGTTGTAGAGTTCTTCTTGTAATTTTATTTTTTTATCTTTTTAGTGCAGAAGGGGGGATAAGATGGTCAAGCAACTATTAATCCTTCTAAAATAGATGTTGTTGGCAGGTTGTGAATTTTAAACAATCAATATAAAGATGATGACATTTTTATCTCCAGCAGATATCGTGGGATAGGTACATTGTCACTAACATTTGTTTTTTCCACTTGACTGCATTGTAGTAATCCCAAATTGGCTTCACTGTGACAGCTGCAGCACAATCCTGAAATTCAACAGAGTCTGCATAATGGCTTTCCTTGTGCCTCTATCTGCAGACACTATTCAGCAAGCTCCCCAAACCTCGATCTCAAACTCAGACCTAATCACTGTTAACACCTTATTCTGGCATCTAAAGCTGATTCACAGCATGGAGGCAACATATGTGCCCAAGTGCTGACAGACTGATGCTGCATCCAGCCCATCCCTCCCCCGCTCCACTGGCACCGAGGAGGCAGACAGACAAGCTGGCTTCAGGCAGTGGTGGCAGCAACAGAAGCTGACATTACTGGAGGGCAGGTTAATTAACATTTGGAAATTAAACAGCACAACATGACTAGCAAGCATGAAAATAGGGATCACTCTTAAGTCATTTAAAGCAGGCAAATGTAGGGGAGAGGGAGAGAACTGCAGAAGTATTACAGGTATGCTAGATTAAATATGGTACAATATGAATAATAGAATAATCACTGGCAAGAGATGAGCGGATCAGAGCAATTGTAGGAAATGGTACACTGACATTTCTGTTTAGGTGCAAAATTGTTCCCTGATTACCTAATCAGCATGGATGTGGGATACACTTGTAGATCCGTCATCACTGCGTCATATTTACTTTCTTGCTTAATTTCTTACCCACGTTTGACCCAGGAATATCCACAAGGCGGCTTATGTGAAATAATAAAATACAAGCAACCCATCCAAGCCAGCCAACTATAACATGCAATTAAAGCCATGAAAGCCTTTCAATTAAAATATGCAATTAGTCCCATCAATTAATTAAAATATGCAATTAATGCCACAAAACCAGAAAACAAGAGCACACCGATATTTGCTATTGGCAGCTATGCCATCCCATCAAAGAGTCTGCAAATTAAAAATGTGTCTGTTAGGGCAAAACTAGATGCAGCAGCATGAGATCTCTGATTAGGTCTCCTGCACTTTTTTGACATTTTAATAGCAGCTGCGGAGGTGGAGAAGGTTCTGATAAGGGCTGTGATGCTGGAGCCAGGGATTAACACTTTCCACCATGCCATTTCCCTGATAATTGCCTTTCCAAGCTTCTATTTACCCCATACCAGTACCTGTTTTCCCCTGCAGAGCAAATAGCATTGTGGGGGGAGTGCATTTTTTCTTGGGAAAATGATGCTGGAGAAAAGGATTAATGCCCATCCATCCCCCCCAGCACTACAGTGCTGATCAGATCCCTCCATGGCTGCTATTAAACTATTAAAAACAGTGGAGATCCAAAATGGACCTCCTGCTGTCACATCTGGTGGTACCCTTAGCCTCCTTAAAGCCTGGAGGGAGGTACATAAGGGCTAAATTACATGCAATGTTAAATATGTAGCATATAGCAGATCTTCCCCATTTGTTTACATCATCATCATCATCATCATCATCATCATCATCATCATCATCTATATTTATATTTATACTCCGCCTTTTTTTCCTGCAAGGAACCCAAGGCGGCTTACATAATCCTCCTCCTCCTCTCCATTTTATCCTCACAACAAGCCTGTGAGGTAGGTTAGGCTGAGAGACAATGACTAGGCCAAAGTCACCCAGTGAGTTCCTATGGCCAAGTGGGGACTAGAACCTGGATCTCCTGAGTCCCAGTCCAACCAACACTCTCACCACTACGCCACACTGGCTCTTAGTGTAAGCACAGGGAGCTGATACAGATCAGGACCACCACCACGGGTAGGGGAGGTTTAAACCTTGCCACCCAGCCACGTCTTTTCCAAAATTCTCTCCCGCCCCTTCCCACAGAGACTAGAAGAAGAAGAAAAGCTCCATTGGGTCCAATTGCGGTTTTTGTTGTGGTGGGCTTTTTCTTCTTCATTTTTTAGCCCCTGCAGGCACAGGGTGAATTGGGGTGCAGGGAGAAGTGGTTGATGGGAAGATTTAACATCCTCTACCTGCACATGGTGGTCCTGATCCAGACTGGGAGCCTGTGCATCTACACTAAGGTAAACAAAAGGGTGAGGATCCGCTGCACACTACATGTTTAGCACTGAGTTTGCTTCACGCCAGCACTGGAGTCAGGGGAGGCTAGCAATGCCTATTTTAGTAGGGGTCCTAATCCATTGCAGGTTTTATTCGGAGCTTTATAGAAGCTATCTATGGTGATGAACTCCATCCCCAAAATAGGTTCACCAGCATGGAGCACCATGGATAGCTCCTGCAAAGCTTCACATAAAAGCTGCAATGGATTAGGAGCCCCACTGAAATAGGAGTCAACAGCCTCCACTGACTTGCTGTTATTATTAACAGAAGTGACAAAGTTATCCCTGCGTATAGCCCTATTCCTTTTCCTATTCCTATTCCTTTTCCCATCTCTCCCATCTTACCCTCTTCCCTCCCTTCAGCTGAAACCGCCCTCTACATGTACAGGAATAAGGGTTGCCTGAATCGTCTCTTGCTATTCAGTTCTCTTGCTATTTATATTACAGTGACAGTGGATTTATTAGCTTCACTGCTTGACATTAGCACAAGATCCCTGCCCAAACCTGCAAAGTACAATGGAAATAAAAACTCTCTAGGAGATGTTATGGCCATCAGTTCAAAAAGCAATGTGATTTGCATGTATCCATAATAATATATGTCTACAAGTTCCCCTACTGACTTCTGATAATAGCTCATTATGTATTTTGAAAGATACTTATTCCTGTGTTTGCACTGAACGGGAAAGGAAGGAAGGCAAAGACTGAATTTAATACTTACATCTTTCTGAGTATCTTGATTAGGTCTTGCAACTTCTCTATGAATTCTGGAGAATTAGAACGCAACTTTTGGGAACTTTTCATCCGATTCAAGTAGAAGCTTATGTTGTGAGAATCTTGACCAGTTAAAGTGTCATTGCTGAAATCACAGGAATGTATTCTAGGGTCCAGAGGAGAAAGAGAATGCTACTATTAGAACAAACTAATACTACAATTTCTAGGAGATATTGTATGATTTAATAGGCAATAAGCTCATATACCAGGCACTCGTGAGGAAGCGAGGGTTGCCACAGAAATTTCACTTCTAATTCAAAGCAAAATTGGGAGCTCATCCTCAGGCAAAACATCTGAGGAGGAATTCTGAGGCAAGCCAAAAGAGCTTCAGTCAGGAACACAAAACTTCTCAGGGAGTTCTGCCCACCCCTAGTTTATGACTGGATTTCGCCTAAAGCAAAATTTGAAGCAAATGTCCTGTTTCCTTCCTCCTCAAGCAAAGGCAAATCATCTGAAGAATTCTGAGGGAAGCCAAAAGAATGTTGACACCACTAGCAAAATTTCTTGAGGGCATTTCACACATTCTGTCTTCCCCATGCTGGAAGCCCTTGGGGATGAGCCATAACAGAGAGTGTGTGCTTTGTACACTTCAGGCAGAGATCACTTTCAGCCCTGCTACCTGCATTTTTAAAATTGGAGACACCAGGGAATGAACTTTGGATGGTGTGCACACGGTACACTCCCTGGCATCTCCAGTTTTTAAAATGTAGGTAGTAGGTCTGAAAGCGATTTCTGCCTGAAGCCTTGGAGAGTTTCTGCTACTCAGAGTAGACAGTAGTGGGCTATGTGGACCATTGGTCTGTCTCAGTATAAAGCAGCTTCATACATTTCTATCTGTAGTTCATCTACATTAATTCACTTAACAGACTACTACAATCAGGGCCAGTGTCAAGGGTAGGCATGGTTGGACACTTGCCAAGGGCCCACACCTAGCAGGGGCTGAATGATAAAAGCCTCCTCCTTTTCACCATTGCAACATGCTTCTGCACCTTGCCTCTCACTCTGGCCCAGAGAACAGTGGTGGTGAGGAGGAGGAGCAGGAGGAGATGCCACTGCCTACTTGCTCACTGGCTCTCTGCCTATCAAGCAACCAAGCGAGTGCTAGCAATGATGAGAAAGAGGATGCAGAACAATACTGGTGACAACGACGGTGAGTAGGTTGACTCCCTGAGGGATGGGGACCATGGAGGGTGTCCTGCCCATGGCCCCGAAAAACCTGAATCTGGCATTGACTACAGTACGCCCATTTTCCTTCATATTCGGGCATGTATTCATATGAACAGTCCTGCCGGATAGGACCATGGACTGTGGGAATGCGGTGGACATAATATATCTGGACTTCAGCAAAGCTTTCGACAAAGTGCCTCATGATATCCTGCTTAGCAAGCTAGCTAAAAGTGGGCCAGATGGAACAACTATCAGGTGGATCCACAGTTGGCTACAGAATCGGACTCAAAGAGTGCTTATCAATGGTACCTTCTCAAACTGGAGAAAAATAACAAGCGGGGTACTGCAGTAGGGCTCAGTCCTGGGCCCAGTGCTATTAGCGATGCATCCAAACCTTGACGGGGGCTCTCTGCGCCCCCGACATGATTCTCCGTGGGGGCGCCCCCCCCGACTCGATCTCCGCGCCGCTCGATCCACCTTCTCCGGTCCTGTTGCGTCACTTCTGGGACTGGAAATGACGCGACGGGACCCTGCGCAGGTGCAGAACGCGCCACAGGGGTCCAGCGCGCCTGCGCAGGGTCCCGTCACGTCATTTCCGGACCAGAGTGGGCCGCGTGGGCGGCTCGCCACAGAGAGGCGAGCCGCCCCAAAGACAAAGGTAAGGCCTCGCCGGGCATGAGTGGGGCCGATTTCGGCCCCATTGTGCCTGGGCAAGGCTCGATGTTACAATGGTAAGTGCTATTCAACATTTTTATTAATGACTTGGATGAGGAGGTGCAGGGAATGCTTATCAAATTTGCAGATGACACAAAGTTGGGTGGAACAGCTAATACTCTGGAAGACAGAAACAAAATTCAAAGTGATCTCGATAGGCTGGAGCGCTGGGCCGAAAACAACAGAATGAAATTTAATAGGGATAAATGCCAAGTGATGCACCTAGGGAAAGGAAACCAAATGCAGAGTTACAGAATGGGGGACACTTGGCTCAACAATACTACAAGTGAGAAGGGTCTTGGAATTGTGGTAGATCACAAACTGAATATTAGCCAGCAATGCGATGTGGCTGCAAAGAAGGCAAGTGCTATTTTGGACTGCATTAATAGAAGTATAGCTTCCAAATCGTGTGAAGTGATCATTCCCCTTTACTCAGCACTGGTTAGGCCTCATCTTGAGTACTGGGTCCAGTTCTGGGCACCACACTTTAAGAAGGACGTAGACAAACTGGAGAGGGTTCAGAGGAGGGCAACAAGGATGATAAAGGGACTGGAAACAAGGCCCTATGAGGAGAGACTGAAAGAACTGGGCATGTTTAGCCTTCAGAAGAGGAGACTGAGGGGAGATATGATCGCACTCTTCCAGTACTTGAAGGGTTGTCACACAGAGGAGGGCCAGGATCTCTTCTTGATCACCCCAGTTTGCAGGACACGGAATAATGGGCTCAAGTTACAGGAACCCAGATTCCACCTGAACATCAGGAAAAAAATTCCTGACTGTCAGAGCAATAAGACAATGGAATCAACTACCTAGGGAGGTGGTGGGCTCTCCCAATCTGGAGGCATTCAAGGTGCATCTGTCAGGGATGCTTTGAAGCCCACAAACAGGGCATATATGTAAGAGCACCCTCCCGCTTGTGTTCCCCAGCAACTGGTATTGAGAGGCATACTTGTTTCCCTCCATAAAGTCCTTTTGAGGGGTGGTGCTGCTGGAGGTGGATAAAGTTTTGTTTTATGAAGCTGACTCATTTTAGATATTTTTATTTATTTATATATTATATTTATACCCCGCCTTTTTTCCTGAAAGGAACCCAAGGTGGCTTACATAATGCTCCTCCACCTCTCCATTTTATCCTCACAACAACCCTGTGAGGTATGTTAGGCTGAGAGTCAGTGACTGGCCCAAAGTCACCCAGTGAGTTTCTAATCTCCTACACCAGGGGTGTAAAAATTGAGACCTGCGGGCTGCATCCGGCCACCAAACAATTTCCGGTACATCGCCAGACTGCCCTGCACCTGCCACTGCAGTGGTACTTCCTAATTTATCTCTAATTTCTCATCAGAGATAAGCAAGGGACTCCTTTCTCTTACCCCTGATGAGAGATTGGAGATAACCAAGGGATTCCCTTCGTAGCTTGAGCGCTAGCACTAATGGCAATGGTAAAGCACTGATCTGGGTAGTGTGGCTGTGGAAGGGCAAACGCTAAAACCTGGATTGAGATATGTGTGTGTGTTTCCCCACCGAGTATGTGTGTGTGTCCTCCCCAGTGTGTGTGTGTGTGTGTGTGTCCTCCCCAGTGTGTGTGTGTGTGTGTGTGTGTCTGTGTGTGTGTGCATGTGCGTTCACGTGTGTGCACATGTGCGCATGTGAGAGGGGGTTCATATGCATGCATGCACCTGTGCCCACCCCCCGTGCAAAATTCAGATTTGGCCCTTGGGGACAAAAAGTTTGTGTCCCCTGTCCTACACTTTTCCATCAGACATCAGCACATATATGCGCCTCAAAAAATGGAAAAGTACAATTCTGGCAACAAATAAATAAATAAATAAAGATCCCCACAACATTACTGCAAGGTTGAATCAGGAAATAAATTCAATCTTGTATGCATCTGCCTTGTTCCTTTACAGCATATTACTTTACAGTTAATGTGTATAATCTTATTAGCTGATTGCATTGATCCTCAGTTCACTTGTAAGCAAAATTACTCTGAGTGCATAGTGGTACTTAAAAGTAATTCAAAGTATCTATTAAAATGAGGATTTTGGTGCATCAGCAAGGAAGAAAGCCTAAGCTGCTAAAATATTTCTCCCATTTAAGGATTGGGCAATTTGCTGATCTGTAAAAATTACTTTTCTGCTAAAATGGAGACGAGGGGGGGGGGGATTTGAAGTGCTGTAATTTACTGAATGCCTCCCTGAAAGCAAAGAGATTGACTTTCTGTCTACAATAACCTAGAAGTCCTGTCTCTGTAAACACTGGGCTAGATTAAAGTTTAAATGATAATTCCCAGGAAAGAAAGGTCATATTGTTGTGTAATCATCTTCTTCGAAGGCATTCCTGTTTGCTAAATAATATTGACTGATGTGAGTGGTGACAAATATATAAATCCTCCTTGATTTCTCCCAAGGATCTGAAAATGAAAACACCCTACAATGGGGTTGCCAGATCTATCAGACCTTCCTCTTTGGGAGGCATACCACCACTATTAGATGTGAGCTACAACCATACCACTGTTGCACCTGACCTGTTTCCTGACAGTGTGCTGTCCTTCTAGCCCAGTGTTCTCCAACCTTGGGTCCCCAGATGTTTTTGGCCTACAACTCCCAGCATGCCCCAGCCAGCATAGCTGGCTGGGGCATGCTGGGAGTTGTAGGCCAAAAACATCTGGGGATCGGGACCCAAGGTTGGAGAACACTGTTCTAGCCCATTTCATCTTGTTTATAAGGCTGCGGCAGACTGTAAAGTTCCAACACAAATAGCATTTCTACAGGAAATAGCACGAGACTCATATGTAGAGTCATATATGAGGAATACACAGACATAAGTCTTTTGCTACATGTACGCAACATTTCCCCTGTTTTTTTAAAAAAAATCAAAACCCATCACAGCTGAGTTCTGAGTCTGCAGGGAAGAAAGCAAAGCAGTAACTTCCTGAGCTCAGCACCCTGGTTTGTGACAGAGTTCTTCTGCCAGAGGAGCCAGACAATTGCCAAGTAATCAGGAAAGAAAAGGTAGTCAGCAATCTTTATATTATTAAAGTTCAATTATTAAATGGAAACTAGCAGTCTGCAGCCAAAGTTAGAGTGTTTCACCCAAATAAATACATAAAATGCAGCTCCCACATCTTGCTCCCTCCTCCTCTCTTTCCCTTTGAAGCTCTGGTCTACCAGCTTCTCGTCCCATTATGATCACCCAGGGCAGGCGTGACTGTACCCCCACCCCCACCCACCCCCCCAGGCATTCTTCTATTCTTCTGACTGCTCCAATTTCATGGCTACCCTTCCAGCCATTATTTATTTATTTATTTATTTGCAGTATTTGTATACCGCTCCATATCTAAGCAGATTCCAGAGCGGTTAATCTGATAAAAACTGATAAAAGATTCAAAAACAATACATTGAAAACAAGGTATCATTAAAATGATGGTTGGAGAGCAGAGGCGGCTTCCCGGAACAAGGAGGTCTTCTTCAGCAGGCGCCGAAAGCAGCACAATGCCGGAGCCCACCTGACCTCCAGAGGCAGGAAGTTCGGAGCCACCACACTGAAGGCTCTTCTCCTGGTGGACTCCAATCGGGCCATAGGTCCATGAGGAGCCACCAGGAGAATGTCCTCCAATGACCTCAGTGACTGAGCAGGTTGGTAAGGGAGAAGGTGCTCTCTCAGGTATCCTGGTCCCAAGTTGTTTCAGACTTTGTGCACATACACCAGAACCTAAAACAGTCCTAAAAATTCTGTGCAGTTCCCCCCCCCCCGGTTGTAAAATGTTGAAATGCCTCTCCTAAGGCCTAGGTACTGGTAGTAAGAACTTTAAGCTAAAACACCGTTGCAATGCAGCCCCTGAGAGCTTCTCGAAAATGGGATTTGGCCCTTGGGCTGAAAGATACTAAACACCCCTTTTTCTAAACTGTATATAAAAGCTTCCAGGTCAGACTTGCTGAATGGTGTGACCATCTACTCCTTCTAAGCTGCAGGTTGCCTTCAGCCTTTGCATTACTTTCTCACTGCCTTACACTTCCCCTACCCTTGGCTGCACACTGAAGCAGAATCCGGGTACTGTATATATAATTAATTGGAGTAACACCCATGAATAGCTATGGGGACATCCAGTATCTATGGATCCCATTCTAACCCAGTACTGAGGGGAAAGACTTGCCATCATTAGACTTCCTGCAAAATTGCAAGCAAAATTTGACTATGAATTGGGTACATGCAACCAATAACTGTCAGAAAGGTGGGACAAATGGATTTTGAAGCAAACGAACAGATGTTTCTGCTCAAGCAGAAAATGAATTTATCACACTAGCTACTAATCTTTGTATTCCGCAGCTGCTCTGTGGCATGTAGTGGTGATGACCAACTTCATATCATTGTCTGCTTATCTTTCCATGACTTCTCACAGTAAATACAGAATGAATATATAGATATATATGTGTGTGTGTGTGAATTACCCCTTTGTTCTTTGTTCAGGAATACCTGGCAAAATGGCCGTTTCTTTGATGAATATGTTGGGATAAATTTCCATAAATTTTTTATGAGCTTTTTCAGTGGTGCATGGATTCTCTCTGAAGAAAAATATGGGAAAAGGAATAAACTTGTAAAATAGTGAAGTTCTAGGCAATGTTGTTGCTTGTTACAGACTTATACTTCAGCTAGAGTAAGATACTACATGCTCTAACATCCTGCCTACTAACTGAAATTGGTGTAGGGTTGTACTGGTCATTGGTGCTTGTCAACTCTCATCCACACTAATGCCCTGTAGATGCTCTTGGGTGGTACTGTGCACCATTGGAGTCCTTCCTTATCCAGCAGTGTCTAAGACTACCTATCAAGCTCAATTCATACTGTTACCCCCTGTCTTACTCTTTCTTCACTTCCTTCTCCTTCCTTCATTCTCTCCCCAACTATCTAAATATGTACTGTACACTCCTATAGAAAGGAACTTTTTTTGCTTATGCTGATATTTTAAGCTCCATATATTAATAGTGCAATAATAAATAGTAAAGCACAGTGGGTTGGATCCAGATTTCAGAACAAGAAACTGGACTGGTAGAAGTGGGCTTCCCTGCCCCCTCACCTCCCCTTCCCCCACAACAGCCCACCCAGACCCCTGAAAATACTACATAGAGGATTGGGGGTTCCTGCTGAATGGAGTGTGCTGTGATGCAGGAAGAGGGGGATCCCCCCAAATTGGGTGGAGGCACCTTCTGTGAGCACAGCCCATCCATCCACAGAAGGCATATCCTGGATCCAACACAATGTTTGAAAGGCTTCACTTCAGATGTCACATTACAATATATTCTATGTTCCTCCCTCTTTGAAAGTGGGTGAAGAGGATGGAAGTGGAGTTCTTACTTGAAACACAGCATGTTGTTCTGAATGTGAGCACCAACTTTAATTCCAGTGCTTCTATCTTTAAGGGGCTATACATTGCACTGTGCTTTATATGTGTCCCAGCTTCCTTGAAAATGTGGGAGAATATGGGCGGGAGGGTGCTGTTGCACTCATGTCCTACTTGTGTGTTTCCCATAGGCAGCTGGTTGGCCACTGTGTAAACAGAATGCTGGACTAGATGGACACTTGGTCTGATCCAGCATGGCTCTTCTTACGTTCTTATGTGAAAAGTAGAATTGTCCTTTCATTACACTGTCGCAATCTTCAAGGGGAATATTGCATTACCTTTTCAGCCTTTCCTGCCCCCTTGAAAATGGATGTGAGGATTGACCTTGTATCTGAATATGAAACATAGAATTGTGCCTTGAATGCATTGCCAAGTTTCATTCCAATATCCCAATGTTTAATTGAGTTATTGCATTACAAAACAAAGAGTATGCACAACAGCCTAGTTAAACCAAAGGCCTTGCTTCACTCAACCAATCATAATAACTGCAGATTAGATGCACCCTAAAGACCACTCTCAAAGTACAAACACAATTTTAATATTTCAGTGAGAACCCGTATTAAATGAAACTAAAAATAGACTAATAGGAACGTGTTAAGGAAAATCATTATTATGGATCAACTCACAAATCTAGTGAGAGCCAGTGTGGCGTAGTGGTGAGAGTGTTGGACTGGGACTCGGGAGATCCGGGTTCTACTCCCTGCTTGGCCATGAAGCTCACTGGGTGACTTTGGGCCAGTCACTGACTCTCAGCCTAACCTACCTCACAGGGTGGTTGTGAGGATAAAATGGAGGAGTGGAGGAGGAGGATTATGTAAACTGCCTTGGGTTCCTTGCAGGAAAAAAGGTGGGGTATATAAATATAATAAATACAAAATAAAATAAATAGTGGTCCTAAATGTGGCAGCAGTTCTTGGCCTACAACTCCTAGCATAATCCCTTGGATCAGAGCTACAACTCCCAGCATAATCCCTTGGATCAGAGCTACATCTTTTACTCCCAGCAGGAATGCAGTCTCATTCTTCAAGACAAGGACTGCCTTTGCCCATATCGGACTGCCCACATTTTAAGATCAGCAACAGAGGCCCTTCCCCCTTGCCCACACTTGAGGGCAGTTAAGTGGGAAAGAACATGAGAGAGAGAGAGCCTTTTCCACAGTGGCCCCACACCTCTGGAATGAGTTACCATCAGGGGTCTGTCAGGCTTTTAGGAAGGACCTGAATACTCATTTGTTTCCTTTGGCCTTTTCATGATTATGTTTTATTGGACCTTTTGGATTTTTAGCTCCAATTGTGTTTTATAATTTTGTATTACTATCTAGGCTAGATGTTTTATTCCTAGTATTTGTAATTCCATTAATGTTTGCTTTTTTACTGTATGGAACATCACTGTTAAGCATCCTTTGGAGGTCTCTCACCCTGAAAGGTGGCAAAGAAATATTTTAAATAAATAAATATAAATAAAAATAAATAAATACGGCTGGAGAAAAGAGGTGATCTATAAGGGTGTGCACTTGTTTCATAATGAATGAAAAATTGAACCCAAAGGGGACGATCCAGTTCAATTTTTGTTCATTACAAAATAAATACCATGAGAAACAAATGGATACAAATGGATGTTCCATACAGTAAAAAAAGCAAACATATGGAATTACAAATACTAGGAATAAAACATCTAGCCTAGATAGTAATACAAAATTATACATTTGACAGTTATTTTCTCTACTAGGAGCAGCTGATTTCAGCCATTGCTCCTGACAGCCACTTTATTTTCCCAGAATGGAGGCTGCTATTTCTTTGTATGTGGAGACCACTATATCCCCCCCCCCCTGAATAGCCAAGAGCAATGCAACATCCAGGGCATTCTGGGAAAATGAAATGGTGGCACTCAAGGGGCAGCCACCAAAATTAGCTTTGTTACCCACCACCCCAGTCAGCAAAAGAAGTAACAAAAGAAGACAACATAAAAATGTACTGTAAATACATGAAGAATGAAACAAATATAATTTAAACAAATTAATAATAATGAATGATTTTTTAAAAACAAAAATGAACTGAATAATGAAACAAAACTTTTTTCTTGCTCTATTGACATTTTGCTGGAGCAGAATGCCCGGATGACTGCTGAGACAGAGGCAGTTTTGGAAAGAAAATACTCATGAATTGCCAACTTCTGATTCAAGCTGGGAAAGACAAAAAGAGCAAGCTGCATTTTGGAATATACCAGGATTCTGAAGTTTATTTACTTCAGAGTCCTCCATTTGGGCCATTCCTGTGGATTTCTTTCTTTCTTATTTTTATACCTGCTTTTCAGCCAAGATTCTATCCCAAATTGAATTGTCTATAGATTACTAGGCAACTTCAAGGGCCCTAGAAGAGGCCAGTGCATTCAAGCAGTGTGCAATTGATTTGATTTGTGTTCATGATTGTATTGATTTTATAATAATTCTAACTAGAAATTTTTTACTTTCTGTTGTATTTTCCTCTAAATCGTCCTCCTCTCCTGAAGCAAATGATTAAATTGAAACATTATTCTTTTGCTTTGGGCATATTAATAGTCAGCCTAAACTTTAGGCCCTAAAGTTAAAATGGCCATGTTAATAACAGATCAGTTACTTTTAGTAAGCAGCATTAGGGACTTATGCTATTGCAAAATCCTCCCCCCACCCCATTTGATCACTGCCCATGCTACTTCTTTGCCATCTGCTGGAAGAAGGGTTACATAGTTCAACCAGATTCTCATAACCATAAGCAAAGGGGTTAAAGAAAAGGAAAATATGTCCTATTTTATCCTTTTCAGTGCTTACCTGCTAATTCTAATCAATGGGCAGTATCCAGCTGTGTCCTTCCATTAGCAGAAATGATGTTGTGCTAGTGGAAACTAGGTTCTGAACTATGCACAAGAGAAGAATCCAACTAAATTAACATTTGCGCAAGCATAGTTGCGCAAGCGATTGTGCATTATGCTTGTGCAACCAGTTGCACATAACTGTTGTGCAACCTGCACTTGTGCAATGGAAAGATTCAGCAGAGTGCCGCTAGCACTATTTGAGTTTGCAGAATGACACCATTGGATACTGCCCCATGTTAACCATTATGGATTACTTCGGCTTATGTGGAATAAAAATGTGTGATCTTGTTTATGTATGATATATCTCAGGTAAGACATTCCCAAAGAGAAACATTGATGGAGTGAAAGGAGATGGAGGAAGGCTGCTAAATAGGGAAGGAAATGGATGGAGGAAAGAAGCATGGGACAGTGAGGAGCAAGAATATAATTGATAAATCAGGATCTTGGTTTACATGGCTCATAACATACAAAACAGAAAGAGAATTTGGCCTTATTATATTTCAGGGATATAATAGCTTCAGAAATAAACAGAAGTAATGTATTAGAGCATGGGATTTTGTTTTGTTCACTTATTTTGTTTGGCTCTTGGGTTCATTAGGCATGGCAATATCTTCAAGCACAGTTAATATTTTAACTTTTCTTAGGACCTAAAAAATGTAAATCTCTACCTTCCATATTAGAAAAGGCAGCAGGTGCAGTTTGATATGCATTTTACTAATTTCACCATCATCTAAATATACCCCAACTGAATTTTCTTCTTTAATTATGTGCTATCTTGAAGAAAATTGCCCTTAATTATGCAGAAATGCATTTTTGAAATGTCCTGAATTTAAAGGTTATGCCACCAATAAATTATTCAAACTCACATCCTTCAGCTCACAATTTTATTCACCCTGCTTCACTGTGATTCTAAAAAGTTTTTCATCTCAAAATGCTATGGACAAAAATGTACTCAACTGGTAACTCCTTGTAGCTCAGCTGAGACAATGGTTAATTACAGGGTCAGTTCAAATCAGAAATCAAGTTGCTTCCTAGAATGATTCCATTCCAGTGGGGAGGTATTTGTGAAAACATCTGATCAAAATATCAGAGTTCATCTTCAAGTAGGTGAGGCCACTGTTTGGAGGCCCCCCCCCCAAAGTTGACTGATTGAGCTGAAAAGGCAAAGAAACTATTATTTTTCCACAATATATATATATATATATATATATATATATGTTTAGCTGAAAAACAGCTCCGGAAAACACTGGAACATTGAGAGAGATGAAACCTGAACTGACATAAAACTAGGGATCAGATTGGGGTTGGGGGGACCTTCAGCTGGATCGCAGATGTCCATACCTTGGACTATTGGTATATGATCCAGAAGATACACAATATATTTCTGCATATAAAACGTCTACTTATCATAGTAGTTTACTAGTTTCCTATTCTGACCAGCTTTACAATTGGGTTGGTTTATCATGTCGACATTTTTCCACATAATTCAACAAAGGATACCTGAGCATAGGAAAAATCTTCACATGTGGAGCTGAGGCAGATACAAATCTACACACAATGCTCATTGACCTGGCTGGATCCATATTCTGATATGGATGGGAATAAATATTCCCTTCTTTGGACAGAAGGCACTGAGTGTAACTTGAGCTGGATTGGATATATATATATAGAGAGAGAGAGAGAGAGAGAGAGAAGAGCCCTCTTTAAAAAACAGCATTCATCAGTTAACCAGCGTGTGTGTGTGTGTGTGTGTGTGTGTGTACAGTGTATAAGAACTGTGCTGAAATTTTCTCCCACATATTTTTCAACCATTCTCATTCAATTTGATAGAAAACAAATTGTTTTCTAAAAGAAATTCAAAGGAGAAGAAAATTCAGAGAAATTATCCTGAGTTTGGTTCAAGGCTTTTCTGCTTACTTTACTTATGAGGTGGCTGCGGAGTGTGCGTGAGAGTCCTGTCTTCGTTGTACAATCATCTCTCTGGCAGCCTGTAGCCTCCTCGGCTTCCCACACTTCAAAGAAAGCCCAAGGGTAATTCCATCATGAGGTAATTCCTCCCACATCGGGTGTTTTCAGATCAGGAAGTGCTGGCAGCCTGAGAGGCTGCAGGGCAATGGAGAGATGTGTAAAAGAAGGAAGAAGCACATACAGCACCTTCATCCTCCTCACAGTGATTAGGTAAGCTCAAAAACACAACCAAAATAAATTCAAAATAAATGATTAATCACCCCGAGAATAAGGCAGAAAACTGGAAGCTTCTTTCATGGGGGAAGAAAACTTTCAGGAAATTGAAGGTCAGATTGGGACAGCGCTAGCCCCAGCAATTCTCTGAAGCTGGATGCAACACTGCCCGTGCCCCTCACACCCGCTACAGGGCTTTCAGTGAAGCAATGGTATTATAAGCATCTGCATTAGAGATAAGATGTATCCACAATCACCCCTCAGAATAGTAATATTTGGAAGATCCTGGGGAAGGTCCTGAACCCTGAAGAATGATAACTAGAGCTGAGCCTAACTTTCTCAGTCAGAAGACATTTTTCTCAGAAAAATCCTGAGGTTTTTTTTCTTCTTCTTTTACACCCCCCCCCCGTCCAGAAATAAAAGGACCCTTTGCAGAATTTTCTCCAAATTTTCTTCACCATTATTTTTTTGTGGTGGCTGCATTCACCCCCCTTCCCCCTTTGCCCTGGAATGATGCCAGGTATGGGGCATTGTGGAGGATGCAAAATGGGGACCAGGCTGCCAACACCATTGATGCTGTTGCCACTTGCAGTGGCAGCACCAATAAAACAAGAACCGTTAGGGAGGAAAGGAAGGAAGAAAGAAAGAAAGAAAGAAAGTGTCCTACAACCCTTGCCAATGGTGAGCCGTATCTATGAGAAATTATGGGAGATTTTTTCTTCCCCCTGGAGGAATTTGATGAAATTATTTCCCCAATTTCTCTGCCCACAAATAGGGTGGAGGATTTCAACAGGCCAATTGCGTCAAGATTCAGAAATCTGAGGCTTCATGCCTCCCACTGATTATCACAGAGGGGGAGCGAGTGACTATAATGTGTTGTCCCTTGGCCAGAATGGGATGATATTTATAGGCATGGTAGTCCCTTAAGAAGTGATTACGCCTCCCAGTTTAAAAAAAAAAAAAAAAGGTGCAGGGGTCATCATGCTAAGCACCTTTATATTTTTATATTTTTAAATTTATCTTTTTAAAGTGAGCTGCAGATAACTTTTTATTTCTTGAAAGAATTGGATGAGGATTTCATGAATAGTTGCCCCTTTTGAACGATAGCTGCAGGGTGGGGGTGTGCAAGAACAGCCTTGACACTTGGAAGACACACATCCTCCTATGTTCCTTGTGGGCCAGTGTACTGAAAATGAGAGACAGCCTAGAGGCGGGTGGCCCTAAGTAAGAAACGTGGAGGAAAGTTTCAGAAGGATAGGTGCAGCAGTTCATGTGGAAGGGGAAGTGATTTGCTTCCTGTTCCCAACCCCATGTGGTTTTTCAGGAAATGTCTATGAAAATGGCACAAATCACAGAGGTGCCCAAAGATAAGAATCCTACAAAGTTGCAGAAGGATAGGTACAGGGACTAGGCAGTTATGATGCTTGAAAAACAGTTTACGGTGCAATCCAATGGCCTCCACACTCGATGCATGTAAGCCTCTGAACTTGGAGGCTTATGTGCATCCAGTGCATGGTGCAAGGCATGGTGGAAGCAACCTTCACCGCCACCACACCTTGTGCCCTGCATTTCATCTAGACGGCCGCCTTCAGCCGTCTAGATGAAGCTCTTCAGAGGGGGAGAGAAGGAGGCTGGGAAGCCATTTGGATATGGCGTAAGCCGTCGGCCCCAGCCTCCCCCCCTCCCCACCCCCCAGCACACCCCTTTTCCTCCTCTCTGAGGTCGATTCTTGACCTTGGCCCACTGCGACAGAGGAGGGGCGGGGGCTCCACATTCAGAGTCCCAGCTCTGAGCTTGCAGGCCTCAGAGCTGGGACTCCAAATAATCCTATGGCCCACCACCTTAAGGTTCTTTCATAGTGTGGTGGGTCTCATTGTCTCATCCTTGCCCTACCTAACACCTACCTAACACACAAAACAGAGGGAATTTCAGAAGACAAGCCAACAAATAAATTAATAATATATTATAAATTATAATTAATAAACCCTGATGCAATGCAAAATGTACTGAATGAAACCAGGAACAAAAGGAGAATAGAACCAAAATGATGGGGGAAATCCAACAAAAATGTTTCCCCCCCCAAAAAAAAAAATTCAGTATGGGGAAAACAGAATTAAGGTATGGTGAATGGCCTTGTAAGAAAGCAAAGAGACACAGAAAAAAATAAGGATATAATATCACATACATACGCATGGAAAACTGCAGGACAACAGGAACTAAATTCAAATTATTTAATTTCTTTTTCCTAACTAGGGGAGGGGGAAATGGATTCACTATTTAATTCCACACAAAGACACACACAAACAATGACGCAAAATAACTGAGAAATCACAAACTGAGAAAATCACAAAGAAAAGGCTTTTGCAGGAAAAAGTCTGAGAGGGGGATTGAGTTAAAGCAGAAAGAATGAAATCATGAACTAACAGAACTTGAAGCCAAGTGACTCCACCTCACCTCAACACACAACCTATCACTTCACTTCCTCCTCCCATGCTGCTATACTGTACAACTGAGAGAAAACAGAAGACAGCGAGAATTTTACTGAAACACTCACTCAAACTCAATCCCTCCTCAATAGCACAGTGATTGAAGCCCTTGGCAAAATGTGCTCTGGGATTAGAAGGTGGACCTGTCAGTCACTCAGCTGCACTCCTTCCCCCACAGATACCCAAGGTGGGGGTATCTAGCACTTGGCAAGCCACGGTGCATAGTTTCTAAGCATTTTAGAGAAACAAAACTAAAAGATGCTATTTGCAGGAGACATAAAGTCTCTGCATCTCCCGTACTTCTAAAACACTACTTGATAATGAAACCTTGTTCAACTCTGGCTTCAGTTCTGGTGGTTTAGGAGGGAAGCCTGCTTTGCCTTGGGGAAACACTGCAACTGAACCAAAGTGGCCCGATTCTGCTGAGGTTGGTGGCTTCATCTGAATCCAATGCACATCCCAGGTGTGTGTGTGTGTGTGTATGTGTGTTTGTGTGTATGCAAAAAGCGGGGAAGGAAAATGAAATCAAGCCGTGCAACTGCCAATATTTCAACCATAGTATACACTGACCAGAGTTGGTGCATTAACAGCTGTGCTAATGGTTTTCTATTAATCTACTCAGGTAAGGAACATTCTCAGTCAAATGTGATAATCAATTCAAAAACTAGCCTCATTTGCATAAGAGCATGAACAGGATGGATACTTCTATTAATAAAAATCCCTTGACATCATTTTTTATTTGCATCTCGTCTGCTACAGCAGCTCAGGAAGAACAAGCTCCTTTGGGCTTTAGAAATTTCAAGCAAACTGTCAGGCTCTGTGCTTGTAGCCTGAGGGGGAACCTGTATCGGAACAAAGCAACAGGAGGTGTCCTTTTTAAAGAGATACATTGCATCAGTCTTGTTCCGGCTGCCTCCATAGATCAACCTGAAAATGTTCAGGCTTTCCCAGTCCTGGTTGTCTTCCTCAGTGATCTATACTGCCTATTCATCACAAAGTGTTTGAAATCGCTCACTTCCATCATATTAGTGGTTGCTTTTAGCAAATGATGTTGCTTACTGGGCTCGTTCCTTCTTCTAAGCCATTTCAATTGACGTGTGGCACATTTTAACCTTCGATCAGCGATCTCAAGCACTCATGCTAGTCTTCATGTTGACGTTACTGTTCGTTAAACTCATTGTCAGAAGACACCCTAAAACGTGTCTCTTAGACTAAGGCCAAACTGGAGGAGATGTCTGTGATCTTTATATTTGAGTAGATGGCAGCCATGGGAGACTCCACTTTGGACTGGGATCATGATAGCAGTGGTAGGAAAGTTTAACCCTTTCCTCCAGTACCATTTCCCCAATGAACCTCGCTTCTCAATTTTCTGTGCGCTGTTTGGGGAAACTTATGTGTGTACATGCTGTATAAGCAACTTTCCCCTAATGCAGGGGCAGCCAACTTGTGGCCCTACAGATGTTTTGGTTTACATCTCCCATCAGCCCTAGCCAGCATTACCAATGGTGAGGGACGATGGGAGTTGTAGGCCAAAGGATCTGGAGGTCCACAAGTTGCCCAGCCTTGACCTAATGGGTCAAACAGCAACTTCTGAGGCAATTTTCATCAGGATAACGACACTGGGGGAAAGGGTTTTTGAAATCCCCCCCCCAACACCATGAGGCTAATCCAAGTTGGGCTTCCCTATGGTTGCTATTTGCTACAATATAAGGGGATGGGAGATCCAAGCATGGAATGCTACTGTCTCATCTAGTTAGGCCCTGGAGATGTTGCATGGACAGAGGAAATACAGTATTTAATGGAAAGATAATTTTGTATTCCAGACCTGCAAACTGTGATCCACCAAGCCAAATGCAACCCATCAACCACACATGGCAGCCCAAGGGGCCCAATAGGCCTGTTTTGTTGCCTGCCTGGGATGTCATACATTGTATCAAATGCTGTTGTTCCAAAACAGAAGGGAAATGCTTGCAGGACTGATTTCCCCCTCCCCACTGCAGCCCTTCGTGCATACCTCAAATCTGTACCAGAGGGTTGGTGGGCCCTCTGGAGCAGATTTGGGGCACACCGGGGGACTTCAGGGGGAAGGGGAGGATGGGGAAGTTGCACAAAGATTGGATCCAACCCCATAAATTTAGAGGTGGGGGTATCTAGCACTTGGCAAGCCACAGTGCATAGTTTCTAAGCTGCGTTCATTTTGCTGGGTCACGAGTTGTGCAAGATTGCTGTAACCAAATCCTTATTTCTTTCCTCTCTCATAATTCTATTGGGGTCAAAATGAAGTATGGTTTAATAATTTATTTATATCTGAACATAGTTCTAAAACATACTCTTTAAAAAAAAATCCACTTAGAAAATTCTATCTTTACACAAGCATTTCCTATCAAACTACACATAAATAAAGCTTCAATTAATGCCCCCCCCCTGACTAGTTTGGATAACTCACCTGTTTTGAAGACCATTGATGTCCAATAATGCATCCAGCTGGTCATAGTTCACCTTCTGAAAACCTAGAGAGTCATTGTGAATAATTATTTATGTACTGAAACAGTTTATGTAAGACTTTTCCAAAACAGCTCAGTGTTTACAACAGAAAAATGCAATCACAAACAAATGAAATGGCAGATATAAAACCATAAAAAGATAAAGCAAACTACAAATTACAGGGGTGAAGGGGTTGGGGACATTAAAAAAACAACAACCCCGAGATCAGTCAAATGCTTGCTGAAAAAAAAGAAGGTTTTCCATCCTTTTTGAAAGCTTAACAAGGATGTAAATTTCCTAACTTCCTCTGGGAGGAGGATCCAGAGTTTATAATAACACATTTACAGATGTACATTATCACTGGAAGGGATCCAATCCTACTATAGGATGTTCATTTCAGATAGATACACACACACACACACACACACACTGTCCAATCCCAGGTTTTGCAGTAGTAAATTCCCAAGATTCACTTTACTCCATATGTGACCCCCCCCCCATGTCAACATAATCCACCTGATTATGGCTGAAACCAATCATTGTTTACATATGCATTGTGAAAGGAACCATTTGTTACAATCAAGATTGTCCAGAAATATCTAGACTAGTTTCAATTCAGTGTCTTGAAAGCAGCAAAATGGGTTGGAAGTCATCCTGCACCATTTAGGTAAATGAAGTCATGCTATGACTTAATGCTACATCTCATATCTCTGATCCTGTCTGTCCGAACTCAACTTGCCCCAACATGGCTCTCTCTTGTGGAGCATCCTGGGAACTATTGACCTAAACCAACTTTTTGAAAGAGCTGATTTTATGAGCAACTGAAGTTCAAACAGGTGTGTATGACTGGAATCTGTTGATAATCAATCCTAGAAGCTGCTACTTGTCCCATTACAGGAAAAGTATGTCATTTAGAATACACACTCTGTATCTATGCATGGAATTTATATACACAATAAAAAGCCATACAGCCAACTACAGAGAATGTTGGTTCTCTGTTGGTCAGCACTGGTTAGGCCTCATCTTGAGTACTGCGTCCAGTTCTGAGTACCACACTTTAAGAAGGATGTAGACAAACTGGAGAGGGTTCAGAGGAAGGCGACAAGGATGATAAAGGGACTGGAAACAAGGCCCTATGAGGAGAGACTGAAAGAACTGGGGGCATGTTTAGCCTTCAGAAGAGGAGACTGAGGGGAGATATGGTCGCACTCTTCCAGTACTTGAAGGGTTGTCACACAGAGGAGGGCCAGGATCTCTTCTCGGTCATCCCAGTTTGCAGGACACGGAATAATGGGCTCAAGTTACAGAAATCCAGATTCCACCTAAACATCAGGAAAAATTTCCTGACTGTCAGAGCAATAAGACAATGGAACCAACTACCTAGGGAGGTGGTGGGCTCTCCCAATCTGGGGACATTCAAGGTGCAGCTGGACAGCCATCTGTCAGGGATGCTTTGACCTGGATTCCTGCATTGAGCAGGGGGTTGGACTCGATGGCCTTGTAGGCCCCTTCCAACTCTACTTTTCTATGATTCTATGATTCTATGAATCATAATCAAAACCAGTTCAGCTATATCCAAGGCAGATTCTGCCAGTCTCCTTCAAAATGTTGACAGAAGGGGTGGGGAGAGAGAGAGAAAGATGGATGATCTGCATAGTCTAGAAATGTACAGTAATACCTTGTTTTGCAAGTAACTTGGTCTGAAAGCGTTTTGCAAGACAAGCAAAAAAAATTATTATTTTTTTACTTGATAAACAAGCAAGGTCTTGCAAGACAAGTGTAGGGATGTAACTGCTCGCCTCGAGCGGGCGTAGCGGGCCCAAATCAGCCCCGCTCACACCCGCCAGAGACCCGCTTTGATATAAGAGTGTTTTGGATTACAAGAACTGTTCCGGAACAAATTATGCTTGCAATCCAAGGTATTACTGTAGTTCATCATGATTATTTTGGAAATGAAAGTGAATTCTAGAGCAGAAGAACCCTATCACAGAGATCTGCCAACAGAGCAGCCGAAATTGCAGATTGCTTTCTGCAGACCTGAAGCCATACCATCTCCTGCTAAAATAGCCAGCCATTACGGCTCAGCCAACCATTTTACACTCAGTTTGCAGAGATCCATTATAATCTGGACAAAAGTTATGCTGACCTTAAAGAAAAGGCCACTATTTCATACCTGAGTGCTCCCATCAGAATTAAAGACAAAATGGCCAGGTGAAAGAGACTAGTTTCAATTTTAGGGCCAGCCTTTTAGTCTGGAACACAACAGAAATGTACCAAGCTTCACACAAAGGTGAGCTGAAAAAGCCATCACACTGAGCAAATGGCCAGTGTATTCAAAAGTCAGCTGTGTATTCAAACAATGTGAACTCCTTAAGCGCAAGCATGACTAAGCAAGAGTTCAAATTCTACAACAGGACTACATGATTATAAGGATTATGTGGAAGAGCAGAAGACTGGTGGCTTCAGAAAGATCAGAAGTACAGATGGAGAATTTCTTTCGGTTTGCATTTTGATAGGAATTTACCAAATCCCCTTTCCCAAATCAATATGTGAAATTAAGGATGAACGAATCTATCCGTTTTGGTTTCTCTCACTTTCTCACTTTTCCAATCATACATTCTCTTCATTTCAGACTTTGACAATTTCTCCAGTCTTATGTCTGGTTCATCCTGAACTTTGAGAATTTGTTTTTAAAAGCTTGCGTGAAAATTCATAAGCGTTTTTGTAGATATTTTTTTCTAAGACATGCATTTTTGCGTGCATGTTTGCCTAATGTATACATTTTTAAAGCAATTTTCCTAATATGATGCATATTTGAACATTATTATCTCTAATATATATTCATGTTTAATTTTCGAACACCATTGCAAAATTCAGAAGTGTGTGAATTTCAAAGGATAACCAAGTTTCAGTTCACATAGTGTTTCAAAAGTGTGCAATAAAGGAAGTTCGCATTAAAATGTGAACTGAATTCATTTTTCTCCTTTTCCTCATAGGAACTGCAACACAGTTATTGTTCTGCATTCACACTTCTTAGAATTTTGGAAACCAGCTCTCCAAGCAAAAAAATGCACACAAAAATGCATGTATTAAAGCAGGGGTCCTCAGACTACGGCCCGCGGGCCACATGCGGCCCACCAGGTCTTTTCATCCAGCCCGGCGTCCAATCTTGACTTGTGAGGGAAGAGGGGCGGCTGAGCCAGTGGGGGAGCATGGGCTGCCTGCCCGCCCACCGCCCTGCATCTCCTGTGGGGGGGAAGGGGAGGAGGGGTGGATTAGCCGGTGGCGGGGTGAGGACAGCGTCCATCCTCCTCCCTTCTCGTCCACCTGTGCAGACCTCACGAGGCATCCGCGTCGCGCCCGCTGGTCCCGTTGCATCACTTCCAGCGCAGCGGAAGTGACGCGACGGGACCCTGCTCCGTCGCGTCCATCCTGGACCCCGCCCACGCTCTGTTTTTCAAAACTGAGTGTGGGCGGAGTCCAGGATGGACGCGACGGAGCAGCTCCGGTGGCGGAGGACTCGGGCGGAGGACTCGGGTGGAGGAAGCGGCAGCAGCAGCAGCACGCAGGGGACCAGGTAGGACGGCGGCGGGGACGGCGGCAGGGGGCAGGGACGATGACGGGGGGTGGGGATGGCGGGGGTGGGGCGGTCCTGCAGCAGCGGCGGGGGGGTGGGGGGTCCTTCGGCAGCAGCGGCAGCGGGGTGGTACTGCAGCGGCGGCGGCAGCGGGGGGTGGGGGGGTCATGCAGTGGCGACGGCAGCAGCGGGGGGTCCTGCGGCGGCGGGGGGGCAGCATGAAGGAGGTGGCACAGGGGAGTCCCAGTGAGTCCGGCCCCCCAACAGTCTGAGGGACAATGAACTGGCCCCCCGTTTAAAAAGTTTGAGGACCCCTGTATTAAAGGGAAAGTGTGCATAAAATGCATGTATTAGGGCACAATCCTATGGCCACTAGACAGATTCTAGATGGCCATAGGGAAATTTGGAATCCCAGCTCCCACCTCAGAAAGTTCCTCCAAGGCCGGAGGTGAGACTCTGAATTCGGAGCATTCACCCTCCGCCCTCACAGCTGGCATGGAAAGAGCCGTGCCAGCTGCAGCTCTGAGGTTGTAAGACCAACATCAGAGCCAGAATTTTGTGGGCGGGGAGGGAAGGAGACAGGCTCTGTTAGCGCAGTGTTCTCCAACCTTGGGTCCCCAGATGTTTTTGGCCTACAACTCCCAGCATGCCCCAGCCAGCTATGCTGGCTGGGGCATGTTGGGAGTTGTAGGCCAAAAACATCTGGGGACCCAAGGTTGGAGAACACTGTGTTAGCATACATAGTATACTGGAGCATGTGCTGGGGCAAAACACTTAGATGACTGAAATTGGCCATCTAAGTATTTTGCAGGGTGGGAGGAGCACGGAGGTGACCTTCACCTCCACACTCCTTTCGCCCTCCATAGGATGCCCTTAATCCTCCAAGTTCGGAGGGTTACAGGCAGCCTCATTGGATTGCACTGCCCATGAAAAAAACAAAAAAACAGCATGTTAGGGAAAACTGGTTACAAAAAAAGTGTATATTCAATAAAATTGCTTACAAAATGTATATTTTAGGAGAAATGCACCTAAAATGGATGCAAATTTCCATACAATTTTTTTTTAAAGTCATAAACTGATGTGGAAATAGGACTGGAAAAAATGAGAAACAGAGACAAACCTGCAGTTGATAGATTTGTCCATCCTTAGAAAGAAGAGGGGGAACAGAGGAATTAGGGAGAAAAGATGGCCAAGCAGGCAGTTCCTCTTTACACCAGTGGCTATTAAAAACCACTGTCATGTGGCTCACCTCAAAAGATTACATTAAATGTTTAACAAGCAGTGTTTTGACCATCATGTGGGCACACACCAATAGGGCTGGGAGAAAATGCCTTGCTTCTAACAGCACAGAAATGACAGAATAGAAGAAAAGTGATTTATTTGTTTATTGCCATGAAGTTTATTATTTGAATTCTTGGGACTGTGCAGGATGAGGCTACTTGGGCACGGGCTGTATCCAGGATGGGAATAAAAAGGAACCAATGGAAGCAATTGTAGTTGGTACTTGTTATTTTTTATGTGCTAAACCAGTCCTGTAAGGAGAAGGAGTGGAAACTGGAGGCTTGAGTTTTACTTCTGAGTAGATCTGCATGGAACTGAGCTGTGCTTTGTAAACCTGAAAGCTGGTACACTGTGTCTTACTCCTGAGTAGACATGCATAGAATTGAGCTGTGCTTTGTCTGCTTCAAGGGAAAATATCCAAATTGGTATGAATTCTATCTGGCCCTGTCCACTTTGCTTTGACCCTGCCTACTCTGTCTTTGACCCCGCCCCTGTGCCCTTATCCCCTCCCACTACTGGAATGCAGCTCCTAAGTCTCTTCCCAAATTGAAATTCAGCCCCTGAGCTGAAAAAGATCCCCCAGCACCGTGCTAAAGTCACACATCAATTTTATGTGGTGAATAGTTCACTCCAGCTGGTATAGCACAGAGTAAAATGTGAGCTAGAAATCCATAGTTTCAATCTCATATTCTCCTGTAAACCCCCTAAATGGCTCAAAGATGTAATTCTCTCTTAATCCTCTTCCCTTCTGCAAAATGGGGAATAACATTACTGACCTAGTTTACTTATTGTAAGGATTGCTAATGTATGATGTAATGTTGTCACACAGAGGAGGGCCAGAATCTCTTCTCGATCATCCCAGTTTGCAGGACACGGAATAATGGGCTCAAGTTACAGGAACCCAGATTCCACCTAAACATCAGGAAAAAATTCCTGACTGTCAGAGCAATAAGACAATGCAACCAACTACCTAGGGAGGTGGTGGGCTCTCCCACTCTGGAAGCATTCAAGGTGCGGCTGGACAGCCATATGTCAGGGATGCTTTGACCTGGATTCCTGCATTGAGCAGGGGGTTGGACTCGATGGCCTTGTAGGCCCCTTCCAACTCTACTTTTCTATGATTCTATGATTCTATGATCTGAAGTGCCCTGAACAGCCTAAAGTGACATAGAAATACAAAATATTATTATTTGAACCTTTCCTCTTGTGAAAGCTCTGGTTTTCAGTAGTTCCCCTTGATCTAGTAAATATTGTCCCTCACTACATGAGCCCGTATTCATATGAAATATTGGCCACTGAAAATCACAACAATGTCTCAGCGATTATACTATGTTTAAAAGTAATGTGAGCATTGAATTTTAGATACTTACCTATGCACACGTGTAGATATGCGTGCACACTTTGGGAGCTCTGAAATTCTGGGCCACGGATGTTTTCACTATTGACAAAATGGGCTTTCTTTCTTTTTTCTTTTTTTAAACAGAGGCTTTGCACATGGATGAACAAAAAAGTATTTTGGAAATGATACAGTCTGTCCTTCAGCGTTCCACTCAATTTGCAAAGATCCATTTGGAATCCTCAGCACTATAAACAGAACATTATCCTGTGCTATGGGACTTGAGGACTTGTGACTGAGTGTTTCTGTGAACAGAACTGGGAGGAGAGGGAAATGTAACATGTTCAAAGAAAAGTTTTGGAAAGCATGGAAGAATAAATTGGCACAGATGCATAATTGCCTCAGGTGCTCTGGGCATGCAACATGCATCTAATGAAGCAATGCTAACGTACTCTTCAGATTTTGGCAACATATTTGTCTGCCCTAAATCATCACTGAAAATAACTGGACCACAATAAATGACACAGAATGATTGCCAGAGATGTGTGTCATTCAAGGTGCACATGGACAAAAATTTAGTAGGGAAAAGAAAGTCTAAATGAACTAACACCCACCCCTGCCGCACTTGAAATCATTCTTGTTCAATATCCTCTGTAATTTCAGTGTTGCTGCTTTTTCTACTAACGTTGGAACTAACAGTTCCTGTTCACATTCAGAATTCATTGCCAGGCACAAATTAGATTCATTTTAATTCCAGTAAATTAGTTTTATTTTCTAATCCTTCTTAGCAGTTCCATGTGACAGATGGAAAGTTATCAGCATCTGAGTTTAGATTGTTATGCTTTATTAGGGCTTTCTGAACAAGAATGTATTTGATAATTATTCAGCTCACTCTTGACAAAAAATGTGGTTCTTTTCTGAGCCTACTGGGTCTACTTAAGAGTATAGAGCAAAGATTAGTTCTCCTGATGTTTGCCAACAGACAGCTGCATTAGGGCTAAATCCAGAGAGCCTATAATTAATCCACAACTCCCTTTGCTATAATGCGCACTGTGAATCCCCCACCCCAAGTTCAGGTCCTGAGCAAACAAAAGAGATAATCTTGGCACAAAATAACCTCCAAAGAGTGAATGGGAAAGGCAGATCCTTTAGTAATACCTCCTTTTTTTTTCTGCAACAGTCCCAGGTCTATATCTTTCCTAGTTACCAGGAGTGTGCCCTCACATTTTGTTCAGTGACTCTGGTGTAGGACCCCTCTCTTAACGGGCCACTTGATATGGATAGAACAGACATTGCTTAGAGGAAGTATATAACTATGTAATTCAAATACCAAAAACACATTCAAATCATGTGTTGGCAGCTTTTGCATACCACATCCAAACTGATGTATCCACTCAGGCCTACAGCCTCTTAAAACAGTGGTCCCCAAACTGCCGATGAGCAACGGCTACCTGGCTTGGAATTTCATCTTTATTAACATCAGATTTGCCAGTTTTCAGGTAGAGATGTGACATATGCTCTTTATTTACTTGGAGGTTATGTACTTTCAAAAAGCATTTAATAAAGTCCAGTACATAGAGTATATGAAAAAAAAGATTCAAATGGATCAATGTTGATGGAAGCGTACAAAAAACTGTGGGATTCATGAAAAGAAGTAGTTTATAAAGAAGTAGTTTATAAAGAAGTGAAATATAATAATCTAATGTGGATTGAGTGGGGAGGGATTGGGGTGGGTTTATGTATTAATATTGTTAAGTTTTATTTGTTGTTGTTGTATGTATTTTTTTTTTGTTTTTTGTTTTTTTGGAAATGTAATAAAAATTGAATTTACAAAAAAACAAAAAAAAAGTCCAGGGCTAGCCCAAGACAAATAGGCAAAATGATGCCCCTCTTTCCCTATGCAGAAGCCAACCAGATTGGTAGTTGAAGCTTACTTCAACAGTAGCAATGGGACAGCACCCTCCACTGCCCCTAAGGGCAGCATGCTAGGGTGCAGGGCAGGCTGCATGGCACACACACAGCACCATCCTCCATGACCTCACTGCTGCTCACCGCCCCTCGGCATTTGCTGCCTGAGGCGGTTGCCTCACTCTGCCTAATAGTAGGGCCAGCCCTGATAAAGTCCCTCACTAAAGGTTCCTAAGAAAACATTGCAGTAACCACATAAAAGGACAAGCCCTCTCATAAATCACTGATTTAAAAACAGAAAGCATAAGATAGGGTTAAGCAAGCCATTTTCACAATGCAGGCGAGTAGATAGGGTGGGGAAGTCCCTAAAGATGTGTACTGGGAGAAGTCAAATTAACTTGTTCATAAATGATCTCAGGGGTTCAAGTTCAGCAGTGAGGTAGCCAAGATTTCTGATAAGCTGGAAATGATGCTCCTCATGGTGTCAGCATTTTGAACAATAGCTTCACTATTGGCATGTGCTCAGTGTTGTTATCATACCCATTGTAATCTTTAACCACCAGCCTTGGAGATGTTGCTGTCTGGTCAGTTATTCCCTATTGTATTTGTGTGCATTTGATTATTATTTCCTAGAAGGGGCACCTTGCAGTTGTCCTTGCCACACACACAAAAATTATAATTGCCTGTCCCGCTTTCATGTTTACTAAGATCACTCTGGTTTTTCAGCTTATCCCCTGTGGTGTTTGCAGCCTCTCACAGTTTTGTTTCTTAACATCCACAGATGTGATATGTACTGTCTTCTCCACCTAAGGGTCAGTCCACATGAACAAAATTGCTTCTACAGAATGTGTCCCAACCACCTCATTGGGTGTTGATGCCTGCTGGGGATGAAAAACTGGATTCTTAAGCATGTCAACCCCTGACAGGTTGCCATATGTAGCTGGTGGGCTGGATCTAGCTCGGTGGGTCACAACTAGGGATAGGCGAGGATTTTGTCTCTGTTCAATTTTGAGAAGAATTTACCAAGATTTGCAAAGTTCTCTAGATTCAGAACAAAAAGGACTTGAGTTGGGCTTTTTTCCCCCATGAATGTGGGAGAAACTGAAACTGAGAGATTTGTCCATCAAGGCCCAGGACTTTGAGTGCTTAGCTGTTAAAAAATCTGGGTTTGAATCCCTGTGTATTCAGCCATGTTTGTGGTGCTGAATTAGGATTGCCACCTCTTCTTTCTGACAGGCTCCTCATCTTTAAGAGCTATTATATGGCAGGCAGGTACATCATGGTCCCCTCCATGCAGGGAAATAGCTGTACCTATTGAATTTTGCAGATGGGTGGGAATTTTGTTTTAGTTCATTTTTTATAAGAATTTAGCAACATTTGCCAAGTTCTTCATACCCAGGAGAGAAAGAGCTTGAGATTTTAAAAATCTGAATTCCAGAGAAAGCAAAGCTGATAGATTCATCCATCCATAGTGATAATTTGTATAGTTCTGTTCTAGGAGAATAATTCCTTTAGTACCTGCTGAGGTAAAGATCACACAAGTACATTTGGAGGTTGGTTGTGGGTGTTTTTTTTACCATATTAGGGCTGTCTTATTACAGCGAAACTCCTATCTCAGATTACATGCATCCACATATGCTAATAGTATGTGGTGGTGAGAAGGGTTCCACACATTATCCATTTGGCTCTGATTCTTACTTTGTTTCTAATAATCTCCATTTGAATGGCGAGACTCTCGAAAGATTGTGAAAAATGTGATAAAAATAGAAACATCTCAGATGTTTCTGCATGTCTCAACAAATCTCAATTTTAAGTTTTAAAAGCTGCAAGAAAAGTTACACGCTTACCAGTTCGCATTCCTTTTGGTTTGCTAGAAACAGAAACCTGCAGTATCATGTTTTCATCTGAAGAAGTGCTAATAGAATTCTAGCTTAAATTCTAAGAATGTTGAAAAATTGTCCGATGAAGTCACAGAAGAGAAAAGGCCAGCAGGACCATTTGAAGTCCTGAAGACAGTTGCTGGCCTAATCACTGCTGTACTACATGGCCGCAACAGAGCAATGAATTATTCTCATTTGTCATTTCCATCTGCTTTGAAGATCTCTTCTTTGCCCATACACAACAGTCTTGTGGCACCATAGAGATTAACACATTTATTGTGGCATAGGCTTTTGTGGGCCAGAGTCCAATTCGTTGAATATATGAACTGATCAATTAAGTGGGTAGGCATATATGCCCTGAACATGGAGAAAAGAGGGAGGGTTTTATGCCAAAATGTTTCACATTTTAAAATCTGCTTATTTATTTTTAAGAAATCTTTTAACATTTATAAACTGGATGCATGATTGCTGGTCATTTATTGTGGTTTGGAGTGACGTGTCATGCACATCACATCACCTACTTAGTGTGTGTGTGTGTGTGTGTGTGTGTGTGTACACACACACACACACACACACACACACACACTCCCTGAACATACAAAATTAGTGTGTCAGGGAGAAGGCTGTATATGGAGGACCATTCAAAATTTCAGTCCTGCACCTACAGTCTGAAGTAGTCCAGTTTAACATCAGCTTTATCATGTAGAGTTGCTGATCATTTAGCTTGGCTCAGTCATTTATGATTGCTGCTTGCTCTCTATTCCTCATCCCTGCCCCTCTCTAGTCTGTCTGTGTAGCATGACTTCATGGGTTTGATCCTGTGTCTGCCTACCTCCTCCAAGTTCTTGGGCCTGTCTGCTGGGTAACTGACAGCCCTGCCATTCTTTCTGGAATGTTCTACCAGCAGAATATCTGTGAACTTTGTTCCCTTGATCATGCCTGCAACCTAGATTTTGTAAAGGTTTTTCCTTGTTCAAGCCTTTTTGCTTGGGTTCATATTTTGTTAGCCCTGGCTTCTTTTCCAGATTCCACCATATAGGTTGTCCTTACATATAGCTGCTGCTTTAGAACTTGTAGGGAAATGTTCTTGAAAACAGTATTATAAAAAAAAAATTTTGCTAAAATATCTCTGTAGACAAAATTCCTGCACTTTGTTCTTGATGCACAAGGTTCTGTCAGAACATAATTGCTTCTACAAGATTTATACCAGTGTCCAGGAATGGCTGCTCAAGCCAAAGTGGCTATAAAATAATTTGTCACTTGCCACTTATGTGACAAGACAGATGTGATACATACACCATCATTACAGGCTGTGCTTCTCTCAGAGTCCACTTGGGAAAAGACTGTGATTGACATTATAGCACTATTTGAAAATGTTCCAGTAGCAGTCACTAGGCTATCACCCAGACAGAATATTGCAGAAAATGGTCAGAAGTTTTCAAAAAGAGGCCATCAATATTTATCAAAATGCAGATGAGGATATCACATTATTCTCTTTAAAATGTTCATGATTTCTTGTTTCATCAGCCTTAACCAGTATGGAGCTGGTGTAGCAGTTCATCTCCCTACAGACTGAACCAATTTTCCTTTTTATCCAATATATAACAGTACAAGGTAAGGTTTACTTCTGTTAGCTCTTTGTGCTGAGAAAGGCTTCCCAGGAAAATGATGTATTGCAGCCTTCTGCCCAACCTGGCACTCTCCAGATGCACTGGACTACAACCCCATCACCCCCAGCTTGCTGGGAGACGATGGGAGTTGTAGTCCAACACATCTGGAGGGTGCTGCTTCGGGGAAGGCTGATTTTCCAGAGCTACTGTAGCTAAAAACCCTTAGGTACCTAGACATGGGAGGTATTTCAAGAGGTAGACATATCCCAACCCTACCCTGAATTTCACATCATTTTCACCAAAATAATGTATGTCACCTATGCAATGAACAGAGAGTAGCCTTCCAAAAACCAGATTCTCAGTTCAACAATATATATATTTCTTACACAAACTCCTTTTCACTGTTTCTATAAGACTCTAGACAGGTCATCAATCATAAAAATGTCACAACTCTATTACTATTGAACCTCTACAGCAGGGGTGGGCAACTTCTTCTGGATGAAGGGCCACTTTTGATGTTGGCTGGCCAGCTGAGGGCTGCACATCCAAAGGGGGTGGTACCAGAGCAAAGGGGTGGGGCTTTCTATTTTTACTTTGTATTTTTAATTTATTTCTTACTGTAATTTTCCCTTTTAGTTTTAATGTTACAATGCATCCTCACCCCTCCATCCTCCCCTTTGTCTCTCTTCCAGCAGGTAGATGTATTTTTCATTATCTTCCAGCAATGTCAATCACCACCAGGAGCCATAGCACCAGCTGCTTGGCTAGAGGGCACACTGGGAGAGCTGTCAGAGATGGGTGCCAGACACTGCACCCTCAGCACCCAGAGGGTATGTATAATATAACCCTCTGCGTCCAGAGGGTCTGCTAGGTGAGAACAGTGGCAAACAGCCAATTTCATTCAGGGGATGGCGGCAAAGGGCACAGACATGCTACAGCAGTGTTCTCCAACCTTGGGTCCCCAGATGTTTTTGGCCTACAGGTTTTGGCCTGGCTCACCACCAGGAGCCATAGCACCAGCTGCTTGGCTAGAGGGCACACTGGGAGAGCTGTCAGAGATGGGTGCCAGACACTGCACCCTCAGCACCCAGAGGGTATGTATAATATAACCCTCTGCTGTCCAGAGGGTCTGCTAGGTGAGAACAGTGGCAAACAGCCAATTTCATTCAGGGGATGGCGGCAAAGAGCACAGACATGCTACAGCAGTGTTCTCCAACCTTGGGTCCCCAGATGTTTTTGGCCTACAACTCCCAGCAACTACACTGGCTGGGGCATGCTGGGAGTTGTAGGCCAAAAACATCTGGGGACCCAAGATTAGAGAACACTGGCCTACAGAGTCTATTGCTGACTGTCAAGAACTGCTTCTTGTCCGGATCTCTCCTTTATCTGCTTCTCTGATTGAAGGCTAGCAAAACCTTATTTATTTGGGGGGACCTGCAGTCCTCCAGATATTGTTGGACCTCAGCTCCCATCAGCCCCTGGCAGCATAGCCCGTGGTCAGGCCAGTGGAAGCTGTGGTCCAACATTTGGAGGGCAAGTTTCTCCACTTCCTGCCCTACATGGAGGTAAACACTAGAATGTCCTAAGCATTTCCATTGGAATTTGTGTTTAAGTCTGTGTTGAATCGTGTCCATGGTACAGAAATCTAGCCAAATGGTAGCCAAACCGTAGCCAAATATGGGTGGGTTAACAAAGGACATTATAATTGCAGCCTCCTCTTATATATGCCCTTCATTCTATGAAACATTTCTTTTCTTTTTAATGGATAAGCAGATTGATACACTTCTATGAAAGGAATGGATCTAGTTCTCCCCATCCTGGAGTACAAATTAAAGCCGGGTTAAATGAGTGTGACCTCAGTGCCCCTCCCAAAATTTGCTATAACTTAACCCACATAATTAGGCAGCCAAGTCCTGGCTTGTACTCACCTAAGATTTGTCGCCTCAATTGGTCTTTAGTAATTTAGTATTGTGTTTCTGATCAAAAAGCCAGCAGACATGGCACAGCTTTTTTCAAAAGAAAAAGGGTGGGGGGAGAAGCAACTATGAATTACAACTCCTCTGGCGAACTGGAATTCAAAGAGAAAGGCAAACAGACATTACAGTGGCTTCATACAATGGGCCAACATGGACAGTCTTCTGTTTGAAGGGCTCTCACTCAGAGGACAGTCCTCTGTTTGAAGGCATCCTCTGTCTGAAAGGCTGTGTCCAGTCGAAGTCTGGTTTAAAGGTTTTTTTAAAACCATAAGAAGGGAGAGCAGGGGGCGTTAGAGTGGCCTTTCTCCAGTTATCAACTAGACATCAAGCTAAGCAAGCACACAGGAGGTCACCTGGTCACAGTCTTCCCCACTATAGTGAGATGTATTGGATTTTGATATAAATTATATAGTAATTATTTCTAGATTTTCTTCTATACATATCAGTTAGCACATGCAAATTGGCATCCTGTTTTGCCCTCTTTTTTGGAGATGCATTTCCTCCCTTTTGGCAATGCATAAGTGGCCACCCTGTGTGTAAATCCCACTAGAATCAATACAACTTACTTTCATAGATGAATATAGGACTGCAGCCATGCAGACATACATAAAAAGAAATAGATGTGGAAAGAATGTATCTTAAGATCTCTATATTCATTCCTTGGAATCATATCCAAGCTATTTTTTCTTATGAGGATAGAGTTGAAACTTATTTTGTTTTAAATCCTCTGTGCTATACTACAAACAGAAGATCTCCTGTAATGTTTGGGGCATTTTAAAAGGTGGTCATGTTAGCATATGCACATGGACATTTTACATAGGACTATGTTTCCTAATTGGATCCTTGAACAGGGACATGCCAAGGCCTGTTTACAGACTGAAGTATCCATGTGTAGGCACTTGCATGGCTGCTTTAAAAAGGCAACAGGTGAGCACAGCATATTAAACTGCAAGCAGTCCAGATTATAATGCAAAATATCATATCATATCTAATGGAAAGTCAGTAGAAATGTCAGCCACTTCTCGCAACGCAAATGTGAAATCCTCATTAACATTAAAAACGATGGGCATATGTGAAGAGTAGAAAAATCCTGTAGAGTTGTTTTGTTTGCTTTGTAAAATTGCTGAACGCTACATTCTATTGCATTTTTCTTCATCTGAATTAAGGAGCCCTTTCTCTTGTCTTCTTTGTTTCTTTGTTAACAAGAAAGCAGTAGAAATGTTTCTGCCAGTACAAAGCAAAATTGCTGCTGCTGCATACAGCACATTTTAATACTACCTTGCAAAGTCATGTTCTTCAGATATACAGTATTGACCTATTTAATGCTTATGGGACTTGCATATACAGTGGCCATCTTTGGTTTCGTATCTAGTAATTTAGTTACATTCCTGAGCAAATATAAATGATTTGTCTTCACTCTCTCCCTCTTTCAGACTCCTTTATTTCTTCTCCTGGAGACTCTGCCCTTTAATTAGTGTATCACCACAGTTCATTTCAGTGGATATAGTTTTGATATGAATTCAGGAGGTGGGTCTTCTCAGCACTTTGTCACAGCAGGAGTCTTGAAGTTTTAACAGCCCACATATTGTAAAATTATAGGGTGCTAAAGCCAACACTCTAAAATGTTTGGCAGAGAAGAGAGAAGCCATTTCATGTCAACAATCGCTACTGCCTTTCATAGGGATGGGGGAGAAATTTGTTCAGCTTTTATTTTAATTTAATTTAATTTAATTTTAATGCGAACTTTCCTAATTTTTAACTTTTGAACCACTCTGCAAACTGAAACTCAGTTATCCTTCAAAATTCACACTTCTCTGAATTTTGCAATGGAGTTTTCCAATTAAAAATGCATACAAAAATGCATATATTGGGGAAAGTAACAGTTAAAAATGCATTATATAAGGAAAATTGTTTGCAAATAAATGTGTATATTAAGCGAAAATGCATACATGTGCATTTGTGCATAGAGACATGCATTAAAATGCTTATGAATTTTCATGCAAATTTTTAAAATAAAATTCTTCAAGTTTGTGACAAACTCAATTTAAGACTGGCGAAATTCTCATAGTTCAAGATGCACCAAATTTCAGTCTGGAAAAATGAGAAACGGAGAGAAATAAAAATGACAGATTTATCCATCCCTCCTGAAAACACATTTTTGAGGTGGGAGAATCACAACATGATACCTTTTCCTCTTTGTTGCCACTTAGTATAAATATCTTCTCAAAGTACCTCCAGATGATCCTATGACTTACCTCTGCCTTTCTTATATGCTGCCTTTTATCGCTTCCATCCTGACAAATCCTACCCAAATATGTACATTTCCAAAACTCTGCAACAGCCAGTCGGCAAGCTAGCTCTCTATATTGTAAAGTAGTGAGGAGACTATTGGTGAATAAATATGATATACAGGGTTTTAAGCAAGAATGGAATGGGGAAATGAATTGTCCCATTTTGCCTAATCACTGGATCACTGTTTTGTGTCTATACCTGTCACATCTGTGGAACTTAGGCTGCATCTTATTCAGCAAAAACTTTTGGTTTGTGTGTATTGGCCACAACATTTCTTCCTTAATAACGGTTTGTCTAATTCAGCTAACTACTGGCGGTGCAAAGCAGCTAATGCTTCTTTTAAGCATATGTTTTGGCAATGTCCAGTAGTTGCTTCTTTTGTGGAGGAGGTTTTTATGTGGATAAATTTTGTACTGGAACAGTCTTTAATATTTGCTCTTTTAAATTTCTTACCTGCTTCATGGAAATTAACAAATGGTCAGCATAATGGTCTCCATGCCCTTTTGACAGTGAAAAGATTGATATTACAACATTGGAAGGATAAACACTCACCTCGTATAATGCAATGGACTGGGGACCCTACAATGCCTTCAACATTTGAATGGGTGGCATATAGACGCCAATGTCAAATGGATGCTTATTTGGGTATCTGGTCCACTTTTATCAAAGCCTATGTATAATTGCTAGAAAATTGTATTTTCACATATATGCATTTCATATGTATTCATTGCTATGTATATATACAAATTCATGAATGTATATTTTAAAAACTCAGGAAAAAGAAAAAAGTAGTAAGGAGAATTTTTTTAACACATTTCCACACCCGATCAGAAATCTGCAGAAGAAGATTGATAAAATTGTCCTCACCAGCTGGTCAGATGATACAGATAGCTTACTGCATAGCTGCAGGCTGCCCACCCCCTTCCAAATCTTTTTAGTGGAGGAGGCAACTCCCGCATTGCTGCTGCTGAAAAGATTCCAAAGAGATCCTTGGAGGATACATGCCACCCAGTTCCTCTTTTCCATTTCTTTGATGAAGGGGGAACAGAGGTTGCCACTCTCCCCCAGCCTGGGAATTATTTGTGGCTAATTACTGGTTGGGATCATAAATATAATCATTCCTCTTATTCACATACATTTTCCTTAGAACATTCTCCCCACCCAAAACTTTTGAGAACATTTGGTGGTGTGCACTGAGGAACATTAAAAACTAACAACTCTTCTTCTCAAAAAAAAAAAAAAAAAATTCCACCCGGAACATGCCTTCTTGCATAGCACCTAGCATCTGCCACACTTCCTCACACTGAAGGGTTTGAGTTAATTAGTAATGCCCTGGAAGAAATGAGCAATTCTCCGTCTCAAAGTTTGGATTCATTTTTTCCTTTCAAAATGTATGTTCTGTAGTAATTTGAACTGTGCAGTACTCAGTGGAAATTTGGACTGCCTTAGATTCCCATCAGTCCAGGCTGTTTATATCCTGCACATATCCTTTCCTCATTTAAAAAAAAAAAAAAAATCTTCATTAAAGATGAGCATAAAACACTTCCCACAGTGAGTTAGGGGGATTCTAGTCAGTTGGTCAGATAAGAGTCATAAAGTTAATTCAACATAAACTATTGCCTCTATGGAGAAGAGGTTGTTCCTGTTTAAATAAATGTTTTACTTAAGAAAATAAAGAACTATTTGTTGGGTTAAAAAAAAAAAAAACACTTTCCACAAAAGACGAGGCAGGCGACAAATACAAATGGATCATTACAAATAGGAAGCCGTGCTTTTGCAAAGGCCCAATTCAGATGTAATGTTCCCAGAGTGGGCATGAGCAATGATAAGCTTCAGCTGGTCCCCTCACCTTCCTTCTCACTCTCAAGTTCCTGGCTACAGAGGATACTTTCTGGTTGGTTGAACCGTGCTTTCCCCATGGTGCTCAAACTGGAGGACTGTGGATTAAGTGCTCTCTACAAACCAAGATTGCAAATCTTGGTTGGATTTGGTTTCATTACGGTCAGACGACCAGTGGAAAAGGGGCAATATATGTTCTGTTCGTTAAGGTGAGAGCCAGTGTAGCATAGTGGTGAGAGTGCTGGACTGGGACTCAGGAGATCCGGGTTCTAGTCCCCGCTCGGCCATGAAACTCACTGGGTGACTTTGGGCCAGTCACTGACTCTCAGCCTAACCTACCTCACAGGGTTGTTGTGAGGATAAAATGGAGAGGAGGAGGACTATGTAAGCCGCCTTGGGTTCCTTGCGGGGAAAAAAGGCGGAGTATAAATATAATAAATAAATAAGGTGGCCACTTGTGAATTGCCAAAAAAGAGGGCATGCATCACCAAGAAAGGGGACAAAAGAGGATATTGATTTGAATAAGATTTGCTTAAGCTAACTGATAATGTATAGATGTAAATTTAGAAATAATTATTATAACTTAAATAGAAATACAGTACATCTCGCCATAGTGTGGAAGATTGTGACCAGGACACTGTGTTTCTTGCTCCATCTGCTGTCCAGGTGCAGTTGATGGGCATCTTCAAGGCAAAGCTCTTTCTTCTGATAGTTTTTTTTACCTTATATCTTGGACTGGACAAACCTTCAAATAGAGGACACCTTCAAAACAGAGGACTGTCTTTTGTAAAAGAGGACACATGGTCACCCTACCAGATTGTCCAAGTTGAAATAGCTTACAAGTCCCCTGCTACCAAGCTATACATACATAAATATATTCATAAGTTATAACAGGCCAACACAGATTGACAGAACACACTCCAGACCAGGGATGCAGCCACAGAGAAGCCCAAAACATACAGTGGCTCCCTCTGAATTCCCAGTTTCCTTTCTAAAAGTAAGTCCCCAGCCCTTTTACTTATGGAAAATTAGTTTCCTCTTTCGTCCTGCTTTTTGGAGATGCACTTCCTCTTTTTTTACTGATGCATGTGGCCACCCTAAAGCTAAGCTCGCACTGAGCTCTCTCCCAGTTTTTACTCTTTCCCAATCTTTTTAGCATTCCGCACCAATATCACAAGGCAAACATTGGTAAGGACAATCCTGTCATTCTATGATGGCTTAGCCAAATTTGCTTAGTCTAGAAGGCAAAGGAGTACTCTCGGGCAGGGCTGTTTTCTTTGTTTGCCTCTCCTGTTTGTGACATTTTACCAAAGAACAAGAAGCAGATAGTTAAAATGGATGGGAAAGAGAAAGCTGTTAGATAGTGAGCTTAATTTATTGTTTGGAATGTCATCCCCCGCCCCTCGTGTCTACCGCTGTTAAAATGAAGACAGCCACAAACAGCGATGTATAGAGATGGCTGCAAATAATGAAGAAAAGCTGCCCACGCTTTATTTTAAGAAAAAATGGGAAGACTTCCTAGGAAGATTCTGATCACATAAGGGTTTCTGGCTTCATAGAATGTCAGCTTCTATCACTCCTCTTATTTGTAAAGTAGAAGTCCTGCATGTGAATGTGCTTGGCATCAAAACAGGGTGGGGGGAGAGAGGGAGAAGGGGTGTTAAAGATGGGAGGGGACCCTAAGCTATAGGGGAAACCCTGCAAATTTAAAAAACAAAACAAGGCACCCTGCTCTTCCAAAGCCCACATCACACCAGAAGATGCTGACGACTGCACACGAGCACACTGCTGCCAGCTAATATAGGCAGTAGAGAACAGTGCACAGATGAGAACCCTCATCACCATAGTTGGAATTTAGGTTTAGTTCTAAATGAGGAGGGGTTGTGCTTGGAAACTGTGGAGAGAAAGCCTGACCTGACACATAGCCTGACCCCAAACTAAGGCCCGCGGGACACATTCGTCCCGCCTTGCCTTTTTATCCGGCCCGGCAGCTGCTCACGCGAAAAGGGCAAAGCCCCTCTCCGCTCAAGCCAGCTGCAAAAGGCTGGAGGGGAGGCTGCTAATAAGATAGAGGCGCGGAGCCGAGCAGCGGAGCTGTAACCGGCTCCCAGAAGCAAGGCTCCTCTCTAGACAGAGGTGGATCATAGGAAATGAAGTCTCCACGTTCCTTCGCTGTTCATCTTTTCCCCCTGGCAAGGAGCAGCTAAAGGACTACAAGTCCCAGAGAGCACCGGGACATTTAGCACCTCCCCGGTGGGAGCTGCGCCCAGTCATGTGTCTGGCGAAGGAAAAGAGGTGGGGATGCTTCTGGTCAGAGGAGTAAAAAGTCTCCACAGCTGGGGCGGCTTGTCGTTTTGCAGGCCGGGTTCATGTTCAGAGCTAGGGACAGCTTGTTGCATGTTTCCTTTCCAGGTAATCAGAGCCAGGGATAAAGATATCATGCGAGTTTAAGATCTCGCTTAATCCTGGCAGCGGTTTTGTGTGTTAGGTCGGTATGCGCAGGACTCTGGTAGGGAGCCTCTTGCTTGCTTTGCAAGAGCCTGGGGCAGATTGTCTCAGTCAGTGTGTGTGTGTGTGTGTGTGTGTGTGTGTGTCCCGCGCTCTGGGCAGTCCATAAAGCAGGGAAATCCTCTCCCTTGCATTGTTTCCCCCTCGGGATCCTCAATTTCTTCCTTCCATTGAAAAGCTAAAGCGTAGCTACATATTCTCACGGTGGGTAAAAATCAATACTGAGAGCCAGTGTGGCGTAGTGGTGAGAGTGTTGGACTGGGACTCAGGAGAACTAGGTTCTAGTCCCCACTCGGCCATGAAACTCACTGGGTGACTTTGGGCCAGTCACTGACTCTCAGCCTACCCTACCTCACAGGAGGAGGAATATGTAAGCTGCCTTGGGTTCCTTAATAAATAAAAATAAAACACAGCTCACCGAACACCCTCAGCCCACAAACACCCTCAGCCCACAAACACCCTCAGCCCACAAACACCCGCAGTTTACCCCACACAAAGCACTCACACAGAGCAGCCAGACAAAAGCAAAACACTCCTATTTCTTATAATTTGTATGTAGCCTTTTATAATGTATTTCAATTTTAGACAGCAAAAAAGGTAGTACATTCTTATTTTTTAAAACTCACTTTTGCCATCGAAATAAAATTCCATCCTCCATTTAATCACTTATTAACATTATAATCATTAATTTATACCTACTTTTGCCATTGAAATAAAATTCCATCCTCCATTTAATCACTTATTAACATTATAATCATTAATTTATAATAACTTTCCATTTAAGAAAAAAAATTTCACCCCTATCAAGTAAAAAAAAAAGGACCCGGGTCCTTTTTTTTTTACTTGATCCATTTCTTTCAAACTATAGTCCAGCCCCCCAACAGTCTGAGGGACAATGATCTGGCCCCCTGTTTAAAAAGTTTGAGGACCCCTGGCATAATCCCTACCCCAGGCAAAGGGACACAGTTCCCAGCAGACCTCTTTGCATAACTACATTTGCATTCACTTCAATAGGGCACATTTAAATTTACCCCAAGGAGCTGCAAAGCACCCACAAGTATGAGGGGCGCAGTCTCAAAGAGCTGCAAAATGTCCCCAAGCACCGAAAAGCGCCATAACCCCGATGGGCAGGACCGGCCATCAAAGCAAGGGAGGGGGGAGGGAGGGGTAAAAAGGGACATCTATTCCATCAGGGGTTGTTGGAAGCAAGGTACAGGACTGCACGGATCAAGTTCCTGACTTCGGTTGGAGACGAAGCTCGTACAACCCTGGGCCAGGTGCTCGGTGACTGGCTGCAGGACAGAACAATCTACAGGGCTAGAATAGTAAGTCAGGTTCTTTGGTGTTAATGCTACCTGTGTTTTGCAAGCCTCGCTCTGTGTAGCCTTTTGCAGGCTGGATGTGTATTGAAGCGCTACACTTCATTAAGTTTTATAGACTTCTCCGTTTATAGTGTGAAATTCCTAGTAGTCTATTCGTTCCACTCCATTAAAGGTGATAAACATAAGCTCTGCCTATTGCTTCAGTGTTTCCAGTGTCAATATACATCGCGGTCGAGTTTGGATCCTACAGGAGCCGCATAGAAGGGGGCTTTACCGTGACGGTTAACCCGTTAACTCCCAAACTCACACAAAAGGACCGGCGGCGGTCCTTCACAGAAACATATAACCATAAGTGTGTGTTCCCTCAGGACAATTCCATACACACACATGGCAAATTCCTCACTCCACAGCCCTTTAAACTGTGAAGAGTACTGGGCTGCTGTAATGCACTCCATGTGGAGCTCCCTTTGAAGAGTGTTTGGAATCATAGAATCATAGAATCATAGAAAAGTAGAGTTGGAAGGGGCCTACAAGGCCATCGAGTCCAACCCCCTGCTCAATGCAGGAATCTAGGTCAAAGCATCCCTGACAGATGGCTGTCCAGCTGCACCTTGAATGCCTCCAGAGTGGGAGAGCCCACAACCTCCCTAGGTAGTTGATTCCATTGTCTTATTGCTCTGACAGTCAGGAAATTTTTCCTGATGTTTAGGTGGAATCTAGGTTCCTGTAACTTGAGCCCATTATTCCGTGTCCTGCAAACTGGGATGATCGAGAAGAGATCTTTGCCCTCCTCTGTGTGACATCCCTTCAAATACTGGAAGAGTGCGATCATATCTCCCCTCAGTCTCCTCTTCTGAAGGCTAAACATGCCCAGTTCTTTCAGTCTCTCCTCATAGGGCCTTGTTTCCAGTCCCTTTATCATCTTTGTTGCCCTCCTCTGAACCCTCTCCAGTTTGTCTACATCCTTCTGAAAGTGTGGTGCCCAGAACTGGACGCAGTACTCAAGATGAGGCCTAACCAGTGCCGAGTAAAGGGGAATTATCACTTCCCGCGATTTGGAAGCTATACTTCTATTAATACAGCCCAAAATTGCATTTGCCTTCTTTGCAGCCACATCGCATTGCTGGCTCATATTCAGTTTGTGATCTACCACAATTCCAAGATCCTTCTCACTTGTAGTATTGTTGAGCCAAGTGTCCCCCATTCTGTAACTCTGCATTTGGTTTCCTCTCCCTAGGTGCAGCACTTGGCATTTATCCCTATTAAATTTCATTCTGTTGTTTTCGGCCCAGCGCTCCAGCCTATCGAGGTCACTTTGAATTTTGTTTCTGTCTTCCAGAGTATTAGCTGTTCCACCCAACTTTGTGTCATCTGCAAATTTGATAAGCATTCCCCGTACCTCCTGATCCAAGTCATTAATAAAAATGTTGAAGAGCACCGGGCCCAGGACCGAGCCCTGTGGTACCCCGCTCGTTACCTCTCCCCAGTTTGAGAAGGAACCATTGATAAGCACTCTTTGAGTCCGATTCTGTAGCCAATTGTGGATCCACCTGATAGTTGTTCCATCTAGCCCACTCTTAGCTAGCTTACTAATCAGGATATCATGAGGCACTTTGTCGAAAGCTTTGCTGAAGTCCAGATATATAATGTCCACAGCATTCCCACAGTCCACAAGGGAGGTTACCCGATCAAAAAATGAGATCAGATTAGTCTGACAGGATTTGTTCTTGACAAATCCATGCTGGCTTCTAGTAATCACTGCATTGTTTTCAAGGTGCTTGCAGACTGACTTCTTTATAATCTGCTCAAAAATCTTCCCGGGGATTGATGTCAGACTGACTGGCCTATAGTTCCCAGGTTCCTCCTTCTTGCCCTTTTTGAAGATGGGAACAACATTTGCCCTCCTCCAGTCGTCTGGCACTTCACCTGTCCTCCATGATTTCTCAAAGATAATAGACAGTGGTTCTGAGAGTTCTTCTGCCAGTTCCTTTATTACTCTAGGATGCAGCTCATCAGGCCCTGGAGATTTAAACTCGTTCAGAGTAATCAGGTGCTCCTTGACCATTTGCCTATTAATCTCAAGCTGCAATCCTGCCCCTTCAGTCTGCACTTCAGGTTTGCCAGGGGGGTCATAGACCCTCTTTTGGGAGAAGACCGAGCCGAAGTAGGAATTGAACACTTCTGCCTTTTCTTTGTCTTCTGTTATCAATTTGCCATCCTCATTGCATAGTTGAACCACCAGTTCTTTCTTCTGTCTTTTACTGTGCATGTATCTGAAGAAAGCTTTTTTGTTGCTTTTAGCATTGCTCGCTAACCTTAGCTCATTCTCAGCTTTAGCCTTCCTGACACTATTCCTGCAGTTCTGTGCTACCTGCCTGTACTCTTCCCCTGTAGCCTGTCCTTCCTTCCACTTCCTATACGTGTCCTTTTTTGTTTTCAGGTCATCTTTGAGTTTATTGTGAAGCCACATTGGCTTCTTCTGTTGCCCTCTGCCTTTTTTCCTTTTGGGAATTGTTTGCAATTGTGCCTTTAAAATTTCCTTTTTTAAAAACTCCCACCCCTCCTGGGCTCCCTTTCTCGTGAGAGTCGCTTGCCATGGGATCTTACTAATCATTGTTCTGAGTTTGTTAAAATTGGCTTTCCTAAAATCCAGGGTACGTGTTTGGCTACACTCAGCTTTTGCTTCCGTTAGAATCAAGAACTCAAGTATAACATGGTCACTTTCCCCCAGAGTTCCTGAAACTGCCACTTTATCCACTAACTCGTCTCTGTTGGTTAGAATCAGGTCAAGGATAGCCGATCCTCTAGTTCCTTCCTCCACTTTCTGTAGGAGGAAGTTATCAGCAGCACAGCTCAGGAATTTCTTGGAGGGGCCATGTTTGGCTGAAAAAGTCTCCCAACAGATATCAGGGAAATTGAAGTCTCCCATTACTACCACATCGTGCCTCCTTGAAACACTGGCAATTTGTTTTTCAAAAGTTCCATCCTCGTCTTCTCCTTGATTGGGTGGTCGGTAGTAGACTCCAACCGCCATGTTCGTTTTATTCTTTGCCCCCTTTATTTTAACCCAGATGCTCTCAATGGGGCTGCCAAGCTCCTCTTCCTGTATCTCTGTGCAGAGATACGTATTTTTAACATACAGTGCAACTCCACCTCCCTTTCTGTTGCTTCTGTTCCTTTTGAACAAGTTATACCCTTCAATTGCTGTATTCCAGTCATGGGAGTCATCCCACCAGGTTTCAGTTATCCCTATCAAGTCGTACTTGCCCTCATGTATCAAGAGTTCAAGTTCGTCTTGTTTGTTGCCCATACTCTGGGCATTAGTATAAAGACATCGAAGACTATGTGCTTTATAGTCCGACTTTCCCCCTACATTTTGTGGTAGACTATCAATGGGCACCGCTGGAGCTGTTCTCTCCATTGTGGCATAGAGGCCTTCTTCCATTGGTACCCCCGAGTTTATGTCTCCCTCCCCTGTTGGATTCAGTTTAAAGCCCTCCTGATTAAGTTCCTCATGCTGTGGCCAAACACATTCTTCCCAGTCCTTGTGAGGTGCAACCCATCCTTTGCCAGCAGTCCATCTTCCAGGAAGTGTAGCCCGTGGTCCCAGAATCCAAATCCCTCACGTCGGCTCCACCTTCGTAGCCAGTCATTCACTCGGAGTATTTTTCTTTCCCTTTCTATGCCTCTTCCAAGTACTGGAAGGATGGATGAGAAAACTATCTGGGCCCCGAAGTTCTTGAGTTCCCTTCCCAGCTCTTCAAAGTCTGCCGTGATTTCTTTGTAACTCCGCTTGGCAGTATCATTTGTACCCACGTGGAAGAGAAGAAAGGGGTATGTGTCGGTGGGCTGCATGAGCCTCGGCAGCTGCTCTGACACATCCTTAATCCGTGCTCCGGGGAGACAGCACACCTGGCGAGTCCATGGGTCTTCGCGACATACTTTGGCTTCGATCCCCCGCAGGAGGGAGTCTCCCACTATGAGTACTCTTCTCTTCCTCTTGCTGTAGGCCTTGGCTTGATTGCCTCCACTCGACTGACCCTCAGCCTCTTGCTCGCTATCACGTTGGGTGCCCGGTAATCCGTCCTCTGCAGGCTGTCCTCTGCTCTCATCCTCAAGTACATGGAAGCGGTTCCATAGCTCCACTGCTTCCACAGGCGCAGAGTGTCTTGTAGTTCTTGTGCTCCTAACAGTCACCCGTTTCCAGGGAGTTCCCCCTGCGTTATTTTCCCTTGCCTCAGCAGTCTCCGACTCCGCCTCATCCTGCCGTTGCCCTTCTGGCTCCTGTACTGTGCTTTGGTGCTGTAGATCCACCGTTCTGTCTAAGAACTCCTCGCTTTCTCTTATGCTCCTGAGGGTTGACACTTGCTGCTCCAGTCCTCTGACCTTTTCTTCCAACAGCGTGACCAGCTTGCACTTGTTGCACGTGTAGGCCATGTCGATCTCCGGCAGGAAAACAAACATAGCACACCCCTTGCAGGTCACCACCACTGCTGAGTCCTTTCCTTCCATAGTGCTCGGTTTCTGTCTTCCTAGATTTTTTTTTTTTTTTTTTAGGGACCTCCCCCTTGACCTCCCCTGCCGAACTCCGCTGCCAAACTCCTGTTTTCTCTCCCTGTGCGCTCGCTCTGTTCGCTCGCTCTCTGGGAGCCTGCTTGCCTTATCACAGCCCCAAAAACAGCTGGAGCCTCTCTCCTGTTGTGCTCCTGCTCAGCTGGGAGTCAGGAACAGAAACAGATGGCTGGGAAACTTGAGTTGGTTCAGAATGTTGGTGAACCAGGTTCCTGATGCTCATTGGCTTGCCTATTGGCTGCTTAACAGAAGCTGTGACTGACCAGGGAAGAGGAGTCAGGGACTCCAGGAGACACCTGGCCATTAAAATGGCCCTGGGAAGATAGAACGAGGGAAGGGAAGAGGGGGAGACAAGAAAGGGAGCTGAGGAAAGAGGGGGGGAGCAAGAAAGGTGGAAGGCAGAAAAGGAAGGCTGTGGAATAGAGGCGGATGAGTGAAGGACAGAGGAGTAGAGGTAGCCAGAGCAAAGTAAATGGGAGGATAAGAGCTCTAAGGGAGGGGAGGAGATTCAAGAGAGAGAGGTGGAGTGGGCTTCCCAGAAAGCAGCCCTATGTAGCTGCTAAGCCTGCCAAACATCCCACGCATGGAGCCGTCCTGGGAAAGGGGTGGCATCTCACTAGGTATGTGCACGGAGCTCGATTGGGGGGTGGAAGTCCGGCGAACTCGCTGGGCTCGATCCCCTGAGCTCCGCTCACCCTACCTTTTCCCCAGCTCGACTCGCATTCTCATGAGCCGAGCAGGGGAAGCGACTTCCAGGTTCCTGGCGCTACATTGTTTACATAGAAAATGGCCTGATTTGCACAAATTACAGCCAAATTTGTGCAAATTAGGCCATAATGTGCACTTATTAGGTCATTTTCTACATAAACAATGCAGCACCGGGGGCCCGGAAGTCCAGCGACCGCCTCAGCTGGCACTCGCGCTCGTACTGTCCCGTGTAGTGGCATTGACCCTTCTACCACAACTGCTGAAGGAATATATGTTACTTATATAGTGTGCACCATATATATTTTGCACTATAGCAGAAAGGGGACAAAGGATGAGTGATTGGACCCAGGAAGGAAGGGGGTCCAAGATGCAGCTGCAGCAGCAGCCGCCTCTCCTGTTTCATAGAAAAGGTTGGTTCTGTAGGAAGCCTAGAGATTCTACCAATGCCCAAAGCAACTCTTCCTTTCACCACCAATTCCTGGATTTCTCCAACTGAAGAACTGGAGTACTAATGACCAAAGTGCATTCTCTGTTTTCAGGAATACCACCTATGGGAAGTAATTACCAATGTAGCAATAGTCTCAAGGCACATTATGCTCTAACATGGTTTTGCAGTCTCAACCTGGTCAGTGTATGGATGGAAGATGGCTGGGAACATCTGAAGGAAAAGCAGAATGTGTGTAATAAATGAACGAACGCAAACCATCTGCGGCATTTAACCTTCTCCATGTGTTCCTCTACAGCCTATTTTAAAATAAATTAGCATACACTTTCAGTGCTTTGGATCTTAAAAGCTGATTTTAATTGCTATAAATTTACATCTTGCTTAGCTCCTGTAACTTTAGCAATTTGACGAGAAGTGAAGGTGCTTCAAGTCGGGAGGGGATAATTTACAAAGGTAATGAGAAAACAACCTTAGATTTACCTGTGGCTGTAATTACAAACCTGTTCTACAAAATAAGGAGAATCCTTAAAGTTATTTTGTTTTGTATGCTTGATTACACGCTCTTGATATGTACACTTTGCCCCCTACCCCGGCTTAAATTCCACTTATTTGAAGCTTCTCAAAGTGAAAGGTGGGGCTCCCTAAGACACAGGCTGTTGCCAGGACAGGCAAAGCATCTCCTCAGCAGAATTTTGAAGCTGGTCTGCTGTCATTCCCTGTAGTTTGGAATACGGCTGTATAGGAGAAGCAGGTGCTTTGCATGCAGAAGGTTCCTGGTAAAAGGATCAGGTAGAGGCTGGTAACTCCAATGTCAACAGGGCTGTATGCCCACTCCGGATTTTACTCCAAGCTTTCAAAGAGCTATCTATGGTGCTGGACCTATTTTGGGGCTAGGGTTCAGCACCATGGATGGCTCCTTTAAAATTCAGACTAAAATCCAGAGCGGACATGCAGCCCCGCTGCTGACACTGACTGGAGTCACCAGGAGGTTTGAGGAATTCCATCTTCGCAAATGCCTACACAAAATGTCATGGTCCGCACTGCTCAGATGAATGCGTGAAACAAAACAGATGGTTGAGGAGATTGGTGAGGTGCCACTTTGTCATATCTATTTCCCCCTACCTACCCATATACTTTGCGTGGAACACAGAGAAAACTCTTAACAATGGCATAGAAATTTCTTTTTGGCCTTTGAAACAATTGTGGCTTACAGGGGGGGGAATTGTCAAATGGGTTCCAGCTGTTACATCAGAAGCCAACACCTTTACTTTAAGTAAATGGCGTTCTATCAGATATTATCATCCTGGGCAGCAGAATACAAAAAGGATATCATTATTTATTTTCCCTTCATATTGGGAAGCCTAAGTCACCGAAAGGTATAAAAAACAATCCCACAAAAGAACATCTATTTAAAACAGCCCAACAATGATTAAAACCAAATGCTTGGATCCAGCTGATGAGGAGCCTGTCAAACAATTTCTCTAGTCATATAACAGGGAAGCCTTTGGCCCTATTCCTAAATACTGCAGAGAAATATTTGGTTTCTGTGTGTTTGCCTCAGCAGAGAGTTCCACAACTGGAGCACCACAACTGAGAAGATCCTACTCAGTACCATCAGTGATCTTGCTTCATAACTAGATCACGGGTATTGAACCTTTTTCAGTCTGAGGACCGAATCCAATTTTGGAGAAGCTCTTGGGGGTCACATTCCAGTGGTGGGCAGGACAAAATGCAAACAGGGGCAGGGGCAAAATACCAAAAATACCAGCATATTTGAGCTTAAATCTCTTACTGCCCATAACTAAGCCTTAGGAGAGGCATTTCAAAAACTGTGCAGAAGCCAGGAAAACACCAAATGGAAAGGAAGAGGGGTCATCTAGGGAAACTTGGAGGGGCAGATTGGTACCCCAGGCAGCCTGCATTTAGTCTGTGGGCCTGAGGTCTGAACTGGAGTAGGTGCTGCAGCCTAAGCACAACTGTGGGAGATCTGAAAAATCTAAGGGTCTATATCAGCCCACCTTTTCTTAGCGCAGGCCCAGCTGTTGAAAAGAACAGGGGGGGGCTGCTTGTGATCAGAAAGTTGTCCAATCTACTTATTAGAGATGGATAACACCCCCTTAATTAGGAATGGGCCAAGTATTACTTGTGGAAAACTCTGGCTTTTTTCAAGCTCTCTAAAAGTTTGGGGAAAAACAGGCCATGGGGAATGCCCCGCCATCTCATACCAACTCCCAGGTTGTCCTGTCATGGGCTCCTCCCACCCATAAGGAGGGCAGCAGGGAAATCTGGGGACAAAATGAAGACTCCCCAAGCAAACCCAAAACCCTCTCGAAATCCTGGGATCAATCGTTTTAATTCCTCCTTGTTAAATAAACTGAGCTAGGGAAGTTTGTTTCTGAACCCTCCCGATTCCAAAATTCAGCATCATCACTACTAATTTACATAGTATTTCCTGCTCTTCATTAAGAGCTGCAGGGAAATGTAGCATGAAGCAGGAAAAGGAAACCAATTGCAGTCTGGGTTTTAGCTCTGTCCGTATGCAGATTACCTTGTGAAGTAATAATACCCTAAAGGTTAGTGAGCATGCATTTCTGTGGAATATATGAATGATTTTGTACTGGAGGCACCCTGGCAATATTTGCAATTACATCAGGTCTTGGAAGCCATTTATGGGCTGGAGGCATATTATGTTTCAGCATCCCCTCCAATCTACTATATAAATGTGAATGTTTGTCCGTCCGTTTGTTTGTTTGTCCGTTTGTCTGTACGTGGGTCCGCGCGGCGGGTTTGCGTCGCATTGGCTCCTACCCGGTTGGACGGATCCGCCCCAAACTTGGCACGCATACTCCCCATCACCCAAGGACAAAGACTGGCGGGTTAAAATCTCCAAAAAGCCGCCGCTGCACCTGTACGGCCCAAAATAGATGAGAGCCAATGGCGTCGCTTGGAATGCTCGCAGGGGTCATTCAGGAGGCGTTATGCAAATAGCTCCAACCGGCACATAGAATGTTGGTATGCACTGTCTCCACAGGGGCCCAATCAGAGGCGGATATACAAATCTCTTCTACGTCCAAACAGAATGTTCACATGAACCACAGCCGGGACAGCAGAGATTTGATTGCGTAATCCCTGGGGGGGTGGGAAGGCAGGGATTTCATTGTTGCATAGTCCCAGGGGGGAGGGGAAGCAGGGATTTGATTGCGTAGTCCCAGGGGGGGAGCACACAGGGATTTCATTGTGTGGTCCTGGGGGGGGGACACACAGGGATTTCATTGTTGCATAGTCCCGGGGGGGGGAGGGAAGCAGGGATTTCATTGTGTAGTACTGGGGGGGCATTGTTACATAGTCCCGGGGGCAGGAAAGCAGGGATTTCATTGTGTAGTACCGGGGGGGCACAGGGAATTCATTGTTGTGCAGTCCCGGGGGAGGGGGGAAGCAGGGATTTGATTGCATAGTCCCGGGGGGGGGGGGAGAAGGGATTACATTGTGTGGTCCTGGGGGGGGATTCATTGTTGCATAGTCCCAGGGGGGAGGGGAAGCAGGGATTTGATTGCATAGTCCCGGGGGGGGGGAGAGACACAGGGATTTCATTGTGTGCTCCTGGGGGGGCAGGGATTTCATTGTTGCATAGTCCCGAGGGGGGGGCAGGGATTTCATTGTTGCATAGTCCGGCGGGGGGAAAGCAGGGATTTCATTGTGTAGTACTGGTGGGGAGGGAAACAGGGAATTCATTGTTGCATAGTCCCGGGGAGAGGGGAAGCTGGAATTTCATTGTGTAGTCATGGGGGGAAGCAGGGAATTCATTGTGCAGTCCTGGGGGGGGGAGGAGCAGGGATTTCACAGCAGACAGCTACCTTAAGGAATTTCGAACAAAGAGTGCCTATAGGAAAAGGACGACCCGTGCAACGCCGGGTAAAAAAAAGCTAGTTGTTTATGAACGGCAGGAATTCTTACAAGTGTATAGACCTACTGCTTATCTGTACTCACACCTTGCCACCCAATTGAAATTTTAATATTCTCAAATTATCAGACTTCTGGCACTCCGCTGAAAATGTGTGTTCCATATAACTGTTCAGAATATATTTATTGTTTTCCTTTCCACTCAGGAATAGTTGCTGTAAGAAAAATGTAAGGAGCAGCACAAAACATGAGCTTAATTTCTATCTTTTAGAGGTGAGATTTTGCACACACAGACACTTACACGCACACATATAAAGTAGTGTTTGGTGTTTGATTGTTTTTAAAGGCTGTGATTTAGCATATTTTCTGATGTATTCTGCCCAGCAGTCATTTAAAAAAAAAAAGTGGCCTGTTAACAGGGATAGACAAGCTTATGGAGTCTGTAAAATGCAGCACAAAGCACGGAGGAGTAAGTAAGCAAAAGTAGTTTGAGCAGTTGGGCTGCTTTTTCCTACCTGTTGGGGTGTGTGTGTTGTACATATGTGTGTCTGCTTGTATGCATTCAGACACTTTTTAAGTATCTCTGTGTTTGTATGCATTCAGGTACTGCCAGGGCCAGCGCTACCGCTAGGCAGACCCAGGCGGCTGCCTAGGGCGCGTGGCGGAAGAGGGCGCAGACTTTCTGCGCCCCTTCCTCGCCTCCGGCGCGCTCCTGCCCTGCCTGCTGCCTCCGCCGCGCCTCCCCGCCCGCTTGCCGGCCGCCGCCGCCGCCGCCGCCACCGCACCTCCCTGTTGGGTTTTGCATAGGCAGAACGAGATTACCACCTGACATCGGGATTATCACCTGACCTGGTGGGTGTTACTTGAGTTCAAGTACAGAAGGTCTTTGGTCATGAGACATAGTCTCGAGGTGACATGACTCAGCAGCCTTGAACAGGTTTTAGCAGATCAACATGTTGATGAATAGGTTGTACTACTGGGTGAGTAATGTCCTATTTATAGATGCAGGGTCTGGGGTATAAAGCTAGCACACTTGCTTGCTACTCCTCTCTTCCACTTGCTGGCTTGCTCGTCTCGACACGACATGTGTATTGTTCTGGACTTCACTTCATCTAGCCTTACCACTGGGGTATAGGATTTGAGTCTGCAATGATGTAGTGAGTAGAGATGCATTGTTTGCCTTAATCCCATGTAATTGGGTCTTACAAATAAACTCTTTAATCTTTATTAACTGCTGTTATCTCCTCCTTCCGCCTGCGTGACTGGGACTGAGGGTCATTAGCTAGGGGAGCTTTTGAACCTGGGTCAGTACAGCTCTCACACTCCCCCCCCCCGCGCGCGCCCGCCCGCCAACCACCTACCTAACTTCCCGTCGTAAAGCGCGGGGGTCCCATCGCGTCGGAGGAGGAGGCGGCGACGGCAGCAGCAGTCAGCAGCCAGCAGCGGGGGCGGGGGGAAGGTAGGTGGTGGTGGTGGCGGCGGCGGCGGCGGCGCGGGGGGGGTTGCAGAGCAGGGCTGCTTTGCTCCGGAGCCCCCCCACACGGCACGAGGGGGGGCGCTAAATATAATTTGGCCTAGGGCGCCAAACAGCCCTGCACCGTTCCTGGGTACTGCAGAAAATCTTGTACTTTTTAACTACTGTACTGTCCCATGCTCCCCTTTAGTCTCCGGGCCAATAGAGCTGGTGTGGCAAGGGGGAGGGGAACGGGATTTAGATTGAAGCTGTGGCACTGTGGAAGGGAATCCTAACCCTCCCCACAATGCTGTTTTCATGGTTTAACCCATCTACCACCCTGCCCGCCCGCCCGCCCCCCCAAGCTGCTATGTGGCCTGCAAGGAAAAACATACCAATCGACTGCTGGGTGATCGCAACTGTGCGATTTAAACTGGGGGGAAATCATGTAGGATGAAAGGCATTAAAGAAACCCAACAACACACACCTCCCAGCACCATGGTCCCAATCTAAACTGAGTCACCCCCACCTACTCATTTTTTTTACAAATGCAGAAGATACAATCAAAGATCTCTTGATTTCACATTTAGTTTGATCCTCATTCTCCAACTCCCATCTCTGTGGGACAAACTAGACATGATGCTTCTAACATAGCTAGTGCTGGTGTGCAAGATTTTTAAAAATGGCCCATTCAGGGAGCTAAAATGGATTAAGACCATGGTATGGGGTGGAGGGGACTTTAACTCTTTGCCCCTACCATGGTCCTGATTGGAACTCCTCTTCCTGTACAACTCTCACAGCTTTGCTCCCATTGGAAATAGCAGGGACGGGGACGGTGTGAATCCTACCAGGACCATGGTGGAAACAAAGGCTTAAAGCCCCCCTCCCCCATATTATGCTCCTGCTCCGGCCTGCCCCCCTCCTGCACTGGCTTTTCTTTGTGTGCCACATGAAAGATGCTATGTCTGGTTTTGGTTTGGCCCTGTGTCTTCTGCCAAGTATTTCCTTAAGCCTGGACTACCTTTCTTTCTTCAAGCTTCCTTGCACACACGACACGCGTACAAATCCCTCCTCATATCTCAATCATTTAAAATGAACCACCACATCCATTTTGCCTCGTGTGAATGTTTTCCCAACATTGACATGAAAGGACCACAGGTTTGCAAGAGTGTCAAGTGATCCCAGGCTGCAACCTAGTTTTGAACACTGAAAAGAGCATTCATGAAAAAGCACCCAAGTAAGGCTTTGGATTTCCTCTTGCCTATATTGCTGCAAGTAAACATACAAATTGTAAGCTGTGATGAGACACTGGTCATCTGGACAAGAAACATTTGGTTAGTTTTTTACATCAGAGAATTCATCAGTGTGACAGGATACCTAGTTAGGTTTTAGGATTTTTCTTCCTTGGGAATTTTCAAGGGAGAAGGTGGACAGACATTTGTTAAGGGCCAGATCTACACTACATGGTATATCGTCAAGTTAGCATTACAGTACCGCTATATTCATGTTCCACAGTCACTACTCACAGTGCACACTTTCATTAAATGTACCGCAGTCATTCATTCCGTGTTGCCGTCCCACACCTAAACTCCATAGCAGTAATATTGGGTGTTGCCTTGCACATGCAGGGGGATGCCCCTTTAAGAGAAAGGGCTTTTTGTTTTGTTTTTTTTTGGTTCATTATCTATGCACAGAAGTGAAGGAGCAAAGGCACGAAGGAGCACACGAGCGAGACTGGGTTTAAAAAAAAAAAAAAAAAGTTCCTCCTGCCCCCTCACAAAAAACCATGGAGAAGGAGAAGGGAAGAGAGTGGGAGGCAGTGTTGCTGCTGCCACCACCATCCTCCCATGGGGTGAAGCCAGCAGGATCAGCACACCCCTTCCCCTCCACCCAAAACCAATTTCCCAAAGCAGTCTTCTTCCCGCACTAAGTTTCCCAAGCATAAGCTCCATTGAAATCAATGTGATTTACTTCTGAATAAGGCTATTGAATATAATGTGATTTGCTTCTGAGTAGACACGCAGAGAGAAGCCATGGGGAAGGAGGGCAGTGGGAAAGCAATCTGGGAGTTGCTGCTGTTTGCGATAGGTCCTATTCGCTTTGGGATTTACTTCTGAGTAAGGCCAGTGAAGATAATGTGATTTACTTCTGAGTAGACATGCATTTTGGCTCATTTACAGCTAGCTGTACTTTGGAGCAGCCGATTAAGGGGAACAAGGGATCGATGCTTAATATCTATCCCTTGTTCCAGGCCTGCCCAGAGCCAAGGGATAACTGGGGGGGTGTGGCTCCTTCCCCACCCTTGCATTTGCTGCTGTGTAATGCCAGGTCCGTTACCCAAAAAACATCTGTAATCCATGACATGATCCTGGATGAGGGTGCAGACCTGGCATGTATTACGGAAACCTGGCTGGACGAGGCTGCTGCTCCAGCTCTGGCGGCCTTGTGTCCGGCTGGTTTCTCGTATGCCCAGCAGCCAAGGGTTGGGGGACGGGGAGGGGGAGTGGCTGTTATCTACCGGGAGTCCTTGGTCCTTACCAGACTCCCTCTCTGGGAGACCAAGTTTATTGAGTGCATGTACTGGAGGTTGGGTCCCAAGGGCAGTCTGGGGATTCTGCTCGTGTACCGTCCACCCCGCTGCACGACAGACTCCCTGGCCGAGGTGCTTGAGGTGGTCTCTGATGTGCGTGTCTTGTCCCCCAGGTTACTGGTGTTGGGGGACTTTAACGTGCATTCGGGGGCTGCCCTCACGGGGGCACCTCGGCACTTCATGGAGACCATGGCTTCCTGGGAGCTGCACCCTGTATTAACTGGACCTACCCATGTAGCCGGTCATGCGCTGGACTTGGTTTTTGTTTCTGGAGAGGGGGGAAATGATCTGGAAATCGGGGGTATATCCACCACCGCCTTGTCATGGTCAGATCACTATCTGGTGGGGTTGGATTTCTCGGTGCCACAACCCCTCTGCAGGGGTGAGGGACCTATTAGGATGGTCCGCCCCAGGTGTCTTATGGATCCGGATCGATTCCTGAACGCGCTTGGGGAATTGGAGCACACAAACGGTAGCTCGGTCGAGACCCTGGTGGATGACTGGAATGCTGCAATCACCAGGGCATTAGACCAAGTTGCCCCGAAGCGCCCTCTTCGCCTAAACAGAGCTCGCGCGGCGCCATGGTTCACTCCATCGCTGCGAGCTCTGAAACAAGAGGTGAGAAGGCTAGAGCGCCGATGGCGAAATTCCCGCTCCGAAGACGATCGAACACGGGTTAGAGCTGCATCTTCAGCCTACCGGGTGGCGGTGAAGGCAGCAAAAAAGAATTTCTATGCTGCCTCCATTGCGTCTGCGGAGTGCTGCCCCAGGAGGCTGTTCCAAGTGGTCCGGAGTCTGGTCGGTCCAGTCGCTCCGGACCCACTGGAACAGTCAAAAGCCTCCTGTGAGGCTTTAGCGAAGCACTTCGCAGATAAAATCGATCGGATTAGGAGTGGGATATCGTACGTCGTGGACACAGGGAGTGAGCGGGAGGAGGCCAATGGCAGACCGGTTTTGTGGGATCGGTTTCGGCTTCTTCCTTCTGATGAAGTGGACAAGGTGCTTTCATCTGTGAGGCCGACCACCTGCTTGCTTGACCCTTGCCCGTCCTGGCTCATCATGAGCTATAGGGAGAGACTGGGTGAGGGGATCAAGGCGGTGGTGAATGCCTCCCTCGAGGAGGGAGTGCTGCCATCAGCCCTCAAGGAGGCAGTAATAAGACCGCTTCTAAAGAAGCCCTCCTTGGATCTCCAGGATTTAAACAACTTTCGCCCAGTCTCCAATTTACCATTTCTGGGCAAGGTGATCGAGCGGGTGGTGGGTGCTCAGTTGAAGGCACACTTGGATGAAGCCGATTATTTAGATCCATGCCAGTCGGGCTTCAGGTCTGGACATGGGACGGAGACGGCCTTGGTCGCCTTGGTGGATGATATGAGGAGGGCTTTGGATAGGGGCGAATGCTCCTTTCTAGTCCTCCTCGATCTCTCAGCGGCTTTTGATACCGTTGACCACGGTATCCTCCTGGACCGTCTGGAGGGCTTGGGCTTGGGAGGCACTGTATTGCAGTGGTTCCGGTCCTTCCTCTCTGGAAGGTATCAGAGGGTAGTTCTCGGGGAAGAGGCTTCGGACCCTCGGCTGCTCACTTGTGGAGTGCCGCAGGGTTCCATCCTCTCCCCGATGTTATTCAACATCTACCTCAAGCCGCTGGGAGCTATCATCAGGAGGTTTGGGGTGCAGTGTCATCAGTATGCAGATGACACGCAGCTCTACCTCTGTTTTAAGTCCTCACCAAGGTTGGCCGTTGAGACCCTGTCCAAGTGCCTGGAGTCAGTGGCTGGCTGGATGGGAAGGAACATGCTGAAACTGAACCCCAACAAGACCGAGGTACTTCTGGTGGGGGACAAGGGAAGGTTAGGGGATGTTGACCTGGTGCTGAATGGGGTACATCTACCCCTGAAGGACCAGGTCCACAGCTTGGGGGTCATTCTAGACTCCCAGCTGTCCATGGAGGCTCAGGTGGCAGCTGTGAGCCGGGCAGCGCTGTATCAACTCCATCTGATACGGCAGCTGCGCCCCTACCTTCCTAATCACCTGCTCCCATCAGTGGTTCATGCCTTGGTCTCCTCTCACCTAGACTACTGTAATGCGCTCTACGTGGGGTTACCCTTGAAGACGGTCCGGAAGCTTCAGCTGGTACAGAACCCGGTGGCTCGCCTGATTAAGGGCAGCCGCCGGCGTGATCACATCACGCCAGTGCTTAATGAGTTGCACTGGCTACCAGTTGCTTGCCGAGCCGAATTCAAGGTGTTGGTTTTGACCTTTAAAACCCTACACGGCTCCGGCCCAGCTTATCTCAAGGAGCGCCTCCAGCAACATCAAGTAGGCCGCTCAACAAGGTCTGCCACAGACGGCCTTCTCCTTATCCCATCAGCCAGAGCAGCCAGGCTGGTGGGGACTAGGAAGAGGGCCTTCTCTGTGGCGGCCCCCACATTATGGAACTCCCTCCCTAGTGACCTTCGCCATGCCCCCTCCGTGATGAACTTCCGCTGTGCATTAAAAACATGGCTGTTCAGGCGGGAATATGGGGTGGGTTAGGTTTTTAATAAGAATTTTTTATATTGTTTTAATCATTATATTTTATTGTATTTTACTGTATTTTAATTGTACATCGCCCAGGGTGGCCGGGTGACCGGCCAGATGGGCGATTAAAAAATATAATAAATAAAAAATATAATAAATAAAATGGCCATTTATTTGTTTTTTTTCAAAAGGGAGGGGAGGAAGCACTTACTCTTCAGTTCACTTTGCAAGAGAGAGAAGCGGGGGGGGGGAGCAATCTCTGCTTTGCTGAAGCCCCGGTACAGCTCTGGGAAACAAAAGTCAAATTTTCCCCGCCCCTCAAAAACAATTGGCTAACACTGCTTAGGACAATTTTGTAGCCACACCGAGACAGGCAACGACAGCGCCCAGTGAGAACACACATAGCCACGTACTGCGATAGTGAATCGCAATAACAAGAAAAACCATAATAAAGGTAAGTCCAGGAAATTACAGAAGAAAAGAAGAATGGTAACGCAAGACAAATGCAACAGGAACTGAAAAGGGAGTGTGTCATGTGCCCCACAAGTCGCAGAAGCGATCCAGTACTGCAATAACCATTAGGTGTAGTTTGCCCTGAGGTATTCTTTTTGAAGGCTGACTCATCCCTTAATGTTGTATGTAGCAGCAAGCTGTAAACCAAATAAGATTATATTCCTTTTTGACGACCTGAATATAAAGTGTAGATAATAGGATCCTATAAGACTAAACTGAGAATTCCTTTAATATTAAATCTTTCATGTATAATTTTAAATGTTAAGGTTGCAATCCCAAATACACTTAGTAGTGAGTAAGCCTGTTGAACACAGTAGGATATTCTTCCAAGTAAAACAAGCATAGCATTAGGATTGCACAGTGAAAGAATGAAAAGAAGTTACAAATGTTCCTTTCACCAGGTTCTGTGGGAGCAATCATTTTGTAATTATTCATACACACAGAGCAACTCAGACTGTAATTTGGTCAAACACTACTGAAGCTAAGTACACCTGCACCAGATACAGTATATTCCAAATTAATGAAATCTGATCAAAGTCTTGCCTCAGGTTAAAGTGCTGCACCTGTCTTCATGCTAAAGTTAAATACATTTAATCATTTCCTGCATGGCATCTTAAAAAAGGAGCACATTTAAATTTTACTATTTTACTATTCACACAAAAGTGTGAATCTGGATGATACAACCTCTAGAAGATGGTTTTAGCGGAGATTACAAAAACATGCTACACATGCTCTTTCCATAAATACGGATATGGGTGGGATGATGGGGGTAGTTAATTTCAAACTTTGTGTTTATTTGGGTGACTGATTCACTTGAAAGTGGAGTAAGGGAAATTCTGCAACATGTTTCCAAAAATATATAACAAATCTCATGGATGAAAGGCTGGGACATTCTTTTTTCCTGTTCGGAAGCAACTGTTTTGAATACAAATATTTATGTACTTGAGTGAAGGTTTTGGCAGACAAATAGTATCATTCTATCCTAAATAAAGCAAGGCACCTGATCCGTGGTAAATGGAGGCAGAGAAAGGGGTATATCACAGTGACATCCATATCCAAGTAAGCCCATATATTTCAATAGCATGCTTCCTCTGACAGATTTCTCAAGGGATGGTATAAATCTCACACACAGATTCCTGTCCAATTTAACTACACAAGATTCACGCCCGGTATCTATAAAAAAAAAAAAAAAAAAGCCACCACGTTGAAGAGAGAGAAATAGTTCCCCCCCCCCATTTCTGAGGCAATGCAGGTTTTTTAAAAAGAGGCACACTTGATTAAAAAAAAAAAAAACCTTAACAAAATGGCACATGCATATGAAGATTGTGATTCCTATGAATTGGCTTTAGCTTTTTTGGCATAAAGAGACATCTGCTTATTGGCAGGTAAAGTACCATCCTTTGCCCTACTTAACGCAGGCTTCTCTTACTAGTGTTGTGCTGAAAACTTCCACATTTTTTTTTTCAACCGTTCTCATTCAATTTAATAGAAAAGAAACCATTTTCAAAAAGAAGTTCAAAGGAGAAGAAAATTTTGGAGAAATTCTCATGGGTTGGGTTCAGGGTTCTTGTGCTTACTTTACTTATCAAATTGACCAAAGGTAATACATATCAGAATGTCCTATATCCCTTCTCACTCGGTTCTGTATAAATAATGCAACAAAGGGTTATCTTATGGTCTACTATTGTCTGGGAATTGCAAGACTATTGAGTTTACTCAAGTGTGAGGATGCAGAGTCTGGTCACAAAGATCAGTTCCTGATCTATTGACACCTATGAATAGCAGAAAGGTTTTCATACCTAATGAAGCACCTCTCCCAGGACCCAGCTTGAATCTAGCAATATATTATGCTAATCCTCTAAGACCCTCCTCCAGGTGCCTCCTCTGAGGGAGGCTTGGAGGGTAGCGACAAGGGGGAGGGTAGCGACAAGGGGGAGGGCCTTCTCTGTGTTACCTCCCCCCAATTATGGAACCATCTCCCCAGCGAGAACATTGTTATATTTTTGACCCCAGTTTAAGACTTTCCTCTACCCTCAGGCATTTAGCAGCATATGATAAGGTTTTTAATTGGGTCCTGGGATTTTTTTTATGGTGGATTGTTAAAATTGTGTGTGTGCGTTGCCTATTTATACTTTTGCATGAAAATGTTTTTTATATTATGTACAAAATTTCCTAATTTGTGCAAATTTCTTCAGTAAACTGAATCAGCCCCACTTTAATCTATGGAGGAAATTTGTGCAAATTGGGGGAGAGTTGAGCATCTCTCTCATGCTCAGTTTGCCTAAGTTTCCCATTCGCAGAAAGTGAGCAGGGATCACAAACACAAACGGGAATCAGGCACGAGACAAGCAGCAAGACGATGCTCAGAGAATTCCAGCAATCTCAAGCATTGCTCATTCACCCATCCCTATAAAAAAGCTGTGCTGAAAAGGCCATAGTGTTGCAGCTGCTGGCCCTCTAACTGCCCAATCCCCATTGAAGAAGAGGCCAGAGTAGGTGGAGAGGAGACTAGGAGGCAAAGGCAGCAGACAGAGCAAGGGGAGCCAGTTGCCTTTTACTGTTCAACATTCTCCAAAGTAGAAGAGTAGGAGAGAGTTCCATGCAGATACAAAGGGACCCCTGGCATAGCGCCATCCAGTGGCCCCCCTCCAACACTGGTGAAGGTCCCTTCCAGGTTCACCAGTAGTTCCATGGCAGGTAGCACCACTACCACTGCAATCTGCAATAGGCACTTGTGGGCTGCCACCATGATATTCACAGAATGCTCTATAGCATCACTCCAGGACATTCTGGAAAGTCTAAAATGCAGCATTCTAACCACCGATTCCTGCCACTTAGTAAATTGGGGGCTGAGGTGAGGAGGAGGAGGAGGAGGAGGAGGAGGAGGAGGAGGAGGAGGAGGAGGAGGAGGAGGAAAGGCCCAACACAGGTACCAGCACCAGTGGGCCCTTCTTGGGCACTGGGTTTCCTTCAACTGCCAAATGATCTGCTGTCACTGCCTCATGTCTGAATCAGTTCACAAGCTGCAGTTTCCCAATTCACAAAAGAGGCAATGTCATGGGAGTTTGTTGCTCCCATGGTGCACTGTTCATGCAAGTACAATGCTTCCATGACCAGTGTTTCTGTTCCACTCAGCATCAGACACAGGGCTGGCCCTACCATTGGGCAAATTGAGGCAGCTGCCTCAGGCAGCAGATGCTGAGGGAGCAACAGTGAAATATTGGAGGACAGCGCTATAAATGCTAGACACAGGGCTTGCCCTACATCACCTCAGCTACCTTAAAGATGCTGTACCATAGCCAGTGTTGAAGTAAGATTCAACTATGGTTGACTTCCATCTGTAGCAAGAAGTATGAACTATTTCATTGCTTCCATATGAAGTAAGTTTCTCTATTATTCACTTCCATATGTAGAATAGGGCTGCCATTTTATCCTTCCCATCAGGCGGCAAAATGTATTGGGCTGGCCCTGTTCTGGCATGTCATCAGAAACCACTCTCTGCAACAAACTTTCAAAACCTCTTTTCTCATGAGGATGCTCTTTAATGTAATCAATGCCAGTTGCCACAACCAGGTAACGGTCTCCTTAAATTTAAGCATCAGAACCTTGTACAGTAATACCTTGGATTGCAAGTAACTTGGTTTGAGAGCGTTTTGCAAGACGAGCAAATTTTTAAATATGTATTTATTTATTTATTACTTGATATACAAGCAACGTCTTGCAATACAAGTACTGTAGTACGGCTTAAATTAAAAATCTCTGTACAAATTTTTTTGGAGGGATTTCATTTTGATATAAGAGTGTTTTGGATTACAAGCACGTTTTCGGAACGAATTATGCTCTCAATCCAAGGCATGACTGTACTGTATATATTTATATATATTTCACAGGTTAACTTTCTTTTAAATGACAGTTTAAATGAGCATGTGAACAGTGTTTATTATTAAAGAAAGTTTCCGATTGTGAATTGTTTATTCCCTCAAGCCCAAACAATAAAGTGCAAAATGCTTTCGAGTTCTTGCAGGCTAATCCTAAGCATGTTTACTCAGAAGAAGAATGCCTAATTGGTTTTGACATGAGGACTGCAGCCTTAATTTTCATTTGCTCAAGCACACAGCTCCTAACGCACCCCATGAGAAGACCAAAGAGGAATCCTTTGCAACCACATTGAACTGCAGATGTGTCAGACCCTGCTAGACTCAAACACTGACAGTAATCGCTGGTGCAGAGACACCTATTGTGAGCAAAACTAGCTAAGCTTGACCTATCTATTTCAAACTGACATCTGATAAGTCGATGTGACCAGGGAGCAGTGGAACTCACACACAGCATCACAGTGCAGTTCTAAGGAAAAGGGAACGTACAGCTCTGTGGGTTCACAGGAAGCATGGTGGGAACCAGTAGGTGTAAATAACATTACTTACAGCCAATGACAGTTGATGTGGTAGGTAACTTTAGCCACATCAACAAAGAAAGCATTATGCACTGTACCTGTGCAAAGCCAACTGCACAGCAGCAATACATTGTGGGATTATGCAGCTCTGTGTTAGTTTATTTACAATATTTCTAAGCTGGCCTTCATTTAATGGATTCCAGGGCAGTGTACTGCAGGGTGGGCAGAAAGTAGATGGGGGTCTACTGATAGATCTCTGGGTGATTGGCAGGAGATCAGCAAGTGTTTCAAGGCACAATCCTATACATGCTTAGACTGAGAAATGACCCACAACTTCTGGCATCCCTCCAGGCAACTATGCTGGCTGGGGCATGCTGGGAATTGTAGGACTTTTTTCTGTCTAAACATGCATAGGATTGCAAATTAATGTCAGACTCCTAATTATTTAACAACAGCAATAACTAAAAAGTCTCCCCCCCCCCCATTAATTGGGTTGTTGAAAAATAAACTGGGGGTGGGGGGACTAAGAGTGGATTTGTGTGTGAAAGGACTTGTGCGATTTGATCACAAATTCCTGGGCTAAGCACATGCTCAGAGGTACCCTGATATAACTTTGTATTTTACTTTATTTCTGGCTCTTTGGCATATGTTTTGAAGAAATGTTGCACAAAAAGTTTTTTTTTCCTACTGTAGAATTTCTTTGTCTATAGCATCATGATTCACTGCTGCAGATAAAATTATGCAGTCAAAAAAAATCAGCAGTAATGTATTCAAGTGAGAAAATATCACACCGAGAATGAGCTTTCTTGTTGCAAAACAAAAGTGTTCTTAAAAAATAAAATTTTTCCAGGAGGTGACAGCTTATCATTCAACGCATCTTTTTCAGCCATATGTTGCCTGCAGAACAATAGTGTTGATCTATTACATAAGTAAAAGCAGACTTATACATAACAAAAAGTTGTTTCATCCGTCTGTGTGGAGAAAGCCCAAAAATCAGTACACACACGCACACACATCTTTCCCCAAAGGAGGGGGCCAGGGGAGGAGGGATGAGGTCACCAGGGAGTAGCCAGACAAGTCATCAGCCCCAACAAAGGAAGACCTCGGCAGAGATCCACAAACGTCCAGGAAGGGCCATCAAGGACCATCAGCACACAGGGCAGCCTCGAAGAGCTGCAAAGGTTTCCCTACGTCACCTTCTTCCCGGGCAGGAATAAGCCTATCTACACGAAGGGGCAGGCATAAGCCCCCACCTGACCTAGGGGGCGGGGGGAGAGCGGGGAATCCGGGGTAGAAAACCCCTCTCCCGTCCCGGTTCGGGTTGTTGGGAACCACGGGGCCAGATCCTCCTAAGCAACAGCCGCCCAGGCACTCCGTTCTCCGCTAGGAAGCGCCGATCGGGAGCTGGGCTGAAACTGACTAGAGTATTGTCTTTGATGTAAGTAGAGTGACCTGAATGTAACCTGCTAGCCACGGAGCCCGCTCATTGGGTAAGACGCGAGTCAACTAAGGTTATGTTGACTATAAACGTATTCTTAGAAGACTGCTAGTTCCGATTTGATTGCTGTATAAACAAATAAAAGCCTTATTTGGGCATACAAAGGGTTGTGGTAATTCCTATTGTACTGAGAGCCGATACGAGCGGTATTGCTCTGCCGGTTAACCCTAGAGTTGCCGAACTCACGCAAAGGATCCGGTTGCTGATCCTTCACATGGTGGCAGCGGTGGGATAATTGGAAACCACATTTGACGGTCGGAACTAACAGGACTTCGGGCAGGCTAGTAGGTTGCTGGGGAGCGCTCAGAGCAAGGAAAAATGAATAGTCTGAGCCAAGAGCAGGTGGAGCTAGCGAGCAGCCCAGAAACCCCAACCCAGACCTCCACAATGGAGTGGGTGGTGCGGCCAAAGACGGCAAGGCAGGAAGGGGGGGAAGCCCCCTCGCCGTTGTTAGGAGGGCAGGGACCCAAGCAGTGGGGTAGCCCCAACCTTACCAGTAGCGGCCGGAGAAGCGAGATAAGGGACCCAGAGGCGGAAGAAGACCTCGGCAGAAGGGTTACTGACGGAGCCATGGGGGGAGGAGGGTTGGATGCCCTCTTTCCCCAACTCAATTGGCAACAAGCCAAGGAGTTGATGCAGCATCAACAAGAGATGCTACAGATGCAGCTGGAGTTGGCCAGGCTGACCAGGGGCACCGGACAAGGGGGAACCCCTGCATCCCAGGGTGGGGGCACCACAACCCCCAAATGGGACAGGAAGCAATTCCCCACCTACCAGTCAGGACAGGATGTACTGATCTTTTTCACCCTGTTCGAGGCTGCCTGCGTAGAGCAGAAGGTGCCGGACAACTTAAGGATGTCTGCCCTGAGGACGCAAGTCAGCGGGGAACTGGCTGATCTTCTGGGCATCCACACCCAAACCGCTCCCTTGGACTATGGAGCGTTCAAAGAAGCGGTGAGAGAGAGGTTTGCCCTCACCGCTGAGCATTGTCGCCGTAAATTTCGTTACGGGCGGCCTAACCCAGGGGACACGTATGCCTCCTGGATGGCGCACCTGGGGCAGGTGTGGGACGCATGGATCGGGGCCACCGGGAGGACCTCCTTGGCGGAGGTGCGGGAGCTCCTGATCCAGGAACAATTCTGTGCCACTATCCCTGAGGACCTAGCTACGGCGGTGCGGGATCGGGACCCCCCAAACTGTAGGGAAATGGGCAAGTTGGCCGACCAAATGGGACTGTATCGGCAGCCCAAAGGACCCAAGGGGGGTAACCTCAGTCATGGCGGGACCAAGGGAAGTGTGGAGAAGGGCAACCCCAAACCTCGGGAGGGAGCCCTAGGCAAGCCCAAAGACAACCCCGGCACCAGTGGATGTTTCTATTGTAAAGAACCGGGGCACCTCAAGAGGAGCTGCCCCAAACTGATCGCAAAGAACCGCCACGCCAAGACATCGCCGGGCAAGGTGGGGAGGATGCTTGCGCCGGAGTCCCGCGAACCGGAGGAGCACGAGGAGGATCAGCAGTCCAGCTCGTCCCTCGAGGGAGACGGTGAAGATGCGGCGCGGTCCCTTGAGGAGCGGAGGACAGCATTCGCTGGGGGCCATCTCGCAGGCATCATTGATGCGCATTGCCTCCCCGGAGCAGCTGCGGTGGAGCCAGGACAAATTCTGTGAGTCCATCTCTGTAAACAATGTTTCCCAGGTGGGGTATAGGGACACTGGGGCGGACATCACTGCTTTACCTCGAAGTAAGGTAAAGAAGAGACAGTTGCTAAAGGGGCGCACCTGTGCCATAAAGCCCTATAACTCTCCCAACATAGCCGTTCCCCTCGCCCGGGTCTGGGTCAAGTACAGGGGGTGGGAAGGGGAGATGGACGTTATAGTGCATGGCCAGCAAGAATGGGGAATCATCATTGGGAACGACGTTGCGTTCCGGGCTGCCCAGGTCAAGGTGGGGGTGGTGACCCGGCGTCGGGCCAACCAAGCCCCTGACCCGCAGCCTCCCAGGTCCCCGGGCCCGCCTCCCGGTCGTGGTAAAGCGGCCCCGGCAGCGGCAGCCAGCCGTCCCCCGCCGCTCCCCCCAGTTGTGGGGAGGGACGAAGACCCCGGGGGGTTCGCGCCAATGGCCAGTGATTTTGGGACTCAGAAGGCGTTTCAAGAAGAGCAGCAGAGCGACCCATCCCTCCAGGGATGTCGGGATCGGGCCAGTCAAGGGCCCGGGGTAGGGGACCAGTCCGAACGCTTTTTGTGGGAGGCAGGAGCCCTCTACAGAGAATTCTGCCCAAGGACGGGACCGGGTCCCCAACCAAAGAAGAGACAATTAGTTGTGCCTGCAAGGTACCGCCAGGCTGTACTACAACTGGCCCACGATGTGGCGTGGGGAGGGCACTTGGGACAGAAACGGACCCTGGTTAGGGTGACAGAGGGGTTCTACTGGCCCATGGTGGCAAATGAGGTGCAAGAATATTGCCGGTCCTGCGATGTCTGCCAGCGGGTGGGGCATAACCGGGACCATCCTAAAGCCCCCCTGCAACCCCTACCCATTGTGGGCATCCCCTTTGAAAGAATAGGGATGGATATCGTGGGACCCTTGAATCCCCCCACCAAGACGGGGAAGAAGTTTATATTGACTGTGGTTGACTTTGCCACCCGTTATGCAGAGGCTTTTGCTTTAGCCTCCATTTCCGCCACCAGCCTGGCTAAGACTCTCCTCTCTCTTTTCGCCCGCCTAGGAATGCCCCACACAGGTGGTTTCGGACTGCGGCACGGGCTTCGTGTCCAAACTGTTTAAAAAATTGTGGGAACTGGGGGGGGTGGAGCACCTGACTTCGGTGCCATACCACCACGAGACCAATGGGTTGGTGGAGCGTTTCAACCAGACTCTGGAAAAGATGATCAGGGCATATGCGGCGAAGCACCCTGGGACTTGGGATCAAGCCCTCCCCTACTTGTTATTTGCCTACCGGGACTCCCCCCAAGAAAGCCTGGGATTCTCCCCCAACGAACTGATGTTTGGGAGGGAGCTCCGGGGACCTTTGGCTCTGTTGCGGGCGGAATGGGAGGGGGTTGCCGCAAAAGCCTCCGTGCCTGTGCATACGTTCATGCAACACCTCCAGACTATCCTTCGAGAGGTGAGGGAGACGGCGCAGCAGCATCTCGAAACAGCCCAGCAGCGGCAGAGCGCGTGGTACAACCGGACGGCTGTACCACGGACTTTCGAAGTGGGGGACCAGGTGTTGGTACTGCGCCCCCAAAAGACGGACAAACTGTGCTTGAAGTGGGAGGGCCCAGGGACCGTCATTGGAAGGTCGGGGGAGGTGAACTACCAAGTGGCTTTCCCGGGGCAGCCGGGGAGGCAGAAGGTTTTCCATGTAAATATGCTGAAACTGTATGTAGAACGCGGAACGAAGGTGGGGGGAGTACAAGAGTGTGTGGAGCCGGGAGACCCTGATGGGGGGTTGTTGGCCGAGTGGGGGGAAGGGGGAGGAATGGAGGAGATCAAACTGTCCCCCTCCCTGTTCGAACAGCAGCGGCAGCAGATCACCCAGGTCTTGGAAGAATTTCAGCCCATGTTCTCAGACCGACCAGGATGCACCACACTCACACAACACACCATTGACACAGGGGATAGCCCCCCCATACAATCCCTACCCTACCGGGCGGTGGGGCCCCATGCCCAAGTCGTGGCCGAGGAGGTCCAAGCCATGCTGGACTTGGGAGTCATTGTGCCCAGCTCGAGCCCCTGGTCCTCCCCGATCGTGTTAGTAGCCAAAAAGGATGGGGGTGTCCGGTTCTGCGTAGACTACCGGAAAATAAACAAGGTGACCGTCCCGGACCCCTACCCCATTCCCAACATGGATGTGCTGCTGGAGAGGCTTGGGGGGGCCAAGTACATCACCACCCTGGATCTGACAAAGGGGTATTGGCAGGTTCCGCTCGATCCGGATGCTGCCTTGAAGTCTGCTTTTGTGACCCACCTGGGGTTGTTCCAATTCACCACCCTCCCGTTTGGGGTCCGCAATGGTCCGGCTACCTTCCAGAGGTTGGTAAACGGAATGCTAAATGGGCTGGGGGAGTTCGCCTGCGCGTATCTGGACGACATCGCCATTTTCAGTTCCACCTGGGAGCAGCATTTGCAACATGTCCGCCAGGTGTTTCAAAGGATTCAGGGTGCTGGGTTGACGGTAAAGGCAAAGAAATGCCAGGTTGGGAGGGGGGAGGTGGAGTATCTGGGACACAAGGTAGGGGGAGGTAGTGTCAAGCCCCTAGAAGCCAAAATAGAATCAGTGCGCACCTGGCCCCAACCCCAGACGAAAAAGCAGGTCCAAGCTTTTTTAGGGCTGGCTGGCTATTATCGTAAATTCGTGCCCCATTTTAGCCAGCTAGCCGCCCCCCTGACTGACTTGTGCAAGAAGCGGCAACCCGTTAAGGTCCAATGGTCAGCCGCTTGCCAGGCAGCGTTTGAGGGACTGAAAGCCTGCTTGATGGCAGCCCCTGTGCTGCAAGCCCCAGACTTTGAAGCCCCTTTTGTTCTGCAGACGGATGCCTCGGAAGCGGGGATGGGAGCCGTCTTGCTGCAGGAACGACCAGAGCAGGGGCTGTGCCCCGTTGCCTTTTTAAGTAAAAAACTTCTGCCTCGGGAGCGGAACTTGGCCACTGTCGAGAAAGAGTGCCTCGCAATAGTGTGGGCAGTGACCAAGCTTCGCCCCTATCTGTGGGGCCGCCGGTTCCGACTGCAGACCGACCATTCCCCCTTGTGCTGGCTGGATAGGGTGAAGGGGTCCAACCAGAAGCTCTTGCGGTGGAGTTTAGCCCTGCAAGATTTTGATTTTTCAGTAGAACACATCAAGGGTAAGGACAACATCGTGGCAGATGGGTTGTCCCGGGCTTTCTCAGTAGGAGACAGTTAGATAGGGATTGGGGTGGTGGACCCCAATGCCATCTTTCCCCAAATGGGAGGGTGTGGAGAAAGCCCAAAAATCAGTACACACACGCACACACATCTTTCCCCAAAGGAGGGGGCCAGGGGAGGAGGGATGAGGTCACCAGGGAGTAGCCAGACAAGTCATCAGCCCCAACAAAGGAAGACCTCGGCAGAGATCCACAAACGTCCAGGAAGGGCCATCAAGGACCATCAGCACACAGGGCAGCCTCGAAGAGCTGCAAAGGTTTCCCTACGTCACCTTCTTCCCGGGCAGGAATAAGCCTATCTACACGAAGGGGCAGGCATAAGCCCCCACCTGACCTAGGGGGCGGGGGGAGAGCGGGGAATCCGGGGTAGAAAACCCCTCTCCCGTCCCGGTTCGGGTTGTTGGGAACCACGGGGCCAGATCCTCCTAAGCAACAGCCGCCCAGGCACTCCGTTCTCCGCTAGGAAGCGCCGATCGGGAGCTGGGCTGAAACTGACTAGAGTATTGTCTTTGATGTAAGTAGAGTGACCTGAATGTAACCTGCTAGCCACGGAGCCCGCTCATTGGGTAAGACGCGAGTCAACTAAGGTTATGTTGACTATAAACGTATTCTTAGAAGACTGCTAGTTCCGATTTGATTGCTGTATAAACAAATAAAAGCCTTATTTGGGCATACAAAGGGTTGTGGTAATTCCTATTGTACTGAGAGCCGATACGAGCGGTATTGCTCTGCCGGTTAACCCTAGAGTTGCCGAACTCACGCAAAGGATCCGGTTGCTGATCCTTCACAGTCTGTGATCCTAAATGGAGTCTAAATGAAAATGAACTACTGGGTAAAGCATTATTATGCACCTTATCCCTTCAGCATATATGTGCATGTGCACGATGCATGATGTGCGCGTACACACACACTACACACACACACACACTCCCCAAGTGGTCAGAAGTTCAAGGGGCAATGATTGCCCAGGTTTGGTTCCTTTTGCATGTAGAGATTACGAAAAATCTAAGATTTACTGTAATATTTGAGTGCATTTACAAATATACATGGTAACGACAGGTGGAGATATTCAGCTTAACACTCCTGCAAACAGCTGTCCCACTACTCTGCATCATATCCCCCCGGAGAGGTAACCCAAAAAAGTTATTTCTTGAACTGAAGCCTGCTTTCCCTTGTCTGTCTCGGGCCGGATCCACATTACACAGTATATCGTCAAGTTAGCAGAACGGTACTGCTATATTCACGTTCCACATTCACTCCTCACAGGGCATGCTCTCGGTAAATGTACTGCAGTCATCCTGGTTTGCCACCCCACACCTAACACCACAGAGAGGTAGAACTGGGCATTGCCTTGAAGACACAGGGGAAACGGCCCTTTAACGGAAAGGGGTTTTTGTTGTTGTTGTTGTTTTGGTTAACCAGTTATGCAAACGTGTGGACGTGTGAAGGAGCGAGATTGTGTTGTTGTTGTTTTTTTAAAAAAAGCTTTTCCTGCTCCAAGCCTCCTCACAAAACAGAAGGAAAGAAACCGTCCTCTGCCATCCTCCCATGCGGCAAAGCCTTCCCCACCCACCCAAAACCAAGTTCCCAAAGCAGTCTTCTTCCTGTGCTAAGTTTCCCCAAGCACAAGCTCCATTGAAATCAACATGATTTACCTGAGAGTAAGACCAACTGAAGAGAATGTGCTTTACTTCTGAGTAGTCATGCATTTTGGCTAATTTTACACCTTCTTGTTTTGGGGGCAAGTGGGGGTGAAAGTGGCTGTTAAAACAAGGAAAAAAGGAGTGGGAGTGCGCTGCTGCTGCTGCTGCCGCCGCCGCCATCCAGTGAGGCTGGGATGAAGCCAACAGAGAGAGAAGCAGCGAGGGGAGAGAGGCGGGAAAGCAACCTCTGCTTTGCCGAATCCCTGATACAGGCTGGGGAGACAAACAAGGAATGTTCCTCCAGCAGTTTGAAATTTCTTCTGCTCGGAGGCGCACAGGAATGTTTACAAACCAAAAAAAAAAAAAAATTAACAAGCTTCCGGGGAAGAAGTTGAACTGTTGCACAACAACAAATGGCAGGTACCTCTCTTCCCCACCAGTTTGGGAGACACACATACGTAATGCCGCATTTCCCTTGGGTAACTCCGGTGACGACATTTTCATGGCCACACCATGAGTTCTCAGATGTCACATCCTCTAGATCCATGTCTATATGACTTACCCAGGTCTAAGGATGATATGCATCCTCCTCTGAGTGACATCCAGTACTACCAAGTAACATCAGTACTACAAAATCAGTGCACTACACCGTGCAACACAGTTGATTTGCCCCACCAACACAGGCAGCAGCCAATGAAATGGGGTGAGGGGGTAAGGAAATTCACAAGAGTGTGACATCAAGTCATGCATTTTTGTAGTAAGATGTCACCAGGGGAGAGAAGAGGAGGAGACACAGGGCTGCTAGTTTGCTGGCAGGGTGCCAAGCATCTCCCATAACGTCTACTTCCAGCCATACAGCCCTCACAGTAGAGACAAAATTACAAAAAACTATTTGCAAAAACGATTTGCAGCCATTGTTAGGATGGATGAATCAATCTATTTCTGCTCCAAGTCACTTTCACATGTATCCACCCATAAATCCATTCCATCCCATCCCATCCCATTTCCAGATTAATCTGCATTTTTTAATCCGCATGAAAATTCACATTTAAATATGAACTTAAATACACATGTTAAAATGTGTTTTCTCTAAAAAAATAAATTAAAAAAATGCATTGATAAACATCTTTTGATATGTTTTTTGAGAACTGCACTGGAACATTCAGGAAGTGCAAAAGCCACTGGATAACTAAGTTCCAATCTGTGCACTAGTTCAGGAAGTGTGGATCAGGCCGGTCAGTTTGTATTCACATTTGCAGTGTCCAAATTCCTCAACTATCCTAAGCAAAGTGTTCACCCAAATAAAAGTTTTATTAAATTGGATATGCAGGTTTAAAACATTTAAATTTGCACTCCATTTTATCCTGTTGAGCTCTTTGAGGACTCGAGTGCCCTTTGCTAGTGGCTGGTACATTCAGGGTTGTGCCCTCAGTGCTGGTGGTAGTCCTATGGGTTGTGCCCTCAGTGCTGGTGGTAAGCCTCTGAACTCGGAGGCTACTACGTACGAGCATCCTACGCAGAACGGGGGAAGCAGCAACGGCAATCCCCCACCTCCCCACTCCTCCCGCTCCGCAAGTCAGCCAGATGGCTGAAACTGCTTCAGGGGAGGAAGGGAGGCTGGAGCGCTGCCTGGGGACCTCATATCCTGGCGGCCCTGGTCTCCTACCCTCCCTGCCCCCCCAGAACACCCCCTTTACTCCTTCACAGAGGTCCCTTTCTGACCTCGGAGAAGCAGCCGGCATGGTTCTTTCTGTGCCAGCTGCCGGGGCGGGGGAGCTCTGTACCGGCTCCAAGTGCGGATCCCCTGCTCCAAGGTTGGAGCTCTGTTTCCAACCTCGGATCTGGGAATCTGAAGAATCCTATGACCCCCCCCCCCCCCAGATGCTGTCTACGGAGCAATAGGATTGCTTTGCCAATCTAAAAATCATGGCTGAACCTCGGCTTCTCCTCCCCACAAATCTCTATCTTCTACACACAACAGATCAAGTATATTGAGTTGTATGTTGCAAATTACACACCTAAAATGCAATAGGATCATCAGCAGTTCAAAACAGGATTTCATCAGAGAGAAAATAGCTTATCTGAAGTTTTTTATAACCTTGGAATAACCACTGTGGTAAATGGTGCGCATGTACTTCTTTTATATGAGGAAACTTGATTTTGCTCATGAACTGCATAATCAGGAATTCAGTAATGTTCCTGATTAATGAGTTTATGAAAAGAAAAGAAAAAGTTTCTTTATTGCATGCAGCTAAGGCAATTATGTAGCACTTAGAGCCACGGCCAAGTCTAGCCTGCACCAGAAGGCAAAGGCATCATTCCAGGTTTTGCAGCAATAGCCGATATATTTTATACACTAAATAAATCTTTTCCTCTACATTGATAAAACTCACTTTGTTTCTGAAACAGCTTGAAGCCTGGAGGATTGTTGAGAAAAATGTATTCCGGAAGAAAATCATTTTTATCTATGAGGATTTGTCATTATTCAGCTTTATGTCTCTAGTCAGATAGGGAAATTGTGATCCTTTCAATCAATTATTACACGACGATATGTACTCTGCTGTTATATTATTGTTTTGCGGGCCCTCTTTTCCCAAGCACGGAGATGTTCAGGGTAGCCTACACAAAGTCAGTTTCCTTTGGAAGAGAAAGACAGGTCGGGGGCGGCAGGGAAGCTGTCCAAATCATGGTGCCTTTGCAATAATCTGTCTGTTATGTCCCTGGTTCTGAGGTTCTGCACCCCTGCCTTATGGAATGGTCACCTGAGAACCTAAGAGAGAAAGGACAATCTCAAGTGCCTATTAGAGACATTTATTATGCCTGACACATCTCAGAAAATCATTGTTTCTTCATCAGGGGCCGCTTGTCTTCTTTTAGATGTTTTGAGGTTGCAGAAGAGACACTCGAAGGACTTTCTTCTCAAAACATCTAGAAGAAGATAAGCGTCCCCTGATGAAGGAACAGTGATTTTCCAAAATGTGTCAGGTGTAATAAACATCTCTAATAGGCACTCAAAATTCTCCTTTCTTTCTTTTGTTGTTTCTGTCAATCTCAAGTGCCTTCCGCTCTCATTGCTTCACCTGAGAACTTAGCCAGGCCTGTACAACTTGTGATCCAACAAGCTATACTTGAATCCACCAACCCATGTATGGTGCACAAAAGTCAGGAAACCACCAAATGATGGGTGGTAAGGGGGTGGAGCCAGCAGAAGAGAACTCCTGGCCACCTGGGGAACCATGGAAGGCCAGATTGGGCTCCCGGGCCAAAGGTTCTGCATCCCTGCTTTAAGACTTTCCACTTTGTAGGGATAGGGAGTGGTGGAGTCTAGGAGCGGGCTTCTGGACTGAAGCATAAAAGGCTTCATTCTGGGTCTGGTCTCAGATCATGTTGGAGGAAATTGCTCACCAGGAGCTCTCCTAGGTGCTCCAACATCCTTGCCATCTTGCTGTACTGAGCCCTGTCGGCTCCTGCTTCAGATAGGAACATGGCTTGCTTGGGATTGGGTGACCGGCCAGATGGGCGATTAATAAATATAATAAATAAATAAAATAAATAAAAACTTGGATTGTTGTTGGATGGAACCCCCCAAATACTTGGGCAAGTGAACATGTTTAGTATTGCTGTTTATGTATTACATTCCTAATCCACCCAATAACTAATGTTCTATGGGCAGATTACAGCTGAAACAGCTGAAAAACTAAAATTCCATAGAACAGTTAAAAATATAAAGTACTACAATGCAAATATTTTAAAAATAAAAAACAATATAATGCAAAACAATAAACTGCACGGGAATCGAGAAAACAGTCATAATAACCAAGAACTAGGTCTCTACAATGCCTTGGAGAAAAGAAAGATATGATCATGTGATGCCAGTGCTTGGTCAGCTGCACTGGCTTCCAGTCCAATTCTGAGCTCAATTCAAGGTATGGGTGTTGACCTTTAAAGCCCTAAACGGCTTGGGACCCGAGTATCTAAAGACACGCCTCCTCCTACATGTACCTGCTCAGACCCTTAGGTCATCTTTGGAAACCTGCCTCCAGATGCCCCAAAGGAAGCTAGGTGCGTGGCTACAAGAGATATGGTTTTCTCAGTGTTGGCACCCCAATTTATGGAATAAACTCTCCAGAGGTTTGCTGATAATTCACATTATCTTTTCAGCACCAGGGAAAGACCTTTCTTTGGGAAAGGACCGGGGTCCAAAACAGGCCCACCTGGTGTCCCAATGTAGTCTCTGTCGAGACTCCCAGATGGCCCTTCCCCCGCCCCATTTCCCCCAAACCACTGACTGGTGGTTTCCCGGTTTTTCTTCCATTCTAAAAGGTTGAAATGCCTCTCCTCAGGCTTAGTTACTGGCAGGAAGAGCTTTAAGCTAAAAGATGCTGGTATTTTTTGTAGTTTGGGCCTTGCCCCTTTTTCCTTCAGCCCCACCTTCCACTGGAATGGAGCCCCAGAGAGCTTCTCCAAAATGAATTTTGGCCCTTGGGCTGAAAGAGGTTCAACATACCTGCCTTAAAGGGACAAGCTTCTGGCCTGTAGCGTAGCACTCCTCTGTCTGTCCAAGAGCTTGTGCCGGGTGCACTGCTGGCATTGGCGCGCTGGCTCAAAGGATTATGGAGCTCATGGAGTTGGGTGTCCTGGCCCATGCCGGAGCTGGGCTCAGGGACTGCAGTTGTCGGTCCAGGCTCAAGGGTCTCTGGCATCTCTGAAGCAGGAGTCAAGAGTTGCGCAGTGGTGCAGTTGTGTCTCCTCTGTTGGCACCACTGGTTCCTCAGCCTCTGAGTCAATGTCCAGGTCACTGCTGGACTCTGAGATCAGGACAAAAGCCAAACCTGTTTGTCCAACCCTCTCTTAGCAACTGTTGACTTCACAGATGAGAAACCTTTGCAGCTCCTCACCTTTTTGCCTCTAGACATGAATTCCAAAAGATTGTGTTCATTCCATGTACCCCTCATGGGACCCCTACCATTGGAAGCCTGGTTACCCAGGATCAGAGTTGGGGAAAGGAGGGGCAGACATGGCTGCCAATGCAGCACTTTACTTTCTCCACTACTAGTGAGATAATCTGCCATTCACATATATGCCAGAAAGTAACACGATGAACCTGTGGATTCTCGTATCACTGGGCAGAAGCTATAGCTCAGTATGTCAAGGTTCCACCTGCACTAGGACACCTTGATCAGCTCCTTAAAGATATTTTACCTCTTTAAGAGCCACTCCTGTATCAGGATGCCAATTCCCTGCCTTTTTTCTTTCTCTTCCCAGTCAGTAACGTGGGATTAGGCTTTAGGCGTGGTGCAAAAGACACTCCAAACAACTTGAAATTAACAATAACTGTTTACTTTAGTAAATTTTGGTATAGTAGATTCACAATAACTTAAGGTAATTACACAAATAGAGCTGTATACTTTCAAAAAGCAGGTATAATCAAAATAAAAGAAATAAAAACGCAGTTCTCTCTAACCTAGCTACTCTTTCACCTGTAACCTTAATAGTGATTCCTCCCCAGCCTAGTCCTGGCTGTTCTGCATTTTTCAGTGATATTCAGTCTCTGCTTCTCTGTCTGTCTCTGCTTCTTGGTGCCTGCAGCTCCTCTCCTCCACACCCTTGCAGCACAACCACACCTCTTTATATATTCTCCCGCCAGGACTAGAAGGCTACAAACCTGTGACCTAAAACTGGGGAAATGAAACTTAACTCTATTAAGGGGGAAAGGTGACTTTAACTCCATGAGGGGGAAATGAAACTCACGAATACCCCCCTCCCATCAGGAGATGTTTGGGCCTGTATAGGCCTCAATCCTTCACACAGTAATAGAGCAGGTGCATTGCATATAGAAGGTTCCAGGATCAAGCCATTTAAAAGGATCTCAGGTACAGAGTTGGGAAGACCCTTACCTCAGATGCTGGAGAGCCAAAGCCAGAGTATCGAGCTAGATGACTAATGGTATGCCCCAGTTTCTTCAGCCAGTTTCATCAGACTCCAGTGTCTCACCTGAACTTTGTACCCCATTGCAACCCCTTTGCTTGCTCTCTCACAGAATTCAATGGCTCCCATTCTTCCTCCTCTAATGCTATAATCCTGTGCACTTTTACATATCCACTTTCCTATGGAACGCATGAACGCATAATTGCATGCAAGATTACAGCTTTACAACAGCACTGGACACGTTAGCTCCAGGTGTTTATGAAGCAGTTTGCTGCTGCCCATATGAGAGGGATGTTATTCTTACTAAGAGCTGCTACAACCGTTAACAACATAAATCAGTGTCACTAAAATGTGTTTGGATTAATGACATGTAAGGGCTGCAGCCAAAATTTAGCCTCTTTACAAATTCCTGCAGAAGCGTAGGTTTGTTTTCAAACATCCATCTTTTAAGTGCACAGCACATAGCTAGGGGAAACCCAATTTGAGTGATGTAGGAAAACAGTGGACAAAGTTCACAGTAAGGTCCCATTTTTAAGAGCTTCATAAATGGTGAATAGAGGCTGTAATTGTGCTATAGACGTAACGATTATATGCTATTTACTATGGTAGAGTATGATAATCAGTAGCTTCTTTGCTCAGTAACCTCTAGAACAGGGGTCCCCAATTTGGTGCCTGTCAGAGCCATGACACCCATGGGGGCCTCCAATGACGTCTGTGAGGCTCTCCCACTCATTGCTCCCATCAAAAAATATTTTTAATTTTAAAAAACCATGAAAAACATTAGTGCATCAGGTTCTCCTTCCTTTTCCTGAACCTGCCACTGATCAGCTGTTTAGCAAGCAGGAAGAGACAGAAAGAGTTGTTTCCTGGACCCACCCAATCTTCTCCTGTCTACAAAGACCTTTCCCCTTTGCTCTTTTATCTTTCCACTCCCAGCCTCTTCCTAGACCCTAGCCTTGCTCTTTCTCTCCCACTCACCTCTTCATCTTGCTGTTTTTCACCCCTCCTAGCCTCTAACCTTGCTTTTTCTTTCTCTTCTACCCCTTTGCCTTGCTATTTCCACCTCCTTCCCAGCTTCTCACCTCACTATTTCTCTCCCTACCACAACTTTTGACTAGCCAGGCCCCCACTAGCCGCATCCTCCATGGGAGCCATTTTGTGGTGGTGCCCACAGCAGTTTTTCAAATTTCCAAATGTGCCCATGGGTCCAAAAAGGTTGGGGACCCCTGCTATAGAACAATCCAACAAAAGATGAACCTTTTATAAAACTTATCCATCCTCTAGAGTCCCAAATAGAAGCAAGATGTTGAGATGTATTTGGATTGTTATTCTGATTACAGCGGTCCTAGACACTATAACCAAGCTATTGGCAAGTATCGGCACCTCACAGTGGCCAACATGTTCAGGTTCTCAGTCTGGAAGTCAGACCAAAGTATCTCTACCATCATCAGAACTGTTCTTTAAAATCAGACATCCTGAAAAACTGTGACATTCCATGCTTTTCTGGCTTCTTAAAAGTCTAGATGTCTTTCTATCTCTTTCAGAGATCTATTCCAACCAGACTTTTGGAAGTAGCTGAGGTAAGAAGCTGTCCTTTCCTAAGTGATCATAAGTGCAGTGAACACACTTCTCCAAACCAAAGTCTATCTATGCTGTAAAGACGACGAAATTAGTTTAGGAGAACACAATAATAATCAAAAGCATATAATTGCATAAAATGTTGGTATTGCAAGCACTATTAACAGTTTACAGCTGGGGAGGGCAACCTTTTACTCTCAAGGGCTGCATTCCCTCATGGGTAATCTGTCAGGGGTTGCATATTGGTAGTGAGTTGGGTCAAAACCAGCAGTAGGCAGGACCAGAGCTAAAACTAGGTGTTACCCCTTTTCTCTTTTTGCCCTAATTTTAAAATCTCAGGGTTCAGGGTGTGGAAAACCCAATAATGACATCATGCAACACCAACAACCACTGCCTGACTTGTTTTGGCTCCACCATCTCTGAGCCTGTGGAGTTGGGAAGTTTATATGGGCTGATAAACACTCATAATGGAAAAGGGAAAGATGGCTAGACTACAAGACAGAGGGTGCATATGGAGCTGGATCTACCCATTTCCTATACACTATGGGTGCAATCCTATGCAGGTTTAGACAGAAAAAGTCCTACAACTCCCAGCATTCCCCAGCCAGCCATGCTGGAGTTGTAGGACATTTTTTCTGTCTAAACCTGCACAGAATTGCACCTTAAAGGTGCACACTCCTATGAAGTTTAGGCAGGAAAAAGGCCTGCAACTCCCAGCATGCCCCAGCCAGCTGGCTTGGGCATGGTGGGAGTTGCAGGCCTTTTTTCTGTCTAAACTTGTATAGGATTGTGCCCTAAGTTATTTTTGTTACACCCAAAAGACTCAAGACTGATATCAAACATAGAATCATAGAGTTGGAAGGGGGCATTTAGGCCACTGAGTCCAACCCCCTGTTTAATACAGGAATCCAGTTTAAAGCATCCCTGACAGATGGCTGTCCAGTCACAGCTTGAATACCTCCAGCCTATTTGGTACGGTATATGATTTCCAGTTTCCAAGAATTATTATTATAATTTACTCCAAGACTACATTCAAAAGAAATATTTGCTGGCTGAAGCAATGAAGTGCTGATTGTGACTGAAGTCACATGGATGCTGGAACAGACTTTTGCAAAAATCAGAGCCATGGGTGAGAAAGATAAAATTGGGTTAAGCCAAGTAAACACTCACTTCTAAGTAGAACTGAAACAAATATTCAAAATTCAATGGCTGTTTTAAAGAATCAATGCAGCTCTTATCTCACAAGAGGGGTATTGGAGAATTAAAAGCGAAGTACAGATTAGAAATCTGAACTTTTCTAAATATTTGGGGTGTCAAAAGTCTACATTGCTCTCACTAGACTTCACTGACCCTCCCAGGTAAGAGCCCTTTGTCCTGCTATGGCTGCATACATCAGGCTCAGCCCTGGGTCAAACTCTGGTATTGCAATTACAATAGCAAGCCAGCATACAAGCAAAAGGTCAAGCACAGTTAATCAACCCAGCAAGAGGGCAGTTCAAGACAGAAGTCAGTAGCAGGCAAAGATCAAGAGCACAGTATTATCAATCAAGACAGGAGAAGTCCAAGAGCAGGATCTGAGGTGTGGCCAAGGTCAAAATATACAGTCCACACACAGTCCAAAGAGCAAAGTCTAGCAGGAATCTAAAGGTTAGAAGCACAGAGAATCAATTGCAAAACAAGGTCCAGGAAGCATGGCACTGGAACTGATAGAAAGATGTTGTTCCAGCAGCCAGCAAGTTCCAACTGAAAGCTTATACAGACAGAGCTTCCAAAGCCCCACCCAAGGCTCAGCTGCATCATGTCATCAGCACTTTGGCAGGAGCCTTACTCATGAGGAGACCTTTACTCCTGAGGAGCCCTGTTGCTACCGGTCTTTAGGCACACACTTTGCCTCTGCATAGCAACCTATGCCTCCACCGTCTGGAGGTGGCATGCTCGGGGGCTGGATGAATGCTTGGCCTCCTCCTCTGACCCCACAGGTGAGGAACAGTCCTCAGGGGTTCTATCTGGGGGTTCCTCAGAGTCCACTGCTGTTAAAAGGCCTGGTGTATCTTCTCCACTGATGCCAGAGGTGCCTGGGGTCTCACAAAAGTCAGGAGGCACCACAGGGTCCATGCACCCTATCAGGTTCTTCAATCTGGAGTCATTCCCAGGATATGTCAGAGTCAGGCATAACACCTTTCATGATAGCAAACTTTCTTAGTACAGAAATGTTTAGAGTTACCACCAATTGTCATCGAAAGCAAACTTCAAGGCAAATGTGAACATAGGAAATGGCAGGGGAAGCTGGTGACTCCTACATCAGTGGGGCTCCTTATCCATTGCAGCTTTTATTCTGAGCTTTATGGGAGCTATCCATGGTGGTGAACTTATTTTGGGGGTGGAGTAGAGCACCATGGATAGCACCATGGACTGACATAGGAGTCACCACCAGCCTCCTCTGGGAAATGGCCTTATACCAGGTTAGGCCATTGGTCTGTCTAGCTGAGTATTGTCTCTGGTTGGCAGTGGTTTTCCAGGATTTCAGACAGGAGTCTTTGCCAGCTCCATTCTGGAGATGACAGGGATTGAACCTAGAACCTTTTGGAAGCAAGGCAGGCACTCTACCACTGTGCTACAGCCTTGCCCCTAACAAGCCCAGCATTGGTCTATTTAGGCCAGTAATGTCTACTCTGCATGCAGAAAGTCCCAGGTTCAATCTCTGGCATCTCCAGTTAAAGGGATCAGGTAGCAAGTGCTGGGAAAGACCTCTGCCTGAGACCCTGGAAAGCTGCTGCCAGACAAAGCACTACTGAGTTATAGTTACTCCCAAAATGAATACCAATATGTCAGTATATTAGGTCAGGGGTAGGCAGAGGATAGATCAGGATCTATTGGGAGATCTCTGGGTGATTTGCAGTAGATCAACAAGAGTTTCTGACTCAGAGCTTTTCCACATGAGTTTGTTAATCAGCTGTTAATCTGCTGAATCTACTTTCAGTTTCATCGTGAAATTGCAATCTGAGCACTACATGAGGAGCATTTATTTACCTTCCTGATTTGCCACTACATGGTACGTGGTAGGCGATCATTCATGACAGAGTAAGATTGTCTTCCAGGATAAAATTACAAAAAGAAAATTATATAAAGAGGAAATTGTATAAAATTGTGTAGACTCTAGCGATGGGTCCGTAAGTGACTGTGGAGGCCAATTCTAGATCCAAAGACAGAAACAGGAGGAGATAAGCATCCAAATGCAACGGAAAAAAGGAGAGAACCAGGTTCTCAGGATGCAAAAATCTTTATAGGAGCCCGACGCGTTTCGGCCTGTGTATTTTTCAAGGCCTTCCTCAAGGGGTTGTAAAAGAGTCTGCAGATTACTTCAACAACTAGTGTCTTCCACTGTTTCACTGGCTATTTTAAAATAATAAAGATAAAGATCTTTTAATAAAGATTTTTGCATCCTGAGAACCTGGTTCTCTCCTTTTTTCAATTCTAGATCCACACAGCTTCCCACAGTGAGGACACAGGTTACCAGATGGAAGATGGTGCTGTGAAGGATTCGTTTGACGTGCTTTTCACCTAGCACGTTTCTCCCTTTCACCTTGCACTCGGGCTTCTTCAAAGTCCATAGAACCAAAGGCCAACCTCCATTTAAAGCATCCATGGGCTTTAACTACATAACCTCTAGGTGGAACTGTGGTATAACAGAATAGTGCAAATACACAAGAGGAAAACCCACTTTCTTTCACTTTCACAATTAAATGCTGCATTTTCCCTGAACTAAAAAAACTCAAGGAAAGTGCTGGTTAGACACAGAAGCAAAACTGGAGGGTCATGACATTGTCTAAAGAAACTGTAAACAACTGTGAGCAGGGAATGATGAGTGCACAATAAATGCCTTGTGTAGAAAAGCTCTGAATTGTTTAACAACAGTAACAAATGAAATGTCTTCACACGCGCCTAAATTGGGCTGCTGAAAAATAAGCCTTGAGGGGAAACAGAGTGGATTTTGGTGTGAAAGGACTTGTTCTGGTGCCGATCACAAATCCCTGGGCTGAGCATATGTTCGGAGGTACCTTGTTCCTTAATTCTTAATGTATGTCCATCCACTTGAGCCACTATTTTACACCTGGCTCTGGTTGGTAGACCTCAGGATTCCAGTAAAAAACAAAACAGATCTCGCAAGCCTGAAGTTTGCCCACCCCGTCTTAGGCCGATGGTGCTTAGGCCAAGTAGGGAGATGCGTGGAGCTCGATCGGGGGTAGAAGAGGGGTGAACTTGCCCTGCTCGACCCCCCTGAGCTCCACGCGACTTACCTTGCCCCACCTCAGCACATCTCTATGCTAGAGGAGCCGGGGAAAGCAACTTCCAGGTCCCCGGCACTGCGTTTTTTTAATGTAAAAACCAGGGTAACCCACCTTAAAATGGCCACGATTTGTTATTCACGGCAGTTTTAAGGTAGTTTACCTTGGTTTTTACATTAAAAATGCAGCGCCAGGGACCCGGAAGTGATGCGACAGGGACCCGGAAGTCCGCAGAGCACCTCGTCGAGTACCGCGGGATGGATTGCGCAGCGGGGGTGCTCAGCGAGCGCCCCGTGGGACAAGCTCAGGGGTAAGTGCACACCCCTACCAGCAGGAGCTTCCTGGGAACTTCATTTCAGCGTGCAGCTGCTGCCCCACGTGGTGAGCTGTTGGAAATACAAGAAAGGAGAACCTGGCACGGTCTGTGTCCAGTGTGGGGCCTCGAATCTACGGCTTTGGCTTTATTAGCATCTTGCTCTGACTAACTGAGCTAGCCAAGTAGTTGAGAAGGAAGATAAAAGAATTTCTATAGGTTCTTAGAGCAGGGTTGGGCCTCCCATTTCCCCTAAAGTCCAGTTAAGTGCAAACTACAAGGTTCCTCCAGAAAGGAAAACATCTGAAGAATGATACCAGGCCTGTGGCTCACACTGGCTCAGCTTGTCTGAGCATGGAAAGCTAAGCAGGGTCAGGCCTGGTTATTACTTGGATGGGAGACCCCTCCTCTAGTTTCCTGCATTGAGCAGGGGGTTGGACTCGATGGCCTTGTAGGCTCCTTCCAACTCTATGATCTAGGAAATCTATGAAATTTAAAGAGAAACTAAAAGAGTACCAACAAGGATGGCAAAATTTCTCTGAGAGTGTCCCACTCCCACACCCTTAGATAATGACTGGGTTCAGACAACACGATAATCCACACTCCAGTGTTGAGTGTGGATTGTTGTTGAACTGTGCATTATTGAAATGTGGGTAATCGTGTTGTCTGAACCCAGCTGTGCTAACAAACCATGGCTTGTTAACCATGAACAACCCATGAAGAGAATCTATAGTTTGTTGTTGGCTTGTGAACAGTGGGTTGTTCATCATGGATTGTTATCTTGGCTGGGTTCAAACAACATGATAACCCATGTTTCAACATCAACCCACGGTTCAGCAACAAACCACGCTCAGCCCTTACCCTTGAGTGTGAGTTATTGTGTTGTCTGAACCCAGTCATTAACTTAATAAAGCCGGGTGGTGTCACTGTATTGCACCAACAGAAAAGGCTACAATTCACATTCAATTCGTTTTGGATTTCAATCCCCCATCAGCCCCAACCAGCATGGCCAATGGTCAGGAATGCTGGGAGATGTAGTCCAAAACATCTAGCGGGACCCAGGTTTGGGAAAGCTCAACTAAACTATGGCCAGTTCATTTGGTGTGTTCAAAGATCTCACCTTTCCTGGCAGAAATATGGGGCTAATATTTCCAACAGGCTGTCTTGTTCTGTGGAAATATTAAAAGCAGCTAAGCTTTAGGACTCACAAAGCAATAAAACACTTTAATATTGCAAGTGACTGGAGGTGGGAGTCAATCATACTTTCTATATAGGGCTTGTTTTTGAAGTTCTGCAAGTTCTTTAAGCAAAGAACTCCCTGTAAAGGTCTGGGGGGTGGAAGGGGAGGAAGATTTGCAAACTATTATACTGAGTTACGAACTTCACATTCATCCATTTTTAATGTGCAATAGTCAAAAGTTTTACTAACATTAGCCAGACAAATTTGAAGCCATGTTGAACAATTTGCACCCACATTATTTAGTAAGAGACAGAGGAATACATTGACAGTAATGAATGTAGTGTATGAGGCAGGTCCCATTTTTACTGTGGGAGAATTCTGATGTGGCCGAATTGGAGATATAAGGTAGCATGGCCTTTTTGTACAGATTTCTCTTTTTAGAGATGTTTTGGTCCTTCATTCTTAATTTAAGGCCAGTTCGCACTGCAAAATTTCTCCAAATGATCATAACACAAGAGAAACTGAACATGTGGTGATCCATTCCCATATTCTGTGTGAGCACTTACAGTGGAAAGGTGGGGTGAAAATAAGGTAAATAAATTATTATTATTATTATTATTATTATTATTATTATTATTATTATTACTACTTCTATACCACCCAATAGCCAAAGCTCTCTGGGCGGTTTACAACAATATATAGGGACTCTAGAAATCTACATGACTGATTATCATCATTATCAATTTATTCTTTTCTTATAAGCCATCACAATAACTTTTGTTAGTGAGCAGTTGTATATAAATGGCATTAAATAAATAAATAAATACAATTTCACAACTGCATTTTCCCATAGCCACTAATGGATGCGAACTAACTAACTATATAGTAAAGAACATGCTAACATTTCTCCATGCAGTTGTGTAACCATATACCAAATCAGGTACAAAAATTACAATAACTTGCTTCTAAAATGTGATCGGGAACACACAAAGGTGACAACCCAATCCTCAAAATTCTATGTCCTTAATACTAAAAGTAAGAGATCTTGGGATGCTGGTACAGTGGTTTAAGAGGTGTATCTTGAGAATTGCATAGATAAGTTGTCCTACTCTTTTTTCTCTGAACCGAGGTCAAATTAATACATTGGGTGAATCTGTGCTGCATCTAGTACAGAGGTGGGCAACCTAGAGTCATCCAGATGTTTTGGACCTATGACTCCCATCAGCCATAGCCAGCATAGCCAATGGATTATGGGGGTTTTAGGCTAAAACAAGGGCCACAGGTTGCCCATCCCTGTCAATCCATAAAATATTCTTTGCATGCTGATGGGTCCATGTGACTATTTCACCATGCACCCCAGCTTGCAGTTCAAATCAAATTTATTGCAGCATCACTGAAAAAGCTGTTCAAAAGTGAGCTGAGCAATAATCTGGAAAATACTGGTTCAGGCATGATGACCTGAGTGCATGATGACACCATCAATAAAGCCAATAGCCATTACAGCAGAATCCAGTGCTGCATGGATCCATTCAACCCACGTCTAGAATCTTGCTTCTTCTTTTTAAAAATATTTCTATTTATTTATATTTTTTTCAAACAATATATAAAACAACTAAAATAACATACATACAACTTATATAGTGCTCCCATCACCACGGGACCAAATGATACATTCTATCTCTATAATCAATTGTTATTCATTATTCAAAAAATGCAACATATCTTGACATGGCATGCTCCCTTTCCCCTTATTTAACACAAAATCCAAAAATAATCCCCAAATATCCTTAAAATTATTTTTCTTAAATTGTCCCTTTTTACATTTGATACTACAAGTCAACATATCATTTAAAGCCATATCCCACACTAGAATCTTGCTTTTATTGTAAATCACCTCGATCACTCATGGAGTGAAGGGATGATTCAAAAATATACTAAATAAATACAACATATTATTTATTTAAAATATTTTTACACAGTTTTTGACCATGAACTCCCAAGGCTATTTACAAATCAAAACATTAAAAACAATAATTTAATAAAACTTCAGAAGAATCCACAATCAACATAAACTGCTGAGCAAGAATCAACACAAGTGTGGCAAAAGCAATCAGATCCTGCTAAATGCCAGCAGGGAAAAACCAAAACCAAGCAAAGAATATGGCTCTTGCTGCCCCCCAAAGCAGTGCCCCAATGGCTGATCCCCTTTGGTGTTGCCCCTTCAGTGGTGACCAGCATGGAGGAACCCAAGAGAGGAACAAATGCTCCAGTCAGCTCCACACACGGTTTCCTCCTGATGTCTTAAGTGAACTTTGATTCAGTGCCTTAAACATCATTAGGCCCATAATGTCCGGAGGAGTAGCCACATTAGTCTGTTGTAGCAAAAACAACAAAGAGTCTTGTAGCACCTTAAAGTCTAACAAATGAATTATGACAAACTTGAACTAGAGACCACCTCAACAAATACAGTTAGGTCTATATGGCAGCATCCATGATATAAGCAAATGTTTGGGGCACAGTTCCTTCCCTCAATGTTTCTTCATACGTTAATATGTAATTTGTAGAGCTTTCTGTTCTCAGAATAATCTTTGTGTGGCCTCTGATGATATAGCTACCTGGATGTCATCCCCAATCTTCCAATGTTCCATCACCTGCTAGAATGACCAGATGGGGCAATGAAGGCTAGGCTTGCTTTATAATGGCCACCCTGAGTGCCATTTGTTCAATGGAAAGGCAGGATATAAATCAAATAAATAATAGCTGGATTCATGAGGGGGCATGAAGCAGGTATAGCTCATAACTCAATGGCGCTCCAAAGTGCTCCCCCATTTCCTATCTTCCATGTAAGTGAATGGGTACCATTTATTTATGTATGGAAAAGTAAAGCACTGCACTTGGACACAACATAGCATCCAGCCACCACTTCATGGGGCAGGGTGGGGAGCAGTGTTCTTCTGTCCCTAGCCAAAAGGTAGTTACAGGGTTATTGGGGCCCAGGACCAGGGTTCAGAAGGGTGCAAAATGTAGCCTTCTTCATCTCCCTATCTTGAATACAGGGTATGGTTGTCAGGGGTGGAAGCATTTCTTACTTATTTCACAGAGTATGGAGACTGTGATCAGTTTGGGGAAACAGAGGCAAGGCCAGACTTTGAAAACCAGGCCAGGCTTCATCAGGGCTGGCCCAAGACATTTTGCTGCATGAGGCAAGCAGGACCACACACACAATTCTATATACAGAAGCAGACTAGACTGGCAATGGAATCTTATTTCAACAGTAGCAGCGAGCAGTGGGGTTGCTAGGTAGTTTAGGACCCTGGACCTAATGGTCTTACAGGGGCCTGCTTTAGATGGCCATGTTGTATTACTTCAGTTGTGAAGCACAAACTAAGATTTTCTTCTCTTTCCTCCCCCCCTAAGCTCCATGCTTTACAACGGCTTCTACATTCCTGATATATTACAGTAAAAAAAAAAAACCTTTGCCAACCCTGATAAAAAGCAACACTCTGAACATGTGCAGTTTCACATTTTAAATTTACTTGAACCATAGTACCAGCGTGATTGCAGGAATAAAATGGAGTTTGCTTCTGCTGCCTTGATGCTAAACACATCTACTTAAGAATAAGCACCATTTAATTAATTAATTAATTTTGTAGGAAAGAATAGTATCACTCTAAAGTAAAAATAACAAAATGAGCATCTGCAAATATGTACCTGCCCAGCTGGCAATCCCAACTACACTTTTTTTTTTAATTTTTTTTTTCTTTTAAGAAGGAAAAAGAAAGAAAGCATCATGTGAGTAGCATCAGCCTTGGTGGGTCCCAGCATGCCTGTGCTGGCCCAGGTGCTGATGCTGGGCATGTTTTGCTACTGAGCCTCTCATCTGTCACTCTGGGTGATCATTTGGGTCACTCTGGGCCGTGGGGCCTTGAACTTCACTATCTGCACTACTGGCAATGGGGCAGCACACCTGAGAGCAGCAGGGCTCCTCCAACACTTCACTGCTGCTTCCAGCCTCCCAATGTTCACTGCCCAGGGCAACTGCCTCACTCCGTTGAATGGTAGGGCCGGTCGCGGATCTGCAGCAATGGTCCCCGGAGCTCTCCTCCCCCAATTCTTCACTTTGCCTTTCATCACTGGGGCTGTTGTCATAGTCGTGAATGGGGCAGGGCAGGGCAGGGCAGGCAGGGCAGGGCAGGGGCAGGCCAGCTTCTCTGTTTGGGGAGTGGGTGTGTGGGGTGGTGCCAGGAAAAGGAGTGGAAATTCCATCACTCCCCCCACCTCCTGTGCTTGTCAAAGTTGAAGAGCCTTCAGTTAGTAGTAAATATTGGTCAGAGCCAGCCTTGCTAAGAAGCTAATTGGAATCAGACTATCCGCCTTGCCTCCTGCAACATTAATCTTCTTACTTAACAGCAGGTCATGATGTTCAATTAACTGAAGTGCTTTTAGTGTGTTCAGCAGATGAGAAATATAACTAAATAGCTATTGTACAAAAAAGACAACCCAATAGTGAAGCAGGTTAATCATCTCTACTGAGACATTGGCTGAAAAGAATGAAAGAAGAGGTGATGGAACAAGTAGTTCCATTTGTATGAGCCTATCAGGTTCATCATGACCTGATTACTGTTTATGAAATGGTGACTTAGAAGGTTTTTCAAAACATTTATTTCATTAGTCACAGCTTAAACCAATATAACATTCATTAGTCACAGATGTCAGTAGTTATTAACAAGTTCCCAAAGGCATTTCCTTGTTAATATCTGTTACGTTTATTTCTCATGCATTTTAATTATACATTAGAAACAGCACAAAGTATTATAATTGAAGAAAGCTGAAACTTCAATGGCAAAAGGCTTTTCTTAAGAATTTCATTTGAGCCTGTCGAAACTCTGCACAGAGAGGTGCCTCTTTTACACTGCAAAGGTAATATTACAGAAAAATCAAGATAATATGTTGCAAGGAAATTTGCATGTGTCGTGTGTGTGTAGATATGTTTCCACATTAGAAAGATACCAGAAAGTTTGCAATATGATTAGATTATGTCTATCAACCTTATATAAGAACTCCCTGGCTTGTTTCAGCAGGAAAATGGAATTTTAAACAAAACCCAAGCTGCTTTCATTTGCTTGTTGTCTCCTCCTCCACCACCACCTTTAACTGCATTTTATTACTGAAAAAAATGTAACATTGTTCTGTGATCCTATGAAATGAGATTTCAGAGAAAGAACATTATAGTCCAGATTGTGTATTTACACTTGAATCCTATATGTGTCTGCTCAGAAGTAAGTCCTGCTGAGCCCAAAGGGGCGTAGTCCCAGGTATGTAGGCATAGAATTGCAGCCTTATTCTAGTGAAAATGCTGCTAAATGCTTTGAATTGCAATGAATGTGCCATATGCCAAGACCTAGTAATAAATAGCATACTCTTACCCATGCTGTATCCAAGCTGCGTAAATGGGAACAAAATGGCAAATGAGCTCAATGCAAGCACTGGTGGCTGGTGCCCACTGGTGCTGGCAGGGCAGAGGGCAGATCACCAGAGGTGGAGAAGCACAGGTTAGAGTGTTGGACTGGGACTCAGGAGATCCGGGTTCTAGTCCCCGCTCGGCTATGAAACTCACTGGGTGACTTTGGGCCAGTCACTAACTCTCAGCCTAACCTACCTCACCAGGTTGTTGTGAGGATAAAAATGGAGAGGAGGAGGAGGATTATGTAAGCCGCCTTGGGTTCCTTGCAGGAAAAAAGGCGGGGTATAAATAAATAAATAAACAAACAAACCAGTAATCCATAAAAAGCAAACTGGGACACATGGACTTCTAGATCATGCCTGCAAAGCACAGGATGATATCATCATCCTGTGCTTTGCAGGGATGATCTAGAAGTTAATGTGCCCCAGTTTTCCCTTTTTGGCTTGCTGGCTGCTGTGGCTCTTGGCTTTCTGTGTTGCTCTGAGGACAGACATGTTATCACAAAAGCCGCCTTTCAAGCCAGCTTTCATGTGGTCAGCAGCACCCTTTACTGCAATTAATGAAGCTCTTTACATGTGCAAGAGATCTGTATCTCTGTGTACATGCTGTTTTCTATTCAGGGCCCTCACAGGGCATATCTACACTATACATGTTTGTTTGTTTATTTATTTATTTATTTATTTATTACATGTATATCCCGCCTTTTTTCCTGCAAGGAACTCAAGGCAGCTTACATAGTCCTCCTCCTCTCCATTTTATCCGCACAACAACCCTGTGAGGTAGGTTAGGCTGAGAGTCAGTGACTGGCCCAAAATCACTCAGTGAACTTAATGACCAAGTGGGGACTAGAACCTGGGTCTCCTGAGTCCCAGTCCAGCACTCTAACCGCTATGCCACACTGGCTCTCGTATAAAAATTTATACTAGTTCTATACCTCCAAAAATCTTGGAACTTTTGGTTTAGTAAGGTGCAGAGGATTCTGTTAGAAATCTCCAGTTCCTTCTTACAGAACTTCAGTTTTCAGACTCAGAGTTGCCAAAAACTTGTAATTGGCTATCATTGGGCTGGTTTGGATGATACCCAAAAAAATAAATCCAGCTCAAGTTTTTATTCACATGGGTGATTTGGACAGGCTATCTCTGTCCAACAGAAGTAGGAATGCACCCGATTGGCCCTTTAAGGTATCATCCAAACTGGCTCATTGAGACCAAGCAAAAGAAATATAGGCGCTCAGTTGATTATCAATTATAATCTACCTTGTTCATACTGAAATATGTTATGGTTCCTCTTTAATCTGAAATATTGAAGACATTGCAAAGGAATAATTTTTCCTCCTTATTCTGAGATTAATGTATCGGGATTGTAAGGAGGAAAAGTTCATCTTGAAAACTCACATAATCTACTATTGCAGAGCCAGATTATTGGTCAATTGACCTTTTTCATTTCCCAGTTAGATTCTTAAAGCCTTTCTGGCCACGGCTTTGCATACAAATGCAAAATTATAAATTGATGCTAAACAGCAGTATAATACTCCAGCCAGGAGACATGAAAAATAATTGAGCATTCCATTCATTTGTTGATATTTGAACTCTGAAGTCTCAAATCACATTTTAAGCATAAAACTACAAGTAATTTCATATTGCAATCTATAAAACAAAAGAAATTATGGGAAGAAAAAGCCGTCACTGGAACAGCCTATCTTTGTAGGAGGTTAGTACTAAGCAGAACTAAGCCCTGATTAAACATCTAATTGGCTTCAATGGAAATGGCAAAGGAAGCCAAATGCCTTTAGCATTTAGCTGTAAGACACCAGAGGTTTCAGAACAACTTTGTGAGCAAAAATGTTCAACACACTGAAAGCAAAATTCACCAAAGTGCTGCTAATTCCAGCAGAGGAAAAAGTGAGTGATGTTCCAGACCCTCCAAAACCATCGCCTCAGCCTCCTCCAGGGCAGGTAGGTCTTCATAATTTATTGTTGGCAGACATTATATTTGTTTCTGAAAATGAATATCATTGGTTGCTGCAAACAACAGACTTTTGGAAAATATTGCTTATTGTCCTGAAATCCCGCATTCCTGCTCAATGATTACTAACTTTTAGTCTGATCTATATTTTGTGATTCCTTCTTTGAATCACTTTACATGATTTGCAAAGTATCATTTTCTGAGATCTTTCAAAGCCACACAAGGCCCCAAAGTGACCTTTTTCATTTGCAAAATATCACACACAGCTCCAAATCAAATGTGTGTTTACTCGGAAGTACAGGCACAACTAGACATGAAGGTGGCAGTGACCCAATTTGGCTCGTGCCAAATCCCCATAAAGCTGAGGAGGAGGGAAATTTACAATACAATGTGGGTTTAGCAGGAGTGGAGAACAGAAACCATCCAAAAACCCACAACCCCCACTTTTCTTCCCAGCCATTTCTCTTCTTAAACAGGCTCCAGTCAGAGAGCCCCACAGAGAGGGAGAAAAGGCCATGGATATCGACCACCCACCCCTAAAGCCAGCCCTGCAGGTTTGCCATAGTTATGTCTCGTTTAGCCCTAAGACAGAGTTCAATTGCACATACTCTTAGAGGAGTTTTAACAAGGTTTAATGAGAACTGTATAGTCATGCTCCATTTTCTTCGTTTTAATTGACATCTGCCTCTATCCTAACCAGTTCCAAACTCTGCCTTCTATGCCCTTAAGAGGTGCATAAAAGAGAAGATTCAGCCAGGTGTGACATCTCTCACAATAGTGCAGCTGTCATTGTAACAGGAGCACCTGACAAAACTCTCCTTTCTGTGCAACAGTAAGAATCCATTCAATTTTACAATAATATGGTAGTTGGTGCTGAAAATAGGTTCAATCTGGCTGAGTTCCAACTTCTGCATGTGTTGGCCAGATTGCTAGGAAACCAGCACACCTCCTCCATGGATGCTATCAGCACCAACCAGCATAGGTATTTGCCACAGATGACCCAAATGGTTGCTGAATCCAGATATTACCAAAGCCACATGTAGAGGGAACACATGGAAGCTATTATTGTCAAGGGCCAGCACAAGACATTTTTCTGTCTGAAGCAAAGCAACAAATGACTCCGCTCCCCACCGCCGCCCCCACTCCAAGGTCAAGGTGCATAGTACCAAAGCCAGACAAGTTATTTTGGAATGTGAAGCAGAAAATCCTATGAGCACCTCTCCCCATCCCTGGCAGTAGAAATACAATAATCACAAAGTAAATAATAAGTAACAATTTGCTGCCCTTTTATGACACCCCAAATCTGAGGTGACTACCTCACTCTGCCTCATGGTAGTGCCGGCTCTGATTATTGCTAGCGCTGCACTGGTATGATGATGTTTGTATTTGCCTTCAAAGGTCCAGAGGCCTCTCAGGATCTTGGACCTGAAAGCAGTATTTGATAGGTCTATATTTTAAATGTTTCCGTAAAGGCTTTCTTTTGGATTAGTATAAATGAATATTAGATTAGTGTAAAGAATTATTCAACTACACAATGTTAGTTCAGATATACTTACTGTTTAAGACAGGAAAGTGTGACATTTTGTGTCCTTTAAAATATATTCCACAACATTCAAGAATATTTGGTAGGTTTGCTTTAAATCTGCATAAACTTTACAGATCAATAAAACAGCTTGATTAACCGCACCACCAGGATCTGGCACAAAAAAAAAAAATTGAAGTTAGCCATTCATCTTAATTGCTTCTTTGTGAGAAAAGGAAACTCTGCTTCTGTTGCTTACAGTGATTTAATTAAGGCTGTGATCCCAAGCACACTTTATGAGGAGGGTAATTTCCTCTGAAAATAATGGAGCTTACTTCCAAATAAATGTGTTTACAATCAAGATGCAAATGTATGCAAAAGCTCTTGACTTATGAAGGGAAGTTGTTTCCTCTCACAGATAAGCCAAATCCAAAGAAATGAAACAGATGTAACATAGGAGACCTGTGAGCGGATCTTCTGGTAGTTTCTTTTTCTCACTTTAAAGAACAAGCAGAGGGCGCCATTTTGATCAGAGCAGTGGCACTGGGCAGCCAGGTTTTAAAAATTCCCCCATGCTGTTTTCATGATCTAACTGCCCCTATCTCCCAAAAGCTGCTATTTAACATCTCCTTTCCCCAGTGCTGGCCACCCCATTCCTATGACTACTTGACAAAAAGCCTTGTTGGGATATCCTAGAGTTTGGCCCTCAAGCAGAGTGCAATACTTGTATGTCCCCCTTAGATATAGTGTCACAGGCAAAAAGGCAGGGATGCCCAAGCTTTTGGGTCAGTGAGCACATTTGGAATTTTGCAAAACTGCCATGGGTGCTCTCACAAAATGGCTGCCCTGTGGGGCTGTCCCATTCACAAAATGGCTGCCATGGTGGGCATGGCTGGTCACAAAATACTCATTTTGCAGAAGGCAAACTGGTGAGACCAAAAGAAAAGTAACTTACCCAAGAACCTAAATACAAAGCAGAGGTGGGGTCTGAGCTCTGAAACACAAAACCACTCTTTTGAAAGCAAATAATGTACTAGAGGACAGCACTTTGCTTTGCAGCATGCATGCCACCTTCCCAGTTAAAAACTTTTTTAAAAAAAATTGTAAGAAATAAAATAAAAATTACGAGGGACAGGGAGCCTGCTGCACACCAAGAGAGATGTCCTTGGGCACATTGGTGCACATGGTCACCACATTGGAGACCCCAGGGTCAGAGCATGGCATTGCTTATATATTTTATGAGCAGAGTTTGTAACAAGGTAAATCAGCCTCAGTCCAACACTGCAGCTTCAAAATCACAGTAAAACTTGTGTTAGAAATTAAAGAACTACCTGAAATGGGGCACAGTGGTCATTTTCCACCACACATTGTAACATGGACTTGGTCTTGCCATCTAAGGCACAGGGAGAGAACTTGTTTCAGACTTCAAGGATGCACTGCAGCTGATTAGCTCAACCCTAGGCCCACAGGATTATAAAGTAATAAGTAGCTCTACATCTGTTTTGCACCTGAAATAGGAGTTACTGTATAATCAAGACCTCAGGGTAAGCTAGACCTAGTTTATGTGGGAAGGTTTAGCTAGCTGTTTTAAAAATGATTTTATTCATACACCTTGGTGTGTCCTAGTTTTAGCTTTCCCTTCATCTTCCCTCCACCTCAAAACATTTCACATTATACTTGTAGCTGCAGCCCTTTGAATTGCAATTGTCATTTACCTAAATGGAGCAGAATTATTGATATTCAAATGAAATTTTTGGCTATTTCATTCCCCCTTCCTTTTCTCCATCATCCTTTCTTTTGCTATACAGTGAATAGAGTACTACCAAGCCTCCCTTTCTTAGAACTCCACACTTTTTGGCTGGTCTTGCTCCTTTGTCTTTCATATTAGCCTGGCATACAGAAAATAATTAGGTGAGACTGTTCCTATAGCTTCATAAAAATCTACCACAAAATGTAGGAAGAAAGCCAGACTATAAAGCACATGGTCTTCAATGTCTCTATACTAATGCCCAGAGTATGGGCAACAAACAGAATGAACTTGCCCTCTTAAAACAGGAGAGCAAATACAAGACAACTTGATAGTTGTAACTGAAACTTGGTGGGATGACTCCCATGACTGGAATACAGCAATTGAAGGATATAACTTGTTCAAAAAGAACAGAAGGAACAGAAAGGGAGGTGGAGTCGCACTATATGTTAAAAATGCACATCTCTGCCAGAAGTACAGGAGGATGAGCTTGGTAGCCCCATTGAGAGCATCTGGATTAAAATTAATGGGGCAAAGAATAAACTGAACATGGTGGTTGGAGTTTACTACCAACCACCAAATCAAGGAGAAGATGAGGATGAAACTTTTGAAAAGCAAATTGCCAAGGTTTCAAGGAGGCACGATGTGGTAGTAATGGGAGACTTCAATTTCCTCGATATCTGTTGGGAGACAAATTCTGCCAAACATGGCCCCTCCAAGAAATTCCTGACTTGTGTTGCTGATAACTTCCTCCTACAGAAAGTGGAGGAAGAAACTAGAGGATCAGCTATCCTTGACTTGATTCTAACCAACAGAGATGACTTAGTGCATAAAGTGGCAGTCACAGGAACCCTGGGGGAAAGTGACCATGTTATACTTGAATTCTTGATTCTAAAGGAAGCTAAAGTTGAGTGTAGCCAAACACGTACCCTGGATTTTAGGAAAGCCAATTTTAATAAACTCCTAACAATTATAAGTAAGGTCCCATGGTAGGCGACTCTAATGAGAAAAGGAGTCCAAGATGGGTGGGAGTTTTTAAAAAAGAAAATTCTAAATGCACAATTACAAACAATTCCCACAAGGAAAAAATGCAGAGTGCAGCAGAAGAAGCCAATGTGGCTTCACAAAAAGCTTATATATGACCTGAAAACAGAAAAGGACACATATAGGAAGTGGAAGGAAGGCCAGGCTACAAGGGAAGAGTACAGGCAGGTAGCACAGAACTGCAGGAATAGTGTCAGGAAGGCTAAAGCTGAGAATGAGCCGAGGACAGCGAGGGATGCTAAAAGCAACAAAAAAGCTTTCTTCAGATACATACATAGTAAAAGTCAGAGGAAAGAAATGGTGGTTCAACTACGGAAACCTGAAGTGCAGACTGAAGGGGCAGGATTGCAGCTTGAGATTGATAGGCAAATGGTCAAGGAACACCTGATTACTCTGAATGAGTTTAAATCTCCAGGGCCTGATGAACTGCACCCTAGAGTAATAAAGGAACTGGCAGAAGAACTCTCAGAACCACTGTCTATTATCTTTGAGAAATCATGGAGGACAGGTGAAGTGCCAGATGACTGGAGGAGGGCAAATGTTGTTCCCATCTTCAAAAAGGGCAAGAAGGAAGAACCTGGGAACTATAGGCCAGTCAGTCTGACATCAATCCCGGGGAAAATTTTGGAGCAGATTATAAAGAAGTCAGTCTGCAAGCACCTTGAAAACAATGCAGTGATTATTAGAAGCCAGCATGGATTTGTCAAGAACAAATCCTGCCAGACTAATCTGATCTCATTTTTAGATCGGGTAACCTCCCTTGTGGACTGTGGGAATGCTGTGGAGATAATATATCTTGACTTCAGCAAAGCTTTCGACAAAGTGCCTCATGATATCCTGATTAGCAAACTAGCTAAAAGTGGGCTAGATGGAACAACGATCAGGTGGATCCACAGTTGGCTATAGAATCTGACTCAAAGAGTGCTTCTCAATGGTACCTTCTCAAACTGGGGGGAGAGGTAACGAGTGGAGTACCGCAGGGCTCGGTCTTGGGCCCAGTGCTCTTCAACATTTTTATTAATGACCTGGATGAGGTGGTACAGGGAATGCTTATCAAATTTGCAGATGACACAAAATTGGGTGGAATAGCTAATACTCTGGAAGACAGGGGGGGAAATTCAAAGTGATCTTGATAGGCTGGAGCGCTGGGCTGAAAAAAGAATGAAATTTAATAGGGATAAATGCCAAGTGCTGCACCTAGGAAAAAGAAACCAAATGCACAATTACAGGATGGGGGACATTTGGCTCAACAATACTACAAGTGAGAATAATATTGGAATTGTTGTAGATCACAAGCTGAATATGAGCCAGCAATGCGATGTGGCTGCAAAGAAGGCAAATGCTATTTTGGGCTGCATTAATAGAAGTATAGCTTCCAAATCGCGGGAAGTGATAATTCCCCTTTACTCGGCACTGGTTAGGCCTCATCTTGAGTACTGTGTCCAGTTCTGGGCACCACACTTTAAGGAGGATGTAGTAGACAAACTGGAAAGGGTTCAGAGGAGAGCAACAAAGATGATCAGGGGACTGGAAACAAAGCCCTATGAGGAGAGACTGAAAGAACTGGGCATGTTTAGCCTTCAGAAGAGAAGACTTAGGGGAGATATGATAAATCTCTTCAAGTACTTGAAAGGTTGTCAGCTTGTCACACAGAGGAGGGCCAGGATTTTTTCTCGACCATCCCAGTTTGCAGGACATGAAATAATGGGCTCCAGTTTCAGGAACCCAAATTCCGCCTGGACATCAGGAAAAAATTCCTGACAGTTACAGCAATAAGACAATGGAACCACCTACCTAGGGAGGTAGTGGGCTCTCCAACACTGGAAGCATTCAAGGTGCAGCTGGACAGCCATCTGTCAGGGATGCTTTGACTTGGATTCCTGCATTGAGCAGGGGGTTGGACCCGATGGCCTTATTGGCCTCTTCCAACTCTGTTCTATGATTCTATTATTCATCTACCTGGCATGAAAAACTTCACCTGTGTACCAATTTAGTTTCTGGGATTGGTTTCCCCTTTCTCTTTGCATGCCTGTGTTTGTGTGTTTTCAAACCCTACTTATGTGGATTGTGTTGGACTCTAATACACAACCACATTGTTTATCAGCCAGTTAATTTGCTTTGTTTTGAAACTAATGAACAGACATAGCTTTGCATAGGTTGGAATAGCCCCTAGTGTGAAACAGCAAAGCCTTCAAGCAAACTTATGCAGCTGTCGGAGCTGAACACATTGTGCCTGACCTATCTGAGGGAAGCCCCTGCCATGGTGCACCCATTTAGCCCCATGAGGGAGGGGTCTGTCCACTCCATCCCCCTGTGAGAGAGCTACCCACAGCAGTGGAGGGAGGCAGCTATATAACTCTGTCCCTCAACCAGCTAATCTCCCCTGGCTTCAAACTGTATAGACCACAAAGCTATGTGCTGGATATGGAACTCTGCCCCTTGTGGCTAAAGTAGTTACTGCAGGCTTCAACCACATGGACACATTCAAATTAATTAATGCACTTTAATAACAAAATAACCTTGAGGTGCACCTCTGTATGCATGTCAAGTTTCAGGTGTCAAGGTTTCACAGTCATAGTGCTGTTGTGCTGACATGGACGGACAGACACACATCCTCTTTTTATTATTCTAGATGGGTCAGAGGTTGGGAAAGTGAACATGTATTTCTGACATTACTTACCAGGGCATACTTGGCTTATACACTATAAAAACAAATACTTCCAAATACATTGCTGTTAATCACCCAGCTAAACTAACGCACGTAAACAGAATATCTCTCCCCAGTCTAGACTACTGCTTCCCCATCTTTCAGCAAATTGCTCTCCACAGACTCATCCACACAGGTAGGGAGAAGTCTATATCCCTAGTTGGTGTTTAAAATCGGGTAGAGCAGAAGAGTATCTGTGGGGCTGTATCTGCTGGCCCCACTCCTGCATCCCCGCCATCCATGCATTGAGGGGGGAAATTCTGAAGAGGGGACTTTGCTCAACATACGTCAGCTGCTGTGATTTAGAACTGTGATCATACTGTTGGGTTTTGCATAGGCAGAACGAGATTACCACCTGACATCGAGATTATCACCTGACATGGTGGGTGTCTCTTGAGTTCAAGTACACAAGGTCTTTGGTCACGAGACATAGTCTCAAGATGATATGACTCAGCAACCTTGGACAGGTTTGGAATCAACATGTTGATGAATAGGTTATACAACTGGGGTGAGTAATATCCTATTTATAGGTGGTATAAAGCTAACACACTTGTTGATAGCTTCTCTCCTTCTCTTCTCTCGTCTCATCTCGACATGTCTATTGTTCTGGACTTCACTTCATCTAGCCTTACCACTGGGGTATTGGATTTGAGTCTACAATGATGTAGTGAGTAATAGATGCATTGATTGCCTTAATCCCATGTAATTGGGTCTTACAAATAAACTCTTTAATCTTTATTAACTGCTGTTATCTCCTCCTTCCGCCTGCGTGACTGGGACTGAGGGTCACTGGCTAGGGAAGCTTTTGAACCCGGGTCAGTCCAACTCTCACACATACAAGGTTCTAAATTAAGGAAGGAGAGCCTACAGGGAAGCCTGCTCTCTTTCCCTCTAGGCTCTCCTTCCTTGTGTAAGGGTCTGGGGCGTAGGCAGCGAGGTTCAGAGCGGGACGCCGGGGCCAGGGGATGATGGAGGCAGGAGCAGGTCAGGGGTGAGCTGGATTCAGAAGGCAGACCAAGGTCAGGACACATATCAAGCGGGGCAGGGTTCAAGCATGGAGTCCAAGCAAGGGCCAGAGGCAAGTCAAAAGACCAAGCAGAGTCCAGGCAAGGGACAGAGGCAGAGAGACAAGTCCAAAGAGCAAACAGAATCTAAGCACATACCAGGCAGAGCAAGGGACAGAGGCAGAAGCATAGGTTGAGGGCAGTCACAGGCCAAGCACTGGGCAAGGCTCAAGGTGGGTTGCTGGAAGCAAGAACCGGCTGCAGACAACACAGAAGCATGTGTTGCTGTGGCATGGACTGCAGCGCAGAGGCCATCTTTATATAGGGCTTCCAGCAGCTCCCAGCTGGGCTGCATTAGCAGACCTGGGACAGCTGGAGGTCTGGGGCAGGATTCTGCGAAGCCAGCAGGAGGCTGGGCTGCTGTCCAGACAGCGGCCACCAGATGGAGCTGTGGTGCTGCACTGGCAGAGCAGATCCTGACGCCTTGAAAGAGAGCAGGCTTCCCTCTTCAGACCCATACCCCAATGCGTGGACGGCAAACGGCAGGGCCGGTGGGGATGCCAGGTCAGATCCAGCAGCCACGGCTCCAATCTTCTGTTCCATGCAATGTTAATTTTCTGGTTTTCCACACCTGATGGGGTTCCTGACCATCACTGCTGCAAATGCCAGATTCATGGTGGCTTCAGATGGCAGCCTCTGATCGTGTTGATTAACTCCGTTCTTGAGCCCCGGCCTTTGCCCTTTCTTGGGTGCCTTTCTTGAGCCCAGCCACTACATTAAGTATAGGAATATTGGAGTCCTATATTGCAGGCGTGGGCAGCATCCAGAGGTCTGGGACTCATTTTCACCGCCCCAGACCCCCCCTGCAGGCTGTGCCCCCCCCCTAAAGGTACCAAAATTGCCAGTTTGCCACCAAAATTTGGCAGCAAACCACTCCATAGCGCTAGAGAGTGCTACCCTTTTCTAGAAAGTAACGTCTGCAAGTAACAGGATTCTGTGGTGTAGCTGGTTAATTTAATTTTCATTTCTTTGCAACTTTGCAAGGCCATTTAACTAAATCACCTGCATTCTACTACTGAACTGGAAACAGTTGCCGCTGCAGTTATACATTTTTAATGTGCTTCAATATTGTAGCCTTGAATAAACAATACAGAAGTAATTAACAACTTGAAATTAGTATAGATATATAGACACACACATGCACACACACACATGAGCACACAGAGTGTGCTCAGCTTCCAGATGAGGCTTTCATAGCACCATCATCCTGCCACATTTAGGGATTTTACAGAGGGTCCTGATGTTGACAAATTCCACTTATATCCCATGTTTGCCCACTGCTTATTCTGTCTTTTTTCTTACAGCGGAAAATCAGTTAAAGAAAAAAAAGATCAAATTTCTGCACAATGCCTTCCAATTGGGAGCGCTAGTAGTCCTTTGTCTGGAAGCACCAATATACAATGAAATATGAAAAATGTGTTATAAAATTACTTACATACAGTCATACGATCACTAATTAACGTATTTGAATGCTGCTTTTCTGTACCCAAAATTCATTATCCACACATACACTTTAAATACCTCTGCTGTTCCTCTAAAGGATGAAAAAAAGAAAGAAATGGAAGAAAGTAAGAACACAAGTGATGCCCCCCAAAAAGAGACAGAAAATACTGCACAGCCAGACCCTACGCAACAAGGTCAGTAATATATACGTCGAGGAAATCTATATGATGTATCGAGTAATAGCAAGGTGTCATCCATAGGCATGCAGAATTTGCCCTGAAAAATCTATTTGGCCTGCACTGGATTCAGTTCTGTTGTTGTTATTGGCCTGGTTCTCATAAATAGTGGATGTGGTGGTAAACCTGCATCTGGGCTACACCACTTCAGTGTTTATTCAGTTTTTAAAAGGACAATCTCTTTGGCAGCAAACCAACTGCAAACTTTATTTCCTCCCCTTGTTTACTGCCCCACTCAACAGGCAGTGTCCTATGCTGCCTGCTAGCAGGACTTAATGCTAGCACAACGAGAAGCTAGCAGTTCCTGAAACAATTGGAAATGAGCGGAAATGTGCATTTCCAGAACGGAGCAGGTAAGTGAAGCTCACAGAAGGGAGCTCACCTGAACTGTCCCATTCCAGGAATTAGCATTTCTGTTCATTTCTGAGATTGCTTTAGAAAGTGCTAGTTCCTGTTGCGCTAGTGGCGGGTTCTGCTGGCGCAACAGAACTAGCACAGAAGAAGCAGCAGTATTGGATACCACCCAACATATGTGGCATTAAAAACTTTCCCATTGCCACTGCTGTCTGCTCCAGGATCCTACAGTCCTTTGCTCAAAGAGCTGAGACTTCATCCAGCATGCTACTGCTTCTGATAGATTCCCCCAGCATACACATTCTGTCCTGACAATTATCATGATTCAGGTTTCTTGTGCTGCTGATCCCTCCACAATGGGGGCTCCCCCTACAATGGCGGCTACAAGAAGGCCAGGCACAAAGAAAGCACAGAAACAGAATCCAGAGGGAAGGTGAGGTCAAGAGATTGCCAACATTTGTTTATTTACGTATATCGTTTCTATACTGCCAAAGCTCTCTGGGCGGTTCACACACAATTAAAACCATAATTTTTAAAACACTATGATAAAACATGATATATTTTTAATACAGTATAAAACCAAAGTAAAATCCAGCAGCAGCATAAATATTTAAAAATATAATAGATTTTTTATTTTAAAAAAATAAAGAACTAAAATGCCCAGGAGAATAAGGAGGTCTTCACCTGGCACCAAAAAGACCACAACATAAGTGCCAGGCGAGCCTCTCTGCAGAGGGCGTTCCACAACCATACTGCTACAACTGAAAAGGCCCTCACCTTAGTAGCCACCCACCTTCCTCATTTTGCTGGGGCACCCAGAGGAGGGCCTCTGAAGACAATCTTGGGTTATGGGCAGATATGTATGGGAGAAGACGATCCTTCTGGTAACCATTGTTACCACCTTGGGCCTTTAACAGTGTGGCTTGATGTACAGACAAGTAGTGTGTGACATCTCCATGCCATGAATGGAGTCACCTAACAAGTCCTCCAAACAAAGCTGTTGTTAAGGGTACAGGAACAAAGTAGGCTACTTTTCCACTGGTCAGTTGGCAACCAACCCAAAGGAGGGATCAAAGAAAAGCCAATGACCAAGCAAAATGTTAACAATTGGTTGAGAGAGAGAGAGAGAGAGCCCAGATCTAGAGCTTCCTAAGGTCCAGTCAACTCAGTGAGAGACAGGCGGCTATAATTCCATTCAGCCCTGTGACTCTGGAGCTGTAAATGATCTTTGGGCAGGTATTACAGTATCTGCGTGTCAGCCCACAAGAAACATCACATTCTGAACACTGACATCCTCGCTTCAAGTCCCAAGACACCTGATACCAACCTTCCCCAACCTGGTGCCTTCCAGATCTGTTGGGCTACCTGGCCATGCTGCCTGAGGATGATGGGAATTGTCATCCAACACATTTGGAGGGAACCAGGTTGGGAAAGGCTGCCTTCTCCAAATGCATAATTACTGGGTGGGCAATTTCCAGGGCCCCCAGGCACAGCACAGCCCAAATTAACAGTAGTACTTATTAGAGGCACTCAATCCACTTTTGACGTCAGCAATTCTTTAATGGCTGAAATTCCATTCTGGAGTCTTATGAAACCGAGAGAGCAACAGTGCACTCCAACATCGCCTTAGAGTGCAATTCTATGGGAGGGTGGGAGGGAGTCCCAGGGACCATAGGGTGGCGCAGATTCCTGCCCGCCTCCCCCAGGCTGCAGACACAACTATGACCTATGACCTTGGAGTGGCTCCAAACAGGGATTTCCTCCCTCCAGTCCTGCCCACCATGAAACACTATGGTCAGGGAGAAAGGAAAAGGAATGGTGGGCAGGGAGGGGAGAAGATCTGGAAGCCTCTTCATCACCTGTCTCTGCCCACAGCAAGGTAAGTCAGCTAGAGATGGGCTGAGAAGGCCGGCCTGTCCAGTTGGAAGTTCTTCTATGGTGGAATGGGAGGCCAAAAAAATGCCTCCGTTGTTCCACCCGGAGGCTTTGGATGAGCGGAGCGCTCCAGTATCGGAGCCCTCTGTCTAAAGAGCATCAATCCTTTTAGGATTGTGCTCTTAAAAACGTAACAATAGACCCAAACTTGAATTCCAATAGACCTTAATATTACAAAATGGAATACATTTAAATGCTGGCCTGGCCCACGTACACAAGTGGAGCGCATGCGAGCAGTGGGAAGCAGCAGTGCTCCAAACAAATGTTCCATTTCATTATACGTAGGCCAGCCTTGAAGCTACAATATGATTTAATGTTGCGACCTGCCCCGAATCAAAAAATGTCCAGCACTGGAATTCCCAATAGTATCATGACTTAAAAGAAACTCTGCATAGTTGCATATTGTGTTTGTGACATGTGACAAAACAGATAATGAGCTACCCCCCCCCTTTTTCCCTCACAAAAAATATTAATAGTGTATTAAAGGAAAATGCTGTAAAACTATTCAAGCCATTCATTCTGCTATGGGTTCTCTTCCACATAAAATGCTTGTATAAATAAGCAATCAATTATAAGATAAAATCTGAAATTAACTAACTGTAGCAACTGGTTATCAATTCTATAAAGAATCCTGGCATGTTGTATCCATTTTCAACAGCATCATGTCACAGATTCTTGCCAATAAAATGATGTACAGACCTAAAACCAATATTTGTTTGCCTCTGATTTACGGTAGTTTTTGCAGGTGTTTTAATGTATGATCCTATATTAATGAAAAATCCTATATTGAGCCTACACACACACACAGAATGCAATGTATTCTCATGCAATTTATTTTTTCTCCAGTATATTCTATACAACCAGTGCTATGGAATTTCATCATCAATGTCTTACATATACAGAATAGGAATTTAATCTGGTACTAGAAAGATGATATTAAAGAATTTAAAACTGCTGCTGAGACATGTGTTCACAGAATAGATGGAGTGGAGAGAAATTTGGGGAGCGATCCTATGATCCCCCAAAACTTTGTCTGAGGTGCCACAGGATAGTTCAGATTCCGAGCTCCAAGGTTGGAGACAGCACTCCAACCTCGGAGCTGGGAATTAGAGGTCCGTCCCCCACCCCCGTCACAGCCGGTGTAGAAAGAGCTGCACTTGCTGCTCTCTGAGGTCGGGAAAGTGGAGAAGGGTTAAAGGGGGCATTTTGTGGGACAAGGAGGAGATGAGACTGGAGCAGCCAGGATACAAGGTATCCTTGTATCCCCTCTGAGACATCCAACCTCTCTGAGACACTATCGCTAGGTGGCTGAAAAAGCCTGTCTAGCAAAAATGCAGGGGCGCGGGGAGGTGAAGATTGCCTCCACTGCTCCTCCTGCTCTGCATTGGATGAGCATGGACCTCCAAGTTCATCTCTACAGGATTGTGCCCTTAAAGAGCATATATTTTAATTATTTGGTATCCTACAGTAGGCCTGATTCTCTAGCTTTTTACCTGAAAGTTAGTATTTGCCACTACATAAATATCTGGTGAACATTAAGAGTCTATTTATCTGTTTGTCTTGGCTTATACCTCAGAACAGTCTTCCCTAATCAGGTGCCCTCCAGATGTTTTGGCATATAACTCTCAGCCAAGATGGCCAATGGTCAGGGATGATGGGAGTTCTAGCTCAAAACAACTGAAGGGCACCAGGTTGGGGAAGGCTGCCCCAGAACATATGGGGAACAGCTGGTGCAGTCTCTGCATATCATCCTGGGTGGTGCCCAGGATGGGAGCTTCTGATTCCATACCAGGACATTTACCCCATCTCTCACTGTGTGATCCCTCCCACATACCCTCCAATTGCCCTGAATTTGCCGGGAGGCGGGAGAGTCCCGCAAACACTTAAGCCATCATGGCTTCGTACTTTGTTATGCAAATTCCCGATTTGTTATGCAGAGCCACGAATTCCCCTGCCTCCTCCTGCAAGCTATTTAGCTTCTCTGCGATTTTGCCCATGGCCCCTTTAAGCAGGAAGGGAACAGACCGAGGATATCTGTGTGTGTGTGTACGCGTGCGTGTGCGTGTGTGCATGCACGCACTCGGGCGCACTTGGGCGCATGTGTGCGTGCACGCGCTCACTCTACCTGCTGCCTCTGACCAGGCCCCCAGGGTAAGTAAGACCCATTGAAGACATTTGTACTTACTCCCGAGTAACTGTGCATAGGATTGCACTGTTTGTTTTAACTTAATTCAAGTTAGATTCTGTAAGATTATTCCAGTTTAAGTGTTTCTTTAAATCTAAATTTTGTGAATAGAACACAAGAAGTGCTTTAAACTGGGGCCTTTCCACAATGACAAACAACAACAAAGCTGTTCAGCCCCTCAAAGTTACTTCTTGTGCTTAAAAACCAGAGCTGTAGAGGTGTTGGAGCAACATGCTGAAGGGGCTCAAACCCCCAATGTGCTTTTTTGAATTTTCCCCCACCCAAAAGCCCTCCCCCCCCCCCCGCATCTCCTTTTCTTCTCCTTCTGCAACTGCCCTGAAAATGCAGGACCAATCCTGACAATTTTAAAACAAAAAGAAAGAGATTGCCCTGCAAGCACTTACCCCGCCCCATGAAAAACATCAGATATCAACAATTAAAGGTTTAAGTAAGGTTAAAAAAAATTACAAAAGCCACTAATAAAATATTATAAAATAATTTATACTATAATAATGTAATAATTATAATATATAAGACTTTGTGTTTCCTCTAATAACTTTTGTACTTGGCCACACCCTCATGTTGCCTGACCACGCCCTCTTGATCACACCTTCATGTTGTTTAACCATACCTCTTACAAATGCACATGTGTGTCCCTATTTTCATCTGTGAAATGTTGGAGGGTATGCTCCCATCCACTATGATATTGAGAGAGAGAGAGAAGGCCCTGCTTCTTGCACTTTCTACAATCTGCCAGGGCACAGGTCAGAGTCATCTCTGTCATAATGGAGCTCTCTCCCCATGAAGGGCAGCCAGGATCAAATTCTACAAACATTGAAAGGGAAGCTTCAAGATCTTCCTTTTTAAAAAATGGAAAAAGACATTGATGATTTCTTGTGATATAATTAACTACATGCAATATTTGTAACTAGTGATGGGTGAACTTACCCCAAATGAATTAGTTTTCTATTAGAAAGTAATGAACTCATCTGTGTAATCTCAGATGAGAGTTTTCCTTTAATTCGAGACCTCATTCTGCATATACGAGTTTCTGTGCATGCACAATGTCAAGCTGCACCTTAGGAGCTGTAGTTTGGAATCACATAGTGCATCATGAGGTCACATGTCCCCACGTTATGTACCCCTTCCTGATTAGTTGTTTCCACGCGTCCTTTCTATGTAATGTTTACTCACAATCACTGATCGGTATATGGAGGAGAAGGGGTTGGATCAGTATATGGAGGAGTATACAACCTGCATGGCTGTTCCCTTGAACATGATTGGTTCATGTAAAGAGTTAAAGTAAGTGACATCATCACATTTCCTCTTGCAAGAAAAGGGTTAAACCAATTAACTCAGCACATGCACAGAGAAGCCAGAGTTTAGATGCAGATTGCGTCTGCTCTGAAGCTCGCAATCTATTCCAAAATTAACAACAAAATTATAAGACAGCAATTCAATTCAATTCAATTTATTACGGTCATAAGACCAGCACAGCAATCCAAGCTTGCTACAAACATGAACATTACAAATGGACACGTTTTGACCAATGAGCTGACTAATTATGAAATTGACAGCATCACTTATTATAGCTCTGGTTTCATTATGAATGATTTGAGGATGTTGGCTTTCATTTATTTATTTATTTCATTTTTATACTGCCCAATAGCCGAAGCTCTCTGGGCGGTTCACAGCAATTAACAAGACAGTCCCTGCCCGCGGGCTTACAATCTAAAAAGACACGACACACAAGGAAAAAGGAATGGGGAGGGAAGAAGGGGGAATATTAATGAATACTCCTGGCAGGGCTGGTGGAATGGCCGTGCACTCTCTCTCATCTCCCTCCTCTCAGCCTGCTGGAATGGCCGCTGTGCACCCTTTTCTAGAGACAGTAGTGATAAGCAAGTGATAAATAGATAGATGGATAGCAAGATTGATAAATAGATAGATGTATTATTCTTTGGACAGGGCTTCACGTGAAAGGCTGGGATTCCTACTCATAGTAACATTTACTCCCTGCTGCTTGAGATGGCAGACTAGGTGCCTGCCTTTGAGTAAACCTACTTTTAAGATGTGTGCTGGGGTAAGTTAGGACCAGGCGGTGTTGGGAAGAAATGATACACAGGGTTTAGCGGCCAAGCAAACATATTGAAGACCATTTATATGCTGGAAGTGGGGAGAGATGTAGAAGATCTAATAAGTTTAGAAGAGGGTTGCAATTTTATAAAGTTTGAGAAACTGCAATCGATATTTGATAACATGTGCAATACTGGTGCAGTCAGTTGAAAACTCTTGTTGATTCCAGCATGTATTCCAACTCAGGATAATTGTCAAGAAACATGACAGTTGAGAAATTTTGGGAAGGAGCAGTCAAGTGGATAGAAACCTGGCACTTAGCACTTGTCTCTACCGATTATTTAGATGCACTTAGCTTGTGTTTGTATCAATTACGTAATTACTTGTCAGAGAGTTATGAGCCCCATGGCAGGAACAGAGCCTACTCAGCTCGACAGAAAATAGAAAATTCAGAGTTAAGCAGAACAATCAAGATTTTGGATAACCAGAATGAGAGAATTGCTGGCACCAATCCCTATGTGTTAGATTTCTAGTATTTTAAATACACCAATCAACATGTGCTCCAGAAATGTAGCAGAGATCCATGAGAAACATTTGCTGCTGCCACCCACCACCTGCCCCAATCTCTCTGGTTTGTGATGCAAAGCAAATTGGACACTGCTCATTTGAACAGATGGGTATCTAAAGGCAAGGTTGCTGACCGCCATTACACTGAAGGTTCCTGTATTTTTGAAATTTAAATCTATTTTAGTGTGTTTAGACAGAAAAAAGTCCTACAACTCCCAGCATGCCCCAGCCAGCCATGCTGGCCAGGGAATGCTGGGAGATGTAGGATTTTCCCCCTCCCTGTCTAAACATGCATAGGATTGCTCTCTATGAGATTTTTAAACCCACCTTTCAAAATACAAATATATCCCCAAGTTTTCATATTAAAACAAACTTCAAAATCTACATTAAAAACAATAAACAAAAGAACCATAAAAATAAAAAAGAGCAATAAAATCACATTTCAAACTAGCCGTCATGAAACCTTTAAAAAAACAGCCACAGAGAACAACATACAGCAACAAAACCACTAACCTATCCTCTTAATTAAAAGCACTCTGACATAAACAAAAATGTTTTTAGGGCCCACCTAAAAGAAAACAGGAAACGAACAAATTGTATCTCCCAGGGAAGGGAGTTTTGTTTTGGTGACCTCCTGTATTCAAAATGGTTCTCGGGGGTCAAATTCATTGATGCTCTTTTTTTAGATTCTTTTCACTGGTGATTTCTGTTGTTGAGTATATTATTATTATTATTATTATTATTATTATTATTATTATTAATCTAGCACCAGCAATGTGCATGGCACATTGCAGTGTAGCAACTAAAAGACAGGTCCTTGCCCCAAGGAGTTCACAGTTCAAACATCTAAAGTTTTCCTTGCTTTACAGATGTGCTGAATGCTATATTCAGTATACCAAACAAATGCTTCATATAAATTTTTATTCACAAATTATTTTTGATCAATATACACAGGTGATCTGGTAACAATGTGTATGCCCATATATATTGAATCCATTAGTTGGATCCAGACGAAGTTAGTTGACCTGAGGTCTGATTGAAATCAATGGGACAAGTCAGGCATGTTTTTAACTTAACTCCCATTGATTTCAATGGGAATTAAGTGCAACTAAGTAAGTGAGGATCCAACTCATTAGTTTATTTTCATTATCTGCCTGCACGTCTGTTTCTTAAATTTCTCTGCCCTTGTTTCCTTACCACATTACAATATACTGGTATGAGTGTGCCATTCAAATGTCTGAAAGTTTTAGCAGTGGGTGAACTCTGCTACTTAGAATCATAGAAAAGTAGAGTTGGAAGGGGCCTACAAGGCCATTGAGTCCAACCCCCTGCTCAGTGCAGGAATCCAGGTCAAAGCATCCCTGACAGATGGCTGTCCAGCTGCACCTTGAATGCCTCCAGATTGGGAGAGCCCACCACCTCCCTAGGTAGTTGGTTCCATTGTCTTATCGCTCTGACAGTCAGGAAATTTTTCCTGATGTTTAGGTGGAATCTAGGTTCCTGTAACTTGAGCCCATTATTCCGTGTCCTGCAAACTGGGATGATCGAGAAGAGATCCTGGCCCTCCTCTGTGTGACAACCCTTCAAGTACTGGAAGAGTGCGATCATATCTCCCCTCAGTCTCCTCTTCTGAAGGCTAAACATGCCCAGTTCTTTCAGTCTCTCCTCATAGGACCTTGTTTCCAGCCCCTTTAACATCCTTGTACTTCTACTACAGAAAAAGAAAGACCAGTAATCAATGGAAGCCAACCAGACCCCAACTTTCCAGAAACAAGCAAACTACTAGGCATCATAGATCATAGAGTTGGAAGGGGCCTACAAGGCCATCGAGTCCAACCCCCTGCTCAATGCAGGAAACTAGAGGAGGGGTCTCCCATCCAAGTAATAACCAGGCCTGACCCTGCTTAGCTTTCCACACAGAGAAGCTGAGTTGCAAGAATGCTGGGTGACTTGGAATCAATAACATGTGTGCCCAGATCAGGGGAGTTGTACCTCTTTCAGTCCAAGGGCAAAATTCAATTTCCGAGACAGATAAAAGGAAGTACTTCTTCACACAGCACATAGTTAAACTGTGGAATTCACTTCCACAAGATGTAGTGATGGCCAGCAATTTGGAGGGCTTTAAAAGGGGATTGGACAAATTCATGGAGAAGGCTATGAATGGCTACTAGTCCTGATGACTATATGCTACCTCCAGTATCAGAGGCAGTATGCCTATGTACACCAGTTGCTGGGGAACATGGGCAGGAGGATCCTGTGGCACTCATGTCCTGCTTGTAGGATCCCGTGCAGGGCCGGTGCTACCATTAGGCCAACTAGGCAGCTGCCTAGGGCGCAGGGCTAAAGGGGGCGCCGTTTCTGGCTGAGCCGCGGCGGCGGAGGCTGTTAGTAACAGTCTCCATGGCTCAGCCAGAAACGGCGAGTTCAATGGTTCTGAAACTCCTTCAATAGTCTCCATCGCCCTGGCCAGCAAAACCTAAAGCCTCCCTAAAAGAACAAAACAAACCCGCTAACAACAGCAGTGTCATTCTTTCGTGTTTTGAGTGATCTTTTAAAGTAAGAGCAGACCTTAGAAGCTGGGTGTACGATGAGAGAGAAAGGAAAGAGGCTGCTGGATTAAAAACCTGTTCTGGTAAAGATCTCGCAGCCGCCTTAGCAAAAGCGGCCAGAAAGGAAGCCGAGTGAAAGAAAATAAAAACTTTTTCCCCCCACGGCTGGTTTGCCGGTTGAGGAGAAAAGGGGGGGAGCGAGAGCACGGGGAGGAGGTTTGTGTGGGCATGGGTTGTGAGCAGGCATCGCGCCTAAACGGGCAGCTTTCCCGTCTGGAGCTTCGCCCTGGTTGTTGTGCTTCTTTTTGTGTTGTGCCGGTGAAAAGGGGGAAGGAACGGGGGGCGGGGCGGAGTGCCCTCGGCGACGTGAACGCATCCCAAGAGCCAGCTTGGTTTGCCCCCTCGCCTGGCCCTCTCACAGCAGCCGCAGCAGCAGCAGCGAGGGGAGAGGAGAGGAACCCCATGTTCATAGCCCTCCTCTTCGGCTGCATTGTCCGGGAGCAGCAGGGGGAGGAGATTGAGGAGAAGCGACCTGAACTCCTTCTTACGCCAATGTAATGCATCGCTGCCAGCTTTCCCCTCTAAGGAGGAAGGGAGGAGCACAGAACGACAGCCGCGCGCGGAAGGGGCTGCAGCAAACAGCAGCAGCAGCAGCAGCAGCAGCAGCAGCAGCAGCAGCAGCAGCAGCAGCAGCAGCAGCGCCGCCGCCGCCGCCGCCGCCGCCGCCGCCTCCAGAATCCGCTGCGACGGGCGCACTCATGCCGAGCTCGAGCCTCTTGTAATCGCCCCTCTCGGCCCCGCCCACTTCGCTTCTCCCCTGCGCGAGGTTTACAGTCTCAGCCCCTGGCGAAGGAGGCTGCTGCAACTCCGCGCGTAGACGCTGGGGGCAGCAGCTCACAAGGGAGGTGCTACCTACCTAGCAGCCCCGGGGATCCTTTCTATGGATGAGGATGGTGATAATGGTAATGGTGGTGGTGGTGGTGGTGGTGGTGGTGATGATGATGACGACGACGATGACAACAACAACAATAATAATAATAATAATAATAATAATCTTTTTGTGCTTCTCAGAAAAGCACTTTGGTGCACCGGGAGCTGCCTTGCCCTGAGTCAGACCCCCCCCCCGTCCATCTAGCCCAGCATAGTCGACACTGAACCTGGGACCTTCTGCATGCAAAGCAGGGGCTCTACCCATGAGCCACGCCCCCCCTACATGAAGCGAGGGAGCACAGAGGGTGGAGGGGGTTGAGCTCCTCTCACTGGCCCACTCCTTTCTGTGTATAAATAAATAATAATTGACCCTTTTGGGTGGGCGGGGCAGTCATGTGCATAAATCTGGCTGGGTGACTGGCCAGATGGGCGATTAACGGGGGGGGGGCGCTAAATATCTGATCTTGCCTAGGGCACCAAACTGCCTTGCACCGGCCCTGATCCCGTGGGCAGTTGGTTGGCCACTGTGTGAACAGAATGCTGGACTAGATGGACCCTTGGTCTGATCCCGCATGGCTCTTCTTATGTTCTGAAGTTCTTGTGGGCTACATTCCTGTGGTTGGAGGGGCTGAAGGAAAAGAGGTGGGGCCACAGGCAAATACCAAAACTTACCAGCCTATTTTAGCTTAACGCTCGTACTGCCAGTAACTGATCTTTAGGAGATGCATTTCAAGCTTTTAGAACAAGAAAAAGAAAACCTGTGCAAAAGCCAGGAAATCACCAATCAAAAGTTGGGGGCTGGGCCATCTGGGTAGCCACTTTGGGATCCCAGGCCAGCCAGATTTGACCCAGAGGCCTGAGCCTTGACAAGCCTGTCCTAGATCACCATCCCATGATCATCTAGAGCAGTTCAGGAAGAAGCCTGGATGGCAAAGATTCATCCTTTTTTGCTTCACACAGTTGGACCATGGTTCAGTGACCGAGCATGTGCTTTGCATGCAAAAGATCCCAGGTTCAATCCCTGGCATCTCCAGGTATGGATGAGAAAAACTTGCCTGGAATCCTGGAGAGCCGCTGTCACTCACCGAAGACAATACTGAGCTAGATGGACAAGGGTATAAGGTATAAGGCAGCTTCCGATCTTTCACCACCATAAATGAGAGAGCCAGCGTGGTGTATTGATTAGAGTGTTGGGCTGGGACTCCGTGGATCCGGGTTCTAGTCCTCACTTGGCCATGAAGCTCACTGGGTGACTTTGGGCCAGTCACTGACACAGCCTAACCTACTTCACAGGGTCGTTGTGAGGATTAAATGGAGAGGAGGAGGACTATGTAAGCCGCCTTGCGTTCCTTGCAGAAGGAAAAAATGTGGGATATAAATGTTAAAATAATAATAACGAACGCACCAAACACAGAAGGACTCGTTGCTTTTGTGCAAGTGGCAGTCTGCTGTAGAGTGAAGATCAAGGTCTCGCTGCCAGTTATATCTACAGCTGGGAGTAGGCCTGTAGCCAGGGGGTGCTGGGGGGTGTTGTAGCCACGGGTGGGCTGGGGGGGCTGGCACCACCTAAATTTTTTTACAAACAAATAATTAAAAAACAGTTTACAATTTTGTCTTTAAAAGGCCTGCAAAACCAATGAACTGCCCCCCCTACTTTTTGGGCCCCTTGCCAAACTTTTAGGAAAAATTTCCTGACTGTTAGAGCAATAAGACAATGGAACCAACTACCTAGGGATGTGGTGAGGTCTCCCACTCTGGGGGCATTCAAGGTGCAGCTGGACAGCCATCTGTCAGGGATGCTTTGACTTTGATTCCTGCATTGAGCAGGGGCTTGGACTCGATGGCCTTATAGGCCCCTTCCAAGGCTACTTTTCTATGATTCTATGGGCCTGGTTGGGAGAGGCAAGGGACCAAACGACACTGTGCAGACCGCTGCTTGCACAGAAGTCTCTAGATGCAGGTATGCACCAAAAGGTCACCTCTGTGCAGGCAGTCCCTAGAGACCTGCCAACTTCTAGAACAGCTTTCCCCAACTTGGTGCCTTCCAGATCATTTGGATGTCAACTCCCATCAGTTCCAGTCAGCATGACCAATGGTCAGGAATGCTGGAAGTTGTAGTCTGAAACATCTGGAGGGCACCATATTGGGAAAGTCTGATCTGGAATGAGACAGAGCCTGCTGCAACAGATTAGCAGGGTGCCAATTGGGTGAGACAGACTCCTATGACTAGCACTGCATTGCAACCATGTGGTTGTAGAATTCACACACATTACAGCTACATGGGATTGCATCATGGCAAAGTGGCTTCCATCCTGCCTGCAGCGTGTGTGCATGTGTGAAAGAGACCTAAGCTAAGAAGATGAAGTTTCAAAGGCTGTGAAAATTGAAGGATTTAAGAGATATGATTGATATTCTAATGAATGCTAATGGGACACTGCGGTTTCCAGGCTACAGCTCAGCGAGCAACTGTCAGTCAATAAAAAAAGAGTCCTTTGAGTATCAACTTAATTCCTCATCTTCTTGTCCTGGACACTTATCACTGATCCTCTGTTCTTTCAACCAGTCACTGTGCAGACTTCTGGTCTCAGAGAAATATATGCATTGTCATTAAAGATTAGTCAGAGCTTGACTCGTTGAATAGACTTGCTTACTCTTCCTCAGCTATGAAAGGCGAAAATGTAGAAAGCTAATCCTGATTTCTAATTGTTGACAGGAAAATGCAGTTCTGTATGTATGTATGTATGATCTCTCTCACTCTCTCTCTGTTCACAAGTCCTTTTTGGTCTCTCTAATCCATGAAAGAGAATATCAGAGTCAAACTAGACATTACACTAAATGCATAGCTATCTGCAGACTATGTCGGGATATTTTTAAAACTTTAATATTCAGTTCAATGGAGTGATTTCCAGCAGGACTGCAGTGCACAGGAAGGGAAGGGTTAACCTTTCCCTCCCCAGCCAGGATGCTGCTAAAAAAAAAAAAAAAAATCCATCCCTGTGCTGCTGTTACCTCCCTTTGGCCCCAATGGGAGCTTCTTTTTTCTTGAAAAAGGCAAAATGCAGCAGGAGAGGGGATTTTAATCAGAATCACAGCTGGGGCAGGAAGGGTTAAACCTCTACCCCAATACACTGTGGTCCCAATGAAAACTGCCCTTCCCCATGCCTAGTATTAGATGTTTTCAATCCCCTGATGTAGTCACTTGCTACACATGTAGCATGATGTGTTGTTTGGTAAGCTGGTGGCAGAGAGGGACAGGGTTTAGCAGTTTAGCATAACATCTGAATCCAACCAGCATCTCCTAGCTTCTATTCTTATTGCTACAACTGGACTCTAGGTTGGATCCAACACTGTCGTTCCACTGATGGAAGCAGTTCCATTAGTGGAACTGGGGGGGGGGGATTCCCTCTCCTCCCACAGGCTCCTGCGCACCCTCAGAATCTGCGGGGTGGACAGAGGGAGAACCAGCAGGCCTCTGCTAGCATGACATTGGATTTAACCCACACAAACACATAGAAACAGAACAGAAGCAACAGCGACATGTGTAGTTTCTGGTGATAATGCCATGCCTGTGAGACATGCAACTCTAGGGAAGACACTCAGAGATGGTGGGATATGGCAATCATTAATCTGCCTCCCATAATGAAACACCCCGGCTGGATCCACCACTGCTTTGCGTGGCTTCTTGCCATCAGTCTCCTTGTGCCATAAACACCTGTTAAGGTGCAATCCTATGCACATTTAGACAGAAAAAAGGCCGACAACTCCCAGCATACCCCAGGGGCATGCTGGGAGTTGTCAGCCTTTTTTCTGTCTAAACGTGCATAGGATTGCACCCTAAATCTTTTTCAGTTACGCTGTTAACAGTAAAATAGCTTAAGGCACAGTTCTATGCATGTTTAGACTGAAAAAAAATCCTACCAACTCCCAGCATTCTCCAGTCAGAGCCATCATTATGGAGGCAGCCATTAGAAATATGTGCCTGATTATCAAGGATAAAAGATTCCCCACGCACGCACGCACCCTACCCTCCCTCACCCTCACATCCTCGAAATGAGCTGTCGTCTTCACACACTAAATATTTGCATTTATGCTGGAACAGTACAGTACATAATGGGATATACCGTACTAATACTATGTATAGTATACACTTAACCTATTCTCTCCATTGTTTCCATAATTATTTAAGAATCTTGTAAAGACAATTCAGTCTCATTCGATCTCCACATCTTCATTTATGGGGAGGGAAAGAACAAAATAAAGCATGCCTTAATACATGTCATCAACATTAATGTTGGTAATTAGCATTAGAAATTATTATTAAAATGTAGAGGTTTGGTAGTTACAGATTTCTTGAATTTCGAAACAGAAGTATTAAGATGCCTCCACGAGTGAGAAGATATAGCATAAGCTTGAGGATGTGTAGTTTATCATGCCCACATTTTAAAACAGTAACATATTTTTAAAATATGTCCAAGTCTGGCACTCTACCACTCTCCCTAATATGCAGTGGTACTTGGTGGTGGTGACTTTTGTAATAGTAGCCACTAAAGTCATTGGACCAGCCAATGCAAGTTGCTAGGAAAAAAATTTCAAGGACTAATGATGGTCTATTCCTGTGCCCTATTGAATCCTCAGGAAGCAGTGTCTTGATTGGACACTGAGCTTAACTTAGGGCACAATCCTATGCACGCTTAGACAGGAAAAGTCCTACAACTCCCAGCATTCCCCATGTAGCCATGCTGAGAGTTATAGAACTTTTTTTCTGTCTAAACTTGTGCAGGATTGTGCCCTAAGATTCTTCGATTCACTCTTGGTGTGAGGACGCACGTTTGGGAAGAAGGGACAGAAGCATCATTGGGGACAGAACAGGGATTCAAACCTGCTATAGTTCCTGACTCAAGATGGGGCCAGAGATTAAATTCCAGCATGTCAAGAAAGAAGAATGAGCTGTCGTCTTCTTGAGATGCTAGTTTTCTGAATTCAGATACTAGTTTTCTGTTTGTTCTCATGAAAGAGCATTCAAAACATGTGATTCCCCAGTGTGCGGTTTCAAGTGGTGCCCTCCGGGAAAAGTTTTAGCACATGATGCTGCCGATTACCGGTATGTAAAGTGGCCTGCCCATTGTATGGACACAATGAATTATACAAGAATTATACAAAGATATATCCCAGGAACACAAAAGCTTGCACCGAACTTGGCACTCAAATAGTAACATTGGCTAGCATCCAACAGCCCCTTAAAAACACACTGACATTGCTCAAATAGACGTTTCCTCGAGTTCAAGAGGGACTTGTCAAGCTGCGTTCAGAAAACGTGGGGATGGAGGAGGGTGAGCACTCAGAAGCCTTCAGATCTCAATCGATCACTGGAATGCAGAGTTGTAAACCTGTATTGACTTGTTACGTTATGGACATGCAGCATAGCCTCCATTCGTTTATTTTTCAAGGATTGTATGTTTCAAACAATTAACATGACTTGACACCAGCTCAATCCATAACTCTTTTGGTGTGAATAACAGTAATGGTATAAATATAAAATTAATCAAATCCTATTACTCAAAAAGACTTATTTATGACTTGACAGTTTCTCACTTGTGAATCTTAAAAACTACAGTGTACAATAAAGATTCCCTTTATGCATTACAAAGCTATTTTCCTATAATCATATTGCACTTACTAAAGCTATATTGCATCACCTTTATGCAGAGCATCGAAGTGACAAAGACATCTATGTTTTTAAGATTGAAGTTAAAATGCCAACTAAGATTAATTAGAAAAATTAATCATCTCAGGATAGCTAAATGTCAGCTTAAAGGACACTTTCTCAATGACTCAGTTACACACACATCATCCCTCAAATTTACATTTCATACGTATATAAACACCTGTTTTGTAGCTGTTCTATAAGCTATTTCTTGAAACACAAATCCAGGAAACCAAAGAAATTCAACAGAAATTATTAGTGTGACAATCATAATGCCTTATTTATTTCATTTCTATACCGCCCACTGTATCAGTCAGACTAAGTCATAATGTACCTATGAGTGAATTTTTCAATTTCACCATGTCCCATGAATGTTCATTTCAAAAGGAGATAAAGAAATCTTTCCAGGTTCTTTAAACCCATGATTCAGACTTTATCTTTTAAATCTTATAGAGCTTTTCTACACAAGGCATTTATTGTGCACTTGTCATTCCTTACTCACAGTTGTTTATAAGTTTATAACACTAATAATTTCTGTTGAATTTCTTTGGTCTCCTGGATTTGTGTTTCAAGAAATAGCTTATAGAACAGCTACAAAACAGGTGTTTATATACGTATGAAATGTAAATGTAAATAAACACTCAGTTGTTTATGGGTTCTTTAGATGACAATGTGACCCTCAATGCTGGCTTTTTTGAACAAAGGCCATTTCTTTAAAAAAAAAAAAAAAAAATCTCTCTTCGGTACCTTGACAGCGTAGCTCAACCTGGTGCCCTATAGATATTTGAAGACAGCTACCATGTCTTCCCTTTTCCCTGCTCTCACTAGCAGCCCCATGTTTCTTAAAATATGTAGCTCCACACCTGTCGCTCCCAAAATGATCTTCTAGTCTATCTCTTAACATCAAGTGATCAGATCTAAACTCTAAGGAACAGGCACCAGTTCTTTACTCTCTGTGCTCCCATGACAAGGGAACTGCAGGGACTTATTTATTTATTATTTATTTATTTAATACATTTTTATACCGCCCAATAGCCGAAGCTCTCTGGGCGGTTTACAACAGTTAAAATCATAAAATACAATATAAAATATAAAATTTAAAACCACAGATTAAAAACAAACAGCAAAACTAGCAGTAGCAGTTACAATAATGGAATTAAAAACAATTACAAGATTAAAATGATTAAAATGCCTGGGAGAACAGAAAGATCTTCACCTGGCACCGGAAAGAATACAAAGTAGGCACCAGGCGAACCTCTTTGGGGAGCTCATTCCATAACTGGGGTTCCACAGCAGAAAAGGCCCTCCTCCTGGTAGCCACCTACCTCACTACCTTTGGCAGGGGCTCTCAGAGAAGGACCGCTGATGCAGATCTTAGTGTCCAGGCAGGTACATATGGGAGGAGACGATCCTTCAGATACCCTGGCCCCAAGCCGTTTAGGGCTTTAAATGTTAGTACCAGTACTTTGAATCGGGCCCGGAAACAGACTGGCAGCCAGTGCAGATGAGAAAGCACTGGCATAATATGTTCTCATCGGCCAGTCCCCGTTAACAATCTGGCTGCACTATTTTGGACCAGCTGAAGTTTCCGGACCATTTTCAAAGGCAGCCCCATGTATAACGCATTGCAGTAATCCAAACGAGAGGTTACCAGAGCATGGATAACTGTAGCTAGGCTATCTCTGTCTAGATAAGGACGTAGTTGGTATATTAGCCTTAGCTGATAAAAGGTGCTCCATGCCACCGAGTTCACCTTTGCCTCGAGTGACAGTTGTGGATCCAAGAGCACCCCCAAACTACAGACCTGATCCTTCAGGGGGAGTGCAACCCCATCCAGAACTGGTTGAATATCACTTAGCTGGGCAGACGAACCACCCACTAACAGTACCTCCATCTTATCTGGACTGAGTCTCAGTTTATTAGCCCTCATCCAGTCCATTACTGTGTCCAGGCACTGATTCAGAACAGCCACTACCTCACCTGGATTTGATGAAAAGGAGAGATAGAGCTGGGTGTCATCTGCATATTGATGACACCTCAGCCCACACCTCCGGATAACCTCTCCCAGTGGTTTCATGTAGATGTTAAACAGCATAGGGGATAAAATAGAGCCCTGTGGCACCCCATGGCATAACTGCCAAGGGACAGAGCAGTAATCCCCCAGCACCACCTTCTGGAATCGGCCACCCAAGTAGGATCGGAACCACTGGAGTGCAGTGCCTCCAACTCCCAACCCAGACAACCTATCCAGAAGGATACCATGGTCGATGGTATCGAAAGCCGCTGAGAGGTCCAAGAGAATCAACAGTGTTGCACTCCCCCTGTCCCTCTCCTGGCAGAGGTCATCCCACAGGGCGACCAAGGCAGTTTCCATTCCAAAACCAGGCCTGAATCCAGATTGAAATGGATCTAGATAGTCCGTTTCATTCAAGAATGCCTGGAGTTGACCAGCAACCACCCGCTCAAGCACCTTGCCCAGGAATGGGATATTAGCTACCGGCCAGAAGTTGCCTACTTGGAAAACAGAGACAGATCTCCAATCCCATGAGCCAGAGTTTCTAATGGCATACTACCCTTTCCTATATGTTCTGCGTCACTACTACTTTCAAGTCTGAGGATCTTGTTGCAAGAACTTGACCTGGATCTGTTCTGCTGACCTGATATCCAAACCCTTCTCTCTGATGCCCCTTCCTTGATTCCTCAGTACCTATACAGCCTCAACTACAGTCTTTTCTATCACTTTCCCCCTTGGAGTGTCTACTTAGTTTTGCCCACCTGGGCAATTCCTACTCAATTTCTGGCCTTGATAAAATTGCAAACCACAAATAATAAAATACAATTTCAAATTTTGTCAATAGACAAAATTTAGAACAATTTAAACAGCTAAAAACACTTTCAATGACACTAGACATGTTAAAAAGACAGCTGACATAAATGTCCCGTCCTATGCCATTAAATACCATTAAATGACTGAGAGTAGAGGGCGGTCTTAACCTGGTGCCAAAAGGATGACAGAGTTGTCGTCGCCATAATAATGCAAATGATTGGGGGTTATGGCCCAACGCTATGGGCTTAATCCTGAAGGGGGGGGGAAACACCTGCAGTGCCTCTACTCATGTGGAATTTGTAAGTTGAATATTAGCTACACAAGATAGATTAACCCAATCTTTCCCAACCTGGTGCCCTCCAGATGTGTTGGCCATGCTTGCTCGGGATGATGGGAGTTGTAGTACAACAAATCTTCAGGGTGCCAGGTTGGGGAAGTCTGAACTAGATCAAAACCAGTCTAATATATAAAGAATTAATGCCTTGAATCTGAGAATGTTTCTGTGCTGTGCCACTTATTCCTTTGTCTTTAAAATTCTTCTTCTCTTTGAGTTCTTGAGAATGAATGTTCTGCTGTGCATAACTAGCAAAGAGTTATCCAGTGCTTTTTTTCTGGAGAAAAGGGTACCGGAACTCTTGGATTACATTTCCTCGGGAGTAGATGGCGATTAAATTGTAATGCAATTAATAGAAGAAAAGGTGCTGGAACTCAGTTCCGGTGAGTTCCACCAGAAAAAAAGCCCTGGAGTTATCCAATTTACACTCGTCGTTGTGCAGTTTCTGTTGAATCCGTGCAAGATCTTATTCTCAATTTAAGAATCAATTTTCTGTAATAAATACCCTAACGGCTATTATCAACCATCTGACGGTAGATGCAACAGGACCTCCAGAAAAAGGACCTGAGACCACTCAGGCTGACCAATCCACAGAACCTGCTGGGACAACACGACAGGAAGAGGTGCAGCCAGTCAAAGGAGAGACAGCAGAGTGAGTAACATAAGACCCTGGTGGTTCATCATTCATAACAAATCTAGAGCTGAAAAATGGCACTGAATACTACCGCATCTATTGCTGAAAAATTACAAAGATTTGTACTTTGCTGAATCCAAACAGATCAGTTTCACTAGAGCTGAAACACATTTTTAGAAGAAAGCAGAATAACTACATTTTAACTCTTTTTGTGCCTAAAAAGTCTGACAATTATAAAGTAACACAGGGCCAGCTCTACCATTAGGTAGCCACCTCAGGCAAAGCAGATTTTGGGTGTCGTAAAAGGGCAGCAAATTCTTAGGTGTTTAATTTATTATTATTTTATTTTTACGGACAGGGAAGGTTCAAGGGGGAAAGGCACTTATGGAATTTTCTGCCTCAGGTGCCAAAATAACTTGACCATCCTTGGGTACTATTTCATACTCAAAATTCAATGCTGAGGAATAGTTTTTAAATGCCTAAACCTTAAGAACCTTTGATAAGGCCATAATGCGAAGTATTCACTTGCCAAATTAAATAATTTAGGGCGCAATGCCCGTAGCCCTCCAAACTCAGAGGATTACAGGCGTCCTATGCGGGGCAGAAGGAATGCAGAGGCAAAGGTTGTCTCCGCGCTCCTCCTGCCCTGCAAAACACTTAGACGGACCATTTCAGGCATCTTAAGTACAGTGCTTTGGAGTGGGAGGGAGGGAAGGAGGCTGATGTGCCACTAGGATATCTCATATCATGTTGGCACCTGTCTCCTCCCCTCCTCACCCCAGAATGACCACAAAAACCCTTCTCTGAGGTCGCATTTGCGACCTCGGAGAAGCAGCCTGGCGCAGTTCTTTCCATGCCAGCTGCGATGGGGGGCAGGGAAGGCGCTCCAAGCTTGGAGTCCCAGCTCCGACCTTGGAGCGAGTTTCTGAGTTCAGAGCTGGGGGACTCCGAAAAATCCTATGGCCATCTAGATGCAGCCCATTGATTTAATTAAAACCTCTTACTGCACAGCTTCTACATCTGAAAATGTTGTAAAAGAAATCAAATTGGGAGAATTTAAGAATGTGGCTTGAGAATCCCTCTTCCCTTTCAGTCAACACGTTGTGTTAAATGGTTTCCCATGTTTCTGCAAGCTCCAAAATGTGGGGGAACTATGGCCTCCAGTGTGGCTGACCACAAGTGAAAATTAATACTTTTTTTAAAAAAGGGCAGAAGAGACTGCCTTTAAAGGATCTGGGGGGGATGATGACTTGAAAAGTCCACTCCCCAGGCCTTAGATGCTGATGCTGCTTCTGTTACAGTTTTTCCAACTGCTGCTCAAATGCATTTTGATTCTCCACCCCCTGTTCAGGATGTATCATTTTCTATGAGGTCCATTATGAAAAGAGTCCCTTTTTGTTGGGGTGTGTGTGTGCATGTATCACCTCTGGATGGAGAAACTAATTTGTTATGCTGTCAAATGACGCATTTAGCTTGAGACAGACAGGGTGCTCACCCTAGAACAGTGTTCTCCATCCTTGGGTCCCCAGATGTTTTTTGCCTACTACTCCCAGCATTTGGCTGGGGCATGCTGGGAGTTGTAGGCCAAAAACATCTGGGGATCCAAGGTTGGAGAACACTGCCCTAGAACATCCATACACTCCATTAGCAAGAAAAATGACCACATCACCTTTTTTTTTTTTTTTGGCTTTCCACCTCGGTGCTTTCTCATTTTTAAATATACCAATATACATTGTGATGGATATTAGCAAGTAGTAGGCAGACATAGCCACAGGTTACCTGTACACATCTAACTGTCATGTCTAAATGCAGTGGGAATACAGGAGTGGCTGATGTGCTGAATGAATAACGGAATGATTCCTGAGCAGCTGGAATTTTCTTAATTAGCAGCTTCCTAATTATTTGAATCAGGATTCACTTTGAGTCTCACTTGCCTATCAATCTGTTCTTCCTCCTATCTGCTTCTTCCCAGAATAACAGTACAATAGCTATTCCTATTAACAGCTTTGCAGGACAGTAATATTTTGTCTTTGGCAGACTTTGTGAGTGATGGATAGAGGGTACTATATATGCCATGCCTTCACAGTAGGAATAGTAAGATTAGCATACCACTTCATCAGCATGTAGAAACAAGACTGTGAAGCCTTAATAATAGGGAATTACGGCAAGGAAGCCCCTCTGCTGTTATGGTTTTTCAGACTATTCTGAGATTACACTGAGAAGCTTGTACAATAAACTGAATTACAATCCTATATGGGATACATTCATTGACAAATGTATAGGCCCTGGGCATGAACATCTGTGTATATACATTTAAGCACAGTGTAAAACTGCATAATGAGAAAAGCTTGCAGGATGTTGTTTTTATGGGGGAAATTGCAGAATCTGGCATTTCATTTAGGGCGCAATCCTACGGAGATGAGTGTGAGCCCCCAAACTTGGAGGGCCACACCCATCCAATGCAGAGCAGGAGGAGCATCAGAGGCCAACTTCGCCTCCCCACTCCTCGCACTCTGTATTTTCGCTAGACTGCCATTTTTGGCTGTCTACCGATGGTGTTTCATGGGATGCTGGAGCAGCATCAGGACACCTCATATCCTGGCTGCCCCAGTCTCCTCCCTACCCCCTCCCACCCCCCATTCCCCCTCTCCGAGGTCACTTTTCTGACCTCAGAAAGCAGCTGGCATGGTTCTTTCTGTGCCAGCTGCGAGGGGGCAGGGGAGGGGGGGTTGGAGCTTCAATTCCCAACTCCGAGGTTGGAGTGCTGGCTCCGACCTCAGAGCTGGGAATCTGAACTATCCTGTGGCCCCTCAGATGATGTCTAGGAGCCATAGATAGGATCATTCCTTTATTTCCTTAATTCAAAAAGAAAAGAAAAGAGAGAGATGCACTTATCAATAATTTAATTTGCTTATTCATTCACAATCACTTTTCCTAGCACACACGAGCTAGAAAAAATACAACGTAACCAAGCAACTATTGATAAATTGCAATGTTAACCTATAAAATTCAGATCTGACATTCTGATTTAACCAGATTGGTCCAGGCATATTGATTACACCCCTGCATACTATGGGCCTCCTGCCAATATAACTGTAGCCCAATTCAGGCTTCAAAAAAAGGGTTAAAATCAACACTTTGGTCTTATAATAAGCCTTTGGTCTGATCCAGCTTAGCTCTTGTTATGTTCTTTAGTTTTCTTCTTCTCTGACAGTATATTTATCTTATAATATCATCATCATCATCATCATCATCATCATCATCTACATCTACATTTATATCCCACCCTTCCTCCAAGAAGTTCAGGGTGGCATACATGATCCCCAAACCCCATTTTTCCTCACATTAACTATGTGAAGTAGGTTAGGCTGAAGGAGAGTGACTGGGCCAAAGTCGCCATTGTGACTGTGTGGCAGCCTTCGACAAACGCACTGGCCCACGGGCCAGAACAAAAATGCAAGATCGCTCAGGAGAAAGGTTTCATAGATTCCATAGATCGTAGAGTTGGAAGGAGCCTACAAGGCTATCGAGTCCAACCCCCTGCTCAATGCAGGAAACTAGAGGAGGGGTCTCCCATCCAAGTTGCATTACCGCACATAAACTGGGCTACCAGAAAACCCTGGATGGATTTTTGGGAGAGTCTGTTCTCTAGTGCTGAATGGCTTCGGAAAGGATTTCTTCCTTTTCCCATCCCTCCCTGCACCGCTTGCAATGCTGCTCAGTACTGTGTTTTAGCTTCTCTCCCTGGCACAGTCTCTCTTGCTTTCTCCCCCACTATACCTCCTCGTGGAACTTAGCAGCAGCAGCTGCTAAAAAATCTTTGCAAGACCATCCCTCACCACCGGACAGGGCCGGCGCTACCGCTAGGCAGACCCAGGCGGCTGCCTAGGGCGCATGGCGGAAGAGGGCGCAAACTCTGCGCCCCTTCCTCGCCTCCGGCGCGCTCCTGCCCTGCCTGCCGCCTCCGCCGCTCCTCCCCGCCCGCTTGCCGGCCGCTGCCGCCGCAGCAGCAACCGCCCCCCGCGCGCGCCCGCCAACCATCTACCTACCTTCGTCCCATCGCGTCGGAGGAGGAGGCGGCGGCAGCAGCAGCCAGCAGCGGTGGGCGGTGGGAAGGTAGGTGGTTGGCAGACGGGCGCGCGGTCGCGCACGCGCGCGGGGGGTGTTGCAGAGCAGGGCTGCTTTGCTCCGGAGGGCCCCCCCCACGGCACGAGGGGGGGCGCCTAATATAATTTGGCCTAGGGCGCCAAACAGCCCTGCACCGTTCCTGCCACCGGAGGCAATCCTAGGTACCGAAAAGATCTGGGGCCCAGGCCCACCTGCCAAAAAAAGTACACAAATTTGCATATGATTATGATTGATTTTATTTCTGTACCATCCAATAGCCGAACCGCTCTGGGCGGTTTCTAACCATCAATAAAAAATACAATAAAATACACACAATTAAAATATTATAAAAAATTTAAAAACAAATTTAAAAACAACTCAAATAACTAAAGCAAGTTAATACAACGTGACCTGTAAAAAAGTTAAAATAACCACCCCACCACGTACTATTTAAAGTAGTTAAATGCCTCAACATAGAGGGCAGTCTTAACCTGGTGCTGAAAAGATAGTAGAGTTTCATAGATTTCATAGATCATAGAGTTGGAAGGAGCCTACAAGGCCATCGAGTCCAACCCTCTGCTCAATGCAGGAAACTAGAGGAGGGGTCTCCCATCCAAGTAATAACCAGGCCTGACCCTGCTTAGCTTTCCACGCTCAGACAAGCTGAGCCAGGCTGGCCTCAGGAGGGAGCTTGTTAATGCTAATTTACATATGCTCTAAAGTCTGTAAAAGACCCTGTCTCCTAAGGACACCCCTATTTGTAAAAAGGGATCTATGGAGCAGGGGAGAGGAGGACATTTGATTTAAGAAAAAAACCTCAGGCAGAAAGATTCAAGGGGGGACAGCAGGAAGTGAAGCACACGTGGGCAAAAAGCCAGCTAGTCCAGGGGGATCAGATGCAACAGAGATCATCAGGGCCCCTGTACCTTTATTTCAGCAAGTGTCCATGGACAGCAGTGTGGTGTGGCAGATGGCCTCCCAGAGATTCAGGGCTCCAAATGAAAGATCCGGGGCTCCAGCCCTAGTGGGTCACCCCCTAACACCACCTCTGCCCACCACTTACTCTGAGAATACATTCCTCCCAAATATCTCCCAGTCACCAAGGTCCTGCGCCCCTTCATTCCTATTGCAGGTAGATTTTTTGTTTAACAGCAGCAGCAAGGTTTGCTTTGTAAATTGACTGCTGGAAGTACACACTGAAAAAGCGCAACACCCCCAGTAGTGTGGGAAGTCGGTTGTAATTCTGCTTGTAGCTTGCAATGGAAGAGCAACGATTAGTCGCCCTGGGATCAGCCTGTCCGGAATACAAAAAAATGAGGTGGGGTTGGGGATTCTCAAATAACTGGCCAGCCATTTTGGCAGGCCAAAATAGTTGGCTGGTGGGCTGCACTCAGCTTGGTGGTCTAACTACTTTAAGGAACAACGCTGAAGGCAAGCACATCCCACATAGGGAGTGACGGCGGTGTTCTTGAGACTGGAGCCATTCAGTTTGCTGTCCACTATCAAAATATGTTCAAATCAGAGTCGGAGGGGGAGACAAGACAGCCTTTGAATCTGTTTCAAAGTATACAAAGCATAAGAGGGAGAAACCCACCACACCAGTGAGGTAATTTAAAAATCCACCTGCAGGATTAACTATAATGATGGCATAGCCAGCTATTACCTCAGCAAGGAGGGGGCTGAAAGGCTTAAACAGGCTAACCATATGTCCTGACTTATTCAGTCACAGAGGAATTATATATCATAAATGGAACAGGCATAAAAACTTTGTATGCCTCATTACTTCTCTTTTTCGGCTTTGTACTGTCTCTCATTAACATAGACTTCAGCCCTGGAGCTTTCAGTTTCCACAACTGCATTATTATTTTTTTGTAATATTCATTTGTTCAATAAAATTTTAAATTGTCTTCAGGGAATTATACCCATCAGAGATGGAGAATTTTCAGAACCTAAGCCTCAAACAGATCTGTATATTTGAGCCAAAATTAAGACCTATCCAAGCCAAATGAAACTTCAGATTTCCAAGTATAAAGGTGGAGCCCCCCTATATCTAAGAATGGAATTTGGAAAAGGATCTATCTGGAAAAGCTTTTGGCCTATCTGACCAACTCAGCATAACTTATTTGAAAAGTTAACCAAAATTCTCTATAACTTGTTAGGTTCCATTAGCTCATCCCTGATTGGTTGCAAAGCTTGAACCAACTAGGAGTATATTTTGGTTTTGGCGGAACCCTAAATCCTAAATGGAATTGGGCTGACTGATTCAGAAAGATTTAGGATATGTCAAAACTGGAGCAGGGCTGCCTTCAAAATGGACTGAAATAGAACCCTCCCAAAGATTCATTAGTGATTCAGATTCACAGGAACACAGATACCCGGACAGTATGGCTGCAAAAATTGATACATTTCTTCCCAAGCTCTCCATATAAGGAAAATGTTGGGGTGGGGTGTAGTTTTGTGACTAAAGAAGGTCTGGCTTCTAATCACAGTGGATGGCTTTTTAAAGACTCTCCAACCCCAGTGCTTCAGGGCACCAATGTTGAAGTAATACATTGCAGAACTCTTCAGAGTGCAGTACCTTTTGCTATTTCTTTCTCACATGAGCAGGAATGTTAAAAGATTTTGTGTGGAGTCTGTGGAACTTAGGAGTGTGTAGCATTGGGTGCTTGCTTGGAAAATACTGGATGTTCAAGCCCTTCCACCTCTGACACTGTATGTTCCACATCCATCATCCACCCCTGTCCTATTGCACTTGCTGTGACTTTGGTGCCAGTTGAGCAGAAAACGAAAAAAAGCTTAGGACACAATCCTATGGCTGCTAGATACTGCCTGGACGGCCATAGGAAAGATCAGAGTCCCAGCTCCAACCTTAGAAATGCACTCTGAGGCCAGAGCTGGGACTCCGACTTCAGAGAGCCCTCCTTGCAGCCAGCGTAGTTCTTTCCAGGCTGGCTGTGGCTCCAAAGCTGAAAGACCAACCTCGGAGCCAGCATTTGGTGGGCGTTCTGAGGGGTGGGGAAGGGAGGAGTGAGTGAGGCTCTGACAGCATATGTAGTATCCTGGCGGTGCCTCAGCCTCTTTTCTTCGTGCTCCGAGGCAAAAGCCTCTGATGGCCAAAATCAGCCATCTAAGTCTTTTGAGGGGTGGGAGAAACGTGGAGGCAACCTTCATCCCTGTGCTCCTCCCACCCTTGAAAGGATGTCCATAATCCTCTGAGTTCGGAGGGTTACAAACTGCCACATTGGATCATGTTGTTAAACTGTTTTTCAATCATCATAACTCCCTAGCCTGTGCACCTATCCATCTGACATTCTGCAGGTTTCCTGCTAGGCCCAACTCTATGATGTATGCCATTTTCATAAACCACAGGGCAGGGGATGGGGAAACAAACCACTTCTACCAAAAAAACAAAAAAACATTTCTACAGAACCTCCACTTCTACAAAAACTGCCTCACCTATCCTGATATTTTATAGGTTTCTTAGCTAGGGCCATGTCACCTCTATACTATATGCCATTTTCATAATAATTGCCTACAAAAAATGTTAAGGAGATAAACACATCCTTTTTTGGAAACCCCCAAATTGTAAAAGCTACTCTTGCACAAAAACCCCCACTGAACTTGGCAGGCTTGGTCCCCTCAGAAAAAATAACTACCGGTATATTGGAAATTTTCATCGAATTCTGCTGATAAATTAAAAAGCTATTCACAAAATTTAAAGGTGTCTAGGCCAATGCCCCCCCCACACACACATGTGGCAAAGACCACACACACACACACACACACACACACACACACACACCTATTTTTCTGATATTTGGCAGGTTGCATTTCCTCACAAGGGGTTACTATGCCTGTGAATTTCATCCAATTCCATTAAACAAAAACGTTATAGTTCTTTATTTCCAGTGATAGTCAATCAGAGGTACAAAGCTTTGGATTCCTGAATCAAGATTTGGATTTAGCCCCAAGTTGAGTCGGGCAGCCTCTAAATTGGTCCAGGGCAAATTGGGCTGTTTTCTGAATCTCTGAATTGGAGTCTGAACCTAATCCTGAGGTCAGGACCACACCCCTAAAATCAACCATTTTAAACCTGTAAGAAGAATGTGGTGATGTTGAACTACAAACAAAACCTTGCTGTATGTACTGTAGTCTACTATCCTGGTTTACTTATTCTTTGCAGACTACCATATATTCTTATGGAAGCCATAGTTGTATACATCTGTATCACTTTACTTGCCTTTTTTCTAAGCTAAAAACACCTCAAACATTGTAACCTTTCCACATGGGGAGTTGTTCCAGCAACTTTTCTGCACCTTTTCTAACTCTACAATATCCTTTTTGAGGTTCAGTGACCAGAACTATGTACAGTATTCCAAGTGTGGTTGCACCATAGATTTGTATAAAGGCATTATGATATTGGCAGTTTTATTTTTGACTGTTTTCCCCAACATGGAATTTGCCTTTTCCCAGCAGCCTCACACTGGGTCAATGTTTTCATTGAACTGCCCACCACAGCCCCACCACCAGCTCTGATCCCATCAGCTTATATGTGAAGTTAGGATTTTTTGCCTCAATGTGCATCACTTTACACTTGCTTAGATTGAACTGCATTTGCCATTTTTATGCCCAGATCCCAGTTTGGAGAGATCCTTTTCAAGCTCATTGCAACCCCTTTTTGTTTTAACCACCCTAAATCATTTGCTACTGTGAGCAAACTTGGCCATCTCACTGCTCACCCCTAACCCAGATCATTTATGAACATGTTTAAAACTACCAGTCCCAACCCAGATCCTTGGAGAACCATACTGTTTATTGGAGATCCTTAGGGGGAACCCTCCACTGCAAGAACTGGCCATTTATTCAATCTGTCTTTCTCTAGCTTGCACAGAAGCTAGGTCTAACAGCAGTCTCCATGAAAAACACACAGCAGAGCTTCCAATCCGTTACCATCTGATGCACCTCTAGTAGAGGAATAGGGAAGGCATTCAGACTGTTTAGACAGCATATCCACATACAATCAACACACGGAGGGGCTGGGATCTAATCTCCTAAACCATCTCCTAACCTCTATGTATTGATTGGGGTGTCTGCACAGAGCTGCACCTGTGTAGGCTTTGTACATGTGATCTGCAAAAATGCAGGATACACCTCATGAAGACAGAACACTGTGCATGTCTATGAACTTAGTCAATGTGTTATGGAGCCAGCAGAAATGAACCCACCACACCTGCCACCACATTGATTGGATGCAAATGTAATCTGAACATTTGACTTAAAAGCTAGATGATCTCCTATGTAACCTACAGTGTTGTTTACTACATTCCACCACAAGAACTAAATTTACATTACCTTCCCAATGGAAACATCACATCAAAACTGTGGGAGAATTTTTAAGAAGTCTTGAAAAATTTGAACATTCAGAATTGAAAAGCTTTTCATATTACAGGCAGCAGAGGGGTTTTACCCTGAAATTCATTCATATATATTATATTATATTATATTTATTATATTTATACCCCGCCTTTTTTCCTACAAGGAACCCAAGGCGGCTTACATAATCCTCCTCCTCCTCTCCATTTTATCCTCACAACAACCCTGTGAGGTAGGTTAGGCTGAGAGTCAGTGACTGGCCCAAAGTCACCCAGTGAGCTTCATGGCTGAGCGGGGACTCAAACCCAGATCTCCCGAGTCCCAGTCCAACACCCTAACCACTACGCCACACTGGCGTATATATATATATATATATATATATAGTGTGTGTGTGTGTGTGTGTGTGGCATTTCAGATCATCACATTTTAAAATTTTCTTATATACACCATGTCAACTCTCTCCAGCCTAGAACTCTACAATCTGATTTAAGATTTTCTATCCTCAAGTTACCATTATCTCTGCTTAAATTATTAGGTCTTTGCAAGCGTTTGAAGCAACAGGCTGCATTTAATAATTGTTCCTGAAAGGCTCGTTAAAGAAGTTTCAGATGAAAAAGGTTAATCACCCATCGATAGGAAAATCATATGACAGCTTCTCTTGATTTCTGTGAGAAGTTAGAATCCTGTAATATGTTGTTTCTCACTTTTTCTATACATCCTTAGTTGGAGAAATCATTAAGCAACTTTTTTTTTGTAATATACCTATGCAAATACAATAGAATTTCACCTTTGTATTACCACTTGTCTCACCTTGTCCATGTCATAGAACTAGTAATTAAAATAAAATATTATTTACAGTTCAGTTGGATACCTTAGGTGGAATAATATATGCATTGCATAGTGGTAGAGTTGCTTTCCTTAGGAAGTTCTGTAATGAAGATTAAAGGACACCTGTTGCGGCAGCCTGATTAAGACAGCTGGGAAGAAAATTTCCATAACAAACCTTTAATTGTAGCAGAAGAAATCTCTTGCAAGTCACATATGCTTTCACTAGAATTTGAACTATGATTAAAAGCAGACATAGTTCTTTCAACAAAGAGCCTTACGGCACCTTAAAAGCTATGATATTTAATGAGCAGCACAATCCTATGAGGGTGCCCGCAACCCTCCGAACCCAGAGGACTGCGGGCATCCTATGCAGGGCGGGAGGAGCACGGAGGATAGGATGTGCTCTGTGCTCCCCTCGCCCTGAAAAACATCTAGGTGGCCAATTTGAGCTTCGTGCATCTAGATGTAAGCTTTCATGGACTGAAGCCCATTTTGTCAGATGCACAAAACAAGTGATCTAAGTGGGTAGGTATATATTCCATATAGGTAGAAAACAGACAGACAGACTCCCCCCCCCAAAAAAAAATCAAGTCAAAAAGCAAAATGATACAAGTGATAGCATATGTGTTACATTACTATACATAGCAGAAATAACTACAAAATACAATTAATTGAATAGAATCGGCCTGGATGTGACCCACTCCAGCTTAAAAGACACAGCAAGACATATAGTGTAAAGAAACACTTGAAGAATAACTACCAATTTTGTAGTGAGCTAGCTATTCCTAGTATCTCTAGTTTGTGGAGCAAATAGCAGCACTGGCGGAAGACCAGTTTTGACCAAGAAAACAATGTAGAAGAAAAGTTTAAACCACCCCTCCTCTAGTACTCTGCCCATGAGAGAGCCAACAATGGAACTCCCACCTTCAAGTCTAGTTTGGCCCACAATGTGAAATTTGCTATTGAATTCAAACTCACACTGGAGTCCACCTTTGTAACTTTTTTTTGTAGAAGTTTGCTGCAAAAGGTCCCTGGGCCGGGAAATTGAAATGTTTATCCATTGACCTCTGTTACCATCTTTAATATCTGATATGTGCCTATTTATTTTCTTACATGGCTAGAGAAGCTTATTTGGTCTACATAAATAGCAGGAAAGCCCTGCTGGCAGATGATGGCATATATCGTGTTAGAAAATGTGCTGGCGAACTGAATCTGTCAGTATAGCTGATTGCTTGAGTAGATATAGGAAACACATTCAGTGTTCCTGGATGCATCAGGATTAGGTGTGTGTGTGTGTGCTTTCCTGCATCTGATGAAGGGGGCTCTGCTCCACAAAATCTTATATCACAATCAATTTGTTTGTATTTAAAGTGTCACCAGCATATGTTCTCATGGCTAAAACTGACTCTAGAATTTATAATTCACTAATTCTTTATTTGGATACTTTTAGGAGGATAATTTGGATAATTTTAGTCTGTTACAGCAAAAACAACGGGTCTTGTGTCACCTTAAAGACTGACAAATTTATTATGACATAAACTTTTGTGAATAAGGTTTTCATGCATCTGATGACGTAGACTGCAGTCCATGAAAGCTTATGTCATGACAAATTTATCATGGCGTAAGCTTTCATGGATAAGCTTTTTGTGTAATTTTTGAACTGGACTGCTGTCCATGAAAGCTAATGCCATCATGAATGTGTAAATCTTTAAGGTGCCACATGACTCTGTTGTTTTTCATTTGGATAATGGTGTGTATCTTGTCTTTTATTCTGTTTGTAAGGTATCAGGGAGGGTGGCCAGGTATACTATATTACAAAGGACACTCCTCTATTTGAAGAGCTGCAAGAGGGCACTCCACTATCTGAAGGTGGTCCTCTATTTGAAGAGCTGTCCACTCCATCCAGTTTAGAGATAAAGAATCCTAAGAAGGGAAAGCAGGGGCTTGGAAGTTGCCCATCAGCAGTTAGCACCTGAATAGCAAACTGAGCAGGCACACAGCTCACCTAGTCCCAATCTTCCCCATTATGGTGAGGTGTGCAGTATTTTTATGTAAATTATATTGTTATTTCTAAATTTACATATAAATTAGCATATATATATATATATATATATATATATATTTGCAAATTGGTGTCCTCTTTTTTAGTGATGTGTAAGCAATGAAGCTGGCGACTCCTATTTCGGTGGGGCTCCTAATCTATTGCAGCTTTATAGAAGTTATCCATGGTGCTCCATGGTGGTGAACCTATTTGGGGGATGGAGTTCAGCACCATGGAAATTCCTTTTGATGAGACAATGGTTTGGAAACAAATAATGCAATGGCCTAAATGTTAATAAGTGGCTTACTTTAGCCTGCCCGCAATTTACTCTGCTCAAGAGTAGCTATGATGTTTAGGCACATAATAGGAGCTACTAAACCAGCAATTAATTATGCTATTAATCACTGTACTTACATTAATTATAGCATAGAGGAATCACCTAGCAAAATGAAAATCACATCCATCTAAATTCAACCTACTTGATGGAGCATGAAACAAGTTTCAAGATACAACATTAATTCTGTGAGGAATCGAGAGAGATGGGGGGGGGAGAGATGAGCATGCTATCACCATTTTGTTGGGCATATTTTCAAACTATGTCTCCCTACCAGGTGGATCCCTACTAACCCAAGTACATCAGGCCCTATTCCAGGGACATAAAGAGAAATAGCCATGATTGGTTTATTTATTATATTACATTTCTCCCATAATGGAACCTCAAGGTTTCATACATTTTATTTTTCTATTCAGAATATTTTAAAGCCACCTTTTAGGTTACAAAACCCTCTAAAGCCAGTGACAATAATAAAATAAAATAAAACCAACAAAGAGTCTTGTGGCATCTTAAAGACTAACAAATTTATTATGGCATTACCTTTCATGGACACTGTCCACTTCATCAGATGTATGAAGTGTTAACCATCTGATGAAATGGACAGTGTCCATGAAAGCTTATGCCAGAATTAATTTGTTATTATTTAAGATACCACAAGACTATTTTTTGTTTTTGTTGCAACAGACATGGTTACCCCTGTGGAAATAATAAAAGAGGCATCCCACCCAAAAAATACTAAAACTGAACAAACCATTGCAGTAAAACCAGCAGCAGAGACATGGGTAGGGGCCAATAGATGCTGACCATGATCACTATGTGGACTGCAGATACCCCACCAACAGAGCACATCAAATCCTCAGAAAATGCCCCATACTGTACAAAGGTTTCTAGAAACTGAAAGAACTATTGGGAAGATTTATCAGTCACCTATTCACTTAGGCCCACTTATTACATTACCTTGCTGGTGCATAGGAGACAGATCTGAACCATGTGGGAATCCCAAATACAACTCCCATGAAAGGGAACAATAACCTACCAAGACCATTCCTACCCTCCAGAAAGCAGTGGAACCCCAAATAGAAGGGTGCCCCACTTCCCAGGTGGAAAGGCAGTCCAGAAGGTTGCATTGGTCAATGGTATCAAAAGCCACTCTGAAAGCTCCAGGGGAATCAACAAGGACACACTCCTGTTGTGACTCTCCTTGTGTAAGTCATCAGCCAGGGCAATCTGTTGGAAATTGTAATATTGCCTGCTTAAAATCAACAAAGTGATGTAACCACTGATTAGAGTGGGAGGAATGGGTTAACTAAAGAATCCTCTCCTTCCCACTTCCGGCCTCTCTGGCCAGAGCTCTGCTGCTCTCTATCTACTTCCTGCTTCTTTGTGGAAGTTAGGTTGCTCTCTGCTCTCCCTCTCCCAACATGGAGGTCGCAAATCCTGGCTGGCTTGCAGCCAGAGATCTTCTACAATGAAACTAATCTGCCTATATGTATTCTGCATATATGTGAGTGATCTGTGAGTAAGAACTGATAAATGTATTTAGTTTAAACCTTGTGTGGACATTCCATTCCTTTTAATAGCCTTGAGAGAGACAAGAGTTTAGCAACTCACGTGGTGAAACCAGTTTCAATAAAGCAGGCTGCGTTTAAGGAGGAAACTCTGCTTTGTCCTAATCAGTTTAGGACTGACTGCTTTTAACCATACCTTCCAACACAATCAAGGTAGTTTCAGTCCTCAAAGATGCCCAAAACCACACTGAAATAAATTATAACACTGTACTATCTAACTTTATTTAGATAGTTGGCTTCACCTTAAAGCACCTGGAATTGTCCTGCCATACCTGTCCTTGTCCAAAAAAGGCCAGACAGGGACTGACCTATAATTGTCCAACTCAACAGGATCCAGAGATGGTTACTTAAGGAAAGAGGTGGCTGCCTCTTTCAACGCAGCTGGAAAACCCCACAACACATGAAGAGGCCCTGAATAGCAGAGAGCCAAGCTTTAGGTAGTAGAGTAACAGTGCTAAGTTAGAGATCTTCCTTACAGAGATTAAAGAGCATTTTTCACACGTGAACTTTAAAATTGCCTTTGAGGTTCCATCTCACTTGTTTTTTATTTCCAAAGTCAGTTAAAGTACAGCTCCACAGATAACATGCACTTCATTTTGCTTTGCCCCAGAAAATCTTAACATGTGCATTTTGTTAGGAAATGACAAAAAGGGAGGAATAGGCAAAGAAAAGACACAGGAGAGAGAGAGAGAGGAAGTCAGTAACCCAGTAAAAATGGAATGGTGTGCTTGAGATGAGAAATCTCACATTTCTGTTGGAAATATTATGTATTAGAGAAATGTATTACACAAGTATTTTTTTATGGGGATACACTCATTCTGATCTATGACTCATATTTTTTTTTTAAAAAAAAGGCCCTTTGGCATTCAATATTGGATAGCCTCAGTTTATTACAAATGCACAAACACTATCAAATGGTAAAATATTAGATTTGTTTACATTTGAACAACAGCCAGAAAATCCATCATGATATATGGCTGTAACAAGAATACAGTTCCTTTGCACTGAGAATAGGAAAGGGAAAGTGCACACACACAACTTAGACTCAAAATGTGAGGTAGAAGAGGTTGGTCTTACCACTAAGCCAGCCATTTCCCAACTGTGTTTTAGGGGCTCAGTAGTGCAAACTGAGGGAACGGCTAGTGTGCCATGAGAAATGAATTAATCCTGGATTATTTCAAAACAAGAATTAAAATAGGTCATTGAGCAAATATCCTCTGTCCCCCAGTGGTCATTTTGTGGGACTACAATCATAAACAAAGTTATTTGGAAGTAAATTAGGGTTGCCCGCTCTTGAAATCAGCAATTCTGGTATCTGTGGGGCCCAGAGCAGCTCTGGGAGAAGATGGAGTCAAGAGGTAGCAGTTACCTTGCTTTTCCAGGCCTAAAAGAAAACAAACACAGCAAAACCAACCTAAACTAAATCCTATTAGATGCTAATGGGACTTAATTCCCACTAAATATGGGGACAGTCAGACTGCAAATTTCAGTGCCTTTTGATCAGGATAGGAATGTGTAGAGAATAGAAATATTTTATATTTAGACTTCATTAATTTATTCATTTCATATAATTAAACCAAATAATTATGGCATGTTTTCAGGTGTAAGAACTTAGTTCAGAAAAGTAGCATGACTTGGCTATCAGTAACACTATGCCAGGCCCTAACGCACAAAACTGAATTCAGAAAAGTTTAGTGACTCAGCCATCAGTAACACTGAACTAGGCCCTCACACAACACGATAAACCAGAATTCCAAAGATTCCTGGCTCATCGTTCACAAGCAGCGTGCTTGAGCATGCTCCCTGATCACTTCTGCGTGGTTTCTCCCAGCAGCGGGAGCAGCTAAGCAAACCAGGAATTCACCAGCAAGAAAAATCTTAGCATTACATCTGAATCAGACTCCTGGTTTGTCACTCCCAAGCAAGTCAGGAATTGCAAACCAAGAACAAGCCCTGGTTTGCAATTCCAGCTTGTTGGGGGGGCAACAATTCAGGAGTCCCAGTTAGGACACACAACACTAACTTTTCCTTGCTGGTGATTCCCACCCAGCTACGCTGGCTGGGGCTTGCTGGGAGTTGTAGGCCAAAAACATCTGGGGACCCAAGCTTGGAGAACACTGGTTTAGCCATTCCCACCAGTGGGAGAAGCCAAGTGGAAGTGGTTGGGCCACATGTGCCAGCATGGTGCTCACATGAACTATAAGCCTAGATTCTCTGGAATTCTGGCATAGCTTTTTGTGCAAACACAGCCACAGGCTCAACTCAAAAGCAAGCAATATCCTATCAGCAATATCCTATCAAAGCCATGAAGGGCAGAGAAGTCAATCTGTTGTTATGCTATTTGCACTATAAAATAAAGAAAAGGAATGAAAAGACAACAGTAATTAAAACCCTTCCCCAGAAACTGACTGATTAAGAGAAAATTAAGTGGCAATTCATCACTAATCTCTCAACTACACTGAACAGGAAGCAAAAAAAAAAAAAAGAAGTGGATGTTATAAGGAGGAGACTTAATTAATGTTGTATGAACCTTTGCTGAATGTGACTCACTTTTGTGTAAACGTTATGGAAGAAGCTAGGCTATGGGGTAGGACATTCCTAGATCATATAGTGCTATATTAAGTGCTTTTTAAAATTTTGCTTGTGGCTGATTGCAGAAAAGCAAGGCCACAGCGGTGCTAAAGGTGCTAGTGTGCAAGCAACTTAAGGTCCATTCTGGATCTTTTAGAAAAGTGGGGAGAGAGGGAAGGTAAATTTATTTGCAAATTTATCCAGGCTTCGGGGTCTTACTTATCCAAATTGTGGGAGATGTGCATTCTGTGGGCAGATAGATACTGAGGTATGGAGGTTATGGGCATCTTCCTCTTTCAGGCAAGACCATAAAAGTGGGTAAAGAAAGTACAGGTGAACAATTTACCTGAGCAGTCTGTGCAGGAAACAAGCAGGTAGTTCCTGAAGTCATGGACATGGAGACCTTTATTTCAACCATTATGGTAGGGCAGTCTGTTTTTCTTAAAAATTGGAAAAAACAAAACAACACTTTTTTCAGCTGATCACTCAAACTCTTGCCTTTCTCCTTTTGTGTTTAGTTTTGCAAACCCTAGAGATTTTTTAAATTCTAAATATTTGGTTACTCATCCAAACGAAAGCCAATCTATCCTATGTTTGTGATCCACCCATTGTAGTCTTAAGTGTATTCTCTATGTTCTCTTAAAAATACATTAACGTGCTTTAAAAATATTTAAATTAAATGCAGGCTCTCTTCTGCGGCTGCTTTCAGCCCTATTTTGCTTATGCCCCAGTGGATTTCCTTTCACATTATGAGTGAACGAGCGGCAGGAGGGGGTGCAGCTTCAGTGCAGGCTCAGCACGATCTAACGTGTTTCGTCAATTTAAGCACGCGCTGTAACTCAAAAGTCAGTTTCACAGAAAAAGGAATCATTTTTACCGGAGGGCTGTGTTTTACCTCATCTGAGACACATTGGCCACGATCATGGCAGTGTCAGAACTGGCTAATCAAACCAGCACCTCAAGAGGCTGGACAAGCCTAAGTCTTGTGTTTATGTGTCAATGAATGTGTGTGTGCATGTGCAGATGCACGCACATACACACACCCATTTCCCCTCTCTCTTTGCTTGTAAAGTCACCGGTGGGCACAAGAAAAAACTATTGGAAGGGCCACAGAAGGGCCAATGTGAATTGGGAGGGCAGCTTATCCTATGTTAGATTTGGAAAAGAAAAGTATATTTCACTTTATTGTTCCTATCCTAAACATTTTGGGTTGGATCCAGGATCGGCCTTCCTCGAGAGGAAGGGTAGGGGTCCACTCACAGAAGGTCCCTCCACTACTTTTTGGGATCTACACACACACACACACACACACACACACCACAGCTCACCCCATTCAATAGGTCTCTTCTCTCTTGGTCCTTTTTGCAGCATTTCCTGGGGTCTGGAGAGGCAGCTGTGGAAAGGAGGAGGAAGGGAATTACAGTCCCACCGGTGCAGTTGGACCCAGGGTAAATCTGGATCCAACCCATTGATTGTTGAATTGATATTGATGGAAAACTTCATCGGATGCATGCTTACTATTGCAGACCTTATTTTAATGTCTAGTTCATGATTCAGCTGTACTTTATATGTGAAAGGTGCCTTTCCTTCAAATAACCACAGGAATACAGCAATGGGAGGGTGAAGTGGAGCGAGCTACTTGTTGGGATATGGAGAATTGTCCCCTTCATCCTCCTTGGGCACTTCCTATGTGTAAGGCAGATAACTGGAAAGAAAACCCAAATGCAAACAGTGATTCTACTTCTTCCCACACTGCCCTGGGAGGCAGATGGCCCCCTCCTCCGAATACTCTGTTTTCACCTCAGTCAGTACTGCTTGCATGTACTTTACCACAGGCCTGAGACTGCTGTATAAGTTGTTGACTGACTCTGAAGATTAAAGTTGTGCTTTATACCGGTCCTCAGTCTGGTGAGTATTCACAGACCAAATTCATTAGACGTCCCGACTCCTGAACCTTGTCTCCTCTCAGTTCTTCGCTCCAGGTATCTTTCTCCATTCCCAGCTCTCCTACAGTGTCAGAGCCAGGAAGGGATAGAAGTGCTTGGATCAGTGGACTGAGGGGCAATAAGGCATTGGAAGGGGTGAGAGCTCTATACTTTTTCCCTACGTAGCCCTTTTACTCAGTGCTGCAGCTAAGGCTGGACCTTGGGGCTGAAGTCCAGGCCTTGCAGCCTGCCCCCCCCCCCCCAATGACAGCCCAGAGAGTGGCAGGTGATGGGGACAGCGGCACAAGGGCCCAGTGAACACCTGGGTCAGCATGGGCATGCAGGAGTTCACAGGACTGACGGTGGTGGTCATCACAGCATCCTCCCTTATCATTGTTTAAACCCTTTTATAGTCAGGAGGCAGCCAGCCAGGCATGCTCATTTTACTATTTTTTACTTTTAAAATGTATTATCCTTTTCTACAACACAATGGTGCTTATTCCCAAGTAAATGTGTTTAGCATCACAACAGCAGAAGCAAACGCCATTATATTCCTGTAGTCATGCCGCTGCTATGATTTAAGTAAGTTTCAAATATGAAACTACACATGGTCAGAGTATTTTTATTTTAATCAGGGTTGGCAAATGGGTTGTATGAGTGTTTGTTTGTTTGTTTGTTTGTTGCTGTAATGTATCAGAAATGTAGAAGCAGTGATAAAGCACAGAATGGTGGGAGGAGTGGAGAGAAGAAAAATCTTAAAGTTTGTGTTAGTTGTGGCTGTTTGTAAGACCATTAAATCCAGGGTCTAAAATTACCTAGCTGCACTATTTATTTATTTATTATATTTTTGAGTCGCCCATCCGGCCAGTCATCCGGCCACTCTGAGCGATGTACAGTCCAATAAAATACAAGAAAAAACAGAGTGTAAAATACAATTAAAAACAGTACAAAACTTAAAAATCCTAACCCACCCCATATTCCCGCCTGAAAAGCCACGTTTTTAATGCACGGCGGAAGCTAATCAAGGAAGGGGCATGGCGGAGGTTACTGGGGAGAGAGTTCCATAAATTGGGGGCTGCCACAGAAAAGGCCCTCCTCCTAGTCCCCACCAGCCTGGTTTCTCTGGCTGATGGGACAGGGAGAAGGCCGCCCATGGCAGATCTTGTTGAGCAGCCTACTTTATGTTGCTGGAGGCGCTCCTTGAGATAAACTGGACCGGAGCCATACAGGGTTTTAAAGGTCAATGCCAACACCTTGAATTCGGCTCGGCAAACAACTGGTAGCCAGTGCAACTCTTTGAGCACTGGAGTGATGTGATCACGCCTGCGGCAGCCTTTAACCAGGTGAGCTGCTGCATTCTGTACCAGCTGCAACTTCCGAACCGTCTTCCAGGGTAACCCCACGTAGAGCGCATTACAGGAGTCTAGGCAAGAAGAGACCAAGGCATGAACCACTGATGGGAGCAGATGATTAGGAAGGTAGGGGCACAACTGCCTTTACTGTTAAAGTAAGACACACATAGCCTTCTCTTTTTATGTGAACAGGATGAACATATGAATGATTCCACTCATCACATCTAATTTGGTCCTGAGACTACAAAAGCAGGGGGCTGGTCAAGCACTTGGCAGGCCAGAATATATGGCTGGATGGTTGTTGTGCAGGCCTTGCGCAGACCTGCTGTTTTTACAAGAAAATGGCTCTGCTACTCAAACAAGGGGAACCTCAGTATTATTATTACTTGCCTTATAAAATATTACTTGTAATATTTTTCTAAGCTCATAGCTGTTATCATTCTTCCCTCTCCCCCAAACAGCACAGAGACTAAGCCACCTGAAAACCCCATAAATGAATATGCTCAAGCCCAGCTGCAAGATATCATCAAGAAGATGCGAGAAAGGACAGCCACCTGTAAAGAAAAGTTGAATGATCCCGTCCTCTCCTCACCTGAACCCAGTCCAACAACCAGTAAGTTCATGGAAACTGTGCCCCGTCCATCTGCTCGAAGGTAATAAGGTGACATTGTCAGCCAGACCCTCAAGTCGCTTTAAACCAGTTTGTTTCCAGTAGAATTTCTTATGACGGGGTTGTTGAACCTCTTTCAGCCTGAGTGCTGAATTCCATATCGGAAAAGCTCTTGCAGGCCTCATTCCAGTGGTGGGAGGGGCTGAAGGCAAAAGGGGCGGGGAGGGGCCAAAGGCAAAGGGCGTGGGACAAAAATTACCAAAAAAATACCAGACTATTTTAGCTTAAAGCTCTTGCTGCCAGTAGCTAAGCCTTAGGAGAGGCATTTCAGCCTTTTGGAATGGGGGGAAAGCTGCACAAAACAATCAGTGGAGGGGGGAAAGGGGCATCTGGGGAAACCGAGGGACCAGATTGGGACACCAGGTGGGCCAGTTTTGGTCCCTGGGCCTGAGGTTCTGCACCCCTGGGAACCTAGCCAGGCCTGTACAACTTAAGATCCAACAAGCCAGACTTTAATCCACCAACCCTTGTTTTGTGGCCTGCCCTGCCCTTGACAATTGCCTTGTTTTTTCAGCCCCAGGGAAGCATCGAAAGCAGGAGGCTGTTGGGTAGCTAGTGAGCTGCATTGGCTTGGTGGGTCACAAGTTGTTCAGCCCTGCATAGCATGTAGACAGGGGAGGCTAGCGACTTCTATCTCAGTGGGGCTCCTTATCCATTGCAGCTTTTATTCTGAGCTTTGTAGGAATGGTGCTGTACCCCAGCCCCAAAATAGGTTCACCACCCTGGAGCACCGTGGATAGCTCCTATAATGCTCAGAATAAAAGCTGCAACAGATAAGGCACCCCACTGACATAAAAGTCACCAGTCTCCCCTGTTTATAGATCATTGCTTTTTCAACTTGTCAAGAGCTGGGATCCATGCAGAACCCAACCTGCAACATGGGACCCATTCCCAAGCACTCATGCACCCAGGAGTGGAAAAGCGGGCAGAGCACCTGGGGGCAGAGCCAAGGAGCGAAGGGGAAGAGCCCACAAAAATAAACTATAAATTAAAGTAGAAATCAAGCACACTTGAGCCTGTCTATTTACAGCCTGATCCTTAACTTCGAATATTTAGATTTAAGACCACTGAGATCAATAACACAAGATTAATATAAATCTAAGCATATTGGCTTGAATACCTCTGCACTTTAGTCTTATAGTTGTTTTTGAACTCTAGTTCCCAGCTATTATTATTTGTGTTTTTCAAACTTCCTATCTTTAGGGAACTCTCTAGACCAGGGCTCTCCAACCTTGGGTCCCCAGATGTTGCTGGCCTACAGCTCCCAGCATACCCAGCCAGCATGGCTAATGGCAAGGGATTCTGGGAGTTGTAGTCCAGCAACATCTGGGGATCCAAGGTTGGAGAGCTCTGCTCTAGACAGAACAGATGTGTCTACCACAGAACCCCTGCATGTTCTGGGGTAGTGCTGTAGGGTACCCACCTAGCTGATGTGGCCTTCTGGGCATCATGGTTGCCCCACAGCGACTCATAATGCATCCTACAACACACCCAACACTCCCCAGTGTCTATGCATTACAAGGAAAAATCGGCAGTGGTAAACCTGGTTCAGAAAGTTTGTCTGCCATTAACAATCTTCTCAATGAAAAATCCAGGGTTCCTCAGAACAGTTTTGAAAACAAAAGAAGAAAACACTAATTTAAGTGATTTTCAATATAAAACAACATTATTTGCCATTTCTGCCTTAAACCCCAAGAAAAGTATTCTTTTCATTTTTATTCATTGGAACCTAGGGAAAGGTGAGCATTTTGTTTGCTTGGCATTCTAATGTGAACTTATCTAATTTGCACTCCCTGAACCAAAGCACAAAATGGAATGCAGTTACGCTCTAAAATCCATACTTTTCCAAATGTTGAGCTCAAGTCTGGCAATTAACCCCCCCACACACACAAAAATCCATCTATTAAGAAAAAGTACACACAAAATCTGCATGTGAGGGGAGAGTGAGCACAAAATCTCTTGGACCTATGGGGCGGGGGGCAGCGGAATGTATACTTGTTTAAAGTGTACATTAAAAATGTGGACATTCGGAAAATGGCATACAAAAATGTGTATAAAAATGTGTGTTTTTTTTAAAAAAAAACTGTTCACAGATTGATGCACAAATGGGACGGAACGACTTTAACAGTGGAAATCCAATGAACTGACTAAAACCTGAACTTGACAGATTTACCCATCCCCATTGGAACGAAAGATATATTTTGGAAGTCAGTGCCTGTGTGCAACTCTCAGAGGGGAATCTTTTCAATAAAATAACATTTTGTAACATTTTGACCATAAAAGTCATCTTCCAATTTCATTAAAGTATCTCACCTGAAATCAATTAATCACTGCATTTAACGATCATCAGAAGAAATCTATATTTCTTACTTTACACGATGGACTGTAGGAAGTGTCTAGTTGGCATATTCTACAGTTCATTGAGAATGCTATCCATACTTCAGCTGAATTTAATAAGCTGGACAAATGTAGTGGGATGATTAGGATAATGAAAACGTCTATTTCTTATGTTTGCCAAGAAAAGTAGAAGCTTGACATATAAAATATAAATATTTCAGCTTTTTAATCCTGCAGTATTCTCACATACTTTTTTTCCCTTGATGAAAGATGTTTTGCTTCCTAATGTTCAGCTGCACCTAGGCAGAGATTAGGCTCCACAGATTCTTATAATGAGTGGAAGGGACGCAGGACCCCACATGCTGTCTCTGACACACACACACCCCGCGCCCCCATTGTGAACATCCCCATGAGATCCACACCCTAGACCTCCATGCATTTGACAAAGATCTGAAGAGGGAGCCTTCACACATACAGATGTACATGTGTAGGCTTCTCCAGGCATTTGGGAGCTCCCAGTCACATTGAGGAGTCTACATATGTACAGCTGGATATGTATAGGCTTCCCCTTCAGGCTTTTGCCAAATGCACAGAGTTCTCAGGTGGGTGGAGCCAGTGGGGCTGTTCACATTGGGGGGTGGGGGTCAGAATGCATGGAGGATAATTTCTGAATAGGCCTTCTCTAGGATGACACACTGAAATCTGCAGCAGTGTAGAGTGTGTGTGTGTGTGTGTGTGTGAGAGAGAGAGAGAGAGAGAGAGAGAGAGAGAATATGAGATTGAGTGAGTGGGAAGGGTGTGTGTGTGTGGGTGTGTTTTAAAGGTGAGGGAGATGCCAGTCCTGGCCATGGCTAGTGCCAACCCTGAACCTGCCCACTGCTGGCTTTGGTCATGCCCACTGTGACCTATCACTCATCACTGCATGTGGCCTTCAGGACAAAAAGGTTGCCTACCCCATCATAGATCATAGTGGAGCTGTTCTTGTAGAGCTGTCATTACCCATGGCCCAGGATGATTTTTTGTGTCTTTCCACATTCTGTGGGCAAAGTAGTTTTGTAGATTTCTGTAGCATATCAGGCACTAACTTGGAAAGGGTGGATTTACCAGTAATTTCCAGTAGGGCAAGCGGCACTGATGTGATAAACACGAGTGTATGTTTTGGTGTGACTGTTGTAGTCACCTATTGGCTGTATCCCTCCTCCCTATGACAAGAGCAGTTTGAATTTTTTTTAAAGTATGTGAAAGGAAAAATTGCCACCCACTTATCTGCATTTGTATCCCTATCATTGGGAGTGAGGGGACAGCAATAACAGGCTACCTCTATTATTTACATTTATTTATTATTTACATTTATTAATCGCCCATCTGGCCGGCAACCACTCAGTACCTCTCCCACTCAGCAATGCCCTGCAAGTCTTCTCTAGCTTATGAGTGAAGTTCACTCAAGTAGAAGTTGCTTACCATGCCACTGGTCAGTTTCATCTCTCCATTAACCTGCAAGCTAAAAACACTACAGTTAGGAATTAGGATAAGAACCAACAGCCTTTTAACAACCAGACATCCGCATTTCCATCCTCCATTATATTTGTACAGTTGGTTATCAAGTTGCCAATGCTGAAGGGGGGCAAATGGCATGGTAGCTTTAAAGGGGAAGTCTCTCTCATTGTTCTTCAAAAATATAATTCATACTTAGAGCCTAAAGTCCTAGAATGCATCTTACAATCACTGTATGTGGAGTACTTATAATAATTTTTGCAGGAATTAAGGAACAAATCACACAATGGGTTTACAGAGTAGGGAGGTAAATCAAATCAAGCTGACTGACTTATTTTCATCAACATGCAATCAGCACATGATGACCAGTCCAATGAATAGGTTTCACACACTTCTAATAATATACCGATCAGCATTCATATGCAAAAGCTGGATAATCAGGGCTGGCCTTACCATAAAGCAACATGAAGCAGTTGCTTTGGGCAACTAATTCCAGAAGGGATGCCATTTTCTAGCCTCCAATCTTGATTTCTCTGGTCATTATAAGTGTGTTCCAGTCCAGATTAGAGGGTAAACGTCGCTTACTGTGCAATCCTATACATGTCTACTCAGAAGTAATCCCACTGAGTTCAGTGTGACTTACTCCCAGGTAAATCTGTATAGGGTTCCTGCCAATGGGGGCATAGTTGACCGGGTCTCTCACCAATCAACCATATTTAAAATAACTGTATCTAATAAATGTAGTTATAATGCATACTACTCAGAAGAGGGTGATAAATACATTTCATCTTTCACACCTATCACTAATGATATAATTGCATAGGCAAATACATAATGGTATTATTAATGTTGATCTCCATACCACTTTTCTGAGGCAGCATAAATGTTGTTGACAATTGTTTACAGAGATCACAGAGTAGTGCATTTCCTAGTATATAATATGCTGTAGCTTCAGAGATCTTGGTGTACTTGAGAATCGTATTAAATGCTGCCTCTTTGGAAACTTGTCTAGCACCCAAAAAGAAGGCCCCACCTCCTCCACCAAAAGAAGAAAAGAAGGAGGAAAAAGTGGAGGGGAAAAAAGAGGAAGAGAAAAAGCCAGAAGAAGTTAAACAGGAGGAGCATTACTGTAACATGCTATGCTGTAAGTTCAAGAGACCACCCATGAAAGAATACATGAAGAAAATGCAGCTACCAGAAAGTATAGATGCATACACAGGTAAGCTGAATGATTCTGCACAGAAAGAGATGCTGTAGATATGATGAAATTACTGGTAGCTTATTCTTGGATTATAAAGGCTTCTGCTAACATCAGGGTTCCTTTAGGATAATCGCTATTGCTGTACAGACAAGCAGATATGTTGGCACTAGTCATTTATTGCACTAAGTACTAAAATGAAGATTTTATAATACCAGCTCAATACTCAAAACCAATCCAGTAGATTTCAACATTTTCAGCCCTTGACTCACCTTTTGCCCCACTCTAAATACTTTCAGCCCTAGATACACCTTTGCACCCAACTGGTGCAGAATGTGGCAACCAGGCTGCTAACCTGTGCACAATATTGTGATCACATTGCCCCAATACGGAAAGATCTGCGCTGGCTGCTGATTGTTTTCAGAGCTCAATTCACTAATGCTGTGCCGAATATTTCGATTCTTCCATTTTCAGCAGTTCATAGAGGGGTGGGGGTGAAATGAAAGCTCTGGCAAAAGAAGCCGGGGAGGTGAGAATTTCAAATAACTTTCTCCTTCGGGAGGAGGACAGGATTTCCGCTTAACTTTTTAAGTATAGGTGGCAGCTGAGGGATCTTCTTTCTATTTTTTTTAACTTTAAAATAGCCCTTGCACTTGTAGCAGCTTGGGACCCTTTATAGAGAGGCTTCTCCAGGCTGGCAGCTGTTCCTGAACTCCAATGACACCACATGACCTTGCCCTCTCTCATAGGCATTCAGGAATTGCTTCCAGGCTGCAGAAGCTTCTCTGGAAAGCAAGAACAAACAGGGCTTTTAGAGTTTCAGAGATACATTAAGGAATTCCTGCTGGGCTGCAAGCATCTCTTCAAAGAGCTTTGTCTTGCTGCAAGCAGGATCAGAGTTTTTCTAAAGCTCTAAAAGTCCCATTTGTTCTTGCTTGCAGCAGCAGCCTGGGACTCTTTGCAGAGAGGCTTCCACAGCCTGGGAGCTCTTCCTGAATGCCTGTGAGAGAGGGTGATGTCCCATGGTCTCATGGGAGTTCAAGAAGGGCTGTTGGGTTGGAGAAGCCTCTGCAAAGAGTCCCCATGCTGGTGCAAGTGCATGGGTTTTTTTTTAAGTTAAAAAAAAATAGGAAGAAGATCTTTCAGCCACCTCCTAAACTTAAAAAGGCATGTGGAAAGCATGTCCCACTCCCCAAGGAGAAAAGTATTTGAAATTTTCCCCCTCCCTGCAAGAGAGACAGAAAAAACAATGCCTCTTTTGCAGAGAGAGAGAAAATTCCTGAAAATAGGGGGCAGGGTTCAGCACAGCACTACTCTAAAGGGAGAGACGTGCTAAGCGAAAAGCACATCAAACGAATCCTTTACAGGACCATCTTCCATCTGGTAACCTGTGTCCTCACTGTGGGAAGCTGTGTGGATCTAGAATTGGCCTCCACAGTCACTTACGGACCCATCGCTAGAGTCTACACAATTTTCTTTAGAATTTCCTCCTTTTAAAATCTCCTTTTTGTAAATTTTTATCCTGGAAGACAATCTTACTCTGTCACTAGTGATCACCTGATGATGATGATGACTCTAAAGGGCCTAGGGCCTGGCTCTCTGAGGGACTGCCTATCTCATTATGAACCTGCTCGATTGTTAAGAAGACTAGTAGGAGAGACCCTTTTGAAGATGCCCTCGCTTGCAGAGGCCTGCTTGTCAGCGACACAGGAAAAAAGCATTCCGCCGTGTTGCTCCAAAACTCTGGAACACACTCCCTTTGGAGTTGTGAACTTCAGCAAGGGAGCCCAGACACATCTTTTAACTTGGCTTTGTAGTTGTTGTGATTGGTTTTTTTTATTTTTAGGTTGTTTTTAATGTTTTTGCTTGATTGTGGTTTTTATTTTCTGAAATGTTTGTAAACCCACCTTGGTTGGCTTCAGAAAAGTGGTATGGAAATAAAAAAAGATTAAAAATCTGTAAAATGGGACCCACTATTAATCTGAGGATTGCGCTGCTAAGTATAAATTTGGTACACAGTTTAGCCAACCTGTAATCTGTGAATTGGTTCTCAGGGTGCAATTAAACTTAGCAATTTATTACATTTTCTGTGCATGCTTTATTTATACTAGTGGAACAATGCATTCACAAGCCTCAAACAAGAAGAGTAGTTTTAAGAAAGATGCACATTTTTTTTCCAGATCGTCGCTATATAGGATGGTTGTTCCTGGTTACCGTTGCTTATAACTGGAACTGCTGGTTCATTCCACTGCGATTAGTATTCCCAGTTCAGACATCAAGTAACATGATATATTGGATTGTTATAGACACCTTATGCGATATCTGCTACATCTGTGATCTGCTGGTATTTCAGCCCCGAGTACAATTTGTGAAAGGTGGCGATGTAATGGTAAGTAAAGACAGCTGGGAGGTAAGACACGGAACAATCACATCATCAATGAGAGAGCCCCTGCAGCATAGTAATCTCATTGCACCAGAGTGCTTCCCAATATGGTTAATGTTTAGTAGTCTTGACTGACTGGGTTCAGATTACACGCTGCAGCTCATCATGGGTTAATTAAGGCACGATGAGCCACAACACCCATGGGTACCTGCTCAGGAGCGTGGGTTATGCAAAGGCTGTTTAAAACAGACCATGACTTGATCATGACATGACAACCCATGGTGGCTTGTCATGATGTCCAAACCTAGTGCCGTTTCCACAGGGTGGCTTATTTTTCATGAACAAGCCACCCTGAGAAACCATTGTTGTTGGCTTGTTCAGGGTGACTTGTTTTCAGGGTGGCTTGGTGTGACATCCAAACCCTGGGTTTTGCATGACTTGTTTGAAAGGGCTACTACAGAGGCATTTGGCAAGAGCAGTGAAAAACCTGACCACTCTTTGCACAGCCCTCCATCCTTCCTACTCCAACTCTGTGCTTCATTTGACAGCGACCAACTTTTTTATCCCCTTGTGAGCCAGGCTAGCACAGCTATGCATGTATGTGTGATTGACTCACCTCTGGCTGGGTAAGCACGCGTGCCCCCAATTCAGGAACATGGCAATTCAGAAGGGGGCATTTAAGCTTCCCCCTCCTGCTTTCATGCTGAAATCTACCCCCCCCCAACGCACACACAAGGGGAATGGTTAAAAACAAAAAGAAAGAAGTCTCAGTTAAATAACCCATGATGAGCTGTGGCGTTGTCCGAACCCGGTCAATTTGAACATAATGCCCCTTTCTGCTCCAGAGCTGAGCTTCAGGAGAGGGAGAAGAAACAGCTCTGTGAGTTTGTAGCAGAAGCTGTCTGAAAACACAGTGTAAACAGGCAGTGATGTCGCTGAGAACCCCGTATCCAACTCGCAGAACAATTTTCCACTTGCAAAATAATTGTAACAACAACAATGTTGGAATAAAAACAATCTTCTATTAATGGCATCAGGAAAAAAAAAATCAGTTTTCACAGGAAATGGCACAGGGAAATGGTAGCAATTTGGGTTTAAAAAGCTTCACATTCCACTTTGCACATTTGCCTCTCTGCATGGTAGGAAGCACCACTCCAAGATATATTTTTTAAAATGTCCTAAAGTGAAAGTGCAACGCAAACTCTGATCTAGTGATCTGATGTGGGCATGTGAGTTCTTGATGTGCAAACAAAGGCCACCTACCCATAAGTGGATTCCTGTTCAATTCCAGTAGAGTGGGCAGCTCCAACCATGCATGCAATTCTTTTGAAATGAATTGGGAAGCAGAAGCCTGCAGTAAGACACTGGGTGCTGCCAAATGGTAGAAGTGTAAAGATAAATTTATTTTTAGACTTCTGTTGAACTTCCTTTGGTAAGGGAATAGCATCAGTTTCCATCAAGAGTCATTTAAAAATAACCATGTAATCATTCTTAATAGATGCAATGTTGACAGTTCTAATGCTAATGAGAGCACATCCATCTGGCTTCCAAAAACCTGTTTATTTACATGTGTAGCATCTCTGCCTATAGACCCATACTCCTCCTCTCTGGACTGACTGCTCTCTGTGTTGCTATACGTAAATGAAAAATTATTACGACAATTCTATTACAAATTCTATTACACTGTTGCATTTCCAACAATATTTCTTTTCACACACACACACACACACACACACACACACACATATATATATATATATATATATATATATGAAGACTGGAGATTTCCCTATCCACAATCATGGCATTTTAATTTCCCCTAAAATATTCTAAAAAAATTCTCCATCAGCTGCACACATAGGCTTCTTCTCAGTCTTGTTTCCTGATACTTATTATTTATTTTGTAGAAGGCCCTCTTCCGACAGTACTTCAGCATCATGACAGCTGTACATGTCCTTCCCAGAAAAGTATATTGGGTGCTTCAGGTCACATTAATAAGAGTAATAGCTTGGTGGTAGAGCACATGCTTTGAATGCAGAAGGACCCAGTATCAATCCCTAGCATCTCCAGGTCAGTCAGTCAGTCAGGCGATCACTCATGACCGAGTAAGATTGTCTTCCAGGATAATTTTTTTTTTATTTTTTTTACAAAAAGGAGATTTTAAAAGGAGGAAAATTCTAAAGAAAATTGTGTAGACTCTAGCGATCGGTCCGTAAGTGACTGTGGAGGCCAATTCTAGATCCACACAGCTTCCCACAGTGAGGACACAGGTTACCAGATGGAAGATGGTCCTGTAAAGGATTCATTTGACTTGCTTTTCGCTTAGCACGTTTCTCCCTTTCACCTTGCACTTGGGCTTCTTCAAAGCCCATAGAACCTTTGTGAAAGGCCAACCTCCAGTTAGATCGTTCATGGACCAGAGCTTCCCAGTTTTTGATGTTTATATTGCATTTTTTTAGATTAGCCTTAAGAACATCTTTAAACCTCTTATATTGACCACCAATATTCCGCTTTCCATCCTTGAGTTGGGAATAAAGTAACTGCTTTGGGAGACGGCAGTCAGGCATTCGAACAACATGACCGGTCCACTGAAGTTGGCATTGAAGGATCATTTTTTCAATGCTAGTAGTCTTTGCTTCTTCCAGTACACTGACATTTGCTCGCCTATCTTCCCAAGTAATTTGCAGGATTTTCCGAAGGCAACGTTGATGAAATCTTTCAAGGAGTTGGAGGTGACGTTTATAGATAGTCCATGTTTCGCAGGCATACAATAAAGTTGGTAATACAATGGCTTCATAAACCAGTGTTTTGGTCTTCTTACAAATATCCCGATCCTCGAACACTCTGTTTCATTCGAGAAAACGCGGCACTTGCGGAGCTCAGACGATGCTGGATTTCACTGTCGATGTTAGTTGTAACAGAAAGATAGCTGCCAAGATAGAGAAAATGATCAACATGTTCCAGTATTGTCCTGCCAAGCTGGATAGATGGCATCACCAAAGGGTTAGCTTGCACTTGCTGATGAAGCACTTTGGTTTTTTTGATGTTAAGTGAGAGACCAAGTTTTCCGTATGCTTCTGCAAAAGCATTTAGGATAGTTTGGAGATCATCCTCTGAATGTGTGGAGACCACATTATCATCAACATACTGAAGTTCCACAACAGAGGTTGTAATTACCTTACTGTTTGCTTTCAGCCTGCTGAGATTAAAAAGCTTTCCATCTGTTCGATATATAATTCCCACTCCAGTGGGAAGTTTCCCCTCGACAAGATGTAAAATCATGGCGATGAAAATAGCAAATAATGTTGGGGCAATAACACATCCCTGTTTAACACCTGATCCCACTTTAAATGGAGCACCATGAGAGCTGTTGTTGTCCAAGATCAGTTGCCGTCATGTTGTCATGGAGAAGTCGCAAGATGTTCACAAATTTATTGGGGCATCCAATTTTCATAAGGATAGTCCAGAGAGCTGTTCGGTCTACAGTATCAAAGGCCTTAGCCAGATCAATAAATGCCATATAAAGGGGTTGATTTTGCTCCCGGCATTTTTCTTGGAGCTGACGTGCAGTAAAAATCATGTCTACTGTCCCTCTAGAGGGGCGGAAACTATATTGAGTTTCAGGGAGGATCTCTTCTGAAATAGATAGAAAACGGTTTGCGAGAATCCTGGCTTATATTTTACCTGCGGTAGCTAAGACAGAAATGCCCCGATAGTTTCCACAGTCTGTTCTATCACCTTTCTTAAAGAGGGTGATAATTATGGCATCCCTGAAGTCTTCTGGGATCTCTTCTCTTATCCAGAGTTTTTCGATGAGTTTATGAAGATGTTGTACAATTTCGGGCGGGGCCCCCTTCTTTAAAGATTTCAGCAGGAATCCCATCTGGTCCACTAGCTTTGTTATTCTTCATTTGGTTAATGGCTTTTTTTACTTCATCCAAAGTGGGGAGTATTGCAAGTTCCTCTCTAATTTGTTTTTGCGGGATTTGCGAAAAAATCTCATTATCCACCTTAGATTTACGATTTAAAAGGTCATAATAATGCTCTTTCCAACGCAGTGCAATAGACTCTTTGTCTTTTAAGAGTTTGGTGCCATCTTTTGATTGTAAAGGGTTTGTACCATAGGTTTTTGGTCCATCTCCAGGTAGGGCTGGGAATGACCTGTCTGAAGCTTTGGAGAACTGCTGCCAGTTAATGTGGACAATTCTGAGCCCAATGGGCTGACTTGCTCCAAATTAGCTTCCTTCCAACTTACACACAAAAGGCCATGATGTTGCTGATTTCTAGCCCGGTGTTGCCTGAACTCCAGGCAAGGATAGTGTAAGCATGGGGAGTAGATGCATCACCAGATGCATCAGACTTCCAGTGTTATTGGAACAACATGGGAAGGTGACACACTGCAGTGGTTCCCACACCTCTGAGCTAACATCAGAAGAAGCCCTTAATATTAGTTGAAGTAACCAAGTGTGGATCAAATATGTTTGTTTAGATTTCCAGGTACTCTAAACTAGGGGTGGGCAGAAAGTAGATCTCCAGATGTTTTGGACTTCAGTTCCCAGCATTCCTGACCATTGGCCATGCTGGCAAGGGCTTCTGGATGATGGAAGTCCAAAAGTGCTAGAGATCTACCCACCCCTGATCTAAACCATCTGCTGAGTCCCAAATGATTTCCCCATCCACAATCATGGCATCATGCTAAAAGGAATCTGTACCTTAGATAGAGTTTACATACCATAACTATACAGGCCTTGGTCTAACTAATGTCCTGTGGTTTGATCTGAAGGCACATGACACAGCAATCTTGCACAAACTAAGCAGGTCTAAACCTTGTTAGTGCTTGGATCAGAGACTGCATGCGACCCCTGTATACACTCCTTCGAGTTCCATGGAGGAAAGTCAGGCTATATATTGAACACATTTTGTTTAGCTGTAACTAACTGATGGAATGAGTTTGCTGTGGCTAACTTAAGATCCATTGCTTTCCATGGGGCTTAGCCACAACTCATGTTAGCTGGATTGTGGCATCAGCTAGGATTCAGTTTTGGCTGTCTGTATGAAAACATGCCCAAAACAAAATTTTGTACTTTTCAGACCTTGATCCAAAATGGTTTGACAACCCTGTACATAGGCATACAACAATGCACATATGAGCCTCAGACCTCAGCAATTATCTGGATAGGTAGAGAATACTTTGCTTTGGGGTGCAGTGTACTCCCAAAGTACTATACTATACCACTAATGTTGTGACTTTTGCATGAAACACATACATATTTTGCTGGTAATCCTGGGCCAGTTAAGTCTGCGAAAGAGTTGGTCTCAGTGGCTAGGGGGATCAAACAATTATTGATATATTATTTGGGTGAGGTTTTTACTCAGCTAACTGCCTCTGCTTCTCTGTTTCTAAATTTAGACGGATAAAGTAGAAATGAAGAAATTCTACCGGAGTACGTTAAAATTTCAGGTAAGTGAAAAAAGTGTTAAGTTAGGCATGTTTGGTGAATTGTAAGAGCCTATGGTCATATACAATACAAGTAGGTAACTATTATTACTAAAAAAACATGTTTGGTGAGGCACAAATCTGGATATATACCACAAATCTAACTTTTTGGCTGTCTGGACAGCCAGTTGGACAGGGTTATCCTGCAGTGCTTTTTGTTGTTGTTGTTGCCACTTGCATTCTTCAAGGTGGCAAATAGGTCAATGGATCAGTAGTGAAGTTCACATCAGATTTTAGCGATGTGAATTTTATACCTGAACACCCAACGTTCAACTTAGGGACCCATGCTGTTAGATAAATGACAGATTTGTCCTATACCTTTTCCTTGCAAGAGCAACAAGGAGCTATGTCCTGACTTCCTTACTGTGGCCACCATTTCGATCCATATTTGCTGGATTGTTTGACTACTTTCCAGCAGGCTTGATGGTGAGGTATTGTGTTTGAGCAGCTGGGGCACTCTTGAAGTTCTTCCTACATTTTTATGTATTCACTACTTCAGAGTCTGAGAATGAAAACTGTAATGTGGAAAGTGGTCCTAATAGGTTGCCACGTTTGGTGATTAGAAGAAATATCTAGCTCAGACCGGCCATGATCTCTAGTCCTGAATCACATCCACTATAGATTGTTCTGTTATGTATTCTCTGTTGTTTAAAATCCAGTAAGTAGATACTTGAAACTCATAATATTTCAAAGCCAATTTTGTATCCTTAGGATCAAAGAATTATGCAACCGAGAAAAAAAAAACCAATAGGCCATCTAGTTTACCATCCCTGCCCTGAGACAGAAAAGTCTGACCTCAGAAAGAATATTTTGCTTAATCTTAGCCATAAGCCCAAGAAGTAGTATTAAAACATTGGGTTGTAGCCAGTGTTAGTCCAACTTAGAATAGACACATTTAAATGAATGGGACTTAAGTTAGACAAACATTGGATACAACCTATTGACAAAATATGCACTTTCAGGCTTTCCTTGAAATCTCCCGGAAGATGGACACTTTACAACTTCTTTAACACCATGTTTATTTTCTTAGCAATAGCCTAGATTAGGGATCATAAACCCGAGGATCCAGCCCTCCAAGTACCATCAGTTGGCCTTAGTAAAATATGAATATATACAACAGAAATTATGAAACATGAGAATTTCTTAGTCTTCCTACTTTCCTTCTCAGTTGGTCATAGTCAGTTTCTTTATTTACTGCATTTCCCACAAATACATTGTGCTCAAAGCAGTTCACATAAATTGACAACAATCATTGTATGCATATAAGTATCCTTCATCTTTCATGCACTAGGCAGTCTGAACCTGGGCAGTTTTTAAGCACTTGAGTATTAATTTAACATTGTAACTTGACTATTTTCTTCCACAGCTTGATTTGTTATCAGTAATACCATTTGACGTCTTGTACGTTATATTTGGGTTTAATGCAGTATTCAGAGCAAATAAGGTGGTAAAGGTAAGATGATATTATTTACTTTTGCACTCAGTCCTTGGACAGAGATCATATATGTAAATACTTATTGTGGCTCACTCATACAAGTGGGGAAGTTGATATTTATTTAAAATGATTTCTGGACCACCTTTAAGGATGGAGCATTTAAAGCTTCTACCCTTTCTAAATATACGCAGCACAGCAAACGTCTTCTGGCTGCATATCACAAATTCCATACTTTGAAAATGAAGGTTACCGGTATGTGCCCCTGTCCATTGCTGAAGTAAGTGGCTTCTGAGTGCTAAACTACACACTACACTAAATACGTATCATACAGCTAATCCTCATATTTTTTTCTTACCTCCGAGTATGTGTGCAAGCCCACAATCTTGCTCAGGACCACTTCATGTTGAATGGAGAAGTTTAATCCTTCCCACCCAGCCACTCCCCTCCCTTAAATTTGCCCACCTCTCTGTGCAGGGGCTGAAAAAAGAGAGAAAAAACTCCATTGATGCCAATGGAGATCCCCCCCCTCTTTTTTCACCCCAGCACATGGCGGATTTAAGAGGGAAAGCAGCTGGGTGGGAAGGTTTAAACATTCCCTACCCATGTCTGGTGGTCGCAATCTGGATCAGGCCCCTCTATGATTACACTGATGTAAAAAATAAAACAAAAAACATGAAGGTCAGCTACAGACTACATTTATTTATTTATTTATTATATTTATACCCCGCCTTTTTTCCTGCAAGGAACCCAAGGTGGCTTACATAGTCGTCCTCCTCTCCATTGTATCCTCACAACAACCCTGTGAGGTAGGTTAGGCTGAGAGTGAGTAACTGGCCCAAAGTCACCCAGTGAGGTTCATGGCCAAGCGGGGACTAGAACCCGGATCTCGTGAGTCCCAGTCTAACACTATTAATATCACATGTCATTTATCCCTGGAAAATCCTCATAAAATTAGTTATTTTATTAACTAATAATGATAATGGAAGCGGTATTCCAGTATTAATTGACTAGCAAATGGATAATTAACGGTACAGTTCTTTGACTCTAACTAGATGGAGGTGGTAGTTTCTACACTAAGGGTGCAATCCTATGACAGGGAGAGAGAGAAAAGTCCTATACTCCCAGCATCCACCAGCCTGCATTTTTCTGTCTAAACATGTATAGGATTCCACCCTAAGGATGTAATCCTAAACACCCTTACAAGGGAGTAAGTAAGGCTTCTTGAACACAATGGGAATTATTTCCAAGTAAACATGCATAGAATTGCACTGTAAGGCTGCAATCCTATGCATAGTTACTTGGGAGTAAGTCCCACTGAATAGAGTTAGACTTATTTCTGAGTAAGCATACATAGGATTGTGCTGTATATCTGTAAAATTTGATGTGGATAAACAATTAGTTACGAAATACTATTTTTTTTTAAAAAAAACACAACCAACCTTTGAGCATGTGCAAAAAGGTTGATGTAAGATAATTACTGCTTCTTTCCAACTGATACAATTTTTGAAAACACATTCTATTCTGTTTTCTGTGGGGGGTGGGTTTTCTGGCTTCTGCATCAGTTTATCTAAATTAATCTGAAATTAATGGTCTAAACAAGCCCTCTTCATTTGCAAAATTTAGAAAAGTGTTTATCCAGACTGTCACCTCCTTTTCAAAAAGCCAGTAATTTGGAAGCACAGAAATTAATACATAAGCAAAACCAAAAAAATATATTGACTGTCCATGTGCAAGAAACTTTGTTTGAATAAAATATCACTGTCCTCATAATTCATCAAGATCACTGATCTGCTAAATAGAAAAGTATCCTCCATAACTCAGCCCCTGGAAAAAGTGATATTTGAAATGTCAGGTAACTGTTGTGGGTGGTTGTTGCCAGTTTAGCAATGTGATTGTTTTTAAGCCAAAAATTTAAAGTTTACCATAATATAGAAACCCGGCAGTTTATGTAAAATATATATATATATATATATATATATATTAGATTATTATATAATTACTATAAAGATACAGCTGGTTTTCCTCACTTTTCTTTTACATTCAGCATCTCACATTCTTTGAATTCAATGACCGGTTAGAGGCGATCATGGATAAAGCATACATCTACAGGTATGTGCTAGATGTGCTCTAGTATCATGTAGTCTTGACAGGTGCTTCAGCATTTTGGGTCTCTCACATTGGATAAAGTATTTTCTGCAGCCTCAGTTTTTGTCTGTAAAATGGGAACATTACAAGACTCTAACTCACCAGGGTCTTCTGGGGGTGAAGGATGCAGGCCTGTGTTTTTAAATCCCTAAATTTCAGAGAGAGGCTGGATGGAAAAATCTAAATGAATAGTAAATGTTCATGTCCAAAGCACTAATTCCTGGCATAATGCAATGGCACCACTTGTTATATGACAATTGTTCATTGGGCCTTTGGCAAAGGGGAAGACCGATTACCAGATGATTTTTCTATAAGGCACAATATTGCTACTGATCAAAATCAAGGTTTCCGAAGAGAAAGTAAGCACAGAAATGCATATCCTACAGGAATTTCGTAAACTCATGTTTATTTTGTTTTTTTACAGAGTCATTCGAACTACTGGATACCTGTTGTTCATCTTACACCTTAATGCATGCTTATATTACTGGGCTTCAACCTATGAAGGACTTGGCAGCACTAAATGGGTTTATGATGGCAAAGGAAACATGCAAGTTCTTTTGTGTGCCCCCTCCCTCCATGATTTGATTGCAAGCTAAACCTTCACAAGTGCACTGCTAAATTTTTAGCATCGTTGCTGCTGATTGGTGGCAATGAACAATGCTAATTATGTGGAAGGCAGGTGTAGTGAGTGATTAGTTTACAACTTTTGAGTTTCTATGGGTTTATGAGTCAGCTCTAATCACTAACTTAATTAAACATTTAGAAAGCACAAGGGTCATAAATGAAAGTCACTGATTAGGTATGCACAAAAGAAACATGGCATGCATAAGAAAACAGCCACTTGGAAAGTGTCAGAGGAGTACCATTACGACACACAATCCAACCTTCAGATTGTAACAGGAGATTTTACTCCTTTAAGAGTCTTCAGAGGGTGGGATTCCACCACTTCCTCACATACCGTGAAGGGCAAATATAAACATGTTGTAAAGAAAGAAAATTTCTAGTGGGAGCTGGCTCCGTGCAATGCAATTGGTTGCTTGAAGTAGCTGGGGAAGAGATGCCAAGTCAATAGCTATACATTTGGCAAAAGAAAAACATGGAACTAAGTGTGTGTGTGTGTGTGTGTGTGTGTGTGTGTGGCGGGGGAGGCAATGTTGTGCAGTATATATTTGGAGGTAATGATAAGAGAGTGACTTCAGGGATATATTTTTTTCCCATAGAGGGACAAAAATTCCAAGTCATGGGCCTTGATCTCTAGACTGATGCATAGGTAGACTTGCAGATATTTACAGCGGATCCTCTTCCTTTCCCTTCCAAACCAAACAGGATTCGGTTCCCCTCCCGTGCTGAACTTCATGCCACACATCACAAACTGCTTTGGAAACTCAAGGGGAAATGCATAAAGTGGCTTGCTGGATTGCAGCCACTGAGATCACAGTTTGTTTGTGTGCTAAAGTTCACCTTTAGAAAAAGGGCATTTAAGAGTTTGCCGGTAAACGAATAGCAACAACAACCCTGTTAATTCACCTATTATAGCAGGTCAATCTTAAAACATGTTGGCTGGGAAATAAGCTGCACTGAGTTCAATGGGATTAGATTTGCTTCACTGCAGCTAGGGTGGCCCCTTGTGAATTGCCAAAATAGAGGACCTGCATCACCAAAAAGGAGGACACCTATTTGCATAATTTTTGCACATGCTAATTTATATGTATAGATGCAAATTTAGAAATAATTGTTATAATTTAAATAGAAGTACAGTACTTCACCGTAGTGTGGACGATTGTGACCAGGTGACCTGTGTGCCTTGCTCAGTCTGTTATCCGGTGCTGTTGATGGGCACTGTCACGGCCCAGCTCTTCCTTCTGGTGGTTCTTTATGTTTCAACCAAACTTGGACTGGGCAGTCCTTTAAATTGAGGGCACCTTCAAAATAAAGGTCAGTCCTCTGTCAGTCCTTCAAGTAGAGGACTGCTCTCTGTAAAACAGGACACATGGCCACCCTAAGTCTGCAGCTGTGCAGCCTAATCCTATGCAGAAGCAAATCCCAGAGGTTTCAGTGAAGCTTGTAAGTGTGTATAGCACACAAAAATGTATAGTTTGGGTTTTTAAAATCAGATTTCCACCCCAGAATGTGGGAAGAATTATTTCCAGGTAATGGGTGCAATCCCAAAGGAAATAGGAGCCTTACCTCCTACGTTCTGTGACTATGAACCTACTTCTGTCCTATGGCAGCTACCTTGCTTGATGGGAATCTTCTCTTGACTAGACCCTGCCATAGGGTCTTGACTAGACCCTGACCCTGTTCGGTCATTCTTTCCACATAGAATGAATGTGTATGGGAGGGGGTAGTGTTGTGGCTCTGCCCCTCCACCCTTTGTTAGGGTGTCCTACATTGCAGGAAGCAGTCCTCTATTTGAAGGTGTCCTCTCTATTCAAATGCCTGTCCAGTTGATTGTCCAGTGTAAAGAGAGAGAACCAAAAGAAGGGAGAGCAGGGGTCTTGGAGTTGCCCATCTACAGTTAGCGCCCAGACAGCAGTCTGAACAGATCACCTGGTCACATTCTTCCCCACTCTGGTAAGATGGATTGTATTTCTATTTAAATACCGTATTTTTCCGTCTATAAGGCGCCCCCATGTATAAGACGCCCCCCACTGGGCAGTTTTGCAACCGCACGGTTCTCTCCTTGGCTTACTTCCATATATAAGACGACCCTCAATTTTTAGTCTAGCGATTTTAGGAAAAAGTATAGTCTTATACATGGAAAAATACTGTAATATGAATTATTTCCAAATGTCATCTCTACATATAAATTAGCCTGTATACATTTTATGCAAATCTGTGCCCTCTTTTTTTTCTTTTCTTTTTTTTGTGTGAAGTCTTTCCTCTTTTGGGGGGGATGTGCACGTGCCCTCCCTAACCTATGTGCTTTCTTTACAACACTTGGAGGGAGTATGTGGGCAGCTGTATGAGCAGGGACTCCCTACGCATGTTCTAATTAACATGTATAGATCAGGCCTGCTATCTCTTTATCCCATGCACATACATTCATTCTATGTGGAATGAACAACTAAGGGTACAATCCTATGGTCCTCCAATGTTGCCTGGGCGGCCATAGGAGAAGTCAGACTCCCGGCTGAGACTTCAGAAATCCCTTCTGAGGTCTCATTGGGGAGTCCACCCTTGGAGCTCCCTCCCCCCACAACTCGCAGCTGGTGTGGTTCTTTCCACGCCGGCTGGGAACCAAAGCCCAAAAACCGACTTCAGCTGCAGGGTTCGCATAGATTCCAACTGCCCCGAAAATGCTGGGACAGTCCCGAAAACCCTTAAGCCATCACGGCTTCTCACTTTGTCATGCAAAGTCCTGAATTCCCCTGCCTGCCACATCTGCAAGCTACTTTAAGCTGTCTTAAAGGGGCCATGGGCAAAATTGCAGCTAAGCTAAAGGTTTTACCTTAGCTGCAATTTTGCCCATGGCCACTTTAAGAGACAGTAAGCAGGGAGGGAACAGACGCAAGGATGTGTGTGTGTTTGCATGCGCTGCACCCGCTGGCCTGTACCAATGGAGAAGTGAATGAGGGAATTCATCACATGATTCCTATCTTTATATTGCCAAAGATTTTATTTCCTAACAGAGCTGACTCTGTGCCTCTAACAGGTGAGGTTACAGTGTCAGAAGGAAATGCAAGAAACTTCCCCTTCTCTCTGAAGCTCCATGTTTGGGGGTGTGGGTGGGTGGGTAAGCTTGACCTGTTGAATTTGTGGCAATCCTGACAATTTCAAAACAAAAAGAAAAAGATTGCCCTGCAAGCACTGACCCCCCCCCATGAAAAACACCAGATATCAACAATTAAGGGTTTAAGTAACGTAAAAACAAAATTACAAAAGCCACTTATAAAACATTATAAAATAATATATAATATAATAATGTAATAATTATAATATATAATATTCTGTGCATTTCCTCTAATAACTTTTGTACTTGACCATGCCCTTTGGTTGCCTGGCCATACCCTTGGCCATGCCCTCATGTTGCCGGACCACACCCTCTTCATGTTGCTTAACCATACCTCTTACAAATTCACATGTGTGTCCCTATTTTCATCTGTGAAATGTTGGAGGGTATGGGATTGTACCCCAGTCCTCTTCTTTTGCCACCTGATGTAGCAAGTAGAACTTCAGGTATGCTGCTCAAGGGTCTTGTATAGCAAGCAGGGGAGAGGTGGGTGAAGGGACCAGAGAGGGAAATGCACAGGAGACCATGGCTGCTGAATTTCCTACACTGTGGAATGTTAAGAGTATAGTGTCAGGCTCTTGGACGCAACTTGGCAACCATTTGAACATGGGTTGTTGTTTATGCTGAGGTATTGCCTGACCTGAAGCAGCCCATTCAGTACCGGTAATCTAAATAACAGCTACATGGATGCCGCCTTAGCATTATCCCACAGACACATCTGGACATGCCCAGAGACAAATCACTGAACTGCCAAACCTAACACCTGACATTTCCTGCCTTTTAGAATGGGAGCCACATAGCCAATCTGCTGCCATCTGTAAAATGAACTTTTCAGAAAGAGAATATTTCCTTTGGAATGCAATAGAGTGATCAATAATCTCTCTTGTTGTGTTCATGAACAGTTTTATATGTCTGACATATTTTAAGAGAGGAAATTTGAAGATGTGACTGCTGGAGAGCAAGACATATATTCCATTATTATAGAGAACGGGAAATGACAAGTCCTGTGTTTGCTTTGTTTGTACAGAAATAACTCTGCAGCTATCCAATTTGCTGTGTGGCTTGCTGCTTCTGATTTCTAGGGACACTATATTAGGAAGCTATACTTTAAAAAAAATTAAGAAGCATAATGCAAGGAGAAGGGCTGTTTTTTTAAAATTAAAAAAGCCCATCTCAGACTTCATTAATGTAGTTAGAGCCAGTGTCAAAGGTAGGCATGGTCGGGCACCTGCCTAGGGCCTACGTCACAACAGGGGCCCACTGAGAAGAGCCACGTGAAGTTGCTGTTCCTCTTCACCATTGCAAACTACTTGCTCACCTGCCTCTTGTTTGGCCCAGACAAAGGTGTAGTAAGAAGGAAGCACAGCAGATGCCACTGGCTCTCTGCCTGTCAAGCAAGCAAGTGGTAGCTATGATGAGTAAGAGGATGAGGAGCAACAGTAGCTGGTGATAATGGTGGTGAGAAGGTAGATTCACTGAGGGATAGGGCCCATTGAGGATGTCTTGCCCAAGGGCCCTCCAAAACCTGACCAGGCACTGCATGTAGTCTTAATAAATTGGGGGGGGGGGAGGTGCTATCGCAGCAGCGGGCTCCTTCCTCTTCCAACTTATGTGCATTTATTACCAGTGCTGATTCATGCTTATCTTTTGGTCTACTAAAACCCCTAGATCAAGGGTGCACAAGCTTTTTGGCCCTGAGGGACACATCCAGTGTCAGCTGGGGAGGCAGGGATTGCACATGAGCACACGCATGTGCACACAGAGAGAACATCCACTTTGCATGCACACACATATATACACAAAATAGGCAGCTTCAGGATTGCTGGGAGAGCCTTTCTTTAGCATTGAGGAGGGAAAGGCATCCCTTTCTCCATTCACAGAGAAAGGTGCAGTCTCTTTCTCCATGCAGAGAGAGGATTTCATAGATCATAGAGTTGGAAGGAGCCTACAAGGCTATCGAGTCCAACCCCCTGCTCAATGCAGGAAAACTAGAGGAGGGGTCTCCCATCCAAGTAATAACCAGGCTTGACCCTGCTTAGCTTTCCACACTCAGACAAGCTGAGCCAGCGCGAGCCACAGGAGGCTGAAGACATCAGGGTCTGAGGTTTTGGGAGTGAGGGCTGCACCCCTTGATGTCATCCAGCCTCTGGGGTGTGTGTCCTAGGAGGCAATCCAGCCCACAGGGCAAAAACAGTTCAGTACCCCTGTTCTAGAGGAAGATCACCTCCTAATTTTAAAGTAAACAGAAACATCTGTGGAAAAATAATGATATCAATAATTGTCTTATATCTACAGGTATCTCAGATGTTACTATTGGGCAGTTCGCACTTTAATTACTATTGGTGGACTTCCGGAACCAGTAACCCTGTTTGAAATTGTCTTTCAACTTCTGAATTTTTTCTCAGGAGTCTTCGTATTCTCCAGCTTGATTGGTCAGGTAAACAATGACATGATTTGTTAAGCTGAGCCTTGAGTTTTAGTTTTTTCCTGTAAAAGATATTACTGAAGTATAGTCCTCCCCTCAGCAATATTTATTTATTTATTTATTTATTATATTTATACCCCGCCTTTTTTCCTGCAAGGAACCCAAGGCGGCTTACATAATCCTCCTCCTCCTCTCCATTTTATCCTCACAACAACCCTGTGAGGTAGGTTAGGCTGAGAGTCAGTGACTGGCCCAAAGTCACCCAGTGAGTTTCATGGTTGAGCGGGACTCGAACCCGGATCTCCCGAGTCCCAGTCCAACACCCTCACCACTACGCCACACTGGCTCTTTATTTAATAAATATTTATTTATTTATTTATTTAAAAGGTATAGAGATCTTATTTAAAAGGTATAGAGATCTAGAACTATGAATGGCCAAATGTTATGGCTGACTTTGAATGTTCATTTTTAAAATATAATTTTAGTGAGGTGATTGAGTTTCTTTATTTTGTACATTTGGATTCTCTCCATCCATACCTTTGCAATGAAAGGGTTAACTCAGGGATCCTTGCATATTTTATATCACTCCCTGCCTTGCAGAAAGTCAGGTCCATCTAGCCTGGCACCATCTACTCCAACTGGCAAGGCTCTCCAAAGTCTCAGACACAAATCCTTCTCTTCCCAGCCCTGGTACCCAACACACTTTAAGCAGAGGTACCACAGATCTTCTACATGAAAAGCATATTCTCGGCAACTGCACTTTGCCCTCTCCCCAAGAGAGATAATGATACTGGCATGGGAAGGTGTTATATATCACTGGCTTCTCTGCAGGAGCTGGTGCTTTTGACATTACTGGAGCAGCGTGGGAAGGACACACACAAGTGTCCATGCTATTAAGATGACAATCCTTTGGTCCCATGGAGGGCATTCCAGTGCCCTGGAATATTAAGCACCTCCCTTTCCATGACCAGAAAGGGAGATCTGCTACTGGAGGCCTCCTTGTTGCAGTGCCACCGTGGCTCCCCTGCGTTGGTAGTCTGAAAGCAGTAGGCGTTGAAAGGGGGTGGGTCCGGGCAGGGGAGGCTGGTGACGCCTATTTGGGTGGGACTCCTAATCCTTTGCATTTCTCAACTGGTTTCAAGCTGAAAATTATCTTTCCAATGAATTTTCAGTATAATTTCTGAAAACATAAATTTAAATGTTTTAAATTATGCTACAGTTTAAGAGCTATGAACAGAAAATTTGAATTTGGTTCCTTTGAGGGTTGAGCCTCAAAGGGCCCACTTTAATTTTTTGATGTTTTGCTGGAGTAGTGCCCTACATTGTATAAAATAAAGGATAATTAAAAAGAAGTGTTTTTATGAAATACAAAATTAGATAATGTTCCATTTAACTTTGCTCCTGTGGGATTTCCCCCCTGTTGTATGAGCTTTCAGCAACCTGCAAGAAAATTATGTCGACAACAGGAAAGTGCAGAATCATTACCGGATGCCTACAGCCGACCCCTGTTGATAAAATCAATTACCTAGCAGGCATTGCTCCTAGTAGCATAAGGAGAGAGGCAGCAGCTAACAGTGAAAGATTCCAGGCTTCTACATCAAATGTGCATCCACTTTTTGGTTAGCATCCTGCACCTCCTAGATTAAAATCAAGGAAAAGTTTCTCCAGAACAACTGTGAACAGTGAAGAAATAGTGGAAGTTGCTAGGATTAGAATGTGGAAGGAAAGAACCACCTACCCCTTAGGATGGCTGGAGCCCCAGGAAAGTCTAGCTCCTGGTTACACAGAGAACTGGGTAACCTGGAAGTCACTTAATAGCCTAAGGACTGGAGTTGGCATATCTAAGGTGAACTTAAGAAAATGGGGCTTTCAAACCGACCCAGTTCTCTGTGAGTGTGGGGAAGAACAGACAACTTCACACCTATGCCAGTGCACTCTATGCCCTTCAACAAGCACTATGGAGGACTTGATGCTGGCTGCTCCAAATGCCCTTGATGTTGCTTGTTACTGGGCACATTTTTAAAAATATATTTATTTAAGTTTTATGAGCCTGTCCATGTAAATTAGCCGGTATTTCATATGTGTTTATATATACAGTATATATAGGCTGTTGCCTAATTTTTATTTGTTTGTTTGTTTGTATTTTTAATTTTTCTGTGGTGCTCCTGACACAAATTAATAGATAGATAGATAGATAGATAGATAGATAAGTGCAGTGGCAGATCTAGAAAAGCCTTGGGAGCTGCAAAGAAAGGGAATAGTAGTTCTGCTGGGTAGCGGGAGCCTGATCTTGCCAGCACAAATTGCTAGGGAAGTGGGTTGGAAGAGAGGGGGAAATGTGGGCAGTTTTCCCCCCAGAGAAGTGATTGCTCACCCTTGCCCTCCTGTAGCACATGTGCAAGTAAAATCTCAGAACCTGAGGAGAATCTACAGGACCACAGCACACTGGGAGGGGAGGATTAAGCCTCCCCCTCCCCCGTGGGCAGAGGGGTTAATAAAAGGGGGGAAAATGGGATTTTGAGAAACAAATGGGTGGGTGGGGAGGTTTAATCCTCCCCTCTCAGTGTGCTGTGGTCCCAATCTGAATTAGGACCATGCACACTTACACTAGAGTAAAAACAAACAGAGGGGACAGCCGCACACTACATAATTAATATAATGTGTGTAGTTTGATCCTAATCTGTTAGGATCATAGAGTTGGAAGGGGCCTACAAGGCCATCAAGTCCACCCCCCTGCTCAATGCAGGAAACTAGAGGAGGGGTCTCCCATCCAAGTAATAACCAGGCCTGACCCTGCTTAGCTTTCCACACTCAGACAAGCTGAGCCAGCGTGAGCAGACAACACAGTAACCCACACTCAACGGTTCAGTATGGCTTGAGTGTGGGTTGCTGTTGAAACGTGGGTTATTGTGTTGTCTGAACCCAACTGCGCTAACAAGCCATGGCTTGTTAACCACAATCAACCCATGAAGAGAACTCATGGTTTGTTGCTGGATTGTGAACTGTGGGTTGTTCATCATGGTTTGTTATCTCATCTGGGTTCGACAACACGATAACCCACATTTCAACAACAACCCATGGTTCAACGACAAGCCAGACGCAACCCTTGACTGTGGGTTATCATATTGTCTGAAACCAGACAATGTGGTATAGTGGTTAGAGGGCTGGGCTTGGATTCATGTTCTAGTCACCACTCAAACCATGAAGCTCACGGGGTGACTTTGGGCCAATCACTGATTCTTAGTCTAACCTACCTCACACGGTTGTGAGGATAAAATGGAGAGGAGGACCATGTAAATTGCCTTGGGATCCTTGCAAGAGGAAAAAGGGCGAGATATAAATGTAATAATAAATAAATAAAGAGAGAGAGAGAGAGCTCTGCCAGTCAGCATAGACAATCCTGGGCTAGATGGGCAAATCATCTATAGGGCAGCTGTGTTCTATTTATTTTATATCCTCCTTTTCCACCATCGGGTCAACAAAGCAGCTAACAATATACAGTAATACCTTGGATTGTAAGTAACTTGGTCTGAGAGCGTTTTGCAAGACAAGCAAATTTTTTTAAAAAAAATTGACTTGATAAACGAGCAAGGTCTTGCAAGACAAGTCGTAGGGATGTAACCGCTCGCCTCGAGCGGGAGTAGCGGGCCGAAATCGGCCCCACTCACGCCCTGCCAGAGACTCGCTTTGATATAAGAGTGTTTTGGATTACAAGCACAGGTTCCAGAACGAATTATGCTTGCAATCCAAGGTATTACTGTATTCAAAGGTGCAATAACATTAACAACCTCAACCAGCCAATACAAACAAGCCACATAGATGCAGGGGATGACATCTAAAACTGACTATTAAATAACTGCATGTATTGATAATGACTGTTATTTGCAGATGCGGGATGTCATTGGAGCAGCAACAGCAGGGCAGAACTACTACCGTGCTTCTATGGATAACACAGTGTCATACATGAACACTAACACAATTCCAAAAATTGTTCAGAATCGTGTTCGAACTTGGTATGAGTATACATGGGATTCACAAGGAATGCTGGGTAAAATTCAGAAGAATTGAAAACGACCCTTCCTCCCCTCCCCTCTTTCACTGGGAACATCAATATAATTTTATTTATTTGAAAATGGACTGGGAATTGGCAGCAGTTATTAGTAATTAATTGCATTTAAATAACACTTCCTTTTTTAAAAAAATATTTCCATAAAGCAAGTAAATTGATACTCTGATCTTCAGAGGAGCCCAAAGTCTAGTAATATTTTTGTGATCCCTTTTTCCTTTATTTATTTACCATCTTCTCTGATAAAGAGTTCTGGAGAACTCGAATGTTTGCACAGTATTTTGTGACCTTTGAGTTGACCTAATGAAGGTAAAATGGTGATATGAATTTTGGACATTTTGTTTTGGAATTTTATTTTTACATTTGTTATTAGAAGTATTCTTCTAGCCCTTTCCTTGTAATTATTTTAAATTATTTCGGGGGCGGGGTGGTGGTTGCGACAACATGGCCCTTTTCACTTTAGGACCAGGAGCATAAACCCTTCTCAGGCCAAGCGTCAACACTTGAAAACCTGAGGGGAGGGTCAAATGAAACCTTTCCCCTACTAATGAGGGAAAAGATGAATGCTGGTTATGAAGGATCTATTTTTAAATTTATGATGCTATGGGTACAAAGGTGTGTGTGTAGATTTAAAAGTAAAGCAGGTAATAACGCCAAGCTGACACGTAGGATTTGGGTAGCAAACAATAAAAATAAGTTTATTTTAATTCTCAAAATTTTAGTTCCAGAAAATAAACCTGCCTACACCAAACACTTTATAATTAACCTAAGTCCCTACAATTCTAAATACTTTCACTCCTCATACAATCACTGATTCCTCTTAAAACTCCTGACAAGACACAAATAACCCACCTAACCTAACTCCCAACTCTCCCCACACTCCAAACACTCTCCCATAACACCCTAACCCGACTAACTCTGACATCACTCAAATACTCCTTATATACTCCTCCCCCCACCCTTTCTAAGACATCACAAACCACACCCACTCAGTTCAACATTCTAGACACTCTAAACATACTAAAGCAGACATACACCAGGGAACTGAATTGTGGGGTTACGCCACAGTGGTTACTAACTCTCAATATAATACCAGCTTTTAAAAAAACATGTCCTGTTTTATAATTCTGTCTTGCAGATGAATCTGAATTGCTGGAGCAGATGCCTGGAAAAATGCAGCTAGCTATTGCAATTGATGTGAACTTTTCCATTGTCAATAAAGTTGACTTGTTCAAAGTAGGTCGATTTTTGTGTTATCTAATATCTAGCATTGGCAAGGCATTTTCTTTTTGCAAAACAAACCGTAAGCAATGTTGATGTATAATACAATGGGTAAATTCAAGTTACATGGTTGTTTTAATGTTCGTGAGCACTCTCTAGGAGGACTTACCACTGGCATACAGAGAGCTAAGTATAGATGAATTCATAAGCACATGGGTACATGCAGTTATTACTGGTCCAGAGTAGACTCAGTACAGCTTTCATGAGCCACATGCCATCATAACTCTTCTCATACCAGAGCCGTGGAGGGTGCTTGTCCATGCAGCAGGCTAAATAAGGCAAGGCCCACTCTTCCTCCAGCCAGACAGCAAGCAGGGTCATTGCCTGCATCTTGGCAGTCCCAGACTTTGGTCCCAACAGTGACACAGCCATGATGCTGTTGCTGCATGGTGATTGGGGTTGAGAGGGAGAAAATGGGAGGAGGCAGGTAGATGATAGAGGGAGTGGCTAAACTGGGCCACATGGTGGCCCAAACAATTTGCCTCATCCAATGATGCCATCAGTTACTGGCTATGCTGAGCACTGTGGCCCCTAGCAACTCCCCGTCGTTTAGCTGTAGTTCTCACACACAGCAAGTGAGGGGCTAAATCTGTGTCTCAAGTGTTCCCCTTCAGATTGCAGGTGGAGCTCACATGATAAAATGCTCGCCATGAAAATAAAAGATTCCTACACATAAAAAAGCTAACATGTCAGGAAGAAAGCTTGGTTTGAACCCTTCTTAACATCTGTTTTTCTGTGTATACACATTATTTTGTTCAGAGCAGAATTATATTATGCGTACGTCCCTGCTTGCAGCTTAAAGTGGTACAGGCAATTTTTTAACCATTTTTTAAAAATCTATCTTTTGTTGGTGCTGTATTTTACAAGTAAGCATTTCACCTACAATATACTTATGATTATGATTATTCTCTCTTTCTTTCTTTCTTTCTTTCTAAAATAGGGATGTGACACCCAAATGATATACGACATGCTCCTGAGACTGAGATCCATTGTGTATTTACCTGGTGACTATGTATGCAAAAAGGTGATCTTGACTATTTATCTTACAAATGCAAGAATAATGAGGCATTAGAAGAGTTCAGCTATAGGTCAAGAATAAAATTTGAACAAAATTAATCTTGGGTGAATTACATAGCATAAAAAAGTAATTACAGTGCAGTGTACAATCATAATAATGTGCTCTCAAATTTCAAATTTGGTCCAGACAATATGGACTTTATTACTTATATGATCAACTCTTTTTTTTTAGAAAAAGCTAGGTTATAGATAACTGAAGTATTTAAATATGACTTATCTATTGGCACACATCATTAGGCTTCATTATTTAAGTGAAATGTTGCAGGCACAAAACTTCACATAAGTAAATACACAGAGGGACATATGAGACTGAATGTAAAATTCTGTGATTCAGTATAAATATTCATGCTTGTTGTAATCTCCAGCAGGTGAGGGTCAGCAGTTTTATGTGATGTTAAACACATGGTTTAATGTTATGCTGCGTTATCTTTTTTTTTTCTTTTTTCTTTTTACTGTAGATAGAAGCGGGGGGGGGGGCAGCTAATCAAGAACGGGACCCTGGGCCTGGCACACAAAGAGGGGGAGATTAATTGTTACCTCCTGCATCGTAGTCCTGATAAAGAATTGCCCTTTAATTGCTGCTATTTGGCATGGAAAAGAAGCTTCCATGGGTGCCAATGGGATCTTCTCTCCCAGAGCGAAAAGCAGCTTTAGGAGGATAATTATCATTGGGATTGCACCATTGTGGTAAAAGTGTTAATCTGTGTGCCACAGTTCCAATCCTGATTGCCACACACACGTAACACCCCTGCTATTTAAAGAACATAAATCAGGCACATTAAACACTTCAATGCGTTTAATGTTTAGGATCTGTCAAATTTGACTTGATCTCATTGAGGTTCTCATTTTTCTACCGCCAAGCTCGCTCCACTCCAGTTATATATGTGTTTTTTCCCCCTTCACAGAAATTTGTACAAATTTGGGGGCACATTTTTCAAATGGGCACATTTTTGTAGTCATACAAACATTGACTAAAGTGTGTTTGCACACATTTTAGAAATGTACACAATTTTCTTTGCGCAGGTTTCAAATGTGCACATGTTAAGAAACCTTTTTTTTAAAAAAATCATGGAATGCCTCACAAGTTCAGAAATGTACAGATTTCCTACTGCAAATTGCATCCCGGTGTGCAAAGTACAGATCAGGTCAATCCAGCAAAAAATCTTGGCTGAGCCAAAAAATCTCAACCATCCTTAGTCAAGTTTAGTTTGGCTCCGAGGTTGAGAAGCAACTTAAATCATTGCCTATCTTATATCTGAGTTTCTGTATAAACCCAAATCTAGTATGCACAATAAAATGCTCAGTCCACTGGACCATAGTAACTATATAAATGATAAATGCATCCCAGTTTTATGATACCTTTTCTTCTATAGCATACTAGATTACTTTGATTGGGATACATATATCATAAGCTGAGACATTTCAGTCCTATTTGTCCAGGTATAATTGACTTCATTTGGATGCTAATCAGCTACAAAGGAGCTGGTAAATATGCAAGAAACAGCAGATGCTTTGGCTGGTTGATTATTCTTGATTTTCCTTTTGAAATTATGCAAATGATCATTAGGAAAAATACTTAAAATGCTGATTTACATCTGAATCTGCAATGTTTCATTTGTTTGGGTTGCTGTTGCTGTGCTTGTCCTGGTGAATGAGAGAGGCAAGGTGAGTTAAAGGGATACTTTTAATAGAGAGTAACATCTGTTTGGGAGAGAGTTTGCCCACTCTGTGAATAGGAACTCAATGAAGGTTAAAAGCTTTCAGCCTCTTCCAAGTAAAACAGAAGCTAGAACCTTAAAAGTTTTTCTGTAACTCAATTCACCTGTCTCAAAATTTAGGATCCATTTGTATATTACACACAAGTTAGGCCTGAGACAGATGTACAAACCTTAAAAGGTGAGCCTGCTGTGGATCCACAGTGGCCCCTTTTTGGACAGGTAAACACATTTTCAACTAGTTTGTATCCCTGTGTATTCAACCATGTTAGTACTGAATTAGGGTCACCTCTCTTTTTTTTCTGACAAGCTCCTCATCTTTAACAGCTACATGGCAAGTAGGTACATCATGGTCCTCCCTGTGCTGTGCATAGCTGTACCTGTTGAATTTGGATGGGGCCGATGAACAAGAATTTGGTTTTAGTTCATTTTTCATTTCAAAAAATTACCGCAATTTGCTAAGTTCTTCATATTCAGGACAAAAATAACTTGACAATTTAAATAATAAGAATAATAAAGAACAACCCATTCCCATCACTTTCTACCTGATCCTTTTAACTGAAGAAGCCAAGATCTGAACTTGGGACCTTCTACCTGCAAAGCACGTGGTCTACTAGGGGCTCAATCCTATGCGTTTTTAGACAGAAAAAAGGCCTACAGCTCCCAGCATACCCCAGCAACCAGTTCTTCCTTTCTCAAGAAAAAGCTAGTTATGAAGAGTACTAATTGGTTAGTCCTTGTGATGATCAAAAAGCCATCTCCTTCCCAGCTCCCCATCTGGCTATACGGAGTACTGATTGGCTGAGTCTTGTTGCACTCAGGACACCACCAAAGAGATTGCAAGTCAACACATTTGTGGATACCAGTATGGTGTAATGCAACCTTCCCAAACCCAGTGCCCTCCAAATGTATTGGACTACAACTGCCATCACCACCAGCTAGCATGACAGTGGCTATGCTAGTGGGGATGATTGGAGTTGTAGTCCAACACATCTGGGTGGAGGAAGGCTGGTGAAGCGTACAGAGTGTTGAACTTGGACACAGCAGTGAAGCTCACTGAGTAGCCTTTGGCCAGTAGCTATATCACAACCTAACTTATTCTCCCAAGGTTATTGTGAGGATAAAATAGGGCAACCCCATGTTGGCCATGCTAACATCCTTAGAGGAAAGGTGGGATGCAGTTGTAATAAATAATTATATATCTAAGACTGTAAAATCACTGAAAAGAGAGTTGAGTAAAGTCATGGTGATCTTACCACACAATTAAAAAAGCTGCTCCATCATGCCAATGCTCTGTAGAGGAGGAATTCGGTTTGTGGAAAATTCAGCTGAGGGAAAAGTGGGACCTTAGATTCAACAGTCATTCCTCCTGACCACTCCTCCAACTCATCATCATCAGCCTACAATGAACCTCCATTGTTTTCTTGTGTATGTGTGCATTTAGGGAGAAATTGGCAGAGAAATGTACATCATTAAACAAGGAGAAGTTCAAGTTCTTGGAGGTCCTGAGGGCACCAAGGTCCTGGTCACCTTAAGAGCAGGAGCTGTATTTGGAGAGATCAGGTATTCTTCCTTTGCTTTGGGCAAACTGCTGTTTCATAGAGCTGACCAAACCAATATCAACTTAATAAATTATTGTAAGAATTCCCTTCCTATAATAATTCCATGGAGGACTTGCACACCTAAATGATCCGTCACAGATCAATCAATGCAAATAAGAGCTTCCCTATCACCTGATGTCACCCACAACACTGTTTTTCAATGCAGTCAGTTCTCTGATTCATCTATGTGGTGGTCACCAAGTTGTGGGTAATTATGGCTGCAGTTCTAAGCACACTTACTAGAGATTGGGTGGGTTCACATGCCATGACAACCCACCCTGCGAATAAGCTATGCAAGGTTGGTGGTTCATGAAATAACCCATGGTGAGCCCAACAGACAATCAGGCTCACTGTGGGCTGTCCCCCCTCCTTACTCCCTCTCAATCCTCCCACAGGAATCCCAGGGATTCATCTTGTCTGGCTTTCCCGCCGTGATCATGAGCCCTTTTGCACTCACCATGGCTTCCCTCCCCTTTTACCCCTTTTTTCCTGGAGATTGCTTTTCGCTTTCTACAGCTAGTGACAGCCCCTTCAAAGTGCCCACGTGGCACATTGGAGGGGTGGTCTTTGGTTCATCACCCCTTTCATGATGACATCCTCTAGGTTTTGGGGGGGAACCTGACCCTTGTGGGAAACTGCGAGCCACCCCTTTTACGGGAGCATGGAGCTTTGACAGCTAGCTGTCAAAACACCAGTTCCTATTAAAAGTGTTTTTGAAATGGCTACTCAGGGTTTTTTCACAGGGATATATGCAGGCATGAATGTATAGATCCCTGTCAAAAACCCATGGTGGGTAGCCCTGTCCAAAAAAAAAACCCTTTTAAAAGGAACCAGAGTTTTGACAGCTAGCTGTCAAAGCTGCGTGCTCCTGTAAAAGGGGTGGCTTGCACTTTTCCACTTTCCCGAGCACCTAGAATCTTGGGAAAGGGTGGGAAAGTGCAAGGAACCTGACAAGAGTCAGGTCCAACTCCCCCCCCCCCCCGAGGATCTAGCCATGAAGGGGGTGATCTACTGGCCACCGCCTTTTGCAAGCAAAAATCACTCACGGCTTTGGTTTCTCTTGACAGCACGCCTTTTGACATCTGTCAAGAGAAAGCAAAGTGAAAAATAAAGCTCTTAGCAGCCTCTCTGGGTCAATGCCCATGGTGGATCGCTGCTCCACTTTGACAGCAGACACCCCGCAGGACATTGCCCAGGCAAGGCTTGCCATTTCAGACCTGTGCAAGTGTACACGTGCGCATTTGTGCAAGTCTGACTAAAACATTAATTTAAAAAAATGTTCGAAAACATTTGCACCAATTTCTCCTGCTAAACAAAATATTTTTAAAAATGAGGTGATGAATCCATGACAGCCTCTCCAATGTGCCACTTGGGCACTTTGAAGGGGCTATCACTAGCTGTGAAATCTGAGATCATGAAAAGCCATCTCTGGAAGAAAAGGGGAAGGGGGGAAAGCCATGGCGAGTGCAGAAGGGCTTGCAATCATGGTGGAGGCGACCAAGCCAGTGACGGTCACTCCACCATGCCACTTCGGCATCGGTGGGGTGGCTGGCACTGACGGTGCCCTGGGCTAGCTTGGCAAGAGCGGCTCACTAGCCGCTTCCTGGAACCCACAATGGGGTCTGTCACCCAGGTTCGGATGACACTACAATCCATTGTGGGTCCAACAATCCTAACGACAAGCCATGGGTTGGCTTGTTGACCGTCAAACAAGCCACCCTGCAGGAATCGATTTGGGTTCACATGACACAACATCAACCCACCATGGCTTATCAACCACAATGGTTTGTTGAGTCATGCAAACCCAGTCAGTAAGTCTGTAAGCTTAGCTCTGAGTAAATGTGTGTAGAATTGTGTTGTACATAGGTGTGTGGGTGGACTATCCCTAAGACAACTGATGTCTGCTCATGTGAAGGTCATGGAGAAGCTGCTCCACTTCCAGGTTTCTGACATATTTGAATGAGTACACCTTTAAGGCCCCTAGGAATTTTATCTATGGGGGTCATTTACAAGAGCCTTTTCTGGACTCTTGTGCCTTCCCATTCATTTCAGTGGGACTCTTCCAGGAGAATCTACTGGTGGATTGTCTCTGTCTCTGGGAAAGTTTAGATCAGGTGTTTATGAACTGCTTATTTGTAGACTGGTAGGAGTTGTTTGCATTTTGTTAAACACAGCTGGCATACTTTCACTGCCACAAGGGGAGCTGCAAGCAGAGGATAAATTTAAACCTGGCACATTGCTGTTCTCACCTGTTTTCCAAAAGAAGATTAGAGTTGCCAACAAGAGATTAACATTAGGAGGATGGCAGCTGGAAGAGAACTGGGCTCCAGTTTATCACATGCAGTAGCACCTGGATCCTGCACTACTTTTTCTCCTGGCAGGCTTCAGCAGAAAGAGCCTGGGCTGTAACCCAGCCCCAATCTTTGCCAAAATAAAATATTCCACAGATCTTGCATAGCAGTGCCTAGAAAACCTAGGGGACAGTCTCATTCAAAGGGGAATAGAGAAGAACATAGATTTCTAAACTAAGAACACCTTGCTAAACACCTAATATACACGGAAGGCTGGTGGCTCCAATGTCAGTGGGGCGGTGTATCCACTCTGGGTTTTAGCCTGAACTTTGAAGGAGCTATCCATGGTGCTGGTTCGGCACCATGGATAGCTCCTTCAAAGTTCAGGCGACAACCCGGAGTGGATACACCGCCCCACTGCCATGGGAAGCACTAACCTCCACTGCTAATATGCAAAGTGCTAAATTCATATGTAGAAGTGGAAACCCACAGAAACTCACCCATGCACGTTGTTCTGTGCGCAACACCTTCTCTGTATCTATCCCCACTCATCGCTTACACGTACCACTTACATATGCCATTCACATATGACTGTTATATTCACGCATGGTCTCAAATAGTTGATCAACACTACTGCAACAGGGACTGCTGCCTGCCTTCTCTGCTGCACCCTTTGCTGCCAAAAGCCTGACACAGCCCTAGCCCTGGTGAGAATGACCATTCTCCTAAACGTTCACAAACATTCCATTGGCACTTCAGCAAGTGAGCCAATGGCTTGGAGAGGGTTCCTTTATTTCAATCAAAATGAAGCTGGAGCTTTCACAGCCAATCATTACAGGCTGCAGACAGTGTTTACATCCCACCCCCTCCTGTCATGTTTATCTGCTGCAGGGCTAAATAGGCAAAACTGTTACTCTGATGAAAATGTACACGTGCTGTGCTTTAATGTGAGGTCTCATTAATCTCTCCTTATGAGCTGAAGTATCATCCAAAATTGGCTTTGACATGACAAACAAATATGTGTTTAGTTATGATCCCCAACCCCACACGAAACACAGCTCGCCATCCATGGACAGTTCACCCTCCAGGGTAAAGAATGGTATACAAGGATGGAGAATTGCTGTGCTTTGTTTAGCTTGGTGGGCCACAAGTTGATCTAATCCTTTCAAAAAGGCATGTTTGCGCTATATCTCATCCGCAAGCATTATATTTCTACGTGACGTTTCAGAAGCAGCACTACATTTATTTGTATGTTATTCTGTCATATGTATTAACATCAGTACTATGTACAAAATTTGAGGCAGAGGTGGGCAACCCACAGGCTGTGAGCAACATGCAGCTCTTTGCCTCTGCCTCCCTTTCTCCGTGTGTCTCCTACACCTTCCCGGGTTTGCTCAGGGAGCAAGCTCCATCTGTAGAGCAAGTTCCCGTCCAAGCCTGCTGGCTGCCGAGATGCCCAGAGGAGATTGATTTAGTCCCTGGAGGGAGCTCTGTTTTGTGCTGGTTCCTGAACGTGCCATGGCTCCGACCTCCAAAGGACACACCACTCATGCAAAGCACACTGTGCACATCTCACACTGAAACAGTCGCTGGTGCTAGCTGCCTTGTAGCTGGAGACCTCTCCCCAGCTTAGTTGGCTCTGTGCGAGGACTGTTTCTTGTGTCTCCAGAGAACCGTCACCGCTACCACAAGGAGGACGAGAAGAGAGAGACTGGCAGGCAGGAATGATGCTGTAGCCACCGTGCTCCATGGTCTGAACCTGTGAGCCTGCATGTGCACCATTCTTCTGTCATTGCCTCTCTGCCTATGTCTCTGCAGACTATTGTTCTCACTTCATGAATCCAGTGAGTGCCTTAGTCTGCCATTGTCCGTGATCAAGGACAGCAATCTACATCATTGCTGTGCATGACCAGGAGCTGGCAACAAAAATAAAGAAATGGGCTGGGATTCCTCCTCTCTTTAAACTTAGCCATAACTCTTTAAAGTTAGTACCCTAATGATACAGTGTGTGTGTGTGTGTGTGTGTGAGAGAGAGAGAGAGAGAGAGAGAGAGAGAGAGAGAGACCAGGTTCACACAACCCATGGGCTGTCATAGGGTTCTGGGTGCTCATTACCCATGGCAACAAGCCACCCTGGCTGGGTTCACATGACGCAACAAGTTGCAAAGCTGAGGGTAATTATGCAAATATGACTGGCATGTGCGCGGGGGGGGGGGGCGATAAGCCACGGTGGCTTATTTCCCTTCCATAATCATGCAAACCGAGACAAAAGAGAATGAATGGATAAAGGGTGAATGGGGTGCGTGTTTGTATGTTTATGTGAATGGATGAGATGGGGATGGCAAGAGAAAGGGATGGAGGTGGGTGTCCCCACCGCCCACTTTTATCCAAGGGAATGAGCCCCTCAATTTAAAAATGTTGCCTCGCCCTGATTAATGTGTGCTAGCACAGTGCTACCCGCTACATAGTATACTGTGTTCAGTTCTAGGCGCTACAGTTCAGATGGCTGTTGATAAGTCAAATAGTGAGGAAAGCCAGAGAGAAATGGAACAGATGAGAACAGGGTGGGGATATAGTCTTTTCAAATGCCTTTAAAATGCCATCAGAAAGAGTTTGGAGAATACCTGTTTTCCATATCCACAGAGGACAGACTAGAAAGGAATAGATTTTTAAAGTTTACTTAAACTGAAGATCATGAACATATTATTACAAGAGTAACAAGCAATAAAGCAACCTGCCTATAGTGCTGATAATTAGAAATGGAGAGTGATGCTTATTTTCTTTGCCATTTTAGCCTATTAGCAGCAAGTGGAGGAAATCGGCGGACTGCAAATGTGGTGGCCCATGGATTTGCCAACCTTTTTATTCTCGACAAGAAGACTCTCAATGAAATCTTAGTGCACTACCCTGAGTCTGAAAAGGTCTTGAGGAAGAAGGGAAAGTATGTCTTTCCATATAACTATAGAACAACTGTCTTCGATACAGAACTGGTGTGTGTGTGTGTGTGTGTGTGTGTGTGTGAGTGAGTGTGTACACACGTGTAGAAAATTATTTGCTTCTCAGACATATGCTTATTACTAGACATGGCTTTAAATTGTCATAGTAATGTTGGAGGAGAGATGGCTCAAGTCTAACATACCAAAAAGTACAATTCTAAACAAAAGGAATCAGACTTGTTATTTCATGCCCTTATTACAGTTATCTTTTTTATTGTTTATTTAATCTTTATCAATCCATCTTAAGCAATGTAACATCATAACCTGGATGATAAGGTAATTTTAAAAAACCCTCACTTCTCACATATAAAGAAAGATGTTTCTCAAAACATAGTTTTAGGAAAAAGGGAGATTGCATGGCTGTTGGTAGGTTCCAGGGGAAGTGCTAGGTACCAAAAAGATCTGGGGCTCAGGCCCACAGGACCAAAAAGAAAAAAAAAAAGCCCAAATTTGCATATGCTAATTTACATATGCTCTAAAATCTCTCTGTGTGTATGTGTCTTTAAAGGACTCTGTCTCCTAAGGACACCCCTATTTGTAAAATGGGATGTATGGACGGGAGAGGAGGGCATTTGATTACAGAAAAAAAGCCTCAGGCAGAAAGATTCAAGGGGGGTGGCAGGAGGGGAAGCACACATGGACAAAAAAAGCCAGCTAATCCAGGGGGATCAGATGCAGCAGAGATCCTCAGGGCCCCTGTACCTTTATTTCAGCAAGTGCCCATGGACAGCAGGGTGGTAGGGGCAGATGAGCCTCCCAGAGATTAGGGGCTCCACATGAAAGATCCGGGGCTCCAGCCTCTGGTAGATTCTCCAACTCTTAGGACTTTTGCAGGGCTATTTAGAATATTTTAAACATTCAGCCTTCAAAAGTTAGAATAACTGGTTGGTTTCCAAACTCCAGTAAGAAGTACATGTAGCTTCTAGAAATTAAATAAATAAATAAATAACTCTGCTAATGCAGCTTCAGTGGGGACCAAGGGCAGCTAGTCTGTGTGGCTACTCGTCATGATGACTATATGCAGCCTCCATCTGCAAAAGTTGTGTGCTTCTGAGTACGAACTGCTGGGGAGAAACAACAGAAAATGGCAGTCGCTGTCATTCTTGTTTGTCAGTTTACCCAGAAGGAAGCATTTGGTTGGCCACTGTGGGAAACCAGATGCTGGACTAGATGGACCTTTCCTCTGATCTAACCAGGCTTTTCTTAAGTTCTTATGGCTACTTCTGGAAGCCAAGACAACCACCCTAATCTATTTCTGCACTTGTCCAGGCATCAATTACAGCTCAGGGCCCTATCCACACCCATTCTGGAGTCTGGATTATTATTATTATTTTTCCAGATATCTTGGTGGCAGCCAAGAAATCAATTCTAGAGAATCATTTGCAGATTAGTAGTTAAGAGTGTTGGACTGGGACTTGGGAGATCTGGGTTATAGTCCCTACTCTGCCATGAAACTCACTGGGTGACTTTGGGCTAGTCACAGACTCTCAGCCTAACCAGCCTAACCTACCTCACACGGTTGTTATGAGGATAAAATGGAGAGGAGGAGGAGGACCATGTAAGCCACCTTGGGTTCCTTGCAAGAGGGGAAAAGGTGGGATATAAATGTAACAATAAATATTTTAAAAATCAGTTTTCCCATATTATTTCTGGAGTGGATTCAGCAGTGTCTGTCAATCCTTAATGGACATCAACATTTGTGCAAGGAATCATTGAAGTTTTGGCTGGTCATTGGCTATGGAACATGATGTGAGATGGCCACAATCTACCCAGACACTACGCTCAACATCTGAGGCCTTCTTCCAACTGCCTCCTCCGAGGGATGTTCGGAGGGTAGCAACAAGGGGGAGGGCCTTTTCTGTGGTAGCCCCCCAACTGTGGAACAAGCTCCCCCCTGAGGCCCACCTGGCACCAACTCAGTTATCTATTTGGTGCTAGGTTAAGACTGCCTCTATGTCGAGGCTTTTAACAACTGTCAATAGTGCATGGTGGGGGGGTTATTTTTAACTTTTCTGATTGTCATGTTGTATTAACTTGTTTTAGCTATTTGTGTTATTTCAAATTTGATTTTAAATTTTTTATGTTTTATTGTGTATTTTATATTGTATTTTTTTATTGTTGTAAAGCGCCCAGAGAGCTTCAGCTATTGGGTGGTATAGAAATAAAATTATTATTATTATTATTATTATTATTATTATTATTATTGATGATGATGATGATGATGATGATGATGATGATGATGATGATGATAGAAAGCAAAAAAATACCACTGGGTGTGCAGATCTGCGGTTTTTGTGCATTGCAGTTCTATGCAAATCAGCGTAGTGGTGAGAGTGTTGGACTGGGACTCTGGGTGACTTTGGGCCAGTCACTGACTCTCAGCCTAACCTACCTCACAGGGTTGTTGTGAGGATAAAATGGAGAGGAGGAGGATGATTATGTAAGCTGCCTTGGGTTCCCTGCAGGAAAAAAGGCGGGGTATAAATATAATAAATAAATAAATAAATAAAAGTGTTTTGTTCCTAATGGAACTTAAATTAGCACAAGGCTTGAGCCTCCACTAAACCTTGCTAGACAAGCTGTGTATATTTCACTGGCTGGCTGGGGAACTAGGATCAGAAAGATTAATAGAGAATGGAAGAACAACTAAGAGGAGGCATGGCTGATCTGGGAGTTTTTAACAGTACTTCACATGCTCTTTTTCTTTTCCTACAATCTAGAGCACTCATAAAGAAGACAGGCAAGCCCGTCGGAGGACCACCACAACCTACAAAAGGCTTTGCCCTGCTCACACAGAAAATAGAACCACCCAAGATGTTCAAAGCATTGCTTGGTGGAAAAGGTGGTGGCATAGCTGCAATTATCAAGCTGAAGAGAGAGCAAGAGGCCCAGGTACTCACACCTTCAGGAAGTGCAAAGGGTAGTCTGGAATGTGGAAAAGATACTTGCCAAATTGAAGGAACAACCAACAGTAAGGAATTTAGCTCCTGTAAGGGCTTCTCTACACAAGACATTTATTGTGCGCTCATGATCCCTCACTCATGGAAGTTTGCAGGGTCTTTTCACAACACCGTCATCCTCCAGGGCCTTTCCCGAGTTTTCCAGCCTTCGTGGCTTTTTTTTAGAGTGAGGAAAGTCTGGTATTTTCCTGGATGGCGCCTTTATTCGCTACAGAGGCCTAGTGTTAGGGGTGGGCGACCCACCCAGCACTTGACTCGTGGCATGCAAGCCAAGCTGAGCGCGAACACCAGCTGAGGCACTCGCTGGACTTCTGGGTCCCCGGGTCTACGTTGTTTATGTATAAAATAGTGTAAAATATGTTAAAAACGGCCACAATTTGTGCAAATTAGGCCGTGATTTGCACACATTATGCAAATCGTGGCTGTTTTTAATGCATCTTACGCCATTCTCTACGTAAACATCGTAGCACTGGAAACTGGAAGTCGATTCCCCGGCTTGGCTCGTGAGAACACGAGTTGAGCTGGGGAAAAGGTAGGGCGAGCGGAGCTCGGGGGGCTCAAGACCGGCGAGTTTGCTGGACTTCCACCCCCCAATCGAGCTCCACACACATCCCTACCTAGTGTAATTTCGCAATTCCGCTCTGTACCGCAGCACCACCTTGTGTTGTGTAATGGAACATATAGAAAGGTAGAGAGGAAAAACCCCAGACAAAAAACCTTGTGTGAAGGCCTGGGTAAAGTGCCAGGTTATATGCCTCATGTAGAGAAGCCCTAACAATGTTTTATACAATATTGAGAGTCTGCTTTTTGCCATATTAAGAGTTTTAAAATATGAGCCTCACCTAAGTGATACTCTTTTGCATGGCATGTCTTTCTGACGCCATAGCGTCATACACTCTTTCGACGATATCCATGCACCGTATCCAAGAGCGCAGGCACTTCCTATTTATAGGAATAGGGAAATGTGCAAATGGATATGCTGAGGACAGTCTTAAAAGGGGATAGAAATTAAAAATCCATTCTAATGAAAACAACAATGATTATATGTTTCATTTCATCCCCATTAATATCATTATTCTGTCTGTGTAGCAGATAACAAGTGGTGATAGGTAGTTGCCATCACAGATGGGAGAGATCCCCTTCCTTTCCACTGTACTCCCAGGAATGGGTGCTCTTAGCCTGTTTAGCATGGGGTTTTCTTTTTTAAAATTCTGGGTTTATAAAATTATGAACGGCATGGAGAAACTGGATTGGAGACCATTGTTTCCCCCTCATAATGCTAGCACAGTGTTCTCCAACCTTGGGTCCCCAGGTGTTTTTGGCCTACAATTCCCAGCATGCCCCAGCCAGCTGGCTGGGGCATGCTGGGAGTTGTAGGCCAAAAACACCTGGGGACCCAAGGTTGGAGAACACTGTGCTAGAATGTGGGATCACCAAATGAAAATTGTCTGGCAGTAGATGCAGGACAGACAAAAGTGCTTCTTTATACAGCACTTACAGCACAACCCAATAATGCATGTTTACTTGGAAATAAGTCTCATTAGCCCACTTTGGATGATCATTCCAGGCTTCATAAATCATTGTTTATAAAGCCGTGAATGAGTGCCGGTGCTTGGCCCCTCTTCCCCCCTCTGCCGCACACTAGCTTTAGTGAAGATCCTGGCTTGTATTAAGTCAGAGTTCTCTGTTATGTCTGAATCAGGGAACTCTCTGTCTTAAGGCTGATTAACAAACTGGAAACATGGGGAACTCCGACTTAATACAAGCCAGGAGATTCTTGCTGAAGTCAGCGTGTGATGGGGTGGGTGGGGGGGAGAGGAGCATTTGGCCCTGGCACTTGTTCCCAACTTCATAAACTAATGGGGCTTTCACCATAGTTTATGTAGTTATTTCAATCATCTACATCCCACCTTTAAAAAAATAAATAAATCTCAAGGTGGTTTACAAAATAAAAGAACAAAACAATAACAAAATTCACAATTTCAGTTAAAACAGTAACAATTAAAATACTTCAAAATAAAACATATAAAAGTCAGCATAAAATTATTCACAAAAAGTCATTTGCAGGATAAAAAGGTCTTCAGAGCTCATCTAAGAAGGGACAGGGCTTGACAGAGCTCCCTTGGTAGGGAATTCCCAGTAGTTATGTTTAGGACTGCAGCCTTCATTTACTTATGCAGTTCCTTGCAATAGGTATGGAGATGACCCCTGGCTTAGATGGCTTTAAAAGGTCAAGTCACCCTTTGGTGACTTTCCCCCTTCCAATTTACACATGGTGGCCTTGTGGAAGCACTAGAAAAGAACAGGTTGCTTACCTGTAACTGTGGTGGTCCTTTGAGTGGTCAGCTGTGTATCAAATACATGGGCTCTGCGCCTGCGCAGATCCTTGTTCAGGAAGCTTCTATAGCTGAGGAATTTTTGGCGGGAATCCTCCCTCACCATCCCAGTACGCATGTCCTTGGCAGGGTCCTGCCTATTCCCTCAGTTCTCCTGAGACTGCCGTGGTGGCCTTGGAACCGAGAGATCTCGGTACCAATATACCAATATTGTCGATCTTCGCTATCGACAAACATCATTGTCGATAGCGAAGTGACCTTGGTATAAACATAAACCTCAATGTCCACACCGAAGTGGGGATGGTGGGTGGGTTGTGTGAATGCACAGATGACCACTCGAAGAACCAGAGTTACAGGTAAGCAACCTGTTCTTTTTCTTCGTGGTCTCTGCACATGACACACATGGGCGATTAACAAGCTGATTTACCGGGGGAGGGTTGGTGTCGTCACTGCAGCAAAGACGGAAGCACCACTCATCCAAAAGAACAGTCCATTCGAGCCTGAACGTCCAGTTTATAATGTCTGGTGAAACTGGATGGGTTAGACCAAGTCGCTGCCCTACAAAGTTCAGGTAGAGCAACACCATAACCAAATGCTACCGATGTAGCAACTCCTCTGGTGGAATGAACACTACCCGAGCAGGAAGGTCCAGGCAGGCAGGTTCATAAGCCATGGTAATAACATTCACTATCCACGAAGCAAAACACTGTGAGGAGACTTGCAGCACTCTGAGAGTCTTCCTCTGGGCCACAAAAAGTGTTGGGGAATGACAGAGGCTCAGTACGAGATTCGTAGAATGCCAGGGCCCTTCTTGCATCGAAGGTTTGTAAATCAAGTTCCACTGCAGAAGAGGGGGAAGGGAAGAAAGTCAGGAGAACAATGTCCTGATTCAGGTGGAAATCCATTACTATCTTCGGAAGGAAGGTGATATCAGGGTGCAAGACCACCTTATCTCAATGAAAGATCAGATGGGGGGCTCAAAGCACATTGATTGCCAAGCTGATGTGATAGCCACCAGGAAAGTGACTTTCCACAGTAGGAGGTGTAGATTCGATTGTTGTGAGAGGCTCAAACGGCTTAGCTGTCAAAGCTTTCAAAACCACTGACAAACTCCACTCAGGAATAGGAGACTGAACCAGGGTGTGGAGATGGTGCACACCATGGAGGAACTGCTGGATGAGAAGATGAGAGAAAACAGAGAATCCTTCAAGAGGCACATGCGAAGCCAAGACAGCAGCAAGATAAACCTTGATAGAGGAGGCTTTGAAGCCCTTGTCAAGCAAAGAAAGGAGCAACTGGAGGAGCCCAACAAGTCACAGGATCAAAGGCATGTGCAGCAGCAAAGTCCGAAAACAGTTTCCATTTCCTGACAAAAGATGCACGTGTAGCCAGGTTTCTTGCAGCATCTAGAATAGCCCTGATCCCCAGAGGCAAGGGTGGCAAACTGGTCCTCACCGCAACCTCCATGCTGTTATCCGGAGTGTGTGTAGATCCGAGTGTCGGATCCCACCTTGGTCCCATCCCCATGTAAGAAGGTGCGGTATCAGCAGCAGCTGGAGGAACTCTCCCCTGCACCGGTGAAGGAACGGGGTGAACCATGCCTGCCTTGGCCACCACGGCGCCACCAGGATGCAGTTGGTGCCCTCCATGCATATCTTCACCAGTGTTCTCATCAGCAGGGGGAACAGCGGGAAGAGATAGAAAAAATCCCGTCCACCTCATCATAAAAGTGTCCCTCAAGGAACCTGTGCCTACCCCGCTCTGCTGCAAAAGTACTGGCATACCACATTCTCCTGAGTTGCAAAGAGGTTGATTGTAAGAGTTCCCCACAGCCGAAAGAGAGACTCTAGAGTGATGTGATCTAGTTGCCAATTGTGTACTGTCAGGGATTCTGTGCTCAGGAAATCCGCTAACATATTGTCCACTCCCACAATATGGATCACTCTAAAATCGCTCCCGCGAGGCAGAGCCCAGTGATACAGCCTTTGGGTCAGGGGGAAACAATGGTCTCCAATCCAGATGCGCAGAATGAGTCCCTCCTTGCTTGTTCAAATACACCACACTGTAGTGTTGTCAACCTGGATCCGATGACCCTCCAGGTCAGTCTTGAAAGCTTTGAGTGCCTTCCACACTGTCAGAAGTTGTAGGTAATTGATATGGCACAGGCATTCCGAATCCAGCCAAGTGCCTTGTGCCTGTGCGTGCCATGAGTGTCCCGCAGTGGGCACCTCACCCGAGAAGGGAAGCAACAGAAGTGAATGTCTTAGTAGGGGAGGGCTGCAGTAACGGCACACCTTCTTGAAGGTTTGCTAAATGTGTCTACTATCTTAGGGAAGATTGGACCACAGGAGGCGGACCCAGGTAAGTACGATGCACATTACAAGTCATGTTGAAGGATCTGAGAAACCTTGGAGGGGCCTCATCTGAAGCCTCACAAAGGCCACAACAGAAACTGTAGACTCAATCAGTCCTAACAACCTCTGGACCTCGAATGCAGTCACAGTACTGCAGACACAAATCTTCCTGGCCAGGATGATAATTGCCTGAGCCAGGTCTTGAGGGAGGTAAGCACATCCGGTGGTCACATGCAACACCATGCCTATTTATTGAATACTCCTTGTAGGGATCAAATTTGACTTCTCGGTGATGACAGGCCCAGGAAGGAAGGCCAGGGTCATGGAGACTGCTCACTCGGTGTCATCCACAAATGCGCCAGTCATCGAGGCACAGATATATTTGCACTCCTATTGTGCGTAAGCGAGCACAAATGACAGCTATGCATTTCGTGAACACCCTTGGGGCCGTTGCCAACCTGAAGGGTAGAACCAGAGATTGGAATGCATCCAGACCTATGCCGAATCACAGGACACTCTGGCTGTGCAGGTGGATTGCGATATGAAAATAGGCATCCTTTAGGTCTACTGATGCAAACCAGTTGCCGTGACATAAAAGAGGCAGAATTGACTGGTGCATAGTCATCCGGAATCTTTTGGGAGTGATGTATAAATTGACCTCCCGTTGGTCCCGGATTGGCCAAAGCCCTCCATCTTTCTTTGGTACTGTAAAGTATCATGAATACAGACCCCTGTGCAGCTGGTGGGGCAGTACTGGTTGGATCGCACCCTTCTCCATAAGGGAGGCCATTTCTGTTTTCAAAACCTTCAAGGGTGATGTCATACATATACCTCCGAAAAGTGGGAGGGCGTTGAACTTGATCCTGTAGCAGTTCTGCGGGTATGACCACTTCAGTACCAGATCAGCCTGTTGACAATACTGGCGTTGAGGCTGCTGTCTTGGATGGAAAGAAGAGGAGGGCTGGCCAGACCACTGACACTGCTGGAACAAGGGGAATGGCGAGGCTGAGCTGACCCCCATCTTCCTTGCAGTTGTCTTTGCCTTTTGAACTGTATCCAAGGCATTTTCTGTCTTGGAATTAAAAAGGCCTTCCCCATCAAAAGGGAGGTCTTCAATTCTCGATTTGGCCTCCTGAGAGCCCTGCAGGCCTCAGCCACACATGTCATCTCAATGCAATTGACCCCACCATGTATTTTGCCTCACAGTCAGCTTGATGTTGAGATGTGTTTATTTGCTATTGAGACAACTTCATAGCTTCCGTCTGGAACATCCTGACCAATTCATGACGGTCATCAGGGAGGTAATCGCAAAGAGAGCCCATCTTCTCCCAAAGGAAAAGCTGGTACCTCAATATCGTGGCTTGGTAGCTGGCCACCCATAACCCAAGAGCTGCTGACGAATAAATCCTGTGGCCCATCAGGTCCAGTCAGTGATCCTCCTTGTCAACAGGAGAAGAGTGACGCATTCTTGACCTGCCCTGGGAAGACTCCACTATGACAGAGTTTGGCTGCAGCTGAGAGAACAGGAATTGGGCATGCTTTTCCTGCACCATGTACATGTTTTCCAGCCTTTCAGATGTCGGTGGACGAGAAGGGATACCGGTAGTTAGTGGATCTCTCAGTGAAGGGGCAGGAGGCAGGAACAGCATCTCATCCAGCAGTGGGTAACTCAGTGACGCTGAAGATGGTCAGTACTGAGGGGAAGGATCCTGGTATCTATGCTGGTCACACTGCACTTCCCTCTCTCTCTGATACTGCCAGTCATCCCAGTAATACAACCTTCTGGGAGGCAGTGACCATTCAGAACGTCAATCCCAATCAGAGCACGGGGATCGTGAATGGTCTTGATAAGCTTGTCTGGGACATGATCTCCCATCCCGATATGGATCCAAAAACCTTGACTCCAATGATAGCTGCCTCACAGATTCCAGAGATCGAGCTGCATGCATCTGCCTGAATATATCCCTCGCCAGCATCGAATCCCTAATCTTGCCCTCCGAGATGGATGCAATCGGTACAGGCTCAGCAATTGGTACCGATGCCAACATTGGGATCGGCGAATCCAGCAGCGGAGGCGGTAGCGGTGCCGATACCATAGGCACCAGGGGATCATGAGGCCTTTTTGAATCCTCCTTCTGCTTTTTCTGTGGATCCAATTTAATGGTCCAAGCCTTTTTGGATAATTTCTTTGTCAGGGAGATCGCCAACAATCTACACAGAGTGGGAGGGATGATGGCCCATGGCTAGAGCCTGCCCCAGTGGTGAAACTACAGTAGATGCCGACTCAAGAGATGGTTTTCTTAGGCGCTTTGACAACCTCAAGAGCCCGCTTCCAGAGAACCGCCCACAACCTGTCCAAGAAATTTCTATGGGTGACAGTGCAGGCAAGAGTCAACTATGTGCTCCTCTCCCAGATAGAATAAGCAAAGAGAATGTCCATCACAGCACACACTTGCAGAACAGGGCCTTTAAGACCATACACCCCAGGCGAGAGCGCGATCATAAAATAATAACAAAAGAAAGAAAATAAAGTAAAAATCTTAAACGAAAGATTGAAAATGATAATAGATGGAGATAAAAAAGGAAGAAAACACAACTCCTCAGGCAAACAATGTCCAAAGACATGCACGAAGCTCCTCACGAGGCAACCACAATGGTGGTCTCAGGGAACTGAGGGAATAGGCAGGAACTCACTAAGGACATGTGTACTGGGATGGTGGGGGAGGATTCCTGCCAAAAAATTCCTCAAGAATAGCGCTCATCCTTCCACTATGGACAGAGTGAGCTGTGTGGTCTTGATTTCCCATCCAGCATCTGTATTTAATCATATTTAATTGTTTTTGTTTCAGGAGCAAAAAGAAAAGGAAGAACGAGAAAAGAAAGAAAAGGAAGAACGAGAAAAGGCAGAAAAAGGAAAAAAGGAAAAGAGAAGTTAATATTTAACTGTTTTTGTTTCAGGAAGAAAAAGAAAGAGAAGAACAAGCAAAGAAAGAAAAGGAAGAGCAAGCAAGGAAAGAAAAAGAAGAAAGAGAAAAGGCAGACAAAGAGAAGGAAAAAGAAAAAGAAAAGCTTCAGACCAAACCTACAGACAAACCCCCAGCTCAAGCCCCAGCTCCTCAAACACAAATTGAACCACCTGCCCCAAAAGAAGAGACAGCTGCCAACAGCCCACCACCACTACCACCTCCTCCTAAATCAACTTTGCTCAGAGGAACCACTAATCAGTCCCTTATCATTACCATGACTCCTTCGGACACACCTGGAGAAGGAGAAATTCTTACTGTTGAAGTCAAAGAGAAGAAACAAACATAACTAGTGGTTCCTGTTGATGTGCATTATATCGAAGACTATGCAAATCAGGTGCTCAGAACAGCATTCTAAGAACCTGAGAGTTCTTCTTTAAAAATGTGACACTTTTGAGACAATCTTTGCATGCTCAATGGACACATGTGGAGGGGGACTGGCATTGCAGCAGGTTCCTCCCCAAACCTAAATGCATTCATTGTAAGATCTGAAAAGAGCTGCATGAGTACAACTGTGCGCAGAGTGTGCTTCCAGGCAGAGGACTCCCTTTCCTTGACTGATTTTCCGTGGTAAGGAAAAGGATGGAAGAAGTGGTGGGAAAACATGGGAGGGCTATGACTGGAAGACGACGTTGTCTAGACCAGGGGTGGGCAGATCTCCAGATGTTTTGGACTTCAACTCCCAGCATTCCTGACCATTGGCCATGTCCCTCCCTGGTAAAATTCAGTGAATGGGTCAGGGCAATGGCACTATGAAAGCCTTGCCTGGAAGCACCTAGAGTCCACAGAAATAATTGTGGAGGCAAGGTCTCTTGCAGTCTTCCCCAACCAACCTGGTGCCCTCTAGATGTGTTGGACTCCAACTCCCAGCATCCCAGCAGTTGGAGTTCAACATCTATTGTAACTATGGGTAACTTAACTTAACCCTCTGCTGTCTTTATATCACTTACAGCACCTTGTGCCCACGCCATCACACAATGCTAAAGGGAAATGTTGAGGGCACAGGGGTCTGAGCTGTGCCTGTATGGTTTCCTGCATTTATAGTGTTATGCATTTCGGAACTAACAGCTTTAATTTCTCCATTGATACAGCAGGACTCTAGATAGATATTGGCCAACTTCAACTCTGCTAGAGAGTCACTTTTTAAGAATTATAACTGCAGATTTAATATGCTTGTATTCAGATTTAATTTTAACCAAGTTATTTTAAAAGAAAAGCATAGTATTTAACTGCTTTTTAAAAAATTTCAATTACAAAAAGCATTCATTTTTATCCCCCCCCCCCCCGTGCCGCCGCCACATGATGAACTCCCGGAATCACCTTTCATCTTTGCCTTTCCCCACCCTTTCCATCTCTCCCTTCCGCCTAAACAGCAGTTACATGACCACTCCTTGAGAACAGCGGCCTGTCCTATGTAATTCCGTAAGCCACCGTGTAAATGGGTGGGACCTTATAAATAATAGTAAACATCCATATGTTAATTTAATAGCTCAAACACGCATTGCCCTAGCGCAAATGTATTCTTTATGCTAATATTAACCAAGAATGCTGCTTTCCTCTTTCTTCTAACGCTCTCTCTTATAGCTCTCCCTGTAGGTGTCTGTCTTACTTAGTATGCTGGGTGTTTGGTTTTCTTTTCTGGCGTCCTTCACTTTTTGACAAATGTGTAGGTCAAGGACACAGATTTGCATAAAATGTGCATATGCTAATACATATATATACATATACAGTAATACCTCGGATTACGAGTAACCCGGTTTACGAGTTTCTCGTAAAACGAGGAACAATTTGGCATAAATTTACATTTGAAAGATGAGCGAGTCTCGCAACACGAGCCGCTGCTGCCGCATGTGGCTCCTGTTGCGAAATGTCTTTCAAATTTAAATTTATGCTAGCAACTGCACGAGGCGCCGTCTGAGCGAGGCCCGGGCTTCTGCGGCTTCGTACCTTTGAAAGCGAGCCGCCCGCGCTGCCGGCGGTCCCGTCGCGTCACATCTGGCTCTGTCACAGGGCCAGATGTGATGTGACGGGACCGGCGGCGGCGCGGGCGGCTCGCTTTCAAAGGTACGAAGCGGCAGGAGCCCGGGAGCCTGCCCGGGAGCAGGCATGTCAGCGCGCGAGGCACTTCGCCTCCATGGAAGCTCCCACCTCTTGGCTACTTGGCCAGCCAGCACAGCAGCGCAAGTGGCCAAGCCCGGCCGAGCCTCCACGGAAGTCCCCACCTCCTTGCTACTCGGCCAGCCAGCGCAGCAGCGCGAGGCAACAGCCGAGCCTGGCCACGCCTCCACGGAAGTCCCCACCTCCTGGCTACTCAGCCGGCCGGAGCAGCAGTGCGAGGCGGCGCCCGCGCCCGGCCGCACCACACCTCCAGGGTGCCCCCGCCTCCTGGCCACTCCTGGCAGAGCGAGTGGAGGCGCGACACGGCCAGGAGCCGGCACATCAGCGAGTTTCCCCGTTAGAAATAATGGGAACTCCGCTGATTCGTTCCACAACCATTTAATGACTGCTTTGCCGGCTCCCTCCATGGGGCTCCATGGGGCAAAGCAGTGATTAAATGGTTGTGGAACGAATCAGCGGAGTTCCTATTATTTCTAACGGGGAAACTCGCTTTGATGTACGAGTATTTTGGACTACGAGCATGGTTCTGGAACGAATTATGCTCGTAATCCAAGGTATTACTGTGTGTGTGTGTATATATATATATATATATATATATATATATATATATGCAAATTTAGAAATAATTACTATATCCACTACATCTCACCATAGCAAAGAAGACTGACCAGGTGCTGTTCATGGACAACTTCAAGGTCCGTGCTCCTCTCCCTCCTTCTGGTTCTTTATCTTTGAGCTGGACTTGGACTGGACAACCCTTCAAATAGAGGGCTGTCCTCTGCAAAGTAGGGCACATGGCTACCCTATGAAGTGTGCTCCTGTATCTATTCTCTGTTTTCACCACCCTAATGAGTAACTTTGGAGATGTACAACGAAGAGAATCATTCATGTACAAACAAAATGCAGTGATGTATCAGGATTATGGGGCTGAGAAGTCCACATTTTTAATTCTATTTTTGTATTAATGCTACTAACTAGATAACAGCCCACTCCTATGTAGGTTTACTTCGAAGGAAGTCCTCCTCTGTTCAGTGGAGCTTGCTCCTGGGTAAGTGTGCATAAGATTGCCAGTCTAAAGCTGCCCAGAGAATGGCCTGCAGGCATATGGCACAGCTCCAGATGTAGTCCTTTAAGCAGCTTGGATAGGATAGGACACTACCTGGGAATTATGTATGCATGACATTTTGAGGTCTTTGCAGCAGGAATATGGTATCAGTATTACAAGTAAAAAAAATGTTCCCAAAGATTTTTAGTCCCCTTTTTATTGTACCACACTTTAAGAGTCAGAGCAATGAGCCTTCCTATGGCTGTCACATTTTTTTTTTTAAAAAAGTGTGGGTGTTTGATGCTTATTTCATATTGAAGACCAAGTCTGACATTGTAGAGTTTAAGCATACGAATTTGTATTATAACTGGCCAGTTTAACATAAGGCCCTGTGGGTTCAAATGAGAACTGTTCAACAGAGGCAGTATGCCACTGAATACCAGTGGGGGTGGGGAACCTCCTGCGGGGCAAATCCAGTTCTCCAGGCGGCCACACCCAGATTCCACCTAAACATCAGGGAAAATTTCCTGACTGTCAGAGCAATAAGACAATGGAACCAACTACCTAGGGAGGTGGTGGGCTCTCCCACTCTGGAGGCATTCAAGGTGCAGCTGGACAGCCATCTGTCAGGGATGCTTTGACCTGGATTCCTGCATTGAGCAGGGGGTTGGACTCGATGGCCTGGTAGGCCCCTTCCAACTCTACTTCTCTATGATTCTACACCTCCTTCCCCCAGCCTCACCCCCTTTCCCCCAAAACACTATTTGGTGATTTCCCAGATTTTGTGAATTTCCTCCCTGCCCCGCTTCTAAAAAGTTGGAATGCCTCTACTAAGGCTTAGTTATTAGCAGTAAGAGCTTTAAGCTACAAGTATGCTGGTAATTTTTGTATCTTTTTACTCCACCCCTTTTGCTTTTTGACGCTGCCCCCTTTGCCTTCAGCCCCACCCACCACTGGAATGTGGCCCCTGAGAGCATCTCCGAAACTTAATTCGGCCCTCCGTCTGAAAGAGATTCCCCACCCTTGCTTTATGTCCTGCTGTTGGGCATTTCTCAGAGGCATCTGGCTGGCCATGGGTAGAACACAGGATGCTGGATGATATGAACCTTCAGTTTGATCCAGCAGGGGTCTTCTTATATTCTTTAAAAGGACTTTAATACTTAAAACTACCATACTGAGGCATAATATCTTGCATATACTGCCAAGAACAGTACTGTGAATGGGATATTCTGACTGAGTTCATGGATGTTAAAAGTTTCCCCTCTGGATACCCCAGACAGTGAGCTAGGCCCTGTGGGCGTGTAGTGATGTATGTAGCCACCTGTGGATTTGCTATCTCAAGACAGCTCCAGTGCTCAAGGTCACAGCTTGGTTTCACTAATTGGGTAGTTATAGCTGGGTTCCTGTGAGAAAGTACCCCTCCTTCTGGGGTTGAGGAACAGCATTGGAACTAGCCTGAGATTGGCTGGAGGTCTGCCCTGAGTTGCCAGGGGCTGGAAGATAAAAGGGGCAATGGAGGGTGACTGGGTTGTCTCCACCTTCTTGTGTCAACTATTTGTGGTTTGGTACATTCTTGAACCCTGGCTGGGGCCCAGTCCTATGGAAGACCCTTACTTCGGTAATGTATAAGATAGGTTCAGCTAGTGTGTTATTTTGCTTGGGGTATTGTACAAATGGTTCTCTGTGGTTTGCTGTATAACTTTTCATTCCTCCCCCACTTTCCCCATCTTAATAAACTACTTATCTACCTCTGGAACGGTGTGTGCCTCCTTCCAGGTAAATCTCAGTGCTAACTTCAGTGCCTTTTGGCTAGGTGATTTGCTACTGTGTAATGTTTTGGGCTTGGGGATTAAAATAGAGTATGTCAGTTTGAACCCTTGTTTTAATTGCCCAAGCATATCGGTGAGGTTCGAGGATCCCAACTCAGACTGGAGTGGATGAACTAGGGGTGGTGGCAGCCTACTGAGTCTTTGTGATCCCTACCTACCTCAGGGAGGTAGGGTAACTCCTAAACTCCTTTCACATGTAAAAACAAAAATTAGAAGAAAGTGTTTCACTGGGAGAGAAAAGGTGCACAGTGCTGATTTTGTACTGGAGATCTTGTGCCTTGCCCTCACTCTTGGACAAGTTGTCTTTCAGCCTGACCAATTTGCCTTCTGTGAAATGGGTGTTTTGTTGTGCTATGTGGGGTCAAATATGTGGTTCAGCATTTCAGGCTCAAACCCAACCTCTATCTTGTACTCAGTTACTTAGGTAAGTTTGTCCCTTGTGACTAGCCATGCCCCTATGGCAGCCATTTTGTGGTGGTGCACATGAGTTTCTCACATTTCTAAATGTGCCCTTCACCATCACCACTGCCCTAAGAGAAGCTGCCCACAATTCCCCTCTCCCTCTTGCTGCTGGTGCTGATACTGTAGTTGACAGTGATAGAGAACCAAAACAATCTTTTGAACTCCAAACCACTCCTAGCTTGGGCAGCAGCAACAGTACAGCAGAACCTACCTCTTCTTCAGCCATTCAGCACGACCTCTCACTCACTTATTCTCTTTCTAAAACCGAAGTTACTCCTGTGCTGAGCTAGCATGAATACTTGTATTTTTGTGCACGATGGCTTGAAATGAATCGAACGGAAGCCCTCAGTCTTCGTATGTATATTTTTTGCACGTCTGGCAACCCTGCTTGGGAACCGAAATGTCATCAGAATCAAATCCTTTGGATTTCCTGTTGCCCCCCTGCACCATGGCAGTCAGTATAGCTACATAATTATTTATGTCTTACATTATTTATGTCCCGCCTTTTCTTTTAAGGCCAAAGCAGCATGCATGACCCTCCTCTCTATTTTATCCTTACAACAACCGTGTGAGGCTGGGAGTCAGTGACTGGCCCAAAGTCAACCAGAGAGCTTCATGGCAAAGTGGGGACTAGAACCCGATTCTCCCCAGTCCAACCACACTGGCTCTCAATGAATTTGAGATTGGCACAGCACCACCTGCCCCAATTGGAAGCACTCATGCCATGGTTGTGATGACTCTCAGAACACCTGCATGCATCTCCTTAGCCTCAGTATGGAGCTGAAATACCAGATGACCTATTATTCTATATGCAACTGAAAATGCTGCAGCCGTAGCAGAAGCCTTAGCCACTAAGATGAATCTAACGTGGGTCTCGGCATTGACTCTGGGTGGATTCTGGTGACTACCTACACCATAATGACCCCTTAAGTAAACTTACCATGGAGCAAGTGATCTGCTTCATAGCATGGTAAGCCTTGCCTCAACCTTGTTAGTGCACAATTCTGAAGGGTTGCAGGAGCACTGTAACCCTCAGCTCACCAATGGCCAGATACTGCAGGGAACCATTTGTCCTATGCCACTGCAGTCACCCCACAAAAGTAATTTTATGCATGATGCCTGTACAGCAGTTACCTGGGAATGCTTTCTGCCCAGTTCCATTCCAGCTGCCAAGGAGGCTATAATCACATCTTTCCTGTCCCTATAACCTCAGACTAACTTCTGAAATAGGATCTGCTTGGTTCTTCCCTTGCAGACTGTTTGTGGCAGCAACCAGTGCAGAAGGAAGTTCCCTGTTAGTACACACATTCAGGCATACAACATTATAATGTATTGGTGTTCCAAGATCTGCCCTGTTCTTTGGTGCTGGCTTAGCCCAGAGGTGGGGAATTTATGGTCAATGGGCTGGATCTGGCCCACAGCTTAAAAGCTCTTCTCAGGCAGGAGGATGCTCAACTACCTACCTGAGGAAAGACACCTTTGAAAGCGTAGATGCCAGCTATCAGGCAGCCCCTTCAAAACCCTGCTTGGGAGTGAGGCTGCCCTGAAAAGGGATGCCTTTGTGTGGGGCCAATAGGTTTTTCCCCCCTGTGGGTCAGTGGCCCATGAGGAAAAAAAAGGTTCCCCACCCCTGGCTAAGGCCAAAACAGCCTTAAACACCTGGTGCATTGCTGACAATCTCCTTTCCTCTACCCCATATTAACCAGTTAAGTGGGAGTGGGAGCACCTTCACAACATACTTCCGTGCATTATGTTTGGCAGCAGAGGAAAAGGCTCTCTGCCTGCTTCACAACTATTGAAATCCTCCCACACACCAGAAACCCTGTGGTGCGCTCATAGCCCTTGGAGAGCAACAGGATAGGAATGAGAGCTCATAATAGGCTTTTCCCACTAGAGCCCCTTCGTTATAGCCCTCCATCCTGTTCCACTATTTCATTTAGAGCAGCAAGCCTCCAGAGTAACAGTCCCATTTCTTTCTCTCCTCGGCTAATAAACCACTGCTGGCAGAAAGGTCAGTTCCTACCTAACTGAGCTGTTTTAAACACAATCTGCTGCTTTATGAGCCCTTTTTTGTTCTAATGTCATCAGATTAGGGAGAGGATCCCATGAAGAGGACATCAGTTAGTCCTGACACTTCACATTCTTATCAGGAGCACCTGAATATTAAATGTCTGTGGTAGACCTCAAATTCAGAAAAGGTTGCTACAGGGCCATTAGCATATTAACAAATTTATTTGATTTCTCTCCCATATAATCAGGTTCTTGCAGCTCTGCCCTCTGAAGAGATGCAATCTGTGCCTTGAAGGAGTAATTTGTTGAATTGGGCCAGCAGGTAAAGAATACTTTTAGTACATTGTCCTTGCTGCTACTTGAAATGAAACTTCTGCATAAAAAAGTTCGTTGAGGAGCACATAAAGTGGGCTCCCTGCTGGAATATTGTGCAGGATCCAGGACAGATGAACAAACCTGGGTAGCTACTCTATAGTCAGCTCCATATGATCAGCCCTTCGCACTCCCGAAAATGTGCAAATCCCCCCAAAATACACAAATCCCTGAAAAAAGCACATTTTCACGCTTTAGCCTATGGGGAAAATGCTTATTTTTAGTCAGTGCTTTTTGTATTTTTCTACAAGTAAATGTTTGTAAAATTACAGAAAATTAAAAAAAAAAAAAAAGACAGTCTGCAAGTCCACGCAACTCAAGAAAAGCTGGTCCACTGTGGAATCGGCGGGGGCCGAGTCTTAGGATTTCGAACTCATTTGAGTCCGCTGTGGATTTCTCCAACATCTCTAAAATTTCAGGCTAATTTCTCAAATATATATTAAAATCATTTCTCCTATTTGGCTAGTGAGCCACAATAAATCAGAAAATACATGTTTGCAGCTGAAAAAGAAGACAAAAGACAGAATATTAAGAGGAATTTAATATAGTGTGCTATATGGCACTAAGATCATATCCCATCTGAAGTCAACATTATCAAATACAGGAAAAAATATTATACAAGTAATAGTATAGTGCAGGGGTAGGTCACCTGGTGCCATCCAGATGTGTTGGTCTACAATCCCATGTCCATTGGCCACAGTGGCTGAGGCAGATGGGAGTTGTAGTCAAAAACACCTGGACGGCACCAGCTGGCCTACCCTTTGTTACAGAGGAGCTTCAGATGTGCTAGCTCTCTGACACATGCATGGTGTGCAACGGATTTAATTGGTATTACCCTAACACCATGGCTCAAGAATACATTTTTGTTCCAAGAGGCACAGACTGAAAAGGTGCCAGGAATATTGTTAACACTCTGCAACTGCCACAGAGGTGTAGGAGTAATAGAACATACTTGCTTCCCTCTTTGATTAAAAAAGCTGTTCCCTGTAACCATGGATACATGCAAATTCCTACCAGATTGCCATGCTACCACCCAGCCAACAAGGGTACCTTTGAATCAAAAGCCCTGGCAGGAAAAATTGCATAATCCTGAAGGTCCCCACATTCCACGTCAGTCAGCATCAGTCAGCAAGGACAAGCACTACCTGAGCATCCTTAATGACACCTTTTGTTTTGAATATTGCACTACTATGGCCTTCTATAGCCAGCCAGATGTAAATTAATCAAGAAGCAAGGAACCTCCTTGAGCTTTTTATTCGTTCTCCAGAACCAAACTATTGTTCCCTTTGTTTTGACCCATCCTGTGTCTAGACTCTACACTATGCTTTGGGGACTTCAATTGAATGTTTGAGCTGATTTCTCTACTTCAGAAGTAGTCATTTCCTCATTTGTAAGAGCATAATACATAAATCCACTATGTGCACACCACACCTCTGGTTAAAGCCCCCCCCCCCACCTGCATTGGTTGCTACACATGTACACATGAAAGTCACGTGTCCACATGAATGTGGTGGTTTAGGAGAAAAGAAAAAGCAGGAGGTAGCTAGAATTACATGACTTCAGAGGAAAGGGAACCCAAAGTCTGGTATAGTACACACAAAGACCATAATACAAGATACTTTCCTCAAAGCTATATTTTGCTTTGAAAATATGAACAGGAAAAAGGAGGTTTTCCTTTTGCTGCAGAAATGACAATAATTAAATTCTACCACAAGGTGGTGCTAATGCATTGCCAGCAAATTCATGCCGAAGAAGCATACGGAGAAGTAAAATAAGCTTTGACGTTAAGTAAATATTCTATTAATATTTCAAGTGTTTTGTTCTAGAAATATCATTTTATTAAGAGATGTTCAAAGGAGCAAGACTGCAGTAGGCTTGACAGTCAGTTATAAACTCTGCAAGATTCAGGCTACACTACAGTTATAGGATGGCCTCTTTTAAGATAAGAAAGGCACAGCACAGATTAGATACTGAATGGACTGAAATGCATGTGGGAGTGGGCACCTGTATAAAGTGCTGTTTTCTTTCTCTTGCTACAAGACTGAAAACGAACATATGATGTATTAACAAAATCACAGACTGAGAATTTTGGACTTTACTGCAAGGTCTCACTGCGAATATGGGGGACATCTGCAGGACTGCTAGAATCACAAAGAGTATGAGCCAGTTCACATGTAATGCAGCCCATGGGCTAAACAACCTGCTCTCTCCCACTCATGCATGACAGACCATGGGATGTTTAACTCATGGGCTGTCATTAGATGCGAACCAGCTCAATGAATAATGGTTATATTCTAACCCTGTGATCCTCAAACATTTGGACTCCAGGCATAGTTAATTTTGAAGGAGGGCAGTCATAATCCAGTCAATATTATACAATATCTGACTTCACAACATATTTCAAGGACTCAGTTTTGCTTTGCCATTCACTAACTGGGAAACCCTGACCAAAATAAAAACAGTTAGCCAAAAGCTTGCAAAGTTTACATTTAAAAAAACCCTAAAAGTTCTCAATTGGCTGCTACAAGATACCCACTGAAGGTATGTTTCAATGTAGAATATCCTTGCAGTGTTCTCCAACCTTGGGTCCCCAGATGTTTTTGGCCTACAGCTCCCAGCATGCCCCAGCCAGCATAGAACACTGCTTTATAGGAAAAACATCTTCAATCAGAGCAACAACAGATATTTCTAAATGAATTACTATCTTGACTTATCCACAAACTAGATATGGCATTTATTGGACACAATAAAAAAAAAACATCAACCTAACAGAAACCCATTATAAGCTATAGATATGATGAGTTAACATGAACATGAAGCAAAGCAGGAAGACTGAAGGCAGATGGTCCCAGTCTCAGAGAAAAGCACATGCATGCTAGGTTCTAGACCCAACACTGTTAACATTGATTTTGTGTTTTTGCCATTTGGACCTGGCTTACACTATCTTATTATACAATTCACAATTATTTTCAGACAGCTCAGCCCAATCAATTTCATTTATAGCACACACATTAAAAAACAATCCCAGAAATATTATGTACACTGCTGGCTTACTGACAACACTTTATCAAACAAAACACAAGAAACTGTTTTCAAAAAGGCTACTGATCAATGTACATTTGGGATGAGGAAATGTTGAAGGCCGGTGAAATTCAAGCACTAATTCCCTAGCAGTCAGTAAAGAAATAGGGGGCAAAGAAAAAGTGATCCCCAAAGGCACAGTGGATCCTGAAGAAGAAGAGCACCTCCACCACAATCTGAAAATTAGTTCTTCTGCAGAAAGGAAAAACATTTCTGGCTACTCTGAGCCAGCTACTGTTCAACAGTGGGGAAACTTAATTTTGCACTTCTGAACAAAGATGACAGAGGCATCCTGAAACTAGATAAACCAAGATTTTTGAAGCTTTCTTGAACTGTAAAAATTATACAGATTCGGTAGCATATAGACTTCCCTCTCTACACAGCTATAAAACTGATAAAAGTACTCAATGAAGGAGAGTTCTTCCACATTAGCATATACTGGGCTTCCTAATCCATAACAAATGCTACCACTGTACACAGTTATATTTTTCAAAAGTCAATTGGTTTTTTAACATGATATATAGTGAAAGAAACCTGAATCTTATTTATATCCTCTATGTGGAGTAGAGAGTAACAAATTGTTGGCAATGTTACATTAATGTAAGATGTTTACCCTGATTTAAAACATGATTTGCATCTGTAAATCGTAATATAGTTCAGTTACAGACTCCACGTTATACTCATTTTTCAATTACTTACTGCTTCATTAAGTTGCAAATGTTCAGAAATGGCCCAGAAGAACAATATACAAGTCACTGGGGCAAAATGAAGAAAGATACTTTAAAAAACTTTACAAACTGTTCTGGTCTTGATGCTTCTCTACTAACAGTTGAATATTTTATACTAAGCTTATGCAAGTCTTGAGCAGCCAAGATTCTCTTAAAGTATGAGGTCAAGATGGCTGCAGCACAACAGTTTCAAAGGCACACCACAGCACTGTGCTGTGTTTATTTAAACACTACTAGAAAGTTACTGTGCTTTGCTTGTCTGCACCCTAGTGAAAGAGGCCAAAAGAGATGATGATATGGCAAAAAAGGTAACTGCTCTGCAGATGTATATTGTTTGCATCATTGTATCATTGTATGCCTGAACTATTTTTTCAATCTTATCTGCAATGGACTGTTAAACAAAATGGCATCTTTGGCAACTCAGAACAAAAATGAGCAAGGCTATCTTAACAGTTCATACGTTTTATGCAATGTATTAAACAGGCCCTCTTGTCCACCATGGTCTGTTGGCACCGCAGAGGTAGGTGGCACAGGGATTCCCCACCTCAAGGACTGATAGTTCATTCTCCTGCTCAGCTCTCAGCTTGCTTTGTTGCAGGATTGTTTGGAGGCTGGAGTTTGAACGTGCTGAAGTAGTTCACTACTTGCTGTGGCACTTCTGCCAGGACACTTTGAGCAAGAGCTTCTTTGGGAGCCTTATACAAAGAAGAGAATCAGAAGTCAAACAAAGAAAGCACATGATCACATTCCTGCTGATTTGGGAAGATCATCTCGAGAGCCATTTCCTTGAGAATACATCAACTGGAAATTTACTTTCACATCTGGATTATCGGTATGAGTTGGCATACTATGAATTGTATCTTTGTATCTAGCTCTTACCTACACACTTAAAAGATGGTGTGCTTTATGTGGTTAAAGATAGTTTACAGGGTATTTGGTGGATCTCTTAGGACAAGACTGCCCAGAGAGAATAACCTTTATGCAATGCCCATAAAAATTGCCACTAAGCAGTGCTGCAACTTGACATAAAAATTAAGCAGCTGAGGTTGGTTAATTAATGTGATTTCCTCCAGGGCCTATAACCTCAACCTTGCCCTCAAGGATCTTCTGCAAGGACAACACTTGCATATTTCAGGATCCAACTACCTATGTGATACTATAAACAGGCTTCATTTCTCCTAGTAAGTGAACACAGTTATGTGTACGGTGATAAAGGCAAACTATGAACTAGCAAGTTAAAGTACAACCCATAGTGGCAAGACATCAGAATATAAGAGGAAAATACTTTTCTCCTCCCTTACCCTATATTTATTTATTTGTACTATTTCTATACTGCTAAATATTAAGCAAAAATTCCAAAGCAGTTTCCATAAAAATATTAAAATCACATTTAAAAAACAATTTTTAAAACAATACAATTAACGATGATGATGATGATTATTATTATTATTAACAACAACAACACAACAACAACAATAATAATAATACATAGCAGTATACAGTCATGCCTTGGATTGAGAGCATAATTCGTTCCGGAAACGTGCTTGTAATCCAAAACACTCTTATATCAAAACGAAATCCCCCCAAAAAAATTTGTACAGAGATTTTTAATTTAAGCCATACTACAGTACTTGTATTGCAAGACGATGCTTGTATATCAAGTCCAAAAAAATTTAAATAAATATTAAAAATTTTGCTTGTCTTGCAAAACGCTCTCAAACCAAGTTACTTGTAATCCAAGGTATTACTGTATAGCAGTTTGCCTAGGCGAATAATGGAAAGTAAGGAACACTGATGTGCTAATTTCAGCTTTTCAGAAGGGAGAGGAAATGGAGCATAAAATGTACAGAAACCTATTATGAGATTTAAAACACAAACAGGTCTTGAAAAGGACTCTCCAGAAAGAAAAGCAATTTTTACTTTCCACTTTCCTTCAACAAATAAAATAGCTATAAATGATTTACACAACAGACTGTGTGATCCAGTAGAAAGAGGAAATGTATGCCAGTTATTTCACACTAGGGTGACTGATAAGCTTTTCCTTCCGTATCAATTGACTGCATTTGGACAGTGCTGTTAGATTTTTAAAAAAAACCTTCCAGGACACAACAGTGTTTTCCATCTACAACTTAATCCACACAATGCACTAGCCAAATGACTCAATTCCTACATGATACAGCTGATTCTCAACCACTTTTATTAGTAGTATCATTTTTTACCAAACAGTTCCTCAATTAGACCAAAATCAATCATTCTCCTCCCCTTCCCCAGCCCAGTTTTTAAGAAACAATTATTACAATCACTGAAGGAGCAATAGGTGCATTTACATAAATGCCCATGCCTGACCCCTGAGCTGTTACCCCATCAGATGTCCACTGCTGTGCTGAACTGCTGAAGAACAGCCAGTCCTGCAACATTCTGGCTCGCATACAGGCAACAGCACTCAGGTTTCTTCTGAACATCTGAATCAGATCTTCAGCTGATGATCATAGGGCATCCCACAGGCTCATTTTCCATGTGACCCACCTCCAGTACAAATGTTCAGTGATAGATCCCTCACACTGTTCCAGCTGCTGTTCACTCCTCATCCTTATTTCTTCTCAACTGACTCAGACCTAGATGCCCGAGTACAGCACTCACTGTACTGATTCATAAATGGTAGACATTTGTACCAGAGCACTGTCTTTAAAAGCAACACTACTTCCCTGTTCATTATCTTCTCTCTCTCTCACTCACACACACACACACACACACACACACTCTTTCATATAAGATAATGCATATGTTTGGAGTCATTGTTTTTCTGAAGGATTTCCATAGATCTGCTTGAACAACAGTATCTCAAAAAGCTGTATATTTCTGTATGGCAAGTATGCCAAAGCTCCTGGATCAGAACTGCTCTTTTAATTAGCCCAGGTGAAAAAAAGGTGATGGCTGAATCACTCTACTATACTCTCTGACCGGCATAAAGTATGTCATTAGAAACAATACTTACATTCTGGAACTGTCTAAATGGCACAAACTGGACAATATCTCTAATAGCAGCCTCTCCTGAAAGAGATTTCAGAGCTCCACTATCACTGTCAAGGAACTCCATGGCACTGAAATCAGCTCCTCCAACACCAACAATGATAATGGACATTGGAAGCTTGGCTGCATTAACAATGGCAGATCTGGTCTCATCCATGTCTGTTATCACACCATCAGTTATGATCAGGAGCACGAAATATTGCTGTTGAACAAATGCACACTTTGTCAAAACGAAGAAGAGGAGAAATAGATTTCTGAAATAAGGTAGGCGGTGGCACTAATAGATAAACACAGTAAGAAAAATGGCTGGAATTGTGCAAAACAAGCTTTATTCAACTTGTTTTGAATCTCAAGTCTGCACAAGGAAAATAACCCTTATACAAAGCCAGATCAACTCTCTGGGCCTATAGCACTTTCAGAATAGTATTCTTTTCTCCCCAATGCCTAAAGTTGAAGCTGCCATTATAAGACAGCTTAAGAGAATTTCCATAACAATCCAAACATTCTGAATGGCCTACATACTCTGGTATGTTTTGTGCTTACCACCGTGACCTCTCCCATTCATTAGTATGGGAGCAGTGTCACGTCACATTTTAGAGGCCTCTGAGCTCTTTAGCCAAAGCAAAAAACCAAGGGTCCATAAATGCCCAGCTCTGGGCTGAGAAAGACAACAGTCATGTTGGGATTAGGAACATAGGAAGCTGCCTTATACTGAGTCAGACCATTGGTCCATCTAGCCCAGTATTGTTAACACTGACTGGCAGTGGCTCTCCAGGGTTTCAGGCAGGATTCTTTCCTAGCCCTACCTGGAGGCCAGGGATCGAACCTGGGACCTACCGCATGCAAAGCATGTGCTCTATCACACTAAGCTATGGTCCCTCCCTACAGCACCTGGTATTCCAAGGTGGTCACCCATCCAAGTACTAACCAGGCCCGACCCTGCTTAGCTTCCGAGATCAGACGAGATCGGGCTGTTCAGATTCAGAGGCATTTCCAGCATAACTATGGGAACAAACCCTTGCCCTCCTCCCAGGTCTGAAGTGGTGAGGGGGACAGAGGTTTGTCTCTGTTACTCGCCTTCAGATGCGCTCAGAGTGCCTCCAAAGCCCAGCACAGCTGAAAGAGTAAATTCCTTGCCCTCCTTTCCAGTTCTGAACTGGGAATGTATGGGCTCTTGGTCCTCCACTTGGGCAAAAACATGTTCACTTGGGATCAGTTTATACAAGTATGTGCATACTCACACACCCACACCCACACACCCCTATCCCTTCAGAGGAAGTCCTGAAGTCCTTCCATTCCTAGTATGTTTACTCAAGATTGATATTGTGATTTCAAGAGCAATTTTTTTGAATGAGTTTCTTTAAACAAGGTATCCAAGTTCTAAAATATTCTTTTTAAAAAGGTCACTCCAGTGTGTAATCTACCAGAAGGAAAGAAAGAGCTTACACATTATTTGTACTGTATTTCTTAGCTTGGCAAATGACTAAGCAAGACGTTTTTATAGCTTATTTTTATAGTGCACTAAGTTAATGAAAAGCAAGTGTAAAAAAAACACAACAGTTTTTGAAATCTTACAAAGAGTCGTCATTCATGTACTTGTGCTCAGCCTGTGTTACATTCTTGCAAATAAGTAGCTTGTAGCATTGCTAGCAGGAAGAAATGAAATGTGCGGACAACTGGAACCATACTGATTTCCTGATTGTGATTTGCAAGTAGGATACTTTTACTGACTGGCCAAACCTCATGGAGGGATTGTGGGGCTGGCCACAATAAAAATCATGAAGCGCTTTGCAAATAGGGTGTTAGAAAAATGATAAGATTAAATATTTCTAGAGTGTATCTCTGGTGCTTGCATCTGTAAATGTCTTGGCTAACAATCTGTCTATGCAATTATTTTTGATTAATAGAACAAATTTCTGTTAAACGGATCTCAAGGTAGAAATCTCTCCTCCATTCAACTTAGTGGTACCAAGCACTGTTGGTAAGTTTGGGAATTCTGTTCCTTACTCATTCCTTTCCACCTCCCATTTAAAGAAACTAAGAGAGCATATAACCATGAAGTAGTAATGAGGTACTTACTGAGGCCGTTCTTTGTTGAGTAGCTGCCGCAGCAAATTTAGCCACATGATTTATTATTGGAGAAAAGTAGGTGGGCCCATACAATTTTACTTGAGGGAGACAGACCCGGTATGCATCCACAACACCTTGGATTCCTGGGGGAAATAAATGGACATTCCTCACTACATTTTAACTTGACCGTCATTTGCACAGCTTTATGAAACACTTTTTATGTGCTGAAGCTTCAATAAACATTTATATTTAAAATGGGTTTCACTTAATGGAGGAAAAATTGTCAGACCCCCAGCACCATACTTGCTTGCTTCAAGACTGTAAGGGTAACTGAATTAGCTAGTCAAATAGCAGAGAATACCATGTTCCCAAGACTTTGGGAAAAATAATCTTGTTGGTGATGTACAATTACAGTAAGTAATTAAGACTATGTGGTCTTTGAGAACAAACAGGTTGGCAATAATGCCCTGAAACACAGGAGCACAGAGAATTTCATTGCTACATAAAGTACTTGCAATGGCTACGAAGACTTTCATTTCAATTACCTCATATATGATGAAATTTGAATGAAACCACAAATGCCAACTTCATGGAATAAATTGTGTGAAGAAATCATAACTTACCCAGCTGCCTTAAAAATCTCTTATTTGTAGTACAGTAATACCTTGGATTGCAAGTAACTTGGTTTGAGAGCGTTTTGCAAGACAAGCAAATTTTTAAATATTTATTTTAAAAAATTTGACTTGATATACAAGCGACGTCTTGCAATACAAGTACTCTAGTACGGCTTAAATTAAAAATCTCTGTACAAATTTTTTTGGGGGGGATTTCGTTTTGATATAAGAGTGTTTTGGATTACAAGCACGTTTCCGGAACGAATTATGCTCTCAATCCAAGGTATGACTGTACTTTATTGTATCACTACATTTGTAAGCCTTTCTGCAAATAATTTATTTCCCTACCTTCAACTTTTTGCTGCCAGCTTTATTGGGTTAATAAGAGCCACACAGTTTTGATCAGAAAGATTTCTCTCTGCAGCTGACATCTACCAGCATTTCTTCCAATTATGCAATCTTAATGGCACTAGTTTTAAAACCCACAATCAACAAGCTATTAGGCTTTGCTTTGCTATTAGCTACAGCAAGGCTAGAAATGTCAGGACATCCTTTAATATTCTTATCCTAAAATCTCACAACTTACCACTGCAGAATGGGTTTGATGGGTTAAAGTTTAATGGGAACTCATGCGACACCTGTGAATACATGGAAGACATCCAGATTTTTAACAGGTCAACCTCTAATCAGGCAGTTTTCCTCCAAATCATCTAACTACATATTCATTTTTCTTTGTTTAATGGATTTTTAAACTGCCTTTCAGGATCAATTATCCTTTGAAAGCATATACTTTACCTGCCATGAGGGAGGGATCTGAGCACCAAATCCAAAAGCTGGGAACAACTTATCTCTGTAAAAGCAATTTAAGAGGGCAATTATAAACAAGTTCACAGTTACACACTATTCACAAACCAAAGATGTAAATCTGTTGCTAGTACTACTGTGAAATGCTCAGGCCATTTTCATGAACAGCATTTAAATAGTTTTTCTCTTCATCTTATCAAGGATGCCTATATGATGGCTTGGATCATAAGTTAATTGAGGCTGCAATACTCACTTACCCAGAAGTAAGCGCCATTGAACTCAATGGGATTTCCTTCTGAACATACAGGATTGCACTGTACATGGAAAGAATGCTTCCTTTCCCTGCCCCATATTGTTCAGGAGGTCCCCACCCCCAGGAGGCCTTTTGGCAGTGGCAGCTGGCTACAGAGGGATGGGAAACTGTCCTTCTGCAAACTTCCTTAAATTACCTTATCTTAGGATCCAATCCTATGTTTAGTTATTATTTATCTATAAATTTATGAGTTGCCTCTTGGCCCAAACAAGGCTCCCAAGGCAACTTACAGTTAAAATGTGCAACAATTTAAAACTTTAAAAAATGTTTACAGTTACATGTTCAAATGTTAACATTTGACATCTGAACACATTTTGACATTTAAACACATAACTGGAATTTCATTCCAGTCATCTTTGCCAAAAAGGGCCAATCATCAAAGGTGAGCCCAGATGTTAGACCACTATTGCAAGAATGACCATTGGTAACCATCTAGATCCCCAGCAGGGTGGCCTCCAAGCTGACATCTACTCAAATTTCCTCCAATTATAGAATGTTAATGGTGAGAAGTAAAAAAAATACCATGATCAACAAGCTATTACATGCAGATTAACTTGCCGTTCTGAGGGAAGGCAGAATTGCTTCTCTGGGTTTCACACTCTCCTGAGTTGCCTTCTCCTGACATCTGGGCATGCCACTGGGCTCCCTCCAGATGTCTGTCATTCCTCCTCTTTCATGCACCAGACTCTTCAGGTGTGGCAAAGTCAAGGCTCGGCCCATTTCACCGCCCTACTGCCCCAGTGGATCTTAGCTGATGCAAACCTGGCCCATCCTCAATACACATAATTCTTCAGCAGCTGCTTGCTGTTCCCAGTGGCTCTCCCAGTGGATGGAGAGTAAGAAGCCCAGCGGTGAAGACATATAAATCAGGTACATGCTGTGCACTACTTAGGAAGTCACCTAAGCTGTCTAACTGTGGTGGATACTGCCTCAACTGTCCTTGTATTTAAACAGAGCTGCATTAAAACAACTGAATCAATTAACTTGAGGTGACCATGAGCTGTGACAAAATAGTACCATCAAATATATGAGAGGGAAGGATTGTTAGATCTCAACTGTAAATGCTTGTGATAACTGCTTCCTCAATATCCCCAAAAACAAGTATGCTAAACAAAGCCCTGCACATGATGTAAAATTCACAAGAACCATGTTCGCACTATTCTCTGGGCTCACTTCTGCCTTTTCTCTTGTGTGTATGTCTCAACGCTTATGCACACATTACTTTTTGGCAGCATTTACATTGGGCCTCTAACACTATGCTGGAAGTAAGCTGCAGTTATTGACCAAGAGCGCTGTTCTTTTTTTCAAGCCAGTACTGAGGGGTCAATGCAGCATCCTGTTGGCAAAGCACCCAAGGGTTAAAGTATAAATTAGCCCAGTCTAATGGAGCATGTGTGCAGCAGCTGGGGATGCAAGTCCTTTAATTTAAAAAGCTAGAATCAGCTGTTTGGCAGGACAGGGGGCTGAATTCAGGCCCCTGCTCTGAATACCAGTATCTGGGATTTTCGCTTTTAAAAAGGACTTGTGGACGCAGATAGTGTCTGATAGATCACAACAGAGAACCATTATTAAAGCACCGTGTTGCATATGTGGATTCCCATCCAGCTAGCAACACACATGCAGAAATTTACTGCACATACAGGGCTTCTAGCTGGATAGGAGGAAATGTGTGCAGAAGGTCTGGAGATACACAATCCATTCAGATTGTTTGTGAGCTGCCCAGACAACTTTCATTATGGGGCAGGTATCAAAATACAGTAATAAGTTCAGAGCAGGATCTTGTACAATCTTCATGTATTGCCAGTTAATTACCCCAGTGCCATATTAATTAAATGCCGGAACTAAACTACTGGGCTAGATTTATTTGCACTTCCCTTCACTGAGAAGATACATCAATGAAAAATGATCAATTCTAGCACAGCCACATCACTTAATGTAGCCATGACATTAGACACAAGCTAGAATCCTAGCTTTGTAGCTTAGACCAAGGTGGGAGTGAGCGGAATGAGAGGGAAATTGCAATAAATGAATGAATGAATAACTGTTTTCAAGTTCTGAGTTATCATCATGTCATAATTCTGAATGTATTTTTCATAATTTTAAGCTACAGATATGTTTGAGAACAAAACTAGTAGAGAATCTTACGCATCATAGTCCTGGATGACATTCCCCACAGACCAAATGGCAGTCAGGTATTCATTCACCCCATTAGGGCTGATGTAATGTAGGGAGTCTTGAGAGCGAGGATCTCCATTGGAACCAGTAAAATCAACACCAACCTGTAAAGAAATACATCACTGGTGTGAAGATGACTTTGCCTCTCATTAGCAGTGTGAGTACAAGTCAATAGGTAGGACTAAGCAGAATTAAGGCTGGGAGAAGTATGAAGTGTTGGTTTTCCTATGCAATTAGCCTATTTTTAGTATTGCTGTTTAAAAAACAAGACAAAACTGCACACACTTCATAGTCTACTGAATATGGCAGAATTCTCAATTTAAAATCAAATGTAAAATAATTCCTTGGGCTAGTCTATTATTGGGAGCACCCTCCTAAATGATCTTTCAGGGAACCCTACCTCACAGGGTTGTTGTGAGGATAAAATGGGGAGGGGGAAGAACCATATAAGCTGACCTGAACTCCTTGGAAGATGGGATATAAACATAAACTAACATCTAGTTTTGCAAACTCCTACACCAGCTACAGCTTTGATGGGGTTTGACAGCGACTTTGCCCAGAGCAACCCTGACCACACAAATCAGGATTAAAAATAGATACTCCTTGACTGCAAGCTTCCCACCCCCTGGGAGGAGATAGAGCCAGCACACACACCATGCCTGCTCTATACTTTTCTCCACCCCTAGCACTTAGGTGGCTTCCAGGCCAGTTGTTTGAATCATGGCTGTTGCTGGTAAGGATCTTTACTATTGCCACATCTGTACCTATCTAACCTACTGCCTGACTCTGTTATGACAACCCCATGCACTGGTTCTTCTCAAGTGAATATGCCCCTCTTTCTTCACTTAAAATATATGAGCTATAGCTTACTTACAGTAAAATTCAGCTGGCACCCTCCCATGATGTAGTCAAGGAAAGTACATTCCATGATAACCTGGAGAAAAAGGATCAAGTGCTCAGTGATGCACTCAGGATGCCAAACCAATTAATCAGATTATTTTCAGAAGCCAGTTTCACCCCTCTAGTCATGTTGAGCTCTTTACGTTATCAGAAGGCTTTTCAACTTGAATATCCAAATTTGTGTGTACTGGGGTGGGGGGTGGGGGGGAGAGATATTCACAATGGTGCCAAAACTGTAGACTTAAAAAACTTAACCAAGAGAAGACTTAAAATACATGTAAAATAGTATGCATTTGATGCAAACAACTGAGGCTCAATACTGTCCACTATAAGTGCAGGAGCCATGCATAGAACAACACAGGACATACAATTCCTGTCCCCTTCTCCACACAGTGCCCTCATAGACACAGTACACTTGGTGGGCAGGAGAGAGAAGAAATCCAGCTCTGGTATGCCCTATAGCAGGAGTGAACAACCTTTTTGGCCCGAAGAGTTGTATGCAGTGCTGGGCCGGGCCCACACGTGCATACAGATGCACAAAGATATACTCACAAGCACACACGCGCACACACATGCCTCCACCCAACCACATCTCAGCATGCAGCAATGGGGAGGTTTAAACCTCCCCTCCCTACTCGCTGAGATCAGGGGACAGGATCACTGGGGTGGGAAAATTTAAAGAGGTGCCATTGTTCCACTAGTGCTAGTGCAGGAGTTCTCAACCAGGGGGGATTTTAGGGTTTCAGGGGGGGAATTGGGACCACAGACTCAAACTGTTGGAATACTGATCTTTCTACAAATTACAATTCTACAGATTGTACATAATCTACAGGACATCACACCTTATTGTATGGCACAGATTAAGTCAAACAATCTTAGAAAGGGGGGAATGACATTCTGACATATGGCGAAAAGGGTGCATGGGGCAAAAAAGGTTGAGAACCACTGTGCTAGTGGAACAAGTAACACAAGCAACACCTATCCTCATGAAGTTGTAAAGAGTTTTCGGAACAGTTTTTGGAAGCAGAATCAAAGTATTGGATTTGACACTTATGCAAGGATGAAAACAGGGTTTCGGCAAGTGGTAGAAGCTTTGTGCCTTCAGAAGGACAGCAATGGATACTTTGCCCAGGACTGCAGCCTATAACTTTCACAAGTTGAAGAAGGTTCTTTTCTATTGGGATAATGAAAGTTTACTACTGCTGTAAACTGAAAACCTGAATAAGAATGCAAAATTTGAAGATGCTCACCTCACAGTGTTTAACGGTCACAATGCCTGAATTTTTGTAGCTTTTTTTCTTTTGCCTCTTCTTTTCATTGATACATTCGAATTCAACCTACAAAAACAAAACAGAGAAGCAGGGGAAACATTGCCCACATTTAGACTGTGATCCTAGACATTTGCTGAACATGAGGCTGCCTGGGGCTTTCTCACTTGTTACTTTCCGCCACTTGTGTCTTTGGTCTACTTGGAGCAGGAAATAGATGTTATTCAGCAATAGCCACTTCCATGGGCAAGGGGCCTCTGAATTGTGTCTCACTGGTCACAGAAGGCACTGATGCTGTTCGCCACCAGTTTCCAGCTCTCAGTACACTGCTTGCATGAGAAGAGCTGGGGGAGAAAAGTTGATCTGCAGAATGTTTTGTGTTCACTGATTGTTAGGCCATTACAATTAGTACTACTAATTTTATTACATTGGTATTCTGTCCACCCTCCCAGATGGGCTGAAAGCAGTAGACCAGAACAAAATGCCCTAATTGCTACCAACCCTGAGGGAACAAAATATAAGTTAGGTATGATGGCACATGGCAGTTATTTTACTGAGCCTACAGTACTATGCATACTCTCAAGTTACAAAGAATTTTTCATTTCAATCAATGAAACATTTGGGGTAACTTTGTTGATTTTTATGCTGTCTGCTTGTACGTTTAGTATTACATAAACAAGGCTTGGGCTTGCGAGCTCCCCTCTCCCCCTCAGCATGACCCCATTTTCAACTGTGATTTGCTGTTATGTTGAAATGCAAACAAACTGTGGTTAGCCTTAACTATTTGGAAACAAGTCAGCTTCAAACCATGGTTTCCAATCCTTTCTTGCTTCCCTAAACCATAGGTAAGACTAACCACAGTTTGTCTGGGTTGGGACAGAATGACATACTGTGGTTACCGTAATTGAAAATAGAAGTGAAAGCTTTCTCCTCACACCCATGCCAGAGGAGACGGGAGTGGGGAGCACACTAGGCCAAGGCTCATCATGCACATAATGCTAAGCACTGAACCCAGCCAGTGTGTCAGCAAGAAAAGTTGGCCTAGGAAAACCTACTAGTTTATATCTCTTGCATCCTTACTACCAAATTTGGTGGCACAGCAGCAAAAAGGGACTGTTTTTAAGGAAAGGGCAGAGGAGACAGGAGTGTGGCCCATGGTGGGTTCCTGGGGGAGGCAATTGGCCTCCAGGACCCTGGGAACTGTCCACCCCTCTTTTAAAGTTAAAGGGCTACATCTAACATCCATGAGCCGTTTCCCCTTCCTCTCCTCCCCTCTGCAGACCCCCACACATCTGCAGATCTGTTCTGGAGGGTCCCACAACCCTCTGGAGAAGACCTGGAGAGGACACAGGGCGCTGCAAGAGAGGGGGGAATGCATGATAGAATATAAAAAGGTGCTCACTAACTTCATTTGCAATTAGATACTATATTAATTTTTCATTTTGTACAGTACTTCCCACAAATGTCCTCAAACACTTCACATTATCTCAGCAACTTCTAAAATAGCCCTGTAGGGTGGGAGCGGTATTCTCCCTGAATTGCAGATGGGAGCTAAAGCTGAAATAAAGCAGTTTGCCCAAGGCTACCAGTGAATTCATGGCTAAGCACAGATTTGAATCAACTATGTCTGACTCTCATCTCACACTATTTCCCACAAACACTGCATCTGTTCCTAGAAGTACAAACTCTATAAAACACTGAACAAAAGTTTTACTTCAATGAATGTGAGGAAATGTATACAGACTTACTGGTGAGTGCCGAGATGCTTCCTTCAGTTTCGACATCGTGGTTTGAAAGATCCCTATGAGATCATGCGATCCATCACTGTCATAATCATAGCATTCAACCTAAAAATGAAGTATTTCGTTTTATCCAAGAATACTGTGGGTATAGTATTGGAATCAAGAAATTTAGCTGAGTAAAGGATCAGAAATCCTAATGTTGCAGGCCTTTGCCACTCCTGAATATCAGCTCCAAAATGCTTATTAGGAGGGCAAGACTAAAATGCATCAATAGGGGTCTACAGAGCCAACACCGTGGTTTCAGTAAGGTCGTCCACTGAAAATACAGAGCATGTGTAATCATCTTGTTGTGGCTCCAACTTCACATACCACTTAACGTGTCCAGTGTATCCTCACATTCATTTGAAAAGATCAGTTTTAAAGAAATTCAAGTTGCTTGTGATCAAGCTTCTCTTTGCTACCATCTGATGTTCGTTGAGACCATTGCCAACCCTAATCTAGTATACTAACATCACAATCTAAATATAATAAATAAATAAATAAATGTCTACTCAGAAGTAAGTCCTATTTGTTTTAATGAGGCTTACTCCCAGGTAAGTGGGTACAGGATTGCAGCCTGACTGCTTTCTTCACTTCATTTTCCGTTTATTACAATTCTATACCACCCAATAGCCAAAGCTTCTTAGCATTATTAACACACATGCACATGCACTCTTCACCAATGCAAACATGCAGGCACTACTATCGCCAGAGAGAATTTGTGGAAACAGATTTCCATGTAATGAAAGCACACAGCATTAGAGTGAAGCTGAATTCGGCAGGGAGGGGAGGACGAGGACCAATACTTAAGAACACTTTGAAATTTTGCATAACAGTTTAGTGATCTATCAGCTTATTAAGAAGTTGACTAAAGATCTTTAACCAAAGTAATAAGTCATTTGATCCTAGTTTTTTTTAGACTTGCTCCTGTTTGTGAGATACATATTATTCAGGTTTTCCACCCACAACAGGATGAATGCATGCCTGCTTTCAATAGAAGCCGTCAATGATTCACTTCAACACGCACACACACTTCAGAAATAATGTAATGAGATATCAAAGCAAGTTGTTTCTCATTTTAACACATGAAAAGGTATTTGGCTCAGAGAGATATAAAAAATAATTTTACTTACTACAATGAAATAGCCAGCTACATAAGACACCATGTACATAAATTATTAAAGCATTGTTTAATAAGTCATAATAGCATAATACGCCCCCCCCCCCTATTCATTACAGCAAAATAGTTTTAGTTCAAACTGCTTTCCAGAAAGTAGCAAGGTCCTCTTTCACCTTTTCCATTTTCATAGGGGGATGTAACATGGCAGGGTAGATTTTTAGCACCATGCCACAGACCTACATATTCATGAAGTTTCATTTTGATCCAACTGAGGTGAGAATCAAGTTAAACGGTTTATCGGAAGACAGCATCTTGGCTCATGCAGGGAAATACATCCTTCTTAAATTCAAGGACATTAAGATGTGAGTGAGCAGGTGGGGTGGTAAGTTGTTTCTCTTGTCTAAAAGGCTAAGAAAATCTATTTTCTGGACAGATAATTCAATGTTAGCTATTTATTGCTTCACTTCCAGGATATTTTTTACAGCTAGCCCAATGCTACAGTTGGAAGCACTATAGCGTGAGTCAAAAGGGTGGAGGGGGGAAGAATCTCGGGAGTGAATTCAAGTCGGCGCAGGTTAAAGCAGCCCTGCAAATAAGCCCACAAAAGTTATTAACCGGCAAAGAAATTGTAGTAGCCTGCTGAGGGCTGGCAGAGGAGGGACAGAGTGTTCCATCCCTCCTACTGCTGCCCACTGCATTTCTATGCTGGGTGCGGAGGGAGAGAGTGCTCTGCCTCTCACCACAGCCTGCTCACTCGCTTGCATGCAATTTCTTGCCTCTTATCAAATCAGAGCTTAAATACAAGGTTGGGTTAAAGAAGAAATAAGATAGATAGGAATAGATTATCACATTAAAGGCAAAAAGGAACAGCTTAAAGCAGGTGTGCAGAACCTCTGGCTCTTTGGGCTGCCCAATCCAGCCCACGGAGTCCCTGGGGTTCTCCAGTGGGCAGGGCTTGGCCTCCAAGCTCCACACTCTGCAGGTATCCACCTGGATGAAATCCCTGCTATCATCCCTGATATTAGATTGGAGAAAACAGTACAAACGCAGGCAGTGTGAGACTCTGCTGGTGCCAAGAGGAGTGGCCACTATTTCGTGCACCAATGGGGTCCCTTTCTCTGTGCCTTTCTCAGCACACTGAAAAACTAAAATGGGCAGGGTCAGATGACATCAGTGGGTGTGGCCATGCCCACTGGTTATTGAGCCTGCAGAGGGCCTCGTGGGGGGCAATCTGGCCCCCTAGCAGGAAAAAAGTTCTGCACCTCTGGCTTAAAGGATATTAGGTGACTGAGTTACAAACACAGAGGCTACAATTGATTTCATGGAGCTATGAATGGTAAGAAAAATTTCATTAAAGCCTAGCCAGACACAATTGATTTAACAGGCACCACACCCACCCTGCAGACTTCTGTCTCAAGTAGGATAGTTGTTCCTTATAAAAGATTGTTTTACGCATGCTAAGTTACATGTATATCGCTGAAGAGGAAACAGACAGTTGACATGGCTAGTCCCATGACAGCTCAAGAATATTCTCAGAACATTAAGGGCACGATCCTATGCATATTTAGATAGAAATAAATCCTACAATCCCCAGCATTCTCCAGTCAGCCATGCTGGCTGGGGAATGCTGGGAGTTGTAAGATTTTTTTCTGTCAAAACATGCATAGGACGGTGAGTGAAGGCATTCAGTACGCAGCACATAACGCTGCTGCCATATTAACAAATCCCTATATTTTCAGAATAGGATCATACATGTTGCAAATCCTATTCGAGAGGTCGTTTGTCATTTTTACATTCTCAAAGTATAAATATTTTAAGTAATGAATAGTTCAAAAGGATAAAACTGAATCCTGATAAGCCCTACGGGTGGACAGTTCCCAGGTCTGGGAATTGGGCTGTCTGCCTGTTCTGGATGGGGCTGCACGCCTTCTGAAGCAGATACATAGCTTGGGGGTGCTCCTGGATCCATCTTTGTCACCGGAGGTCCAGTTGACCAAAGGGGCATTACCAACTTGAGTTGGTGTGCCAACTACAGCCCTTCCTGGATAGGGACGGACTCGCAACAGTGATCCATGCATTGGTAACCTCACAATTCAATTACTGCAATGTACTCTACATGGGGCTGCAGCTAGTGCAGAATGCAGCAACCAGGGTGCTCACTGGGACACCTCGCTATACTCACATAACACCTGTGTTAAAATAACTGCTCTGGCTGCCTATTAGCTACCAAGTCATGTTGAAGGTTATGCTGTTGACATACAAAGCCCTAAACAACTTGGGACCAGGATATTTAGCTGACCACTTTCCCCTATATATACCCAGCCGACCTTTAAGATCTTCAGAGGAGGCCTTCCTGGTCATTATTATATTAAGCAGTATATAAGTATTACTAATAAATAAATAAAAGTCTAGTTTTAAGTAGCAAATGGAGATACTACCTCCACATCCTTTATAGATTACCTTGATTGTTTTGTCCATATCACCATAACACAAAGAGTTGAGAGAGATCTTAAATGGCCTCCAGACAGGATTCAAGTTATTTTTAATAACCTATAAAAGGACAAAATAATTTTTAGAAATATCATCAGCGTTTGTTTATTTACATTAACCAACTCTGATAACTTCTGCTGTTCAGCAATTCAGACAACTCTCAGTACTTATTCAGGAGCATCACAAAGCTGTTACTGTAAGACAGCTTGCTGCCTGTTATTTTTATTCCAGCAGCTTATAATTTCCTTCTCTCTGAAGGTGCTATCCTTTTAAAATTGAAAGGTATATCCTCTGAAAATCAGAGCTAAAGATACTAAAATAAGTTGTGAGCCAAATTAGCCCAACCCATAAAAGAATAAGTTGATCCTTACTTCTGTTCTGTGTACCATCACCCAGCTTCCTTCGGAGATCTGCTTGTGAAACTCCAAATAAGGATCAGATTTCCCAAAGAAATCCTGAAATTAAAAACAGGCTATTATTTCAAAATTATCTTAAGGGGATGGCTTTCTGTAAACATTACAGTAATACCTTGGATTGCAAGTAACTTGGTTTGAGAGCGTTTTGCAAGACAAGCAAATTTTTAAATATTTATTTTAAAAAATTTGACTTGATATACAAGCGACGTCTTGCAATACAAGTACTGTAGTACGGCTTAAATTAAAAATCCCTGTACAAATTTTTTTGGGGGGATTTCGTTTTGATAGAAGAGTGTTTTGGATTACAAGCACGTTTCTGGAACGAATTATGCTCTCAATCCAAGGCATGACTGTACTTTATATTACTTCCTCTTCAAAGCAGACACACGCTTTTACCTCAGGTGTAGTCTGCTTAATTCTCCTTTCTGGCAACACTCCACATAACTTGCCTAGGGGGCCATAGGATTGGTCAGACTCCCCACGGTGAGCTCAGAAATCCCTTCAGTGATCAGTGGGGAGTCAGAGCGCCCGCACCTGGAGCAGTTCTTTCTGCACTGGCTGGGAACTGAAGATGGAAGATTGCCTTTGGTTCCCACCATGGTGGAGGGGGGGGGGAGTGAGGCACCACCAGCTTCCACAGAATCTAGGCGGTGCCTCAGCCTCTCCTCCTCCAGAGGGGGTGGAACGCATTTAGATGGTTGAAATAGGCCATCTAGATGTTTGTGAGGGGAGCACGGTGGCAATCCTATCCGCCACGCTCCTCCCGCACTCAATTGGATGTCCGTAATCCTCCGGGTTCTGAGGGTGATGGGCAGCCCCATAGGATGGGGCTGCCTGCTAGAGATATCAATATCAGCACTTAATTCTAATCAGCCCCCCTGCCCTGGGTAAATAGCACAAATGGAAATTAATAAACTCATTTCTTCAGGTGGGTTCACATGCATTGGTGAACCATGATTTGGCACATGAATGAGTCCAATGCCTGCATGCTCCCTCCTTGTCCTCCTCCCACACTTTCCATTTTAATTCCACTTACACAAAAGCAACTCATTAAGGGCGCAATCCTATGCATGTTTAGAAAAAAGTCCTACATTCATGGGGGAGGGGGAGCACTGGGCTAATGCATGCAATATACAAACCAACTCTTTAAGTCATTCAAATATTGCTGCAACACCACTCTGTTCTATACAAAAGATGTGCAAAAGGCATGTTAAAACCTTACATGTATTTCTCAAGTGTTTCAATGAAAAACTTATTCATCAGCTGTTAAATGTTTTGGTGGACCTAGCGCTACATCTAATGTCACATGAGTGGGCTTCTGCTTGTGCAACGGGACTTCCTCTGCACCCCTCTTGCGTTCCCTCCAAATCCGCTCCAGAAGGGTCATGCAATCTCCGGAACAGAACTCAGGGTGAGTAAGGAGGTGCATGGGGAGGGGAAATCCATTCTGAACCACAGATTTCTGTTCTGCCGATGGACAGATAGCACTGGATACAAGCCCTATGGGACTTACTCTGAGATAGGTGTGTATATGCTTCTGGCCTTAAAGTACCTTATTGTCCAGTTTCCTTGCTTCAACTTCAAATATGACCACTCGGTTATCCTTTATTTCTTCAGCAGTAATCTGGTTAAGCACAGACAAATATTTGCCATAAGATATCGCCTTCCAATGAAAGTTCTTTAATAGATAGTAGGATGAGAGGTATGACAATTGTACAGGGTTTTGTGGGAAGTAAATTTGATATTTCTACTATTTTCAGAATCAATAACAACATATTCATAGTAGGGCTAGTGAGCAATGTGGCGTAGTGGTTAGAGTGTTGAACTGGGACTCGGGAGATCCGGGTTCTAGTCCCCACTTGGCCATACAACTCACTGGGTGACTTTGGGCCAGTCACTGACTCAGCCTAACCTACCTCACAGGGTTGTTGTGAGGATAAAATGGAGAGGAGGAGGATTATGTAAGCCGCCTTGGGTTCCTTGCAGGAAAAAAGGCGGGGTATAAATATAATAAATAAAATAAATAAAATCACATAGAGCCAACACAGATGGAGTGAAAATGTACATATCAATCCAGCAATAGCTTTTTGAAGAAAATTATGCTTTTATAGTAACACGGAGAACCCTTCTTTCTCCAGTTTTAGAACATTAAAAGATTGGGTATGTCCACAGGACTCTTTGACTTTTTTCTCTGAAGAGCAAACCCACCATGCTATATCAAAGTGCTTTTAAAAACTCTGCTCAGTTTTCAAAGAGTTTGCCACATGGCAGTTGGGGCTGTTGTTTAGAAAACACAAACACAAAGAACTAGCCATGTAGCTCTTTGGATCCAGGCCACAGTTTTGTAAACAATAATTTTAAAAGGACCATAAAAATAAAGTGAAAAATGTATGAATGATTGAGAGAAAGTTAAGCAATAAATGGGACTTAAGCATAAAGTAAAGCACTTTACAAAGCAATCCTATGCATGCTCACTCAAAATTAAGTCACAATGTTGAATGAATTCCTTACAGGAAAGAGAGCACAGGCTGGCAGCCCATTTGTTTCCATAGAATTTCAGCACACTTGAGTGTATCCATAATGTCCTAGCTACTATAGGAAGAACAAAATCAAGAATCAAACTCTCTGCCCAGAATGACATACTAGGAGGAGGAAACAAGGAATGCTTTCATACCGTAATTCTTCCTTTTCCTGCAGGTCTGCCATTTTTCAACACTAGTGGCCTGGTGAGCATCTTGCTAGAAATGATCTGTTAAAATGAAAAAATATCCAGAAAAAATATAGATTAAAAACTTTTCTGATCTACACTATTTGTAAATAGTCACATATTCAAACTATTGGAGGCTGAATGAAAAAACCAGAGTAACTGAGTGTGCCAATTCAAATGCAGTGATCTCAGCAATACACTATACTTTAATAAGCTGAGAACAAGCATGAGGCCCAGGTGTTTAGCCATACCCATAAGAGCAATCCATCTAGTCCAGCATTTTGTTCACACAGTGGCCAAGCAGCTGACCACGGGAAATCCACAAGTAGGACATGAGTGCAACAGCACCCTCCCGCCCATGCTTCCCAGCAACTGTTGTACATAGGCATACTGCCTCTGATACTGGAGGTAGCATATAGCCATCGGGACTAGTAGCCATTGCTAGCTTTCTCCTCCATTAATTTGTCCAATGCCCTTTTAAAGCCCTCCAAATTGCTGTCTGTCACTACATCTTGTGGAAGTGAATTCTCTTGTCTGTCTTGAATCTCACACTAATCAGCTTCATGGGATGACCCTGGGTTCTAGAATTATGAGAGGGAGAAATATGAAGGAGACCTGAAGGATTGTCTCCTTCCATATATACCTGCCTAGACCCTAAGATTATCTCCATCGGTCCTTTGCTAGGAGCCCCCGCAGTGAAGCGGGTGGCTACTAAGAAGAGGGCCTTTTCTATTGTTGCACCCTGTTTGTGGAATGAGCTTCCCAGAGAGGCTCACCTGGTGTCTATGTTGTGCTCTTTTTGTCACCAGGTAAAAACCATATTTTCCCAGGCATTTTAGTCTTCAGTTTCTGTTGTTTTAGATCTCTTAGGGCACAATCCTATGTATATTTAGACAGAAAAAAGACCTACAGCTCCCATCATGCCCCAGTCAGCAATGTTGTCTAAACTTGCATAGGATTGTGTCCTTACTATATTTTAAATCTTTGCACTGCTGCTAGGCTTTATTTGTTTTTTATTTTTATTTCATACTGTAGTTTTAAATTTTTATATTGTATTTTTATTGTGTTGTATTTTATGGTTTTAATTGTTGTGAACCGCCCAGAGAGCTTTGGGTATTGAGCATTATATAAATGTAATAAATAAAAATAATTAAACTTACATATCTGCCCTTAATTATTCCACAATCTATCTATAAAAAAAAGGTGCCCTGACTGTCTGACTGACTCATCAACTGCCCAGCTCAATCTAGGAATGTGAAATTTTGAAGGGACATTGCTTTTATGACATAGACCCCCACTAATGAAGGATTTTGGGAAATTCCATCCCTAAGGGGGTGAAAAAAGGGGGGAAATCGTCCCACTCTCATATCTGCAGTTCTGCAAATAGGCCTCATAATTGCTGCAGGAGCCAACTTGCTGCAGGAGCCAATAGCAGCAGTTATACAAATGGCCCATACACACTTAGAATGTTCGTATGAATTCCTGCAGGGGCCAATAGGGCTGGGTATGCAAACCTCCCCTAGGCCATTTAGAATGTTCTCTGAGGGGGGGGGGGAAGGGAGGGAAACTTTTTACATGATGGGGTGAAAAGGGAGGGAAACTTTTTACATGACTGACTGACTGTTGTGGGGGAGGGGGGCATCGTCGCATAGGCTCCATCACGTTTAGACGGATCTACCCCAAACTTGGCATGTTCACTCTTCATCACCTGTAGACTCTCAGGATTAACCTGATTTTTCTTTACGAACAGATATTTCTGTGTCAAAAGATTTCTGCTGCCAGCACCCAGCCTAAATGTTATACTTTCAGTCAGAGACACTGCATCTTTTCCATACATGTTTCTTTTAAAAACAATTATACCAAATCCTAAAATCCACGCGAGCGCAGCCGCAGGCAACAGCTAGTCAACTGGATAAATATGTTGAACAGGCTAATAAAAAGTAGCCTTATTGCCTCTTGCACAGCTATTAAAACCATGTTATGTATTTATGTTTGAGTGTTTCATTCATTTATTTCAGTTCTATACTGCACAATAACAAACTCTCTGCACTGTTCACTCTGAGTTTAAACTATCAATACTTGGGTCTCTCATTTCTCCAGATTTGTTTTCTTTTAAAAACTGTTTAAAATCTTCCATTCATTTTAACGTTATGCTTAGACTTATCCAAAGGAAAGAGGCAACAGGTGATACTAAGCCACAGCAAGCAGATCTTGAAGCAATAATGTTATGTCAAATGCTAAAAAAACTTCTTATAAAGAAGATAGTTTAATACTTTGATTCTTACTGAAAAGCAGAAATTACAAAATGAGGACCTAGAACATGCTGTTATTTCCCACACTTCAGTGGTTTCCTATTCTTTCTGTATGTCAACACAGAGGAATATGTTAATACCAGCATAAATGGAATTTCAAGTCAAGTGCCATTTCTGTGGGCAGAAACAAATGAATTGTAAATGAAGCCGTCACAACTCTCTGAAGGTGACAAAGAATATCCAGGAGCTATCTGTACCTACCTGTCCCAGTGTGCATTCAAATTCACCTAAGAAGTCATCATCACTCAGATCAACTGTTTTATTGTCAATGTCAAAAATCCCAAATTTGAGCTTCTGGACTAGCTCAAAATAGTAATCAATTAGAAATTTTCTGGAAAATTTGGGGTCCAAACTGTTTTTGATTCTTTCTGTGCGATCAACCTGCAATAAGGCAAAGGGGCTCATCACATGATGGTACAAAGAAATAAAGGACACTTCTTAAAACACAGGGTTTTAAACTGTATTTGACTATTTGAAAGATGCTGGCCCCGCCCCCACAACTAAGAGAAAGGAAAATGGTACTTTCTTATACACATTTATCTAGAAGTAAACCCCATTGAATTCAATGGAAATTATGAGCAGACCTGCAAAGGATTGCTAAAATATATTGCTAAGCACTGGTTAAAACCCACCAAAATTATGGGATGTGGTCAGTGGCTTATTTTCCTCCCTAGTTTGGGTAAATTCACATACTATCAAAGAGTGCCTATTGTAGACCAAAGGGATTTAAATAGAATAAATAATAATTTTAGACTTCAGCAAGAGTTCTAAGCCCACTTAGGGAGCGATCCTATGGCCCCTAGACATTGTCGGGGGGGGGGCATAGGATACACTGGATTCCAGGACCAAGGTCGGAGACAGAGCTCCGACCTCAGAGCTAGGAATCCACACTCCAACCCCCTTCCCCCCCTTGCAGCCAGCATGTAAAGAGCTTCACCGGCTGCCTCTCTGAGGCTGGGAACTCGACCTTGGAGAGTGGGTAAAGGGGGCGTTCTGGTGGGCGGGAAGAGGAGGTGACTGCAGAGGCCAAGGTACGATGTATCCTCTGTACTCTGCAGCCTCCTTGCCCCCGCCCTCCGAAGCACCCTAGCTAGACAGACGAAAACAGCTGTCTAGCGAAAATGCAGACTGGGAGGAGCGGGTAGGCGAAGATTGCTTCTTACCACCCCTCCTGCTCTGCACTGGATGATCGTCAGCCTTTGAATTCAGAGGTTGACTTTCATCTTGATTGGATTATGCCCTTAATTACAGGCAGTCCCCAGGTTACGAACAATTTCCGTTCTTAAGAATGTCTTTAAGTCGAATTTGTTTGTAAGTCGGAACAGCATCACATTCTATATGTTAAAATCGGCATTGATGCAAATTGTGTAAATTACGCAAACTTCATAGTATACTACGCTATGTACTCTACATAAACGACACAGCGCTGGGGAACCCAGAAGTCCGTTCTTAAGTATGGGTTGTCTTTAAGTTGGGACATTCTTAACTCGGGGACTGCCTGTACAAGTAAATTCTATTTATTATAGTGGAGCTTACTTCCAAAGTATGGTTTGGACTGAGATGGTATTTATGTTTATATTGCTTTGCCACTAAAAACAGTCTTCAGATGCACTTAAAACATTTATTGCAGCACAATCTTATACATGTCTATTCACAGGTAAGTCCCATTGAGTTCAGTGGGGCTTACTCTCAAGTAAGAGGGTATAAGATTGCAGCCTAAATTTCTTAACATCAACACAAAATACAATCTAAGCAAAAACTAAAAGGGGGGGAAATCTTTACTGTTAAATGGACATCCATTTTATTACATTTTTATATATAAGATATAATAAAAGTATTGATGCTGGACTAGTGTTGGGTTGGATCCAAACTTACACTTCGCAAAGACCCACTGAAATCAATGGGACTTAAGGATTATGGATTTCAATGGGTCATTCTATTTTATTTATTTATGCTGAATATTTATAAGCTGCCTTTTGAGGTAAACCCTCCCAAGGTGGTATACAACAAAATATTCTAAGTATGACTGTCTGGATCCAACCCAGAATTAAAATATATTATTTTTATTCTCCACTTAGATTTTGTATACTCTTTATTTTACTATAAATAATTTCCTTTGGAATTTGAAAAATCCATATTTGCTTGTGCAACAGGACTTCCCCTTCTTTTCCTCCGCCCCTGGACTCCCTGCACACACCCCACAATCTGCTCAAGGGTCCCCCTGATTCTTTGGAGCAGATTTGGGGGGGACTGAGGACTGCAGAGGGAGAAGAAAACTGCTCTACCAGCAGTGTCTGTTCTGCTGGCAGCAGGACACCATTGGATACCACCCTCTAAGTATAAAAGAAAACACAAAAAATAAAATGTGCAATGAAGCAAAACAGACACAGAATTGTTCTTAAAGACTAGTTGTATAGTCTTCTAGAAGTAGGACTAACATTGGATACTACCCAATGTTTTCTAATAACTGAATTAAAATTAGGAACATAACTAGCCAACAAACAGGCTGTATTAAGTATTAGAAGCATCAGCATACTGTACCTCATACCACTGCTGTCCACTTGTGTGCTGAAGCAGCACACACAGTGGGTCTGACTTGGACCCGACATCTTTATCCAGGAGATTGCTACAAGAGATGGTCAGCTCCACTTTCGTTACACACTGCGCCGCCATCTGCTACGCTGGATGAGAAGAAACCAATCCACAGACATTAATGTTTAGTGGGGGAAAGAACATAGATTCTAATTGCAACAGTGCAAGGTCACAATCCAACACAGATTTAAGCATGCTTACACCCACTAGAGTAGATTGATTGTGGTCCAATAATCTTCTGATTAATCGTAAAGATGGTATAGCATGAATATGGCAATATATGTTTGAAATTCTAACATATCTAACATCTGGAATCTATGGAATCTACCAATCTCATTAAATAGTTACTGAAAGTTTTCTCCTACCAAGGTAATTTTTCTACTCACTAAGAAGATCTATCTCATAAAACATATTAAGTCTTCTCAAAATAGTGGGAATTCACAACAAAGCAGAATAATGTATCTTTCTATCTTCCAGGTATCAACCATTTTTAAGATACCATGTGATTAAATTTATATAGACAATTCCAGAGAACTGCCACCATTCTAAGGGCTTCTGCAGTTTGGAAAGCAGGCAAGAGACATTTGTCCCCTGGGAAATTGGGGTCCCCAATATTCTGAGCAGAGGAAGCTCCCCACTTCTATGATACATATAAAAACAGATGGCTTCAGTTTAATGGATGATGATGATGATGATGATGATGATGATGATGATGATGATTACTACAGATAAAACTATCTAGGGCCAGGGGAGAAGAAAAGAAGAGCTTCACTCAAACTCATAGTTTATTTGTTAACTGGACAGCTTATATAACCTTGATGAAATAAAAGATGTTTCTGGATAAGCTGCTAGTATACCAACCACAGTTGTAAAGATATGAATGACATGACAAATTAAGCCAGATACCATGTATGTGTGGAGTGTTATTTTAAAACAAAAATTCATAGCGATTTGCAAAGAGGAAATTGAAGGATAAACAGCAGTCTTTTAATTTTTTCTATTGGCTGCAACAACTCTGGATTCACTTTATTTAAATGACCATCTTTATCCACTGGTACAGCTGCTTGGTGTCATGGACTGCTGAACAGCTAAGGAGTTAAAACCACCAGCAAAAGGGGTGTACACACATCTGGCCGATACAACAGAGCACATGCAAAACATCTGGGGATGTGCATGAGGAACTCTTTTTATAAAAGCTAAAATCCCAATCAGTTTGTTTGGCGAGGAAGGAAAAGTAGAGAAAATGAATCCAGACCAGACCTCACTCCCAAACAGCAAAAAGCTGACCTTTGAGCTTTTAAAGAAATGTTCTGAACGCAAAGTCCTGGCTGCTGGATGAGAGCAATCATGCACAAGGCATCTAGTTGCCAGGATTGGGTGAACTATCTCAGATAAGTATATGACTTCCAGTGCAGAAAATAAAATGAGTTTTCTTACAGGAAATCTGTAGCAGAACTGAACTGTATATCACAGTTGCTCAACCAACACCTTAATCCTAGCCTGTTCTATTCCTTCATGGATCAGTTACCATGCACATAAACAGTACTCACTGTTGCTACACAGTTCAAATATTTACAAAATAAATTTGCAGTGTTAACTTGCTTAACAGGTTGAACTATCAGCTATACCCATGTGTATAGCTCTACCTCTGTTTTAAGTCCTCACCAAGGTTGGCCGTTGAGACCCTGTCCAAGTGCCTGGAGTTAGTGGGTGGCTGAATGGGAAGGAACATGCTGAAGCTGAACCCCGACAAGACCAAGGTACTTCTGGTGGGGGACAAGGGGAGGTTAGGGGATGTTGACCTGGTGCTGAATGGGGTACATCTATCCCTGAAGGACCAGGTCCGCAGCTTGGGGGTCATTCTAGACTCCCAGCTGTCCATGGAGGCTCAAGTGTCAGCTGTGAGCCGGGCGGCACTGTATCAACTCCATCTAAATATAATAAATAAATATGTATACCTGCCAACTGAGGATAACACTTCATGCATCTGATGAAGTGGGCTCTAGTTTATGGAAGCTTATGCCACAACAGAGCAATCCTATGCATGTCTACTCAGAAGTAAGTCCCACTGCCTTCAATGGGACTTATTCCCAAGTAATTGTGTACAGGATTGCAGCCTAAGTCCATTAGCAACATGGGCTACATTTTGAGGGATACATGCCCTCCAAGTACTAGGCAATGCTATCCAATTTGGCTTGTATTGACTTCTTTTACCTAGTACATCACCTAAACTTAGACTACAGCTTTGTTAATACAAAAAAACCTGCCTAGTTTCTCTTTACTTCCACTTTCTATCTATCAAGGAACCTGTGTGTTTCATCTAAGGAGAGAAATAGATGTGATTAACAGCTGGTTTTTATATTCTCAAAAATGGAGAAATCATTGTATGTTTTTTATCCCAGCAGTGTGAGGGGCAGTGCTAGGTGGAACTTGAAACCCGCATAGCATCTTGAGGAGCCTAATCTACTCAAGTGCTGTCTACTCCCAAATTCCATCATATGTCTGAGATCAAATGCTGCAGAAGCCTTGGCTTTAACATCCAGCCAAATCACCCCACCCCGTCACACACACACACCTTGTTTAACATCCAGCATGATGAAGAGTACTTGAGAACTCGAAAGCTTGCTACCTATTTTGTAACATTTGAGTTGGTTCTTTTTTTTAAAAAAAAAAATAAATTTTATTTAGTTATTATAAACTACATACAAAACTATAAAACACAAATATACAACTAAAATAAATCATAAGGTGCACCCCCCCACCCGCCTAGGGACCAACTAATATACTTCCATCCCCTCAATCAATTAAATTCCACATTCCAAAAATATAACATATCCTGACAAGGCATACTCCCCTTCCCCTTTATTAATACATAGTCTAATAATTGATTCCATATATCCATAAAATTATTCTTCTTTAACTGTCCCTTTTTGCATTTGATACTACAAGTTAGTTTATCATTTAGGGCTATATCCCAAGCGTCCTTATACCAATCATATACAGAAACAGGACCTGACGTGCAGGTTTTCGCAAACACTTCTACCGCAACTTCTATGCAAGTCACACTTCCCTACATACCCGTATATACTCGAGTATAAGCCGACCTGAAAATAAGCTGAGGCCCCTAATTTTACCCTCAAAAAAGGAAAACTTATTGATTCAAGTATAAGCCTAGGGTGGGAAAGGCAGCAGCTACAGGTACAGGTAAATTTAAAAATTACGGTAAATTTAAAAAAATTAAATTTAAAAAATAAAGATACGGTAGATACCAATAAAATTACATACATTACGGTAATTGAGACATCAGGAGGCTGATGGGAGTTGGAGCTATGGCGGCGGCGGCGAGGGTTTTTCGGCGGCGGGGGGGGTGCAGGTACGGTGGCGGGGGTGGGTGGGTCCTGGGGGGGCTTTGGCAGAGGCGGGCCTTCGGCGGAAGCGGGCCTTCGGTGGAGGCGGACCTTTTTCGGCTGCGGGGGGGCATTTTCGGCGGCGGGGGTGTCTGGGGGTGGTGGTGGGGGTCCTGGGGGGGTTTTGGCGGCGGCGGGCCTTCGGCGGAGGCAGGCCTTTTTCAGCTGCGGGGCGGGATTTTCGGCCACGGGGGGTGGCGGGGGGGTCTGGGGGTGGCAGGAGGGTCCTGGGGGGGGCTTTGGCGGCGGCAAGCCTTTGGCGGCGGCAGGCCTTTGGCGGAGGCGGGCCTTTTTAGGCCACGGGGGGCATTTTCGGCCGTGGGGGAGTGGCAGGGGGTGTCTGGGGGGTCCTGGGGGGGGCTTTGGCGGAGGCAGGCCTTTTTCGGCCGCGGGGGGGTGGCGGGGGGTCTGGGAGGGGCTTTGGCGGCGGCAGGCCTTCAGCGGAGGCGGGCCTTTTTCGGCCGCGGGGGGGCATTTTTGGCTGTGGGGGGCATTTTCGGCAGTGGGGGGTGGCGGGGGGGAGTCTGGGGGTGGCAGCGGGGGTCCTGGGGGTGGCGGCGGGGGTCCTGGGTGGCGCTGACCCGAGTATAAGCCGAGAGGGGGCATTTTTCAGCACAAAAAATGTGCTGAAAAACTCGGCTTATACTCGAGTATATACGGTAATTTGTCATGTTCATGAAGAAAAGGAGAGCAGACAGATTCATAATGGAGAATAAAGCTGGATTCAGATATACTATCAAATCATGACTTGTTTTGATATCTGAACCTGAGCCTCCCCATAAAACATGCTTTATTTGGAAGCAAACAATCAGTATCTGAAACCACTGTTTGAAACAAGTTTGTGCTTACTGTGGTTTGCTGTTAAGTCTGAATTCACAGACAAACCACATTGCTCTGTGTCTTCTTCACTATGGAAACAGGCCTTACTAAATCTCAAAAGGCAGAGGCACCATGGAGACAGACGAGAATGTATAAAGTTAAGTGCATTGCTGATTGGGAGACAAAAAACAGATAACTAGCTCAAAACCATGGGTTCTCTTATTTATTTTATTATATTCACATTTATCCTGCCTTTCCATATTTAATGCCCAAAGTGGCTAACAATTAATCACAAAGGTTAACCAGAAATATATCTATCTATCTATCTATCTACCTATCTATCTAAAGCAGCCAGCTAAAATTTAAAACTACTGTATAAGATAACAGAAAAATACTGCAGGACAGAGAAATAATCAACAGAGCAGGCTAAATAGCTAAAGGAACAGGAAAGACCTCGGCAGAAGGCCAGTAACAAGAAAATTAGATCAGCCTCTCAGGGTAGGGAATTCCAGATCCTGGGCGTAGCCGCTGAGCAAACATTCATGTTAGGTCTGGAACCTCAAGCAATGGTAGGGCTTTTTAACTGTGGTTAGTATAAACCATAGTATTCCATTATTTCTGAACCCAGCCAATGTCTATTAGTTAAGCTGGCTATTTGGAATCTCTGGGTTCAAAGGGAGTTTACAATGCCTTGCAGAAGTATTCTAGTGGTGGGGCCGAGCCTGGAGTCGGCTGGAGGCTCGCTCCGGGCTCGGCCCTCCGCAAGCGGCGGCAGCCCGATCCCGCTCTTCAGAGCGGCGTGGAGCGTTGTCCGCACCACTTGCCGGAGAAAAACCCCCCGCCGCCACCACCGGACCCCCCCCGCCCCCCCTCCAGGACCCCCCCCCGCCTACCTGGTCCTGTGCGCCGCCGCCGCTGCCAGAGCCACTGCTCCGTCGCGCTGGACCCCCGTGCTCTGTTTTGGCGGGAGGAACCAGGGCAACAGGGCTTAAACAGCCCTGTTGCCCTGGTTTCCCCAGCCAAAAACAGAGCGCGGGGGTCCAGCGTGACGGAGCAGGGTCCCGTCGCGTCACTTCCTCCGGGCCGGAAGTGACGCGACAGGACCCATCGGACAAGGGAGGAAGGCTCTCTGCTCCGCGGAGAGCCCAGGTAAAGCCCGCGCGCGTGGCCGAGCAGCCCGCTGGATGCGAGCAGGGCCAGTTCGGGCCTTGCTCCTGTCTGATGGGCTGCTCGGCTACATCCCTACGTTTTAATTTTTTCTCATTTTGTTGTGTTATAACCTGGAATTGAAATGATTTAATTGGCATTGTTACCACTTGATGTACACAAGAAACTCAACAAGGCACACTTGGATGAAGCCGATTACATATTTAGATCCATGCCAGTTGGGCTACAGGCGTGGACATGGGACGGAAACGGCCTTGGTGAATGATATGAGGAGGGCTTTGGATAGGGGCAAATGCTCCTTCCTAGTCCTCCTCGATCTCTCAGCGGCTTTTGATACCATTGACCACGGTATCCTCCTGGACCACCTGGAGGGGTTGGGTATCGGAGGCACTGTATTACAGTGGTTCCGGTCCTTCTTCTCTGGAAGGTACCAGAGGGTAGTTCTTGGGGAGGAGGTTTCGGACCCTCGGCTGCTCACTTGTGGAGGTTCCATCCTCTCCCCGATGCTATTTAACATCTACCTAAAGCCGCTGGGGGCTATCATCAGGAGGTTTGGGGTGCAATGTCATCAATATGCGGATGACACGCAGCTTCACCTCTCTTTCAAGTCTTCACCAAGGTTGGCCGTTGAGATCCTGTCCAAGTGCCTGGAGGCAGTGGGTGGCTGGATGGGAAGGAACATGTTGAAACTGAACCCCGACAAGACCGAGGTACTTCTGGTGGGAGACAAGGGGTGGTCAGGGGATGTTGACCTGGTGCTGAATGGGGTACATCTTCCCCTGAAGGACCAGGTCCGCAGTTTGGGGGTCGTTCTAGACTCCCAGCTGTCCATGGAGGCTCAGGTGTCAGCTGTGAGCCAGACGGCACTGTATCAACTCCATCTGATACGGCAGCTGTGCCTCTACCTTCCTAATCATCTGCTCCCATCAGTGGTTCATCCCTTGGGCTCCTCTCGCGTAGACTACTGTAATGCGCTCTATGTGGGGTTACCCTGGAAGACGTCTCGGAAGATTCAGCTGGTACAGAACACGGCGGCTCGCCTGGTTAAGGGCAGCTGCCAGCGTGATCATATCACTCCAGTGCTTAAGGAGTTGCACTGGCTACCAGTTGCTTGCCGAGCCAAATTCAAGGTGCTGGTTTTGACCTTTAAAACCCTACACAGCTCCAGCCCAGTTTATCTCAAGGAGCACCTCCAGCAACATCAAGTAGGCTGCTCAACAAGATCTGCCACGGACAGCCTTCTCCTTATCCCATCAGCCAGAGCAGCCAGGCTGGTGGGGACTAGGAAGAGGGCCTTCTCTGTGGCAGCCCCCAAGTTATGGAACTCCCTCCCTAGTGACCTTCACCATGCCCCCTCCATGATGAGCTTTCGCCGCGCATTAAAAACATGGTATTTCAGGCGGGAATATGGGGTAGGTTAGGTTTTTAAAAGAATTTTTTATACTGTTTTAATTGTCATGTTTTATTGCATTGTTTTGATTGCACATCACCCAGGGTGGCCGGGTGACCGGCCAGATGGGCAATTAACAAATGTAATAAATAAATAAATAAATAAAACAAGGTGAAGGTGCAAAATATTTTTACGGTGGCACAAAATTAAGTAAACAAAAACAAACTGGCACTTACCACATCTGAAAACATATTATGATGCATATCAACTAAGACATACACTAACAACAATAAAGAAAGGGTTGAGGATACAATGGGCAGAAATAGAAAGGGAATTGATTGAATTACAGGAAGAAGAAATCAGAATATGTTTTATATTAATAAGCATATAAAACAACAAATAAAAAACAAAGAAAGCACAATAAAAGGTTTACTGAAAGCATATTTTAGAAGAGAGACCTTAATGCCAGGGGTTTCACCAGTAACACCAATTTGGGTGTGTAGCGGACGGGACCCCTCGCTCCAAAGCCCACACCCTCAATGTGTACTTCGCTCTCACCAAGTGCCCCCTTGTATTGGTCACTTCAGACTTTAAACTGTCTTTTAAAGTTGCGTTAGCCGATTATGTGTCTTAGGTCTTATATGTAGCTGTTCACCCACGTTTGTTTGTCTTTATTAAGCAGTTTGTCTTATTTGCTTACTTGAAGCAGGGTGCCCCTCCGTTAATTCCCTTCTTACTTTCCTGTCACCAGTCAGACTCTGGAGAATTAGAACTTTGAATAAAAAGGTTGATTTATTGTTCTAACAAAGTCTCTAAACTGATATTCAACTCAGGAACAGATAACTTGGAATTTTCAACAGTTACATTCAAACTTGTTCTTTGCTTAGATTCAGGTTAAAGGCAGGCAGATGTTATACAGTGCTCTTTGTATCAATTTGGCTTGGTTACTTGAAAGTTACAGTATCAGACCAGGGAACTTAACTGTCCCTCCCTCACACTAGTCCAGAGTTTCTCCTTCTTCCTCAGACAGAAGGTCCTTCACTCCCTAAGTGGAGACTCCTGTGAATCGTTCTACACTAACACCTTCACGTTTGCTTTCTCACAACTTAGTACTAGATTTCTTGTCTGAACTCTTCTCTTCAGTATCACCTTTCCCTACCTACTCTACTAACCTTCCACTCCAACCCACTCTCTTCCCCAACTGACAACCAACTCCCCTTAACTGCCAACTCCCTGGGGTTCTATGCTCTCGGCTTCAACCAATCAGAGCCTCTGGAATGTTCAGGTTGGCCCCTCCCTGGGCTTCTGCCTGTCACTCCGCCACAGGGTGCACCCGGATTTTGATATAAAAGGGAAAGCAGTTGGGAAAAATAAGTTGAAAAAAGACTGACCCAAATGTGAATTTTGTATGAAGAGCAGTACCCCATAACACAAGAAACATGGAATAATCGTGTAGAAATTATGGGAATCTCATGGTAAGTATGGATGCAAGTCAGTAAATTTATGAGAATTAGAAAGATAAGGCAAAGTACAAAGGATTTAACAGAATGGGAATTTTTTTTAGATATGAATTAGGAGATAAGGGTATAATAACGCAAATATACGTAATTCTGATGAAGTAGGAGATAAGCAGTACTGTAACAACAAAATAGATATGGGAGATATTGAAGAAGAAATAGAGGAAGAAGAATGGAGACAAATCTTTGATAGATTTCCCTTTCAAACAATATGTACTGAAATAAAAGGTGCGCTAAAATCGGTTCAGAATCGGTACCTGACACCGGTGAAGCTGGCAAAAATAAATAAGGATTTGTCACCTTTGTGTTGGAGTGTGAAAATAATGGAACTCAAATACATATGTGGTGGGAATGTAAGGAAGTTTTGGGATAAGATATTTCAAGAAATAGAAAAAAATTCTGATCAAGAGATTTGCAAAACACCAGAGTTAGCTTTATTGAATATCTTTATAAAAGAAAAGAGGTAAGAGAAAAAACATTAATTGGTTTTCTGTTGACAGCCACGAGGCAATTAGTAGCAAGTAAATGGAATACTTCTGCAAGGCACTGTACCTCTGAACAAAATTCACTGGGGCTAAACAGCAAGAAAAGGCCCTTGCTTGTGGGCTTCCCAACAGCACCCGGCTGTGGGGAAAAGGATGCTGGACTAGATGGATTTTTCGGCTGATCCAGCAAGGCACATACATTCTTCACCTACAAATAGGCTGCCACATATGATGATAACATACCGGTACATACATTTCACCACAAGCACATGCTCTAGGAAACAATGATTGGCTACCATGGTTCCCAGGCTTCCCAGGGAACATGCTCACCACATACACACAGCGAAATACACATTTGTGACAAGCAGACAAAGTCACTTCACACTATGCGGCAATTTATTTGTTTAAAGTCTTTATACCTGAACATGCAACGTTCGAGTCCGTTGAGGTTCTCCAAATTCTTCTGAGAAGCTTGTTTCACCTTATTTGCATTCCTGAACGCATCTTTTTTCCCCTTCTATCAGTAAAAATGCACATTCCTCGATCAGGAAAAAACACATTTTAAGAAGTGCACCATTTTTCTCCAACTGAAAAAATATGCATTTTTTAAAAATACATTTTTCCCTACCAAAAATGGGCATCCCCCCCATAAGCTAAAGTGTAAACATGAGGATTTGCGCAAATGCACATATTCGCAAGTGCACATTCACGCAAGCACACACTTTTGAACGGGAACACAAGTTTGGGAAACTGTGAAAATTTTGAGAGAACTGCGTTCCTGCTCAAGTTCAAGGTTGCAAACAAGGCATGTTTACATGATTTGCAAACAAGAACAAAATTCTCATACAATTCTCTCATAGAACCTCAAGTCCACAGGCAAAATTCAGCTGCCTAGGATCCCAATCCAGTATTCCAGGGCTGACTATATGGTTATGCCCTCTTCCCCTGGACCCACCCCCTTTCCCCAGACCATTTTGGTGGTTTCCTGGCTATTACACTTTCTCTCTCTCATTTTAAAAGGGTGAAATGCCTCTCCTAAGGCTCAGTTACTGATAGTAAAAGGTTTCAGCTAAAACATGCTGATATTTTGGCCCTGCCCTGCTTTTGGCCCAGCCCACCACTGGAATGCTGCTCCTGACAGTTGCTGTGAAAATGAATCTGGCCCTCAGGCTGAAAGAGGTTCAACAACCCGGCTTTATACCCCATGCTTCAGCTGAAAAGGCTCCCAGAAAGGCTTACCTTCAAAAAGGCTTACCTTCAAAAAGGCTAACAGAAAGGCTTACCTTTAACAAGAGGAAAAGGGATAGAGAGGAAAGGGGGGGAAATGTGTTTGCTGCAGTCACACTGGTGCTATACAAGGTTCTCCACAGTAGACACAAATCTGAAGCAGAAACACACATCCCTAAAGATTCAGCAAGCCACTGTGTGTTTTAGGACACATAAAAACATAACAGCTATTCTGGATGAGACCAAGGGTCCATCTAGTCCAGCATTCTGTTCACACAGTGGCCAAGCAGCTGACCACAGGAAACCCACAAGGAGGACATGAGTGCAACAGAACCCTCCCGCCCATGTTTCCCAGCAACTGTTGTACACAGGCATACTGCCTCCGATACTGGAGGTAGCATATAGCCATCGAGACTAGTAGCCATTGCTAGCCTTCTCCTCCATTAATTTGTCCAATGCCCTTTTAAAGCTGTCCAAATTGCTGTCTGTCACTACATCTTGTGAAAGTGAATTCCATAGTTTAACTATGCACTGTGTGCAGAAGTACTTCCTCTTGTCTGTCCTGAATCTCACACTAATCAGCTTCATGGGATGACCCTGGGTTCTAGTATTATGAGAGGGAGAAATATGTCTCTCTATCCACTTTCTCCACACCATGCATAATTTTGTACACCTTTACTCGCCTTTTTTCTAAGCCAAACAATCCCAGATGTTGTAACCTTTCTCATAGGGGAGTTGCTCCAGCCCCTTGATCATTTTAGTTGCCCTTTTCCCAACTCTACTTCTTGGTTACTCACCACTAGCTCAGATCCCATCAGTTTATACCTGAAGCTGGGATTTTTTTGTCCCAATGTGCAACACTTTACACTTGCTTACATTGAACTGTATTTGCCATTTTGATGCCCAGTTTGGAGAGATCCTCTTGGAGCTCCTCACAATTCCTTTGTGTTCTAACCACCCTAAATTATTTGGTGTCATCAGCAAACTTGGCCACTACACTGCTCACTCCAAATTCCAGATCATTTATGAATAAGTTGAAGAGCACTGGTCCCAATACAGATCTCTATAGGACCCCACTCTTTACATCGCTCCATTAGGAGAATTTACCATTTACCAAAGACTCTGCTTTCTGTTCTTTAACCAGTTACTGATCCATAAGAGGACCTCTCCTCTTATTCCATGACTGCTAAGCTTGCTCAGAAGTCTTAGGTGAGGGATTTTGTCAAAAGCATTTTAGGAGTCCACTTAAATATATATTAAATCCGATAGCATTGTGGCCATTGTTTCCAATTGGTTCAAAAACGTTTACATCTCCTACTAGATTGTGGGTGACACCACTTAGGATTAAATCCAGTGTCACCTCCCCTCTAGCTATTCCATGACCAACTGTTCCAGGGCACAGTCATTTAGGGCATCGAGAGATTTACGGTAACCTCTTTCTCGTGACTGGAACATGCATTTATCCAGTCAATGTGGAGGTACGGTAATTGAAGTCACCCATTATTACAACACTTGACTGTTTGTAGGCCTCCCCGATTTCATTTTGCATCTCAAGATCGCCCTGAGCATTCTGGTCTGGGGACAATAGCATGTTCCTAATACTAAATTAATTTTGGAGCCAGGTATTGTCACCCACCGTGCTTCTGTGGAAGAGTCTGCTCCTTTTAGATTTTCTAGTCCACTCGACACTATGCCATTTTTGATGTATAGAGCAACACCTCCTCCAATACACCCTTCCCTGTCCTTCCTATGAAGTTTATATCCAGAGATGACTGTATCCCACTGGTTCTCTCTATTCCATATGTCCATCTTTCACACTTGGCATGCTTACTGCGGGGGGGGGGGGACGGGGACTGGTGCAACACTAGCACAGCAGTGGCAAACATGACTGCCAGGCAAAGTGATTCTTTGTGTGTGATGATGTAATGAAGTGCTCTCTGCAAAGAAAGCATGTAACCCCTGAAGCAGACATCACGTACCATAGCCTCCAGTTTCTCAGACTCTCAGTACATAACACTAGGCCATGAAACTCACTGGGTGACTTTGGGCCAGTCACTGACTCTCAGCCTAACCCACCTCACAGGGTTGTTGTGTGGATAAAATGGGAGAGGAGGAGGAGGATTATGTAAGCCGCCTTGGGTTCCTTGCAGGAAAAAAAGCGGGGTATAAATATAATAAATAAATAAATAAGAGCCATGTCCACTACCCAGCCAACTTCCCTCTACAACCAAACTTTAGCCCACAACATATGCTATCATTTCTCACGGAATTTGACAAAAATTTGCAAGCTCTTAGCCTGCAACTTTTAGATTTGCGGTTTCCTTTAAGAAATAGAGAGCTCAACGCAAAGCCACCCTCTCCAAATACACCCCACAAACACTCCCTAACCAAGGCCCAACTGATCTTTATATAGGTAGTAGTCCAGGATATTCCTTGGGCTGGTTGACAAAACCAACAAAACAAACTCAAGATGAGCATCAACATATTTAGAGAAGCTGAGATGCCAGTTAATTTTAACTGGGAGATCACCTTGGATATAAAATGGAATAGAATGTACTTTAAAAAAAAAAAACAACAACCCCACTTCTGCTACGTTTTTTGTGAAATGCAAATTTGTCAGTTGAGGTATCAGTTGATTATGCATTTTGGAAACTTTCCAAAATTTGGAAGAAGCTGTACTGCCCAAGAAAGAAGCGAATTACTAGTTTATCAATTCACGGCATGATTCCCCCCCCCCCCCTTTTCTTTCTAGATTTCTATTCCCACCTATCCCCCTCTCTACGCCTCACCCATCCAGTCAGAAGCCATACAAGCAGCCGAACACAAATTACCTGCACTACTGCTGCATGCCCCGCACTTGTTACACTTGTTCACTTCTCCCCTCCCCAGCTTCAACTGCTGTGCCACCTACTGAGTGTGCTAGGCGCTGTACAGACCCCCAGAGAGCACAACCCCACCCTAAGGAGCGGTTTCTTTCCCAGGCAGGGCCTCACCCAGTTCCCGCTCCACGCAGCGATGCAAGCTGATGACGACGACAAGGCCAGGGCGCTCAGGTACTTAATCGGGGTGGTGCCTCCTACGTACGTCGTGCCCTCCTTTCTTCCCCCCACCAACTCAGAGATTGTGTAACCAAAGCAACGGCTCCCACACGTGAGGCAAGCAGCTGGCTACGCGTCTGCGCGTTGTTGTTGTTTTTAAACACAACTTTTTCTTTTTTTTTAAATCACCACACAAAGCTAAGCCTTGTTGGTTTCCTTCCGTACCGTTAGTGAGATGAGTCACGTGGCGGAGCTCCTCCACCACCCCTGCCCAAAAGAGGAGCCGCTAATGTCACTCCCTGACGTCAGCGGGGAAGGTCTCGCGCGCGGGAAATCCAAGAGGGATCTTTGTGAAATCACGTTGGTTGCAGCGGATGCCACGAGGCGGGGAACCAAAATAACGCAGGTTGTGTACAAGGCCGACTTTTCTAGGATGTCACACCAGACCCTTCCGTTGTGGGACCATAGAGATGAGCAAAATATGGTGGTGGGCCTGAGCGGCGACTGGTTCCGGCAAGGGACCTGTGTTGACCGAACCGGAAAAGGTTTGTGTCATGGCGGAGGCTGTTGTTGCTGTAGCCGCGGGAGCGCGGCGATTGTACCGGGGCGCCTCTTTGGCGCGGGCAAGACTCTTCTACAAGGTTCCAAGAGCGAGACTCGGCTGGCGGTGCCAAACTCTTTCGGGGCGAGGAGGCGGGGGAAGTGAGGTGCGGTTTCGTTTGGACGTGCACTTGTTTAATCCTTCCCCTTTCTTCCAGTGTGTCTTAAGTTTCTTCCGGGGCGGGGGGCGAAAACGCCGGACCTGTTCTCAGGAGAGCGCAGTGTGGAAAGCTTAGCTCTATGTAGAAGGCTCCTTCTCTATTCCCCTTTCCCAATTTGTTCTCCTCCCCCCCACCCCCTCCATTACTACTGTGCAGTGCAATCCTAGACATGTTTACTCGGCTTTGGAATGTGTGCACGGCTCCCACTGTGTTCAGTGGCACATAAGGTAAGCATGCATAGGTTTGCCGCTTGAGACATCTCAAGGTTGAGCTTCAGCTTTAAAAACAGTTCTGTTCTAGTGCTTAGATGTAAATGCCACTGAGTATAGTGACACTTACTCCCTAGTAAGTGTGCACAGGATTGCACGCCGAGACTTAACAATCCAATCCTGTGTGCGTTTACTTAAATAAGGCCTAATGAAGCAAATGAGGTTTGAACCTATGTAAGTGCTCATGAGATTGCAGCCTGAATTCAGGTTCAAATTGAGCCCTTTGTTAAGAAGGCTGTAAGACTTTATTGATCCAGTGGAAAGAATAATCAAATCCAGACAGTAAACTCTCATCATCTGATGATAATGCATATTTAAATTTATATTTTGGCATACCGTACGTTTCCCTGAAGAAGGGTTGTATAGCATGAAACATAATTTGATAGTTTTAGTGAATCAACAAGCATTCTCTGCAGCTCAGAAATGTGTTTGCATGAGATTTTGGTGGTATCAAGCCCTGTTTTCCCCCTGAACAATTCTAAATACATATAGACTGTTCCCTAGGAACTATGAGGTTTTGGTTTGAGTTTTGCATTCTCTGTGAAGGAATTGCCACTGATGGGGAAACCACACCTATATGTTCTTTTATTGAATAATGAGGAAGTTATGATCCTGCACAGATGCAATGTAGTCTACATTCAGGATCTTTAGCCTCTCTTTGCAACAGTACAGCAGCAGAGCTTGCTATCTTTTCAGTTGAGGGTGAGCTCTTAATAGTGGTCTAGCTAAATACATTTGTGTGTGTGTCTGTGACGATAACGTGGCTGGTTATTTAATTTTATTTCTCTCACTACCACCTGGCTGTTAGTTGACTTTCTTCACTAACCCAGGGGCTGAGATATGGTAGCTCCAGGGATTAGTTCACCCTATTTTAAACTATCACTGTTCCAACTCTGTCACAGTTCTTCACTCACTCCCAGACAAACCCCGAGCGGACACTCTGTTTGAGGGAGATAAACTCTGTTAAAATTCCATTATTGGTTATTGTGGTGTTTATGCTGGGTAGATATTGTATATCTTTCTCTTAGCAGCTATACCAAGTGATTAGGTGTGTGAGCTTCAGGATGGAAAGTTACCAATCAGTCTCTTCAGTAACCCAACAAATAGTTCTTATTTCTTAAGTAAAACATTTCTTTAAACAGGAACAACCTCTTTTCCATAAAGGCAATAGTTTATGTTGAATTAACTTTATGACTCTTATCTGACTGACTAGAATCCCCCTAACTCACTTCCCTCCAACTCTGTTCCCTCCAACTCACTTCTTCCATCTCCTTTCTCTCTAACTCATCTCCTTTCATCACACACACACACACACACACATATATACAGAGCTACCTCCCCCATCCGAACTTATTACAGGTGAGCCCCGCCGGGCCGGGCGCGACCACTCTGCCTGGCAACGCTAGATGTTAACCCTTTCATCACAGTGGAACAGTCCTGTGAGGCTTTAGCGAAGCACTTTACAGATAAAATCGATCGGATTAGGAGTGGGATATCGTGCGTCGTGGACACAGGGAGTGAGCGGGAGGAGGCCAATGGCAGACCGGTTTTGTGGGATCAGTTCCGGCTTCTTCCTTTTGATGAAGTGGACAAGGTGCTTTCATCTGTGAGGCCGACCACCTGCTTGCTTGATCCTTGCCCATCCTGGCTCATCATGAGCTGTAGGGAGAGACTGGGTGAGGGGATCAAGGCGGTGGTGAATGCCTCCCTCGAGGATGTGATGCCATCAGCCCTCAAGGAGGCAGTAATAAGACCGCTTCTAAAGAAGCCCTCCTTGGATCCCCAGGATCTAAACAACTTTCGCCCAGTCTCCAATTTACCATTTCTGGGCAAGGTGATCGAGCGGGTGGTGGGTGCTCAGTTGAAGGCACACTTGGATGAAGCCAATTATTTAGATCCATGCCAGTCAGGCTTCAGGCCTAGACATGGGACGGAGACAGCCTTGGTCGCCTTGGTGGATGATATGAGGAGGGCTTTGGATAGGGGCAAATGCTCCTTTCTAGTCCTCGATCTCTCAGCAGCTTTTGATACCGTTAACCACGGTATCCTCCTGGACCGCCTGGAGGGCTTGGGCTTGGGAGGGACTGTATTGCAGTGGTTCCGGTCCTTCCTCTGGAAGGTACCAGAGGGTAGTTCTTGGGGAGGAGGCTTCGGACCCTCGGCCGCTCACTTGTGGGGTGCCGCAGGGTTCCATCCTCTCCCCGATGTTATTCAACATCTACCTAAAGCCGCTGGGAGCAATCATCAAGAGGTTTGGGGTGCGGTGTCATCAGTATGTGGATGACACGCAGCTCTACCTCTGTTTCAAATCCTCACCAAGGTTGGCTGTTGAGACCCTGTCCAAGTGCCTGGAGTCAGTGGGTGGCTGGATGGGAAGGAACATGCTGAAGCTGAACCCCGACAAGACCGAGGTACTTCTGCTGGGGGACAAGGGGAGGTTAGGGGATGTTGACCTGGTGCTGAATGAGGTACATCTACCCCTGAAGGACCAGGTCCGCAGCTTGGGAGTCATTCTTAGACTCCCAGCTGTCCATGGATGCTCAGGTGGCAGCTGTGAGCCGGGCGGCGCTGTATCAACTCCATCTGATATGGCAGCTGCGCCTCTACCTTCCTAATCATCTGCTCCCATCAGTGGTTCATGCCTTGGTCTCCTCTCTCCTAACTACTGTAATGCGCTCTACAGTGGGGTTACCCTTGAAGACGGTTCGGAAGCTACAGCTGGTACAGAACGCGGCGGCTCGCCTGGTTAAAGGCAGCCGCCAGCGGGATCACATCACGCCAGTGCTCAAGGAGCTACACTGGCTACCAGTTGCTTGCCGAGCTGAATTCAAGGTGTTGGTTTTGACCTTTAAAACCCTATACGGCTCCGGTCCAGTCTATCTCAAGGAGCATCTCCAGCAACACCAAGTAGGCCACTCAACGAGATCTGCCACAGACGGCCTTCTCCTTGTCCCTTCAGCCAGAGCAGCTAGACTGGTGGGGACTAGGAAGAGGGCCTTTTCTGTGGCGGCCCCCATACTGTGAAACTCTCTCCTGAGTGACCTCCGCCATGCCCCCTCTCTGCTGAGCTTCTGCCGCTCATTAAAAACTTGGCTATTCAGGTGGGAATATGGGGTGGGCTAATTATCTTAAAATTTTATATTGCTTAACTGTATTTTATTCTGTTTTTATCTTGTATTTTTATCTGTGTACATCGCCCAGGGTGGCCGGTTGCCGGCCAGATGGGCGATAAATAAATATAAATAAATAAATAATAGTGTCGCCTCAAGATTCTGTATATTCCAGCATGATTCTGCTTTGCCTCTTTGTTTTTTGCTCACAAATATATTTTTCCCACATGTATTTTGGAATTAGGAACAAAACACTTTTCTGTTCTCTCAGTATGTGTGGAAACTGTCTTAAGCCAGGAGTGAGCAATCTTTTTACTGTTGAGGGTCATATTCCCTCTTTGGAAATCTGTTGGGGGCTGCACTCTGGGTGGGGCCAGAGTAGTTAGGTTCAGAGTGAGCAGTGGGTGAGGCTAGACCCCCATTCATATATACCAGGGATGTCAAACCTCTTTCAACCCCATGGTCCAACTCAAGTTTCAGAGAAGCTCTCAGGTCCCGCATTCCAGTGATGGGCTGGGTTGAAGGCAAGGGGGGTGGGGGCAAAATACCAAAAATAACAGCATATTTTAGCTTAATGCTCTTACTGCCAGTAATTAAGCTTTACTAGAGGCATTTCAAGCTTTTAAAATTGGAAGAAAACTGCAAAAGCCAGGAAACAACCAAACAATATGCAGTTGGGGGAAAGGGGATGGGGCAGGACAGGGGAAGGGGCATGGTCCTCTGTGGAATTCCAGAGGGCTGGATTTGGCTCCCACGCAGGCCTGAGGTTCACTACCCCTGGTACATACTCACACCGGTTCCGTCTCTCAGTCGCACAAACAATACAACCTTGGGCACCCCTTGAAACTGCTGGATCTGAACTTTCAAAGGGCTCTTCCTGCATGAGTGGGGAGTGGGGAGCAGGCTGCCCCTGCCCAGGCAGGGACGCCTTTTGAAAGTGCTTTGTGTCAGACTAAGCCCAACTGAAGTCAGTTTTACAACAGCAAATACAACAAGCTGAAATTGATTTCCTAGAGTAGATGAAAATTTGTCTTTAAATAAAATTTGTCTTGATAAAGCCTTATAACCAGACTTAAGAATAGTCGCCGACTGGCGAACGGAGACAGGGGCAGGACTGTGAATCTGGAAGCCCCTAGTCACGGACCAGCACATGGGCGGTGGATGCAGACTCAGCTGCCCTGTTCAAGGAACGAGGTAGTCGAGCAGCTCGGCAGCTGTATCCACGACTGAGCAGCCCTATTTAGGATCCACTCTGCTCACCCCGTATGGGGAGGGGGCTAGAAAAGGTGCCCTAAACATAGTCTACCTCTTTCTCCCCTGACTGGATTACCGCGTCCAGTGGGGTCACCATTTTAGCGGTCGAAAAAGACATTTGAATTTTGGAACATGGAATATACGGACACTGCTGGATAACATAGATAGTGAACGCCCTGAGCATAGGACTGCTATTATTGCAAGGGAGCTGAGACAGTTTAAAATTGACATAGCAGCACTTCAAGAAACTCGAAGGGCAGGAGAGGGACAGTTGAAGGAAGGAAAAGGAGGCTATACCTCTTCTGGAAAGGACTACCTGAGCAGGACCGACGAATACATGGAGTAGGCTTTGCCATCAAAAATGAGCTAGTGAACTCTTTGTCAGAAGTTCCTACTGGCATTAACGAACGCCTGATAAAAGCTTTGATTAAAGCTCGCCAATAACCAGCAGGTAACTATCTTGAGTGCTTGTGCGCCAACATTAGATGCTGATGAAGACATCAAGGAAAACTTTTATACCCAGTTGGACACTCTCCTGTCAGAGATACCTAAGGAGGATAACATTATCCTCCTGGGCGATTTTAACACAAGAGTCAGGCGTGACTTTGATTTATGGCCAGAAACTATTGGAAAAGACAGAGTTGGTAATAGCAACCCGAACGGAATCTTACTTTTGTCTATATGTGCAGAGCATAATCTCACTATCACAAACACGCTCTTTTGACAAAAGAATAAGTTTAAAACATCATGGCAGCACCCATGGTCAAAGCACTGGCATCTTCTGGATTATGTAATTGTCCGTGTTAGAGATCGCTGCGATGTACTTCTTACTAGGGCCATGGTGAGTGCCGACGACTGCTGGACAGACCACCGACTAATCCAGGTCCACTATGGTTATCAACATTGCTCCCCAACGTAGGCTTCAAGGAAGGAAACCAAGGCATAAAATGAACATCCACGCCCTTCAAGATCCTATTAAGCAAACTCGTCTTCAATCACTTCTTAAGGAACATCTACCTACGGAACCTCCTGACAACATTGAGGACCATTGGTCTAAGCTGAAAACCTCCATTACTGCAGCTTGTGAACAAACTATTGGATATGAAACTAAGAAACATCAGGATTGGTTTGATGAAAATGATAATGAGATTAAATATATAATTGACCAAAAAAGGAAAGCCTTCCAAATATGGCAAAATGATATTAACTGCGCTGCCAAGAAAAAAAACCTACACTAGTGCAAATGCTGAGGTCCAAAGAAGAACAAGAAAACTTAAGAACGCATGGTGGAAAAAGAAAGCTGAAGAAATTCAACAACTTGCAGAATCTCATGATGCACGGGGCTTTTTTTTAAGGCCACAAGGGCCATTTATGGACCAAAAACCTATGGTACAAACCCTTTACAATCAAAAGATGGCACCAAACTCTTAAAAGACAGAGTCTATTGCACTGCATTGGAAAGAGCATTATTATGACCTTTTAAATCGTAAATCTAAGGTGGATAATGAGATTTTTTCGCAAATCCCGCAAAAACAAATTAGAGAGGAACTTGCAATACTCCCCACTTTGGATGAAGTAAAAAAAAGCCATTAATCAAATGAAGAATAACAAAGCTAGTGGACCAGATAAGATTCCTGCTGAAATCTTTAAAGAAGGGGCCCCCGCCCGAACTTGTACAACATCTTCATAAACTCATCGAAAAAATCTGGATAAGAGAAGAGATCCCAGAAGACTTCAGGGATGCCATAATTATCACTCTCTTTAAGAAAGGTGATAGAACAGATTGTGGAAGCTATCGGGGCATTTCTCTCTTAGCTACCGCAGGTAAAATATTTGCCAGGATTCTCGCAAACTGTCTTCTATCTATTTCGGAAGAGTCCTCCCTGAAACTCAATATGGTTTCCGCCCTTCTAGAGGGACAGTAGACATGATTTTTACTGCACGTCAGCTCCAAGAAAAATGCCGGGAGCAAAATCAACCCCTTTATATGGCATTTATTGATCTGGCTAAGGCCTTTGATACTGTAGACCGAACAGCTCTCTGGACTATCCTTATGAAAATTGGATGCCCCAATAAATTTGTGAATATCTTGCGACTTCTCCATGACAACATGACGGCTACGATCTTGGACAACAACGGCTCTCATGGTGCTCCATTTAAAGTGGGATCAGGTGTTAAACAGGGATGTGTTATTGCCCCAACATTATTTGCTATTTTCATCGCCATGATTTTACATCTTGTCGAGGGGAAACTTCCCACTGGTGTGGGAATTATATATCGAACAGATGGAAAGCTTTTTAATCTCAGCAGGCTGAAAGCAAAAAGTTTTACAACCTCCGTTTAACAAAGTTATCATCAGCAACTTTAGTATGCTGATGATAATGTGGCCTCCACACATTCAGAGAATGATCTCCAAACTATCCTAAATGCTTTTGCAGAAGCATACGGAAAACTTGGTCTCTCACTTAACATCAAAAAAACCAAAGTGCTTCATCAGCAAGTGCAAGCTAACCCTTTGGTGATGCCATCTATCCAGCTTGGCGGGACAATACTGGAAAATGTCGATCATTTTCTCTATCTTGGCAGCTATCTTTCTGTTACAACTAACATCGACAGTGAAATCCAGCATCGTCTGAGCTCCGCAAGTGCCGCATTTTCTCGAATGAAACATAGAGTGTTTGAGGATCGGGATATTTGTAAGAAGACCAAAACACTGGTTTATGAAGCCATTGTATTACCAACTTTATTATATGCCTGCGAAACATGGACTATCTATAAACGTCACCTCCAACTCCTTGAAAGATTTCATCAACGTTGCCTCCGGAAAATCCTGCAAATTACTTGGGAAGATAGGCGAACAAATGTCAGTGTACTGGAAGAAGCAAAGACTACTAGCATTGAAAAAATGATCCTTCAATGCCAACTTCAGTGGACCGGTCATGTTCTTCGAATGCCTGACTGCCATCTCCCAAAGCAGTTACTTTATTCCCAACTCAAGGATGGAAAGCGGAATATCGGTGGTCAATATAAGAGGTTTAAAGATGTTCTTAAGGCTAATCTAAAAAAATGCAATATAAACATCAAAAACTGGGAAGCTCTGGCCCATGAACAATCTAACTGGAGGTTGGCCTTTCACAAAGGATCCATGGACTTTGAAGAAGCTCGAGTAGTGCAAGGTGAAAGGGAGAAACGTGCTAAGTGAAAAGCACGTCAAATGAATCCTTTACAGGACCATCTTCCATCTGGTAACCATCTGGGAAGCTGTGTGGATCTAGAATTGGCCTCCACAGTCACTTACGGACAGGAGAAACGTGCTAAGCGAAAAGCACGTCAAATGAATCCTTTACTCAGAGGTCTTCAAACCAAGGCCCGCGGGCCACATCCGGCCCGGCAGGTCTTTTCATCCGGCCCGGTGGCCGATCTAGAGGCTCCCTGCCCGCTGGGAATCTGCCCCGCCGGAGTAAGCCGCTGGGAAGAAAGGCGTGGGGGAAAACCCCAGAGCGGCGCACCCGCCAAGCCACTGAAGTGCGCCCGCTTCCCCTGGGGAATAAACAGCTGTTCGGCGCTGGCCGCCAAACAGCTGAGAGGCGGACCGGAAGCAGGGGCCGGGAAGGAACACGTGCGCCGGCCGCAGCAAACTCTGCCCTTCGCCCCCTCCCGGCCCGGTGGGTGGGCGCTCTGCTGCCCCTTCCCGGAGGAGTCGAGCCACCGCATCACCATGCTGATGCAGAGCGGCCGGAGGATCATTCTGAGACGACGGTGGCGACACTAAAACAGTGAAAGACACTTCAGTCGTTTAAGAAATCTGCAGACTCTCTTACAACCCCTTGAGGAAGGCCTTGAAAAAAACACAGGCCGAAACGCATCGGGCTTCTCTATTTAATAAAGTTTGCATCCTGAGAACCTAGTTCTCTCCCCTTTTTTTCGTCGCTCAATTAAAAACAACAACTCATCCATAGGAATTTAAATATATTCTCAAATTTTTATAGTTCCTAGCTCTCAAAAATCTGAAATGTCCATTTATAGCAGAGCTGGAAACAACTTGCACTGTGTTCTAGAGCAGCTGCCAGCACTCTTTACCCTAATGCTCATACCACAATATACAACTTATGAAATATAACCCTGTCTTTGTTCTGTAATAAGAACATGTCTATAGCTTTCAGAAGTATTGTTTGGTTGATTTGACATTCAATCTAAGCAAACCTCACTTTCTGGATGTGTGTTGACATATCCTTTTGAACTGCAGTTACTGGTTTAATATGAGAAGAGTAGATTCCATTTATTGAGAACCTTGTCTGTGGTGACAGAGGATGGTACATTTACTGCCAGTTGGATTTCCTTTATTTATGATAACTAGAGATAGAAATGTTAATGCCACTTCAAAGATTATGGATAAGGTGATTGCCCCTTGCCTGTGCATACAGCAAAATAGATGCCTGTACCTGTTTCAGATTTGATATACATTATGTACAATCAGTGAATGTTCAGTCTTAATGTGTAAAGTGGCCAAGTGAATGAGGTACTGTTGAAATAATTTATATCCCAAAACAAAACCCAGTAAAATAAATTGAATTTCATGCTTCATGGTATAAAGCCAAATTAGTTTAACAATTCCCAAACTCTTTCAGTACCCTCAAAACCATACAGTGACTTTTTTTCTTCCTTAATCCAGGAGGAAGTCCTAATTTTATTTGAACTGTAACACACATTCAATTCAATAGTTCAGCTGGTGGTAATAGTGTGCAATGTGGTGCTCAATAATGGATTTTATAAATAGTGACTTTGCCGCCTTTATTTTTCACAAAATGTCCTTTATCGTAAAATAATGTGGAGGGTTTTCTGAAGTCAAATAGCACCATATTTTATGATAGGAAATACAAACATTTGTTTTATATATTCCTGTGAGTAATCTGGTATAGCTGATTGGTTTTTTTTAAATATTTTTTTTTGCGTTTTAAGCCCTTGTTTTTTTCACTTATGATCTATTTTGCTTAAGCAAACCTTTGTTCTTAAGATTGACTTCTCACACGCTGAAAGTTTTTACTGTCGATAGTTTAACAAATACTACGTTCTAGGTATTGAATTCTGGAGCCATATGCTGCAATCCAGTGTGGCATAGTGGTGAGAGTGTTGGACTGGGACTCGGGGGATCCGGGTTCTAGTCCCCGCTCGGCCATGAAACTCACTGGGTGACTTTGGGCCAGTCACTGACTCTCAGCCTAACCTACCTCACAGGGTTGTTGTGAGGATAAAATGGAGAGCAGGAGGAGGATTATGTAAGCTGCCTTGGGTTCCTTGCAGGAAAAAAGGTGGGGTATAAATATAATAAATAAATAAGCAGGGAGAGGAGGGAGGGAGTGGTCTGTGAAAGTGCCTGTGAGTCTCTTAGCCATGAGAGTGGTTTCATTTTTGAACCACTCTTCTCTCACATATCTCTAATCAGATAGGCATCAAAAGTGGAGCATCACAAACTAGGATACCACATTTGGATGTAACGGCATAAACCTTGATTCACAACTCAAACACATACAAACTACAGTTAGTGAGCCTGGTTGGGTTCAGAGCTACACACAGACTATAGTTTATCATTATGTCTGAACCAAGCCTAAAACTGCAGTTCTATGTACACTTCCCTGGGAATAAGTCCCTTTGGAAATTTCTTGTAAGTAAATATGCAGGGGATTGCGTTGCACGAGAACCCTTGAGCTCGCAGAACGTGTTTCACAGCCATCTTTTTTAATTTGAGTGATAAACATACCTTATGAAACTGAGATCTCAGTGTTATAATTGCAGAATGAGAATTCCATCAGAACGTGGAGTAAATAATTTGAATACAATTAGCCCAATCTAATCTGTGCTTATTCAAAAGCAAATTCTATATGTTTCCATTGAAGTTACTTCCAAGTAAATATGCTTAAGATTGTAGCCTTGGTGTTTCTCTCTGCCAGGTGCTTGAAAAATCTAGATTTTTTGGAAGAGGACTTGCATTTTCAGCACTGTCTTACTTGGGATATGAAGCATACGTATTAATCTCTCATTCTACTATGGTTCATGCTGATGTCCAAGGTAAGCTGTAACAGCAAATCTAAAAACTATTGAACACAGTTGTGGATATAATCCTGTTGCTAACTTACTGTGTTTGTGTTTGGTTTCCTAACTATATAAGTGAAATATAATGAAGAAAACAATTGATTTCTTAAGAGAAGTTAGAATTAGGATATCAGATTTTATTGCTATTTCTACAGTTGCTGCTTCTTTTTTGACTCTGTGGGAGCTGTCAAACTGAACCCTGAAGCACTGGGTTAATTAAGGATTTAAAGGAAGCCAACACTAGCGGGCTTAATTTAGCAAGATACTGATGATGATATCCAAGCTCAATCCAAAAATCTGACTTGTTTAGCAGAATCAGCTCCATTGCTGTAGACCTTACTTTTCATGTATTCAGTGGAGGGCATGTGCTGTAATGATAGCAATACCATAACCTACAATGCTTAACCTACGATTTATTTTATCTTTTGTCTTTGCATAGGGTCTACTTCATAGTTTTCTAAATACACATGTGCAATTTATTTTATCAAGCCCCTTCAATATTCAAAGGTTCATCATGTTCTACCTTTGACGTGGTTTGTACATAACACTAACCTATTATTTATTTAACCCATGGTTTTTGAATTCTGGGTTGTGATGTGCGAACTCAGCCATCCTGACAACCATGATTTATTAACCACAAACAGTGCAGAAAGAGAAACCATGATTTGTTGTTGGGTTGTTTAAACCATGGGTTGTCATTACATGTGAACACAGAACCGTTGTTCATGGGTTGTTTCACCAGGCATTATGGATACAGGGAGGGAGCAAACGAAGGAGGTGGGAAACAAACTACCCAAGGATTGAGAAAACAAACTATGGTTTGTTTGATCATCCTCCAGACAAACCTTGATTAGGGCAACAAACCATGGGTTAAATAAACTGGGTTAGCATCATGTGCTAACCCAGTTTCCCTGTCAGTAACTTTTTGTTGATTCCCTATCCTGTGGGTGACTGTGCCAGCAAAGAATGATGAGTGGGCTAGACCAATGTTATAACTTGTGATACTGGGAACTGTCTCAGGACCTTGCACTGGCTGAGCAGGGAGAAATGCAGCATAGCCATGCCATGCTGGACTACTAAGTAGCCCAGGGAAAATGGAAAGAAACATTAATTTAGGCCATCATGGTGCCACTTATATTGGAACAAATCTACACCCCTGACTTGTTGGTAATTTGTTGTAATGTGTATTTCAACTGTTCAGCAGTATTATAAGATGCCAACTCAGCTACTCTAATAAAAGGCATTGTCTATAGTTATTATATAATTTGGCTTTAGGAATTGGGCTGTGGTTTTCAGCACAATTATTTAGGTATACATTCCTTTGAGGTGAGGTAGGCACTTCCTTCAAACAAAATACATTTAGTGTCAATTTAAGTCACTGAATGCACAATCTTATGCATGTTTAGAAAGAAAAAATGTGCTACAACTCCCATACTGGCTGAGGCATGCTGGGAGTTGTTGCACTCTTTACTGGCTGAGCATACATAGGATTGCGCCCTAATCCTCCTTTATTTATTTTTTTATTTAGTTGATTTATACCCCGCCTTTCTACCAAAAATGGCACTCAAGGTGGCTTACAAAAGCAGGCCATCAATTTTGAAAATCTATCCTCAAACCTACATTTGAAAACACATGTAAGGAAAAGCTGTGGGGTGTAGAGGCGCAGTGTAACTGGAAGCTCCCTTCCCTGGCTGCTTATTTGTCCTCAGTGCTGCCCTCCCAATGTGGTGCTTCAACTTAAAAATCTAAAAAAGGGCCACCTGGCTTTTTCTAGGTCCTTTGGGCCTTAAGGGAGCTTCATATTGGGAAAAGGGCAGTTAAAGCTAATACACTGAAATGTGGATTTTGTTTGTTTCTTTGTGCCCCATAGAATATAGAATATTAATATGTTAGATTGTCCCTATCAGTAACTGCAAATAGAACTGATAAAATTTTGTGTAATGTAGACTAGTGTGGCATGTAGCAGTAGCTGACCGGGTAAGGCAGCCTTCCCTGACTTGGTGCACTCCAGATGTGTTGGACTCCAACTCCCATCTTTCCCAGTCAGCACGGGAGTTGCAGTCAAACAGATCTGGAGGGCACCAGGTTGGAGAAGTCTGGTTTAAGTATAGAAAAGATAATGCTAACTAATTCCGTGTTCTAATAAACCAGCTGGATTATTCTTCCCTTAGAGCTATTAATACACACTTGATGGAATAGTATATTCACATTTGTTTCTGTTTTAACGGACATGAAGCGGATGAACTTCTAGATCAAGCAGACTATCTGTATGGGAGTTCGGAAACTGAAAAGCTTTATCAGCTGCTGAATCAACACAAAAACAGGTATGTTATTGTAGCATGCTCCCTCTGGACTTTAGTTGTGAGAAGGGCCAGAGCATGGAAACAGGAGCCTGCCAGTTCTTATGAGGAGGCTCTGCTGGACTCCAAGCTCCCCGTTGGGTAGCCTTGTTCAGTCCTTAAGCCTTATATGTCCAACCATTACATAGCAATGTGAAAACAAAGTGGTTTCCTAGTTCCGCTGGGAAAGTGGGCAGGCAGGGGCTTTCTAATCCAAAACAATTTAAGTATTTTTGGGTAGATATTACTATTATCTGTTATTATCTATTATTATTATCATCATCATCATCATCATCATTATTATTATTATAAAAAATGATATACATTTAAAGTGTTCAAAGTGCATCAAAATTCTCAGTTATCTTTGCAACAGCCGTGTGCAATGGGTCAGTATTATTTCCCTATTTCAAATGGTGTGTTGAGAAAATTCAGTCAGTAATGGCTGACTAAGAAAATAGTAACTTGCTTAAGAAGAAACCTGCTAGATCAGAACAAGGATCCATGTAGTCCAGGCTTTTTCCTACAGTGGCCCAACCAGCTGCTGCCAGGAAGACCATATGCAGTACTCTGCCCCCCTCCCCACAACTTTTGTTCAGAAGCATACCACCTCTGAACCTGGAAGCTCTATTTAGTTATCATAGCTAATAGCCAGTGATAGACCTGTTCTCTGTGAATGTGGCTAACCTCCCTTTAATGCCAATAAAGCCATTGGCTGTCACTGCATGTTGTGGCAGCAAATTCCTGAAGTTAATTATAGCTTAATTATGCATTGTGTGAATGAGATGAGTTTGACAAGAGATGAAAGAAAGCAGACTTTCTACTTTGTCAAATTCTGGAGTCATCAGCATGCATTGTGCCTAGTAGTGGTGCCTGCTAGTGACAAGCCACTTAACTAGTTTGACTAGTGGAATTATGTGTAAAATCTTATGGGATTTCTTACTCGTAATGATGACATCTCTGAAGTAATCATTTCAGGCAGTATCCAACAGGGCACAACTGCTAACATAAATTATGTTGCGCTAGCGTAAACCACTGTAGCGCAACGCCACTAGATGGAAATGGGCATACCAGCTATCGCTATTGGCGTTGCACTAGAGTAGTTTATGCTAGCACAACATAATTTACATTAGTGGTTGTGCCCCGTTGGATACTGCCCTTCAAATTTTCTCAAACCCTGAAAAATCACTAAGTCTGTGCTGTTTCAATAAGAGAAGGTATTGCAGTCAGAGACTGCTATGGAAAAACATGGTCCAGTAAATTATAATGGTAGCATTGAAATAATCCAAGTGGAAATAATCCATTTCACAGCAGTATTCTTAAAAGAATATAATTTAGTATGAACAACCTTCCTTCCAAGTTGTATGACCTTCCATGTATTTACAGTGCTTGATGAATTTAATTAGCAGACTCTTATTAACTAGACATGTTTTGCTGTGACATCATACATACATTTAGGAAGATACAGTGAATGTTTTACATAATATATATAGTGGGCAGAGCAATCCGATGGAGAGGGAGAGGCAGAAACTGAGGAAGAGGAACCTCCTTTACCTATGCCCTTTCAGCTTGCACTGACGGGGGCGGGGGGAGTGGCTCAGTGGCTCCCGCACACACACGCACATACTTTTTGGTCTCTTTCAGCCATTTTTTAAAAAAGAATCAGTATTTCCCCTTTCATTGTTCTCAGTACAAAAATCCCACATCATACTATCCCTAGACAAAGACAAATGTGTCACACGCTGCTCTCAGAGAAGGCAATTAAAAAAGAAGATCTATGGCCTCTGGGACCCTAGTGTTGCGCCCTAAAGGAATTACGTAAGTTAGGACTTTTAGATTGCAGCCGGATAATTAGGGATGGAAGGTTGTTATACTGTAACCTGCTCTTTTCAGGAAGAAGTCTGCTAATGAGATAAGAAAACTGATTTTTATAGCCTCTAAATGCTCACAAAGGTGTGCCACTAATTACTTGTGTAAAGTTCATTCTACTCCTTTTGGCCTTCAGTCTTAACATCAGAAAACATAGGGGAAAATTAAAGTGGGAGTGAGAAGAAGAACCTTGGAGGGACACTAGCTCAGTAGTAGAGTACTTGCTTTGCATGCACAAGGTCCCAGGTTCGGTCCCCACAATCTCCAGGTAAGGTTAGGGAAAACCTCCTTCCTGAAACCCCAGAGAGCTGCTGCCAGTCTGTGTCAACAATACTGGGCTAGATGGACCAATGGTCTAATTCAGTATAAGGCACCTTCCTGTGTTCCTAACATGTGAGCCCATGGCACTCCTGATCTCCAAACCATAGTTATGTCTCTACACTGATTATTTTCTATGGCCTAGTCATAATTAATGTAACTTGTTATATTTGTAGTGAGAATGCACAGGTGCTGTGGCGCCTGGCACGAGCATCACGTGACCTGGCTCAACTTAGTCATACTTCTGCAGAGAAAAAGAAGCAGTTGACCTATGAAGCCCTTAATTATGCAAAGAAGGCACTCGAAAAAGATCCATCATGTTTTAGTGTGCACAAGGTGAATAATTGAATTGAATTTTTGCCATTGCCTGTCTCTGGGAAATAGAAAGGGGCATGGCTGTGACTCTGCTATAGCTTAAAAAATTGTTCTTTTAAATTGTGAATACTGGTTTTAATGTTTTAATGATTTAATCTAGTTTAATTGTCTTTTACATATTATCATTTTTATTTGTATTGTTGTACACCACCTTGGTGGCATTTGTGAAAAGGTGGTATAATATAAATAAATAAGTAATAATAAATATAGAACAAAATGCGTGTGAATTACCTTTGATGGGCACTAGTCTGATTGAATTAATTGGGCCTCTATGAGGATTGAAAGAATACAGAAAATCAGCAGCAGTAATCGTGCCACTGGCATGATCCCTAGAAAGTTGAGGGAAGGTTTATCCTCCTGAAAGTACTGTCACTGGTGATTTAAACCAATGCAGAAGAATGGAACTAAAAACATTTAGGGTGCAATCTTATGCATGTTTAGACAAAAAAAAGGTCCTACAATTCCCAGCATTCCATGCTGACTGGGGAATGCTGAGAGTTGTAGGACTATTTTCTGTCTAAACACGCATAGGATTGCATGCTTAGGGCACAATCCTATGGCTCTCTGACCTTGTCTGGGTGGCCATAGGAGAAGTCAGATTCCCCACTACAACCTTGGAAATCCCTTCTGAGTTCTCAGTGGGGAGTCCAGGCGGGAGTGCCCTCCCCCCCACACAGCTGGCGCAGTTCTTTCCACACCAGCTGGGAACTGAAGCTGGAAGACTGACTTCAGTTCTGGTGAGGGGGGGCGTCCCCAGGAGTGGAAGAGGGGAGGAGCGAGGCACCACCAGCTTCCGAGGAAGCCAGGTGGTGCCTCACCCTCTCCTCATGAGGAGAGGTAAAAAGTTTAGACAGCTGAAATCAGCCGTCTAAATGTTTTTGAGGGTGAGGGGAGCACAGCAGCAATCCTAACCTCCATGCACCTCCCGCACTCAATTGGATGCCCTTAATCCTTTGGGTTCGGAGGGTTATTGGCAGTCCCATAGGATGGGACTGCCCATGTATTATTTTAAACATGGGTAGTAACTTTATATTTGCTGACATACAAAATGACAGTAATTGCATATTTATTGTTTAAAAATCTTTTCAGTATTCCTAAATAACCTATTTAACCCCTTTTTATTTAGTGGTATGCGATCTGCATCAGTGATGTTGGAGATTATGAAGGATTAAAGACAAAAATTGCCAATGCTTTTGTTATTAAGGAACACTTCCAGGTATTTAAATATAAGTTTCATAGCTTGTGTCCATTTGTTCTGTGCTTGGCATTTTGATATATTTTATAACATTTAAGTGCCAACTGTTTTTAGAAATAACGTGTTCAGACCTCAGGCTTAAATGAAGCACTTAAACACAGTACGAAGGATAAATGGTACTTTTCTCCAACAATTTGTTCAGTGCTCTGTCTTCATTGACTACAACATCTAGGCCTGCAGCCTAGAATTCATCCTTGAGTTAGCCATTCCAACCACATACAGACATTCTTGGTTTCTTCACTGATTCCCATTTCCACTTCAGATTAGCACAGATTTGGGACTCCTAACTTTTAAAGTTACTCATAGCCTTCTCATTAGGGCTGCACTGAATGTTCACCATCGTAACCATTTTAGGGCAAAATAAGTGGTTTCAAAGGTTTCACCTCTTTCCCCCCTCCAGCACTGCCCTCCCCCATACCCTTAAGCCTCACAGCTACTCTTTTCCCTCTTTGTTGCTTCCTCACAATTTTTTAATTATCTTGTTAAATATCAACCTGATCTTCCCTCTAGTGATCTCAGCCAATCAGGAATCCTGTCGCATATGCTATGACATTGCATCACCACATAGCCAGCTGGATTCAGCTTCATGGTTTACATCACCGTGGGCTAACGCATCTGCATAGCCCTCACCTGTTGCTGAGGCAGACAGATTGCTGATTCCTATTTTATTGCACTGTGGCGATTTATTCTCTGCCCTTGCCACAGAGGGAGCACCAACCTGGCTCCTTTGGCAAGGGGGATGCATTCCTTCTCCCACACCATGGGCAGACACTTTTACCCCCACCCCCTGGCCTTTTCACAGTGCCCTAGAAAAGATTGCTGAAAAGTGTGTGTGTGGGGGGGTGCTTTTTGCATGCTACTGGAAAGTGTTCCTCTCCTTTTGACTTGGCTCAGCTTCTTTACCTCTGATCTGCTGCTGCTGGACTATGTCCTTCCCTGTGACTGTCATCACATACTGCTTTTGCCAGTTGAAGTTAGTTTTTTTGCATTTTACAAAACTGTCCATTTTGCAAAACTTAAACTCAAGAAGCAGACATACAAACCATTGGAAACTTTTTGGCTATGGTGAAGATGGCTAAGACTTTTGCAACTTAATAAAGTATGTGTGTGTAATAAAGGAGAGAGAGTAGCAAGAGTGCCATTTTGAGGCCACTTGAATATTTTCCGCAGAGTAACCACAGCAAATGCACTTCATTTAAAAAAAAATAAATGTTTGTTTGATCTTGCATATATCCAATGGCAGGCCTTTGAACCTTGATATGAATCTTGTCCTCCCCTCCCAAATCTGAGTGGTGCCACTGGTGATAGAGCAGTGTATGGTGGAGGAAGAATGTATCAGAAACGTAAACACTGATTTAGAGAATGATTCTATGGCCCCTAGACATTTCTGAGGGGCCATAGGATAATTTGGATTCCCAGCTCCGAAGTCAGAGACAGTGCTCCAACCTTGGAGGTGAGAATCACAGCTCCGCCCCGTCCCCCCACCTTGCTGCCAGTGCAGAAAGAACCATGCCAGCTGCTCTCCTAGGTCTGGAAAGTGACCTCAGAGGGGTAAAAGGGGGTGTTTCAGGGCAAGGGGAGGAGACTGGAGCAGCCAGGATATGAGCTATCCTGAAACTGCTTCAGCCTCCTTCCCTCCCCCTGTGAGATGCCATCACTGGATGGCTGAAAATGGCCGTCCAGCAAAAATGCAGAGCAGGAGGAGTGGTGGAAGTGAAGGTCGCCTCCACTGTTCCTCCCGCTCTGCATTGGATGAGTGTGAGCCCCCAAGTTCGGAGGCTTATGCTCATCTTGATAGGATTGTACCCTTAATCATTTATTTAATCATTGATCTGCCACAGAGGTGGTACGCGGTCTAAATATTATTGACAATGCAGGGTATTTCCTTTCCCCTAACTGATATGAAACAATATGAAATGCTGGTTCACACAACATGACAGCCCACCCTGGCAATAAGCCCAGGAGGGTTGGTTGTTTTGTGAAGTACCCATGATGAGCCTGACAGATGATCGAGCTCAGTGTGGGTTCTTCCTCCCACCTTCCCCCTCGTTTCTCTAGGTGGTATCCCAGGGAACACCGCGGGGAGGAACGAGTCTCCTCTCCCTGACAGCTTGCCGTGGCTGTCAGAGAGTCCCCATAGCACAAATGGGGCTTGTGCCCTGAAGTGCAATGAGGTCAATTTCCTGCCTCGGCTGGGGCAACATGCAAAGAAATTCTTCTTTGTTCCTGTAGCACAAACAGGCTTGTGCCTTGAAGCACAGTGGGGAGGATGGGGGAGCTGATCGGGCACCTGCTGCCTCCTGCTCCAGAGGAGACCTCTTGGGAAGGAGGTAAGGGTGTCCCAATCCGCTTGGCTCTGCTGTCTCGCTCTCGGGACAGTGGCGCCAAGCGGATCGCCGGCTTCCCTGCCAGCGGCTCCCAAGAAGACCTCCAGGAGCTGCCACCAGGGATGTCCATTCCTCCTTGCCGAGGCAGTGCATGCCGCCTCGGTAAGGAGGTATAGATCCCTGGCTTCCCTGCTGGTGGCTCCCGTGGAGACCTCAGGAGCCACTGGTAAGGATGTCTGCTCCTACGCCACTGCCTGAGTGGTGGCAGCGTGGGACGGGGGGAGCCGTGATCAGCTCAGCTGACTCACAGCTCCCCCTGCCCTTCACCACCAGCCCTTTTGGCTAGTGGCATGGGGCATGTGGCCGCTTGGGCACTTTGGAGGAAGCTGTCAGTGGCGCATGGCAGCTGCTTGGCGAGAGCAGCAAGGGATTTTTGCTGCTCTCACCAAGCAGCTTGCTGGCTGTTGGGGCTCACCCACGGTGGGTCATGTCATCTGGGTTTGGACAACATGACACGAACAACATAACCATGGGTGACAACAACCCTAAAACAGCCCATGGGCACTGCAAGGTGGCTTGTTTGAAAAAACAAACCACCCTTGGTGAAGCGGTCCATGTTGAGACGACACAACAACCCACCTACGATAACAAACAAGGGTGGGTTGTTGTGTCATCTGAAACAGGTCAGTGTTTTCTTCAGAGAGACTAAAACTTCCCGGAATATAATCTTGGCATTGCTAAAGGTTGAGCAGGGGGAGAGTTGAAGGGGGTAGGGTCAGTGTTAAACTAGAACTGGCCGAGCAGCTTTTCACATGTTGTCTTTACTTGGCAGAAAGCAATTGAACTGAATCCAAAGGATGCTACATCACTCCATCTTATGGGCATTTGGTAAGGTAGTCTCTCTAAACAAAATCATACTTGTGCCACCAACATTTTCTCTCTCTAGATGGAATACAAAATGGTTGCTCAGTTGCTTCAAGACTTGCAACGTCTTCCTGGCTCAGTAAACTGTCCTCTTGGTACTGGCCTGAAAAACAGCATTGTAAAATGGCCATTCAGTAGCATCACCTCATAATGAACCAGGGTTATATTGGTCACTTTGATGTGTGTAGTTTCCATTTTCAAAAGCTCAACACTCCATTTTGGGGAGTCAGGAAGACTGGACTGTTATAGTTCCCATGTAGATTATTTTGTCTCTTGCTCAGACTGCAAAACCTATCCCTTCCCTATCATACCCATTTTGTATTTCCTGCCTAATCCCTGTTAAGTGTCCTGAATTGTTTTAGGGGGGTTTCCCAAGTTCTGGTCATCCACTTCAGAGATATGTCAAGTAAAGATTCTCCTTTTTGGTCTACCTAATGGTTAAAACTTTAGTTTCAAATTTCCCTTCAATAGCACAAGGAATTGGAACCTCATTAGCATATACTTCCTTGATTAGCTGTCACAAGCCCTGTCTCTTATTGTCTTGCAAGGTATTGATTGGTTCATGTTCCAGGAGAGACCATTTTGCCCACTCCTGACTGACAACTTCTTTTAAAAAGGGGTAGGACTGGCAGCTCTCATCTTGCTTTTTCTCCTGGTGCCTACTGAGAAGCTACAGCTTTGCTAGAGTTGCACAAACTGGGGTTGCACAGAGTTGCATAGAGTTGCACAGCCATTTTGAAATGGCCTGAACAAGGACTTCTACAATCTGATTAACTAATGCACAGATATACTTTTGTCATGGACATAGGGCTAAAAAGGAAATTCTTACCGTGAATTCCTGTTGGCCATCTAGCCGATTTGCAGGGCGGAAGGAAGGACTGTTCTTGTAAATCCTGAAAGATGAAGAATGATGAATGCCCTTTGTGAGTCCTGTTTCCAGGACTCCCAGAGGGCATTTGCCTGCCTCTTCATCTAGTACTTGATATGGGGGGGGGGGGGGCTTCTGCCTCTGCTTTACATGTGCAGTGGTAAGTTTTCCTGGGATTGATTCCTGTCTCTGTTGATGATTTTTTAGTTACCAGTTTAATGTGTTTGAAGGCATTATGTTCTGCTGGCATGTTGCCAGAAGTTATAGTGTTAACATATATTTTATAGTTCCTTCTTTTTGGAGATAGTGGGGGTTTTCTGCTTTTCCCGTATCGGTCTGGAGAAGAGAGCTATCCCTCCCCCTAGAGAAGGCGGCAAGACGTTGGCCCTGCCTACTGACAGAAGAGCAGGGGGCTATTCCAAAGGATAAAGAACAATGAATGCCCTCTGTGAGTCCTGGGAAACAGCACACATTATGAAGGAGATCTGTACTTGGATCCCCTGGCATTTTTTCTTTTACTTTAAAGCAGCTGTGCAGGAAGGGGCAGGGATTGAGGAGGTGGTTAACCCGCTTTTCCACTGCACTGTTTTCCTACTCAAAATATCCCTGTAGACCTATTAGCCATATAGGTGGAATACTTGTTTTTCCTTATATTTTTGGATTTGGGGAAATAATTTTCACCCAAGTCGTTTTGGCTAGTGACATTGTGTGATGAAAGGGTTAACATCTAGCATTGCCAGACAGAGCGGTTGCACCTGGCAACCTATTGGGCTCGCCTGGAAAAAGTTCTGATGGGGGGAGCTCTGGAAATGTGTGCGTGTGAGAAAGAGCAAGAAGAGGGAAGTGAGTTAGGGGGATTCTAGTCAGTCAGTCAGATAAGAGTCATAAAGTTAATTCAACATAAACTATTGCCTCTATTGAAAAGAGGTTGTTCCTGTTTAAAGAAATGTTTTACTTAAGAAAATAAAGAACTATTTGTTGGGTTACTGAAGAGACTGACTGGTAACTGTTTCCATCCTGAAGTTCACACACCTAGTCACTTGGTACAGCTACTAAGAGCAAGATGCACAATATCTACCCAGTGTAAACACCACAATAACCAATAATGGAATTTTACAGATTGTCCACTCGGGTTTGTCTGGGAGTGAGTGAAGAACAGTGACAGAGTTGGAACAGTGATAGTTTAAAATAGGGTGAACTAATCCCTGGAGCTACCATATCTCAGTCCCTGGGTTAGTGAAGAAAGTCAACTAACAGCCAGGTGGAAGTGAGAGAAATAAAATTAAATACCCGGCCACGTTATTGTCACACACTGGATGATGTTTTTTTAAAGAAAAAATTATTACACTTATATCGCACTTTTCTTCCATCATGGAACTCAGTGTGGCTACATGGGATTCCCAGGTGGTCTGCTCTCCAAGGACTGACCAGATCCCAACCCTGCTTAGCTTCAGCAAGGTGGGTGCCTCATGTGCCTTCAGTCCACACCCTGGTTTACTTCCTTTGTAGTGTATGACGTAACTAGTGCTTGAGTGTGCAGTTGGCTGCCCTGTGGGCAATTTGTTCCTGCTGTCTTCTGGCCCTTCGTATTCTAGGTTGAGTTAATCTGTTGGGGAGAACCTGCCTTGAGGGTTGAGCTAGGCTTTTTGGCCTCTTCAGCCATGTGATTTCAGGTAGACAACATGGCCTTTGGAGATCAAGGTACTTCCACCAAAATATGCAAACAAAATGTAAAAGTATAAAGTACAAACCCTCTTTTGCATTTCTAACAGGTGTTACACATTTGCTGAAATGCCATGGTATCAGAGCAAAATAGCTGCAGTTTTATTCTCAACTCCACCGAGTTCCACCTATGATGAGGTACTGTGCCCCAATAGCCTATGCATAGATAGTTTTTTTCTCTGTTAGTGTATCATAATTAAAATATTGGAAGAGAAGATATGGAAGGTTGGTCATCTTAAACTGTAAGGCTGTAGTGCAATAAAGTAGAATATGCTGATCAGACAGAATGTGAGATTCTGAAAAATAAATGTAGCTATATTGGAATTGATTAGTTGTTAACTAAGCATCACATCAAAAACACAACAGTTGTTTAACAAAATACAATGCCAGAGTTTAAATTATATGTCTAAATCAGTGGTTTTCAACCTTTTTTGCCCCATGCACCTCTTTCACCATATGTCAGAATGTCATTCTCCCCTTTCCAAGATTGTCTGACTTAATCTGTGCCATACAATAAGGTGTGATGTCCTGTAGATTATGTACAATCTGTAGAATTGTAATTTGTAGAAAGATCAGTATTCCAACAGTTTGAGTCTGTGGTCCCAATCCCCCCTCTGAAACCCTAAAATTCCCCCCCAGGGGGGAATTCCCCCTGGTTGAGAACCCCTGGTAAATAAACATGCCCTTTTAAAAATGCATATTGGAGAAGAAACATCACACAGACAACATTCTTAGTAAGCACAGCAATTACCCTGCACTGTTGGCTATTTTCTGTGCTAGAGGGATTTGGATTACTTCAGCATTACTCTACTAATCTTAATGTTAATATTTTGCAGGCTTTACGTTACTTTCAGAAAGCTGAAGATGGTAAGTTTTCTGTAGCATTGTAGGAAATGAGGTACACTTGTGCATGGACAGTTAAAATTTAGAACCAAAATACTGCTAATACCCTGTAAGGTACAAGTACCATCTGGGCTAGATTTTTTTTGCTGATGTTTGTTGGTTTTATTAATTGTTGTTGTTGTTGAGAGCCAGTGTGGCGTAGTGGTTAGAGTGCTGGACTGGGACTCGGGAGATCCGGGTTCTAGTCCCCGCTTGGCCATGAGACTCACTGGGTGACTTTGGGCCAGTCACTGACTCTCAGTCTAACCTACCTCACAGGGTTGTTGTGAGGATAAAATGGAGAGGAGGAGGAGGATTATGTAAGCCGCCTTGGGTTCCTTGCAGGAAAAAAGGCGGGGTATAAATATAATAATAATAAATAAATAAATAAAAGTGAGAGGGTTTGATATCTATAGCTAATCTCAGAATATATAGACCTTCAACTATATTGATGTCTTCATTTCAACTCTAGAAGTTGAAACAGATGCAGGATCCAGCATTCTTCTCAGGATTTTAATGCCCCCACAGCGTGTCCTGAATTTAAAAAAATTAGAATGTGTTTCCCTAGTCATCTCCAAATTGTGTAGTAAACTAGATAAAATATAATATTTCACAGCAGTAAACATGCACACTTTTTTCACACTAAGTATTTGTAGAAATTAGTACAAGACCCTTTTCAAACAGCCTGCTAAATATTATGCCCTGTGATGAACTCAGTATTAAAACATCACTTCAAAGCAATATATATTTTTGTATGTAGACGTATTGGGTGAGATAATCCCCCTTCCTGTACCCAAGTGAAAACTGTTTCCTCTTGGGCACAGGGGAGATGCAAAAATTCCTTCCGACAGCAGTCCATTGTGCCTTATGGGGTGCTACTCTGGAGGGCTCCCCAATATTGGGAGGGTACCTTCGGGGCCCATGAAGGGGAAAACTTAAAAGCTCCTCTGTGTGAGCAAAGAAGATGGTAGTGCTGGTTTGGATCTTGAACATCTTTTCATGGTCCTTCAGTTGCAGAGCACATGTTAAAATAAATCCTGTGTGTTAAGCCAGGGGTTGGCAGAAAGTAGATTGGGATCTACTGGTAGATCTCTTGGTGATTTGCAGTAGATCAGCAAGGGCTTCTGACTTCCACTTGTATATAAGTAACAACGGAAAAGCTCCCCCTGCAAATTAGTTGCTGAAAAAGAATTCGGGGGGGGGGGCGGGTCAGGAGTGGATTTTTCTCTGAAAGGATGTTTGAACTTGGTTCTGGTATCAATCACAAATTCCTGGACTGATCATGAGCCTAGAGGTACCCTGTTCCTTCCCCCCCCCCCCCAGATGTCCACTCACCTGATCAACTACTTTGCAGCTGGCTCTGGTTGGCAGATCTCAGGGTTCTCGTAAAACGCAAAATAGATCCTGCAAAATAGATCCTGAAGTTTGCCCACCTGTGTTAAGCAGTTATGGTGTATAATTCAGTAGAATGTGTGCCTTCCTGTAAAATACATGCATGTATACAGCAAACCAGCATTACCACGTTAGGAATGAACTTTAAACACTGCACCCCATTACGATTATTTTTATGTTTGGTTGTGAGAAAATAGAAATTGCCTGTTTCTAGCCTGAAGCAGAAGGAAAGTATTTCCTTTCCCACTCTTCTTTTTTAGGGAATTTTGGTTACCAGTGCAGCTTGTGTGTAATAGGGGGCAAAGCTAAACCTTGTTGGTCATGTAAACATTGTACAATACCGAATCAGGAGCAACTGGAAACATACGTTGAGATCATGCAAAGCTTTTTATAAAGCTAAGAGTGGATATGTTTTGGGCTATAGTATATTAAAGTAAAATCTCTTCCTTCTGTGCAGTTGAGCCAAATTTCTATAGTAAAAACTTACTCTTCTTGGGAAAGACTTACATGAAGTTAAACAACAGAAAGATGGCCCTTCTGTGGTTAACCAAGGCCAAAGAACGGCTGTCACACACAGAGGAGGATAAGCAGGTAAGCAGTCCAGTTGTTGTCACTGTATGCTAACATATCTAATGTTCCATATTTTTCAAGCATTTTTGCAAAATGTGCTAGAACAAGTTCTGGGCCCCCTTCTCTCTCCCCTATTATCAGTATATTCAGTAAGTTCACATTTTTTTAAAAACCAACAACCATAAAACTATATGAACATAAGGCCAGTTATAGTGTATTGCTAATCTTCCTGCTAAGAAGAAGCAGGAAGGGGAAGAATAGATGAACTGAAACTGCTGTTGATTTATTTTTTTTCCGGGAGGGAGCTTGAATTAACTGAATAGTCATAAATAATCTTAGAGATTGATTCTGTGGCCCTAGACAGTGTCTTGAGGGCCATAGGATGCTTCCAATTCCCAGCTCCAAGGACGGAAAAGAGCTCCAACCTCAGACCTGGGGATCCATGCTTGGATCCCCCTCCACCCCATCACAGTTGGCACAGAAAGAATCGCTGCAGCTGCTTCCCTGAGGTCGTAAAAGTGACCTCAGAGAAGGGGTAAAGGGGGCATTCCAGGGGAGGGGAGGAAACTCCAGCTTCCTTCCCTCCCCAACTGAAGTGTCGTAGCTAGATGGCCAAAATCAGCCGTCTAGCTGACTTGCAGGGTGGGAGGAGGAGGGAGGCAAAGATTGCCTGCACACTACTCCCTCCCTGCATAGGATGCCTGCAATCCTCTGATTTTGGAGGTTTATGGGAATCCCCATTGGACTGAGCCCTTAGATTATATTCTAGTTGTGATTCTATCACTTTTGTATGTGGTTGTTCCTTCCTGGAGCTGAGGATAGCATAAACCTAAGGCGAAGAGGTGGTTACTAAGGTCGCTTGGTGGGTTTCATAGCTGAGCAGAGATTTGAACCCAGGTTCAATACACTGTGCCACAGTTGCTTCCCTTACAATTTAAGGCAGGATATTTTGTACATAGGAGTAAAGATTACGGATAAAGGTTTATTTGGGCAAATTACTCTGATGATTTAATCCAAACAAGTGGGCAGAACCAGTGTGCATGAGCATGATTGCATTTGTATAAACTTACCAAACATAAGTGAGTTGCACCCCAAAAAGAAAAGTTCCAAAGGAAGCAAGAGCAAAGGCTTAATTCAAGAGCACTGTGTCAATTGGAGTTCTCCCAGTGAATCACTGATGTGGTTGCCCAGTGCTCCTGTACTTCCCAGTTCCTTAAAAATATGCAAATCTTAACTTGTAGTGTTTAAGTGAAATATACTAACCACATATTCAGCATTCCTTTGTGCAACTTTATAAAAATAGAATGAGAACCAAGACTTGTAAAAATTTTAGCGTGGGTGTGTGTTGCTGGGGAAACATAGTTTTTTTTACTTATTTTGTTTCAGGTACAAAAAGAAGCTTTGGAATTGCTAAATTCTCTATGACAAGATTGCTGAAAATATATGAATTGCTGTAATTTACTGATCAGAGAGCTAAAAGGTTAGCCGTTAACTCTTACAGAATTGTTAAAATGGCTATATATTTGGACAAGAATTCCAGAATTTGCATAAGATCCAGAATTTATAGACATGTTTCTGTGTATATCTCTAGATGGGATGTGTATAAAATATGTTGTTCCAAAAGCAGTTATGCACTTCACAAGTTTTTTCTAACAATTCTTCTAGCTTTTGGTTCTCTGTTCCTACCTTGCTTGCTTGAACTGAAGTCTCTCACTAGCCTGTGTTTGGGGAAAGAGGAGCCTGATGATCATTTAAGGCTCTTAGTCCTCCATTTCAGAACTGGGAAACTCACTTTGTCTTTTGAAAGATTCCTAAGATTCCTTTTCATACATACAAGAAAAATGTATGTTTTCTTTCCCAAGCCTATGGATATTGTTTACCCTTAGGGAGTAAGGATACCCTTAAGACTAGGGTGCTTCATTTTTCTTGGATTGCCTTGATTGCCCACTAATTTAGCCTTCTGATTTCTGGCAAGATTAACTATGGTTTTCTAAATATCACTGAGTATGTTACCTTAATTGACAGGTTCCAGAGGTGCAGTCTGTGTTCTTGGAGAACTATGGCTTTCTCTTGTAAAGGGTGCCTTATCTGTTTCAGATGACTCCATGGATGCAGTACAGAAGCAAAACCATGTAAGAGGCATTTATACATTAGACACAATATGGGCCACCTAATTGCCTCTCAGCTGCATTCAGCAACAGCAGCTATGCCCATCTCCAACTCTCAGCACCTACCAATATAAAGAATTCCTTGATAACCTGAAACACTCAAGGCATGTGCTAGTTGCAGACAAGGCCAACTGAAACTGCCTCTTATCCGCCACCTAAGCAGAGTACTTGAACTTTGGAGGCTGAAAGGAAAATAGGATACAGGAATACTCAGATCTGTGTAGCCTACTGCTCAGAGTAGGAGCTGGGAAGTGTTTAGTTCAAATTTCAGCTTAACCATAAAATCAGTGAGACACCTCATCCCCAAATTGTGAGGACAGGTTGCTTACCTGTAATTGTAGTTCTTCGTGGTCTCTGTGCATCACACACATGGGCTCTGCGCCTGCACTGAGACCATTCCAGAATATTCTAAAGCTGAGGGAAATTGCCCATCACGCGTGCTCCTTAGCATGGCTCCCACCCTTTCCCTCAGTTCCTCTTCAACCGCCATTGTGAGTGGCTGTCTTCTGGAATATCTCTTCGTTACAAGGATAATAGAGGCTTATCTTTCAGGTCATTTGCAAGGATTACTGATGTACTATATGTGAAATGTTTTGAGCTAAGAAATATTGGTTTGGGGAATATTCTGCTGCAGGGCACTACAGCTGCTCTGTAGCAAGCAGACAAGTGCATTTTTAAAGGATCCTAATCTTCCTTTTAGTGTTTGGCAGGCTGAGTACTGTTCCTTATGTAGCCAAATGGACACTGCCCATGCACAACAGGAAGAGATCAGCAGACTTGGGGGAACTCTGAGGTTTGCAGAATTTTGCACAACCTTTAGCAGAAGAAAAAAACCTAAAGGGAAGAGAACCCCTGCCTCCCTCCCAAATAGCCCAATGAGGGCAAAGTTTGTTCAGTGCCCATAGAGTGTTGACTATGGGGGGGGGGGGGGAGTGGCTGGAATACTGAACAGGGAACACTCACACTGCAACATTTTGTTGTAGATTCCATTCGTCTAAAATGAATACTGTTCAGTTGGGTTCCCCAAGCAGGTGTGTGTAGAAAAGGTTCGGGAGAGAACAAACAAGCAGAATATTAAGAATCTAAGGTAATAGCCTAAAACTGTGTCCAGTTGCTACAGGGAACTTGTTTCCCCCTCCCTGTCAGAAGAATGCTGTTCCAGTTGCCTTCAGACTGCAGAGCTTGAAGGGAAGCACAATCGACCAGAGGACTAAGGGCTGCTGGATTGTGTGTCTATTTATTGTATGCCCCCTTGAGGATCATTCGACTGAAAGGTGGTGTATAAATCTTCTAAATAAAAAGTTTTTAAAAAACAGTAAACAATGCAATAAACACTTTAGATAGCTGGGCTTTTCCTGGTTTTTTTTAAATCAATTTTCTCTGTGTGTGTGAGAGACCTTCCATTTCTGTAACTGATTTGCTTCCAGATTATCAAAACAGGTCAGCTACAAAAGACATACAGGATTAGATTCAGACTTAGTCACACTTTAGTCCCCTTGAAATCAATGGGACTAAAGCAAGAAAAAGTAGTGTAATACTCTCTACTGGTCACTTCTCGTCAGGTCAGCCCCCTTTTATTGCTGTAAGGAAACACTGAAGTTAGCTGCAGCAAACATGTAAAAATATGGGTGATGTGCATGCACCTGAGGAGTTTGGCTCAATCACCAATATTTCCCACAAACATCCTAGTGAGTAGAGCGAGTCTGAACTAAGCATGCAGTTGAGCAGAAAGGAAAGTATGGCTGGACCCCACCTGGTGTACTGTGTCCAGTGCGGAGCACTGCACTTTATGGATATATACGAACTGGAATTGGTTCAGAGGAGGGCAAGAAAGATGGTCAGCAGGAAAACAAGTTCTATAATGAAAGATTGAAGGAACGGAGTATGTTTAGCCTGGAGAAGAGAAGACTTGAGGAGTGATGTGATAGCACTCTTCAAATAACTGAAGAGATGTCGCTTAGAAAATGGCAAAGACTAAATCTAATGGCTTAAGTTATAAAAGGGTAGACTTCAGTTGAACATTAGGCGAAACATCTCAACAGTCAGAGCAGTTCAACAATGGAAACAATTAGCTAAGGGTGTGGTAGGCTCTCGCTTGAGATGACATTGACATTTCTTTGGTAATATTCTGGCATTTAAGCCACCAGTTCCTGGAGCCTTATTATTTTTCAAAGCTTTAACAGTATTCAGATTCTTGAAGCAGAGGCTGGATAACTATCTGCTGGGGATGCTCTAGCTCTACATTTCTTGCATTGAGCAGAGGGTTGTACTAGATGGCAACAGGACTCCTCCAATTCTGATTCTACAATGCACTATGATGAAAGAAGTCTGCTCACTTAATATAGATTTAGGCCCCACCGTGGAGATACAGGAAATTAAGTACAGCTACCTTGAAACTGGAACTATTACCAACTTAGAAAACAATTTCTTCCTCTCAAATAACTTACCTGTGGTGTGGGAAGCAGTCATACAAAACTGGAAAACATCCAAAATCACATGGTGGAAAAGAGAGACAAAATCCCAGAATGTAAAAAATTAAAACTTTTATTCCTTGGAGTAGCCAAATGTGTTTCTGCCCTGTAATATGTATAAGCAGTTGCAATATGTACTTGCTTTTTATTAATAAGATATTTTAAATGTTTTTATAAATATAAACTATGCTTTATTGTCTACTTTTTGTACAGCCTCTGAAGAAGGCCCAGAAGTATATAGTACAGGGCCGAAACGTGTTGGGCTGCTCCAAGGAATAACCCCTTTTTTGTTGTTTTCATGTTCTGGTGCTTTGTCTCTCCTGTTCACCCTGTGGTGGGCGAAGTCATCTCAAAGGTTCTATACAAAGCAGCAGGGCAAGTTAGAATTAATTCAAATTCAGTTGATTTCAACAGGAGTTAGACATGACATTTTTTTTCTGGATCAGGACAAAAGTTTAATGGTATGTTCCCACAGCATACAGGGAGCAGCTGGACCTATTTCATTTCATTTATTACATTTCTATACCACCCAATAGCCGAAGCTCTCTGGGTGGTTTACCAAGATTAGAAGTGGATCCCTTTCAAAATAGCTAAAAATACCCCCAAAAAACCAGCTATTGAGGTTAGGAACATAGGAAGCTGCCTTATACTGAGTTATGCCATTGGTCTACCCCAGTATTGTCGACACTGACTGGCAGCAGCTCCCCAGGGTTTCGGGAAGGAATTTTTCCAGGCCTACTTGGAGATGGGGTGTAGAGGCACTTTACCCCCACCACAAAATAGCTTATTGGAAGAATTTTAACACTTTTTAAAAAAGTGATGGCAGCTGAAATAATGCTCTGTTCCAACAGCCAGTTGCACATTGGCTTCTGCCACCAGCTAGGCAACCAAGGGCTGTTGGGAAATTGCACCACCTGCCTCCCCAGAAAAACAGTCTGGCCCCATGCATCAGCCGGAGAAAGAACTGTAGGGAGTTTTATTTTTTCCTCCCTGCCAGAAAGAACAGTTGGCTCTAACTGCCAGTTGCTCTAGGACTTCAGGATCAAAACGAAGCGTATTCTGGCCCCATTGATCAGCCAGAGGACTAAGGCCTTCTGGGTTGTTTAGGAAGTTATATGTGTGAAGGAGGCTGATCTTACGCCAACCCTGCAGGGCAGGTCACAGTCCCAAAGTTCCCTGGACTGGCACACACCTCCCAAGGTCCCATACACCAAACTGGTGTAGCAGCCCCAACCTTTCAAAAAGGAACACACACCAAGATTAAGTTGGAGACTTTATTAAAAGTAAGAATAACAAATTAGTCAGTGTAGGGTCTCCAAGTGTCCAATATAAGTAAAATAATCCCTTATAAAAAAGGGCTAAAAGAAGGTAAAGGGGAAAAGGGGGTGAGGTAGTTGTTGTGAGGAAAAGGGAATGGGAATAAAAAGGGACTCTAAAAGAACATAAAAACAAACCCCAAGAGTCTGCAGGAACAAAGTAAGTCAAACCAGGCCTAGCTTTTCTTAGCTACCCTGTCAGAGTGGCATACCTGCCCAGATGGAACTTCCCGGCATCCACGCCCCAATGGAAGAACCCTGAAGCCTTTTCCCCTAGCTCCTTTATTGTCACCAAGGTCCAGTTTCCCGCCCAGCGTTCACCAATCCTGTCTCCCTAACTGTCGAAGGAGGGGCCCCCGCCCTTTCTCAGCTGTAAACACTTTCTCATGACTTCATCCCAATTAACGCCTGACCTTGCTTCCCAGCTCTGCAGCTCACCCTTATCTCCCAGGTGCTCCCAAACAGCCTCCCAGTACATTCCAAAGACTACAGTAAAAATCCGTTAGCTAAACAGCAATGGGGGGGAAGGAAGGGACGTCTAACAGGGTTTCTTCTAAAGTCTCAGCTACTACAAGTCCCATCTTCACATCCCCCCTTTTAAGGAGATGAGACTGGGAGGGAATTCCTGCCAGACCTCATCTTCTACTTATTCTTCAGTGTGAATCCAAGACAAGCTATCAGCCAATACATTCTCCCTCCCCTTAATATGAACTACGGAAAATGTATAATCTTGTAAGGCCAGACTCCACCGTAACAATTTCCCATTCGAATTTTTCATTTTGTTTAGCCAACACAAAGGAGAGTGATCCGTCTGTAATTGAAACGACCTCCCCCAAAGGTAAGGCCGTAATTTCCCCAAAGCCCACACAATGGCTAAACATTCTTTTTCAATGGTGGACAAATTTCTTTCCCGAGGGATCAACTTTTTACTCAAATAGGCCACTGGCAGCAGTTGCCTATCCGGTCCCTCCTGTAACAGCACACCCCCAACCCCAGTTGCCGATGCATCTGTTTGTAGCACAAAAGGAGAAGAAAAGTCAGGGGCTCTCAGGATAGGTGCTGCCGTTAATTTGTCTTTAAGAAGGTCAAAGGCCTGCTGGCACCTTTCTGTCCAAATTACTCGCACTGGTTTTCTTTTCTGACACAAGTCCGTCAAAGGCGCAGCGATAGTACTGTAATGGGGTACAAATCTCCGATAGTAGCCAGCTAGCCCCAGAAAAGATTGAACTTGTCTCTTAGTTTGGGGCACAGGCCAATCTCGGATGGCTTCCAACTTTGCTTCTAGAGGCTTAATATTTCCACTCCCCACCCTATGGCCAAGGTACACCACCTCCCCCAAGCCAAATTGACATTTCTGAGCTTTCACTGTTAACCCAGCTTCTGTAAGCCGCTCAAACACTTGCCGAAGATGATCCAGATGCTCTTCCCAAGTCTGCGAAAAAATGGCTAAATCATCTAAATAAGCACAGGCAAAGGCCCCCAGCCCATTCAACAGTTTATCCATTAAACGCATGAAGGTTAAGGGCGCCGATTGGAGCCCAAACGGCAAGACGGTGAATTCGAATAGCCCTTTATGGGTAACAAAAGCAGTTTTAGGGGCATCCTCTTCCGCCAGAGGCACCTGCCAGTATCCCTTAGTCAAGTCCAAAGTGGTAATGTACTTGGCTGTTCCCAATTGTTCTATCAGATGGTCTGCTCTGGGCATGGGGTAGGGGTCTAGATGTGTCAATTCATTAATTTTTCTAAAATCTATACAAAATCTCACTTCTTGGGACTGCTTCTTGCTCACTAGTACAATAGGAGAAGACCACATGCTCTGGGACGGTCTAATAACACCCAGATCTAACATAGACTGTAATTCTTGTTCAATAATTTCTGCATGTCGGCCGGTAGCTCGATAGGGATAGGAGCGCACGGGGGCATGTTCCCCTGTCGGAATGGCATGTCGTACTAACGTCGTTCTCCCTGGAATGCTGGAAAACAAAGGAGCAAAATCTGTAATTAATTGCTGCAATCCTTGGCGTTGCTGTAGGGGCAAAGTTAAAGGCCAGGGTATTTCTTCTATCCCTCCTTTCTGTTGACATTCTTCTAACAGATCCAAAGGCCCATCCAGCTCTTCGGGCCCAGGCTGAAGGGGAAACACAAAATCTTTCTGGTCCACATCCTCTTCGCCTGCCGGCAATAAATCTTTTCTCTGCTGTTTAGCTGACTCTGGCTCTGCTGGGTCTCCATCCCCCTCCCCTGCCCGTCTGTCCGTAGCTGTCGCCTCTCCCTCAGCCGGGGGGCAAGATTCTACTATCGGGGCAGGGAATGCGGGGTCTGGGGAGGCCTGCTTCTTCTTAATTGTCTGACTCCGAGTCACCGCTAAAACAGGGGCTTGACTGGCCAAAAAAGCCAGATCATTTCCAATAAGAAACGTAGTAAATTCAGTTTCATGTACTAACAAGTCCAATTCTCCTTTCCAGTTTTTGTATTCTAACGGTATTCTAGCCAAAGGCATGGCAATGGGGGGAGAGTTATAAGGAGTGATGGTAAAAAATTGTCCCTCTAGCATCTGTCCTGGCTTCACCAGACTCCGGTCAATAGCGGAAAGGGCAGCCCCACTGTCTCTCCAACCCTGTCCCCATTGCCCATTAATTTTAAGAGACTCACAGAATTGTAGCTGGCTCCACTTGACTTGTCCCGGTTGAACCAAAGCCATCGCCGGCTCCTTTCTCTTCCGTGACGGTGAATGCCGGGCCGCTACTCCATTTCCCAGGATACGTGGGGCTGGATCTTCTCCCTCTCCCTCGCTGACCTCACTCCAATCTGAGGCTTCTCCGGGGGAGTCATCGAGAGGCACCAGTCTCACAGCACCTACTTTAGCAGCTGTTTCTTTTTGCAACTTGGCCTTTAATTTGGGGCAGTCCCGACGCAGATGCCCTTCCAATTTACAGTAGAAGCATCCAGTCGTCGTCGGGGTTGAAGTGGCTTTGGGCCCGATTCCTCCTCCAGTTGGATTGGATGTTTCACTCTTCCCGCCGGCTTGGCTGGGGTGGTTCGATTGCTGCTTCCCCCCTTCCGATAAACTCCCATCTGGTCCGCAAGCAGCGCCGCTTGCCGGAGATTGGTGGGCCGCTGGTCACTCACCAGCGCTGCCCTTCCTTCGGGGAGAACGGCATAAAACTGTTCTAAGGCCACCAGCTCTCGCAAATCTCGAAAGGAGACAGCTTGAGCCGTCTCCAGCCATAAATCCAGGGACCTCCGCAGCCTCGTTGCCGTGGAGACAAAACCCTCACCGGGCTCAGCTTTAATCTCTCTGAAACGTTGCCGACACCTCTCGGCCGAAAGGCAAAAAGTTTGTCTGACCAGTTCTTTAAACTGTCCATAATTATGCGTATCCTCTCGCGGGACGCTGTACAACAGTTGAGCCAGACAGCCTGAGGCTCGTGATCGAAGGGCCGACATCCAGCTGCCACGGGGAATACGCTCATCTTCGCAGGCAATTTCAAACAAGCCCAAATATTCCAACGGATCCTGCCCCTCATGGAAACGAGGCAGGTCCTTGAAGTTTGGCTTCTCAGGACGAACAGTTCCAGTGTGTTTTGCCAACTGCTTCTGCAGAAGGTCAACTTGCTTTTGTAATTCTCTTTCTCTGGATGTAGGCCTGGGGCGAGACAGGTCGTTTCGTCTCTCTCTCTCCTTGGAAGTAGATCTGGGACGAGACAGATTCGGGATCCTCCGGGTCCGCCGGAGGAGAACCGCTGTCGCTCCCTCCTCCTCTCCCTGGTCACTGCCACTGCCCGTGCTCCACCTCCGAGACCTGGGGATCTCCTCTCGGCCCCTAGGTTCCACCATCCAGTCTGCCAAGCGAGATGGGATCGACACCCTTCTCTCTTCGCCCTCCGCGCCTTCCCAATCGACAGTCACTTCAATAGGAGGGGCAACTCGAGGAGCCTCAACTGGTAAAATGTCCTTCCGGTCCAACACCGGCAGATCGTCTGCCGCCTCTGCTCCCAGCAGGGGTCGGTCCTGATCCAACAGAGCAGACTCCATTTCTGCCCTAACAACTTTTCCCTATCTGGAAAATAACAAACCTTTGCCTGGTTTGACAAACAAATGTTCCTCAGGTGGGCTGCAAAATCCGACCGCTAAGCCACCATGTGAAGGAGGCTGATCTTACGCCAACCCTGCAGGGCAGGTCACAGTCCCAAAGTTCCCTGGACTGGCACACACCTCCCAAGGTCCCATACACCAAACTGGTGTAGCAGCCCCAACCTTTCAAAAAGGAACACACACCAAGATTAAGTTGGAGACTTTATTAAAAGTAAGAATAACAAATTAGTCAGTGTAGGGTCTCCAAGTGTCCAATATAAGTAAAATAATCCCTTATAAAAAAGGGCTAAAAGAAGGTAAAGGGGAAAAGGGGGTGAGGTAGTTGTTGTGAGGAAAAGGGAATGGGAATAAAAAGGGACTCTAAAAGAACATAAAAACAAACCCCAAGAGTCTGCAGGAACAAAGTAAGTCAAACCAGGCCTAGCTTTTCTTAGCTACCCTGTCAGAGTGGCATACCTGCCCAGATGGAACTTCCCGGCATCCACGCCCCAATGGAAGAACCCTGAAGCCTTTTCCCCTAGCTCCTTTATTGTCACCAAGGTCCAGTTTCCCGCCCAGCGTTCACCAATCCTGTCTCCCTAACTGTCGAAGGAGGGGCCCCCGCCCTTTCTCAGCTGTAAACACTTTCTCATGACTTCATCCCAATTAACGCCTGACCTTGCTTCCCAGCTCTGCAGCTCACCCTTATCTCCCAGGTGCTCCCAAACAGCCTCCCAGTACATTCCAAAGACTACAGTAAAAATCCGTTAGCTAAACAGCAATGGGGGGGAAGGAAGGGACGTCTAACAGGGTTTCTTCTAAAGTCTCAGCTACTACAAGTCCCATCTTCACAATATGCTTCCAAAGATAAATTGGGGAGAAACAATCATGGTCACTTGCATTTACTCACCAAAGACCTTTTAAGGGGACGGTAAGGCTAACCTTTTATTTTATTTTTATTATTTATATTTATCGCCCATCTGGGCGGCAACCGGCCACCCTGGGCGATGTACATAGAATAAAAACAATAAAATACATTTAAAACAATATAAAAAATTTAAAATCTTAACCCACCCCATATTCCCGCCTGAATAACCAGGTTTTTAATGAGCGACGGAAGCTCAGCAGAGAGGGGGCATGGCGGAGGTTACTCAGGAGAGAGTTCCACAGTACGGGGGCCGCCACAGAAAAGGTCCTCTTCCTCATCCCCACCAGTCTAGCTGCTCTGGCTGAAGGGACAAGGAGAAGGCCGTCTGTGGCAGATCTCGTTGAGTGGCCTACTTGGTGTTGCTGGAGGTGCTCCTTGAGATAGACTGGGCTGGAGCTGTATAGGGTTTTAAAGGTCAAAACCAACACCTTGAATTCGGCTCAGCAAGCAACTGGTACCCAGTGCAAATCCTTCAGCACTGGCGTGATGTGATCCCGCCGGCGGCTGCCTTTAACCAGGCGAGCCGCCGCGTTCTGTACCAGCTGTAGCTTCCGAACAGTCTTCAGGGGTAACCCCACGTAGAGTGCATTACAGTAGTCTAGGCGAGAGGAGACCAAGGCATGAACCACTGATGGGAGCAGGTGATTAGGAAGGTAGGGGCGCAGCTGCCGTATCAGATGGAGTTGATACAGCGCCGCCCGGCTCACAGCTGCCACCTGAGCCTCCATGGACAGCTGGGAGTCTAGAATGACCCCCAAGCTGCGGACCTGGCCCTTCAGGGGGAGATGTGCCCCATTCAGCACCAGGTCAACATCCCCTAACTTCCCCTTGTCCCCCACCAGAAGTACCTCGGTCTTGTCGGGGTTCAGTTTCAGCATGTTCCTTCCCAGCCAGCCAGCCACTTGGACAGGGTCTCAACGGCCAACCTCGGTGAGGACTTGAAACAGAGGTAGAGCTGCGTGTCATCCGCATACTGATGACATCGCACCCCAAACCTCCTTGGAGCATCATCCTTTCCCCTGCCCGCCGCTGAAAGAATTTAGAGTGGAAGTTTGCTCCCCCTTCCTCCCACATACTTTTTCTGAAGTGAGAAGAATTTGTAAGTCAAATAATTAACAGAGTACATTTTGTGCTGCACTGTCTGTCTTTTATTGTTAATTACCAGTTTACAAGAGTAGCTGTTGCAATGTTTCTCCCATTCATTCATTAGTGCAAATTAATAAAGTGTTTCTGTTGTACTGAACTTAAGTCTTCCATTTTTAATTAGAATTTAGGCAAACCACATTTTTTTCTTTAGACACTTTTAGAAAAGTCTTCCATATAAACTAAGATGAATAATTCTGCATATCTTCTGAAAACCCTTTTTAAGACACTCGTGTATTATGGGAGGGCAATCTAAGAGCTTAAAACCATCTTGATATGTGTAGGGTAACTAACAAGATAGACTGGAGGCCTGTTAATCAATTCAGTGCTTTTATCAAAGCATTCACAGGTTAATATCCATGAATAATAAAGTGTAACAATATGTAGAAAAATAAGATTTTGGCAGAATTCAACTGCTATATTGAGAAAATGAGAGCAAATATAGCAGAGTCATACTACATTTACATTTTTTTGCAGTTTGATATGTTACAGAAATGTTAATTCTAGGAAATTGTTTCATGTGTGTACAAAACTGTATAAGTTAAATTTAATGGAATTTACAGTGAATAGTGAAAGCATGATACAAATGGTAATTTACTCTAATAAGGAAGCACAATTTGCTAAAAGTAGCATTTACTAATTCACATCAATATTGTAGAATTTCTTACACATTTGCAGTACAGCAAATGCCCCTCAATACTGCTAAAACAATTTAAATGTTATATATATATAGTGCACTTATGACAATAAGCCTTAGCCTATATAAAAACAAATCAGAGATGCTTTATTAGGAACATCTGGATTTTTTAAAAGGGATGAGAACACTGAAGACTAATAGAAAATTAGTTCAGCTGTGCAAGGCTTATGTAACTATTTCCATTTGGATATTCTAGATCCATAACAACAACAAAAAATAAGAAGAGCAATTCACATTACCTTTCATATCCTCCTAAATTTTAAATTAGTTTATCCTATGAAATTGAAGCATATCACCAATATCTTTTTGAAAAGCCTGTAAGATACCAGACCAGGCCAGAATATGTAAGAACCTTTTATTTATTTTTCCTTGAATATTACCTACCATTCTCTTGGAAATAACCCAAGGTAGTATGTAAACAATTTTCAATGCTGCTCAATGAGTTAGAAGAGTCTGTTCAGCTTCTACAGTAAGTCAGAACAGTGGCACCAATGTCTCAACATTAATCACATTCATTTTATTGTACATTACTCTTGTGCAAGTAATAAAGGCTTTACCCGTGACCTTGGCTACATACATGTAGCAAAGAGGGTTATCAGGTATTACATTTTTTTAAAATTAAGCTGACAGAATATCACATTCTATCATCTCAAAAAGCCAGCAGCATTTTTCTACATAGTGAGGATGCACTTGGCCTAAGCCTTTTATAACAGCCATGCAATAGAAATAACTTTGGAGATGTTGCATAAATGAGAATACAGAGCAGTCTGCACATTTTCTGATCAAAGCCAAGAAAGTAACTCCTTACTCTTCTGAATGGCTGTGACATTTTATAAGTTTAAAGCTCTATAAAACTAGAGCTTGTTATTGTGCATTTATATACACCTTTTTTTAAAATATAGTCTTTTTCCGCTTCAATTTTATTCTGGTCAGTCTCTGAGGGGGAAATAAATAAAGTAGAGAAGGAAAAACTGTTTTGCATATCTTTGTGGAAGAACAGAACTTTTTTTAAGAGTTCCAGAAAAATGACTGTACAGAAGAAACAGCTTATATACAACTAACTGTGCAATTTAGTTGCTCCAACTTGTCTGCTTAAAAAAAAATCATTTTGACTTGAATTTTACTCTTGTCCAAATCCTTCTGTCTCCTCAATTGCAAAAAGCAGCTTCTCTTTTAGCTGTTCATAGCTTTTATAAGGCGGTAAATCCAAACGATTAAAACTAGAGAGAGAAGAAAAATCAGGCTTTGTTTACTTCATATTCTTTCATAGGACCACATAATACAGTTGTTTGTCTGCAGCAAGTAATTTCAGTACCAATTAACATGCTTATGAAATGTAATTCATAAATACTCATGTTAAGACAAAAATGCATTGATGGATTCAGAACATTCTTACTATAGCAACTTAGAATGAGCAGGTGTAGCTCCCTCAAATTTTGCAATGTAAGAAATTAACAAAACCTGGAGACATCTGATTCACTTTCCAAAGGCTTTTATTTATCATGGTGGCATAACTAGAACAAGTCAGAAGGGAACAATATCCTCTGTCCCAGTTATATGTTTAGTGTTAAAGCCCATGCCCCAAGCCTACAAGAGTGAACTATTGCAAGACATGCCTATCCCATTATCTCTAGGTGTGGCAGCCCTTCACATGCCAAGTTAAGATCTCCCCAGTACGCATGCAGCAAAAAGGGAGAAGATGAGTTATATCTACTTAAGTGTCCTAGAGGTAGTACGCAAACCCAGTGCCAGTATTGCCACTGCACCCAGGTGCACCTGAAGCATGTGACCACAAACAGGCTAAGTCTCAATACAAGCTACTGGTATTTAGCTTGGTTTTCTGTTGAGAGAAGATCACACTTCCCAACCAGGTGCCCTCAAGATATTTTGAACAACTGCTAGAATTCCTGACCACAGGCTTCGTTGGCTGGGGCTGATGGGAGATAAAAGTCCAAAACATCTGGAGGGCACCAGGTTGGGGAAGGCTGCTGAAGATATAGCATGGTTGCATCAGTACTAATGTAAAGTTACCCTGTGCAAAAGCTCCATGGCAAATAGTTGGTTATTAACTGTGTGATTTGCTGTACAGAAGAGACAAGATCCATGGATAGAAGTAGCCCAGAGGTGGGCAACTTTGGAGGGTTGGGTGCTACATTGGCCCCCCTTGAACCCTCCAGGGGTCACAGCCCAATGCTAGATCCCAGTGATTCTTGCTGGCGAACAAAGTGTGCAAGAAGCATGCATCCCATTTCTCAGCACAATCGAGCTACCCACAGCGGACCCCATTTTGCAGAGAAACATGTGCAACCCCCAAGTGTCCCATTTCTCTGCAGAAACCATGATTCTGCTGGGAAACGAGGTGTGAGGAGTGCGTGCCTTGCTTCCCAGCATAATCACAGCGGGGAGCACAAACGGCCTTGGTGAGCCACGTGTTGCTCACCCTGAAGTAGCCAAACCACTGTGGGAAGAGTGGTGAAGAAACTGCATATTGAGCATCCATTCACCGTCATTTATTACAATATACATGTAATTACTTAGGCATACAATACAGAAAAATTGCTTACTAAGGAGTGAGGATAGCTTACTGATATTGCTTCCCCACATTTCAGATGAGATGCAGAAATGTGGTAAAAATCTCATTTTCCAGGACAATACAGACAGCTTTCCAAGTAATTACATACTTGCTACAGTAAGTTAGCACTTGGTAAATTGCTGTGCTCACCTAAATTTATGATTTATTACAGGAAAATGCATGGACAAAGAGGAAAACATTTGGGAATCTTTGAGCAAGTATTCTCAAATACTATCGGTTGGATCCAGAGCAGCACACAATGGAGTTCTGCTCACACTGAAAGGAGGGGCAGGGAGGCGATTGTTATTCCTCCTTCCCACTACAGCTATCTGGGCGTCCTGCAAAGCTGCTCTAGAGGGCTGTGGCCTTTCACAGAAATGTGAGAGGTAATGCAGGGGGAAGGGAGAAATCAATGAAGATCGCCTCTCCACCCACTTCTTTCTGTGGTGAGTCTCCACCAGTGTCTTCTGTTAACAGAAGGGCCGATCTGAATCCAATCCTACGTTCTGGTTCAAGCTACAGCATCTATATATATATATAAGAAGTAGTCCTGACTGACTCATCAACGCCCAGCTCAAACTGTTTTAATCTAGGAATGTGAAATTTTGAAGGAACATTGCTTTTATTTATTTATTTATTTCGTTTTTATACCGCCCAATAGCTGAAGCTCTCTGGGTGGTTTACAACAATTAGCAAGACGCAGACACCCACTAAGGAAGGATTTTTGGAAATTCCGTCCCTAAGGGGGTGAAAAAAGGGGGCAAAATCGCCCCACTCTCATATCTCCTATGGGCAAAACAACAGGGGAGCAGTTATGCAAATCGGCCTCACCTCATAATTGCTGCAAGAGCCAATAGGTGCAGTTATGCAAATAGCCCATACTTCATATGAATTCCTGCAGGGGCCAATAGGGCTGCAGGATATGCAAATCTCCCCTAGGCCATTTAGAATGTTCTCTGAGGGGGTGAAAAGGGAGGGAAACTTTTTAAATGACTGACTGTTGTGTGTGGGGCGTCGTCGCATAGGCTCCATCACGTTTAGACGGATCTATCCCAAACTTGGCACGGTCACTCTTCATCACCTGTAGACTCTCAGGATTAACCTGATTTTTCTTTAAGATCAGATATTTCTGTCAGAAAAGTTTTCTGCTGCCAGCACCCAGCCTAAACGTTACACTTTCAGTCAGAGACACTCTATCTTTTCCATTGCACCAAATCCTAAAATCCATGCAAGTGCAGCCGCAGGCAACAGCTAGTTTTAAATATACATTAATTGCTATGGGTGAATTTGCTGAGTACCCACTCTTTCTTTGGAGAAATTGGATCTTCTATTAAAGTCTGTATTAAATAAACTTCATTACAATTTTACTGGAGAATCCACCTATGCAGTTTAATGGAGATTTCTTGTCAAGAAAAGTGAGTCACTGAAACATTTTGGTAAGTGCAAAAAAAGCAGTTATTACACTACTTCATTTGATACCACATCAGTAAAGGCTGCATTTACTTTTTCCCATAAAAGCCATTGATTTGAGAAAGTAAGAAAATGGCAGTCAGACTCAGAACCAAAACCTACCCTTTCCCAGACACATACTGCCTGGGAAAGGCCTCCACTTCACTGGTTGTCACCATCATCACACCCATACAGCACATTTCTCAAATGAATGGTTATTAGAAAAGGCAGCACACAGTACACTGTGACCAAAACAAGATGGATGCCAAGCAACTAGCTTTCATCCGTATATATATATTATGGGTTGAATCCAGACTTGGTCATCATTAAAATAGGTCCATTTAAATTAATGGAATGTAAGTCCCATTTTATTTTAGTGGGTCTACTCTAAGTATGATTAAGTCTGGATCCAACCCTGTATATATCTATATATATTCTGTTACAACTCACCATGTATGACTTCTTGGTAGCCACGTTTCCTTGCCAACTTTTTCAATGCAGAATTTCTGAGGACCATTACTTCCTGAACAAAGATTTAAGTATTTTTTGTGATAATTGTATAGCTCTTAATGACATCTTATTCCAATAATAGGGAGAAAGTGTAAGTTTATAAGAACTAGATAGTGTTATAGAGTAAGTTACACTGATGTCTTACCCATTAGCTCAGCAAATCCTCCCAGTGGTAATCGGCAAGTACCAGTGACAAACTGCATCAGTCGCATACGGACTTCATTGTCAGCTTCTTTTATGAACTAATAACAAAAATTAAAAGTTTATTTTGAAATGCCAGCTGGTTAAGAGCTAGTCTTGTCTCTGTGTTTCCAAAAACAAGAAAACTAACAGAGCTCTGCATAGTGTGTATACAATATTGTTATACATCTAAACTAGTGGCTTTAGTTTATTATACTTTAATATTGGGGGGTTGGGGTTAAACTGATATCTTATTTTGGAAAATCATAGACGTTATATTACAGAGTTATCAGATGCAACAAATATTCTCCAAACTAATCTTACTACTCCCCCATCTTAATTGAAAGGACATTCCTTTTCTGTTTTTCTTAAATAATGGTTGTGGTAAAATGGGTTGTACGTGCACAGTTTTAGCTAGCAAGAGAAATTCCAGATGAAAGATCTGAACAAATAGGATTCTCCTCACTTCCCAGTTCTACTCCCTTGCCACTAGTAGGTCAGAAGTTACAGTTGAGGGACTTTCAATTCAACTCTTCCTATCCTTCTATATTCCTCACTTGAATACAGGCAAATGATTCAACTCAGAAGGGTTTTCTCTCTCTCTCTCTCCCCCCACCCCAATTCCTTTTTGGCAGCAACATAGTAATTAGGCATGTTTTCAGATCCCAGGGGAAAAAAATAAACCAAATGGGCTAAAAAAAAATGGGGGGGGGATGATTCTACCAAAAACTACTAGAGAAATGGGGGAAAGAGTAGGCTCTTTTACCTTATGTTACAGATTATTCTGTTTTTTAAAAAATAAATTTTATTTAGTTATTATAAACTACATACAAAACTATAAGACACAAACATACAACTAAAATAAATCATAAGGTGCACCCCCCACCCGCCTAGGAACCAACTAATATACACCCATCCCCTTAATTAAATCAAAAATATAACATATCCTGACAAGGCATACTCCCCTTCCCCTTTATTAATACATAGTCTAATAATTGATTCCATATATCCATAAAATTATTCTTCTTTAACTGACCCTTTTTGCATTTGATACTACAAGTTAGTTTATCATTTAGGGCTATATCCCAAACGTCCTTATACCAATCAGTTATTAGAAAAACATGATGTACTTTCCATTTCCTCGCTATCATTAACCGAGCCGCAGTTAACAAGTTTACAATTAGTTCCTTCGTATTTTGGGCACAAGTGACTTTATCGGTTATTGACAACAAAGCAAGTTTAGGACAGACCTCTAGATTAATACCAATAATTTCCAATATTTCTGTAAAAACCTCTCGCCAAAATTCCAGAACATTTTTACAACTTCACCACATATGAGCATATGTACCTATTTCCTGACATCCTCTCCAGCAAAGTGCGGAGCAATTGTTATCTATTCTATTTGATCTTACAGGCGGGGTATAAATATAATAAATAAATAAAATATCCCATATATTGTTCCAGCCTACCTTCGAGGTCACCTCTTCAAATTCATTATCCCATACTGTCTTTAGGTGGTCATCTTGTTCTTCTGCTTTTTGAATCAATCTGTATAAATCCCTTGCTATACCTCTTGTAGACGTGTTCCCTTCTAAACCATCTCTAAACATAACAATCTTTTCAAATTTGGTTAAATCTCTCTCTCCTCTAGTTTCTTGCATTGAGCAGGGGGTTGGACTCGATAGCCTTGTAGGCTCCTTCCAACTCTATGATCTATGAAATCATCCTCAGTTTTCCTTTTCCACTTCTTCGACCACTGTTCTAACTGTAATAAATTTAACCACGACACTCTTCTTCTCTCAACAATTCCCAGTATTTGGTATCTAGTCCCCATCTTTTCCACCCAATCCGATAATCTAATAACCCTTTCTTCTCTTATTATACCCTCCAAATCCACTCTTAAATTTTTGGGAAAGTCATTTAGAGCCACCACCGGAGTTAAAGGAGAAATCCCTGGTACAAATATATTCCTCGTAGTATTCCAAATCTCTAACAAACTTCTTAAAAGGGGGTTGTCTATATTTTTTATCATTTTATTATTCTTTTTAAGAAAAAGTATATTCTCCAAAGTATTTCATAATTCAGATGTTTCTAACTCCAACCACATTATTTCTTTAGGCTGTGCTATAATAGATTATTCTGTTCTTTAAGGCATGTCCTTGGTTTTAAGTTTGCACTGCCTACCCAGCGACCAGCATCCTCAGGTTCCCTGATTGCATCAGCATCACCTTCATAGATTTCATAGATCATAGAGTTGGAAGGGGCTTACAGGCCATCAAGTCCAACCCCCTGCTCAATGCAGGAAACTAGAGGAGGGGTCTCCCATCCAAGTAATAACCAGGCTTGACCCTGCTTAGCTTTCCACGCTCAGACAAGCTGAGCCAGCGTGAGCCACAGGCTCTGAATTCCTGAAATCTGTTGTGTCCTAGAGGCCTTCTCTCCATGTATCTCTCCCCTCTCCCACACACATACAAACCAAAGGATCTCTCCTTGCTATATCTATTATCTTGACTCTCTTTTCTACTAGAAGAGTATACATGGGACTCTGTCACAGTATATGCAACCCAAGAGGTAGAAATTACAATGGTATTCACAGGTTTTCTATCTCTGTTAATGGATGAAAAGAAGTCACCTGAAAGTAAACTTTCAGTATGTGTGCTGTGTAAACTAGCTCCAAAATGCAGAATGAGCACAACCCCAAAGTTTACAAGGAGAATTTCTCCTAATTATCCATGGGATAAAAAACATACCACACTGATGAAGCAAAAGGAAGGATAAACCAATACAGGAAAGTTTGTTTCAACATTAACTGCTAGCATAAACCACTGTGGATTGAATAGCTTCAAGTGTAAATACATTGGATACAATGTGTTGTGTGGATTCAAATCGTTATATAAGGTGCAACTGAAAGTTCCTTTAATGACAATACTGAGACCTTTCATTCTGTTACTTGTGGCATGTACATAACATATCAGTAAGTTACAAAGAAGGCATTAGCACTTTACCTCTTAGGAATTGGGAAAGCAACAATAAGATGACAAACCAGAAAAAAGCCAGAGAGCCAGTGTGGTGTAGTGGTTAGAGTGTTAGACTGAGACTGGAGGTCCGGGTTCTAGTCTGCACTTGGCTAGAAAGCTCACTGGGTGACTTTGGGCCAGTCACTGATACTCAGCCTAACCTACCTCACAGGGCTGTTATGAGGATGAAATGGAGAGGAAGAGGACTATGTAAGGCATCTTGGGTTCCTTGGAGGAAAAAAGGTGGGATATAAATATAATAATAAATTAAATAAATCAACTTGTGGGAATATGGAATCTCTTGCAGATCTAATTTTACTGTTTGGTAAAAGCACTTACCAAATGCTGCAAACAAATGCCTCTAATAATGGCAGAATATCCCCTAAAGAATTCATTCTGAGCTTTTTTTTTACTTGTTGAGGATACGTTAAGTTCAGTATGGGTCATTCCTCCTCCATATTTGCCTATTAGAAAGTATCTTGAAAGAACCCTTCTCAAATCAAATGGAAAAGTACCAATTATACTGCTCCTTTCTGCAGGAGTGGTTCTGCCTCTTGAAGCAATTGAACTGGGTTGAGTGATGATTCAAAGAACCCTGAAGCCTGCAGGTGGAATCTGACTGAATTCTGTTGTATAGCATGAAGATATTATGCACAAAACCCACTGATCTGTCATGGTACTTGCCCATTGGTCTCTAAAATAGAATAATCTGTCACTGAACAAAAGCATACATGAAAGATCGTTCAATACAAGTGGTGAACGTTTTTGTTTGGAAAAAGTTCAAGTTTCACATGGGGATTCAACTTTTTAATTTGGTTTACCCTTCTGGAATACAGTAGACAACTCTGTGATGAGTGAATGTACAATTGCAGGAAGATCAAGAATTCCTATTCAATCTATTTAATAATGGGAACTGTCAATAATTGGAACTTTGAATACGTTCTGCTAAGAAGCAACTTCCCACCTGCCAAGGAACACACATTAAACTTGGTTTTACATATCTTCTCCAGTAAGTCACTGTGCTCTGTTTCAGATAGCATGCCTAGTTCCTTATAAACACTGCTGAAGCACATTGAAAAGCCCAGAGAAACCTTGGGCAATCCTTTCATCATGGTAGCAAAGAGCTAGCAAAGATTCCCCTCCCCTTGATGCAGGAAGACCACTAAATTGAAGAGAGAGAAGAATGTGTCCTAGGTTCTTTGAGGAGCTCTAGAACATTATGCAGCTGGCCTGCACATACACAATTCCCATTGTGAGCATACACATACACCTTGAAGATACCTTTCTTTATTTCTAAATAAAAGTCACACAAGGTGTAATGATTTCACATTTGCTGACTTTTTCAACTAATAAAAATATCATACCTGCCAGAACCATATTATTTGCTTGCTATTTCTTGTATAATGACGATATACAGTGTTCCTTTGCCAGTCGGCTAAATCAACCTCTTGCATGCCACAGAGCATAACCTGGAAAAAGACAAGATTTAGAAGAATAGTGGTTTGGGATTCTGATGTGCAAACTAAATGTATCTCAATGAACTATTTCACAGCAATTTGTGAGGTCTGCCTGCTTGCTTATTTGTGCCTTAACTGATGTTGGACGTTAAAGGCGCAATTCTATGGCTGCTAGGAAAGAGTCTAGACAGCCATAGGAAAATTCGGAGTCCCAGCTCCAACCTTGGAAACTTGCTATGTGATCAGAGCCTTGGATTCCTAATTTAGAGCACCCTCTCTCTGCCCTAGCAGCTGGTGCAGAAAGAACTGCACCAGCAGTGGCTCTGAGGTCGGAAGACTGACCTTGCTTGGAGCCAGCGTTTGGTGAGCATTCCGAGAGGCGAGGAGGGAGGCTCCGCCAACATACGATGTATCCTGGCAGTGCCTCAGCCTCCCCTCCTCGTGAGCTACTGCAAAAGACTTTGGCCGTCTAAGTCTTTTGCAGGGCGGGAGAAGCACACAGGTGACCTTTGCCTCTGCGCTCCTCCCACCCTCCATAGGATGCCCGTAATCCTCTGAGTTCAGAGGGTTACAGGCAGTCTCATTGGATTGTGCTACCCCTCTTATTTGCTTGCATTATTCTTCCTTGTAGTATGTTAGTGTCAAAGAGTTTTGCCCTCTTCCTGCTCAGTTAAGCCACTGCACCTTAGAAGTCTTACCTCCAACTCCTTTTCATCAAAATACTGTAACCACTGAAGGGGAACAACTTCATTAAATCCATCAAGGAAAGCTTTGGTTTGTTCTTGTACTCCTCGTGAAAACCGCCACTCCGCCATTAGGCTGAAACAGGTAAAAAGTTTAGAATTTTAAAAGTGGAATCCTTCTTTAAAAACAAACAATGGACTTCTGTTCTATTATACTAATTCTAAATTGGTATACATTGTTTGTATACAACCCCAATTTTTTAACATTGTACCTAGAGCATTCCTTCTCACTTCAGTACTACAGTCCTATGTGCTTCCCTGTCTGAATTTATCATATGTATTACTGCAAGTTTGCAATCCAATGTTCGATTCTACATTATATATACATAATCTATCTATAATAAAAGAGGATGTGTGTTTGTTAGCTCCACAACTCAAAGTCCATGAAATCTAGCCACCTGAAACTTGGCAAGCATACTAAGGAGACCCTAGAAATGTGCATCTCAGGTTATTTGGTTATTAAAATTCATTAACGGCGTAATCTATGCATGTTTATTAGACAGAAAAAGTCCTACAACTCCCACCATGTTCCAGCCAGCCAGTTGGACTTTTTTTTTTTGCCTAAACATGCATAGGATTATGCCCTAATGCATTTTAATTAATTTAAATGTGTCCATGTGTTTGAAGCATGCAGTCCCATCATCAGTAACTAGGTGGCAGATGTTCCTAACCAGCAATACAGTTATCGCTTGTTGGGGGGGGGGGGTAGTCCAAGGGATAGAGTTATACAGCTGACCCCTCCCTCCTCCTGTGGGCAACCCCCCAGGGGAAAAGAGTGAGCAGACTCTATCAGCAGGCTAGACAGGAGCACATGGCAGAGGCCATGCCTAGGGTGCCATGGCTTCATTCAGATGGGGCGGGCAAAATGTGTCCAACTCTGACAGCTGCATAACTTAGCTTGAATGCTTTGCTGCATCAAATGAAGGGCTATTACAACCTGTGCGAAGCTGGGTATGTTCACTAGTATTAAATATAATGGGAATTCTACCCATGTAAAGTGCCTCCACCAGATTATGGATAATTCCCCCTTCCCACTACACCCCATCCCATTCTGTTTGAGAGAGGCCCCCAATCCTCCAAAGAGGCTTTTGGGGTAGGAAGGAACAGAAAGACCTGTGAGTGAGTGTTGTTGCATTTCTGCAACTTTCCTTCTGTTCATGGTTCTTAGGATCTTACCCGGTTTGCATAGTCACGGCCAATTCCTAGGTTGTTTAACCTAGGAATTGGCAGGAGCACATGAGAGTGAGCAAGAGTGCTGCCTCTCCCCTGCTCACCACTTCCACTTTCAGTTAACAACCCAGGAACGTCCTGGGTTGTTTCATGATGTGTGAACCCAGACATTTTGGATTGTTTAGCAGTTAAACCCAGAGTTAGTCCAACAACAAACCATGGTCTAACTCTGGGTTGTTTAATTGATAAACAACCCAGAATTTCTGGGTTCACATGACATGAAACAAGGGGTGTTCCTGGGTTGTTAACTGAAAGTGGAAGAGGGTGAGCAGGAACCAGCATGGTTAACAAACAATGGGTTGTTTGATCATGCAAACCAGGACAACATATATTGAGAGAAGACTAAAAATTACACGTAAGTGTGGATTTCTGCTCATATATTAATACAAGAAAAAGTCTGGCATTGTCTTTTCAGTTCCTTTATGTCCATACCCAATGTATTCTTCTTTGTTCTCTTCAGTTACAAGTAAGTTTGAGCCTCCCAATTTTAGCTCATGCGACGTAACTTTCCCTAGTAGCTCCATGTCAACGCAGAAGTACATTTCTAAGTTACACTCTTCAATGTTGTTGTCCCTAAGAGGAAAGGTTAGCCAAAGATCAACCAGATATAATCATTTGACTAATGTAATAGAAGAAATACAGAATATCAGAAAAGATTTACAAACCTTATCCAAATTAGGGAATTATAAAATTCAGTATCAATAGATTCCAAATCCTTTATTGTAAGTTTCTTATTTAGCATGCGCTTGTAGAATGGTAGGGAAAACCCAGTATCAATGAATTTGCCATGAAACAATGCCTGTTGAGGATTTAAAACAATCAATTTGGTATTTGATACAAAAACAGCTTCAAGTATATTGCTCCAAGTAGTACTAACTGCCCTAAAAAGCTTCTGAGCAGAAGTTTATAGAAAATAGTAAGTTTAAAGAAAACATAACAAAAACTCTAAATCAATAATCGGGAAAAACAGGTTGCTTCAATCCATCATCTGTGTAGACACACATATGGGTTCTGCATCTGAGCAGAGCCTAGTTTCAGAACTTCCTAGAGCTATCCCATGTGTCTGAAAAGTCCTGCAGTCACATGCCGAATGCCAGTTGGCACAGGTCCAGACTGATAGTAAGGTGGGATCAAAGCTGACATTTGAAAGGCTCTGTTATGTTGGTTGGAAGACAAACTTTGCAGCTGAGAAACTCTTATTGGCAGAATGCAAAGATGTTTGACAGAACATCTGTACTACTGGTGAGTGCAATGTAGTGCAGCCAGGAACAGGACTGGCCAAATATAGACTACTGTCTGAGACCCTCCTGATAAGCTGGATTGCAGAGCTTTTGCACTCTATCCTAATTGTCATCACACTCAAGAGAGATCTTCAATTCTAGTTTTGGCCTTCTGCTTGTGAGTCCAAAGGAACATAACCAGGCATGCCTGTGGAGAGCTGCTGACCCTGCCATTGCCTTCAACCCACAATTGGCTACATGTCTTCATATGTGGATGAGCTGTTTCACCAGACAAGATGCTTTCTGGTAGAAAACAGTTTGTTCTGGGCTGTCTCAACAATCACTGAGTTGGGTGAAGGATGTTTAAACAGTAAGGTGCACCCTTCCTCTTGAACCTGGTATAGGTTCTCCACTCGGTTTGATGTAATGGGCATTGTAGAAGCTATTGTCCATGACTCCCCTAACCACTGGCAGTAAGGCTGGTAGAATAGGAATTGCTATCAGTGCATACCAGTCAGTATGAACTAGCTGAAAGACTGGGTCTTTGATGGAAGGTGAAGGTTGTTGAACTTCGACCCAACGCCTTGGCCAAATACAAAAGTGGCTTGGCGTATGGCTGACTATCCTCAGTGGGGAGCACTGGATTTTGATCTCCATCACTCCTGTCTGGAGATGAGATAAAAGGGACACAGACTCTGACTTGGAAAACAGTCATCTATTCTCAACAACACAACCAATCTTGCATCTCCTGGCTTAGTAAAAGGGATGACAACTCAATAGGAATCAGTGAAACAGAAGATCCTAGTGATGCTGCTGCGGCAGATAAAAGGAACTGGGCAGGAAGGTGGGAGCTATGCCCCTTGAGTGTACACACTGAGGGTCCCTTGCCTAGCTCTAGAAAGTACCAAACAAGGCTCTGCATAGGTACAAAACCCTTATGTGGAACTCCATACAGGCTACACAAAACATGATTCTCAGTGTGTTACTAGCAGTGTAAGATCCCTTCAAATACAGATTAGACTGGCAAAGCACATGAAATTCTCACAGCCAGATTCTCATTGGAAGGCTTCTTTAGATGGGTCTACTGACCAGTGTAAAGCTGAGCTAGTAAAGGCATGAAATAAATTTATATATCTTCCAGGGCATATATATTTTGCAGAGAATTAAAAATAGCTAAGGAGATCACTTTTAAATTGAAAGAGATATTTGTTATAAGAATATGCACAAGAATGTAAAATGTTTTGCAAATTCAACATTTTTCCAGCAGGGGGCTTCAGATTGCCCCAAGCAACTCCATTCAATGAAATCATCAAATATTCTTTCCTAAACTAACTAAAACTAAGTAATATGACAAAAGCTATTTTCTATATAACAAATTGAAGCTATGATGTCATTTCTTGTTTCCATGATATTAAGAATTTGCTACTACTGTATAGATCATGTCATTAATTCAAGCAGCAGATCAATGATAACAGTTTTGCACAAATCACAGAACAGCTGAAGGTCAGCTGGACAAGGGCAAAAATTTAGCTATATTCTATGACTGTTAAGAATACTAATAGAGAAGTGGTCACTATGTCTTCTCTAAGAACCCCCCTCAGATTTCTGTATAATAAGAAATTGGTTCAAGATTTATTCTTCGAGTATTTCCCAAGTAGCGCCAGTGCAGAGATTAAAACTTTCCCTTATGAAAATGAGATTAAGAGAAAGCATAATGACACATTTTTAGAAAATACTGCATCTGCATTCTCTCAGAAGCCACTGATGATAAACTAGCAGCATCCATTTCACTAAGCCCCATAGCATCATTATTTCAAATTCTTGATTGCTCAACTTGAGGATTAGTACACACATCTTTATCGATTAATTCAAAGCAGAAGCATTTTCATGTTCCATGTTTGCTAGTTGTTGGCATATGATCCTGTGGAAGAGCCCATTTACTCATTAGAATGGACAATCACTTCCAATAAGGCATCCACTGCTCTCATTATATCTGGCCTATAGGTGAAAACAATTATGCTGCTATTGTGTGTTAAAATTAGCACATGTGCCTGTGACGGTGCAAGTGTACACTCCCACCTATCTCTTACAGAGAACCTGTTGAGAGGCACTTTGCACATTACTTACATCAAGATAGCTGCCACCAGCTCCATTTATTTCCTAATTCTGAGCTGGGGCCACTGCAGAACTATGAGGACTTTAGAGAGTAGGGAAGTAATGCCAAGTCTGCTGGTCTTTGCCAATCCAGAACCAACTTGTTATTTCTGGTTCTTCTCTCCTTACAAAAATTAGTAGATAGCTGAGCAGTCAGGTGAACAAGTGGGAGAAGTTCTGACTTGCTCAAGTCATACATGTCACTTCAAGAGGTCCAGTTTAAGTAAGTTTATTAAGTAGAGAAATGGAAAATTGCCTTAAAAGAAATAAAAAATAAAAAACTGACTAGCTAGTGCTTATTTATCAGGAGACCTAAAATCCTTAACTCACGTATCAGAACAGCTTACAGGTGGGTGGGGCAGTGCACGTTCCATAGGTAGAAGGCAGGCATGATTAGCTTCTTTGATTAGCTTCCGCCGTGCATTAAAAATGTGGCTTTTCAAGCAGGAATATGGGGTGGGTTAGGATTTTTAAGTTTTGTACTGTTGTTGTTGTTTTTAAATTGTGTTTTACACTCTGTTTTTTCTTGTATTTTATTTCACTGTGCACCACTCAGAGTGGCTGGATGACTGGCCAGATGGGTGATTCAAAAATATAATAAATAAATAGATAAATAAATAAATAAATAAATGTCTCTCTGGGCCACATCAAGTCAGAGACAAACTATAACAGTTTACAGGCCACGTGGCCTGGGTTCTGTGGACCGGGAGAGGGGAAAAACAGTGTTCCTCTGATCCAGTAAGCACACTGTAAAACTTACTCTTTTTATCTCTGGAGATTCAAGAAGGGGGGCTGGGGGAGAAAGGGGCACGCAACACAGTCAATCAGATGGAGAGTAAACTTTCCTTGAGACACCAGAGGTTCCTCACATAGATAGAGGAATGCCCATTAACACTGATGACCCAACAAGGTGGGACAAAAGATGTGAATGGGACCAATTCCCCTTGGTTTTCTGTGATACTGGATTAATTAAAGCCCTAGTCAGGCGTTTGCTGGCTCACATGTAGGGCTAAAGTGTGCAGCGTACCTTATCAGGGTTTCCAATCATGGAACTTCTGTAAGTGCATTCAGCTTAACACGTGAAGGTCTACAGAGAAGCTGGGCATGCAGGGACGGGGCTTATTATTTATTTATTATTATTTATTTGAAACATTTTTATGCCGCTCTTCAGCCAAAAAGACTCTCAGAGCGGCTTACATATAATCAATTAACAGGACAGTCCCTGCCCGCAGGTTTACATGTGCACCCTCGTCCCCCCCCTACACAGTTTAGCCTGCATAGGGCTTAAGAGAGAACCATCTTCAGTGAACTAATGTAAAACACAGCTTACATGATGGTTCGCTGTGGCGTAACCCCACAATATTAATCTTTTCCCCTCATTAGTAGGGGAAAGGTTTCATTTGACCCTCCCCTCAGGTTTTTGAGTGCTGATGCTTGGCCTGAGAAGGGTTTGTGCGCGTGGTCCTAAAGTGTAAGGGACCGTGTCGTCACATTCGCCTTTGAGATCAAGGAGACAGGAGTTTGGGGGCAGAAATGGTGTCTCTTTGATTCTTCTATGGAATACCAAGGAACCAACGATCATTAATTAGGACTTAATGGCTGCCATGACAACCATGGACCTGTCTCAACATGTCATCAGCCCAACACATGTAAGAGGACGTACACTTGATTTAGTTTTCTCGACTGAGCAGGAGGATGGTGATCTGAAAGTGGGGGAATCAACATCTATCCCACTATCATGGTCCGATCACTTCCTATTAAGTTTTAGACTCTCAGTGGCCTTTTCCCTCTGCAAAGGTAAGTGAGAAAGTCATGTGATGATCTATACATGTCTTGCACTCTGTTTTCCAAATGGAAATGTTTTATATGTATGTATTATGTCACGTTTGAAGTGGCCTACCCAATATATTACATTTATATGCCAAGAAAAAACAGGATATTCATGTCAGTGCATAAATGGCTTTGTGAGCAATTCTGCTGCACTCACCACTTATGATTGCTGGGAGAAGGACCGCAGCTCAGTGGTAGAGCACATGTATGTACAAGGCCCCAGTTCAATCCCAGGCGTTTCCAGGTAGGGCTGGTAAATCCCGTCTGAAATCCTGGAGAGCTGCTGCCGGTCAGTGTCAACAATACTGGGCTACATGATCCAAGGGTCTGACTCAGTATAAGGCTATAATTCTTTGGATCAGGGCTCATGTTTGGAAGGTCATAGTGTTAAGTATCTAGCATGAAGGCTGACTGGGTATGAGCCAATAAATAAACCTTTATGGTAAGGATGAAATATATGCACACACACACACACACACATATAATATATCCACCACCCCCACAAGCACACCTGCTGAGTGATGTTTCCCTTTGTCTTCCCAATGTGGGTACTCCTTGGTGTACCATAAGTTTCTGGGGGCTAGACTGATGAGCTTGGGGACAACTCTTGAGTTTGGACACCCTTTTATTTTCTGTGATAAACAGGATCCAATAATATAACTAATAAGACCTCTTTAAAATGACCACTTCTTTGTCTATGTGTACACAGCAGAACAGCTTATAAATGCCTGTGGCTCACGCTGGCTCAGCTTGTCTGAGTGTAGAAAGCTAAGCAGGGTCAGGTCTGATTATTACTTGGATGGGAGACCCCTCCTCTAGTTTCCTGCATTGAGCAGGGGGTTGGACTCGATGGCCTTGTAGGCCTCTGATCTATGACTCTATTTAAGCCACATGGCTGAAAACGATCGTGCGAACTAGGTCTTTGTATAGACAGAAAAAATAAGTGTTGCTAAGCAAACAATGGTTTATACTAGAAATGTGTGAATTCCGGGCAAGGTCACACAAAAGCTAACATATTTTTGGCAGCATAGTCTTTTATTCTTGAACTGTATAAACCAAAATCTCTGTAAAATAACAGAACATCTAAACCACCACTTTAGGATAGATATAGGTAATCTATCACAAAACAAAAAACAGAAGGGGACATGCTGGAGTATGTATAGATGTTCATACAACTACTGGTAATGTGAGTGACATACTTGTCCCTGTAAATTAAGGGGTTTTGTTAGTATTCTACTCTGTTTAAAGGATATCCAAATTAGACATTGCCTCTTAGTTCTGTAGATCTCAGTACAGATGGCTGAGGTGTAGGATATAACATTGCTTTCTACTGATCTATGAAGTACACACCCATTTAAACTGTGATCAGAGATACCATTTAGGTTTACATATAATAGATCTTTTCACTTTATTGCAAAACAGCAACATTCCCTTTGATGCTCCCCCCCCCCCCCCGGGCTTCTGTTAAAGGCGGTAAAAATAACTTTAGAATTATCTTACTGGTAAAAAGGTTCCTCTAATCCAGCAGAGAGCATTAAGATGCTTCTGGCAATTAGGCCTAGAGGTAGCTATCGCCTGCTGTTAGTACCCAGGATCAGCTAGGTTTCTAAATATGGAGGTTCCCTCCTGAGCTACTATGGCTAATTGTCAAACTGATCCTCCACGAATGTATGCACTGTGTGAAGAACTTCCTTCAGTTTGTCTTGAACTCAGTCTTTCAAAAAGCAGTGTCAGATAGGCAAGAGGAGGAAGCCTTCTTCTGCCCCAGAAATTCACAAGCCCTTTGAGTGACCCTGTTTAAGAGGCAATTGAAAGGCCCCTCCTTCCCCACTTTTTTCAGCTACCACTGGCTATGTAACTCCTCTTTCCAACTGGAAGAGCAGTGCTTACTTTAGGTTTCAGTTAGTCTAAACACCCCATAAAATGCTTTTGGATCTCTGTCATAATAATAAAAAATCTGATATATACTGGTTTCAACACCTGGCCACATAGTTATTTTTTATCTCCTGTGGGATTAAAAGAAAGCTATGAGAGAATGGATATCTGTAGTGCTAGGTCTTTTCACAGAGTTCTTACTGTACTTAGCATGCTGCTACAGGTCATGTTCAGATAAGTCATAAGGAAGAGGAATGAATCTTCTATGCTTTCAACAAAGCTCACTAATCATCCATTCTTCTTTGAGTGAACAGTATGTGACCACTCAAAGAAGAAAACAAGGTTGCTTACCTAGAACTGTTGCTCTTTGACAGTGGGCCACATACCTTCATAGTCCCTCCCACCTCCCCTGTAGAATTCTCTCTGAGGGCTTCTCTAAATCTTGTAAGGCTTCACTACCACCGTGCTGCTGAAATTGGAGAATTAACTATGAGTTTAGCAGTGATTGGAATATTAAACTAAGAGGGTCCTCCCCCTTATTATGCAAATTCAGTTCAAGATTTTTGGGAAAGAGCAAGGTTCCCCTTGCCTGATAAAACACTGCTGATGTAGAGTTTCTCATGTGTGGAAAAATATATCTGACCACTTGAGTCACCACAGTTCCAGTGGTGAACTGGTGAACACAGTTCCAGTTTTCAGGTAGCTTTTTAAATTGAGTGAACACAGTTCCAGTTTTCAGGTAGCTTTTTAAATTGAGAGGCTAATTGTTTTTCTATTCACTTCCCATATTGTTCCTAATTTTGCAATCTTCTATAGGGTTCCCCCTCAATCTCTTCTAAAACATCAAGGAATATGCCCAAACCATCTGGTTCTTTCCTACTCCTAATTTCTGTACTTCATATAGCAATGCTGTATCCTTTATGAGATGATGCACACAGGACTGGGTACAGTTTTCTAAATATGGATGACCTGTAAAACCTGCATTATACCTGCTATTTTATTTTCAGCCCTTTTCCTAATACTTATACCAAGGCTGCAATCCTATACACACTTGGAAGTCTCATTAAATTCAGTGGGTCTTATTTCTGAGAAGACATGTATAGGATTGCACTGTGCATTTAGCTCTGTTCAGGTGTTCACCTGCCACCCAATTAGAATCATGTAACAGGGACAGTGGGACCCACCCCCATTGCCCCTCCCCCATCCCACTCCCATCATTTGGTTCCATCATCCTCCAAACATTGGAGGGTGAACTTCTGTGGTGGGGAGCCTACTCTACTTGTGCTCTCCATGCAATTTAGAACCCTACATAATCAGGTATATAACTCACACAGGGAACCTACCCAAGTAGAGCAGGCTGCCCGCTGCAGATGTTCACCCTCTAATGCATGGAGGAGGATGAATCCAAGTGATGGAAATGCGGAGGGGCAGAGCCAATGAGTGCAGCACCTCTCACTCACATCATTCTAACTGTGTAAGGGATTAATGCCTTTTGTGTTTTGCTGATGCAGCATATTGAGGTGCTATTTTCAATAATTATTTCTACTATGTCCCCAAGATCTCTTTCCTAGGTAATTACAATTAATTTAGATTCATCAGTAAATATATGTATAGTTCTCCACCACCACTGCCAAAATGTTTATCATTTTTCAGTTACGTTGCATCTTATCTGTCATTCCATTATCCTATCATCCAATTTCGAGGGGACATTTTGAAGCTGAATGCTCCACTGCATCCAATACAAATGCTGGTTCTTTATTAATATTAAATTATGATGATGCATGCCCAGAGCAAATCATGCGGCTTTAACATGTCTAAAAAGCATATGGTCCAAAGGTCTCCAAAATAGAATTCAACCTCTCTAGGCAAATGAAGGAAAGTGCACCAATTCCTTCTATACCTATCTGTTATAATCACTCTGAGGTATACTTCATGTAATCGCTGATGAATGAAGCTGCAATATGACAGCCATGTACACTTAAGTACTAAATTCTCTAGAAAGAAAAATGGTAAAACATACTAATTTAAATCTCTCTCTCAAACTCACCATGGCAATAAACCGTCCAATGAAACAGAAATATGAAAGGTGATCTGGATTTATTGTTGATGCTGGATTTATCTGTAGACAGTAGTTGCTCTTTCCAGCATATTCAAATAGACAGTACATAGGGTTCAGCACTTCATGGGAAAGCAAGAAGAACCATTCTCTACAAAAAGTACAATAGATAAAAAAAGAAAAGAAAACATGCTGTCTCCAAGTGCTGATAAAAATGGATATAAAATACATAAAGTACATTCTCAGAAAGGTATACATACAGGAGAGGAAGACTTTTGAAAGCTTATACTGTAGCCAATCACCCAGCCACACAGGCAAGGTGGTTTTAAACTGAAAAGTAGTATCCACTATGGAGTGATAGGCAGTAAATGTTTTCTATTGATTGTGTATGTTTCTTTTCCAACCATACTAACAAGCCTAAGCAAGCATAAAATAATTATGCAATACAATCAGTAATGAGTCCTGAAATCATGTGATCGGTTAAGAAATTTGCAACCTTAAAATGATCCAAGTTCCTGTTTATTCTGTATATAAAATGGGAGATTGGCAACATTGGTTTTACACTCGAATCTGAAGGTGCATTTCAGATATCTATTTGCAAGTTCCAACATACACATGTGAACACTGAATTGTTTGTAAAAGTTAAGGAAAGTCCCTTGGCTGCCAAAGGTTAAGAGAGATGGGGAGATTGGGCTCAGAGGTAGCTTCTAAATTATTGTTGTGGTGACAGAGGAAGACTAAGTGGTCAACCCCACTAAGCCTTTGCTCCCGATACTATCATTACAGTCATGCCTTGGATTGAGAGCATAATTTGTTCCGGAAACGTGCTTGTAATCCAAAACACTCTTATATCAAAACGAAATCCCCCCAAAAAAAATTTGTACAGAGATTTTTAATTTAAGCTGTACTACAGTACTTGTATTGCAAGACGTCGCTTGTATATCAAGTCAAAAATAAATAAATATTTAAAAATTTGCTTGTCTTGCAAAATGCTCTCAAACCAAGTTACTTGCAATCCAAGGTATTACTGTACATTTTAAATTTCAAGTCTGTGCAGTCTCCCATAAATTTTCACTGGCCCAGTGTTACAGTTTTTATAAACAAGTATGTTCTCATAAGGAAATCGTTAAAGGAGTCTCACAGCAGCATAGGGTTGTATTCAACATTAGTCCTACTTAGAGTAAACCCATTGAAATGAGAGCCTGTGGCTTACGCTGGCTCAGCTTGTCTGAGCGTGGAAAGCTAAGCAGGGTCAAGTCTGGTTAATTACTTGGATGGGAGACCCCTCCTGTAGTTTCCTGCATTGAGCAGGGGGTTGGACTCGATAGCCTTGTAGGCTCCTTCCAACTCTATGATCTATGAAATCTATGAATAGGACTTAAGTTAGAATAAGATTGGATACAGCCCATTGGATACAACCAACTGTCTCTAGTGTATTTAATTTGCATATTATCACGCAACCAAACAGCCAAAATAGCCCCCCCACCCATATAGGTATATTGGCAAAGTAGGTTTCTCATCAATAAATATGTTTATCTAACAATATTTTAAGAAAAATTCTTAATTTTTGTTACCTGGCTAAGCCACCATAATCCAATCCTTCTTCTCCTCTGAATATGACATACAATCGTCTCCTTAAGTCATAGGGTTTTAAAGCCATGATCTAGATATAAATTGTCAAATACAAACATTAAGTAACACTGAGTAATACAAAGTAAAATATTGAATAAATTGTTACAGTATATAGAGGGTTAAGACTAATGTTGAGGTAATTTGCTCTATTTTAAATAGAACTACTCCCAATTTTCACATTTAAAATTTTAGGAGGTGAGGGTTAAATCTCCAAACATACTTTTCTTGGGGGTGGGGGATGTCTATTTGCATCCATTATGGCTTTTCTGGTGCCATTTTTCTTCTCTCCTTATGTTTAGTCCCAGTCAGTACTGGATTACGTAGTCAATGAGATGATGTAACAACACTACATAGTCAGTCATATTTGGCTATATATCATCACCACCAAAGGCAAATGAGTCAGTACTGCATTCACCTGGGGTGGGGTGAGCGGGTTACACACATCTGTGTTACCAAGGCTACTGGAGCAATGCTCCCAGACTTCACACATATTGCTGTGTGGGTGGTTTCTTTGTCCTTTGCAGGAAACATTGCCCAAGGTAATGCATCATGACATCATACACTTGCACAGAAAATGTGGAGACAAGTGTCTTAATATCCACACAATGGGCAAATATTTATTCTCCCATTGGGCTCAGAAGATCCAAAAAAAGAAGACCCTTCCTTATGGGGGTAAAAGGCTTCATGAAAATCCCTTTCACATTTCAGATCAGCCCTAAACAGACTAACTAGACAAGTTATTTTCTACCAAACTGTAGTATTTATTTATTTATTATATTTATACTCCGCCTTTTTTCCTGCAAGGAACCCAAGGCAGCTTATATAATCATCCTCCTCCTCTCCATGTTATCCTCACAACAACCCTGTGAGGTAGGTTAGGCTGAGAGTCAGTGACTGGCCCAAAGTCACCCAGTGAGTTTCATGGCCGAGCGGGGAATAGAACCCGGATCTCCCGAGTCCCAGTCCAACACTCTCACCACTACACCACACTGGCTAAGATGAAGATTTGTTAGTTTAGATTCTTTCTACTAGATTTCAGAAATTTAAAGCTTTCAAACATTTTAAACATTTTTAGAATAAGAATTTTTCCTAACTATATAACCAGGTAAGCTGAAACATAATTCACCTATGCAGTGTTTCTTTTACACTGGCTAACATATTCACCTATGCAGTGATCATGGTACATAATTTGTAAACATTGCATTACCTGTTGGAAGGAATCTTCAAACAACGTTTGTCTGGATACATTGATCTTCACATGGCTTGGCAGAGCATTTGACTACAAACAGACAGTAAATAATAAAATATAAACAAATGCAAAAATAAAATAGAAATTAAAGTTTACATAATATTTTACCAGCATTACAGTACCTGACACAAATAACGGAAGTGAGCTAGTTTCCACCTAAAGCTGCGTTCGTAAGCAATTTGTGGTCCTTTATTTCTGTAAATAAATATATCTAAATTTATTAAGCAAAAAATCATTAAACTTCCACAGTGGTTTGCAGGTTTCATCATATTAAACTTCAGAATTAGTTATACACACTTCAGTTCTGGGTTAGTTTTAGAATCTTATCATCCAATGCTTAAAAAGTCATACCTCATAAGATGTGAGCCATGCACACCCTGAATTAATCAGACACCACCCAAACCCATCAGATGTCCAGCTCCGCCCAGCTAAACAGTATAACTATTATTCCAGCTATGCTACATACTTTTAGCAGGCTATATATACTAGTATTTAGAATCCCCATTAATGTCTCACTTACACAGAGGATTTACCGGTACGAGGATCGTTGAAGGTAGTTGTCCGTGTATTATGATCAACAAAGTATCTTACACCTTCCCTGGTATATCTGATTTCCCAGCCCTCTGGAAGGGGATCTTCATTTTGTAAGCTGAAAAATTAAATGCAACAAATTTCTTTAAAACCCCAATAACTTTACATCTAGTTTAGTCTTGTTTAATGAATACAAAGCACATATACAAACCCTTGAGTCCGTGGATCTTCCCATTGTGTTGTCTTCGTGTTGTGATTTACAAAATACACTCTATCATTTGAATCGACTCTCCTTTCTACAATAAAAATGAACAATGTAAACAAAAGTTAACAATACATGGATGTCTGTTTCACATAGCTATTTATATTTCTCACCCCAGCCTGGTGGTAAAGGACCAAGTGGATCATTTTCAGCAGTCAGCATTGAAGCCTAGTGAAGACAAGAGAAGAAATAAATATGTATGTATGTGTGTGTGTGTGTGTGTGTGTGTGTGTGTTTATCTCCATTAAAGACCAACAAACCAAAGGAAAATTCCAAACAAAACTATTCCTGTATTTAAGAAGTTATTCTTCATTATGCTTCCTCAACATCCCTGTTATTATACCACTCTTGGCTTCTAATCGTCATATGGGCTTGTCTCTTCCTCCACAACATAGCTTGGCTGAACAGGTGCTGGGTGACTGACAATACCAGTCCCTTTGCAATCTATCTTCCCAGAGAAGGTGGGCAGAGAGTCAGAAGAAGTGGCCATCCCACTGCCCAATGGAATTAGTCCCCTGACCCTGGCCCTAGCTGCCAGAATACTCCAAGTGGCTTGTGGCTAACACAAATAAATAAATAAACAAACACAAATAGGCTAAATGTGGACTGTATCAGGAAACGTATGTAGTTAATTGGCCTTTACATTTTTTGGAACACCTTGTGGGACTTAAAGCATGACTGATTTCTCACATTTATTTCAGTTAAGGCAATTAACATAGTCTAGATCAGGGCTCTCCGAACCCTGGGTCCGCAGATGTTGCTGGACTACAGCTCCCAGAATCCCTTGCCATTAGCCATGCTGGCTGGGTATGCTGGGAGGTGTAGGCCTGCAACATCTGGGGACCCAAGGTTGGAGAGCCCTGGTCTAGATCCAACCCATTGTCTACATCTGAAGACTCAATGAAAAGACAGCAAAAGTTTCAGTGCCTTGGCCTGAAATCTAGTGTTTAAAGAAGGAAGCACCAAATGCAGGCACTTTCTAATATTTGTTGACGCTCTCTTATATGGCACAAATCTCGATATGATCAAATCAATTGGGCTAACAATGTCTTAAGTGGGCAGCAAAGTTCCATGCATGCTGTAATGACAAGCTATAGAAATGCTCACACTTTTTTTAGTGAATACTAAAAAAGGATGAAGTTCAAGTATACTTCTTGGGGAGGAGGGAAAGTGACTTAATAATTTTGGGTTTTGATTTTTGAATATTGGTAAGGTGATAGAAATTCTTTCTGTGAAAATAGAGGAAACTTAGATTGGATAAGGATTGGTAATGTTTGTCAGACAATGAGGCAGAAGCCAAATATGATTTGGTTTTGTTTTAGAAAATTCAATTAAAAAAAAAAAAAAGTATACTTAGTAGTAGGTTTATGGGGTTTTTAGTTATTCTGAGCCACCCAATACCAAAGTATCACAGAGACACTGGCGTTCTGCATGGTCAAGTCCTTACATGAATATCTGAAGTAGCTTTACTATTCAAACTAGGCAATCTTACTGGGACAATTACACCACTGTAAAGTCACTATCATATACCCAACCAGCAAAAAAGCGGAGGGGAGCAGTGACAGAGACACATCCGTGCAATTTTCCCCCCACCCCACACAACATGCCAGGTAAAAGACACCACAGCACCCTCCACTGCATTAGCTGCAATGACAGACAGGAACCCAGCAACTGGGAGTCTCTTGTGAATTCCTGCACCTAGAGATTCCTCCCGAGTTCAGGCATAACAGTAAACCAGAGTTAGCACAAACTGTGGTTTGCAAACCAGCTTCAAACTGTGGTTTCAGACCTTGGTTTGTCAAACCTGTAACAAACTATAGTGTGTGGGCAGACTTGATGAAAAACATGGGCCTGTGTCCATCCAAAACTTCATAAACAATGCTGCACTCCTCCCTCATCTGTCCCCTCCACTGCTCACATGCTGGCTTTGGTGAAGAGATATTTATTACACTGAGCCAGAATTGCGTGTTATATCCAAACTGGGAAACTCAGGTTTAATGTTGGTTAAAAGATCAGGACAATAAGCCAGGATCATATGGTTTATCAAGCTGTGGACAAATGTCCAAATGTAGCCAAACAAGTCACAGTTTTTAAGCCGAACATACCAAGGTTTCACATTACATCTGAGTTCAGCCAATATCAAAGTATCAAAAGGTCTCAGTGTGTGGCTGTATATAATAACGTGTAGTGCTAAGTATCTAACAAAAGAGAAAAAGAATTCAAACATTTCATAACTTTGTAAATTTACCGAATAGAGGTATCGTTGGTTAAACTGTTGCATAGCTCCCTGCAATTGGTTTCGCTGAGACTGCCATTGTTCAAAGTTCCTGACTGATTCCATCGTTGGTCGTTGCCACGTCGTTGTCCGCGTGTTATGGTCCACATAATAAACTCTTCCACGATCATCAACCCTTCTTTCCCACCTAGGAAACAAATATCAACTTTGAAAGCTATTTCCTTCCCTGCCATAATGGAAAAATAATTTACTATAGGAAAATAAGGCTGCAATCCTACACAGACTTACCTGGGAGTAAGTACCATTGAAAACAATGAGACTTGCTTCTAAGTAGACATGTATAGGATTATACTACAAGTCTCCCAGATGCTTTTCTTCCCCTACATTAAAAAGCTCTAAAATAAGGATTTTTTAAAACAAACAAAAAAAGACAGAAAACTAAGATGGTCCTAAATGTCTGTCCCAGAGTTTCTGCCAGTGTTGCTATATCACCCCACAAGTCACTTTTTGAAATTGTTGATAGTGCATGCTAAACCGTATAACTGGTCTACTAGGTGTACTTGTCCTCTGTAGTAGCAACATATTAGCACAGCTGTATTTTCACTTCCTCTGATATCAGTATTGGCTCTGAAAGCTGCACTCAGGATAAATACCATGCAATTTTCTTCTTTCAGGACAGGAAGAATTAAAACAAAGTTTTAGAACTGAAATGCTATAAGCAACCACTAATAAACATAAAAGGATGGGGCTGTTCGCAGAACACGATAGCCCACTGTGGGTTATTTAGCCCACAGTGCAGCTGTGGCTCATGTGGCCACCATTTTGAATATGCAACCCTCGCTCAGGGGTTGTTGTGTCGTGCAAATCCAATGAGTGTGGGTTATGTGAGGGTTAAACAACCTTTGCCTAACCCATGGTCTGTTTTAGTTATATGAAGGTTCTTTAACCCTTGCATAACCTACGCTTGCCAGATTCACATGTCAGACAAGCCCCAGGTGGGGGTTGGATATGCAACCTGGTGCCTGCAGGTGCCGTGGCTCATCATGAGTTAAACAACCCATGATGAGGTGTGTCATCCAAACCCGGTCAATAAGTCAGAAGTGCTAATAAATGAGAGAGACTTGCTGTGAATGCGATTCATAGGTTTGGAGCCAATCAAAACTCATGATTATGATTATGATGATTAATTTTTTAACCCACTCCAGGAGCCTTTTTTGGCTGAAGAGCAGGGTAAAAATGCAGGAAATAAATAATCAGCTTTTGAAAACCAAGACCACAGACCCACTGTGACTAAGCCTAAATACATGTAACTGAGATAATTGCTATTCCTCCCATTTACCCCTACCTCCATGGTGAATTTTAGATTGTAAGCTCACCAGGGCACAGACTTGTCCTCTTTTATTTCACATGAAGTGTCATGCACACTAATGGTCATTTATTATTAATAGTCACACAGATCTAATCTGAATTGTATTTCTAGACAAGAACCAGTAGATGCTTTGGATACAGAGGCTACTCATCCCTCCACTTAGGAGCAAGTTGCTAGGGAGATTGACTGAAGATCAGCAAGTACATCCCAAAACAAACTACCGGTATTCTGCTAGTGTAAGCTAGTCCTGGGAAATCTGAACTTTTCTATTACAAAGGACAAACTGAGCATCAGGGTGAAAAGCGTGTCTTCTAAAAGTATGTCCTGCAATTTCAAAATTGTTCTCGAAGTTCAGCTTTCTTATTCATTTCTAATATCACTGCCAGAAGGTGTGAAATTTCACACTTGCACACAGAGGCTTTTGCAGAAAAATAAAAGTATAATACTATCATGCAAAAGAAAATATCATTTACTGTGGCTAAGTTAACAGAAAGACAGGTTGCTTACCTGTAACTGTTGTTCTTCGAGTGGTCATCTGTGCATTCACACATATGGGCTCTGCGCCTGCGCGGAGACCGTTTCGGGAAGATTCTATAGCTGAGGCGATTTGGGCGGGAACCCCTCCCCCCACGCATGCCCTCTAGGGGGTTCCCGCCCTCTCCCTCAGTTCCCTGAGACTGCCATCGCGATCCCAGTACTAAGGGAAAAACTTCAGGAAGGAGTTTTCCAAATCTTTATAGATGGACATAGACAGTCGAATTTGAGAGAATTACTCAGTATCGAAAGAATTAAAGCCCAAGAGTAGCGTCCTAGCTCGGTACTCCATTGAATTCGACAGTGACACCGAAGCGGGGATGGAGGGCAGGTTGTGTGAATGCACAGATGACCACTCGAAGAACAACAGTTACAGGTAAGCAACCTGTCTTTCTCCTTCGTGGTCTCTGTGCATCACACGTATGGGCAGAGTAACAAGCTGACTTACCAGAGGAGGGTCGGTGTCGGGGTTACTGTAGGACCGATGAAAGGACAGCTCTGCCAAACACGTTGTCCTTCCGTGATCTGACATCGAGATGGTAATGAGTTATGAATGTGGAAGGCATGGACCAAGTAGCCGCCTTGCAAACATCAACCATAGATACACCTCTCGCAAAGACCGTCGAAGTTGAAACAGCTCTAGTGGAGTGTGCACGTATTAATGTCAGTAACTGGCAATGTTTGATTTCATAAGCCAGTCGGATGCAGTCGACAATCCAGGACGATAGTCTGTGTCGATACCGGAGAGCCTTTCGAAGCCCCACCATAGCAGATGAAGAGACAGGGAAATGTTCTAATAGGCTCAGTCCGTGCTTTGTAAAATGCTAGCGACCTTCGGACATCCAGCATATGCAACTGGCGTTCTAAAGGTGATTACGGAGTTGTGAAAAAAGCTGGTAATGCAATGTCTTGATTAAGATGGAAAGTGGAGACTACCTTAGGTAGGAATGATAAGTCTGGGCGCAAAACAATCTTTTCCTTATGAAAGATTAGGTAAGGAGCGTCGACGCGTAGAGCTGTTAGCTCAGAAGCCCGACAGGCAGAAGTGACAGCCACTAAAAATGCAGTCTTTAACGTGACTAGTTTGAGACCTGCGGTCGCCATGGGCTCGAATGGCTTCGACATTAGAACCTGAAGGACCAACTGTAGGTCCCAGGCTGGCATCAATGAATGAACTGGAGACATTAAGTTTTTTAAGCCCTTCATAAATTGTTTTAGTAGGGGATGCGAAAACAAAGTGAAGCCTTCACTGCCATTATGATAAGCCGATAAGGCAGCCAAGTACACTCTTAATGAGCTCAGTTGCAATCCTTTGTGCTGTAAATGAAGGAGGAACTGTAGCACTTGCTGTATGGAAGCGGCAGAATAGAGTACTTCAGTGGTACCAAGATAGTTGCAGAAAGCTTTCCATTTTCTTGCATAGGAAGTTCTGGTCGACGGCTTCCATGATGCTTTTAACACGTCCTTGATTTCAAGAGGAAGAGAGCTCGGAATCATATCCACCATGCGGTAAGTTTGAGGAAGGCCGGTTTCGGATGCAGCAGGGAGCCCTTGGTTTGTGATAATATTGTCGGCGTTCTCGGGAGATAAAAGTATGCTCCCTTGGAGAGGTAGAGTAACGGTGCAAACCATGCTTGCCTCGGCCACCAAGGAGTCACCAAGATGCAATGTGTGCTGTCGGATTGAATTTTCGAAATTGCTTTCGTTAACAACGGAGTCAGTGGAAATATGTAGAAGAGAGCCCCCGACCAGGTGAGGAGGAATGCATCACCGATCGAAGCCTCATCGTGGCCTGCTCTGCTGCAAAAATTGGGGCAGGCGGAGTTCTCTGCAGTGGCGAAGAGATCCACTGTCAGAGTACCTCACTGCTGGAACAGTAACTGTCGAACTCGACGGTCGAGTTGCCATTTGTGTGAGCTGACTGACACCCTGCTGAGAGCATCCGCAAGGATGTTGTCCTTCCCTGCGATGTGGATGGCTCTCACCGAAATCTGGCATGGGATCATCCAGTTGAACAGATGAAGCGTTAGGTTGGTCAAACGAAGAGAGCATGTGCCTCCTTCTTTGTTCAGATAGGCTACCACTGTCGTATTGTCTGTGACCACCTGTACCGATTTCGCCCGTAGTACGGATTCGAGAGATTTCATCGAATTCCAGACTGCTAGGAGTTCTAACACGTTGATATGCTTGCCTCGGTCCCGGGGAGGCCAAAGTCCTTGCACTGTGTTAGAGCCACAGTGTGCTCCCCAACCTAGAAGCGAGGCATCTGTCATCAGAGTCACTGCTGGTGAGACGGATTGAAATGGGAGGCCTGCCATCAGGTTCCTTCGATCTGTCCACCACGCCAGAGATCGCTTGAGGTCGGACGGGATGGACAGTCGGGTTCGATGTGCATTCATCTCGGAATCGAACAACCTTATGAACCAGTTTTCTAGTGGATGCATTCAAAGACGGGCGAAAGCTACAGCCGGTATCGATTATGCCATGAATCCAAGGAGTTGCTGGATCGAGTACACGGTGCATGAAGTCGCTTGTCGAAACTTGGCAGTCAAAGTAAGGAGTTTGGTTAGTCTGTCTTTGGGAAGGAAGGCACGACCGACAGTAGAATCCAAGAGTGCTCCGATGAATTGAATCCTCTGAGTCGGATAGAGGATCGATTTTTTTCTTGTTGAGACAGAATCCTAGTGAGTCCACCGTGGCCATTGTCAGGCGAAGTGAGTCTTCCAAGACCGGTGCAGATGGTGCCACCAGGAGCCAATCGTCCAGATATGGAAACAGCGTCACCCCACGAGTCCGAAGGGCCGCACAGACTACAGCCATACACTTTGTGAAGACTCTTGGTGCCGTGGAAAGGCCGAATGGAATAATGAGAAATTGGTACGTGTCGGAACCAATCTTGAATCTCAGGTACTTCTGACTGTCTCGATGAATCCCGATATGAAAGTAAGAATCTTGGAGATTGATGGACGCAAACCAAGCGGTCTTGCGAAGGAGGCACAAGATTGATTGGAGGGTGACCATCCGAAACTTCTTCGGTGGAATGAAGAAGTTGACTGAACTTAGGTCCAGAATCGGTCGAAGCCCCCCACCCTTCTTTGACACTGTGAAATACCGGGAGTAAAGGCCGTCCTGTGCAAGGTGTGCAGGAACCATCTCGATGGCCCCTTTGAGCAGGAAGGAATCGACCTCTTTCTGCAGCGGTAGAGATGGCTCTGTGGTGCGGATGCCAACAAAGGGTGGGAGGACGTCGAACTCGATCCTGTACCCGTGCTGGATGATGTTCAGAACCCAGCGATCGGTGGTAATGCTCTTCCAAGATGGTAGGAAGCGGGACAGTCGAGTGCCGAATTGAGGACGAGACGGGTGAGTAGCTGGAGCGTGAATGTCGGTCGAGCCTTCAAGCAAGTCAAACGCGCCTCTTTTAGAAGTTGCCTCCTTTACGGGAGCCCCAGTACCATTGCTGTTGGAACTGTCGGCTCAGTGCCCGGGGCTGCTGTGGAAGAGCACGACGGTCTTGCCACTGCTGCTGAGGCTGGTATGGAGGCTGATGAGGAGCTGTCAAGGACGGGTATTGGGTCCATCGGCAGCGCTTGAATGGCCTTGGAGCGGATGGTGGTGCGAGGTCCATTTTCCTGGCGTTCACTCAAGCCTTTTGGACAGCATAGAGAGAATCGTCGGTCTTATCATTAAACAAACAATTGCCATCAAAAGGTAGGTTTTCTATTTTTGTTTTTGTTTCGGGCGTTAGGAGTCGAAGAGCGGAACCAGGCATGGCGACGAAGTGCAACGGAGCTCACTAGCGACCTGCCATGACAATCCCCTTGGTGTCTGGCCATGTGGATCTACTGTCTAGACAGGTTGATTGCTTCAGATTGGAATACGCACGCCAAGTCCCTTTTCTCGTCGGGTAGATAATCAATCAGACTCGCCATTTTCTCCCAAAGGAAGAGCTGATATCTGGCCATGGTGATAGCCTGCAACCCAAATCCCAAGGGCACTAGAACTGTACACCCGTCGTCCAAAATTGTCCAGGCGTTTGCCCTCGGGTCAGTCGGAGTGGAGTGCTGTTTCCCGGACTTCGACTGTGCCGATTCCACTATAATTGAGTTCGGCAGAAGGTGTGAAAATAAGAATTTAGCAGTGTCCTCACGCATGTTGTACAAGGCGTCATGGTGTCTTGCAGCAGGTGGTGCAGTTGCTGGTGTACTCCAAGATCCTTGTACAGTTTCAAGCATCGTAGGAAGTGATAGGGATGAGCGTCGGTCCCGATGTCGATTTTGAGACCACATCAAAAAGAGGATCCACTGTCTTTTTCTCTTCTGTTGCAGTCTCCAAACCTAACGCCTGAATCATTCTCAGAACTTGATCCTGAAATGTCCCCATATCTTCGGATGGCGAAACACAAGCTTGAGAAGAGACATTTTGGTCCGGGGAAACCGACGAGGGGGCCACGGACATAATGGAATCAGAATAGGAGGAGTAACCGCCAGAAGTTGATCTACGGGATCGAGCAACATCCATCACTGATTCCGTAGCCAGCTGTTCCCTCTCTGGTCCCTGGGTAGGTACCAACGAAGATGGAGCTACCTCTGGAGCCGAAGGAGGCGTCCGCCTCGAACTTCGGTGAGGTGAAGACCGGTCTGGTATTGTAGAAGGCGTCCGCCTTGAACTATGGTGAGGTGAAGATCGATCTCGAGAGCGGTACCGACTGTCGGTACAATCCCGATAATCGGGGGTAGGCGATCTGCGCCGGCGGGAGTAACCATGGTCGTAATAAGAACGCCTCGACTCCATGGAGCAGACTGATCTTTCTCGGTAGGACGGAGATCGAGAACGAATGCGGTGAGTGTCGGTCGACCTGTAGAGCTCTTGGCCCCGATACTGTTCTAACAGGAACACCGTCGTTCGAAATCTGCACCTCCTCAATCTTGAGGGAGACTGATCGAGTCCGAGAGACACAAGCCCGAGTGCTCTGAGCTGGAGACAGTCGAGTTGGTGGAGGCGGTGTCGGTATATCCCGCTCCGTCGGTCTTGTAACCTTTGGAGAGTCTATTATTTCTCCCTCTGAGACCGATGGGAGAGGGTTCTTTGAGCCCAAAGACCTTGTCGTGGGTTCCCTCGAGCCCGAGGGAACCAGTAGAGAAAGAGAAGAGCTCTTCCCAGCCGGGCTTTTCTCAGATTCGGCGGCCACCGGTTCTTTTGTTGGCAACGCTCTCGAGCCCAAGAGCAAAGCTGCACGTTTCTTTGCTAATTTTCTTGCTTTCTCTTTCTTTTCTTTATTTCGTCTTCTAGAGGCCTCTTTCTCCCTGCAAAGTTTTTTCGCATTGCTCTTTGAAAGCATTGTCTCCATATACTTGTCTGCTGCAGCCGCAGAAGTCACAGTATGGAAGGGCGGCGTACTAGGCCTCACTAACGGAGTGGGCGGTTCCACAGGAGCTTGGAGGGCCTTACTCCAAAGCAGGGCCTTAAGTTTGTCTGCCCGATGTTTTCTGGCTTGTTTTGTGAAAGCCTGACAATGGTGACAGGTTTCCACATTATGAGCCTCTCCCAGGCAAATAAGGCACAACGAGTGTCCGTCTGCCGGGGGCAGTTTTGTGCCACAGCAGACACATTTGCAGAAAGCTGCCTTCAGAGGCATAATGCCGAGAGGCAAAGCCAATCGAAAAAAGACCAGATAACGAAAAACAAAGTTGACATTGACAAGGGGGGGACGGACGAATAACAATGAAAACTAATTTTTGAAATAATTTTCCTCAGCGGAGTATTTGCTGTTAGCAAGACAATCCCAAAACGATGCCACACGCGATGGCGGTCGAAGAGGAACTGAGGGAGAGGGCGGGAACCCCCTAGAGGGCATGCGTGGGGGGACAGGTTCCCGCCCAAATCGCCTCAGCTATAGAATCTTCCCGAAACGGTCTCCTCGCAGGCGCACAGCCCGTATGTGTGATGCACAGGGACCACGAGGAAGAAAGCAAGTTTCCTATCCCTTCCTCCTTCCTGGCCCCACAAAAGCCTCCCTGGTAGGTTGGGAGGCCCTCCTGAACAATGGGGGATGTGGCCTGGAGGGCCACCTCAGGAAGGAAAATCTCCCAAAGTTGGATGGACCTCTGCCTGATTTTGGGCAATTCCTTCCTCCCCCACAAGTCCTCCATATCCCCATCTCATTGTTTAGGAGGGGCCCTGACCCTCCAGAGAGCATAAGTATCTGCATGGGGGAGAAGAAAAAAAATCCTTCCATAAACATCCTATCTTAGGGCCCAAGAATATGAAATTTTGAAATAAAACAAAAAAATAGTCATTATGAGTTACCATTTCTTTTAATCCCTGCTTCTAAAAAAAGTGTTGAACATGCCGACTGAAACTATTTTTTTTACAAGAAAGTTGTACAGAAAGTTCCATGACATAACTTAAACCTCAAAGCACTAAGAAACAGTTTCCCATTTGTGCATTTAGTTACCAATACAGTAATACCTTGGATTACAAGTAACTGGTTTGAGAGCGTTTTGCAAGACAAGCAAATTTTTAAATATTTATTTATTTGTTTGTTTTTGACTTGATATACAAGCGTCGTCTTGCAATACAAGTACTGTAGTACGGCTTAAATTAAAAATCTCTGTACAAATTTTTTTGGGGGGATTTCGTTTTGATATAAGAGTGTTTTGGATTACAAGCACGTTTCCGGAACGAATTATGCTCTCAATCCAAGGCATGACTGTAGTGTATTTTAAAGCTTGTAATGACGTATTCAAGTCAATATAGAACTTGTCTATTACCCTGGTGGCAAAGGCTGAGGCCTTTCCCAAGTTGTAGTTCTTGTGTTGTGATCAACATAATAGGTTCTACCATGAGGATCCTTTCTCTGTTCCCATCTTTAAAAAATACAAAAACAGTTAAACACCATTAACAGAAAACATAGTGTTGTCACCTGCAAAGATGTACAGATTACCACACTAAAAGAGGTTCATTAATACTATGTTTACTATTTTTATGCTGAAGGCTGGTGACCAAAATATATTTGTGCAAAAGACAAAAATAAAAGTTGTGGTTCTGTGTTGTTTTCTGGTTTTATTATTCCAGAAATTATGACAGGCTAAAACTTTGAGGAGTAAGCATTTTCAATTGTTAACTAAAAACACTTGGCACAACCAGGCAGGGCAAATTAAGAGACTGATTAAAATGGTATCCTACAAAACGTATGAGTAGCCTGGGCTAACTGAGAAATGCTTATTTAAAAAACTATAATGCATTTCACAGAAACAGTTGGGTCAGTCCCAGGAAAGTCTCCTGCAGGGGAAAGGAAACAAGACATGGAGAAAAGTCCAGCCCAGGACAATTCTCTCCTTAACTTCCCCTCCTCGTCCATGGCTACAGCATTCAGATATGGCTGCCCCCACACTGAGGACAATCTGTATACCACTGCCCATATTTTGGTCATGCCAACACACTGGACCATATATAATGGCTTTTATCCAGATTAAGTTAGTTGAAGTTAGGTCCCTTTGAAATCAGTGGGATAAGTTAAACTTGACTTAACTGAAATTCCACTGATTTTAATGGGAGCCAAGTTCAATGAATTAAGACTGGATCCAACCCAATGAGAAATATGTTTGAAGCAACTTAACCTATCCAGTAGATTAAAGACCAATAAAATCTGTGTGTCTACGTTTAACATGTCCTGCTTGGGTATTATTATATTTCTAATGAAAACAATCCTCACATACCCTGGGGGCAAAGGTTCTATGCTGGTGTTACCAGGCTGTTGCCTTACAGTTTCCCCAGATATATTTGAAGACTCCCTTGGTTTTGCTGTTTCTGTAGTTGCATTGCTTTGTGTATTAGAAGACACTGAATCGGTAGGAGCAGATACATTGGGGGTAGATGTGCTGCTCTCTGAGTTACTAGTAGTAGCTTCTGTTGTTAAAGGAGGTTCTATAGTAGTGGTAGTGCAGTCTACAGACACAGAGGATGCTTCTGCAGAATCCATAGGCGTTTCAGAGGTTGAATGATTATCAGCTTCCATCATAGATGGCTCACAATTAACTGGGATGCAAAAAGAAAAGCATATCTTGTATTGATGAAGTACTAGATAAAGTAACATTCTCCAGTCTAAAGATAACTCAAGGAAAATATACTCAATCAAAAATATACAGTAGTAGTCATGGGATAAGAGGAGAGATCCCCTTATGGATCTGTAACTGGTTAAAAAACAAGAAGCATGGAGTAGGCATAAATAGACAGTTCTCACAGTGGAGGGATGTAAACAGTAGGGTCTGTTTTGGGAGCAGTGCTTTTTAAATTGTTCATACATTATCTGGGGCTATGGGTGAGCAGCAAGGTGGCCAAGTTTGCTGATGATACCATATTATTTAGGGAAGATAAAACAAAAAGAGACAGAAAAGAGCTCCACTGATGGGATCACTGATGGGATCAAAGTTAGCGATAACTGACCAAGAAAGAGATCCTGGGGTTGTGGAGGATAGCTCAATGAAAATATTAAACCAGTATGCAGTTGCTGTGAAAAAGAAATTCCATGTTAGGCATAATTAGGAAAGGCATCAAAAATAAAACTGCCAATACCATACTACCCTTATACAAATCCATTGTGCAACCACACTTTGAATACTGTACACAGTTCTAGTCACTGCACCTCAAAAAGGATATTGTAGAGTTGGAAAAAAATGAAGCAAGGGGCTGGAACCTTATGAGGAAAGGTTACGAGTAGGACTGTTTAGCTTAGAAAAAAGGCACATAAGGGGAGACATGATAGAGATGTACAAAGTTAGGCAGGGTACAGAGAAAGTGGATAGGAGAAATTTTTAAAATTAATATATTTCATTATTTTATTTTTAAGAGCTTGTGCCCCAATAATCAGATACTGTGCTTTCTGGATACATTCTGAAGAAGTCTGCCAAATCTTTAAGCATGCCACTGAAGAAAATTCTAGAGTTGAAACGTGTTTCAAGTTCATTTATATGCATCTGTACTAGATTGTACATGTTGGTTTGTTTACAATAGGTAGTCTTCTTTGTCCTTCTCCATTGATAGGTTGTAACTGTGGAGTTTTAAAGTTGTTTTATTAAAGTTGTTTTATTGCAATGTTTGATCAGTGTAGATTACTTTGGTGTATTCTGCTATAAATTTTATTTATTCCATTGTATTATTCTGTGCATAAAATTCTCCACTGTTTCAGCAACATTTAGAGTTTTCGTTCTGAACTTTTTATATTGAAGTTTGTGTTTGAGTGGTCAGGATATTATTCCTCTTTGACTCACGTATAGTTGACTAGCACTACACAAACTAAAGGTATCTAGTGGTTAATAAAATAATGTAGTTTGTCTTTTTTTCCTTAATGAATATAGTTGGTTTTGCCATTGAGACATTGACTGTTTTATCTAACAATTATTCAGTAGTTGGTATATTCATTTGTCCCCAGTACCTAGCATATGTGATTCTTGCAGCAGTAAACATATACCTAGGTCTTATGGAAATCAATTCTTTATTTCTAGTGTGTAATCTATCATACATGGAAACAGCAAGAAATAATGAAGTAATGAATAGTAAACCAAAGCAAACCTAATGAGGTTTACTGGTATTATTTACTTCACCTGACATCTTCAAAAATTAAGCAGCAAAAATGCTGCAATGAAATTAAAAGCCAAGGCTGTGCTCTTCCAGGGGAATAAAATCCCTAAAACTACAAAGTAACACACTAATGTATTACAATTAATACCTAACTACCTTCATGTGCTGCTTTCTGCATAATGTAGTCTAGAAAATAACTTACCAAAAGTATTCAAAGTAAAATATACTGGGACTTCATTGTTTTTATGTTTTGTTGCAAATAGAACATAGGAATTACAAGGATCAAGCTTGGCTGCCATCCGTAACAGACAAACAAAATAAAGATAATTGGTCTATTATTCTGAAGAAGAACAGAAACAAAACTGGAATCCAGAGATTTCGTGATAGCTATGTTGTGTATATGATATGTGCAATGCATTCTTTATATGGCTGCTTGCATATTAAGTACTCACACCTGATGCACAGGTGCTCAAGTATCTACTGATCAATTGCTATGTTGTCTATATGATGTGTATTGCATTCTTGTTTATATGATTGTTTGTATATTAGGTATTCACACCTGAAGCATAGGTGCTCAATTATCTACTGAACATTACCAGTTGACATTGACTCTTGTACTCTTTGTGGTTATACAATATAGTGTTTTATGGTCCTTTGATTTGTCCAGTTTTGTATCTCTGTCTGAGGGATCTTTTCCTCCCCTATTTCTGGCACTTACAATGCCATATTGATTATTTTTAATATATTTTTGAAAGAGCTCAGAGCCCTCTGTCTATCCAAAGCCCTGCCAGCAAGAGCAGGAGGAATGACAGTGGTGATTTTACCTCCTGTTCCTCCTAAAAAAAATTCAGTTATACAGGCCTATGAGCCCATCATTTATTTATTTATTTATTTAATAGATTTATATTTTAAAAATTAGAATATCATATTTAAAAATATCTCTAAGCGGTTTACACATCTAGCTGACTTACCGGTGGTGAGCGAGGACAGTGATAGAGAGGTTGTAGGATCCTGTGGATCCATATTTCTCCTCGATCCTCCCATTGTCCCACCCTCTTTTGGACCTTGCCAAGCTCTTTCAAGGTTACTGTTGCCCTATGTCGGATTCCTCCTCCCGAGGTCAAAGCAGTGTCTACGAGCTTGGGAGTAGGAATCTGCCATATCCTATGGTCCATGAGATGCTCTCCCAGGGGCCATAGGATTGCTGTTGTACATTTAATTTTAGCACTTCTAGGTTAATATAAACAACAAGCACCTCATGATTTATTGTATCTTGATTATGTTATATTGGTGTGATAATCTTGTATTTTGTTATATATATATATTTTGTTATAATTTGTTTTGAAAAATAAATAAAATAATTTAAATATAATATAAACAACAACACTGGACAACCTTGTCTCATAGATTTAGTTAAATGAATATAAATTTGTCTACTAATTATCACATTTTTGGATTAATACAGATTTTTTTTATCCATCCTCAGAGAGTTCTGCCAAAATCAAAAGATTTCAAGACTTCAAACAAGCATGGTGATTCTACATTGTTGAATGCTTTGTCGAATCTAAAAAACACAATGCTGATTCTTTTGAACCATTAAAAAAATCCTCTAACATATGAAATATGTTTCAAATATTATTGCTCATTTTCCAATTCCATAAGAAGCCAGTTTGATCTGAATGTTTATATTTGTGTGGTTTAAGTTGGTCTTTCTTGCCAATTTAGGTCAAATTTAAATAGTTTTGTTTTAAGATCAATTCTCTTACAATAGATTGCTTACTTCAAATAAAGTACATAAGGAAACAATATCAAACATCACTATGTAACTGTAAGGACACATAAGACCAAGAATCAAAAAGATCACAAGTCATTTTGTGTGCAGATGGGCTTTTTTGCCCACTCTTTTCCTATCTCAGCCCCTCACATTCCCTTCCCTTTCTGCTTGTATACAAGGCACTTTGAACCCCACTAATCTAATTTAATGCTCCTATAGTTAATTTGAGGTTTCCTGTAAAAAACACAAAACCATCAAGAAACTAATTGAACTACATTTTCCAACTTTTTTCTTACCAGTAATGCTGTCAGGCTCACTTGTAAGTGGTTTTGGTGTAAGGTGTATTTTGGGTCCAGTTGCAATATGAGGAGAGATGGTGTGCTGTCTCCACTATCTCCATTACTGCATGTATGGGGAACGAGATCTGTACTATGGAGCTTGATGGTGTTTGATTAGTCTATTCTGCTGGAAACATCACACAGAGATCTTTTAAAAAAATAAATATCAGATTTGTTACATATATTTGTACTCCCCATATTCCAATACCTATTGCATTCTTCCCCAACCTGGTGCTTCCAGATGTGTGGGACTACAACTCTCTTCACCGCCAGCCAGCATGGCAAACATCGGAGGGCACTAGGGTTAAGGGAGGGCTGCCCTACTGTAACTAAGCGAAGAGTAATTGTAATTGAGATCCTTGTAATTGACATTCCTTGTAAAACCACTTATATATAGATGGTACAACTTAAATAATTTAATAATTAGTGATATGGCAATCATTTATGTTGTATTTATTGCAACTTATATTTGGGTGGTTGTTTCATAGATCCCATGACTTACACACACACACACACACACACACACACACTGAAGTTAATAATGGGTTTACTTAGTTTATCAGTTGCTGACCCAAGCTAGAAAACTATTAAATGCTAAGTGAATATAAAGTTTCTGACCAATCAGGTACTCAAAGTGGTTTTATTTTAATAGCAAACATTATCTACCACTAAAGATGCTCGACTGTAGCTGATCAGACTGAATGGAAGCAATTCAGTATCTGTCACCTTAGCAGCAAAGTACTTCAGCATAATGCATTTCACACTACAGGAGTAAACAACTGCTGTATGGTGGGGGAAGGGGAAGGGTAAATAAATAAAGATGTACATAGTCATGCTGTGCAAAAATTGCCGTAGGCTGCCTTCCTCCTGCAGACAAAACAGGAGGCAGACTTCAGCCCACCCATACAACCCTGCAGCCTCCTCTGTAGGTGGAAAGGCACTTACTAGTTTCAGATCCTTGGCTGCTGGGTAAGATACATCATCACTAGTAGCTCACAAGACAATCCCCAATAATTTACAGCCAGAACAGGTGGCAGCAAGGATTTCATAGATCATAGAGTTGGAAGGAGCCTACAAGGCTACCGAGTCCAACCCCCTGCTCAATGCATCAAATTATAGGAGGGGTCTCCCATCCAAGTAATAACCAGGCTTGACCCTGCTTAGCTTTCCACACTCAGACAAGCTGAGCCAGCCAGCATAAGCCACAGACCTGTATATCTGCCCCTGGAGTACTTTTCTGCTGGATATGTGTAAACATGCTTGCCACAGTAAATTGTGCAGAGAAAGATGGCACATTGCACTCAGAACAAGCAGCATAGGGTGGTGAATTGATCGGAATGTCTTTTCAATCTCCTCCACCAGTCATCAGAATGCTGCAGCTCAGGAACCTTTATGTTACTCTTTGCACAGCACAGGGATATCTGAGCTACCTTCTTTAGACACACAAGACAGGTAGAAGTAATTTCTGGAACATATCCCTACTGCCTCCTTTCCGAAAAGGATTAATTTGGGAAGTGCAGTCCCACATGTCCTCTACTAAAATGCTTCCTGGAATATTTTAAACTATTGCAGAAAATTCTTGCAAGGGGTTTAAATACTCTCTAGGGAGTACTTTATTGAGTGCATACATATATACCTCTAAGAAGAAACACCTCCCCAAAGTTAATGTCCATTCAGTAGGGATGTCGGAGAAATCCGCAACAGATTCAAATGAGTTTGGATTTCTAAGAATCCAACCTGCGGATTCCACAGTGGACTGGCTTTTCCCGAGTCGCAGATTCTATGGACTGCTTTTTTTTAAACTTTCTATAATTTTATGCAAATTTAGTCATAGAAAAACACGAAGAAGAAAAAGCCACAGACTAAAAATGTGCATTTCCCCCATAGACTAAAGTGTGAAAATGTGTATTTTGGGGGGATTTGTGCAATTTCAGAAGTGTGAATTCGCACAAGTGCAACTTTCAGCAAATGCATAAAAACACATTTGTGCAAAATCCAATCCCATCAATGAGCGGACAACAGAACGAAAGGTGCCTGACAATCCACAAAATGCAAACAGAACAGATTTTACAACAACCGTACATCTCTAACAAACAGATTTATTTTTTAGTAATGCACTTTTTCAGAGTAATGCATCACAGAGACCTGTTTCGCATGACACAGCAACCCATCATGAGTAACTAGCCACAGTGGGTTTTCATGTTGTCTGAACACATACCACTTCCTGCAGGGCAGCTTATTTTTCAGCAACAAACCACCCTGACAACCCATGGCTTGTTCTAGGGGTTGTACAATCCCCGATGGGCTGGCATGCTATCTGAACCCAGAAGAGTAATTTCATTGTGGGTTGCAGGGATCAGCTAGTGAGCCACTTGGGAAGAACAGCAAAAAAAACCCTGCCGCTCTTCGCGATCTCGCTCTTGATCCCGCCAGTGACAGCCCCTTCACTGATGCACAAGCATTTTGGAGTGACCATCGCTGGCTCACCACCCTTTAAAAAAAAAAGTCCCAGAAAATTGTGTAAATGTATTTGCATTTATTTTTTTTTGTCCGCCTTTCTCAAGTCCGCTTTTATGGCTGTCTTGCCTGGTGTAGTCTTGCCTGGCCTTATGTGTAGGCCTAGTCAATTTCTTTGTATGCTTGAGCTGTCAGAAGGAACAGCGAAGAGCAGTAGGTAACATATATGGAAACTGTCAAGGTGAGACTGAACATAAGCTAATTTGAGCACAGTTGCCAGGGACCAATTGCCAAGTTGTCAATTGAAAAGCACCAAAAGGGGGGGGGGGGGGGAGTGGCAAAAGTAGATGCACCAAAACAAGGGGACAATATCTCCCACTTAGCAATGTAATCCACTTGATTTTAAATGTTGAACGGACGCTTCTCAGTGCCCTCCACCTTTTCAACACTTCTCTCAGTCTCCAGCCATCCAGAAAGGGGAGATATTGGCTTTTCGCAGCTCCTTTTCGGAACACTTACTGCTGTGATTACTGCAGTTGCCTGATATTTCTTTCTTTTCTTTTTTTTAAAACATCCTGAGAAGGTGGCTGAATAGGATGGAATGAATGGGGCCCCATTGGGAGGAAGGTGTAAGTACCATTGGTGCTGGTGCCCCATTTGCTCCATCCCATTCGGCCACCTGTATGGGATTTTTAAAAGAAACTATTGGGAATATTTGTGCAATTTTTTGGACTGGGAAATATACAGGGGGAACTGGGAGTTTTGGACTGAGACATACACAGACATATGTCCCAGTTCAAAATCACCCAGTTCCCACTCAAAAAACCTTTTTTTAAGGCACCCAGAGTTTTGACAGCTACCTGTCAAAGTTGTCAAAACCCCTTTTCCCTTGAAAAAAGGGGAGGGGAGCACTTTTCCAAATCCCTAGAGGCTCAGGACAAAGTGCAAAATGTGCACCCCCCCAGTGGGAACTAAAGTGGGGAGGGGAGCTTGAGGTTCTTGTTGCGAAGGGGGCTTATATCCTCCCACAAAACCATTTTTGCAGCTAAAGATCACTCACGCCTTTGGTTACATCTGACAGCTCGCACTCTGACAACTGTTAGGTGTAACCAAATTTTTTGGGAGGGGGGGAATCTTACCTGCTGAATCTGAGGGGCAATGCCAGTGTGGGTACCTGCTGGACTTTGCCAGCAGGCACCCCCTGCACATTTCCCACCCGCGGCTCCCCATCCCCAAACCCGCACAACTGTGAATGTTCACAGTTGCACAAGTACAGGTTTAAAAAAATATACAAAATTTAATTTCCGCAAATATTTGCAAAAAGTTCCAGGTGCAAAACTAAATTTTAAAAATTGCTGGGCAGCCACTCCAAGGTGCCACTGGGGCACTTTGAGGGGACTGCTCATAGCTGTCCAAACAGGGATCACGAAGACTGGCTTGACAGCCAGCTTTTCCAATCTCCCCAAAAAAGGGGGAAAGGGAAAAAAGCTGCAGTGAGCCTCAAAAGGCTCGTGGCAGCGGGGGGGGGGGTGACTTGTTCCTCCCACAGTGTCCCCTGGGATACCCACAAGAGAACCGAGGGGGGAGGAGGGGGCCAACAACCAACAGTGAGCCCAACTGCCTGTCGGGGCTCACCGTGGGTTGTTCGCACAACCACCAATGCACCGTGGCTTATTGCCAGGGTGGGTTGTCGTGATGTGCAAACACAGTCACTGTGTAGCTTATTTGCATGGTGGCTTAGCGTGTCATACAAACCTCTTTATGTCTGCATCTCTTACTGACTGCATCTCTCACAGCTAAACCTTCAAATACAACCTGACAGTCTGCAAATTCAGTTTGATATTTTAATTGGGCGATTATACCATTACCATAAATATTTTTTCTTGAACAGAAATCTAACCTGGAAGTGGTTCTTGTTGATGTTTCTCTGTTTTCATGTAAAGCATCACCATTTTGCTGGACTTCTGCTAAACAATAAGAAACAAAATTAGATGTTTCTTTTCTTATACTGAGGGATAATAAGGCTAATTTTTTATTTTCCCAGCTTAACTTACTGGTTACTAATGAACTGCAGTTTGTAAGAGATTCTGGTTCAAGCACCAAACCATCAAGCACTATTATCAGTTCTCCCGTTTGCACCAAGCCACTCTTGTTTTCCAGTGAGAGTTTCAACTGTTCTTTGACATTTTCTACTATTTAAAAACAAACAAAAAAACCCATGTATTGTAAAGAACCAGCCACAGGATAAAATAGTTGATACATTTTCAAAGACAGACCTTCTCTGATACTTAACTTTTTGTCTAATTTTTTTACTTGTAAGAGTCTTTGGAATACTCAATCCAAATATTAAGATTACCATACTGTAACAGTTATCCAAATTATGTAGATGCTAAAGTAGTTCATCGCAATATCCACCACACATATTCTATAACAGTTGTGGATCTACATATGACTGTACACATGCAATGTACAGAGATGAGCTCCCCACAAAAAAACTATAAATATGAAGTGTACACTTATGACAGATAAGCATTTTCATGCCCCTAATCGGTTATAGGTTGTATCCAAACGATATGTGAATTTAAGGCCACTCGTGCAGTAGGGCTTTCCCATCCCTTCCTACCCACTGCAGCTCCCTCTGCACCCCCATCCAAGGGCTGGTAGACCCTTTGGAAAGGCCTTGTCTGTGCCACGAATGGCTGCAGTAGGAATGGGGAACCACTGAAAATTGGTTGGAGGCAGCTAGTGTGAATGAAACTCCTGCTCATGCAAGCTGCCTGTACTCAATATTCCCCAATTCCTCCCCCCACTGCAGCCCCTCACATCTCATCCTATTGTCGTGGCCCAGCCTCAGTGCCGCCCTGGGCCTATTAGTTTTAGTTAGAATTTTATCAGAAGTAGTCTGGCAGGTTTGAGGCCTGGGAAACCCTGTGGAATGTCAAGGCTGTTCTCAGGTGAAGGTAAGTGGGAGTCAGGTTACTCCCCTGCTCAGCTGCAGTTTTCAGTTTTCACAGACATGAGAACTGGCACCCTCTCTGGGAACCCAGCAGAAGTGGGGGCTAGCTTGCTGAGGTGTCACTCAGGTTGAAGTCTCACCCCTGGAGGATAGAAAGGACACCAGGCTTGTGATGGGCTAAAACTCCTGTCAATTAGTGGTCAGGTAGGAGGGCTATCGTAGCCCCTCCCTGCTTGAAAAGTAGCTGCTAGGTATATCTTGTCTTCTCGGCCTGCATCTTTATGTTTGGGTCTAAGGAAGCTCTCTGCATATAAACTCTCTACCTATTTGGACCCTATGCTCCTCTGGATGTTTTGTGATGAACCTGAAAGGACTGTGATGTTTTTATTAGGCTGTGTCTCCCTGTGGACTATAATCTATGTGCCTTCTGTGACGTGGACCCCAGGGCCTGGCTGGGCTGGGGTCAATCCTGAATCCTGGACTTTCTTGTGTCTGGACTTACGCAGCATAGAGATCCCAAAGCTGGGGGCTTTGGGCATCTTGATCTCTGTGTGTGGAAGCTTGCACAGACTTGCTATTGAACATGTTTTGATTTCTTGGATTTGTTAAGCCTGTACTCACATCACACAGAGGTTCCAATGCAGCGTGCAGTAGTACTGACCTCTGTGTGGGTGTGCAGATTAGTTCAGGTTGTCTTTGATTGCCTGAGAAAGATGACCTCGGGAATCATTTCGCCCTTCTCCTATACTCTGAGCCATCAAAGGTACTCAGGTAGTGGTTGATCTCACTGATCTATCCTGGAGGTGGGGACACTTCAGGATTGGGCAATTTTAACCATCAGGGCCCTTGACTGGCTAGTTCAAAGGTACCCTCATGGGCTAGGGGGTTAGGCAGCTGGGTGGTGGCATAGCAATCAAGCAGACATTTGCATATTTCTGCAGTTACAGGGAACACCTCCCTTTAATCTATTCCAGGAGGAAGCAAGTGGCTCATGTGCCTCTGCAGTGGCTCCTGGCAGGTTTTCAGCAGTGCCATCCAGAACAAAAATGGATTCTTGAGCCAAGGTGTCAGGGTAATGCTAATTAAATCCATAGCATACAATACACGTCAAAGAGCCAGCACTTCTGAAGCTTCTCTGTAAAAACTGGGAAGAATTCCTATCTGAAACTCCGAAGAGCTGTTGCCTGTCAGTGTAGATGATACCTAGCTACATGGACCAATGGTCTGACTCAGTATAAGGCAGCTTCCTATGCCCCATTGAGTGGCTTTCTACTTTTCTACTCACATACAGTAACTTTTGGATACAACCCTATAACTCCTCACTATATATTTTTATTATTAAGAATATTAAACTTCTTTATGTTTTGGATATCTGAATACCCAAAGAAGTCAGTGAAGCATTACCAAATCATACCAGTTGAGGTTTTATGAAAGAGGGATAGCATCCTTTGAATCTAGTATAGAGTTAGGCTATTGGTGGCCTTGGAGCTATATCCAGCCCCCAAGCATTCCTCATCTGATCTCCATCATACACTTTCTTCTGAGAGGGATTCTTCCTCTCACCCCAGCCTCCATTATGCACCTCAGCAAGTTTCTCCCACAAAGTTGGCACAAAGGAAAATAACTCTGTAACCACCAACCCACCCACCCCCGTTTTAGCAGCAACAGAGTGTGAAAACCTAAGACTCTGGCACTGGCAGAGTCCTCTATTTACAATGCATTTCAGCTGCTCTGTCCAAAACACTGCAAAAGGCACTCTAGCAGTCCACTCCATCATGCAAATAGCATCAGAGAGCTTTACCAGTGTACTGCACATGAACTGTTCATTCCCATTTTCCCATCTCTTGCTCACACACAGAAGTGCATTAGAGGGAAAAATTATTGGAACCTCTGTTGCTGTTGACACAGGGAGAGGGCACATGTTGATGAGCTACTTGCAGTGAAGGCTGAAGTACTTAATGTAGTAGCACTCTGCAGAGATGGCTCTATATTTGGGGTAAATGGGGCAGTGACCCTGCCTCTGCCCCACTCACGTGAGGCAGAGAGATCCCCACACAATCAGGTACATTTGCTCTCATGCCAAGTGCCATATATGATCCTCTCCTGTCCTCCTCCAACAATCTCAAAGAATATTGAGCATCTGCCCTGCCCTCCACCCCACCATCCCCAATGGGCAACAGACACCACTGGTACCCTGCCAAAACCTCTCCTGCTGTTTTCTGTGGGGAGGGATAGTTGTGAATCCTTTGCTTATATCTCAGTTCATATGGGAATGAATCAATGGGCAGTACCAATGGTGCTGGCCCTTTGACCTTACTTGATTCAAATTATCACTTTCTGATAAACCCAGTATGTCAGTTGACATTTAAAGAGGAAAGAGTAAGCAGTGTCTCATGCACTCAGAAAGAACTGACTTATCTAAAAGCATAATTACATTAGCTAGGTTATGCATAAATCAAAGGAACCATTTTAGATTTACTTATATACATTAGTATTTGCAGTAGAAAAGGGTATGATTTATCAATCTTAACATTCTTATATCACCAGCAATATCAATTTATGATAATATGCCAGTGCAGTGGCAAGTGCTATCTTATGCATTTATATATGGATTTATATATGGCTACAGAAGACATTACATCTGGGACATAAAGTTCAGTTTAAACATATCAATTAAAACAATCAAGATTTAAAAAATTGGTTAACTAAATGGAATCTAAATAAACGTGTAACTTACATCTTCTATTATATATTTCCAAAGCTTGTCGAAGATCTACAGTGGCTTTTCCTAATAAAGCATCAGCTTTTAAAGTATGATGGCTCCAAACTCTAAATTCCAAAGTGGTCTGTGGAGTCACATTCCTGTTGATAGACAAGTTTAGTTTCCTTTTCATAATTAGAAATATGTAGCACATTGCAATCCATTAGTTTAATCACACTCAACATGCAGAACAGCTAGGCCTAAAATATTTGAGTACTCTCTTGATTTAACAAGAAAATAATTTAGATCTCAATCTACATTATCTGTAGATTGCATCTGATGAAGTGGGCTGTAGTCCATGAAAGCTTATGCCATAATTAATTGTTGGCCTTTAAGGTGCCACAAAACTTTGTAGTTTTTGCTGCAATGGCCTAACACAGCTACCGCTCAAGAAATACGCATTGTATCAACCAACTTTATTACAGTTTACAAACCTTCCATCTGACCAGTAAACCAGTTAAGAACAAGATGCTTATCTGTAACTGTGGTTCTTCGAGTGGTCATCTGTGCATCACACATATGGACTCTGCACCTGCACGGAGCCTGTTTCGGGAAGCTTCCATATCTGAGGATTTTAGACGGGAACCCCTCCCCCACCATCCTACTGAACATGCTACCGGCGGGTTCCCGCCCACTCCCTCAGTTCACTGATACCGCCTATTGTGGCCTCGGAAACTAGAGAATTCTCGGCATCGATATCAGTATCGACAGCGATACCAGCAGTATACCACTTCACTGAACCCCACTGATTGACAGTGACACCGAAGTGAGGATGGTGGGTGGGTTGTGTGAATGCACAGATGACCACTCGAAGAACCAGTTACAGGTAAGCAACCTGTTCTTTTTCGTGGTCTCTGTGCATCACACATATGGGCGATTTAACAAGCTGGCTTACCGGAGGAGGGCAGTGTCATCAAGTCATCAGAGACGAGAAGACTGCTCTTCTGAACATGCAGTCCGAACGGGCCCGAACATCCATCCAGTAGTGGCAGACGAAGGTGGAAGGGGTCGACCAGGTGGCAGCCTTACACAGGTCTGGTAACGGGACACCCCTGCCAAATGCGACCGACATCGAAACCCCTCTGGTGGAGTGAGCACTAATCCCTGGTTCGAGTTCCAGTCCAGCGAGCTCATAGGAAAACTTTATTTTCCATACCACACACTTAGCGAAGCGTTGGGTGGAAACCGGGAGACCTTTTTTCCAACCTGCATAGCAAAGAAACAACCAGTTGGATTGGCAAAAAGACTCAGTTCTTGAGCTCCGGTACTGAGAGAGTTGGCTGGCGCCAAGATGGTCTGACCTCCCTCAGAGGAGGTAGAGGCGGGAGTAGGTGTTGTGGGCTAGGTGCTCTAGCCATGAAAGCCGAGGGTTCTTGTTGGAAGTGTGGTGGAAAAAACATGTGAGGATCGTAGTAGGGATCCTGTGGTCAGCGGAGCTGGCAGTCATCCCAATAATACTGGGGTCGAGGTGGAAGCGACCATTCTGATCTGCCCTCCCAATCAGAAACCAATGATCTTGAGCGGTATCTGTGGCCTTGGGGGCTTGGACTTCTGTCTCTCCATTGTGTCTCCAGCCGGTGGACTCGGGGAGGTGGTGTTTGTTGCTGTTGTTGTGGAGGAGATCTGTATCGAGGTGAACCAGCTCGGTCCCGAGGCTGGTGCGGAGGCAGAGAAGAGTCCCGGATTTCTCCTTCCAAGATCAAGGAGATCGGTACTGATACTATCGGTACTGATGGGGCTTGTGCCTCCAACAAAGGGGAGGTGGTCAGTGTTGGAGGCTTCTTTTTACAAGAGGTTTTCTTCTTTGGAGTTGGAGATCTCCTTAGCTCCTTTTTCTTCTTCCGCTCTGAGCTGGATCGGGCTTTCTTGGCCAGTTTTTTTTTTTGGCTGTCTGCAGAGAACAGCCTGGAATCATAGAATCATAGAAAAGTAGAGTTGGAAGGGGCCTACCAGGCCATCGAGTCCAACCCCCTGCTCAATGCAGGAATCCAGGTCAAAGCATCCCTGACAGATGGCTGTCCAGCTGCACCTTGAATGCCTCCAGAGTGGGAGAGCCCACCACCTCCCTAGGTAGTTGGTTCCATTGTCTTATTGCTCTGACAGTCAGGAAATTTTTTCTGATGTTTAGGTAGAATCTGGGTTCCTGTAACTTGAGCCCATTATTCCGTGTCCTGCAAACTGAGATGATCAAGAGAGCCTGGCCCTCCTCTGTCTGACTGGAGTTGGAGGGTCTCTCCCTGTCGCCAGGGTCTGACCCGGAGGAGATATTGCAATTATTTGCAGAACAGGAGAAGATGATACCGAGATTGGAACAGTTGTTGTTTATTCAACAGCCTCCAACGCCTTCCTCCACAGAACTGCCCTGAGCCAATCGACGCGGTTTCTCATGGCCTGTTTCATGAAGGCCTAACAATGGGGGCACGAATCGACTTTGTGCCCCTCACCAAGACAAAACAGGCACAGGGAGTGGCCATCCGTGGGTGGTAGTTTACTGCCACAACGGACGCATTTGCGAAATGGGGCCTTGGTGGCCATCTGTTTCACAGAGAATCTTCACGGAGAGAAGTGAAGAGGTAAATAAAATAAACTAAAAGGAAAGGCGAAAGGAGGAAAATACTAAGAATGAAGAAGAAGAAGAAGAAGAAGAAGAAGAAGAAGAAGAAGAAGAAGAAGAAGAAGATTGTCGATTAGACCTCAGCGCTGCAGTCAAAGACGCAGAGAAAGCTCCCTGAGGCACCCACAAAGGCAGTTGAAGATAAACTGAGGGAGTGGGCGGGAACCCACCGGTTGTATGCACAGTAGGATGGTGGGGGAGGGCTTACCGCCTAAAATCCTCAGCTATGGGAGCTTCCCAAAACAGGTTCCGCGCAGGTGTAGAGCCCATATGTGTGATGCACAGAGACCACGAAGAAGAAATTAAGTTGTAAGATACATAAAATATAACTTAAATACAGAATATACACACAATGTTGCCACTGCCACACCAGTCTAACTTTTTGATCTTCTACAAACTTCTTTAATACTCTTGGCAGCTACTAAAAAAAAATTAAAAAAAATTCTGTCACCCAGTTATCTGTATCAGCCAACAATTATATAGAATATGGTGAATAGTGACATCTATAAGGAGTTCATAAAGAAGATAAAAATAGCCATTGTAAATTTTTGTACAATATGCAGTCTAATGTGCCACCAATTCAAAAGATGCCTCACCACCAAATCCTTCAAAGCTGGAAGGACCTCACCATCTTTTAACAAGGCACTGACCACCTCCAAGCTCAAAATACCCAGCCCAGCTCTGGGTGATTTCACAAACTAGGATGGAAAAGAATCTCACGGGCAAGTGATAGGCTTCAATCCTCCAAGCAGTTTGTCCAAATCCTAGTGGACATACATTTCTTTTTGGCACAGTTTGCAATAGGTTATAGCAATCAAAGTATGTGTACAACACCCCATAAAAAGAGACACACAGATGTAGGGACATGAAGTATTCCAACTTCCAGGTTTGCCTAGGGTTTACTAGGGTTTACTGGGGTTCAACTGCCTGTGCTGGCAGAAAGAATCATGTAAATAAAATTTACAAAATGCCAAGTGCTTGTCAGTCTGTCCAATCTCTTCATTCCCTAGCTAGAATACTGGAAGCAGGGTTACTTTTTACCGAGCAAATGGGTAGAATCCTACTGGCTGCCTTACATTTTTACTGAAATGAAAGCTAAAACTTCAAGGAAGGGGCTGAAGTATCCATGAGGGGGGCACGCCCATGCAAGTCCTGCATTTGTCATGACACATTGTAAGATATACACTTACATGCAAGTAATTTAAAATAATTACCTTTAGTAATTATTAGCATTGCACTAATATGGATTTTGGAATTTTTCTTATAGCCAACATGGCTAACTTTGCTTTAATTTAAAATAATTTGCAATAGTTTACAAAAGTCAATAAAAGTGAATACAATAAAACATTAAGAGGAAATGACTGCGAACATGAGATGTAGAGATTTCTGTTCAAATGAAAACAGCCGGATACATCTACTATTTTTTCAAACTGAGATACAGCATTCTACCTGGGGATTGTTGGCATGAATTAACAGTTTTATCTTGATTTTGCTTAGACAGGGAATAAGAGGATATTTCCCCACACCCCACATTTAACTATCCACTAGTCATACCTGAGTCACTGTGCAACTGCTGTGAACCACTTGGCATATGGGAAGTATGTGTCTACTCAATGCTCTGGCCATAGCATTATTTGCATAATTGATTATCTCAGGAGGGGGGTGCGGAACTGTCAATATAGAACCCCTGCTTATGTATGAGTTCCTCTCCCCCCCACCCCATGTTTCCTCTCAGATATGACCATCCAATACAGTAATACCTTGGATTACGAGCATAATTAGTTCCGGAACCATGCTCGTGATCCAAAATACTCGTACATCAAAGCGAGTTTCCCCATTAGAAATAATGGGAACTCAGATGATTCGTTCCACAACCATTTAATCACTGCTTTGCCGGCTCCCTGGCAGGGAGCCCCATGGAGGGAGCCAGCAAAGCAGTGATTAAATGGTTGTGGATCCAGAGTTCCCATTATTTCTAATGGGGAAACTCACTTTGATGTGCGGGCTCCTGGCCGCGCCTTGCTTCGCTCTGCGGGCGCCTCTCCGTGGCGAGCCGCCGCTTGGAAAGGTAGGGAGCGGCGGTAGCAGCAGTAGCGGTGGTAGCGGCTCCATGCGTCTCCCTGGCAGGGAGATGCGGCGCGGCCGCTCGCTCTGCGGGCGCCTCGCACTGCCGTGCCGCTTCCCTGCCCGGGAGCCGGCATGGCAGCTCGCGAGGTGCCCGCAGAGTGAGCGGCCGCGCCACGCCTCCACGCAGCTCCTGGAGCCCCGTGGAGGAGAGGCACGGTGTGGCCGCTCGCTCGGCTAGCGTTGCTGCGCGGCCTCCAAAATACAAGAAATTGTGCATATAATAAATCAGAATTAGGAAAAAGAATCTACTTACACAGTCAACTGTTCATCCCATTTTGGATTTGAGGAACTGTTGGATTTAGATGTTTTCTTAACTTCACTATCTGCTACTACTTCCGTATAGATGGCAATTCCACCAAACCAGTTCTTTTTTCTTTTCAGTTTGGCACTAGAAACTAACAAAAACATTGCTTATAGCTACTGGAAAAATGTCATGCTGGAAAATAACAAAGTGTTACCAACGTATCAATTCAACACGGCAGACATACACACAGATACAAAAAGGAGGTTGGAAGGTCACTGGATCACATTATTCTCACCAGAGCAACACTTTAGAAGAACACTTTCTTTAATCAGGCCACAAAAGGCTAATTCAACAGCTTTTATTCTTTTCTTTTGAAAGCAAGCTACATTCAATTTACTTAATGAAGGCCAGATAACAGACTGACATTTTGTCACATGATTAGCAAGTCCGTGAAAATATTTGATTTTGTGTAGGGGAGAGAGTTATATCTGCTTATTATCTCAGCTTTCTGTATGTAATTCTCAAGCAATCCTTTAACTCAGCCTTCCCCAACCTGGTGCCCTCCAGATGTTTTGGACTTCAACTCCCATCAGCTCCAGCCAACATGGCTAATGGTCAGGAATTTTGAGAGTTGTAGTCCAAAACATCTGGTGGACAGCAGGTTGGGGAAGGCTGCTTTAACTTAAAGCTCTAAAGGCTGCTCCTCATGTCTCTTTCCCCTACTTGAGTTCTTATGTCCTGTATAGAGAAGCTTAAATTTAAAAAGATAAAAATCAAAAAAAAGTCCAGCACACTCATTTTTCTAGCTTTCATGTTCTTCCTCAAGAAAACTAAAAATAAATACAATTTCTCAATTACTTTCAATCCAAAGTTCTTAAAACACACACACACACACACACACACACACACACAATACATTAGGCTGTATCTAAGCAGGGCCGGATTAAGATAGGGGCTATTGGAGCTGCAGCTCCAGACCCCTACCATAAAATAGGCCCACAGCCGGCCCGGCAGCGCGCGGCGCACCCACTCGCCCGAGCCGCGCCGCCGCCTGCTGGCGGCTGTCGCTGCCGCGCTGCATGTGGGGAAACCCCAAACGGATCACCTGTGGGGTGAAATGGGGGGGTGTTCCAGCTTGCACCTTCCCCCCCGCCATGCCCCCTCCCCCACCCCCAATTCACAAGGGGGGGTCTCACTGGATCGCGGGAGGGAGGGAGGCACCGAGGCAGCCGGTGGGAAAGAGCAGAGTCCCCACTTGCCAGGAAAATGGCGTTGTCCTTCAAGCTGCTTTTAAAGGGGCCACGTGGGCAGTGGCAGCTCAGCTTGCAGTTTTAGCTTAGCTGCAATTGAATTTTGCCCATGGCCCCTTTAAGAGTAGAGAGACGCCGCTCAACTGGGAGGTGGAGGCGAGGGGTGCGCGTGCCTGTGCGTGCGCGTGCACGGGAGGGCGCCCCATGGGGAAGGGGTTAGCTGGGCGGAAAGAGGAGGAGGCGGGGGCTGCACCGGGTGTCCCGGACCGACCGAGGGAGGGAGGGAGGGGGGGGGGAGAGGAGAATGAGGGAGTTGATCACATGATTCCTTTCTTTAAATTGCCAAAGATTTCCTTTCCTAACAGAGCTGGCTCGGTGCCTCTAACAGGTGAGATACAGTGTCAGAAGGAAAGGCAAGAACCTTCTCTGAAGCTCAATCCTGACAATTAGAAAACAAAAAGAAAAAGATTGCCTTGCAAGCACTGACCCCCCCCCATGAAAAACACCAGATATCCAAAATTAAGGGTTCAAGTAAGGTTTAAAAAAAATTACAAAAGCCACTTATGAAATATTATAAAAGAATATAAAATCGAATAATGTAATAATTATAATATATCAGATATTATATAATAATATAATTCTGGAAAAGTCATCCTAGCACTGGCGCTGCTGCTTCCTCTTCTAGCAAGGAGCAGCATTGGTCAGTGTTGTAGATTGCTTTAAAACATGGAGCTTCAGTGTTTAATACTGGATAATCCACCCCCCACTGAGGAGCCCGCCAGGCAAGGACTCGCGTTCACGGGTGGTGGGGTGGTGGGTGCTTTGGCGGTGGGGCAGCTTGGAGGTGGCGTGATCTAAGCTGTGGTGGCTTGTGCGACTCAACTAGGATTTCGCTGACCCGAAGTGGGCCCGCGTGGCCTCCGGGCCTCTTTCTGCTCATCCCAGATTAGAGGTGGGGTCGTTTCTTATGTTTTCTGTGCAAAATGTGGGAGTTGTGGGTCATTTTTGAATTTCTTGGAGCAAGATGTGGTGGTTGTGGGCCGTGTTTTTTAAAAACAGAATCTGAGCAAGACGTGGTGTGGTGTTTGTGGGGCAGTAGCATTTCCTCTGAGTAAAATATTTGCAGGGTGCTTGGGGACTTTAATCATACGCCTTTCCCAAGCCCACTGCAGTATCCTGCTCAGGAGACAGGCTGGGGCCCATCGAGGTTGGTGCTGGTTGCTGCAGCACCTTTTCTTCCTTATTTTTTTAAAAAATATTTTATACTCGGCGAGCACCTGTATGGGCAGGTGCATGGTTATAGATGCTCATCTTTTTATTTTTTAAAGACTTATTTCAGACTAATTATTTACTAAATTTATTTTAGAGTATTGTTATCCCGCTCCTCAGTCAAATAGACTCCTGGCGGGGCTTACATATGATCAGTAAAGGAAGACAGTCCCTGCCTGCAGGCTTACAGTCTAAAAAGACACAGCACACAAGGAAAAAGGAATAGGGAGGGATGAGGGATGAAAAATAACAATGCAATCCTGTGCATCTTTAGCCAGAAGTAGTAAGTCCTTCAAGTCTCAGCATCTGCCAGCTGGCCATGCTGGCTGAGGTATTCTGGGAGTTGTAGGCCTTATTTCTGTCTAAACCTGCATAGGACCTTTTTCTCCTTGGGGGCTAATGAGCATGAACATGTTTTTTTCAGGTGCAATTTTGACTAGGGAAAAGATTTGGATTAACTGTGTGTGTGTGTGTGTGTGTGTGTCTCTCTCACACACACACACACACACTTCCCCCATCAAATTTATGGAGGAGAAGGATATCAATGGCTACTAGTCCTGATGGCTCTATGCTATCCAGTATCGGAGGCAGTATGCCTATGTACACCAGTTGCTGGTGTGAAGGCTAAATGCAGGTTGCTTGTTGCTAGTTGAAAGCAATATTTGGAGTTTGTGAATGACCTTAACTTTGTTGACTGTGTAACTTCTTTGCTGACTGTTCTTCTTTGCTGACTAAAATATTTAATTTGTTTTAATATAAAATTGCGTCTTCATTTTATTTATTTCCATAAAAAGGCCCACCAAAATCCTCAGCACCAGGCCCATAATGCTCTTAATCCGGCCCTGTATCTAAGGGCACAATCCTATGCATGTTTAGACAGACAGAAGTCCTACAACTCCGAGCATGCTGTCTGGGGATACTGGGAGTTGTAGGACTTATTTCTGTCTAAACATGCATAGGATTGCGCCCTAAAGAACTCTGTTCTCTTCTGTGAGCAGGAGGAAGATAGCCACACAGCGCTCTTCTGGAAATGCTTGCACAACAGCTTCTGTAAAAGTTAATGCAACACTATAACAGTTTTTGGTATACAAGCTCTTGCACAAGCAGTAAAGTATTTTTGGATTTGTTTTCACTTTTCTAGCACAATGCCTTTGAATGTGGTTAAAATAGCCTTTCAATGAACAAAAGGTGGCTTCCACAAACAAAAGACTTTCTGCACAGGGAAGAGCACCTTTGGATATAACCCATGGTGAAAGCCACAGGTTGGCATTTATTCAAAACTCACCATTTATAAAGTATTTAGTTACCAAAAAATAAACAAATTGGCTTGGATCCCAAATAATTTAACTTATTCACAGGTTCACAGGTTTCCCCTTCCACTCCTTCTTGAAAAGTCCCTCTGGAGAGTCTGGGGGCCCTCCTGAACAATGTGGGGCTGGGCATGGGCAGAATTGCCTAATACTGGGTGGACTTCTTGGCAATACTCCCCCCTCCCAGCAGCCCTCCAGACCCCATCCCACACTGTTCAGGATGACCCCCAGACTCTCCAGAAAGGCTTTTCAGGAATGGGGGGGGCACAAGGAAGAGGAGGGGATAGGAAACACTCATTCTGTAAGTTTCCTTAACTTAACTAGTCTTAGGACTCAAGGCACTAATAATTAAAATGAAATTCGGGGGGGGACCACATTGTGGTGTATAGCAGCCCTTTTAACACATACTGAAATATTACATTCTTTAGAGTTTTCCTGAGGAATAGCATGTAAGCTTAAAACATGTTCACTTCAGCACAATCAATGCCCTTGTACTTTCTGCACCCTTGAATTTTTAATCCTGTTTGCTATGCATTTTTGTTGGATCCTGCATTTTTCTACATGCTTTAAACTACAGCCACAGATTCTCATCTTTCTAGTATATAAGCATGTAAAAGCAGAATGTAAACACACTCAGTGGACTACTTTGGGAACATCTGCTAGACACAAATATGCATCTGATCACTGAAACATCAGGGTTAAAAGAGAGCCAGTATGGTTTAGTGGTTAGAGTGTTGGACTGGGACTTGGGAGTTCCAGGTTCTAGTCTCCACTCAGCCATAAATCTCACTGGGTGACTTTGGGTCAGTCGCTGACCCTCAACCTAACCTACCTCACAGGGTAGTTGTGTGATGATAAAATAATGTAAGCCATCTTGGGTTTCTTGTAAGAGGAAAAAAGGTGGGATATAAATGTAATAATAAATAAATATACAAATCTTAGAGCATGTTCTGCGACTTTGCAACATACTTCTTAAGAATGTGAGCGGGGAAAACAGTGGGAGAAATAACTGTAGGTAAACAATTAATCAGATTACTTCCCCCCCCCCTCTCATTTTATCCAGCCCTCAACACAATTAAACATTATAGGAATTACACATATTAAAGGCACCTAGGACTGTTTCAATATTCTAGTCTACAACATAGTTAATAATGGATTCTACATTGAGAAACAGAAACATTGCTTAATCTTAAGAAGTTGGGCAAGAATAAGTACTGAGCAGAGGCTGGACAAGAATAAGTACTGAGCAGTACTTGCCCTCAAGAAGTTGGGCAAGAATGAGTACTGAGCAGGTAAACTGAAGCCTTCTTGAAGCTGTCCTTCACACTTCAGCAGCAACAAGTCATTAGCACATCATTTTCACCTGCAGCTCATTGGCTAAGTCATCCTCTCATTCAAGAGGGTCTTCCCCCTCTTTAACAGCCTTCCAGTATGGAATGTTTTATAAAACGTTCCTATAGCAACATAGCTACAGAAATTGACTGGGTTTGAACACACCACAGCTCATTGTGAGTTAAATAAATAACTCACGACAAGCCACAGTGCCCATAGGCACCATATTACATATGCAACCTCTGCTTGGGGGTTGTCATGTTGTGCGAGGTATAGGTTATGTGTGGAAGGGGTTGCATGTGGGTTGGCAAGTATGGGTGGTGTGTGTGGCATAGTGGTGAGAGTGTTGGACTGGGACTCGGGAGATCCGGGTTCTAGTCCCCGCTCAGCCATGAAACTCACCGGGTGACTTTGGGCCAGTCACTGACTCTCAGCCTAACCCACCTCACAGGGTTGTTGTTGTGAGGATAAAACGGAGAGGAGGAGGAGGATTATGTAAGTCGCCTTGGGTTCCTTGCAGGAAAAAAGGTGGGGTATAAATATAATAAATAAATAAAATTATGTGAGGATGGGAGTTGCATATTCAAAATGGCAGCTGCACACCCCCCACATGCACTGTAGCCTCACTGTGGGTTAAATAACCCATGTTGTTCAAACAGCCCCATTTATTGCATTTTCAAGTAACAAAAACACTAGAAAAATATGTCTTAGATCTTTAGTCTTACAACTTCCAGATAACTAACATTTTGAAAGTACCCGTGCTTCTTCCTTCTCAGTTTTCTCAGCTGAATCCTTTGAAAGGTCCTACCTACTACTTTTTATGCCTATGATACTGAAGGGAAAAAAGCATCTATAAACGTGACAGCTAAAACTAGAGAATTGCTTTCTTGTAGTAAAAATTAAAATTTTGCTTGACAACTAGTACTACAATTTGCTGCAGTTCTATTCCCAGCATGTGTATCTGTTAGGGCTGTGCATTTGCTTTGGACAAAGCATGAATGTGAGGTGAAAGAGCTCACTTCAGAGATATTTGGATTGCCTCCAGACCAATATAACCCAAAGTGGTCCAAACCAAAGCAGTTCTGAGCTTTTGTTTTTTGTTTTATTACTTGTTAAAAGCCTGGTTTGATACATTTTTGAACCTCCCACAAGCTCTCCCTAAAAAGAAAGGCGAGGCGGGGGAGCAGAGGGGGTGTAGTTTTGTGACTGACAGCTCTAGCTTCCATTCAGGGTATGACTTTACCAGTTCTCTCCAATCATAGCATTTTTGGGAGGGACATTGAAGGAAAATCTCAGAAGCTGTTTCAGTGTTTTTACTGCTCTTTGCTAGTTGACTTTCCACGGAGCTGCAACACTGATAAAATTTGTGTAGTTGTTGGTGATTGTGTATTGCTTTCCTTACTCCAACCCAGATCAAACCGTTACTAAAGTACTACCCCTTGCATCCTATTTTTAAATTTTACTTTTGCTGCAATTTTTGTCTGCCCTGAGTCTGCTTTGTTAATCATTAGGTAAGTCACTAACTTTCACCCCACCCCCACTATCCCAAGGCTAGTAGCATTTGATTTGGTTTCAGTAGTGTTTACAGATAGAGCTGCATGTGTCTGTGACTGAGTATATAGTATTAGTGTTACCGCTTTTTTTTTTTTAATTCCTAACTCCTGCACCTAGTTTCCTGCATTGAGCAGGGGGTTGGACTTGATAGCCTTGTAGGCTCCTTCCAACTCTATGATCTATGAAATCTATGAAATCCTTCTGAAATTTTGCTGGGAATTTCCCTGGGGCACCTCTACATTGCATGCCATGTTGTGAAAGGCTTGGGATTGATTTACTTATTATACCTCAACTAGTGCTACTGAGATTGTCATTATTTGATAAATGTACCTTTCTTTTTTCATTTCTTTTTTAATTTCCACTGCCACCATTTGTAAATTCCTTAAAATAAACACTCCCTTGAGTTAAGTTTTGTTATTGCTCATCCATTAGTAATCTGGTTAATATGGTTTAGGCATGAGATTGACTCACACCTGAGACTTAAACAAGAGCCAAGAGAATATATTTATTATAGGATTAATATACAAATAGGATTAATTTAAAAATTGCAGGATAATATACTGTTGTAAGATAAAATTTTATAACATCAGACATCATCATCATCATCATCATCATCATCATCATCATCAGGCGATCACTTGTGACTGAGTAAGATTGTCTTCCAGGATAAAAATTTACAAAAAGGAAATTTTAAAAGGAGGAAATTCTAAAGAAAAATTGTGTAGACTCTAGCGATGGGTCCGTAAGTGACTGTGGAGGCCAATTCTAGATCCACACAGCTTCCCACAGTGAGGACACAGGTTACCAGATGGAAGATGGTCCTGTAAAGGATTCATTTGACGTGCTTTTCGCTTAGCACGTTTCTCCCTTTCACCTTGCCTTATTGCCATAGCTATATTTGATATAGTTACTAAGGAATATAGAGGTCAGTTTTGTTTCGTCAACCACATACCGGTATTTAAATCAATTCCTCTCTCTCTCTCGTATCACAGCTAGCGCTCACAGAACACAGTTAGTTGCTGGATGGAAGTCTTCTCTTAAGTCCAGCCCTCAATCTGCTTCTCCTTTGGCCTGATTAATGTTCAGTCGCAAATGACCATTCTTTCTGAGAAGAAGCTTTCACCTGAAGACTCTGGCTTTAGTTTCTCAGCACACATACTCTGAAACTCTGTCACCAACTACTGTCACCAAAATCCCTTCAGGCTATGAGACTTCCTCTCAAGCCCAGCCTTATTCTCTTCAGCAATGTCCTTTCTTCTGTGTCTCTCAGGCTCTTCTCTGCCTGACTCTAGCTCCAACTGACTGACAATACTGTGTCTGGCCTATTTATTCTCCGCTGGCCACAGCCTCTGGCCAACATGTGGGCATCTCACAAGACCCTCTTCTATTGGTCTTTACCAAAGAACCAACAGAAATTCTTTTACAGTGACCCCCAGAACAACAAACATCTTAGTCCCTTCTAATGGCCCCGATTAGTATTAATACCAGTGACCTTCACTTTCAGTATGGCTAACTGCCAAAGGTGCTACTCTCCTTCACAACTGTAACCAAGGCCTCTGTTAGCAATAATCTTCACAGAGGTTTGAGGCCAAGTCAGATACACTTTTACCTCATACCGTATTTCTTTTCAAGCAGAGGTATTTAACCATAGCAAAAAAAATTATAACAAATCATAGCTCTCAACACCTGACCTTTTACATTAAATAATAATGATAAATGGTTTCTTCAAACATATTCATGCAAATTGCCCACAAGACTACGAATAAGGTAGGTAATTTTTTTAAAAAACTCAAAATTTTAAAGCCACCTGACCTAGCACAAAAAAGCCTGCACCCATTTGAAACTTGGCAGGCTTCATCCCCTCAGAAGTGGCTTCTATGTCTGCAAATTTCATCCAATGCAGTCAAAGAATTGTTTTAAGTTATAGGTGTTTGTTGATTTTTAACATTACACTAAATGGGGAAGACATCCAAAGCTTCAGAAAACAAAAGAAACTGATTATTATCACAAATATTCTTCTTACAGTTGCATACTTCTGTGTACAGAAGGAGGTAATTTATCAGAATACACTTTCCTTTTTGAGAACATCTACCACCTCAGCTGCAATAAATATCTTATTTTATTCTTTTGGATATTAACTGTGCAAATGAATGAATGCTATGAACAGAAATATGCAATTAAGAGTCAATTAATGATTGTACCACAGTATTTCTGGCATAAAGGTACTTGCTACAAAATCCAGCACAATATATTTCAAAATGTCATCTTATTGATATAGTGCAAAAACATTGCCAGGGCAAGAGGAGATGCTGAACACCAAACATTCTGATAATTTAAGGGCTTCTCTATATGAGGCATTTATTGTGCACTTGTGATTTTTTACTCATGGTAGTTTGTGGGGGCTTTACACAACGTCGTCCTCCAGGGCCTCTCCCATGCTTTCCAAGCAGTTCCCCGCTGTTTTTTAGAATGAGGATAATGAGCTATTATTTAGCTATCACACTAAATCACGCTAAAACAAGCATGTGTATATCCACAATTGCACTACACCACAGCACCACCTTGTGGTTGTGTAATAGAACATACAGGAAGGCAGAGAAAGAAAACCCCCAGGGAAAAACATGTGTAAAGGATGCTCTTTTACTCCTGCAAAGAAAACAGAAGAAGTCTCAGTAAAGTGCTGGGTAAAACGCCTCATGTAGAGAAGCCCTAAGTGTTGGGGGAGGGTGGGGGGAGGGTGGGGTTTTTAGAGTATGAATATAGCGCTATTGTACTTCTGACCATCAATAATTTTGATTTAATATCCAGCACGACCCATTAAGTGTCAATATCTATGCTTATGACAGGAATATAAGTAAACAGGTAAAGGGGCATTGTGCCCTCCAGGGATATTTTCAAGCTTGGCTTTTTTGAAATTATGATTCAGTAGACCATCATGAATCCAATACCTACATAGCCTATTTCAGTACTGACATAACTGGGCCAGCAAAGTAGGGTAGCTAATCCCACCAGCCCTCTTTTTCAGCATAGCACCAACATTATGGTTCAGTGAATACAATGATACACCATATATCACTGATCAAAACTGTTCATTAACTTACTTACTCTTCTGGACTAAATGGTAGATTATGGTGTTCAATCTCAAAATAAGCCCTAAGGGGAAACACTATGGCCATACTATAACATTTTCTACAGTGCTAATCTATCCTTTCAACAACAAAATTATGAATCATTATAAATATATACTGGGTATATTTGTAATCATTCACAAATATACAAAGCTGAGTGCTAAGTAAGGTATACATAAGTACAGTAATTTTAGCATTGATAAGAAAGTAAGTATTGCAAAAAACGGAAAAGATGCTTTGGCACTGTGAGAACAAGGCTCAGGCCTGAGTGTTCCCTCCTCCACCCTGTGCACTGAGGACACTTCCTGATGAGGCTTTTATTGAGCTGTCACCCTGCGAAGATGGAAAAGCTGCACAATGTTTTTCAATTGCTCATTTAAGGAAACCTCACTCTGGAAGTACGCTGTATGTTAATTATTGCTTCCTGGTTTTTGAAAAACCATATTTTGCCATTACATTTGAATAAGCAAGACCCACAACAAAATGTTGCACTGCGTCCTAAGAGGAGTGGCTTCTGCTCAGGGTTCAAGCCAACTAGCCATGCCCTTCCACAGAATATCCCATTTCACTACCCCATTCTATTTTTCAACTGATATTTATTTATTTATTTATTTATTATATTTATACCCCGCCTTTTTTCCTGCAAGGAACCCAAGACGGCTTACATAATCCTCCTCCTCCTCTCCATTTTATTCAATACTAGCTGTTGCCCGCGGCTGCGCTCGCATGGATTTTAGGATTTGGTATAATTGTTTTTAAAAGAAACATGTATGGAAAAGATGCAGTGTCTCTGACTGAAAGTGTAACGTTTAGGCTGGGTGCTGGCAGCAGAAATCTTTTCTGACAGAAATATCTGTTCTTAAAGAAAAATCAGGTTAATCCTGAGAGTTTACAGGTGATGAAGAGTGAGCATGCCAAGTTTGGGGTAGATCCGTCTAAACGTGATGGAGCCTATGCGACGATGCCCCCCACACAACAGTCAGTCATGTAAAAAGCTTCCCTCCCTTTTCACCCCCTCAGAGAACATTCTAAATGGCCTAGGGGAGATTTGCATACCCAGCCCTATTGGCCCTTGCAGGAATTCATACGAACATTCTAAGTGTCCTATGGGCTATTTGCATAACTGCTACTATTGGCTCCTGCAGCAAGTTGGCTCCTGCAGCAATTATGAGGTGAGGCCTATTTGCAGAACTGCAGATATGAGAGTGGGGCGATTTTGCCCCCTTTTTTCACCCACTTAGGGACGGAATTTCCAAAAATCCTTCCTTAGTGGGGGTCTACGTCATAAAAGCAATGTCCCTTCAAAATTTCATGTTCCTAGATTAAACAGTTTGAGCTGGGCGATGATGGGTCGGTCAGTCAGTCAGTCAGGGCACCTTCTTTTATATATATAGATTCTGAGGCTACCAACAATGCTCCGTCCTCACTAGGCTGTTTATGGGTGGGCTTAGGTGTCGTTGTGTTGTGTTAAATATTTAAACTTCTGCAAACCTCGGGGTTCCTTGGGCATGCCAATACCTCCTCTTGTTTCTCAGTGTCCTGTTTCACTCCATTTCACCTGAATTCGCTACTAGGGAGTGACTGGCAAACTGTCATTTCACTTACCCTGCCAACTGTGATTGCCAAAAACCAGGAAGCAACTACCGTAATTACTCTGAGCCCACAAGGTCAGGAGAATACACACAAGTTTGGGGCTCTTTCCAGGTTCGATGGTTTGGAACTATGTTTCTAACAAGCTGTTGGCAAAACAGGAAAAAAAGTTCAGTATTGAAGCTATCAACACTGTAGGAACAAGGAAGGTTTTATTATCTAGACCAGCTATGCTGTCTAGGTATGATGGTAGTTGTAGCCCAACACATCTGGAGGGAACCAGGTTGGAGAAGGCTGGTCTAGGCTTAAACAGTATATAGAGCTCCAAAAACAAATATACCAATAATGGGCCACATAACATCACACAGGCAGACATCTACTCATGCAATGGGACTGCCCCTTTCTCTCCCCTCTGCACACACCCCAAATCTGCTCCAGAGCATTCCCTGAGCAAGTTTTGCGGGCATGCAGGGTGGCCAGGAAATTGATTCCATCTGTGGTGTCCATTCCACTAAATAATATATCCTTGAAAAAACTACTACAACTCAAGATTATTTATACCAACAGAATATTCCCTGAACTAAGTTCCCTGAAAAATATACTTTGCCAGGGCTTCTGATCCGTAGTAAGGATCCGGAAGACTTGGAAAACTGCAATGCCTGGATGTGTGTGCAACAAGTTCCTATAAGTAAGGTTTGCGCCCTAACGAAGGCCTGAAGAGCAGTCCTCCCTCTGTGGCACTCTCCAGATGCAGCCAAGGGCAGCTCAGAAAGGCCCAAACTGATGCAAATGGATTTTGGCTTGGAGTATATGATGTTTCTGAATTAGGAGTGGGAAGGGTGTGTCCCCCATTCCAAAATGTGGAGAAAGCATACAGCAAGTATACAGTATACAAAAATATGAAAGGTTCAGTAAGAAAAATCCAACTATAAGATAGTCCATACAATTCCATTTTCTTCTTACCTGATGGAAAAGGATACACTAGTTTTTTTCAAAATAAGGCATCAAGTGAAGTTATATTCCCGAGTTTGCATACAAATATATGCAAGGATCTCCTGCTACCAAACTAAGATTCAAAATTGACATCAACAATGAAAAGAAGAAAAAAAACCAACAACAAAAAAGGGAATACAAGATATTCTGTACTTTAACTTATTGTTCTGGTGATGGAATTGATAAATTTAGAGAAATGGCAACAAACTAAAGTGGGTAACATGATTTGGCCATTTTCTACACAGAAAAATGTGAAGACGATTATTGTTATTAACATGAAGATTTGATCAAACACTATTTGTTCTAACATTTGCTTAAATTACTTTTCCTTCTTCAATCTTGACTGAACTAGTCAAGAGTCATGCAGAAACATGACACATTGTTTATTTTTGTGAAGCATCAGCCTATCATGAGCATTAAAATACACTATGGCTACAATCCAGCAAAGGAAGTCAATAGCTTTACAAGACCTGTGGGGGTTTTCATCTTAGGCTGCATTTATACCAGCAGTCTTGCATAATTTAATGGGATAAAAGGCAGAAGCATCCCATATCTGGAATGTGTATGTGCATGTGCCCTGTAGGGATGTGTACACGTGACCTACAGTGAAATACTCCTCAGGCATTTCTGTGAGAATTTCAAATGCAAAGTTATAGAACAGTAGCTGGCACTGGGGTGCAGGGAGGGGGAGAAGGAGCCAGGCAAAACATTGAACATCCTTAGATCCACAAAAAGTGTAACTAGATGGTTTGCCCACACATACCTATGTTTGATCATTTGTGAATATCAATGGCATGAAATTAGTTAACAGTAAAAGGTTAATGGCTGCAAAAGGTTTGGCCCTGAGCCAACTGGGTCTTTTCAGAAGCTGCTATGTTTACTCTTGGCTCTCAGAAAGCCATAGAGCTAAATAAAAGGAGGTTGACATTGCCAGGTAAGATGACATCCCAGATTGCAAACTCTTGACTGTCTCCCTAGTAGTAGTAGTAGTAGGCAGCGATCACTCGTGATGGAGTAAGATTGTCTTCCAGGATAAAATTATATAAAGAGGAAATTGTATAAAATTGTGTAGACTCTAGCGATGGGTCCGTAAGTGACTGTGGAGGTCAATTCTAGATCCACACAGCTTCCCACAGTGAGGACACAGGTTACCAGATGGAAGATGGTCCTGTAAAGGATTCATTTGATGTGCTTTTCGTTTAGCACGTGTCTCCCTAGTTCAGAGCTTTTAAAATGTTCTTTGGGCTTTGAGGAATATTTATTGGATTTCAGGGTTAGAAAGTTGACTACAGCATTTCTATTTACTGAAATAATATACGTGAAGAGCTTTGAACACTCTAACACACTATATAACCATATTTTATCATGTATCTGTTGTGTTTCAGCTACAGCTCTCAGGGACCTACAAAAATACAGAATTCACAAAAATACAAAATTCTAGCAGCTTCAGATAGAATAGATGGCTATTAAAATGTCCAAGCAGGCCATACATTCCTGGCTCCCCTAGAAAATGGTATTTATTTATTTATGTTATTTATATACTACCTTTAAGGCCTATACAGCCCTCCCAAAGCTATTTACACAGTAAAAATCATAACAAAACAAATATAAAATCAATAAAAATAATCACAAATTCATATCATTGGAAACCAGCAATAAAAATAGTAAAAAGCAGCAAAAATTAAAACATTTAAAAGCCAAGGCCAACTTCAAATTAATCAGGTAAAAGCAAACATGAATGGCTAGGTCTTTAAAACCCATTTAAAAATATAAACAAGCCAGTGTAGTGGTTGGAGTGTTGGGCTGGGACTCAGGAGATCTGGGTTCTAGTCCCCACTCAGCCATGAAGCTCACTGGGTGACTTGGGGTCAGTCACTGACTCTCAACCTAACCTACCTCACATGGTTGTTGTGAGGATAAAATGGAGAGGAGGATTATGTAAGCCACCTTGGATTCTTCACAAGAGAAAAAAGGTGGGATATAAATGTAATAATAATAAATAATAAATAGGGGGGCGCATAAATTTCCTGTGGGAGTGACTTCCATAATGGTGAGGCGACCTGTCTCTTGTGCCTGCCAGCCTCATGGACCTTACTGGCAAGTCTGTGAATAACCAGGCCCCAAGCCATTTAGGACTTTGATGGAGCAATGCTATGGCCCCTAGACATTGTCTGAGGGGCCATAGGTTTCTGGGGCTTCTCCCATCTGAGGTCAGAGGCAGCACTCCAACCTTGAAAGGAGTCAAAGATCTGCCTCCCCTCCCCCACCCCCTCATAGTCGGTGCAGAATGAACCGTGTCGGCTGCCCTCTGAGGTCATAAGAGTGACCGTGGAGAGGGGGAACTGGGAGCGTTTCGGAGAGCTGGGAGGGGAGGAGATTGGAGAGGCCAGGATACGAGCTATCTTGAGGCTTTTCCAGCCTCCTTCCTTCCCCCTCCGAAGCACCATCACTAGATGGGCAAAAAAGCCCATCTAGTAAAAAATACAGGGCGGGAGGATGGGGAGGCGAAGATCACCTGCACCGCCCCTCCCACCCTGCACTGGATGATCCAAAGCCTCCAAGTTCAGGGATTTCTGATCATCAAGGGCGCAATCAACAGGATTGCACCCTAAAGATAACAACCAGCACTTTAACTTGCGCCCAGAAGAGCCCTGTCAACCAACGCAGCTGGTACAGAATCAGTGTTGTATGTAACACTTGGGCTCCACAAGCAACTAGTTAAACCATCTTCAGAGGCAGCTCCATTACACAGCACAATACAGCAGTGGTGTTACTGGATAGGGCTTGCTGGGATGCAGTGCCAGCACTTTTTGATTACTAGGGGCGCTGCTGTCATCTCCCACCCCCTCAGAATTCCCTGTACACTCCGAGTGCAGCTGCAGTTCTCACAGTAGCTGTGGGGAAATTAATTTTTCCAACATTATATTGTCCCCTGTTGTAATGCAAAGTATTTTGGGGTTGCTTGGTCTTGAATGGGCAATTAAGACAAAAGACCTATTCCTGGTGGAGATGAAAACTGCTAGAACTGGTTTGTTTATATCGATCAACACTACTACCTGAATAGTCTCCTTGGAAGCGTGGCTGTGGGGCTGTCACGATGAGTGCCTGCACTTCAAAATTTACCACTACACCACTGCAATACAGTAGTCCAGTCTTGGTACAACTAGGGCATGAATAACTGTGGAAAGATCTGCTCTCTCAAGATAGGGGCACAGCTGATAGGGGCAGAGCCAAAGCTGATAAAAGGCACTCCTGGCCACCAATACCACCTGCCCCTCCATTCATAGTGCCGACTCCAGGAGGACTCCTGATGTGTGCACCTGATCCTTCAGGAGGAATCCAATCTCTTCCAGCATCCGTTGTACCCCTCTATTCAGATCAGCAGATTTCCCCACCCACCGAACCTCCATCTTATCTGGATGGATGGCCCTCATTCATCCCAGAATTGCCTCCAAACACCTGTTTAAGACTTTCACCACCTGCCTGGGACTAGGAGATGGAAATGTGAGATAGAACTGCTTGTCATCAGCATACTGGTGACATTTGAGCCCAAACCTCCAAATACCTTCTCCCAGTGGCTTCAGGAGTGGGCAACCTTTTTGGTCTTGAGGGCCATATGCGGTACAAGGTGACATGTCGGGAGCCACACACCTCTATATATCTCAGCAGACAGGGATAGAGAGGTTTAAATTTCCACTTCTGCCCACTGAGATTGGATTGCTGGGCTGGGGGGGGGGGGGGGAGAGAGATTAAACCCCCTGATTGGAATTGCTATCCATGCTGCAAATAGTAGCCTGGAACATCAGCCCAACTAATCAGCTGGACTACAGGGAAAAGCAAATGGGGTTCTATGGGCGACACAGGGAGCAGCAGAGGGCCGCATGCAACTCACAAGTTGCCTGCCCCTGATGTTGATGTTAGAGAGCATAGGGGAGAGGATAGAACTCTGAAGCAAGCCACAATCCAAATTCCATGGGATGGGATAGGAGTCCTCCCAGCACCACATCCTGGGTTCTCCAGAAGTATTGGAGCCACTGTAACACCATGCACCCTAGTCTAATCCTGGCCAGGCAATCCAGAAGGATATCATGGTCAAGAATACTGAAAACCACTGAGAGGTCCAGGAAAACCAAAAATGCTGTATGCCTCCATCCACTCCCCTGCACAAGTCAGGGTGACCAAGACCATTTCAGTCCCCCAAAATACATTGGAAACCAGAGCAAAATGGATTCAAATTATCCATATCATCCAAGACTACTTGGAATTGAGAAATCATGACCGTTCCCTTACTCAAGAATGGCACATAAGATAGTAGAATTCAGAGAGTCTCTTCAACAGGTTCAGGTGTAACGGCCACCCATTAAATATAGTATTATTACTACTATTTTATGATTAAATACACATCATCATCATCATCATCAGGCGATCACTCGTGACCGAGTAAGATTGTCTTCCGGGATAAAAGGAGGAAATTCTAAAGAAGATTGTGTAGACTCTAGCGATGGGTCCGTAAGTGACTGTGGAGGCCAATTCTAGATCCACACAGCTTCCCACAGTGAGGACACAGGTTACCAGATAGAAGATGGTCCTGTAAAGGATTCATTTGACGTGCTTTTCACTTAGCACGTTTCTCCCTTTCACCTTGCACTCGGGCTTCTTCAAAGTCCATGGAACCTTTGTGAAAGGCCAACCTCCATTTAGATCGTTCATGGGCCAGAGCTTCCCAGTTTTCGATGTTTATATTGCATTTTTTTAGATTAGCCTTATGAACATCTTTAAACCTCTTATATTGACCACCGATATTCCGCTTTCCATCCTTGAGTTGGGAGTAAAGTAACTGCTTTGGGAGACGGCAGTCAGGCATTCGAACAACATGACCGGTCCACTGAAGTTGGCGTTGAAGGATCATTTTTTAATGCTAGTAGTCTTTGCTTCTTCCAGTACACTGACATTTGTTCGTCTATCTTCCCAAGTAATTTGCAGGATTTTCCGGAGGCAACGTTGATGAAACCTTTCAAGGAGGTGGAAGTGACGTTTATAGATAGTCCATGTTTCGCAGGCATACAATAAAGTTGGTAATACAATGGCTTCATAAACCAGTGTTTTGGTCTTCTTACAAATATCCCGATCCTCGAACACTCTATGTTTCATTCGAGAAAATGCGGCACTTGCGGAGCTCAGACGATGCTGGATTTCACTGTCGATGTTAGCTGTAACAGAAAGATAGCTGCCAAGATAGAGAAAATGATCGACATTTTCCAGTATTGTCCCGCCAAGCTGGATAGATGGCATCACCAAAGGATTGGCTTGCACTTGCTGATGAAGCACTTTGGTTTTTTTGATGTTAAGTGAGAGACCAAGTTTTTCGTATGCTTCTGCAAAAGCATTTAGGATAGTTTGGAGATCATCCTCTGAATGTGCGGAGACCACATTATCATCAGCATACTGAAGTTCCACAATGGAGGTTGTAATTACCTTACTTTTTGCTTTCAGCCTGCTGAGATTAAAAAGCTTTCCATCTGTTCGATATATAATTCCCACACCGGTGGGAAGTTTCCCCTTGACAAGATGTAAAACCATGGCGATGAAAATGGCAAATAATGTTGGGGCGATAACACATCCCTGTTTAACACCTGATCCCACTTTAAATGGAGCACCATGAGAGCCGTTATTGTCCAAAACCGTTGCCGTCATGTTGTCATGGAGAACTCAGGGATGCCATAATTATCACCCTCTTTAAGAAGGGTGATAGAACAGACTGTGGAAGCTATCGGGGCATTTCTCTCTTAGCAACCGCAGGTAAAATATTTGCTAGGATTCTCGCAAACCGTCTTCTATCTATTTCAGAAGAGATCCTCCCTGAAACTCAATATGGTTTCCGCCCCTCTAGAGGGACAGTAGACATGATTTTTACTGCACGTCAGCTCCAAGAAAAATGCCGGGAGCAAAATCAACCCCTTTATATGGCATTTATCGATTTGGCTAAGGCCTTTGATACTGTAGACCGTACAGCTCTCTGGACTATCCTTATTAAATACACACAATGGTGCTGGATGGAAACATGGTATTACTCCAATATGAGGGACACTTCTGTAAGTGCAGCTCTCCCCACTATTTTCTGGCACGTTCTCTGTATTATACTCCAAGAGGAGAGCCACTGGGATTCATTCGACTGAAAATTCAAAACTAGTGTACACAGCATAAGAGTATGTACACCGCTCTTAAGTGAAAACATAAAATGGATGATAAAGAAACATCAATTGCTTAGTCTGCCATCTCTGCAGTGCACACCCATCAAGCTTTTAACAATCAATTCTGTCTTTTGTAAAGGAGAAAGTTTTGTATTATTTTTTGAGCATACAGGTCAGGGATGGGGAACCTTTTTCAGCCTGACAGGTGCATTCCCTTGTGGGTAACCATCCGGAGACTACAAGGCCAAATCCAAAGATGGGTGGGGTCAGGGCCACGAACAATCCATTCACACACATTCATACATACACACATACACCATTCACAAAAATCCATATACCACAGATTCATACATATTCAAAGAGTGCTGGGGGGGGGGGTTGTCCCTGAGCTGGCAATGCTTTCTCCATCGCCAGCTTGGCTCTGCCACCAATGCCCAGGGCTCCATCTTCCCTGCTTCTGAACGGATTAGTAGGTGGAAGATAGGGGAGGGAAACCTCCTCGCAGTCCCCTCCCCCACATGCTGCTCAGTTGATCCATGGGAAATAGCTAAGAAGCAAGAAAATGGGGCTGCAGGAGATGGGGCCAGGAAAGTGGGCTTGAGAGGCCAACAAACCTAACGTGAAGACCTGGAAGGCTGCATCTGGCCTGTGGGCCCGAGGTTCCCCACCCAGTGATAGGTCATTAAAGTAAAATCAGTTTCTTATGTTACTTAATATACTGGGTTTTCTAGTCTTTAATACATTTCTGATGTAATATTTCTAGATGTTTGTTACTAACAGTGGCTAAACAGTCATATATATATTTACAAACACACGTAGCAAACCCAAGTCTCTGGGTACTGCTCCCTATGTAGCCAAAATGGCATCATCATCAAACAAGAGGGAAGTATCAGCACATTTGGAGGAACCCCAAGGTTTGCAATGGTAGAGAAAAGCTACGGGGTGAGGATCCCCAAGAACAGCCCAATGAGGAATGAGCATGTTCCGTAGCCACGGAATGCTGACTGTTGGAAATGGAAAACCAAGACAGAGGGGGAATGAAATGGAGTGGCTGGAAACCTGAACACGAGCACACCACACTGCAACGTTTTGTTGCAGACCTCACATATGTGCTATTACTATTACATACCTGTATACCAAAAAAACCCGTGTTCTCTGAAGGACCATTAATAAAAAACACATCTCTACATCATTGTTTAGGACTACAAGATTTACCAAAATATGTAAACAGAACAACCAAAGGGAAATTCAGAAGGATCCATTCTGAGGGGGCACAGAGAAAAGTCATAGATTAGAATACTTGCATTACTGGAACCCCTCCACAAGTTCCTTCTTTGCCATACTGGCAAGTATTTATATGGACTCAACAATTCATTTTACAGTGTATGCATAATTTCTATTTTCCATTTGAAATGGATAGAGCTGATACAGGAAATGTACTGAAAACTAGAAGGACTGGATCAGCACTGTTCATCTTCAGGCAATTTTTACTCACCACAGGTGAATGGCTAGAGTAAAATGGAGCCTTTTTTCACTTGTCAGAGGCAGGACAAATAGTTAGGTGCATAATATGCGGATTTTTACTTACTAGTTACTTGCATTTGTAGTCGTCCATTATAGTTATTACTGCTTGTAGATCTTGGGGAGGCTGTGGCCATGTCAGCTGCAACTTCAGCCTATATTAAAAAAAAATAATTGACTACACATACACCCCGCACTACTAGTTCCAATAAGAAGCATTTTCAATACATGCTAGAAGCATGTTTAAAATTAATCCAATAGTTTACTGTATTTTCACAGCCAGCCTTGCAGATCTGTCCAAAGTTTACTAGCTCTCCAAAAAAAATGTGCCAGCCCACCTGGCCCCACACATCCAAAAGTATAAACACAAGTGGCCAGAATTTGCTAAACACTAGCAAGAAATCTATACTCTTTGTTCTGGACAACTGGACCACATTTTCAAGACTTCCTCCTCTATCCCCCCTCCCCATAACCATACTCACCATCACCATCCCATGTACCCATATATTTACGCTTTTTCCTACCCAATATGCCCTTACATCTGTCTAAGCAATTTCTCTCTCCAAACTGAGTAGAGGAAACAAATTAAATTAAAATCTGTTCATAGCCATTTCTCAGTTTTCACTGCCACATGCAAGCTACGCTGGTAATATCTGCAAATAGCAAGTTTTCAGGATCAAAATTTCTGTGAACACTATATGGTCTTTGTAACTCAGGGGTAGAATACATGCTTTGCACTCAGAAGGTTCTAGGTTCTATTCCCTTATCTCCAGGAAAGAATCTCAGGCAGGCAGCCAAGACCCTGGACAGCTGCTGCCATTCAGAATCCAATACTGAATTAGCTACTACGTCATAGTCTGACTTGGCATAAGTCAGCTTTGTATGTTAATTTCAACAACATAAGGGGAAATAAGCCATTCCCAACATTCTGTAGTGCAAATCTGAAGGAAACTGTTGCCTAAATTTTGTAGGTGGGGTAAAAGAACTAGGTGCGGGAAGAGAACTTTCGAACTAAGTTTAGACTTTCATTATTCCAAGTGTCCAAATAATTTTCTCAAAGATTGCAAAACTAAGCATACTTTCTAGGGAGTATACTTCCTTCCTAGTAAGGGTCCTTAGGACTGTTTTGTAAACCTCTTCATTCTCCCATGTAGTATGTCTTGTCTGTCAAATTTAAGACACATGGGGCAATCCTATGGGTTGCACCCTCGATAACTGTAAGCCCACGAACTCGGAGCCTTATGCACATCCTATGCAGGGCAGGAGGAGCAGAGGAGTCGATCTTCACCTCCCTGTCCTCCCACCCTACATTTTTCGCTAGATGGGTGTTTTTGCCCATCTAGCTGGGCAGTGTTGGGGAGGGGAGGGAAGGAGGCAGGAGATAACTCGTATCCTGGTCTCTCCAGACTCCACCCCTCCCCACCCACCAAAACACCCCCTTCTCTCCTTCTCCGAGGACAAGTTCCTGATCTTGGAGAGCAGCCAGTGCGGTTCTTTATGCTCCAGTTGCAAGGGGGAGGGGGGACAAAGCTCCGATTCCTCCATCCAAGGTCGTTGCGCTTTCGCTATCTCCAACCTCAGATCAGGGAATCTGAAATATCCTATTGGCCCCTCAGATGCTGTCTAGGGTCCATAGGATTACTCACTAAGGCTGCAATCCTATCCATATGCGTAGCTCCCACTGAACTTAATAGGACTTAGGTCTGAGTAGACATGTAAACCATTACAATGTAAGTATCTTTCAATACTTTTGCTTAATAACGGTCACAAAACATTTTATTTTTAAAACAATGAGTCTGCAGCCAATCCAAAAGACATGCCTAATCTGATTCTTTATCCAACAGTCCAGTCACAGATCTATCTTCTTCCATGCGGCAGCCTCACACAGGCAGTTAGAATTTTTGAAATGATACTAATCTTTTTTCAAATGAGATTACAAATTGCCTATTTTCAGGTTTTTCTCTACTATGCCTCATAGTAGGGAATATAGGCATTTAAAATTAACTGTACAGTCATGCCTTGGATTGAGAGCATAATTCGTTCCGGAAACGTGCTTGTAATCCAAAACACTCTTATATCAAAACGAAATCCCCCCAAAAAAGATTGTACAGAGATTTTTAATTTAAGCCGTACTACAGTACTTGTATTGCAAGACCTCGCTTGAATATCAAGTCAAAAAAATTAAATAAATATTTAAAAATTTGCTTGTCTTGCAAAACGCTCTCAAACCAAGTTACTTGCAATCCAAGGTATTACTGTAGTACATTTTTAACTGAAAGTGGGCTGGTCTGCATACTCTGTTCTTGCAGTGGTGAAGCCATATCCTCAATATATAAACCAATGTGAATCTCAAAAGGTGTTAACCGGGAAATCATAATGACACGATCAGGACAGATAGTATTCTGTGATTTCACTCACATGAAAAGTAGCAGTTTATATGAAAGACTGTTTAAAAACATCATACAGGAGATATGTGCTAGTTAGCTTTCCTGTTGCTCAGTGGTAATATTTCATGCCCTGTAAAAATAACTTTTTTTATTTACAGAATAAGATTACAGGGCCCTCCACTCCTCCAGCCACTCTCCAAAATATTCGTTAATAAATATTTATTAATGAATTATGTCAAGATTTGGGGATGGGGTGGGTCATTTGGCCTACGCCAACATTTAGTTGTTGCAGGAGAAGTGCCCGTTTGTTACTTTCACATTTTTTCACTACTATGTTGACAGACCCATTTAAAGAAACTCCAAATTCTAAGCTGCAATGCTAAGCATATAAAAATATAAGGCTGGACAGGGGACAGGAAGGATGTTTCACAACAATATGAATTCATGCATTATAGCCATCTGCCTCAATTTATTTTCAAACTTATACAGCATCACAAGCACAAATACGTAATTTTTGTGAAGTTAGCTTTCCCAAACATCTAAATTTTCTCTATAACCATTACAGCTATCCTCTTAATTTAGTACCAAGAATGATAGATCTTAGCGGGATCTAGGGAGCCCTCCCTACTTGTACCATCAAGGAAACATTAACACAAAATGTCTTGAGCCAAATAAGAAACTGCAGTCATTTCCTCCCAGCCAGCTCCAACTGCAATTAGCTTCTCTGAATACAATCAACCACTTCAGACATCATTATATTACCACTTGTGTCTACAGCTTTGATTTTCTGAACTAGAATGATATCAGAGCAATTCAACACAGATCCTGAACAGACCTGTTTTAACTTTGCCCTTCCAATATTCACCTGGTGACTCCTCAAGACTAGCCTGCTCTTTGACCTTGACTTTCTCCAGTTGCTGAGCTATATACTAAAAAAAGACTATGCTGAATCTATCGTAGACAATCTATCACAAATAAAAAAGTGAGTATTTATCATCTTTCTACAACCAGATGCATCTGATCCTAAATCAAATTAAAAACAGATAAATCATTCTAAATCTTTAGTGCACTTATGCTCAGTGGAATTATACAGAGGGTGCGCATATATAGCAAAGAGTACAAATGAAATGGAACTACAAAACACAGAATAAAGGTAGGTAGGTTTCAAGTTAATGATTTAAATGGTTACTAAAATGTATGCATAACTTAACAGTAGAGCAGCTCACTGTTAAGCAATGTAGGTACTTTGGTGAATCAAGCAGTGACAAGTAGTTGGCACTCATGAATGCAAAAAGTGAAGATGTTTACTTTGATCTTGACTAGGATTAATAGGTAGAATACTTAGAATAATAATGAATGTTCATGAAAAGAACTACCTTAATAAATGTTAGCTATTCACCAGTTTTGATACAGATTCAAACCAAGCTTGTCAAAATAATTTAGGGGTGGGGATGTTAGCCCACCCACACCATCCTACTTGATGTACCCAAGTTGCTTATCCCCACTGCCATTCATCTCTTTTGCCTATCACGATCTCCTAACCGGGAACACCAGCAAATGTACAGTGCAGCTCCATAACAGCTGTGCTTGGTCACTTGTTCCCTCTGTTAATCTCTTTCACTCCAGGCTTCAAAGGGCCCAAAGAAAAAAGGTAGTTCAGGGCACCAAAACAACATAGGTCAGGGGTAGGAAACCTGGTGCCCTCCAAATGTTTTGGACTACAATTCCCATCAGCTGCAGCGAGCATGGCCAATGGTCATGGATGACGGGAGTTGCAGTCCCAACCATCTGGATAGCACCAGGTTGCCTACCCAACATAGACTGTACTATATTATCCATTTTGGAGCAAATCCATACTATTTGCTTCCAAAGGACAAGTATGGGGCCAAAGAACCATTCATAAAGAGAGACATGTATTCCACTCTTGGGTGATAGGTTCTGGAAACTATAGAAGTTGCAGAATTTATATAAGCAGATTTATAGTAGCTTAAGGTTCACGAAGCAGAAACTGAAGAAAAAACTGACCGTGGTTCTATCATTTTAGCTAAGAATTGTCTGGAACAGGAAGGGCAGCCAGTCAATAATGTAACAGACAAGCCGCCACTGAACTGTTTATAACTTATTGACACGCAAGCAGAACTACTCCCTCCACCTTGGATACCTTCACTTTTCTAGATAACAGAATGTAAATATTAAAATGTAAATATTAAAATGTAATGCATCAATGACATGAGCTTGCTGAGCAAACATATCACCAGAAGGATTTGGAAGCATGAACAAAAGCCAAACTTCTCTGCCCCTCCACTAGGCCCCAACGTGGCAGAAACTGAGCACAGAAGTATCTAGGTAGTTGTTTTATTTTTCAGTGTGAAATTTTCTTTTGACAATATTAATATGCCTTTTGGCCTTTGTCAAGGTTCCGCTACTGCAGGGACCCCTTGATCTGCCTTTGGGAGATCTCTGCCTCTCCTCAAAGCCCCTCCCGTTCCAGGAGATCAAGTCCTTTTACAGCTTCCAATAGCATGGGTGTAGGCTGTAGACGTGGTGAATAAGTCACTCCAAACTCTCAGGGTAAACAACAACACTTTACTTATAATATTAGGGTATTTACTTAATAGAGTGGTTATAATCCAAAAGCAAGTATGATAAAATAAAACAAACAAACAAACAATCCAATGTTCTCTAGTTTAACTTCAGACTACCTATTTCCTATGCAGCCAGTTTCTCTTTCTCTCTCTCTGCTGTTTCTCTGCTGCTGCTTCTGGCTCTCTCTCAGCACTAACTGCTAGCTGACCACACCCCACACACATATATAGCCTTCCCAGGAATGGAAGGTTATAATCATGTGACCTTGAATAGGAGATCTAATTCTTAACTTCTATTGGGTAAACTAAAACTCTCAAACTCCCCCTCCCATCCAAGTGTTTGGGCCTTCAGGCTTCAACTACTCGAGGGAAGTGTTTGGGCCTTCAGGCTTCAACAAACTCAAGCCTGAGTAGGCCTCAATCCCTCACAGCCTTACCTTGTTTTTTCAGCTGTAGAGGTTTTCAGCCTAATTACACATGTAATATTAGCCAGGCTGATTCTAAATTCTGTTGTCTATTCATGTACATCACAGTATTCTTACAGACATTACGGAGACAGGGACATCTCACAGTACCAGGTTCTATTACATCATTCACATTTACAGACTGAACCTAGCCAGTAGTTATTATTTGCACATTTTAGCCACTAACTTGATTTGTCAAGTAATAGCAACCATCCATTTTATTTGCCACTTTTCCAAATTCTATTCCAAATTGACTTGAATAATTTCATTTTCCTTTCAGTATGGTAAATATTAAGTTAGAGGCAAAATAAGAGAGAAAATGTGTGATTCCTGTGATCATTATGGCTCATCATTCAATCGTTCAAGATACCGATCGTTCAAGATACTGAAATATAATGTACAGACTAACTTGAACAACTTATAATTTCACACAAAGACACACACATACAAGTTTTAAAGATTAACTAGATCTTCCTCCTCAAAGTTGGTGTGTTCTTTTGCTAACAATGCATTGTTCCTAGTACTACCGTATTTTTCGCTCCATAACACGCACTTCCCCCCACAAAAAAAAAGAATAGGGGGAAATGTCTGTGCGTGTTATGGAGTGAATATTGTAAAAATATTGTTAAAAAAATATATTTTTTAACGTAATTTTTTTTTTCATACCTCCCTCTGCCGCTTCACAGCTGATTCCCTGGGAACAGCTGATTCCCCGCCTCTCAACTGTTCCGGCAGCGGCGGCAGCGGCGCCCCCCCCGCCCAGCAGCAAGGACGGGGGCGGGCAGGTGCAGGGCCAGAGCGGCATGCGCGCGGCTGGGCAAACGGTGGCGGCCTCCCCCCCCTGGCAGCAGGGACGGGGGCGGGTACAGGGCTACAGCGGCGCACGCGCGGCTGGGCAAGCGGCGGCGGCCTCCCCCCCCTGGCAGCAGGGACGGGAGGGTGCAGGGCCAGAGCAGCGCGCGGCTGGGCAGGCAGTGGCGGCAGAGCAGCTCATGGGCCCCGATCCTGGCGGCGGGGGCTGCCCGATTTCGCTCTTCTGAGCGGCGCGGAGCCGCCGCGCACGGAGCGTTCTACGCGCCGATGGAGCCGCCGCCGGAGCCAATGCTGCCGAACCCGCCGCCGCGGCGTCACAGCCGGCTGCTCCGGCGCGCTGGACCCCTGCAGACCAATCCTTTCCCCTGCAATGTGAACTCCAGCCTGCAGCTTTGCCATTCTCTCCACCACCACCACCACAAAAGGAGAGCTGCTCTCCAGAACAGGCAACAGGTGCTACCAAACGCCATGCTAGGTGAAAGCTGCACGTTGAATTGATGCCTGTCACACGGACAATAAAAGCAAAGGTTCTCTATAAAAGGGTGGGGGGGAAGGGAGAGCACGAGCCGTCGAGGAGGCAGATAGGCCCGCGTGAAAGTACGGTAATGGTTATCAGAAAACAAGGGGGAAAAATATTCATGCGCAAATTATTGGTAATAACAAGAGAACAAAATAATTTGAGTTTTATTCTTCTTTATAACCTGTTTTGGATTGTTTTTAAGAAATGCAGGGTTAAAAAAGCAATAAATAAATAAATGTATGGAGATATTATTTTGTTCTCTTGTTATTAGTTTTCCAATAATTTGCACATGATTATTTTTTTTTCCTGTTTTCTTCTTCTAAAATCTTAAGTGCGTGTTATGGCCAGGTGTGTGTTATGGAGCGAAAAATATGGTAAATTAGTTTTGGAGCCAGGTATTGTCACCCACAGTGCTTCTGTGGAAGAGTCTGCCCCTTTTAGGTTTTCAAGTCTAGGTTTTAGGTTTTGTTAAAAATGATTTTAAATTCACATTACTGGACTTTGTTGGTACATAAGTAAAGATCCAAATCCATTCTCTCTGTGATATATTATATTTGGATCCGAATAATAGGACCTACTTCTAAATAAACTCTTAAGGTATTTATATCCTGCCTTTCAATTTGAATATAAAATATATTTCAAATATTCAAATATATAAATAAATCACAATAAAAATAAATCACAATAATAAAATAGTAAAAATAGCAAAAGCATCATTAAGCAACAATACTATCTTCAGACTTATACTAAAACACCATTTTCACTGTTCAGTTAAAAGTTTGGGTAAAAATAATTGTTTTGACCTGGTACCTAAAGCAGAGCAAATTTGGCACAAAGACAACTTGGGGATGTTCCATAAATGGGGTGCCACCATAGACGGATCACCACCTGCCTCACTTCTGAAGGAAAAGACAAAGAGAATCATCTCCACAAATGATCTCAACATGTAAGGAGGTTCACATAACCTGCTGGTTATATAAGCAAGTTTTAGTAGAAGTCTGAAGCAGGCAGTCCTTTAGATTCCCAGGTCCCAAACCATGTAATGCAGGGGTCCTCAAACTAAGGCCCGAGGGCCACATCCGGCCCGCCTTGCCTTTTAATCCAGCCCGCCGCCCTGCGTCTCCAGCGGGGGGGGAGGAGTGGCGGCTGAGGTGGGGCGCCCGCCCACCTCCCTGCGTCTCCTGCGGGGTAAGGGGAGGCTGGGTGGCGGGGCACCCGCCCGCTGTCTCCTGCGGGGGTAAGGGGAGGAGAGGAGGCTGAACCGGCTGCGGGCCGCGGGCCGCCCGCCTCCTGCGGAGGAAGGGGAAGAGGGGTGGCCGAACCCGGCAGCGGCGGAGGCAGCAGCAAGGTGGCGGGGGAAGAAGGGATGGGAGGGAGAAGGAGGAGGAGGAGGGGGACAAGAAGGGGTCGCTGCGAGTGCATCCCTCAGTCAGTTACTCGCTCTCTCGGTGTCCGCAGAGGCGCCTCAAATCCCTTCACTGAGGCGGTGGCGGCGGCAGCTCCTCGTTCTTCCTTCTCCCTCTCCCTCATCCCAGCATCGTGCGGGGCTCCACACGAGCTGGGAAAGGCGGGTGGGAAAAGGGGAGCAGTAGCAACAGAACAACAGGCAGCCAGCTCGCTGCCTGGCTTGAGCTCTCTGTTCAACTAACCAAGCTGCCTCGCGACCTAGAAACAGGCACGGAAGAGAGCCAAGATGAATTGCGGGGAGCACACACACAGAAGCTTCCCTGTTGAAATCACTGCGCCGCAATGGAATGTGAGGGAATAAGCCTCCAGCAGTAAGCCTCATTGAAATTAGTGGGACTTACTTCTGAGTAGACTTGACTAAGATTATGCTGTTGAACACCTTTGTTGGCCCTCAAATCCCTGCGTGACCGTGGGCAGGTCCCTTGTATACTTTCCTGTTCCTATCATTATTCAAAGATACAGTTTCCCATTATCTTTTGGTTGTATTATGACCTTTAAATCTCTGTTGTGTCTGGACTGATCGGAGAAGGAAAGTGACAGGGGAACCACACAAGCACATGAGAACCTGAGTATCTACCAATGACCTGGAATCAAGGGTTCTTGTTGTTTTTATATTCAGAAGGCAGTGGTTATATTAAAACAATAATATATTGGCTTTCTTATTATAAAAAGAGAGGGGGAAAGTACTTGTCAGGATTATTGCCAAAATTTTAAAATGGCACCAAACTTTAAGGGTGCAGCTTATAATCAGGAGCGGCCTATACTCGGAACAATACGGTACTTCCAAGCAAGCATGTTTACTAAACATGCTTGCTTGGAAGTACCGTATTGTTCCGAGTATATTGTTTAGGATTGCTGGGCCTGGCTGAAACACAAACCACTTACAATAATTCCCATTTAAATCAGTAAGGCTTACTTCTGAGTAAAAATCCTTAGGATCAGGCTACAAAACATCTAGAAGACAATCTGATGCCATTGAGGTGACTGAAGTGACAATCATTTGAGTTGTACTCACTATTTATTTATTTGTTTGTTATATTTATATCCTGTCTTTTTTCCTAGAAGGAACCCTAGGTGGCTTACATAAAATTCCTCCTCTCCATTTTATCCTCACAATAACCCTGTGAGGTAGGTTAAACTGAGAGTCTGACTGGCCCAAACTCACCCAGTGAGTTTCATGGCTGACTCACCCAGTGAGCTTCATAGGGACTAGAACCCAGATCTCCTGAGTCCCAGTCAAACACTCTAACCACTATGCCACACTGGCTCTCACTATGTTCTCTGGGTACCAGGTCTTCCTGACCTACAGGGAATGGGTTTGTACTTTTAAGGCTGTGATCTTTTGTAAACTTACCTGGGGAGAAAGTCTCCTTGAATTCAGTGAAACTTACTTCCAAGTAGACATGCATAAGATGAGGCTGTAAGGCTGCAATCTTATGCACATTTATGTGAAAAGACGCATTCAAGTCAAGCAGCCTTACTAATTTCTATGAATCTCTCCCCTCTGAGACATATCTTAATCTCAGGAACCATGCACTCAAAATGGCAACCCATCTTTGGCAGCACCTATGTCTGTGAACAGACTTTTTCCCAAATGAAACATCTGAAATCTCCAACCAGATCCAGACTAACTGATGCACACTTGCATCACTTGTTACGACTAGCAGTGACAAATATGGAACTGGAAATTGACCATCTCATTAGCCAAAAGCAGGCCCATACTTCCCATTGAAATACTAATAAGCTTATGTTGATTAAAATTGTTCTTCATTTTAAATATTGTATTGTTTTTTCCTGTTTTTTTTTTTTGCACTACAAATAAGTTATGTGCAGTGTGCAAATCAAGCCTTTCTATACCTTTTTAAATTTTAATGTATTTCAATTTTAGACAGCAAATTAATTTATTATTAATTTATTATTAATTTATAATAACTTTCCAATGAACTGGCCCCCTGTTTAAAAAGTTTGAAGACCCCTGATGTAAGGCATTACAGATAACAATGTGTGGCTACAGCAAGCATGTCTACAGAAATAATTCAGGGTGTGTGTGCGCGTGCGTGCAATTGTAACTACAGATCAATCGCCTAACTCACTGCAGCCTTTATACCAAGGGTGAGCAACTTGTGGCCTCCAAATAGTTTGGCCTACAACTACCATCAGCCCTAGCCAGCATAACCGATGGTGAGGGATGATGGGACTTGTATCTCAAGGACCATAAGTTGCTCACCCCTGCTTTACACCTTTAACACCCTCCACTCCTGCACTATTATATGGTGCTAAGGAGAAATAAGGAGGCCACAAGGCCCTGAGCTGTGCCTGTATAGGCTGTTCACTGCATTGTACAATATTATACATTTCATAATGTAGAAGTAAAATTTGTCCAGGCTTTAGTTTAAACAGAAAGGCCTGGAAGTCAGACCTTTCCTTCTACCTTACAGAAACATGTCCTGACATGTCAGTCAGACCCTTTCCTTGACCTCCTGTAGAACAACAATGAGGGCAAATCACCCACCTATTGATTTGACTAAGCCTCTCTTTCCTTCTTATGCTAAAAGTACTGTGTGAGCCATTATCACCTTGGGAAAGACTACTGATTAGCATGATGGCTGGAAGATGGGCAATACCTGATCTTTTGTTTTTGTTTAAATGTCTCCTTCTGAATTGTCTCTCAGTTTCCTGTACTGACTCAATTGTCACCTGACCTCTACATGATATTATTCAGTATAAATGGAAGTGTCTCCCTTGTGTTCTTGTTGGCATTCCTGACTGTGCTCAGATGCCATCCGTGAATTCACTAATAAACTTTCCTCTCTAAGAACCTCTTAAAAACACAACACAGTAGATCAATTTTTCCACAACAATAACTAACGTGTAATAAGAATATAAAATAATCAGATTTCTAATTTTTAAAAAAACATTTATTTTTATTATCACCTGCTATATGATGAACTCCCAGAACCCACCTTTCATCTTCAACTTTCCTCACCCGGTCCACCTAAACAGCAATTACATGACCACTCAACCAGCCTCACCCCTTCCAGGCCTGAAACCTCCATTCCTCTGGCATCACAATCCATGTCCCTGTCTGAATTTCTCCAACTTGAGCACAATAACCATCAAAACTGCCCTTTTCCTCCCTCGCAGTCCCAGCATCTGGTGCATAGTGTGGCTTCTAAATAAAGCGGTGATCAAGTGAATGGATAGCTAAACTGCTAATTTTACTCTTGGTCTTTGCTTGGGGAGAGAGGAAGACCTAGACCTCAGAGCAGTCTGGGGGAAGGGCCTTTAGACGGGCCCAAGCCAGAAGGGTTGAGAAATGGATACATTTGACCAGGGTCCAGGGAAGACTGTACTAAGCTATTGCAAGTAAGCTGTGATGCAACCTTGATGCAAAAACTCCATTCCCTCAGGTTGCAGCAGAAGGAGAGAAGGGAAGCAGGGCCACTACATCGGCTCTATTGAGAAACTACCGGTAGCTGCCTTTGACTCTTCCTGTCCCTCAACTGTCACCTGGCTGTAGCAAAAGAATAGATGTCTTGATTTTATGGATCAGTAAGCAACACTGGGATCTTTTCCAGCTTTAGTGTAGGGTAATACACACACACACACAGTGTCACTCCATTATCTCTGCTGAGGAAGCAACTCATTTTGGCTCCTCTTTTCCTTGAAATGTTTCTATTCCAGCTTTTCCTTATAAGAAAGTTGTAATCTTAAGAACTGGTGCCAAAGTTTGCTTTTTTTGCAAACTCCTCCCTCCCCATCCCCCTTTCCTTTTCTGTTGTTTCTTTAGACTAAGCCTGAGGGCAGCAGCTGTCTTGTTTTTTATTAGTAATTTGTAACCCACCCTGGGAGACCTTTTGGTTAAAATGCTTTAAATCAAATAAAAACTGATGCAAAATTGTAGCCCAGGGATTTTTATGTAAATATATATATCCCATCATGTATATATTTTATTTATATTTATAGGGTGTCCCAGATCTTCTAACACTTGCAGGAGCCATTCAGAAATAGCAGTATTTGAAAAGGACAAGCAGTGATCATCTGAACAGTAAGCTGCTCACCTGGGACCTCCTCCAGAGTCCAGACTGGCAGCCAGAGCTTGTTGCTATTCTCAGAGACCTCTCTAGGCCGTCTGCTGAATACTATGGGGTAATAGACCTCCCAGTTTCCATGGGCAGTATCCAATGCTACCTATGAGCAGCAGGAACCACCAACGGTGCAATATGAAGCTAGCACTTCCTAAAGCAACCAGAAATGAACTGAAATGCTGGTTTCTGGAATGGGACAGGTCAGTGGAGCTTGCAGAAGGGAGCTCCGCTGACCTGTCCCATTCCAGAAATCAGAGTTTTGGCTCATTTATGGGATTGTTCTAGGAAGCAATAGCTTCCTGTTGCACCAGCAGTAGGTCCCACTGATGCAACATAATGCAACCAGCGGAGGCGTACAGGCAGTGTGGGATACCGCCACATATATAAAACCAAAAATCACTACATTAAAATTTCATCCCCCTTGCCCCAAGGACACCCATGAACACCAACATTTGGAATTATGTGCAGAAAAACTGTGGGAGCCAGTGGAACTCTTTTAAACACTGGCAAGTTATGTTCTATGCGGCAAGTTCCAATTAATAATTTTGGCTGCAATCCTATACACACTTACCTGGGAGTAAGCCCCATTCAGCTGAATGTGACTTACATCTGAGTAGATACATATCGGATTACTGTAGTAGACATTATATTTTGTACCAGCTGAAGTTTTGAAGTAGTCAAAGGTAACCTCATGTACAATGCATGGTTATAAACTAATCTTGATATTACCAGGGCATTGATAATTATGGCAAGGCTCTTTCTGTCCAGGAGGGATTGTAGCTGAAGCCAGAACTGATGAAAGGTGTTGTGTGACACAGATGCTAACTGGGTACCTAAAATAAGGGCTCGATTTAACCACATCTTTTGGAGGAGTGCAATCTGATCCAGAATAGGGTGAATACCATCTTCCTGGTCAGACTAACAACAAACATAGAATAGGGCTGCGAGTCCCACTGATTTCAATAGGAGCTTAAAGCACATGTGCTTCTCTCTCTCTCTCTCATTGAAATTAATGTGATAAACATATGTAGGATCAGGAGGCTGTTAAAGTGGAAGTAAGCCCAACTGAACATGATTTAAAAACTGCTTGGGAGAAAGTCCAAAGAGAAATAGGAAGACAAAGAGACCAGAGGTCAAGTAGGACAGTACTCTTTTGGCTTTAATAGTTATGTGGAGATAGGAATTATGGCAGTTGCACCTTGTTACTCAGGCATGAGGAAAGCAACTGCCCAAATTCCCTGTGCATTTAAACTCCTTACCACAGGGATAGGTACCGTAAGTTGTGGCCCTCCAGATGTTTTGGCCTACTACTCCTATCAGCCCTAGCCAGCATAGCCAATGTGTTGAGAGATCATGTGAGTTGTAAGCCAAAACAACTGGAGGGCCACAAGTTGTCCACCCCTGCCTTAGACAGGAAAGATGGACATAACATTGGTTTCATATTGTAGAATGAGTTTAATGATAGGTCTCGGATCTGAAAAGCCTGAAGACTACTGTTATAGTTCTGCACAGGTCAAAAATAAAGATCTGAACAACTGTTTAGGTTCCAAGACATGATCTAAAGGCACATAATCCAGCAATTGTGCTGAACCGAAACAGGTCTCATCAGTGCCTTGATGGAAGAACCCCTTGACCCTATGCATACTGCCTTGGGTTCCATGGTAGAAAGACAGCACATACCCAAGATATTCTCATAGTAGAAACTTAAAATCAAATTGTCAACAGTACACAATTACACCAAGGAGATTCACAAATACATTTTACTTTATTAATAACCATCAATCCAGTAGAGTTGGCAGCATTTTGAGAGAACCCCAGCTTCATAATACTTTGAAAAAACAGACACTGTCACATTCACATGTGACAGTTCAACTCAACACTGAAGTGCTGTAAGCCTCCATTTTCCAGGCCCTTCATTGTTCTGATCAACTTTCAGAAGAACACCATTAACTGCTTATTGCAAAACACTCTTGAGCATTTGCTTTTATTATTGCCATACTTTAAGCTACATGGTGTGCACACTTACTTGAAAGTTGGTCCCTTCAAACTCAGTGGGGCTTGCAACTAAACATGTGTAGGATCCAGCTACAACTCCCCTCTTGTTCAGATATGTGGTGGAAGAGGGGGATATTCCAGTAATGTACAATCAACCATCCCAGGCCTTCCATAATTCTAGTGGAAACACCCTCGACTCTTAGGGGAAAGCAATCTTATGCAGTATTTTTGAGCAAAGGGGATGGCAGGATGGAACAAAAAAGAAAGAGGAAGAGACCGGCTGCAGAGTCACAGTAGGTCATCCCAAAGTGAGAATGCCTCTTCCTCCAACCCACCCTTTACAGAAAGGAAGGTAAACAGAAATAAAAATGTAACTAATATCCTCCCCTCCAACGGATCGAGAGACGGGGCCGCCCTTGAGGGACTGCTTCTCAGGGCGCTTTAACGCCTTTGCCACTCACGCTGCTAACAGGGATCAGGGCTCAACCCTCGAGCTGGCCCAACTCCCACGGCCTGCCTTCCCCTCGCCCCTCCTGTCAGTTAAAGAGCCATGATATGCATAAACAAGGTGACACCAGGCCAAGCGTGGGAAGGGGTGGAAAGGCAGGCAGGCACCCTTTGCCCTCCAGGCTTGCCCCTGAAGAAGCAGGGAGGCGGGGGGGGGGGAAACCTGGGGCAAATCGCGTCCCTTCTCCCACCCATTCAAATAAGACATGCGGGGGGAGGGGGAGTTGCAAAGAGAACCGAATAGCCCTTCCCCCATCTCGCCACCCAAAGGAGCAATAATATGCCTCAGTGTTCTCTCCTGCCCTTCCTCCCCCCCCCGCACCACCAGCCCCGGTCCCTTCTCGCAGGGAGTCTTGGACAGGCCCCCGCCAGGAACAGACCGACCGAGACGTCCGCGGTTACGCAGCCTTGTTTATTTGTCAGTCAGTCAGCCAAGCTGGGCTGGCTGTTTTCCTCTCCCCCTCTCTCGGGTCTTACCGTGGCTCGGAGCCCAGCTGCCTGGGGGGGGGGGGTGTCGCCGCCGCCGCCGCCGCCCCTTGCTATGGCGGAGGGTTGTCCCCTCAGCCCTCGGCACTGCTCCCGACCGTCGGCACCACCGCCGCCGCCTCTAATGCCGCCGCCGCTGCCGCCACAGCGCAGTAAAATGATGCCATCTCACAGCAGCATGAAGGCTCTCCTCACAGGAGAGCTCGCTCCGTTCTCCCGCCTGCCGCTAGCGGCGCGCGCCCTAACCGTCGGGATTTAGGGGGGGTGGAGGATCCGGCGCGAGACAACCCAACTAGACCGGAGCGGAGGGGAGAGGGAGAGCGCGCTCCCGCCCGCTCGCTCGCGCGCACACGAGGCGCATACAAGGAATTGAGTCGGAGATGGAACTTGTGTCAGAGAGCCAAGAGCAGCAGCAGTTTGAGTTACTGCTCTCCGCCGGAGCAGAGGTCCCGGACTAAACCACTGTCTCCAAAAAGCAAGGGGTGAACCCTGAAAAAGAACGTGTGGGAAGCATTAAAAAACGTACAGTTAGCTAGGACTGGACCAACTGGGGAGAAAACGAGAGGGGGGAGCGTTGTGATGAATTCGCTGGAATACCTGGGGAAGTCATAATTGTTCAGAGCTGTCCATTGAGAGATGTAGATATAGATATTTGTGCATATAAGCTACTATGCTCAACTAGCTGACAGAATAAATCATAGAAAAGTAGAATTGGAAGGGGCCTATAAGGCCATCGAGTCCAACCCCCTGCTCAATGCAGGATGGGGTGGTCTACTAAACGAGCCTTAGTTTGTACCATATGTGTAGTGACCTAAGTAAGCGTGTGGCTTGCTAGCTGATCAGGCAAAGCTGGTAGATCATCTAAGGCTGATGTACTATATGCACTTACCTAGGAGTAAAACCCTATGAACACTGTAGGACTTACTTCTGGGCAGGATTGCAAAAAATCATGATTTTTTTAAAAAAAAAAATTAAATCAATGATTTTTTTTATTTAATCAAGTTCCCCAAAAAAATTTTTTAGTAAAATTAATTTCAAAGTTTCAGGCAACCACACGTACAAATAGACTACGCTTAATAGTTAAGAACACCAAATTATACAGAAAACACTTTCCTCATTTTTTTTATGTTACCAGTATTATTGGTTACTAGGCTACCTACACGACAGGGTTGCAAAAAATCATGATTTTTTTGCAAAAAATTAAAACTATTTTTATTGATGATTTAATCAATGCAACCCTGTTTCTGGGTAAACCTGGATAGAGCTGCAAAGCACTATTTGCCTAGAGAAGGAGTATGGGCTGCTACCTACCCAATTGCAAACTAATCTGACCCACATATATGCAACCTCATATTTGTCCCCTCCCACTTTGGGCTCTAGCCCTGCCTACTGCCGGCAAGCAAGGTCCACCCTATTCCAGGGAAATGCAGCCCTTGTCAGAAAAAAGATTTTCTACCCCTACTTCACACAATTTTTTTAAAAAATAATTTGTGAAGTGCTTCTGAGTAGTGCTAACATTCTAGTAATAGAATAGCTTTTGCACAAGGGCAGTATCCTAGTCACAGCTTGTGATATGTACAGCTAGGCACTACCAGTGTTGTCCTTGCCCAAGGAACCTAAGCAAAGGTACAATGTACTGAAACACTAATGGATAGTCTTAAGAACTTACATGGAGCCTAATGGACATAGACCGGACTGAGATGATGCATATGCATTTTATACAACATTGGTTTTCAACTTGTGGGTCGGGACAAGCCTTACCTAGGTTTCAGAAAACAAGCTGTGGAAAAAGCAGCCCTTTTTTGTTGCCGTGCTGCCGAAGTTCAATGGCATGATGGTGAGGGGGGGCAGGAATACAGCCCCCGGTGAGTTCCAGGGGAGGGGCATAAGGGCACCATGCATTGAGCAGGGGGTTGGACTCGATGGCCTTGTAGGCCCCTTCCAACTCTGTGATCCTATGATCAAATATACCTATGTCAATACATTGAACACAAATCCTGCATCACGGCCAAGGAGCCATGCATTCATAGAATAGAGGAGAAGATGGCAGAAAGGTAGATTAGAGATTGTATGCCCTTGAACTAGTGCAAAGTCATCCTCCACAGTAGCCAATGCATGCACAGCCCCAGGCACATATAATTGTCAGCAGGGAGGACACAACACAAATATCAAGACACACAGCATAACAGCATAACATTCTGTACCCACATCTATGTAACATGAACTAAATATCATGAGAACAAAGCGTTGGTTATCCTTAATCCATCTCAGTTCTGGATCAAATCCACCTGAATCAGAACTGAGATTGAATTAATGAAGATTTATTGGATGCCTCTTCATACAGGTTTACTAGAAATACACTTCAGTTGGCAGTTCTGGATATGGTCCTGGGTGTCTCCAATATGCCCCTTCTCCTGTGTGTATATGAGTATGACCTGTGAATATGAGAGCATGCAAGTGCCCTGCCCAAATTCCCAAAATACAGCCCATTGTGTTACTTGAAAAGTGATTTTCCACAGATTTTAGCTTTAATATGAAGCATAATTCCCTGTCCAGACTAGCATTTTTCACAGGGCAGTACAAGCAGGCCCCAGGTTACGAACGAGTTCCATTCTTAAGAATGTCTTTAAGTTGCATTTGTACATACATCAGAACAGTATAGCATAGTATATGGATTTTACGCAAATTGTGTAAATTACGTATACTACGCTATACTCTACGTAAATGAAGTAGAGCCAGGGAATCTGGAAGTCCATTTATAAGTACGAGTTGTCTGTAAGTCATACATTCTTAACCCGGGGACTGCCTATACATACACATACACAGGGGGGGGGGGGAGAGATTTAAATGAGTTAAATCTGTTACACATGGCAAAAGAATAATATTCAGTTTGTATTTTAACTTTTTAAACTTCCATGGTGTTGTGACTTGCAGGGACTACATATCCCAGCGTGCATACTTTGTTAGCAGGATAAAGTTAGAATACAATGTACTGTTGGGACCTGTCATCTCAGCAGGGCTCTACCTTTTCATTCTGTGGCAAGAAAATGTAATCTGCTTCATGCAGCACTTTTTAAATTGACCTCGAGGTTTCAGAAAGGTTATATTGCAAACCATACATCAACCCATATTTAATCTCTCTACAAAGGTTTCCATCCATGCTGATTTGAAAACTAAAATGAAAAACCACAGCTGAGCAGGGTACTGAAATCTAAAGTGTCTGTTTGGTCCACCAATTTTAGGGACAGACCTTTTGGAGCTTGTTAAAGTCACGCCATCTTTTAGTGTGTGTATGAGAATTTAAAATAACATTCAGTACTCTTCGAGAAGTTTAAATGCTGAAAATCAGAACAGCACCCATAAAAGTAGGTTAAAAACAAAATATTGTTCTGTAGTGGAAAAGGCTAGAAGACCATTGTGATTTCTAGGAGACAATGGTGTATGACCATCGCTGTACTTGCGTCTGGGTCTCTATTGTATATGTAGGTATACTTGCTCTCTGTGTCTCCAGGAGGCCTGAATTTACTGCTTCTTGCTGTCTTTCACTATGTAGTGTTTAGTACCAGTGAGCTCATAATGTTTGCAGTTTGCTATGAGAAGATTGCCAATTAAAATCTGTTTTTGGACAGACTTAAACCTGGCAAGGATACCAGCTAATAATTGGAAGAGCACTTGGTTATCTGTTAGCCAGAGACTTCAATAGCTTAAGTAACTGGTGTTTGTCATCTGGATGGGCTCAGATGACCTGGGAACTGGGTGACTCTAGGTGGCCTCTTGGCCAACTTAAAAGTATTGTTTACCACCAAATGGCGTGAGAACCTGGTATAGGAATTTCTACAATGTATATGCCACCATTTATCAAGATTCTTTCCCATTTAGCTACGTGTAAAACACATTAATCTTGTCTAGTTTAATGAGAGCAGGTGTGATTATTGTAAAAACAGAAAACCTATATAAGATTAGGGAATCTTCCTAAGGGCAGGAAGATTCAGCCCCCAGACGTAGCTACAGGAAGTGCTATGAGCGGCCAAGGAGTCCAGCCGTTGTCATTTCCTTGGCGGGTTCCCGACAACAGAAGGGACATAAGCATTATACTCTGCATCTATCTTGCTTCTGTAATCTCTTTTCTGTAGTTTTCTAATAAAGCTTTTTAAACTTCACTCATCAGTGTGTTCCTTGTCTCTGGATCCTAAAAAGAACCACTGCCTTTGGCACAACATGTTCTCTGAGAGATTCATAAAATCTACCCAAGTAGATTTTGCCACAGCATTTCTTTTCTTTTTTTTTACAAATTAAACATATACAAGGATTAATATGAAATGTCTCTGCTTTTGAAACAGGTAATGATTAAGCAACTATTTGAAGTGCAAGCAACCTAGAGCCCAGGTCCAAATCCCCACTCAGCCATCGCTTAGCCTAACCTGCCTCACAGGATTGTTGTGAGGATAAAATGTTCATCACCTACACCTTGAGCTCCTCATAAGAAAGGTGAGATATAAATGTAATTAATAAATAAGATAGCAAGTGTCTTGCAGTACAGTTTTTTTTGTGGACTAGAATCCACTTTATCACATGCATCAAGTGTGATCAGTTGGCAGGGCTGTGTGGGTCAAACTATACAATACATTAAATATCTAGCGTGCATCTGACTCTCTTTTTTACTCACAAGTAAGCTCACAGGGCTCCATTACGGATCAGTATCACCACACGCAGCTAGGGGGGGATTTACACCGTCCCTACCCACCAGCTATATTTTTTCCAAAATATACTTAATCCCGCAGAGGGGTGGGGGGAAAAGCTTCCACTGGCGCCTGTGTGTGTGTGTATACATGGATGCAGAGGGGGGAAGTTGTAAAACCAAACAAAACAGGTAGCAGTAGTTAGTTACCACTGTTAGTCTTTCCCCTTCCTGGACTTCATGATCTAAAAGACAAAGCTAGTAAGCTTCTTTACTCCAGAGCTGTATTCATATTCAAAGTGATGCCGATTTAATCGATTCCACAATCAGTTTAAAAGCCATCTCTGAGTAATCATAATAATTATTTATTATTTGTTAAATATCGTTCTCAAAAACAAAAAGAAAGGAGTCTCAAGGCAACTTACAACAAAATTAAAACATATAAAAAATTAAAACAATTTTAAACAGCTAATAACTATTATAACTAAAATGCCACAACCCCATAATCAACTAACACTGCAATCCTATGCATGCTTACCTGGGAGTGAGCCCCACTAAACACACTGGGATGTTCGTCTGAGTAAGCATGCATAGGATGGCACTGTAAGGCTTCTTTGATTGGATGATGACCCAAGTTTATACAACACGCACACAAACACACACCGTTGAGGATACCAAACCTTATACCACCATAAATCCCTTGGCCTTAAGGATAACAGAGGACTCTCCGTTGTTTTTGCTGCAATAGACTAACATGACTACCTACTTGTTATTTGAAGTATGTATTCTCAAGTACTGTATGTATTCTCAAGTATACAGTTTTAAGACCTGGTTCTCTCTTTTAGGTATTGCAGCTTGTTTTCGCTCAGGCTCTTTTCTGCTAATGCACATAGCACTAAACTGTTCTTTAGTGTTGCGTATGAACCCTCCCACTGTCAGTTTACTTTGCCTTGTCAAGTTTACTCTGCCCATCGTATGATAATACTTAGAAAAAAGATCCTATTTATTCCAATAGTATTTTCTAGAAAATAATTGCCTTTATAAGATATGTTTTTGGTTCCATTTGCTGTAGTAAAATGATCTCATCGCCCCATCATCCTGAATTGGTCATTGTTTGCGTACAGTACAACAGAACACAGTAAAATGGAATGAGCCTCAGTTATGCTGAATCAAATGTTTAGTGACTCTATTTGCATACAGCTCCAGCACAAAGTTGTTTTGTATATGGATTTTATTTCCTTGGGAGTTGCTTTATTCATAAAAACTGCAACGCAGACCTGCAAACCCAGCCAGCATTTGGGACACTCTCCAGGGAGGGAGGTACCGGTAAGCTGGTAACTTACCATCTACCAGCCAGTTTCCCCCCCTCCCTGGTAGTTCTTTGCTGGACTGGGGCCCTGCTTCCCTTGAAGGCTGTAACAACTGGAAGGAGCTCCCCCAGCCCCCAACTGATTGAGGACCTGTGTCAGCTCTTCTCTATTTATTTATTTATTTATTTATTTATTATATTTATACCCCGCCTTTTTTCCTGCAAGGAACCCAAGGCGGCTTACATAATCCTCATCCTCCTCTCCATTTTACCCTCACAACAACCCTGTGAGGTAGGTCTCTGGAGAAGCCTTCATCTGCTGGCCTGAGGAGCAGCGATGCCCCAGCTGTGAAGGGGATGACCCCAAAGGGGATCACCCCTTTGGGGGGAGCCCCTTTGGGGCCATCCCCCAGCATTTGTCTATTTAGTTTCCTTGGGGGAGATTGCTTCCCCCCCCTTTCCCTGAGCATGTGCTGTGGAGGGCAGATATGGGGCCTAGTGGTGGAATCTGTGGGGGCCCCAATCAGTGTAGTGTTGGGTAGAAGGAGATATAGTGTTGGGAGCAGGGCTAGCCAGGTAAGGGGAATGCGGCCACAGTTAATGGCTGAGCCGTGTTCCAGACCTCCTTGCACCCACAGATTTGGTGGTTGCCCTATCAGCCTGCCCTTGGGTCTCCAGATGATGCTTTTAAATGCCAGCAGCCAGATCAGTCCAAAATAAGACCTCCCTCATCCATGATCTGATAGCGGATGAGGCGGCTGATCTGGCATGCATTACTGAGACCTGGGTGGATGAACAGGGAGGAGTCAGTCTCTCCCAGCTCTTCCAACCAGCAGGGCCGGCGCTACCGCTAGGCAGACCCAGGCGACTGCCTAGGGCACGTGGCGGAAGAGGGCGCAGTTTCTGCGCCCCTTCCTCGCCTACGGCACGCTCCTGCCCTGCCTGCCGCCGCCGCCGCCGCTGCTGCACCTCCCTCCGGAGCCAGAGGGACGGAGGGAGCGCTGCAGGAGCCGCCACCCACCCCCTCGCTCCCTAGGGGCGAACCTGAGCGCTTGCGGCGGTGTCTTCCCCCCCCGCAGAGAGCGCGCGCGCGCAATGAGCGAGCCTCGGGAGAAGAAGAAGCCTGTGGCTTCGCCCCAAGGCGGCTGCTGGTGCGCCGGAGGCGCGGGCAGGGCCCCCGTCATTCTCTCGCTGCTCTTCTCGCTCCTCTCGGTGGGCGCCTGCTTTTTGCTCAGCGCCAAGACCTCCAAGCTGCAGGGCCGGCTGGTGGCCCTTGCGGAGGAGTTGGTAGGTGGTGGTGGCGGCGGCGGCGGCGGCGCGGGGGGGGCGTTGCAGAGCAGGGCTGCTTTGCTCCGGAGCCCCCCCCAGGGCACGAGGGGGGGCGCTAAATATAATTTGGCCTAGGGCGCCAAACAGCCCTGCACCGTTCCTGCCAACCAGGGTGCACCATCAGGGTAGACCATCAGCATGCAGCATAGTAATCTATGCTCTGGTGATCTCGAACTTAGATTACTGCAATGCACTCTGTGGGGCTGCCCTTGAAGACTGAAGCTGCAGCTTGCACAAAACGTGGCAGCCAGACTAATCACTGGGACCAGAAAGTCTGAACACATAACACCAGTTCTGGCCCGCTTGCACTGGTTGCCTGTATGCTGCCAAGCCCGATTCAAGGTGCTGGTCTTAACCTATAAAGCCCCACACAGCTTGGGGTCAGAATACTTGATGGAATGCCTCTCCCAACCACAATCTACTTGGACACTACACTCAACGTCCGGGGCCTTCCTCTGAGTGCCACCTCCAAGGGAGGCTCGGAGGGTGGCAACAAGGGGGAGGGCCTTTTCTGTGGTAGCTGTGGAACCACTGTGGTTCCCAACTGTGGAACAACTTCCCCCCTGAGGCCCACCTGGCACCAACTCTACTATCTTTTCGATCCCAGGTTAAGACTGCCCTCTATATTGAGGCATTTAACAACTCTAAATAGTACATGGTGGGGTGGTTATTTCACCCATTTCAACTCTTTTGCACGTTGCTTGTGTATTAGGTAACTTGTTTAGTTATTTGAGCAGTTTTTAAACTTGGTTTTTAAATTTTTATAACATTTTTATTGTGTATATTTTATATTGTATTGTTGTAAAGAAATAATAATAATAATAATAATAATAATAATAATAATAATAATAAGGCAAGGTATAAATGTAAACAACAATTATTAATAATAATACACTTCAAAATACAGAAGATATGTACAACTAGAATTCTTCTACCAGGTGTGCACTGCTGTGCAACTATACTGGTTGTTCCTAGGGAAAGGACTATGATCAACAAAGTCAGCACAGCGAGCTAACTTTGGCTCCAGGTTCCCTGGAGCTGATATCAGTTTGTATAATTTGAACCAGGTTATGTTTACAACACTACAAAGCTTTCGTGGTGTTATAGTAATGTAACTGTCATTGCTTCCCCCTTGGGAATTGTAGTCTAGGGAGGATGCTGAGAGTTTTACATTAGAGATCGCTAGCCATCCTCCTAGAACTACAGTTCGCAGAGTACCCTGTCCCCGGCTATAGGGAATGGACATTAAATCAGTTTCAGGCTGAAATCCTATACACACTTAGTGATACTACAAGCCCTTGAACTTAACGGGGCTTACAAATGAATAGACAAGCATAGGATTGAACTCTTAGTGTGTAAAAAAATGTAGATACAGCATTAGGAGTCGGGGAGAAATACAGCACAATCCTCTGCATCTATACTCAGAAGTAAGCCCATTGAGTTCAATGGGACTTACTCCCAGGAAAGTGTATATAGGATTGCAGCCATGAAGGGTTAAATAAAGAGTTATATTTCTACAGCTACATTGGGGGTTTTACTGCCTTCATTTTATGAAAAATACTACCTTAAATTTTAGGGGGAAATATATAAACAAATAAAATTATTGTAATATTTTCTAAAGACATGGGTCACAGTAGCCTAGAGTCCCACATGCAGAACACTCTCACTGCTGTCTGTGACTGAAGGTGTGGCTCCACAAACTCTCAAGGATTGTTTCCTTTCTGTAGCCAGCAATGGGGAAGCCCTGTTTCCATGGATAGGACTGCCTGTCTGGCTCACAACCTGAACGCTGAGCAACATTACCTTCCTTCCGCATGCCAAGCTTTTCTATCAAATGCCCTGATTCTGATGACTCATTGGAAAACCCTTAGGAACTGTTACAAAGATGTGTTTACATGGGGGCTGAAGCAATACAGCTGGAGCGCTGGGCCAAAAACAACAGAATGAAATTTAACAGGGATAAATGCCAAGTGCTGCACCTAGGGAGAGGAAACCAAATGCAGAATTACAGAATGGGGGACACTTGGCTCAACAATACTACAAGTGAGAAGGATCTTGGAATTGTGGTAGATCACAAACTGAATATGAGCCAGCAATGCGACGTGGCTGCAAAGAAGGCAAATGCAATTTTGGGCTGTATTAATAGAAGTATAGCTTCCAAATCGCGGGAAGTGCTAATTCCCCTTTACTCGGCACTGGTTAGGCCTCATCTTGAGTACTGCGTCCAGTTCTGGGCACCTCACTTTAAGAAGGACATAGACAAACTGGAGAGGGTTCAGAGGAGGGCAACAAGGATGATAAAGGGACTGGAAACAAGGCCCTATGAGGAGAGACTGAAAGAACTGGGCATGTTTAGCCTTCAGAAGAGGAGACTGAGGGGAGATATGATCGCACTCTTCCAGTATTTGAAGGGATGTCACACAGAGGAGGGCAAAGATCTCTTCTCGTTCATCCCAGTTTGCAGGACACGGAATAATGGGCTCAAGTTACAGGAACCCAGATTCCACCTAAACATCAGGAAAAATTTCCTGACTGTCAGAGCAATAAGACAATGGAATCAACTACCTAGGGAGGTGGTGGGCTCTCCCAGTCTGGAGGCATTCAAGGTGCGGCTGGACAGACATCTGTCAGAGATGCTTTGACCTGGATTCCTGCATTGAGCAGGGGGTTGGACTCGATGGCCTTGTAGGCCCCTTCCAACTCTACTTTTCTATGATTCTATGATTCTATGAGTTTCTTCTCCTTCTCTTGGCTCAATACCACCACCTAAAACGATTGCTCAGCTTACTCTGGAGTATCAAATACAGCAGCCTTCCCCAATCTGATGCCTTCCAGATATGTTGGGCTATAACTCGCATAATTCCCAGCCAGCATGGGAGTTGTGTTGCTTTGAGTTCTGCTATCCATCCTAAACTGAACTCCCATGTTGTGGTAGGTTAACAAATCTAGCTAGTGTGTAGGATTGCTGCTTGAGCCTACAATCCTATGCACACATCTGGGAGTAAGCCCCATTGAATGGGGCTTACTTCTGAGTAAACATGTATAGGACTGCACAGTAAATCCCCTGTTTGGTCTGAGGACTGGACTGGACACATGGGGTGCGTTTGCACATCAGGACAACCCATCCTGTCAATAAGCCATGGAGGATTGGATCTTGTGCGAACAACCCACGGTGTGCCCAACAGACAATCAGGCTCACCGTGGGTTGTTCACCTCCTCGCTCCCCCTCCTTCCCCCTTGGTCATCCCACGGGTATCCCAGGGGACCCTGCAGTAGGATTGACGTCACGCTCCCCACCGTGATTGTGAGCCATTTTCAGTTCACTGTGGGTTTTTCCCCCTTTAATCTCCCCCCCCCCCGAGATCGCAATCTCTGGCTTGACATCCAGCTTTCATGATCCCCATTTTGACAGGCACTGACAGCCCCTTCAAAGTGCCCAAGTGGCACCTTGGAGGAGATGTCTGTGGTTGCAAACTATTTTTTAAAATTATTTTTTGGGGGCCCTAATGTGCGCAAATTATGTACACACATTATTTTGCGCAGTTGTGCAAGTGCGGCTAAAAAAATTTAAAATTTTTTTTTTCCCCCCACAAATATTTGCAAAATTTAGGGGGGAATTTAAAAAAAATGTTTGACAGCCATGGACAGACCCTCCAAGGTGCCGCTCAGGCACTTTGAAGATGCTGTCAGTGGCTGTCAAAATGGGGATTGCGAAAGGCGGCTGTCAAGTAGCCTTTCACAATCTGGGGGAGGGGGGGGGGAGGTTAAAATGCAAACATGCCATGGGGAGCCAAAAACGGCTCTTCATTGTGGTAGGGAGAAGGGAGATGGCTCAGTCCTGCCACGGTGTCCCCTGGGGCTACTGCCTGGAGGACCGAGGGGGACGGAGGGAGCAAACAACCCATGGTGAGCCCAATCATCCTTTCGGGCTCACTGTGAGTTGTTCACAGAACAACAAACCCACCAGAGTGGGTTGTTGTGACATGTGAACCTGCCCAGTGTGTGGGTATGGGCCTCCTAAAGAATGTATATGACATCACATGGCCCATTTTATTTCATTTATATCTTGCTCTACCCCATAGTCTCAGAGCAGCTTACAGCAGTTTTTCAATGGAAAACAGTTAAGCACATGTTTAACTTTCACACTTAAATCAATAGAATGTGCTCAGTTTTGGTTGGATGTTGCCCAAAGTAATGATTTACCAGTGGTCTCTAATGCTACTGAGGATGTTCTGTTTCCAGTCCAGTATTTTGGTCTTTTGCTTCTTCTTTTTTTAAATGCTTAGATTTATGGCCAAGAGCTTCCCTGGGCATTCAGCCATATTACCCCAGTCTAGAATAAGCAATATATCATTTCAGTTCATAGACAAATGTTGGTTCGTTGGTAATGTTTTTTTTATGGAACACCATGATCAACTGTCACTCATAGACTTGATTGTCCTAGCTCTCTTATGGCAAACTTTTCTTTAAAAGTTCTATTTTATTAATATTAATACAAAATGCAAATAAATAAAAAAGTTGCTTGAAGTGGATTCCTAGGCATTTTTAAAAAAAACTCATTTTAATTCCCCAACCTCCCCATCACCACTCTTCAACATTGTCCTTACTATTTCAACTTTCTGTAAAAGTTCCTCTCTGTCACAGATTTTGGCTTGCTTTTGTAATTTGGATACATATTTTGGCCTGATCACACTTATTACCATTACAAGGCATGTCTACAAATGAAATTTTCTGTATATGAAGCTGTTCTCTTTATCATCATTCTACTATTAATAGGCTTGCTAATGCTCTCATCCTGAGGATCTCAGCTACTTCCATGTGTGATCATTTTTTATCTGCAGCTGGCATCACAGTCTGCATGGTGGTTGTCTTGAATGAATCCAAGGCAGTTATGGAATAAGTACAACAACATAAAAGTACAGCATGTGTTGCATAAAAGGTGAAAAAGTAACATCATACATAAAACCACTGCATAAGGTCTGGTTTCGGTCAACAACCTCAACCCCTATACAGCCCATCTACCTACAATTCCAATAGGCAGTAGGACGTCCTTGGTAAGCAGCAGCCAAATGGCCAATTTGCAACTGGTTATTCAGAATCTTATACCAATCCAATGTCCAGATCAAATGTTCTTGTGGAGAAACGAGCCTTTGGGGGTACACACACACACCTCATGTGTGAACCGGCTGGGGTGGGGTGTGCATAGTTAGCGTGTAGAGAAAGGGGCCCTTGGGGGTTCCTGCATGCACGCACACACACACACGCCTCCTCATGTGTAAACCAAGTGGGGCCAGTTGAGGGGGCTGGGAGGAAACGAAAGCCTCAGCGCCTAGATGCCTATGTAAATATGTAAATAGTTCAAGCCATGAGGCATGACTCATGAGCCTCCCTCATCCTGACTGGCCAGGTGAAGTTCAATCTAATTGGCTGAGAGGCAGCAGAGTTATAAGGAGGAGGGGAGGGGGGGGAAGGTATATTTCCCAAAGCATGGTTTTTGGTTTGTCTTTGTTCTACCCGGCTGTGGTAATGGTGGTAAGCCAAGGACCCCAGGCAGCTCCTGGTGAAATTAGCTGGATTGAGGGCTCTAGTCATCATCATCAGGCGATCACTCGTGACCGAGTAAGATTGTCTTCCGGGATAAAAGGAGGAAATTCTAAAGAAGATTGTGTAGACTCTAGCGATGGGTCCGTAAGTGACTGTGGAGGCCAATTCTAGATCCACACAGCTTCCCACAGTGAGGGCACAGGTTACCAGATAGAAGATGGTCCTGTAAAGGATTCATTTGACGTGCTTTTCGCTTAGCACGTTTCTCCCTTTCACCTTGCACTCGGGCTTCTTCAAAGTCCATGGAACCTTTGTGAAAGGCCAACCTCCATTTAGATCGTTCATGGGCCAGAGCTTCCCAGTTTTCGATGTTTATATTGCATTTTTTTAGATTAGCCTTATGAACATCTTTAAACCTCTTATATTGACCACCGATATTCCGCTTTCCATCCTTGAGTTGGGAGTAAAGTAACTGCTTTGGGAGACGGCAGTCAGGCATTCGAACAACATGACCGGTCCACTGAAGTTGGCGTTGAAGGATCATTTTTTCAATGCTAGTAGTCTTTGCTTCTTCCAGTACACTGACATTTGTTCGCCTATCTTCCCAAGTAATTTGCAGGATTTTCCGGAGGCAACGTTGATGAAACCTTTCAAGGAGGTGGAAGTGACGTTTATAGATAGTCCATGTTTCGCAGGCATACAATAAAGTTGGTAATACAATGGCTTCATAAACCAGCGTTTTGGTCTTCTTACAGATATCCCGATCCTCGAACACTCTATGTTTCATTCGAGAAAATGCGGCACTTGCGGAGCTCAAACGATGCTGGATTTCACTGTCGATGTTAGCTGTAACAGAAAGATAGCTGCCAAGATAGAGAAAATGATCGACATTTTCCAGTATTGTCCCGCCAAGCTGGATAGATGGCATCACCAAAGGATTGGCTTGCACTTGCTGATGAAGCACTTTGGTTTTTTTGATGTTAAGTGAGAGACCAAGTTTTTCGTATGCTTCTGCAAAAGCATTTAGGATAGTTTGGAGATCATCCTCTGAATGTGCGGAGACCACATTATCATCAGCATACTGAAGTTCCACAACGGAGGTTGTAATTACCTTACTTTTTGCTTTCAGCCTGCTGAGATTAAAAAGCTTTCCATCTGTTCGATATATAATTCCCACACCGGTGGGAAGTTTCCCCTTGACAAGATGTAAAACCATGGCGATGAAAATGGCAAATAATGTTGGGGCGATAACACATCCCTGTTTAACACCTGATCCCACTTTAAATGGAGCACCATGAGAGCCGTTGTTGTCCAAAACCGTTGCCGTCATGTTGTCATGGAGAAGTCGCAAGATATTCACAAATTTATTGGGGCATCCAATTTTCATAAGGATAGTCCAGAGAGCTGTACGGTCTACAGTATCAAAGGCCTTAGCCAAATCGATAAATGCCATATAAAGGGGTTGATTTTGCTCCCGGCATTTTTCTTGGAGCTGACGTGCAGTAAAAATCATGTCTACTGTCCCTCTAGAGGGGCGGAAACCATATTGAGTTTCAGGGAGGATCTCTTCTGAAATAGATAGAAGACGGTTTGCGAGAATCCTAGCAAATATTTTTCCTGCGGTTGCTAAGAGAGAAATGCCCCGATAGTTTCCACAGTCTGTTCTATCACCCTTCTTAAAGAGGGTGATAATTATGGCATCCCTGAAGTCTTCTGGGATCTCTTCTCTTATCCAGATTTTTTCGATGAGTTTATGAAGATGTTGTACAAGTTCGGGCCCCCCTTCTTTAAAGATTTCAGCAGGAATCCCATCTGGTCCACTAGCTTTGTTGTTCTTCATTTGATTAATGGCTTTTTTTACTTCATCCAAAGTGGGGAGTATTGCAAGTTCCTCTTTAATTTGTTTTTGTGGGATTTGCGAAAAAATCTCGTTATCCACCTTAGATTTACGATTTAAAAGGTCATAATAATGCTCTTTCCAACGCAGTGCAATAGACTCTTTGTCTTTTAAGAGTTTGGTGCCATCTTTTGATTGTAAAGGGTTTGTACCATAGGTTTTTGGTCCATAAATGGCCCTTGTGGCCTTAAAAAAGCCCCGTGCATCATGAGATTCTGCAAGTTGTTGAATTTCTTCAGCTTTCTTTTTCCACCAAGCGTTCTTAAGTTCTCTTGTTCTTCTTTGGACCTCAGCCTTTGCGCTAGCGTAGGTTTTTTTCTTGGCAGCGCAGTTAATATCATTTTGCCATATTTGGAAGGCTTTCCTTTTTTGGTCAATTATATATTTAATCTCATTGTCATTTTCATCAAACCAATCCTGATGTTTCTTAGTTTCATATCCAATAGTTTGTTCACAAGCTGCAGTAATGGAGGTTTTCAGCTTAGACCAATGGTCCTCAATGTTGTCAGGAGGTTCCGTAGGTAGATGTTCCTTAAGAAGTGATTGAAGACGAGTTTGCTTAATAGGATCTTGAAGGACTTGGATGTTCATTTTACGCCTTGGTTTCCTTCCTTGAAGCCTACGTTGGGGAGCAATGTTGATAACCATTGTGGACCGGATTAGTCGGTGGTCTGTCCAGCAGTCGTCGGCACTCACCATGGCCCTAGTAAGAAGTACATCGCGGCGATCTCTAACACGGACAATTACATAATCCAGAAGATGCCAGTGCTTTGACCGTGGGTGCTGCCATGATGTTTTAAACTTATTCTTTTGTCGAAAGAGCGTGTTTGTGATAGTGAGATTATGCTCTGCACATATAGACAAAAGTAAGAGTCCGTTCGGGTTGCTATTACCAACTCCGTCTTTTCCAATAGTTTCTGGCCATAAATCAAAGTCACGCCCGACTCTTGCGTTAAAATCGCCCAGGAGGATAATTTTATCCTCCTTAGGTATCTCTGACAGGAGACTGTCCAACTGGCTGTAAAAACTTTCCTTGATGTCATCATCAGCATCTAATGTTGGTGCATAAGCGCTCAAAATAGTTACCTGTTGGTTATTGGCGAGCTTTAATCGAAGAGTTATCAGGCGTTCGTTAATGCCAGTAGGAACTTCTGACAAAGAGTTCACTAGTTCATTTTTGATGGCAAAGCCTACACCATGCATTCGTCGGTCCTGCTCAGGTAGTCCTTTCCAGAAGAAGGTATAACCTCCTTTTTCTTCTTTCAGCTGTCCCTCTCCTGCCCTTCGAGTTTCTTGAAGTGCTGCTATGTCAATTTTAAACCGTCTCAGCTCCCTTGCAATAATAGCAGTCCTACGCTCAGGGCGTTCACTATCTATGTTATCCATCAATGTCCGTATATTCCATGTTCCAAAATTCAAATGTCTTTTTCGACCGCTAAAATGGTGACCCCACTGGACGCGGTAATCCAGTCAGGGGAGAAAGAGGTAGACTATGTTTAGGGCACCTTTTCTAGCCCCCTCCCCATACGGGGTGAGCAGAGTGGATCCTAAATAGGGCTGCTCAGTCATGGATACAGCTGCCGAGCTGCTCGACTACCTCGTTCCTTGAACAGGGCGACTGAGTCTGCATCCACCGCCCATGTGCTGGTCCATGACTAGGGGCTTCCAGATTCACAGTCCTGCCCCCGTTGCCATTCGCCAGTCGCCATGGGACTTTTTTTTTGTTTGTTTGTTTGTTTGGTTGGGTTGGGTTGGGTTGGGTTGGGTGGGTTGGGTTGGAAGACGCCTGTGCGTGAAACTGTTTTATGTGGGGAGATCGGTGCACAACGAATCACCACACAAACTTGACAGAGTACGGCAGAGATCCAATGGCACGGTTACCCTGACGATTGGAAAACCATTCTCTGCTGCAGCCTTCATCCGCCTTCACAGCCGTTGTAATTTAGGTTTAATTATCTTCCGCCTGTTCTGCCGTTGAGGACTTTATGTTTTGGATCGTTCTTTGTCTGGTTCCTCTCCCCGGACCTTACCGCCATGGGTGACCCTACTGGGAGTACATAGCTCCCGACGGCATTGCTCACAGGATTCATCGGAACACGCAAGCCCACTCACCACTTCAAGGTGACGATCCGGCGAGGGGGGGGGCTCTAGTAAAGGCAAGCCTTGTGGGAGTTTTACCCATCTCGGACCTTCGGGTAGGTGTGGTAATCTTCCTCGGGCAGCGAGGCTGTGCTAGATTTAACCCTTGAAGAGAACACCCTCAGGTAACGTGTGTGTCTGAGAGATATTAAGGAATCAGGTTTTATTGTTTTGCAGCTTTACTGTGTACTAAAGTGTCTCTCTCTTTATTTTGTGTGCTTCTCTCATTTCCCTAATCTTGTTGTTTAAATGCTACCAGAATAAACCTTGTCTTGGTTTTACCCCACATGGGTTTTGTAGTACTCTGTGAGTTCAGTATCTAAATCCAGGTTACAGAATTAAAGGCGAGTCCCTCAACAGAGATCCAAGTAGGATTGCAGACAGCTGAGGCTGGCAATCTGGTACCTTGAGATCTCTGGGGGTCTTGGTTCCTTTAGAGTAGGAAAGGGTGGGGGTGTGGCGGGCCAGCCAGCCCCCCTTCCTCCACAGTTCTATTGGTCTAGATCATGAGTGGACAGAAAGTAGATCTCCAGATGTTTTGGACATCATGTTCTTTCTCTTGCTGTTGTTACATTCAATTATACTAGTAAGCACTAGGGACAGGGCCTTCTCAGTAGTGGCCTCTCCCTACCTTATGCAACTCCCTCCCAAGAGATGTGAAGTTGCCCCTCCTCCATTGCAAAAGGCTTTGGGTTAATGATTTTTAATGCCATTAATGTGTTTTATTGGTCATGCTGATGTTGTATTGAAGTTTGGTTGCTGTGGCTCTGGAAATGGTTTTTATACTAGCTAAATTATATGTTAATACAAAGTTGGGAGGGTTGTTGTTGTTTGTACTTTAAAGTTTTATTATACTTGTGGAGAAAGCCCAAAACTCAGTACACACACGCACACACATCTTTCCCCAAAGGAGGGGGCACGGGGAGGAGGGATGAGGTCACCAGGGAGTAGCCAGACAAGTCATCAGCCCCAACAAAGGAAGACCTCGGCAGAGATCCACAAACGTCCAGGAAGGGCCATCAAGGACCATCAGCAAACAGGGCAGCCTCGAAGAGCTGCAAAGGTTTCCCTACGTCATCTTCTTCCCGGGCAGGAATAAGCCCACCTAAACGAAGGGGCAGGCATAAGCCCCCACCTGACCTAGGGGGCGGGGGGAGAGCGGGGAATCCGGGGTAGAAAACCCCTCTCCCGTTCCGGTTTGGGTTGTTGGGAACCACGGGGCCAGATCCTCCTAAGCAACAGCCGCACAGGCACACCGTTCTCCGCTAGGAAGCGCCGATCGGGAGCTGGGCTGAAACTGACTAGACGTATTGTCTCTGATGTAAGGAGAGTGACCTGAATGTAACCTGCTAGCCACGGAGCCCGCTCATTGGGTAAGACGCGGGTCAGCTAAGGTTGTGTTGACTGTAAACGTGTTCTTAGAAGACTGCTAGTTCCGATTTGATTGTTGTATAAACAAATAAAAGCCTTATTTGGGCATACAAAGACTGGTGGCTTTTCCTCTTGTACTCGAGAGCCGATACGAGCCTTAGCGCTGTGCCGGTTAACCCTAGAGTTGCCGAACTCACGCAAAGGATCCGGTTGCTGATCCTTCACATGGTGGCAGGCGACGGGACAATTGGAAACCACATTTGACAGTCGGAACTAACAGGACTTCGGGCAGGCTAGTAGATTGCTGGGGAGCGCTCAGAGCAAGGAAAAATGAATAGTCTGAGCCAAGAGCAGGTGGAGCTAGTGAGCAGCCCAGAAACCCCAACCCAGACCTCCACAATGGAGTGGGTGGTGCGGCCAAAGACGGCAAGGCAGGAAGGGGGGGAAGCCCCCTCACCGTTGTTAGGAGGGCAGGGACCCAAGCAGTGGGGTAGCCCCAGCCTTACCAGTAGCGGCCGGAGAAGCGAGATAAGGGACCCAGAGGCGGAAGAAGACCTCGGCAGAAGGGTTACTGGCGGAGCCATGGGGGGAGGAGGGTTGGATGCCCTCTTTCCCCAACTCAATTGGCAACAAGCCAAGGAGTTGATGCAGCATCAACAAGAGATGTTACAGATGCAGCTGGAGTTGGCCAGGCTGACCAGGGGCACCGGACAAGGGGGAACCCCTGCACCCCAGGGTTGGGGCACCACAACCCCCAAATGGGACAGGAAGCAATTCCCCACCTACCAGTCGGGACAGGATGTACTGATCTTTTTCACCCTGTTCGAGGCTGCCTGCCTAGAGCAGAAGGTGCCGGACAACTTAAGGATGTCTGCCCTGAGGACTCAGGTCAGCGGGGAACTGGCTGATCTCCTGGGTATCCACACCCAAACTGCTCCCTTGGACTATGGGGCGTTCAAAGAAGCGGTGAGAGAGAGGTTTGCCCTCACCGCTGAGCATTGTCGCCGTAAATTTCGTTACGGGCAGCCTACCCCAGGGGACACGTATGCCTCCTGGATGTGGCACCTGGGGCAGGTGTGGGACGCATGGATCGGGGCCACTGGGAAGACCACTTTGGCGGAGGTGCGGGAGCTCATGATCCAGGAACAATTTTGTGCCACTATCCCTGAGGACCTAGCTACGGCGGTGAGGGATCGGGACCCCCCAAACTGTAGGGAAATGGGCAAGTTGGCCGACCAAATGGGACTGTATCGGCAGCCCAAAGGACCCAAGGGGGGTAACCTCAGTCATGGCGGGGCTAAGGGAAGTGTGGAGAAGGGCAACCCCAAACCTCGGGAGGGAGCCCTAGGCAAGCCCAAAGAGAACCCCGGCACCAGTGGATGTTTCTATTGTAAAGAACCGGGGCACCTCAAGAGGAGCTGCCCCAAACTAATCGCAAAGAACCGCCACGCCAAGACATCACCAGGCAAGGTGGGGAGGATGCTTGCTCCTGAGCCCCGCGAACCGGAGGAGCACGAGGAGGATCAGCAGTCCAGCTCGTCCCTCGAGGGAGACGGTGAAGATGCGGCGCGGTCCCTGAGGAGCGGAGGACAACATTCGCTGGGGGCCATCTCGCAGGCATCATTGATGCGCATTGCCTAACCGGAGCAGCTGCGGTGGAGCCAAGACAAATTCTGTGAGTCCATCTCTGTAAACAATGTTTCCCAGGTGGGGTATAGGGACACTGGGGCGGACATAACTGCTTTACCCCGGAGTAAGGTAAAGAAGAGACAGTTGCTAAAGGGGCGCACCTGTGCCATAAAGCCCTATAACTCTCCCAACATAGCCGTTCCCCTCGCCCGGGTCTGGGTCAAGTACAGGGGGTGGGAAGGGGAGATGGACGTTATAGTGCATGGCCAGCAAGAATGGGGAATCATCATTGGGAACAACGTGGCGTTCCGGGCTGCCCAGGTCAAGGTGAGAATGGTGACCCGGCGTCGGGCCAAACAAGCCCCTGCCCTGCAGCCTCCCAGGTCCCCGGGCCCGCCTCCCGGTCGCGGTAAAGCGACCCCAGCAGAGGCAGCCAGCCGTTCCCCGCCGCTCCCCACGGTTGAGGGGAGGGAAGAAGACCCCGGGGGGTTCGCGCCAATGGCCCGTGATTTTGGGACTCAGAAGGCGTTTCAAGAAGAGCAGCAAAGCGACCCATCCCTCCAGGGATGTCGGGATCGGGCCAGTCAAAGGCCCGGGGTAGGGGACCAGTCAGAACACTTTTTGTGGGAGGCAGGAGCCCTCTACAGAGAATTTTGCCCAAGGACTGAACCGGGTCCCCAACCAAAGAAAAGACAATTAGTTGTGCCTGCGAGGTACCGCCAGGCTGTACTACAGCTGGCCCACGATGTGGCGTGGGGAGGGCACTTGGGACAGAAACGGACCTTGGTTAGGGTAACAGAGGGGTTTTACTGGCCCATGGTGGCAAATGAGGTGCAGGAATATTGCCGGTCCTGCGATGTCTGCCAGCGGGTGGGGCATAACCGGGACCATCCGAAAGCCCCCCTGCAACCCCTACCCATTGTGGGCATCCCCTTTGAAAGGATAGGGATGGATATCGTGGGACCCTTGAATCCCCCCACCAAGACGGGGAAGAAGTTTATATTGACTGTGGTTGACTTTGCCACCCGTTATGCAGAGGCTTTTGCTCTAGCCTCCATCTCCGCCACCAGCCTGGCTAAGACTCTCCTCTCTCTTTTCGCCCGCCTAGGAATGCCCCACACGGTGGTTTCGGACTGCGGCACGGGCTTCGTGTCCAAACTGTTTAAAAAAATGTGGGAACTGGGGTGTGTGGAGCACCTGACTTCGGTGCCATATCACCACGAGACCAATGGGTTGGTGGAGCGTTTCAACCAGACTCTGGAAAAGATGATCAGGGCATATGCGGCGAAGCACCCTGGGACTTGGGATCAAGCCCTCCCCTACTTGTTGTTTGCCTACCGGGACTCCCCCCAAGAAAGCCTGGGATTCTCCCCCAACGAACTGATGTTTGGGAGGGAGCTCCGGGGACCTTTGGCTCTGTTGCGGGCGGAATGGGAGGGGGTTGCCGCAGAAGCCTCCGTGCCTGTGCATACGTTCATGCAACACCTCCAGACTGTCCTTCGAGAGGTGAGGGAGACGGCGCAGCAGCATCTCGAGACAGCACAGCAGCGGCAGAGCGCGTGGTACAACCGGACGGCTGTGCCACGGACTTTTGAAGTGGGGGACCAGGTGTTGGTACTGCGCCCACAAAAGACGGACAAATTGTGCTTGAAGTGGGAGGGCCCAGGGACCGTCATTGGAAGGTCGGGGGAGGTGAATTATCAAGTGGCTTTCCCGGGGCAGCCGGGGAGGCAGAAGGTTTTCCATGTAAATATGCTGAAACTGTATGTAGAACGCGTAACGAAGGTGGGGGGAGTACAAGAGTGTGTGGAACCGGGAGACCCTGATGGGGGGTTGTTGGCCAAGTGGGGGGAAGGGGGAGGAATGGAGGAGATCAAACTGTCCCCCTCTCTGTCCGAACAGCAGCGGCAACAGATCGCCCAGGTCTTGGAAGATTTTCAGCCTATGTTCTCGGACCGTCCGGGATGCACCACACTCACACAACACACCATTGACACAGGGGATAGCCCCCCCATACAATCCCTACCCTACCGGGCGGTGGGGCCCCATGCCCAAGTCGTGGCCGAGGAGGTCCAAGCCATGCTGGACTTGGGAGTCATTGTGCCCAGCTCGAGCCCCTGGTCCTCCCCGATTGTGTTAGTAGCCAAAAAGGATGGGGGTGTCCGGTTCTGCGTAGACTACCGGAAAATAAACAAGGTGACCGTCCCGGACCCCTACCCCATCCCCAACATGGATGTGCTGCTGGAGAGGCTTGGGGGGGCCAAGTACATCACCACCCTGGATCTGACAAAGGGGTATTGGCAGGTTCCGCTCGATTCGGATGCTGCCTTGAAGTCTGCTTTTGTGACCCACCTGGGGTTGTTCCAATTCACCACCCTCCCGTTTGGGGTCCGCAATGGTCCGGCTACCTTCCAGAGGTTGGTAAACGGAATGCTAAATGGGCTGGGGGAGTTCGCCTGCGCGTATCTGGACGACATCGCCATTTTTAGTTCCACCTGGGAGCAGCATTTGCAACATGTCCGCCAGGTGTTTCAGAGGATTCAGGATGCTGGGTTGACGGTAAAGGCGAAGAAATGCCAGGTTGGGAGGGGGGAGGGGGAGTATCTGGGACACAAGGTAGGGGGAGGTAGTGTCAAGCCCCTAGAAGCCAAAATAGAATCAGTGCGCACCTGGCCCCAACCCCAGACGAAAAAGCAGGTCCAAGCTTTTTTAGGGCTGGCTGGCTACTATCGTAAGTTCGTGCCCCATTTTAGCCAGCTAGCTGCCCCCCTGACTGACTTGTGCAAGAAGCGGCAACCCGTTAAGGTCCAATGGTCAGCCGCTTGCCAGGCAGCGTTTGAGGGACTGAAAGCCTGCCTGATGGCAGCCCCTGTGCTGCAAGCCCCAGACTTTGAAGCCCCTTTTGTTCTGCAGACGGATGCCTCGGAAGCGGGGATGGGAGCCGTCTTGCTGCAGGAACGGCCAGAGCAGGGGCTATGCCCGGTCGCCTTTTTAAGTAAAAAACTTTTGCCTCGGGAGCGGAACTTGGCCACTGTCGAGAAAGAGTGCCTAGCAATAGTGTGGGCAGTGACCAAGCTTCGCCCCTACCTGTGGGGCCGCCGGTTCCGACTGCAGACCGACCATTCCCCCCTGTGCTGGCTGGATAGGGTGAAGGGGTCCAATCAGAAGCTGTTGCGGTGGAGTTTGGCCCTACAGGATTTCGATTTTTCGGTAGAGCACATCAAGGGTAAGGACAACATCGTGGCAGATGGGTTGTCCCGGGCTTTCTCAGTAGGAGACAGTTAGATAGGGATTGGGGTGGTGGACCCCAATGCCATCTTTCCCCAAATGGGGGGGTGTGGAGAAAGCCCAAAACTCAGTACACACACGCACACACATCTTTCCCCAAAGGAGGGGGCACGGGGAGGAGGGATGAGGTCACCAGGGAGTAGCCAGACAAGTCATCAGCCCCAACAAAGGAAGACCTCGGCAGAGATCCACAAACGTCCAGGAAGGGCCATCAAGGACCATCAGCAAACAGGGCAGCCTCGAAGAGCTGCAAAGGTTTCCCTACGTCATCTTCTTCCCGGGCAGGAATAAGCCCACCTAAACGAAGGGGCAGGCATAAGCCCCCACCTGACCTAGGGGGCGGGGGGAGAGCGGGGAATCCGGGGTAGAAAACCCCTCTCCCGTTCCGGTTTGGGTTGTTGGGAACCACGGGGCCAGATCCTCCTAAGCAACAGCCGCACAGGCACACCGTTCTCCGCTAGGAAGCGCCGATCGGGAGCTGGGCTGAAACTGACTAGACGTATTGTCTCTGATGTAAGGAGAGTGACCTGAATGTAACCTGCTAGCCACGGAGCGCGCTCATTGGGTAAGACGCGGGTCAGCTAAGGTTGTGTTGACTGTAAACGTGTTCTTAGAAGACTGCTAGTTCCGATTTGATTGCTGTATAAACAAATAAAAGCCTTATTTGGGCATACAAAGACTGGTGGCTTTTCCTCTTGTACTCGAGAGCCGATACGAGCCTTAGCGCTGTGCCGGTTAACCCTAGAGTTGCCGAACTCACGCAAAGGATCCGGTTGCTGATCCTTCACAATACTATTACATTATTGTATTTTAGGCTTGTATTTTGTTTGCCACCTTAGGTGGACTTGGTCCAGAAAGGTGTCTTTTATTTATTTATTTATTTATTTAGTATTAGTTAAATCAATAGTGAAAAACCTACGTGGAGAAGGAATAAAGGAGCCAACACCAGACTGCTCAAAAATCCTTGTTTTATTTCAGTTATTCTTTCTCTGTAGTTTTTGTAAACATTATTATTATATGGCGGACCGTGACTGGTCCATTGCACGGGTGCGGCACTTAAAGGGTTAACCGGCACAGAAGAAATGCCCTTTACACGGCTTCTGAGGACTTTAAACCCAGCCACTACCAACCATTGACACTGAATCGCATAGAATTGTATTGAGGCAGTAAGTGGCTGATTTCAAAGAGTTTAATGGAGCGGAACTAATAGACTACAGGAATTTCACACCATAAACAAGGAAGTCCATAAAAATAACTGAAGCTGAAAGCTTCAATACACATACGAGGATAGGCTTTGCTCAATACAGAAGAGTAACCTTACATCAGAGACTCTGACTTACTGATTTTGCGTAGCAGTCTGTGTAGCCGGTCCCCGGGCATCGCATCCGGGGTTGAAAGTTGCTTGGTTCTGACCAGAGCCAGGGACCTGATCCGTGCAAGCCTGCACCGAGTTCCCAACAACCCTTTGTCTCTAGGGCGTGTCTTTTTCTACCCTCCCTCGCCCCCTCCCCAGCCTTGATGACCAGGTGGGCTGGTTCCGCCCTGCGGGGTGGTGGCGCCTCTCGGGTGTTGGCATCTCCTGGATACTTTGGGGTACTTTGCAGCTCTTTGAAACTGCTCCCCACCTTCGGAATGTTGATGCCCTTCCTTGAGGGGAGATGTAAGGGCGCCCTATTGAGAGTATGCAGATGTAGCTATGCAGATGTGACCATGTACAACCGGTCTGCCCAGAACTGTGTCTCCTGTCCCCTGGGTGGGGATTATGCAGAAAGATGGGGGAACAAGGGGTGTCAGCGACAGGGGGGAAACTAGGTCAGGGTTCATTCACCCGTGTGTGCTCAGGCTTTCTCCACATATTAACTACTAGTAAAATGACCATGAAATGGTGGTATGTGAAGTAGAAGTAGAAAGGTAATTGTGTAATAGGATGGGTGGAATGTTGTCTCCTGGTGAGTGATCCTACTACACACACAGCATACACTGACCCTCAGGTATCTGTCCAGGCAATAGCTATGCTGATCAAAACATTTTGAAATTTGTGGCATGGCCCAACTTGCCATTCAGACCTTTGAATTTCCAAGCATACAGAGCAGAGCGTAGAGTAAGTAGATTGGTCTACTGCCTGCTGATGTCACAATGGCCTTTAATTGTGCATTGAGAGAGCATTTTCCTTACTGCTGCTGCTCCTAGTAGAATGAAATATTGGTGGTCACATTAAGGCCATCACCTTAATTCATCATCATCAGGCGATCACTCGTGACCGAGTAAGATTGTCTTCCGGGATAAAAGGAGGAAATTCTAAAGAAGATTGTGTAGACTCTAGCGATGGGTCCGTAAGTGACTGTGGAGGCCAATTCTAGATCCACACAGCTTCCCACAGTGAGGACACAGGTTACCAGATAGAAGATGGTCCTGTAAAGGATTCATTTGACGTGCTTTTCGCTTAGCACGTTTCTCCCTTTCACCTTGCACTCGGGCTTCTTCAAAGTCCATGGAACCTTTGTGAAAGGCCAACCTCCATTTAGATCGTTCATGGGCCAGAGCTTCCCAGTTTTCGATGTTTATATTGCATTTTTTTAGATTAGCCTTATGAACATCTTTAAACCTCTTATATTGACCACCGATATTCCGCTTTCCATCCTTGAGTTGGGAGTAAAGTAACTGCTTTGGGAGACGGCAGTCAGGCATTCGAACAACATGACCGGTCCACTGAAGTTGGCGTTGAAGGATCATTTTTTCAATGCTAGTAGTCTTTGCTTCTTCCAGTACACTGACATTTGTTCGCCTATCTTCCCAAGTAATTTGCAGGATTTTCCGGAGGCAACGTTGATGAAACCTTTCAAGGAGGTGGAAGTGACGTTTATAGATAGTCCATGTTTCGCAGGCATACAATAAAGTTGGTAATACAATGGCTTCATAAACCAGTGTTTTGGTCTTCTTACAAATATCCCGATCCTCGAACACTCTATGTTTCATTCGAGAAAATGCGGCACTTGCGGAGCTCAGACGATGCTGGATTTCACTGTCGATGTTAGCTGTAACAGAAAGATAGCTGCCAAGATAGAGGAAATGATCGACATTTTCCAGTATTGTCCCGCCAAGCTGGATAGATGGCATCACCAAAGGATTGGCTTGCACTTGCTGATGAAGCACTTTGGTTTTTTTGATGTTAAGTGAGAGACCAAGTTTTTCGTATGCTTCTGCAAAAGCATTTAGGATAGTTTGGAGATCATCCTCTGAATGTGCGGAGACCACATTATCATCAGCATACTGAAGTTCCACAACGGAGGTTGTAATTACCTTACTTTTTGCTTTCAGCCTGCTGAGATTAAAAAGCTTTCCATCTGTTCGATATATAATTCCCACACCGGTGGGAAGTTTCCCCTTGACAAGATGTAAAACCATGGCGATGAAAATGGCAAATAATGTTGGGGCGATAACACATCCCTGTTTAACACCTGATCCCACTTTAAATGGAGCACCATGAGAGCCGTTGTTGTCCAAAACCGTTGCCGTCATGTTGTCATGGAGAAGTCGCAAGATATTCACAAATTTATTGGGGCATCCAATTTCATAAGGATAGTCCAGAGAGCTGTACGGTCTACAGTATCAAAGGCCTTAGCCAAATCGATAAATGCCATATAAAGGGGTTGATTTTGCTCCCGGCATTTTTCTTGGAGCTGGCGTGCAGTAAAAATCATGTCTACTGTCCCTCTAGAGGGGCGGAAACCATATTGAGTCTCAGGGAGGATCTCTTCTGAAATAGATAGAAGACGGTTTGCGAGAATCCTAGCAAATATTTTACCTGCGGTTGCTAAGAGAGAAATGCCCCGATAGTTTCCACAGTCTGTTCTATCACCCTTCTTAAAGAGGCTGATAATTATGGCATCCCTGAAGTCTTCTGGGATCTCTTCTCTTATCCAGATTTTTTCGATGAGTTTATGAAGATGTTGTACAAGTTCGGGGGCCCCTTCTTTAAAGATTTCAGCAGGAATCCCATCTGGTCCACTAGCTTTGTTGTTCTTCATTTGATTAATGGCTTTTTTTACTTCATCCAAAGTGGGGAGTATTGCAAGTTCCTCTTTAATTTGTTTTTGCGGGATTTGCGGAAAAATCTCATTATCCACCTTAGATTTACGATTTAAAAGGTCATAATAATGCTCTTTCCAACGCAGTGCAATAGACTCTTTGTCTTTTAAGAGTTTGGTGCCATCTTTTGATTGTAAAGGGTTTGTACCATAGGTTTTTGGTCCATAAATGGCCCTTGTGGCCTTAAAAAAGCCCCGCGCATCATGGGATTCTGCAAGTTGTTGAATTTATTCAGCTTTCTTTTTCCACCAAGCGTTCTTAAGTTCTCTTGTTCTTCTTTGGACCTCAGCCTTTGCGCTAGCGTAGGTTTTTTTCTTGGCAGCGCAGTTAATATCATTTTGCCATATTTGGAAGGCTTTCCTTTTTTGGTCAATTATATATTTAATCTCATTGTCATTTTCATCAAACCAATCCTGATGTTTCTTAGTTTCATATCCAATAGTTTGTTCACAAGCTGCAGTAATGGAGGTTTTCAGCTTAGACCAATGGTCCTCAATGTTGTCAGGAGGTTCCGTAGGTAGATGTTCCTTAAGAAGTGATTGAAGACGAGTTTGCTTAATAGGATCTTGAAGGGCGTGGATGTTCATTTTACGCCTTGGTTTCCTTCCTTGAAGCCTACGTTGGGGAGCAATGTTGATAACCATAGTGGACCGGATTAGTCCCCACCCTCTCAGCTTTCTAATGGTAATTCTGCTTCCAGCACAGGAGAAGTGGTTCATGAAGAGAAGTGAACAACAACACAAGTGCTTGGGAATATGTGGAATATTATGATGGTGATTCATGTCTCTCATACCTAAGAGAACCCAAAGCACCAATAAAATTATGTTTCTGGATGCTTGCTTTAATTGAAATAATAAAGAATAAATGTTGCTTCCTTGTAAAAAGTTAGGGTGTGCTTTTTTTCTTGTTCTTTTGTTTGTTACATAGGCTTCTCAGGCTGCAAGCCTATAAACACCTACCTGGGACTTACTCTGAGCAGACATGCATAGGATTATGCTGCCAGTGACTATACAGAATCTCAATTCCTGATTTTACCTCTTCTATAGCATAGAAAACATATGTAAGTTTTAAATTACTTCTCACAAAATCAGTACCTTTCATCATCTTGTCTTTGCAAAATCAACCAGCTCCAATAGCAATTTAAAATGGGCAGTGATAACCTGTTTTAGGGAATAGGAGAACTGTCACAAGTCAGTTCTGATATTCTGTTTTTTCCAAGAAGGATGTCTTTACTGGTGATTCCATTTTTTAAAAAATCACAATAAAATGCACAGTGTATGAAAAAAGGTCTGCAGATCAACAAAAACAGGGGATGGAAAATGCTGAAGTCTGGAATACTAAAATGACTAGTCATTTCCTGCTTTATGAAAGCCTCAGAATTTCCACATGGTAACATTATAATCTTATCTATAGAGGCTACATAAGTGCAATGGAGGTAGGTGCCTGCAAGGTCACGAAGTTACAAAAGGCAGAATGAGACTTTCAGAATTGTGTCGGTGTTGGCAAAGGCTCCATGTCGTGCATTCGCTTTTTCATTCAACTGATTATGTGTTCCAACTCTGCATCCTTTAAGAAACAATATGATTAGAGTTTGCCAAGTAAGACTCAGTATTTGGTTTGGAAATATTACTGTAAAATTCCAGGTTCTTTTGGCGAAAACCACTTATAACTCTCCCGTGTTTTCCCACCACTTCTTCTGTCTTTTTCCTTACCACAGAAAATCCATCAAGGAGGGAAAGATGGAATAGCTGCACAATGCCTACCAAGTGGAAGTGCTAGGAGCTCTCCATCTGGAAGCACCCTCAACCATCTGCATATAATGGGCTGGATTCAGACTTCGTCATATTTAAAGTGGACCCATTGAAATAAATGGGACTTAAGTTGGAAGCACCATTTATTTCAATGGGTCAACTTTAAGTATGACTAAGTCTGGACCTAACCCAATGATTACACCAGCCTTCCCCCAACTTGGTGCCCCCTTTGGACTACAACTCCCAGCATTCCTGACCATTGTCCATGCTGGCTGGGCCTGATGGGAGTTGTAGTCCAAAACCTCTGGTGGGCACCAGGTTGGGGATGGCTGGATTACACCATCTCTGATCCTTTCAGTCCCTCCCAATAATTAATTCATCTCTCGCTTTCACAAAGTTAGCGGGAGATCAGTTTGAAGAGGCCCTTTCTGTTTCACCAACATCTTTGAATGGTTTCTTGATTCTTGCTGTACCGTCATGCCTTGGATTGCGAGCATAATTCGTTCCAGAACTGTGCTTATAATCCAAAACACTCTTATATCAAAGCCAGGGATGGGGACTCAGACTCCAGGACTCGACTCGTGAGTTGGACTGAGTCCTCCCCTCTGACTCGACTCAGACTCGAGTCCCAATATTTTTAATGGGACTCGAGACTCGACTCGGGACTCAAGACCAAGGACTCGTGTTCCAAAATCGTGTTCCTCAAATGCAACATGGATAGGTTTTAGGAAGTACAGCAAGTGTATTTTTAAAAATCATTTTCCTAAAATGCAACCTTTCAGACATTTGGGGTTTGGCTGCCTCTGCCTGCCTGTTTGGGGTTCCCAGCCTCCTCTGCCTGCCTGGTCTCTTCTTAACCAGTTCCACAGTTTGGATTGTCCAAGACAAACGCCTCTGCCTGCCTGCCTGCTTTGGGGTTCCCTGCCTCCTCTGCCTGTCTGGTTATTTTGGGTTTGTCTGCCTGGTCTGTTCTTGCCAAAATCAGTTGCAGAGTTTTGAAATAAAAAGGCACACTTGTGCCTAGAATTTATTTAAGCCACACATCTGAAATAGCCTTATTTTGTTGGGGAAAAAATGCATTGATTTTAATAGGGACTCGTGGAGTCAGCTTTGGGAGGGACTCGTGACTCATGAGTCACCATTTTGGACCAAGGACTCGGACTCGGACTCGGGTCCAAAGACTCGTGACTCGACACCAAGGACTCTTCAACATCCCTGATCAAAGCGAGTCTCTGGCAGGCGTGAGCGGGGCCGATTTCAGCCTGCTATACCTGCTCGAGGCAAGTGGTTACATCCCTACGATTGCAAGATGTCGCTTGTTTATCAAGTCAAAATTTATAACAAAATTTTGCTTGTTTAGGATGTTACCAGTAAAGATTACAGAAAAAGAAATTAAAGATTGGCAATCAATTATTAATGAATATTGTAATGGAAGGAAAAGATCAAGGATTAATAAATATAGTTGGTATAAAGCGCAAAAAATAGGTGGTTTAGGTCTTCCTAATATAAAGTGGTATTATTTAGCCAACCAAGTAAGACATATTTTGGATATTATAGCAGGGAAAGACAAAATGTGGTTGGAATTAGAATCATGAGAATTAGGAAACATGATGGTGAATATATTATTTAAGAAAAATATAAATAATATTATAAAAGGACTAGAAAATCCCTTTTTGAGGAGTATGTTAGAGAGTTGGAATAGCACGAGGAAAATTTTTACACCAGAGGTATCCCCGTTAACTCCGGTAGTGGCCATGGAGGACTTTCCAGAAAATGTAAGACATCTAGAAGCTATATTAAGGGAAAAAAAGGTGATTAAATTAATGGATTGGGTGGAAAAATTGAAGACTAGAGAACATATAATAGAAATAGTAGGAAGAGAGAGAATATCATGGTTAAATTCAATGCAATTGGAACTGTGGTTAAAGAAGTGGAGGACAAGAATGGACAGCGAAAGAGAACTAACCAATTTTGAAAAGATAGTTTTGACTAGAGAAACTATAGAAGGTAATGTTTCAACAAGAGGCACAACAAAGGCTTTATATATGATGTTACAAAATGAAGAAGAGCATAAAGATTCTCTTAAAGTGTTATGGGATAATGAATTTGATGAGGAAATATCGAAACAAAGTTGGAAAAATATTTGGGATAGACGTATTGTAAGAGTTATGTCAACTAGGATAAAAGAGAACTTTTATAAAGTGGTATGGAGATGGTATTTAACTCCAGTAAGATTAAATCGGATAGATAAAAATTGCTCCGCATTGTGTTGGAGAGGATGTAATGTAAAAGGTACGTATGCCCACATGTGGTGGAGCTGTAAAAATTTTCTGGAATTTTGGCAGAAAGTATTTGCAGAAATATCAGAAATAATTGGAATGGAATTAGAAGTCTGTCCAAAATTAGCATTGTTAACAATTACAGAAAAGTTAGTTTGTTTAAAAAATACAAAAGAATTGATTGTGAATTTGTTAACAGCAGCAAAATTAATGATAGCTAAGAACTGGAAGGTTCAACATGTGTTTTCAATTAATGAATGGTATACAGAGGTATGGGATATCGCGTTAAATGATAAATTAACTTGTAATATTAAGTGTCAAAAAGGACAATTGGAGAAAGACACCTTTGTGAACATTTGGGGCAAATTTTTGGATTATGTGTTGGTAAAGGGGAGGGGGAACAAACCTTGTCAAGATTTGTTATATTTTTGGAATATAGAATAATATCTTGTATATATATATATACACACACACACACACACACACACACAAACACACAAATTGGGGTGAGAAATATAACTTGGTCCCAAGAGGTGGGGGGGTGCACAATGTTTATGTTGTATTTTTTTGTTGTTGTATTCATTAGTAGTTGTAAGATGTGAAAAATTAAAAAATTAATAAAAAAAAAGAAAAAGAAAAAAAAAGAAAAGTTGCAATAAAGAAACCGGGGGAAATTCAAGGCTAAAAAAATAATATATTTTTTTTGCTTGTCTTGCAAAATGCTCTCAGACCAAGTTACTTGCAATCCAAGGTATTACTGTACTTGCTATGAAACCAAACATGCCTTTCAACAGTAATATTGCTTCTACTCGCTGTATCTATAGTGTGTGTGAGAGAGAGCCCTTTATCTCATATTCTGCAAATTGCCCTGTATTGAAAGTTGTAGGAGAGTGTTATAGAAAAGCACCATCAAGCTATGGCTGGGTTCTAAAGAATCATACAACTAGCTCCCCACACCTAAGGGTGATCTGACCTCTTTTTTCCCCTCAAACAACAGACCCTCATGACACATGGCAAAGTACTTTTGAAACTGGAGATTTTCAAAAGCTGTTTGTGATGTGGTGCAGTGAAGAGAAAGAAATAATTAAAAGAAAAAGAAACCTACAAGAGATTCCAGCCAAGCACGTAGGCAGACTGTCAGGGTCATGACAAATACTAAAAGAATGTAGCCAATGGCTGATAATGACTGACAATGGCCGTCAATGGCTGTTGATGACTAACAAATGTTGAAGTGCTTTGTTGCCTGCCTACATGATCAAGATAAGATAGTACTAGCAGCTGCTTGATTGTAAGATCATCTTCTTGTTTCCTTGTAAGGAAATCCCCCTCCCCTAAGGCAAACCCCTTTGTCTTGACCTTTGCTGACCAATGTAAGAACTGTTGCCAAATTACCAGACTTAGGTATGCTATAAAAGTTGTTGTAAAGCCCCGCCCTGGGTTCTGCTTTGTGACACAGTCCGCAGGACCAATTGTGCACAATAAACCTTTTCCCAATAACCCGAGTTGGTCCTCGTTGTCCTTATCCGAGTTAAGAGGTGACCACTTCAGCAGGAGCATGCTCTTCACATAAAAAAGGCCTCAGACCCGCCTAAAGTAGCTCTTTGGATTCCTAGCCACAGCCAGCAATAGTTTTCCCTTCAACCTATGGCCAAGTATGACAGCAAAGTCAGCTGAACAACATAAAAACTGCTCCGCTTTTGTTTTTGATAGACATCATATCTTGGTGGAGGCAAGGATGAGGCAAATGTCATTGAAATCTTTCATGTATTGTCAAATTATTTTAGAAGAATACCCCAGTACTGCAAGTAAATGGTGTCTGTGTGTGTGTGTGTGTGTGTGTGTGTGTATCAATTCAGTAATCAGAATTTTGCCATATCTTTGCTTAATGTATTCAGTTTGGATTCCATACAAGCAGGTTTTGGTGGAGGGAGAATTTGATTGTAAGAATATTGTGTTCTTGTCATTATTATTTTTTCCCTTTCCTTTTTTCCTTGAGGACTTGTTACCATGGGACAAGAAGGCAGGTTTACACAATTTTCTCCCTCCCCATGAGTCGTTTTTTTTGCAATCACTTCACTGTGAATACACATGGAAGGCAGTCTCTCATGAACATGATTCTTGATATACCACTCGCAAGCTGGGATGGGTTTACTGGATTCAAGACAGTTGCTAATATCACTTTATAATGGTGGAGAAGCAAACATGTGAATCCATCCACAGTGGGAAACAAGGATGAGGCAAATGTCATTGAAATCTTTCATGTATTGCCAAATTATTTTAGAAGAAAACCTCAGTACTGCAAGTAAATGGTGTGTGTGTGTGTGTGTGTGTTATTGTGAAGGATCAGCAACCGGATCCTTTGCGTGAGTTCGGCAACTCTAGGGTTAACCGGCCGAGCAATACAGCTCGTATCGGCTTTCAGTACAATAGGAAAAACCACAAGCCTTTGTATGCCCAAATAAGGCTTTTTATTTGTTTATACAATAATCAGATCGGAACTATCAGCCTTCTAAGAACACGTTTACAGTCAACACAACCTTAGCTGACCCGCGTCTTACCCAATGAGCGGGCTCCGTGGCTAGTAGATGGAATCTGGTCAATATCCTCACATCAAAGATACTACTTCTAGTCAGTTTCAGCCCAGCTCCCGATCGGCGCTTCCTAGTGGAGAACGGTGCACCTGGACGGCTTCTGCTTAGGAGGATATGGCCCCGTGGTTCCCAACAACTCACTACCGGAAGGGAGAGGGGTTTTCTACCCCGGTTTTCCCGCTCCCCCCGCCCTCTGGGTCAGCTGGGGGCTTGTGCCTGCCCCTTCGTTCATGTGGGCTTATTCCTGCCCGGGAAGACGGTGACGTATTGATACTTTGCAGCTCTTTGAGACTGCCCTGTTTGTTGATGGTCCTTGATGGTCCTTCCTGGACGTTTGTGGATCTCTGCCGAGGTCCTCCTTTGTTGGGGCTGATGACTTGTCTGGGTACTCCCTGGTGACCTCATCCCTCCTCCCTTGCCCCCTCCCTTGGGGAAATGTGTGTGCGTGTGTGTAACTGGGGTTTGGGCTTTCTCCACAGTTATCAATTCAGTAATCAGGATTTTGCCATATCTTTGCTTTATGTATTCAATTTGGATTCCATACAAGCAGGTTTTGGTGGAGGGAGAATTTGATTGTAAGAATATTGTGTTCTTTTCATTCTTTTTTTTCTTTTTTTTCCTTTTCAAAATGCTCTTCAACTTTGCGAGAAAGACACTTACACAGTAGTCTGATCTTTCCAGTGTTTTGGTCCCCTGAAACACTGTTTGAATAATACATCAGGCTACATCCCTTGATATGTGATGGAAGATACAGAAAGGGATTAGTATTCTGTAGAGAACCTTCAGTCTGGGGAATACGGTAGGTGTTTTTCCCTCTACTCACTCCTACGCACTGCATTTGGTAGATGTGCAAATTGCAAACTTTGAATTCCCTTTCTGCTTGGGAAGATCTTAATTTGTGCTAGGTTCAGCCTGTCCTGAGAATCCATGTTCAGTACTTGGGCAGAATCCTGGAATATGTGGAGTGCCTCTGAGCATGTTTAGAGTCTCTTTGTCTCACCATCAAATACCAGCGGTGGGCTGATTTCAGGCTTATGAGATCTAATTTGCTTTTTACTAGAACCCTCAAGATCTACCAACCAGAGTGTGGTGCAAAAGACATACACTTAGAATCAAAGAAATCTGAGACCAGAAATTTGTTTTGAATACCAAAAACGAATGAAGCTCACTATCCTTCCACACAAAAATCCACTCCTGGGTTGCTTGCGGATGAGGCTTTTATCATGCCATCGCCCTGCCTCATTCATGGAATTTTACAGGGGTCCAAATGATACCATACTCATAATCCTTCCACGCTTTTCCACTGCTTTTCCCATTGTTTTTCTTACTACAGAAAATCCTTTAAGGAGAAAAAAATAATGAAATAGCTTCAAAGTGCCTTCTGATAGGTAGCACTAGGAGCGGTCCATCTGGAAGCAGTGCCCCAAGCTTTCTTCTTCTCTGAAGTACAATATATGGCTGGAGATGAGTCATTTTGTTGCTGCTATTGTTAAATAATTGGGAGCCAGAAATACTTGCTGATCTACTGCAGATCACCCAGAGATCTACCAGATCTAGCTCTACCTTCTGCCTGCCCTGAGGTAAACATAGCCCATCCCCACACATTTAGGATTAAGGGGCAGAACAAATGGTGTTAGCTTCCAGGCAGGCTTGTGCTTGGAATCTCTGTTTGAAACACTTCCGACGCAATCATAACAACGTGGCCGGTTATTTAATTTTATTTCTCTCACTACCGCCTGGCTGTTAGTTCACTTTCTTCACTAACCCAGGGGCTGAGATATGGTAGCTCCAGGGATTAGTTCACCCTATTTTAAACTACGGTAACACTGTTCCAACTCTGTCACAAGTCTTCACTCACTGCCAGACAAACCCGAGCAGACAATCTATTTTTTTTACCAATACCAATCAGTGTTTATTTGGTCCATAGACCTTTTCCACACAACAATACTCAAAACAAGCATTAAGACACCATTGTTAAAATTATTATTAGAACAATGAATAATACATAACAGTGAATAATACATAAAAATGATTTAAAAAAAAAAAACAATTATTGTTAAAAAGTTGTTATTAAAACAATAAAATAGGATTGTAAATTATAACAGCAAAACAATATGGGTAATCATTAAAATAGTTAATTAAAAAATATACATATACACAACATAAAACCTGTGCCCATACAGTTTATTTTCCAAAGTGTTGCTAACAGCCATTAACTATCTGTGATCTTTTCTTAATAACTGCAGCAAAATATTTTGCTGTTTGTACAGTTTCAACCATATTTGTGCCAGCCAGAAGATGTGAAATGTAAAATACTTTTGACCTTCCAGGCAACAAAGTTAGTAATGGGGTTATAAAATGGGCCCTAATGTCTTTATAAAAACTACAGTCCAGTAAAATATGTTCCACTGTTTCGACCTGTCCTGACTGACAAGGACACAGTCTTAATTCAAGTGGAAGTTTTTTAAAACGTCCTTCCATAACTGCAGATGGAAGACAATTAAAACGAGCAGCAGTGTACGCTTTTCTGAATTTAACTATGGATAAAACCTGAAGGTATTTCGCTGAAACATAGTCTGGTCTTGGCTCTATACCCCACTTCAGTGGTGAGCATTCACAGTTTGCCTCTGACCGTGCCAGCTGAAAGTCAATGTCCAAAAGTCTGTTCTTAATTTGTCGCCTCACTTCTATAAAATTATATTGTTTTACCTGGATTAAAGACAATCCAATTTGACTGGCTTTATCATTTAACTTCTTCATCCATAGACAGGTGTAATTGTCAGTCAACATCAATGCCAGATAGCTTGTAGGGATTAGGCACATGTGTACACGGACCCAAAAGTTAAATGTATACATCCAAGCTAAGGTTTCTATAGAAGGGACTCCAGCTTCCAATCTCAGTGCTGCATTCTTTGCACAGCGGGGGAGACAGAGAATTTTCCTCAAGAATTTGGATTGGCCACGTTCCATCTCCTGATTCATGCCCATATACCACAATTGGATACCATATAGTAGTTTTGTTACCACCTTGGCTTTGTACACTTGCAACACTGAGGGTACATGCCCCCCCCCTTTGGTGAAAAAAAATCGAACTACTGCAGCTGATATAGTTGCTGCACTTTGAACCGAGAGATTTTTCTGTCTTGCCCAGTTAAGAGATGCTTGAAAAGTGATACCCAAATAGCTATAACTGTTCACTTGCTCAATACGCTGTTCATTCATAAACCAATTGCACTTTTTACGTCCCCCGGAGAACACCACAACCTTAGTCTTTTGATAGTTTATCATCAGACTCTCGTTCAGGCAATATTTGGAAAACTGCGTCATCAACCTTTGTAACCCAATTTTTGTCCGGGATAATAGTACTGCATCGTCTGCATACAGCAGTATCGGAATTTCTTTTCCAGACAATTTTGGGAGATGATAATCTGGTGAGTATAAACTGGGAGCCAGATTATTTATATATAGATTGAACAACTGTGGTGCTAACACACACCCTTGCCGCACCCCTCTTGTCATTGGGACTGCATTTGATAAATCCCCTTCTGGACTACAACGAACCTTCAAAGAAGTATTAGTGTATAATTTTTTCATCAGAAAAAGTAGTCTCCTATTTATAGAGGTTGCTTCCAGTTTTTCCCATAACCGCCCTCTCGAAATGGAATCAAATGCTGATTTAAGATCCACAAACACAGCATATAGTTTCCCTTTTTGATGTTTTGAGTATTTCTCAGCCAAATGGTATAAAACTACCCCATGATCCAGTGTTGAGCAACCCTTTTTAAAACCCACCTGTTCTGCTCCAATAATATTATTCTCCTCAATCCAGTCCATTAATTTAAGCTTCAGGTGCATAGCGTATAGCTTTCCTATTATAGATAAAAGGCTTATGGGGCGGTAGTTTGCTGGATCTGTCTTACTACCTTTCTTATAGATTGGAACAATTATTGCTTCTCTCCAGCTTAAAGGAATTAGGCCTGTTTTATCTATATGGGAGAATAAGGACGCCAGAGGTGTCCCCCACCATTCCTTGTTTTTCATCAGCAACTCTGCTGGTATAAAATCAGGCCCTGGTGCCTTACCCATTTTGAGGTCTTTCATAAGATTTATCACTTCTAACTCTGTTACAGGCTCCCAAGATGACAAGTCTTCTACCTGTTTTTCTGATAATACTTCCCCTTTTTCTTTAGTTATTACGTTGAAGATAGAGTAGAAGTGACTTTCCCAGGCTGTTGCAGAAATACAGCAATCATTAATTCCATTCATCCCCCGCATGGCACCCGAAACTATGAGCCAGAAACTCCTGTTGTCTCTAATATGTGAAGCCTCTATCAACTGAGACCAAATTTCTTTTTCCATCTCTTTCTTCTTTTTTAGTATCAGGGCTTTATACTCTTTTTTTAGCTGAAAGTAGGACATTGGCAGTACCCTTTCTTTAGATTTTCTATATTGAATATAGCACCTTTTTAGCTCCTTCTTTTTAAGGGCACATTCCTTGTCGAACCAATTATTATACCCAGCACCAATAATCCTTTTTGCTGACCAGTTCCTTGGATAGAAGGCTCCCCAATATCAAAACTAGTCGATCATATGAAATAAGTGAGTCATTCGATAAACTAGTTTCTATCCTGGCTTTTAAATCCCTCAACTCTGGGGCATTCAGTGCCTCACTCAAATTATTATTCAGTTCTATGGTCCATTTTAGACGTCTCCTATTTGCGCATTCAACTGACTTTAATGGGGCTGCCTGTACTACTATTCGTATTGGGCAAAAGAAGGAGTCCAGCTCAGTAATCAGGGGCTGATGGTCACTAAAATAGCTTGACCCCACCTGAAAGTTCTTGACAGTACACTTCATAGCACCAGAGATCATTACATAATCTATCACGCTGCTACCCATTTGCGCATTGTAAGTGTATTCACCAGATTTATCCCCAAGAGTGGCACCATTCAAGATCATCAAGCCTAACTTTTGTTTAAATTGAATTAGCCTGATTCCTGCAGCATTAATAGTTGAATCTTTTGAATTCCTCTCACTAATGCCATATACATCCTCATCTATTCTTTTACCTGGACACCAAAACTTAGAGGTACAGACTGAATAGTCATCTTCACCTATCCTAGCATTAAGATCTCCCGCTACTAGGATGTAAGCAGATGGATATAAACTTCCCAGCCCCAAGACATACTCTTCCAATTCATCCCAATAGCCCATATTTTCTTTCTTGGTTTTCTTTGGTGGTATATGCATTTATTATCAGCAATTTTGAGTGACGTATTTCAAGCAGCAATGCCATTGCTATTGGTTCCTTTGCTGGGAGAGGTGTTATCTTTGCAGACAAAGTGGATGTTATAAGACATACTAAACCAGCCTTTGGTCTGCCTTTCTTGTAATCTGATCTGGCTTCCACAGAATAACTCTGAAACCCATTTAATTCTACTTTCTTCTTAGACCATGTTTCTTGGAATATCAGAATATCAAATTGCTTAATATAATCTCTAAATTCTCCATTAAAGGCTTTATTCTCCCAACCTGCAATATTCCAACTCACTATCTTCAGGGATTGGATTTCTGAGTTATATTTTGTCAATCTATTTCTACTATCTTATCCATTTCTCCTTTCTCATCCACATAAATGACTCCATTTCTCTTCGATAATGCCCGTACTCTAACCTCGTCCTCCTTTTGTTGACTTCTGGCCTTATGTGCAGGTATACCCAGTTCTGCTGTGTCTAAGAACAATCTCTCCATCCACTCTTTTCCCGACATTGGGGTTATAGTTGGCACAGTAAAATTATACTCTCTCATAGGGGAAGATATCCCTTCAGTACTTTTGTATGCTGCTCTTAGGATCCTACTCTGTTGTTCATCTCCCATCCCTATTCCTCTTTTGTTAGCTTCTATTATAACTTTAACTTCTTTATATTTTTTTATTCCATCCAGATTCTGGTGTTCTTTGGGCCTTAAATTATGGTTGCCCTTAGAGTGTAAAATTTCTATCAGATTCTTTAGTCTCTCTATTATTTCACTTTGTGATTGGAAGGGTAAATCACAAAATGTATTCAAAAGACTCTTCTCCTCAGGGGTAAACTTATCATCTATTCCCATAATATCCAGCTGAACCTGTTGCAATAATATATGGTCTGTTCCTACTGACTTCCCTGAATTATCCCTATCAGGACCATTTTGAGGCGTATAAGTTGGTCCTGAATCATACAGAGTTATAAGCTGTTTCTCATTGCTGCCTCCATTTCCCTCCAGGTTGCAGATTTCAGCTCTTTCAGTGGGGATTCGCTGTGTGTCAAGGGTAGAGAGAAGATTTTTTGAATTCAGCTTCAAAGAAGCTGATTGATTATTAGAAAGTACAGGATCTTGAGGCCTGTTTAGATCAATAAGGTTTTCAGCAGTATTTATGATCTCATGATCATTATCTTTAGGGCCTACAGCTAGAGCACCCAGAAAGGATGCTGCGGGAGCCTGATTTTCAAAATATCTTACTATAGCAAAATTATACTCAGAGAAGGCCTCCTTAGCTCTATAGATGAATCGAGCAGTATCCCGGTCTCTAAATGTGACCACAGCCCGAGCTCTGATTCTGTTGAAGTACAGATACTCTATAAGGGCAATATCTTTGGCACATAATACTCCTGGGACAGCCCTGTCTGCAATATGTAGAAAATGTACTATACGCTGGGACTGTGTGAGGAAACCCTTAGGTTTAGGATAATTTATAAATACCAGTTTCTGTGGGATCATCACTAGTTTCCAGCCATTGTCCAGGTCCTCATTCCTCATATCGGCCCTGGCTGAGACTCTGTTTGGTGGTATGGAGGTCCCAGGTTAGCAGGACTAGAGCTAACCACCCTATTCCCTAAATTACTATGGAGAACTTTTGCCCAAGGATCCTGCATCTCTTCTAAATCATGAGTCTTGGCTATCATTTTCTCTGCTATACCATTTTCCTTATCTATCTGCTGCAAATTGGCGGCTTTTTTAAGACCCTTCTTCTTTTCCCTATTTCCTTACAGATATTATATTTTAAGTTATTTGTATCTGAACTTGATTTACTGTCCAACAGTCTAAAAAGTCTTTCAAAATCCCTTTTCCGACAGCAGTGTGCCTTTTTACTTCTCTTTCTTATATTTTGATATTTTTGCTTTTCTTCTGACTTTTGTACTCTTTTGAAATCCCTTTGTTAATCCCTACAGTTTGAGGTACAGATGTTTTCTTAGTTGCCCTTGTAGGTTGGCAAATGATTTTGTTTGGTCCTTCTGTTCCTGGTCTCCTCTCCTGAGTTTTGTAAATCTTAGTTAGTATTGTTAACAGTTCATTACTTTCTGCAAGAAAATTTTTGATAAGAGCTATCTCATTATAAATTGTGAAAAACCACCCATCAATTATGATGTTACCTTCCTCTAATTCTTCTGTTTGAGTAGAAGTTGCTTTATATTTTAAGGATGGAGTATTATAGGTATTACTATATGCAAGCTCAAGAATCTGTTTCTGCATGACAGCCTCTATCAATTCTAACTTAACTTTATCCACCTCTTGAAAATCCTTTATGGGAGACATTTGTTCTGCAAAAGCCAGTTCTGAAGCCAGGTCTATTGAAGGTCTCACACATCTGGGTTCTTGTATACTCCCTTTGAGATCTAGTGACCAATCCAACACCGAATTTTTGGGGAATGATCCATCAGCAGACTTGTACAATTCATTTATACTCTCCCTCTCTTGCTTCTCCTGTTGAAAATACTGAGTAATCTTTTTTTGTTTCTTATTTGCCTCAGGGAGACTACCCGGTGAATTAGGGGTAATCCCCAACTCTTTATAGGTTTTTCTGGTAAGCACCATACTCCCACCATAAAAGTTGACCCCAAGATGACTTCGAGTGTGACGCTAAGTGCACGCTCGAGGTTGCACTTAACACAATGCCAAGGCGCTGCCTCAGGCTGCCCCTTCCCAGTCTTTTATACCTGCTGCAGTAGAGGGTGGTGGAGGAGGGCGGAGTGAAGGCTCCCGGCAGCACAAGGATGGAGCACAGCTGCTGCCAAAAACTCAGCGTCCCTTCAAACACAGGCCCCGCTCCTCAGGCTGCCCCTTCCCAGTCTTTTATACCTGCTGCAGTAGAGGGTGGAGGAGGAGGGCGGAGTGAAGGCTCCCGGCAGCACAAGGATGGAGCACAGCTGCTGCCAAAAACTCAGCGTCCCTTCAAACACAGGCCCCGCTCCTCAGGCTGCCCCTTCCCAGTCTTTTATACCTGCTGCAGTAAAGGGTGGAGGAGGAGGGCGGAGTGAAGGCTCCCGGCAGCACAAGGATGGAGCACAGCTGCTGCCAAAAACTCAGCGTCCCTTCAAACACAGGCCCCCTGAGGACTTGTTACCATGGGACAAGAAGGCAGGTTTACACAATTTTCTCCCTCCCCATGAGTCGTTTTTTTTGCAATCACTTCACTGTGAATACACATGGAAGGCAGTCTCTCATGAACATGATTCTTGATATACCACTCGCAAGCTGGGATGGGTTTACTGGATTCAAGACAGTTGCTAATATCACTTTATAATGGTGGAGAAGCAAACATGTGAATCCATCCACAGTGGGAAACAAGGATGAGGCAAATGTCATTGAAATCTTTCATGTATTGCCAAATTATTTTAGAAGAAAACCTCAGTACTGCAAGTAAATGGTGTGTGTGTGTGTGTGTGTGTTATTGTGAAGGATCAGCAACCGGATCCTTTGCGTGAGTTCGGCAACTCTAGGGTTAACCGGCCGAGCAATACAGCTCGTATCGGCTTTCAGTACAATAGGAAAAACCACAAGCCTTTGTATGCCCAAATAAGGCTTTTTATTTGTTTATACAATAATCAGATCGGAACTATCAGCCTTCTAAGAACACGTTTACAGTCAACACAACCTTAGCTGACCCGCGTCTTACCCAATGAGCGGGCTCCGTGGCTAGTAGATGGAATCTGGTCAATATCCTCACATCAAAGATACTACTTCTAGTCAGTTTCAGCCCAGCTCCCGATCGGCGCTTCCTAGTGGAGAACGGTGCACCTGGACGGCTTCTGCTTAGGAGGATATGGCCCCGTGGTTCCCAACAACTCACTACCGGAAGGGAGAGGGGTTTTCTACCCCGGTTTTCCCGCTCCCCCCGCCCTCTGGGTCAGCTGGGGGCTTGTGCCTGCCCCTTCGTTCATGTGGGCTTATTCCTGCCCGGGAAGACGGTGACGTATTGATACTTTGCAGCTCTTTGAGACTGCCCTGTTTGTTGATGGTCCTTGATGGTCCTTCCTGGACGTTTGTGGATCTCTGCCGAGGTCCTCCTTTGTTGGGGCTGATGACTTGTCTGGGTACTCCCTGGTGACCTCATCCCTCCTCCCTTGCCCCCTCCCTTGGGGAAATGTGTGTGCGTGTGTGTAACTGGGGTTTGGGCTTTCTCCACAGTTATCAATTCAGTAATCAGGATTTTGCCATATCTTTGCTTTATGTATTCAATTTGGATTCCATACAAGCAGGTTTTGGTGGAGGGAGAATTTGATTGTAAGAATATTGTGTTCTTTTCATTCTTTTTTTTCTTTTTTTTCCTTTTCAAAATGCTCTTCAACTTTGCGAGAAAGACACTTACACAGTAGTCTGATCTTTCCAGTGTTTTGGTCCCCTGAAACACTGTTTGAATAATACATCAGGCTACATCCCTTGATATGTGATGGAAGATACAGAAAGGGATTAGTATTCTGTAGAGAACCTTCAGTCTGGGGAATACGGTAGGTGTTTTTCCCTCTACTCACTCCTACGCACTGCATTTGGTAGATGTGCAAATTGCAAACTTTGAATTCCCTTTCTGCTTGGGAAGATCTTAATTTGTGCTAGGTTCAGCCTGTCCTGAGAATCCATGTTCAGTACTTGGGCAGAATCCTGGAATATGTGGAGTGCCTCTGAGCATGTTTAGAGTCTCTTTGTCTCACCATCAAATACCAGCGGTGGGCTGATTTCAGGCTTATGAGATCTAATTTGCTTTTTACTAGAACCCTCAAGATCTACCAACCAGAGTGTGGTGCAAAAGACATACACTTAGAATCAAAGAAATCTGAGACCAGAAATTTGTTTTGAATACCAAAAACGAATGAAGCTCACTATCCTTCCACACAAAAATCCACTCCTGGGTTGCTTGCGGATGAGGCTTTTATCATGCCATCGCCCTGCCTCATTCATGGAATTTTACAGGGGTCCAAATGATACCATACTCATAATCCTTCCACGCTTTTCCACTGCTTTTCCCATTGTTTTTCTTACTACAGAAAATCCTTTAAGGAGAAAAAAATAATGAAATAGCTTCAAAGTGCCTTCTGATAGGTAGCACTAGGAGCGGTCCATCTGGAAGCAGTGCCCCAAGCTTTCTTCTTCTCTGAAGTACAATATATGGCTGGAGATGAGTCATTTTGTTGCTGCTATTGTTAAATAATTGGGAGCCAGAAATACTTGCTGATCTACTGCAGATCACCCAGAGATCTACCAGATCTAGCTCTACCTTCTGCCTGCCCTGAGGTAAACATAGCCCATCCCCACACATTTAGGATTAAGGGGCAGAACAAATGGTGTTAGCTTCCAGGCAGGCTTGTGCTTGGAATCTCTGTTTGAAACACTTCCGACGCAATCATAACAACGTGGCCGGTTATTTAATTTTATTTCTCTCACTACCGCCTGGCTGTTAGTTCACTTTCTTCACTAACCCAGGGGCTGAGATATGGTAGCTCCAGGGATTAGTTCACCCTATTTTAAACTACGGTAACACTGTTCCAACTCTGTCACAAGTCTTCACTCACTGCCAGACAAACCCGAGCAGACAATCTGTCTGTGGGAGATAAACTCTGTTAAAATACCATGGCTGGTTATTGTGGTGTTTACACTGGGTGGATATTGTTTATCTTGCTCTTAGCAGCTGTACCAAGTGATATGGGTACAGTGATATGGGTAAGTGATAGTAGCAGTTATAAATCAGTCTCTTCAGTAACCCAACAAATGGTTCTTTATTTTCTTAAGTAAAACATTTCTTTAAACAGGAACAATCTCTTTTCCATAAAGGCAATAGTTTATGTTGAATTAACTTTATGACTCTTATCTGACTGACTGACTAGAATCCCCCTAACTCACTTCACTCTAACACACTAACTAACTCCTCTCACACACACAGGCACATATATACAGAGCTCCCCCTCCCATCAGAACTTTCTACAGGCAAGCCCCAATAGGTTGCTGGGTGCATCCACTCTGCCTGGCAACGCTAAATGTTAACCCTTTCATCACATGCACGTTTAGACTTTTCTGTCTAAACATGCATAGGATTGTGCCCTTCATTGGGAATACAGCAGTTCCACTAATGCAGAAAGTATGGCATCAGTATATCTTGTAAATAACCTCTTGCCTGGCTGCTGGTATAGCAAATCTGAATTTTCTGTAACGCCTACTCTTAGGGTCAAATAAGACATGCACATGGTTATTAACCACAATCTTGCTGTGCTTGACTATAAAGCAGGGCTGGGGCAGTTAACCTTTTCTGCTGAAAAGATCCTGTGGCAGAGGGGAGCAAATTGTGAATTGCTTTGTTACATTCCGCAAATAAATAGTTAAGCCTGGCAACAGTTAGGAAAAGGAACATTAAACGGTTAAAACAGAAATGTCTGCTATACTGTTGGTACCAAATGTCATAGCAAATTGAAGATGGCTTTTATACAAACATGTTTATCATACTGTTTGGGCTTCTGGCTGACCATTCCTTTGTTAGGCAGTTTGCTGGTTAATAGCCAACAACAGGTTGAGCTGATGGGATCTAACAAGTAGGAGACAGTTGGGAATCAATTCTGTGCTTTCGAATGAGATACCCAACAGAACTTGGGGAAGTTGAGAACTTGAGAGCCAGTGTGGCGTAGTGGTGAGAGTGCTGGACTGGGACTCGGGAGATCCGGGTTCAAATCCCCACTTGGCCATGAAACTCACTGGGTGACTTTGGGCCAGTCACTGACTCTCAGCCTAACCTACTTCACAGGGTTGTTGTGAGGATAAAATGGAGAGAAGGATGAGGATTATGTAAGCCGCCTTGGGTTCCTTGCAGGAAAAAAGGCGGGGTATAAATATAATAAATAAATAAGGTGACACTCCTCCAGTTGGGGTGTGTGTGTGTGTGTGTGTGTGTATGTGTGAAGAGACAGCAGTTAACAGTTTTGGAACAAACTCTGACAGTAGCAGAGAGACAGCTAAGAGTTGGCTGAAGGCTTAAAAACACTTCTCCAAGCAAAGCTTCTCCAAGCAAGCGCTGCAAGGACTGGACCTCAGGACCAAAGTCCAAGGCCCCACAGCCCAGGTGACCCCTAAATTAGCACGTTTATTGATTTTTTTTATTGTTTTATTGATATAATCAGATGTTTAAAAATATTATTAACAACTTATTAGATCCCCCCCCAGTTTCCAATGCAATACAAACAGTAAACCACCCCCCCTTGCCCCCATTCATTTTGATTCTTTTTTTCTTTCTTTTATTGTTCACTGCTTGGGAATCTTGTTGGATAGAGAGCAGCATATACCGTAAATCTTGTAAGTACGGTAAATAAATTTGTGTGAGCGAAAGTCTGCTGGCACGACATTGGGTTTTGCCCAGTGTCACAGAGAGTACTCAATAGGGGCTTTTGGTACTCGTGCAGCCACATTCCACACTGCAATTATTGTACTAGCTTGGTAAAAGGTACATTTTGCTCAGTGACAAAATACTGTGGTTTGAGTATTGGGAAGTAGCAATATTCCTTCAACAGGTTTGCTCTCTAGAGGGAAGCCATCTGGATCCTGTGCCAAGGCCGCAGCTTAGTAATTACTGCACAAATGTTGTGCTTTTAAAAAATTGTCTGAAAAGGCCTGAGGTGAGAAGGGCCCTATAATCTCTCAAGAACTGTATGAACAATCAAGAGCACTCCAGAGTTCTCTAACTCCAAAAGTACGAGGGTTAACTTACTTTATACCTTCTCCAACGGTGTAAAGGTTAACTTGTTTTGCTAGACAGAAATAAGTGTCTTATCAATTTGCAGCAACTAGAGTGTGTTACATTCTCAAGGATAGGACTGGAAGGAAGGCTATTGGTGACAGAAATATTGTCTGTCTTTAACTGTCTGCTATACAGGTCTACTCAGATGTAACCCCACTGAGTTCAATCAGAGTTACTCCCAGTTAAGTTACTACTGTATAAGATTGCAGCCTAACTTTATTTCTTTGTACTCATGTGGTAAAAATTCCATAAAGTATAAAGACATTTGCCCATAGTAATCCTTACTGATATTTATCTTTCTGCCCTTTGCATTATGGGATTCTTTGTTACAGTAACTAAAAGCTTGGGATTTCATTCCTAATCGCACAGAGAGCTCGCTTGGAGCTGAGAAAAATCAGAGAAATAGCATGAGAACTTTTAGATAATTGTCAGGAATTGTCAAGCAGGTTTTCCCACTGAAGTTCAAACAACTAAAAGTTTTGTGTAGCAGCCTTTTTCTAGTTCCAGGTTCTTCTCTCCAGAGAGCTGCATGAGAAGAAACTGATAGCATGAGGCTCCAATATCCTGAGAAAACATTACCACCTTTGGCCAGCTGTTCAAAGCTTCATAACATATTGCTATGCTAGGCAGAACGATCCACCTGGCACACTTGCCTATATCATGAGTCATGTACTGAACTGAGTTTAGGAAAACACCCCACTCAGCCAGTGACATACAAGAGTATCATCCCTCTAGTTCTGATGTTCAGGCTGTGAGTGCTGTTGTTTGTGTAGCCCAGTGTTCTCCAACCTTGGGTCCCCAGATGTGTTTGGCCTACAACTCCCAGCATGCCCCAGCCATGCTGGCTGGGGCATGCTGGGAGTTGTAGGCCAAACACATCTGGGGACCCAAGGTTGGAGAACACTGGTGTAGTCAGTATGACACCATCTATGTATAAGAGGGAGCTGTCAGCAGACTTGGGGAAACCCCAAAGTATCCAGAAGTACAAACAAATCTCTTTTTTTGGGGGGGGGACCCTGCTAAGGTGGGAAACCCCAACAGCAGCCCAATAGGAACTGTCCCAATGGCAGGGAATGAAAAACTGGGGTTGGGGTGGACTGGAGTGGCTGGAATCCTGAATAGCAGATGGGACTTACTCCCAGATAAGGGCATATAGAATTGCAGCCTATAGGCTGTGAGTTGGAAAGTTCCTCTTTCAAATCTCATCACAGCTAGAAAGGTAACAGGTGTTCTTAGACATGTTGCCCTCTCTTGAGGTGCTTCCAGGTGGAGGGGTCCTAGTGCTAACAATTAGAAGGCATTGTGCAGCTATTTCTTCTTTTCTTTCTTAATGGATTTCCTGTGACAAGGAAAAAGATGGAAGAAGTGGTGCGAAAATACAGGAGAGTTATGAATGGAAGACAATGTCATCTGGAATGCCCCCCCCCCCTAAATTCTGTGAATTAGGCAGGGTGATGGTGTGATACAAGCCTGGTCTAGAAGCACCCTCGGTCTCAACTGCTCTCTTCATCTGCAATATGGGGATAATAACAAAGACATACGTTACGCAGTGGTTCCCAACCTTGGGTCCCCAGATGTTGCTGGACTACAGCTCCCAGCATCCCTTGCCATTAGCCATGCTGGCTGGGTATGCTGGGAGCTGTAGGCCAGCAACATCTGGGGACCCAAGGTTGGGTTGTTGTTAAGGATTGCAGAGAGAATGAATGGAAACACTTTGAAGATTCAAAAGCTTTATGTAAATACTAAGCACTGTAAAATAAAAGCTGGAATATTCAGGAGTCTTACAATAGTGTAGCCTTCCCCTTCAGATGTTTTGGACTTCAACTCCTATCCACCCTAACCAGCATGGCCAACAGTAAGGGATGATGGGAGTTGTAGTCCAACAGCATCTGGAGGTCCAACTTGGATGACTTTAAAAGGGGAATCCACAGTGGTACATTTTGAAGTGCAGGTGCTCATCATGACAGTCGTATCCATACCCACAGCAGTCCTAGCAGTTTTTATCTCCCCCAGGAGCAGGTCTTTGCTAATGGATCTGAATTGCCCATTCAAGACCAAGCCACCCACACATATTTGCATTACAATAGGGAACAATATACTGTCCTTGTGAAATTTCATTTTCCCCCTAGCTACTGTGAGGAGAGCAGCTAAACTCAGAGGGAACAGGGAAGTCAAGTGGAGGTGGCAGATGATAGCCAGCGTCCTTGCTCATCAAAAAGTGCCAGTGTTGCATCCCTGCAAGCCCTGGCTAAACTCCACCACTTTCCATAGAGGACAAGGCTATCAATAACTGCTAGGCATGAATATAGTACCTTCACTAGTAGTATGCCTTCGCATGCCTGTTGCTGGGAACATGGGCATGAGGCAGGGATGTTGAAGAGTCCTTGGTTTCGAGTCACGAGTCGAGTCACAAGTCTTTGGACCCGAGTCTCGAGTCCGAGTCCAAGTCCTTGGTCCAAAATGGTGAGTCACGAGTCACTCCCAAAGCTGACTCCACGAGTCCCTATTAAAATCAATGGGTTTTTTCCCCCAACAAAATAAGGCTATTTCAGATGTGTGGCTTAAATAAATTCTAGGCACAAGTGTGCCTTTTTATTTCAAAACTCTGCAACTGATTTTGGCAAGAACAGACCAGGCAGACAAACCAAAATAACCAGACAGGCAGAGGAGGCAGAGAACCCAAAAACAGGCAGGCAGAGGCCTTTGTCTTGGACAATTCAAACTGTGGAACTGGTTAAGAAGAGACCAGGCAGGCAGAGGAGGCTGGGAACCCCAAACAGGCAGGCAGAGGCAGCCAAACCCAAAATGTCTGAAAGGTTGCATTTTAGGAAAATGATTTTAAAAAATAAACTTGCTGTACTTCCTAAAACCTATTCATGTTGCATTTGAGGAACACGATTTTGGAACACGAGTCCTTGGTCTCGAGTCCCGAGTCGAGTCTCGAGTCCCATTAAAAATATTGGGACTCGAGTCTGACTCGTCAGAGGGGGGACTCAGTCCGACTCACAAGTCGAGTCCTGGAGTCCGAGTCCCCATCCCTGGTGTGAGGGTGCTGTTGCTCTCATGTTCTGATTCTGACTTTTGGGTTGGCATCTGGGAGAACAGAATGCTAGAATAAGTAGGCCTTTGGTTTGACCCAGAAGGGCTCTCTCTCTCTTTCTCTTTCTCTCTCTGTGTGTGTGTGTGTGTGTGTGTGAAGAGCCCCCCCCCCCGTGAAGTTCTTTTCAACTCAGCAGTAAGCTGCTGCAAATAGTTAATTTTAATTTCCATGGGGGGGAATATTGCTATGTACAGCACAAGAGAAGGATGTCACCTTCACAATCGTCATGCTTGTGAGTTCGCAGAACCATCTGGCTAGTAGTTGCTGCTAGAGAAAGAATGCTGATCCAGATTAACTTCAGTCTCTTCCAGCAATGCTGTTCTTATGAATCCAGTCTTCTGGGTGAAGAAACATGTTTATTTTATATAACTTAATTTAACCTTGTTTTACTGGGTTTTTGTTTATTTTAAAGAACTATTTTATGCACCAATATGTGGAAAGAACTAAGGACTAAATAAACACTTTTGGTTGGTTGGTCTTCCTTTATGGCCAATACATAATGTTCCAGGCACAACACTTGTTTATGCAGATAGTGTGGATTTGAGTTTTAAAAATATATAAAGGTATTTGTGGGTTTTTGTGCTGAGTTGTGCTTTTGATCCTGACTGTCAAACCCATTTGTTTTTTCTTTGCGGCATTTTTCCCCATCCTAATTATGAGAAGAATGCCATTAAAGTAAATCCTTTACATTTGCTGAGCAAAACAGTGTGGGGAATGTTAAAAATAAATACCGTACCTTCATTCTCTTCCTTCCTGTAAACCAGAAGTAAACTAGAATTTGCATTCATGGCATAGGCCCGGAGATTATGCTTCATGGGAAGCAAGATAGCAAGGAAGCTTTTTAAAAATATACTCATGTGTATACACACACTGCAAACACACACACACACACACACACACACACAGAGCGTATTCTGTTTTTAAATGTTTTAACTGTGGACATTTTGTATTTTGAGCTTTTATCTTGTAAATGGCTTCAAGATATATATTTGATATAGTCAAGCTATCTATAAATTGATTAAAAATAAATTATACACACACACACATAGATAAGCAATTCTATAAAAGTCTTACATCTCATCATCTTGTATTTCACGTAAGCTGAATGACAGCAAACAGATTTTCAGTGCCTTTCCAGGAAACAGTTACTGTATATCTTTCATCCATTTATTGATTTTTATTTTTTTTAAATCCACACCTCTCACCAAAATAGTCCTAGGGAGTTCTACTTCCTGTTATTTCAACATATTTTTAAGCACAAGTAATTGCTAGATAGCAGAGCTGCTCTATTAATTTCTTTTTGGCCTTTATGATTCATAAGTATGGTTTTATAGGAGTCTTGGCATTTAACTCAAACCCTGTCTATGATATGAGAGAAATATTATTTAATGAAATGCAAAAGAAGTGTTTTTTCTTTCCCTAAGGTTCACTTTTCTTAGGGCCAAACTAGAGGTGAGGTTAAATGCATCTTTGCAGTGTGGTGTAGTGGTTAAGAGTGTTGGACTGGGACTCAGGAGATCTGGGTTCTAGTCCCCACTCAGCTATGAAACTCACTGGGTGACTTTGGGCCAGTCACTAACTCTCAGCCTAACCTACCTCACAGGGTTGTTGTGAGGATAAGATGGAGAGGAGGAGGAGGAGGACCATGTAAGCTGCCTTGGGTTCCTTTCAGGAAAAAAGGTGGGATATAAATATAATGAATAAATAAATAAATAATGTGCAGGTTGTTTTTTTTAAAATGCAAATAGCATCATCTGGTGGGGGTGTGTGTCAGATAATTATCAGGATGGCAGCAGGCAGAGAGGGGGAATTTAACCCTTTCTTCCCCTGCTGCAGACCAAAGGAAAACCCCTCCTCTGATCTGAAGCTGTATTTGCATTGGGAAGAAATCCCCCACTGCAGTCCTGATAATGATCAAACACACACACCCAACTAATATTATTGGATTTTTAAAACAAAACTAGCATGTTAAATAAATATGTATTTAATATCATGTATAGTTTGGCCTTTAGTATTCACATTTCTTCTCTTCAGTTGCTAGTTGTCACTCCATTTATCGATGCAAGCCATGCATTTCTAGGCAGAAATGCTTGTTCTGGGGGCATATAGCAAATTTATGAATGAATCCACTAAGGAAGATTTCCAAAATCCAAGCAAGTGCGAGTAACACATATGTATTTGCCATGATCCATCAATGCATGCTGGCATATAGATCACCTTTCTGGACCTGCTTCTTTGCCTAACGAAGAAAATTGCTGAGGCAAAAAGACTCCACATTCAGCAGTGGGTGTTTGTGAGATGGGATTCACATCCCCAAATACAGTCATGCCTTGGATTGAGAGCATAATTCGTTCCGGAAAGGTGCTTGTAATCCAAAACACTCTTATATTAAAACAAAATCCCCCCCAAAAAATTTGTACAGAGATTTTTAATTTAAGCCGTACTACAGTACTTGTATTGCAAGACGACGCTTGTATATCAAGTCAAAAAAATTTAAATAAATATTAAAAATTTTGCTTGTCTTGCAAAACACTCTCAAACCAAGTTACTTGTAATCCAAGGTATTACTGTAGAGGATTCTTGGTTCTCATCACCTGATCACTTACGTACAGCGAGTGCACTAAATCCAAGCAACTCTTCCCTTCTACAACAAGCAATACTGCCCTAGGTGACAGCACAGCATGATAATCTATTTGGGGGTGGGGTGGGGTGTGTGTGCAGAGGTTCTTGCCAGTATCTATGTAAAAGGATCTCTGGACTGGTGCCGTTTTCTGCACAAGTCACTAAGTAAATCATCAAGAATTACTATTATTGGCCAGTTAGGCACACAGTACCTAAATGATAGCCTGCTACAAACAGAAGTATTGCATCAAATATTATCTCTGTGATTTCACTTTTGATTTATATTTATTTATTTATTATATTTATACCCCGCCTTTCTTCCTGCAAGGAACCCAAGGCGGCTTACATAATCCTCCTCCACCTCTCCATTTCATCCTCACAACAACCCTGTGAGGTAGGTTAGGCTGAGAGGCAGTGACTGGCCCAAAGTCACCCAGTGAGTTTTTTCATGGCCGAGTGGGGACTAGAACCCGGATCTCCTGGGTCCCAGTCCCACACTCTCACCACTACGCCACACTGGCTGTATATACATCGTGCTGTATATAAAGCCAGTTTAAACATTAGGGCTGCCACAGGTTGGCTGCTTAACATTGCCCCATAGAACAGATGTTACCACATGGTGAGCTATTTTCCTGCAGCTAACCGCTTTGGAGATATCAGGATTTCCACAATGCTATCACAAATAGGGTTGCCACTTATTCATTGCCAACAAACAAGTAATGCATCACCGAAAAAGAGGGCAAAAGCTGACACAAATTTGCATCAAATGTGCATATGCTAATTTATATGTGTGAAGGATCAGCAACCGGATCCTTTGCGTGAGTTCGGCAACTCTAGGGTTAACCGGCAGAGCAATACCGCTCGTATCGGCTCTCAGTACAATCGGAAAGACCACACGCCTTTGTATGCCCAAATAAGGCTCTTTATTTGTTTATACAATGATTAGGTCGGAACTACCAGTCTTCTAAGAATACGTTTACAGTCAACAAAACCTTAGTTGACTCGCGTCTTACCCAATGAGCGGGCTCCGCGGCTAGCAGGTTACATTCAGGTCACTCTACTTACATCAAAGACAATACTCTAGTCAGTTTCAGCCCAGCTCTCGATCGGCGCTTCCTAGCGGAGAACGGAGTGCCTGGGCGGCTGTTGCTTAGGAGGATCTGGCCCCGTGGTTCCCAACAACCCGAACCGGGACGGGAGAGGGGTTTTCTACCCCGGATTCCCCGCTCTCCCCCCGCCCCCTAGGTCAGGTGGGGGCTTATGCCTGCCCCTTCGTGCAGATAGGCTTATTCCTGCCCGGGAAGAAGGTGACGTAGGGAAACCTTTGCAGCTCTTCGAGGCTGCCTTTTGTGCTGATGGTCCTTGATGGCCCTTCCTGGACGGTTGTGGATCTCTGCCGAGGTCTTCCTTTGTTGGGGCTGATGGCTTGTCTGGCTACTCCCTGGTGACCTCATCCCTCCTCCCCTGGCCCCCTCCTTTGGGGAAAGATGTGTGTGCGTGTGTGTACTGAATTTTGGGCTTTCTCCACACCCTCCCATTTGGGGAAAGATGGCATTGGGGTCCACCACCCCAATCCCTATCTAACTGTCTCCTACTGAGAAAGCCCGGGACAACCCATCTGCCACGATGTTGTCCTTACCCTTGATGTGTTCTACTAAAAAATCAAAATCTTGCAGGGCTAAACTCCACCGTAAGAGCTTCTGGTTGGACCCCTTCACCCTATCCAGCCAGCACAAGGGGGAATGGTCGGTCTGCAGTCGGAACCGGCGGCCCCACAGATAGGGGCGAAGCTTGGTCACTGCCCACACTATTGCGAGGCACTCTTTCTCGACAGTGGCCAAGTTCCGCTCCCGAGGCAGAAGTTTTTTACTTAAAAGGCAACCGGGCACAGCCCCTGCTCTGGTCGTTCCTGCAGCAAGACGGCTCCCATCCCCGCTTCCGAGGCATCCGTCTGCAGAACAAAAGGGGCTTCAAAGTCTGGGGCTTGCAGCACAGGGGCTGCCATCAAGCAGGCTTTCAGTCCCTCAAACGCTGCCTGGCAAGCGGCTGACCATTGGACCTTAACGGGTTGCCGCTTCTTGCACAAGTCAGTCAGGGGGGCGGCTAGCTGGCTAAAATGGGGCACGAATTTACGATAATAGCCAGCCAGCCAGCCCTAAAAAAGCTTGGACCTGCTTTTTCGTCTGGGGTTGGGGCCAGGTGCGCACTGATTCTATTTTGGCTTCTAGGGGCTTGACACTACCTCCCCCTACCTTGTGTCCCAGATACTCCACCTCCCCCCTCCCAACCTGGCATTTCTTTGCCTTTACCGTCAACCCAGCACCCTGAATCCTTTGAAACACCTGGCGGACATGTTGCAAATGCTGCTCCCAGGTGGAACTGAAAATGGCGATGTCGTCCAGATACGCGCAGGCGAACTCCCCCAGCCCATTTAGCATTCCGTTTACCAGCCTCTGGAAGGTAGCCGGACCATTGCGGACCCCAAACGGGAGGGTGGTGAATTGGAACAACCCCAGGTGGGTCACAAAAGCAGACTTCAAGGCAGCATCCGAATCGAGCGGAACCTGCCAATACCCCTTTGTCAGATCCAGGGTGGTGATGTACTTGGCCCCCCCAAGCCTCTCCAGCAGCACATCCATGTTGGGGATGGGGTAGGGGTCCGGGACGGTCACCTTGTTTATTTTCCGGTAGTCTACGCAGAACCGGACACCCCCATCCTTTTTGGCTACTAACACAATCGGGGAGGACCAGGGGCTCGAGCTGGGCACAATGACTCCCAAGTCCAGCATGGCTTGGACCTCCTCGGCCACGACTTGGGCATGGGGCCCCACCGCCCGGTAGGGTAGGGATTGGATGGGGGGGCTATCCCCTGTGTCAATGGTGTGTTGTGTGAGTGTGGTGCATCCTGGTCGGTCTGAGAACATGGGCTGAAATTCTTCCAAGACCTGGGTGATCTGCTGCCGCTGCTGTTCGGACAGGGAGGGGGACAGTTTGATCTCCTCCATTCCACCCCCTTCCCCCCACTTGGCCAACAACCCCCCATCAGGGTCTCCCGGCTCCACACACTCTTGTACTCCCCCCACCTTCGTTCCGCGTTCTACATACAGTTTCAGCATATTTACATGGAAAACCTTCTGCCTCCCCGGCTGCCCCAGGAAAGCCACTTGGTAGTTCACCTCCCCCGACCTTCCAATGACGGTCCCTGGGCCCTCCCACTTCAAGCACAGTTTGTCCGTCTTTTGGGGGCGCAGTACCAACACCTGGTCCCCCACTTCGAAAGTCCGTGGTACAGCCGTCCGGTTGTACCACGCGCTCTGCCGCTGCTGGGCTGTTTCGAGATGCTGCTGCGCCGTCTCCCTCACCTCTCAAAGGACAGTCTGGAGGTGTTGCATGAACGTATGCACAGGCACGGAGGCTTTTGCGGCAACCCCCTCCCATTCCGCCCGCAACAGAGCCAAAGGTCCCCGGAGCTCCCTCCCAAACATCAGTTCGTTGGGGGAGAATCCCAGGCTTTCTTGGGGGGAGTCCCGGTAGGCAAATAACAAGTAGGGGAGGGCTTGATCCCAAGTCCCAGGGTGCTTCGCCGCATATGCCCTGATCATCTTTTCCAGAGTCTGGTTGAAACGCTCCACCAACCCATTGGTCTCGTGGTGGTATGGCACCGAAGTCAGGTGCTCTACCCCCCCCAGTTCCCACAATTTTTTAAACAGTTTGGACACGAAGCCCGTGCCGCAGTCCGAAACCACCGTGTGGGGCATTCCTAGGCGGGCGAAAAGAGAGAGGAGAGTCTTAGCCAGGCTGGTGGCGGAAATGGAGGCTAAAGCAAAAGCCTCTGCATAACGGGTGGCAAAGTCAACCACAGTCAATATAAACTTCTTCCCCGTCTTGGTGGGGGGATTCAAGGGTCCCACGATATCCATCCCTATTCTTTCAAAGGGGATGCCCACAATGGGTAGGGGTTGCAGGGGGGCTTTAGGATGGTCCCGGTTATGCCCCACCCGCTGGCAGACATCGCAGGACCGGCAATATTCTTGCACCTCATTTGCCACCATGGGCCAGTAGAACCCCTCTGTCACCCTAACCAGAGTCCGTTTCTGTCCCAAGTGCCCTCCCCACGCCACATCGTGGGCCAGTTGTAGTACAGCCTGGCGGTACCTCGCAGGCACAACTAATTGTCTCTTCTTTGGTTGGGGACCCGGTCCCGTCCTTGGGCAGAATTCTCTGTAGAGGGCTCCCGCCTCCCACAAAAAGCGTTCGGACTGGTCCCCTACCCCGGGCCCTTGACTGGCCCGATCCCGACATCCCTGGAGGGATGGGTCGCTCTGCTGCTCTTCTTGAAACGCCTTCTGAGTCCCAAAATCACGGGCCATTGGCGCGAACCCCCCGGGGTCTTCGTCCTCCCCCACAACTGGGGGGAGCGGCGGGGGACGGCTGGCTGCCGCTGCCGGGGCCGCTTTACCGCGACCGGGAGGCGGGCCCGGGGACCTGGGAGGCTGCGGGTCAGGGGCTTGGTTGGCCCGACGCCGGGTCACCACCCCCACCTTGACCTGGGCAGCCCGGAACGCAACGTCGTTCCCAATGATGATTCCCCATTCTTGCTGGCCATGCACTATAACGTCCATCTCCCCTTCCCACCCCCTGTACTTGACCCAGACCCGGGCGAGGGGAATGGCTATGTTGGGAGAGTTATAGGGCTTTATGGCACAGGTGCGCCCCTTTAGCAACTGTCTCTTCTTTACCTTACTTCGAGGTAAAGCAGTGATGTCCGCCCCAGTGTCCCTATACCCCACCTGGGAAACATTGTTTACAGAGATGGACTCACAGAATTTGTCCTGGCTCCACCGCAGCTGCTCCGGGGAGGCAATGCGCATCAATGATGCCTGCGAGATGGCCCCCAGCGAATGCTGTCCTCCGCTCCTCAGGGACCGCGCCGCATCTTCACCGTCTCCCTCGAGGGACGAGCTGGACTGCTGATCCTCCTCGTGCTCCTCCGGTTCGCGGGACTCCGGCGCAAGCATCCTCCCCACCTTGCCCGGCGATGTCTTGGCGTGGCGGTTCTTTGCGATCAGTTTGGGGCAGCTCCTCTTGAGGTGCCCCGGTTCTTTACAATAGAAACATCCACTGGTGCCGGGGTTGTCTTTGGGCTTGCCTAGGGCTCCCTCCCGAGGTTTGGGGTTGCCCTTCTCCACACTTCCCTTGGTCCCGCCATGACTGAGGTTACCCCCCTTGGGTCCTTTGGGCTGCCGATACAGTCCCATTTGGTCGGCCAACTTGCCCATTTCCCTACAGTTTGGGGGGTCCCGATCCCGCACCGCCGTAGCTAGGTCCTCAGGGATAGTGGCACAGAATTGTTCCTGGATCAGGAGCTCCCGCACCTCCGCCAAGGAGGTCCTCCCGGTGGCCCCGATCCATGCGTCCCACACCTGCCCCAGGTGCGCCATCCAGGAGGCATACGTGTCCCCTGGGTTAGGCCGCCCGTAACGGAATTTACGGCGACAATGCTCAGCGGTGAGGGCAAACCTCTCTCTCACCGCTTCTTTGAACGCTCCATAGTCCAAGGGAGCGGTTTGGGTGTGGATGCCCAGAAGATCAGCCAGTTCCCCGCTGACTTGCATCCTCAGGGCAGACATCCTTAAGTTGTCCGGCACCTTCTGCTCTACGCAGGCAGCCTCGAACAGGGTGAAAAAGATCAGTACATCCTGTCCCGACTGGTAGGTGGGGAATTGCTTCCTGTCCCATTTGGGGGTTGTGGTGCCCCCACCCTGGGATGCAGGGGTTCCCCCTTGTCCGGTGCCCCTGGTCAGCCTGGCCAACTCCAGCTGCATCTGTAGCATCTCTTGTTGATGCTGCATCAACTCCTTGGCTTGTTGCCAATTGAGTTGGGGAAAGAGGGCATCCAACCCTCCTCCCCCCATGGCTCCATCAGTAACCCTTCTGCCGAGGTCCTCTTCCGCCTCTGGGTCCCTTATCTCGCTTCTCCGGCTGCTACTGGTAAGGTTGGGGCTACCCCACTGCTTGGGTCCCTGCCCTCCTAACAACTGTGAGGGGGCTTCCCCCCCTTCCTGCCTTGCCGTCTTTGGCCGCACCACCCACTCCATTGTGGAGGTCTGGGTTGGGGTTTCTGGGCTGCTCGCTAGCTCCACCTGCTCTTGGCTCAGACTATTCATTTTCCTTGCTCTGAGCGCTCCCCAGCAACCTACTAGCCTGCCCGAAGTCCTGTTAGTTCCGACCGTCAAATGTGGTTTCCAATTGTCCCGTCGCCTGCCACCATGTGAAGGATCAGCAACCGGATCCTTTGCGTGAGTTCGGCAACTCTAGGGTTAACCGGCAGAGCAATACCGCTCGTATAGGCTCTCAGTACAATCGGAAAGACCACACGCCTTTGTATGCCCAAATAAGGCTCTTTATTTGTTTATACAATGATTAGGTCGGAACTACCAGTCTTCTAAGAATACGTTTACAGTCAACAAAACCTTAGTTGACTCGCGTCTTACCCAATGAGCGGGCTCCGCGGCTAGCAGGTTACATTCAGGTCACTCTACTTACATCAAAGACAATACTCTAGTCAGTTTCAGCCCAGCTCTCGATCGGCGCTTCCTAGCGGAGAACGGAGTGCCTGGGCGGCTGTTGCTTAGGAGGATCTGGCCCCGTGGTTCCCAACAACCCGAACCGGGACGGGAGAGGGGTTTTCTACCCCGGATTCCCCGCTCTCCCCCCGCCCCCTAGGTCAGGTGGGGGCTTATGCCTGCCCCTTCGTGCAGATAGGCTTATTCCTGCCCGGGAAGAAGGTGACGTAGGGAAACCTTTGCAGCTCTTCGAGGCTGCCCTTTGTGCTGATGGTCCTTGATGGCCCTTCCTGGACGGTTGTGGATCTCTGCCGAGGTCTTCCTTGTTGGGGCTGATGGCTTGTCTGGCTACTCCCTGGTGACCTCATCCCTCCTCCCCTGGCCCCCTCCTTTGGGGAAAGATGTGTGTGCGTGTGTGTACTGAATTTTGGGCTTTCTCCACAATATGTATAGATGCACATTTAGAAATAATGGCTACAATTAAAATAGCAAAACAATACATCTCACCATAGTGGGGAAGACCTGTGTGTGCCTGCTCAGTCTGCTGTGGATGGGCAACTCCAAGGCCTGTGCCTGGCGTCTCTTCTTGTGGTTCTGTAGCTTTAAACTGAACTTGGATTGGACAGCCCTTCAAACAGAGGATGCCCTCAAGTAGAGGACTGTCCTCTGACAGTCCTACAAATTGTAAAACAGGACACATGACCACCCTAATCACAAACCTTTATTTTTGAGCATTTGCTGCAGCATGATGACTGAAAATTGCCAAATTCATGGAGTGAGCTGCTTCACATGAGCAGCTGATCACATGGCAACAGCCATAAGGATAAAGTCTAAAATAAATCTATGAAATCTATGTCCCCTTCTTGGTGACCATAATGTATAAACTGACCCCCTTTTTAATTAAAAGTGCCCAGCATATTAAATAGATGCTCCTGTTAATATGCACCATTAACATCTTGTTCAGAAAATAGGGATGTAGTTGTTAATTTTTGTTCTGTGTCTCTGGGAGATGCATTCAGCAATCCATACAACATTTCTGCTTTCTTGTTCCTTCAGCTTCACATAGGCATAGAAGACCCCAAAATGAAACTGGTTGTTAAATGCCAGCACATTCATTCTGACCTAAAGAAAAATGTGCAAGAAGAAAATGTATTTCATTAGAGGGAGAAAAAAGGGTAACCAGTTAGTTGTACATTATGTCTTCCATTCTTAAAGATTCTAAAGTGCTTTACAAACAGCAGCATCAGTAAATGAAACACAGCTCTTGTTTTCTCAATAGGAGCTGGGCAGAAGTAGAGCTATATCTGGGGGTTTTGTGGCAACACTTTTAAACAGGCCACAGGGACATTAATGAAGAGGTTCTGAGAAGAAATAAATGCTTCTCTAATGGGTGAGACAGTGGAAGGTTTCAAGTTTTTTAACGTGACTTTGAATGGAATTTGACCTTTTTTTGTCTCAATGCTCACACTTACAAATGGCTTTATGGGCACTGTTCCATTGAGAAGACTGAGCTAGCTTGTCCAGAAGGTGACAGCCTTTTCAGCACTTTGTGGCCTCATAATGCTGTGAGAAGTAGGAATGGAGAGTGTGGACTACGTAGGTCTCGGGATGCCCAGGTTCTAGTCCCCACATGGCCATGAAGCTCACTTGGCAACTTTGGGCCAGTTGCTGACTCTCACTGGAGAGTCAGGGGGATCATGTACACCGCCTTCGGCTCCTTGGAGGAAAGGTGGGATATAAATGTAACAAATAAATATATAAAGTTGGTTTGGGTACCAATGGAAGAAGGCCTCTATGCCACAATGGAGAGAACAGCTCCAGCGGTGCCCATTGATAGTCTACCACAAAATGTAGGGGGAAAGTCGGACTATAAAGCACATAGTCTTCGATGTCTCTATACTAATGCCCAGAGTATGGGCAATAAACAAGACGAACTTGAACTCTTGATACATGAGGGCAAGTACGACTTGATAGGGATAACTGAAACCTGGTGGGATGACTCCCATGACTGGAATACAGCAATTGAAGGGTATAACTTGTTCAAAAGGAACAGAAGCAACAGAAAGGGAGGTGGAGTTGCACTGTATGTTAAAAATACGTATCTCTGCACAGAGATACAGGAAGAGGAGCTTGGCAGCCCCATTGAGAGCATCTGGGTTAAAATAAAGGGGGCAAAGAATAAAGCGAACATGGCAGTTGGAGTCTACTACCGACCACCCAATCAAGGAGAAGACAAGGATGGAACTTTTGAAAAGCAAATTGCCAGTGTTTCAAGGAGGCACGATGTGGTAGTAATGGGAGACTTCAATTTCCCTGATATCTGTTGGGAGACTTATTCAGCCAAACATGGCCCCTCCAAGAAATTCCTGAGCTGTGCTGCTGATAACTTCCTCCTACAGAAAGTGGAGGAAGGAACTAGAGGATCGGCTATCCTTGACCTGATTCTAACCAACAGAGATGAGTTAGTGGATAAAGTGGCAGTTTCGGGAACTCTGGGGGAAAGTGACCATGTTATACTTGAGTTCTTGATTCTAACAGAAGCAAAAGCTGAGTGTAGCCAAACACGTACCCTGGATTTTAGGAAAGCCAATTTTAACAAACTCAGAACAATGATTAGTAAGATCCCATGGCAAGTGACTCTCACGAGAAAGGGAGCCCAGGAGGGGTGGGAGTTTTTAAAAAGGAAATTTTAAAGGCACAATTGCAAACAATTCCCACAAGGAAAAAAGGCAGAGGGCAACAGAAGAAGCCAATGTGGCTTCACAATAAACTCAAAGATGACCTGAAAACAAAAAAGGACACGTATAGGAAGTGGAAGGAAGGACAGGCTACAGGGGAAGAGTACAGGCAGGTAGCACAGAACTGCAGGAATAGTGTCAGGAAGGCTAAAGCTGAGAATGAGCTAAGGTTAGCGAGGAATGCTAAAAGCAACAAAAAGCTTTCTTCAGATACATGCACAGTAAAAGACAGAAGAAAGAACTGGTGGTTCAACTACGCAATGAGGATGGCAAATTGATAACAGAAGACAAAGAAAAGGCAGAAGTGTTCAATTCCTACTTCGGCTCGGTCTTCTCCCAAAAGAGGGTCTATGACCCCCCTGGCAAACCTGAAGTGCAGACTGAAGGGGCAGGATTGCAGCTTGAGATTGATAGGCAAATGGTCAAGGAGCACCTGATTACTCTGAACGAGTTTAAATCTCCAGGGCCTGATGAGCTGCATCCTAGAGTAATAAAGGAACTGGCAGAAGAACTCTCAGAACCACTGTCTATTATCTTTGAGAAATCCTGGAGGACAGGTGAAGTGCCAGACGACTGGAGGAGGGCAAATGTTGTTCCCATCTTCAAAAAGGGCAAGAAGGAGGAACCTGGGAACTATAGGCCAGTCAGTCTGACATCAATCCCCGGGAAGATTTTTGAGCAGATTATAAAGAAGTCAGTCTGCAAGCACCTTGAAAACAATGCAGTGATTACTAGAAGCCAGCATGGATTTGTCAAGAACAAATCCTGTCAGACTAATCTGATCTCATTTTTTGATCGGGTAACCTCCCTTGTGGACTGTGGGAATGCTGTGGACATTATATACCTCGACTTCAGCAAAGCTTTCGACAAAGTGCCTCATGATATCCTGATTAGTAAGCTAGCTAAGAGTGGGCTAGATGGAACAACTATCAGGTGGATCCACAATTGGCTAAAGAATCGGACTCAAAGAGTGCTCATCAATGGTTCCTTCTCAAACTGGGGAGAGGTAACGAGCGGGGTATCACAGGGCTCGGTCCTGGGCCCGGTGCTCTTCAACATTTTTATTAATGACTTGGATGAGGAGGTACAGGGAATGCTTATCAAATTTGCAGATGACACAAAGTTGGGTGGAACAGCTAATACTCTGGAAGACAGAAACAAAATTCAAAGTGACCTCGATAGGCTGGAGCGCTGGGCCGAAAACAACAGAATGAAATTTAACAGGGATAAATGCCAAGTGCTGCACCTAGGGAGAGGAAACCAAATGCAGAGTTACAGAATGGGGGACACTTGGCTCAACAATACTACAAGTGAGAAGGATCTTGGAATTGTGGTAGATCACAAACTGAATATGAGCCAGCAATGCGACGTGGCTGCAAAGAAGGCAAATGCAATTTTGGGCTGTATTAATAGAAGTATAGCTTCCAAATCGCGGGAAGTGATAATTCCCCTTTACTCGGCACTGGTTAGGCCTCATCTTGAGTACTGCGTCCAGTTCTGGGCACCTCACTTTAAGAAGGACATAGACAAACTGGAGAGGGTTCAGAGGAGGGCAACAAGGATGATAAAGGGACTGGAAACAAGGCCCTATGAGGAGAGACTGAAAGAACTGGGCATGTTTAGCCTTCAGAAGAGGAGACTGAGGGGAGATATGATCGCACTCTTCCAGTATTTGAAGGGATGTCACACAGAGGAGGGCAAAGATCTCTTCTCGTTCATCCCAGTTTGCAGGACACGGAATAATGGGCTCAAGTTACAGGAACCCAGATTCCACCTAAACATCAGGAAAAATTTCCTGACTGTCAGAGCAATAAGACAATGGAATCAACTACCTAGGGAGGTGGTGGGCTCTCCCAGTCTGGAGGCATTCAAGGTGCGGCTGGACAGACATCTGTCAGAGATGCTTTGACCTGGATTCCTGCATTGAGCAGGGGGTTGGACTCGATGGCCTTGTAGGCCCCTTCCAACTCTACTTTTCTATGATTCTATGATTCTATGAAAACTTGTACTCATTTTTGTGAGCATTTCTCCTAATTTTGCTAAGTTTACACCTTTTTGCAAACAATTTTCCTAATATAATGCATTTTTTACTGTTGTTTTCACTAATAAATGATTTTGTGTGTGACTATTTCCCTAACATATGCATTTCTGTATGCAGTTTTTGTCTGGAGAACCCCAATGCAAAATTCGGAGAATACGAATTACGAAGGATAGCTAAGTTTCAGTTCATGTATTGGTTCAAAAGTGCAGAAGTAGGTAAGCTGGTATTAAAAATGTGAACCAAACAAATTTCTCCCTCATCCCTATGACGTAGTAAGGCATTGGCACTACCTTTCTGTCACAACTGACTCTGAGTAAGTTGAAGTGAAATGAACGTAATGAAGACAGAGCTTCAATATGGAGAAAGAACATCTTACCTCATGTTCAAAAAAAGCATCTTCTAATGTTTTGTCACCTGTACCACCTCCTACCCCTTCAAAGCAAGCTCTGTATTCCTGAAAGTACAAGCAACCACCAGTTACTGAGCTTACACTGTTTAGTTTTATTTACAAGTAACCTTTATTTTGGTAAATATGTTCTTTAGATGCACAACTCTAGTCTGTATGGCCAATGAGTTCCAAGGGGTCTTTTATTTCCCTCTCCCATCAATAATACACTTTCTTAGGCCAACATTATAAGGGCCATAGCGCAGTGATAGAGTATGTGTTTTGCATGTAGAACACCCTTCCCTCAACCTGGTGCCCTCCAGATGTGTTAGACTGCAAATCCCATCATTCCCAGACTGGGAATGATGAGTGTTGCAGTCCAACACATCTCGAGGGCACCAGGTTGGGGAAGGCTGGTATAGAAGGTCCAGGTTCAATCCCTGACATCTCTAGGTATATGGTCTGACTTGGTATAAGACGTGTGTGTGTGTGTGTGTGTGTGTTCATAAACTACTTTTACAAGGTAATATCACCATGAAGTGACACTGCCCTGTCATTTTTCAAGGATTATTCATGTGCATCAATTTACCCGCACACAGTGGAACAGAGATACAGCCATATGAAATTCATTTGTTGAAAACTAACACTGGATTTCCTGTGGCTGTTCCTTTATTTAAAAGCATGAGTAACCAGAGAATTATAGAAAATGTAGCCTCATGATTATACCATGTTCCCCAGAGAACACTATTTCATTTTTCTGGGGTGCCCCTACACAAAGCTTTCTCAAATGTTGTCCAGTTAAGCCCCACAAATCAACCTCACCCTGTTATAATGGTTAAATAGTTGTCTGAGTTTGTTGGCAGTGCTCACTGTCATCTATGGTAAGTGAAGGCTGTGTGTGCCCTCTCCTTTAAATCCCCAGCAATAGGATCCCATAATTACATCAGAAGAGCCATGCTGGATCAGACCAAGGGTCCATCTAGTCCATCATTCTGTTCACACAGTGGCCAACCAGCTGCCCATGGGATCTCACAAGCAGGACATGAGTGCAACAGCACCTTCCTGCCCATGTTCCCCAGCAACTGGAGTACACAGACATACTGTCTGTGATACTGGAGGAAGCATATACCCAATCAGGACTAGTAGCCATTCATAGCCTTCTCCTCCATGAATTTGTCCAATCCCCTTTTAAAGCCCTCCAAATTGGTGACCATCACCACCTCTTGTGGAAATGAATTCCATAGTTTAACTATGCGCTGTGTGAAGAAGTAATGAAGCTGCTTACAAAAAACAGGACTCAGGAGTACACTCCTATTTGGCATGAGGCCTGGCAAAGATAGCACCTATTTCCTTCAACCTGGCATAACTCCCCAACAAGGCAGAAACAAGATGGTGCCACAGCGGTTCAGTCAGTGGGCCCGTTAATGGGTCTGGGCTATGGCAGTTGCATGATCTCGCTCCAACTGTCACCACCAGCAGCCATTCCAGCAGGCTGAGAGGAGGGAGATGAGAGGGAGCGCAGGGCCATTCCACCAGCCCTGCCAGGAGTATTAATTAATATCCCCCCTTCTTCCCTCCCCATTCCTGCTGAAAGGCCTCCCTCATGACGGCTCCTCCTCCCTCTACTGTCACCACCACCAGCCATTCCAGCAGGCTGTGCAGAGGGAGAAGAGAGGGAGCACAGGGCCATTCTACCAGCTCTGCCTGGTGTATTAATTAATATCCCCCCTTCTTCCCTCCCCATTCCTTTTTCCTTGTGTGTCGTGTCTTTTTAGATTGTAAGCCTGCGAGCAGGGACTGTCTTGTTAATTGCTGTGAACCGCCCAGAGAGCTTCGGCTATTGGGCAGAATAAAAATGAAATAAATAAATAAACCCTGACAACAACCGAGTTATAATTGATGTGCAGGCAACTTGTTGGGAGCATGAGACTTCTCTGCCTCAACCGATCAAGAGCCACACAAAACTGGGCAGGATGGGGACAATGGTTCCTTCCTTGGCAATGGCCCCATTCACCTCCCTTAGTGAGGGACATTTTGCTTCACTTGGTTTAGAATCCAGCTGAACAAATGCCTAATGTTCTTTCTTTGGCAATACGTGCGCCATGGAATGTTGCAGACACAGTGTGCTTTTGTTAGGAACTATTTTGTATATACATACAGCATAGTAGTCCGCCACACCCTTCACTTGCTCATAATCCTCTGTGTTGGCCAGCATATCTAAGCCTTCTGGATACAATTTCCCACACCTTGGATACAGCTTCTGTCTGTCTTCTTTACTTAGTTCAGTGCCAAATGAATTAATGGTGATAATAAAGGCACGCCTGTCCGCTTCAAACTTAATAAAAACAAAACAAATTACAGTTTTCAATCTTTTTTTTTTTTTAAAAAAAAAAGTCATTTCTAGATGTATACTATTATGCGTAGTATTAATAATTCAGCTGAAATTCTCTATGGCAACTCACATGGAAAGCAGCTGCAAGATTTTAAACCCTACATTTGTTTGCTTGTTTCTAACAATGTAAAGGTTAAGCAAACACCTTTTCAACCCAGTTGGGAAATCTTAGTTCCTACTAATTTCCTGCTAATGAAAGATAGACCCAAATGGCTTTGCAAGATTGTGAAAACAACATTTACACTGGGCGGTAGTAGCCAAAGCTTTTGGCAAGTGAAAGATGTCAAGTCCAGGGTATGAAATAATGGCTCTCTGTTGTGGACAGCAGAGGTGAGCCACCCTTCGTGCATGATTTAGGCTGCAATCCTGAACCCATACACCTGGGAGCAGGGGAGGCCGGTGACCCCTGTGTCAGTGGGGCTCCTTATCCATTGCAGCTTTTATTCTGAGCTTTGTAGGAGCTATCCATGGTGCTGTACTCCACCCCCAAAATAGAGCACCATGGATAGCTCCTATAAAGCTCAGAATAAAAGCTGAAGTGGCTTAGGAGCCCCACTGACATAGGAGTCACCGGCCTCCCCTGTCTGGGAGTCAACTCCATTCTATTCAGTAGGACTTACTTTTGAGAAGACATGAATAGGATTGCACTGTTCATTTTACCTTGGGCTTCCTGTGCCAGAGACTGGGCAGCTGCACCATAGCACAGGAGAGTCTTCTCCAACTTGGCACTCTCCGGATGTGTTGGCCTGCAAGTCGCATCATTCCCAGCCAGCACGGCTGCCTACACCACTTGTGGCACCTCTGCTACAGGTTGCTACTAGTACTCCTTAACATTTGCTATGGGGCCTCAACTTGAGGCTTGGCCCCCCTATTACTTTTTAATCTGTATTTATTGATTGAATTTATTTTTATACCACCCTTCAGCCAGATGAGTCACAATAAAATAAAAACAAAATAAAATTTCAGTAAAATATAGCAAAACAATCCAGTCATACAATAAAATCAGCAATAAAGCAGTAGTTAAGGTAGGTTAAGGTGCAGAACTTTTAAAGCCTGGGAGAACAGGTTTTGCCTGATGCCAGATGAGTAATAGATTAAGTACTAGCTGAACCTCCTTATAGAGGACGTTCCATGGGTGGGGCGCCACCACCAAAAAGGCCCTTCTCCAGGTCAGCATCTACTTTATCTAGGGTGGTCACGCATGCATCACCAAAGAAGAGGACACAGATTTGCACCAAATTTCCAACAATGGGATCCCCCTGGCCTTGGATCAGTGTGCAGCAAATTAATTAAAAGTGACATAGATTTTGATATGGCTACCAGAATGTTTGGGCTACAAACTACATTATCCTACCCCAATTCTATTTTGTTGTTGTTAATCTTGGAAGAAAATCTATTATAATTGTATACTAAGGCCCCATTCCTCAACAAACTTATATGCATGATGTTAACTCTGTCCAAAAGGCTTACATGAATGGTAGATTCACAAAGTCTGTTTCCCCTCACCTCTTAATGAAAACAATTAACGTGAGAACATGGTTCTTCAAAGCTTTTTTTCTTTTTAACTACTCTGGAGACATTTTCCAGTTAGAAAAAAAATGCTCACGCGCAGCTTAATATCAGAGACATGTTATTTTTTTTCTAAATGCACTCTATCTGTGGTTAGCACTGGAATATAATTCACAGAGTCCTAGTGAAACAGCTGAATTTTAGCCAAAGACATTGAAAAACGATTGAAAATGAAGCAAAATGCATAATTAACAGTTCTTAAATTTAATTTACCTATAATACTGTGGAAGGATAAGCACAACCAGTGCAGCATCCCCTGCCCTGCATGTTCAAGAAAGTTGTAGAGGACAGCTGGGTGGACCACCGAAGAACTGTGAGGAGAGCAGTTGCAACTGTCCCAGCCATGCAACTGTTACAGCCAATGGCTATGCTGGCTGAGAATTGTGGGAGTTGCAGTCCAACACTTCTGAAGGGTTGGGGAAGGCTAGTTAAAGGCTCTGCAGACCACTTTCAAGGGATGTTTTTGGTAGCCGTCTCTGATGCACAGGGACTAAAATGTTCTTACCTCTAAAAGAGGACACATTATATCCGCTGTAGCGCCACCTTGTTTTTTGCAGAATGTATAGAATGCCTCAAGATAAGACTAAAGAATGGAACAAAAACAACAAAAAAAGGAACATTATATTCAAATCTTCATTGAGGTATCAACAATAAATGTTAGCATGGTATTATTAACTTTGAGCGCATGAAACATATGAATAACTTCATATTTGTTCATTGCAAGAAGAAAGCAAAGCTGCTACATTGCTCCCCCCCCCCTGCCCAAAACACACACAAAATAACCCATCTAGCTTTTGCTGGGCTTTTTTGCATAGGCCAAACTGAAACTGCTTCTGTCTACATCACTTAAGGCCAAACCAGATTATTTTTATTTATTTATTATATTTATACCTCGCCTTTTTTCCTGCAAGGAACCCAAGGCGGCTTACATAATCCTCCTCCTCCTCTTCTCCATTTTATCCATATGCATGGATACATCTCCAACTCTATGATCTCCCAGTGACAGTCCCTTGTGTGTGGAGGGGGTGCGTTTTGTTTTTGCTACAAGCCTCCATGAGAGTGATCTGGATCAGGGCCATGGCATGAGGTAAGGATGGTTTAACCCTTTTCCCCCTACATGAATCCCTCAAGTAAAAATCTCCACACCACACCACAGCTGCTATCCACCACTAGTCTTTTCTTTCCACACAAAAAATCCACTGAGGAGGAAAAAATGGAATAGCTGCACAGTGGGTACTGCCAGACAAAATTTTTACGACACAATCACCCTTGCCTCATTCACAGAATTTTATGGGGGATCCAGATGGCAATGTATTCCACTTGAAGCCCTCCCATGTTTTCCCATCACTTTTTCTGTCTCTTTCCTTACCATGGAAAATCCATTAAGGAAAAAAAGCCTTCTCAATTTATGATAGCGGTAGGAGCTGTCCATCTGGAACAAACATCTTACTGAATTCAGTGGAACTTACTTCTGAGTAAACCTGCATAGCAATTGCACTGAAAAGGAGACTTGTGCATCTTTCTGCATGGTCAGATGTGCAATCTCCTACTATATAGTGGCTGTTGGTGCATCTGACTACAAGGGAGATGCAAAAGCTTCATTTCAGATGTGACAGAGAAGCAGGAATTTGCTCGTCCTACTCCTTCCATATCTCCCTTACAGCTAAGCCTGTCTAAATTCTAAATGTTGCATCTTGTTCTCAGTCAGGGTGGCTTTGCATGTTACAGGGTAGCACCAATAAGTGGAAGTGACGTCACTGCATGTTTGTTTTTGTTTTTTGCCATTTCCTGCAGTATGCAAGCTCACATTAGGGAACAGTCAGTGCAATCCACGTTCCATTAATATCAATGATAGGTCTGCCATTTCTTTTAGTGATTCTAAATTAAACCTATCCCAGTGCTCTAATTTTCACAGCTGATTCCAGACAGTGTTTACCTTGTATAGTTTGTTGCGCATGATTTCAATATTCATTTCATCCAGGTCATTTTCAGATACGCAGTCTTGAAAGAAATCAGCTGAAAGCAAACATATTTAAATTATAAAGCCAAGTCTCAGAGATGGATGAGACGCCTGCCTCTCTCTCTCTCTCTCTCTCTCTCTCTCTCTCTCTCTCTCTCTCTCTCAATGACCAAGGACTAAGGATTTCTACAGCACTACAAAGAATAACATGGAAGGAGTGAAGGCTTATAAATAATCTTTAAATATTCCTGAGTTGTTGTATATACCTTACAGCAAGGATGCTACTTTTTAAAATAATGTGGTTGCTAATCCAAATCTCCACCAGGTGTCTGGTAGAAATGCTAACATAAATTCCAGTTTACTCCTTACGCATAGAACAAAATAGATAAATGAGCTTTGGGAAGGCTTACCTAATCCCCATATATACCACACCCCCTCTTATACATTTCTTTGCTTGTTTTACCATAATTTTGATTCTAAATGCTTCTGATCACTTTTAAAGGTGTTGGGGGAAAGTGAACTAGTCCCTGAGAATGCCTTGGCTCCTGTGAGTCAATGAATTCTTGTTTTGACAGATCCCTGAGGGTTTGCTGCATGGGAGGGCCAGCCCTTTCATGAAGCAGGGTGAGGCACCCACATCAGATGGCAGAGTGGGAGGAGCGGCAAATTCCACCACTTCTCCCTGCCTGCCCACCATCAGGTCCCGCTGCTGCCCAGCCACCTCCCACAGTGACAGAGCAGCCGGTGGGGCTCTCTGGAACAGCCACCTGCCCTCTGTTTGCCTCATTGTGTGCCCCCTTACGTTTGCCCCTTACGTTTGCCGCTGCCACATTGGCTCTATGGAGAGCCACGTGGCTGGAAGAAATGGCCACGGGGGTCTCATGAGATGTGTCTGCAGGCCATGGTTCCTTAAACCCTGGCATACAGGGAGGCTGGTGACTCCTATGTCAGTGGGGCTCCTCATCCATTGCAGCTTTTATTCTGAGCTTTTATTCCTATAAAGCTCTGAATAAAAGCTGCAATGGATAAGAATGCCCACTGACAAAGGAGTCACTAGCCTCCCCTGGCAACAACCATACCTAGTTCTTCTTCCTAAATTTTTTCTCTCTCCTTCTCAGTCTGGGATGAACTCAGCAGGGCTGGTGCTAGGTTTTTCAGGACCCTCGGGGCTAGCCTGCCCTTCCCATTGGGCCTCTCTGCAGTGGCACATTCCTGGCCTGGTTTTACTTACCTCCTGCTTCCCTTCCCTTCATAGTGGCAGGTTGGTGCAGCAGCAGCAGCAGCAGCAGCAGCAGCAGCAGGAAAGCCAAAAGCCAGTCTTGCTGGTAAGTGCTGCTCCTGGTGCCTGCCATTTTAATTTTCCCACAGTGCCTCTGGGGCCTTGACATAGCGTTGTTCTGGAGAGATGCTATGTTGGGGCACCAGTCCAGAGCCATTGTGGGGAAATTTAAATGGTGGACACCGGCCACAGCTTCCTGGGCTCCAGCACTGAGAGGAGCGCCTGGGCCTGGGTGGCTGCAGCCAGCATTTTTGGTCAGTATCAGAGTAGATAGTGGGCCCTATGGGGGGCTTGCACCATTGGCAACTGCCCAACAGTGCTGACCCCCTGGTGCTGCACCCAGATAGACTAGCCTGTGAACAGGCCAGGGCATTCAGAAATTCTGGCTTGGATCAAAGAATGGATTGTGGAGAGGCTATAGCTCAGAGGAAGAGCACCTGCTTTGCATGCAGAAATTCCCATGTCCAATCCTTGGCATCTCCAGGTTGAACAAGGTAAGAGTCCTGTCTGAAACCCTGGAGAGCCACTGCCATGGAGTGTAGATCAGGGGTGGGCAGACTTTAGGATACTATTTCCTTGAAGTCCAAGATCTACCAACTGGAGCCAGGTGCAAACATACAGGCTCAGGCAGACAGGCATACGCTAAAAAAATAAGGAACAGGATGTCTCTGAGCACATGCTTAGCCCAGGAAGTTGTGATTGGTTTGAGAACCAAGCTCTCAAGTCCATTCATACAAAAACCCATTCCTGGTTTTCTCCGAAGAGTTTATTTTCAGCAACCTAATTTGGGGGTTGGGGGTAGAAAAACTTTTGAGTTGGAAACCCTTGCTGAACTACTACAAATCACCCAGAGATCTACCAATAGATCCTGATCTATTTTCTGCCAACTCCTGGTGTAGGCAATACTAAGCTGGATCGACCAATGATCTGACCTGGTAGAAGGCAGCTTCCTATGTTCCTCTGTCATGGACATTACACAAAGATCTGATATTTAGGTTGCAAATATGTCCATTCTGTTAGATAGAGAAGCACCTTTTCACCAAGATGCTAAGAGGTGGTGTAGGAATTTTCCCTACTGTTGTAAGCAATGGGAGGGAATTTAAAAAAAACAATAACCGGGGGGGGGGGGATGGGGAAAACAACAACACCATCCCTTTCCATTATTCATTCCCACTCAGCCCCAGTTTGGATTGCACTGATATGCCTAAGATAGTGCTTACTTTTTCTGGGATTCACTTAACATTTAATCAGTGTGATATGCTAACATTTAACCCGGTAGCCTGGTTGCTGCTTGGCAAGAGCGGCAAGCGTTTTTTGCCGCTCATACCAAGTGACTCTGTAGCGAAGGGGCTTGCTTGAGCCATGATGGGTCGTGTCATCCAGGTTTGGATGACACAGCAACCCATCGTGGGTCAAGCTACCCCTGCTACAGGCTGCTGGTTGTTAGGGTGACTTATAAGTAAAAAATAAGCCACCCTGACAGCAACGGTCCAGGTTCACGTGACACGCTAACCCACTGTGGCCATGGTGGGTTGTCATGTCATGTGAACCCAGTCATTGTATTCATGCAGTCAGGGCCGGTGCTACCATTAGGCCAACTAGGCAGCTGCCTAGGGCGCAGGGCTAAAGGGGGCGCCAGAAACGCCTTGGGAAAAAAAGACAGTGCTATCAAGTGGGAAGGGGGGGCGCTAAATATCTGATCTTGCCTAGGGCACCAAACTGCCTTGCACAGGTCCTGCATGCAGTGCAGGCTAGCACCATGTGTGATCCATTAAACTGAATGCAACCTACCAATCGTATATGGTGGCCCCTATTTTTTGCTGCCTGGCTTGCAGTGAAACAAAAGGGAATTGTCAAGCATTGGGCAAGTCACAATACAGACATGACTGGCTGTGTTCATTTTGGAGGGCCACTACTGAGATCTGAGGAGGAGGACGATGAACAATGATAGGAAATGATCGTACTGTAGTCACGAGCAGGTGTACACACACACACACACACACACACACCTATTAACAAACATACCTAATGGTGTGTCCACCAAGATTGCATTGAATAACTCTGCAGGGTTTGGAGCGATGCTGACAGCTTCCATTTGCTCAAAACTGCCCAAAGGATGGCACTTAAGAATCAGTTCCTCTATGGGTCGTTGACGTAATGTGCCAGTAATGAGTAGAATCACATTGTCAATCATGTAGCTGTACCTAGTGTGAGAAGACAACATCAATCAAAAGATTCCCTTCTTTCTAGGGGAGAAATGCTTTTAAAAAGCCAAACAGCCAAGAGTGTTTCGCCAATGTGAGTGTTAAATAAAATAGTTAGGGCTTTGCAGAGGAGCTTCAATTCCTCTCTTAGCCTGTGGCAGCTGAAGCTGGAATTGAAGAAAGGCTTAAACAGAACTACAGGGTAAGACAGTGCGCTGCACAGTGCTGGGTTTAGTCACCCTTAACGTTTCCCACAGTTCCTCAGAGCAATGCTAGCTCAGGGGCATTGTGGGAAATTAAAAAGGTAGCTAGATCCAGCCACTTGGCACTGCTCAGAGTGTCTGGCCAGGAAAAAAATTAAGAGGGCCCTAGAGAGCACCCTGGTAGCTGCCCAAGGATGACAGCTGTGGATGCTGGCCCTGGTCAGCACTCAGTCACATGACTGTCTCAGCTTGTGGCAACATAGCTAGAAGTGAGCTTGGGCTAAATGAAACCAGAGCTACCACATGGCAATAGTTTACATTAATTTTTTAAAACCAATTTCTGAGTACAGAAATCCCTTACAATTGGCCATGCTGGCTGGGGTTTATGGAAGTTGTGGTCCACCTCTTATAAATTCTACATTTAAATATATATTCATTACTAAAAAGGTACCAACTTTACCTTCTTCTTTTCATTGTTTACTAGTAATTTCATAATGTGAGCAGCTAACTTTACTTACGTAATGTAGTTTAGGAATGTGGAGAGTGGCTCAAAGGCATGGTTTCGGAAATAATGAAATTCTGTCAGTAGTTTGGTTTTTAGCTTGTCATCAATGGTAGGAACCGTTAGGGGCCCAGTTTCATTGGCCAAGAAGTTCCCATAATCTGTGGTTTGCAAGTGTAACTTCAGGTCTAAAATAGGATTGAAAGAGGTAATAAAAACATATTTAGTTTCTGCAAAGAAACAAAGGAGGGTGCAATACCATCTTAGTTTCCTTTTTCATACTTTTTTTAAATACTCAATGGCTGGGGATAGATGTGATAGAAAACCATGGTTTGTTTAACTACAAACCATGGTTTGTTTATGTGACGGACCAGCACCCGGGTCCTATGCGTGAGTTTGGCGCTTAACGGGTTAACCGGCACTGAGTTACAGCCCGTACAAGCAAGTGAAACTGACTAGGAGGTTTGCGTACACAAGAGGAAACTAGAGCCTTTTAAATGACCAAATAAGGCTTTATTTATTTACACAAGATACGGAGCAGAACTAACAGCTTTCTAGGAATACTATAATGTCAACACAACCTGAGGTGACCTCTACGTTTATCAATGAAACAGCCTCCCAGGCTAGCGCATTGGGATTAGTCAGTTACCTTAGACTAAAGACTTTACGCTAGTCAATTTCAGCCTGGCTCCGGGTCGGCCGATCTGGGGATGAGAACAGCTTACTCCAGCCGCCGCTTGGAGGATGAACCTTGTTCCAAAGCACCCTGTGTTCCTAACAACCCCTCACAGGAAGGGAGAGGGGTTTTCTACCCCTGAGTTTCCCGCTCTCCCCACCCTCCAGGTCAGGTGGGGGCTTATGCCTGCCCCTTCGTATCAGGTGGGCTTATTCCTGCCCGGGAACAAGGTGACGTACTGGGTAGTTTACAGCTCTTTGAGACTGCCCTGATAGTTTGATGGTCTTGATGGTCCTTTCTCGGGTTTTGTGGAATTCAACCGAGACACTCCATTGTTGGGGATGCCGGTCTGTCTGGCTGCTTCCCTGTAACTCAATTCCCCCTCCTCGCCCCCCTCCCCTGGACAGAGGCTGTGTGTATGTGTGTGTGCATGCATACTCGTGTCAGGCTTTCTCCACAGTTTAACTACAAACCATGGTTTGTTTAGGGCTGACAAACCAGGATCTAAAACAGGGCTGGGCAACATGTGGCCCTCTAGATGTTTTGACCTACAACTCCCATCATCCCTCACTATTGGCTATACTGGCTAGAGCTGATGGGAGTTGTAGGCCAAAACATCTGGAGGGTCACAAGTTACCCACCCCTAACCTAAAACCAGGGTCTGAAGCTGGTTTGTAAACCAGTTTGTGGTAACAGTGGTTTCCCATTATATATGAACTCAGACATGCCATACGGGATTGCTAGTTTGTGATAGGAATCTTTTTCTTTTGCTACTATTTCAATAGAAAATTCCCTAAGCAGTAGCAATTTCATAGTAGCTTTTACAGGGTCATTTCAAGGAGAAAGCACTAGAAGCTAAGGCCATCTGCTAAAAACTCAGTTTATTTGCAATTGTACAGGTCAGGCAGGTGTTACAGTAGCAACCACATAGGCAGATACAGTATACTTCCAACGCAGCATTTCAATCCAGGCCCCAGACCCAGGCCCCAAGTAAAGAGCGAACTGGAGTAAAACCTCTCTGATGATGACTCACACAATCATGTAAGAAGTGCATTGGGTACATTGTCAGCACCAGCTAGAAGAAGCTACAAATGAAGCTTTCCTTATTATACAGTAATACCTTGGATTGCAAGTAACTGGTCTGAGAGCGTTTTGCAAGACAAGCAAATTTTTAAAATAAATTTTGACTTGATAAACAAGCGACGTCTTGCAATACAAGTAGTGTAGGAATGTAACCGCTTGCCTCGAGCGGGCGTAGCGGGCTGAAATCGGCCCTGCTCACACCCGCCAGAGACTCGCTTTGATATAAGAGTGTTTTGGATTACAAGCATGGTTCCGGAACGAATTATGCTTGCAATCCAAGGTATTACTGTATAAAAATTGTGTCATGAATGCAAAACACACGAACACACCAGTGGATGCAAGTTTATCAACTAATATAAGTTTGAAAATGTAATGCATTTGTTTCAAATGCCTATTTGATCCCATCCTAAGGGCTAGGGTGGACAATGACAATTTGAAAAGACATCACAATATAACCAGCAGAATAACCAGCCCGTATAGTCATTAGATGTTTATTTACTTCTTACATTTATATCCACTTTTTCTCCAAGGAGCTTAAGATGGTATACTTGGTCCTCCCCCATTTTGATTTTCATAACAATCCTGTAAGGCTGAGAGGTAGTGACCATCCCAAGGTCACCCAATGAGCTTTATGGCTGAGCGAGGACTTGAACCTAGGTCTTCCAGATCCTAGACCAGTGATGGCGAACCTTTTTGAGCCCGAGTGCCCAAACTGCAACACAAAACCAACTTATTTATTTCAAAGTGCCAACACTGCAATTAAACCTGAATACTGAGGTTTTAGTTTTCGAAAAACAACTCATACAGTTGTCCGAACTAATTAACATCTTTTGTCTTTAAAGAAAAACACAATAACAGAGCTTTCAATGGTACAAACAGTTTTTTGTTGGAAAAAAAAATCAACTCAAAAAATTATTATAGTACTACATTGTACACATAGCCTGAAGGGAATTTATACAAACTTTTAAAATAATTAGGCACATGTATTTTTGGATAAAGGATTCTCAACTTGTAATATGATTATATGCCAGACTGAAATTGTATGGGGCAAGCTTTACTCCGGGTCCTTTCCCTGCTTCTACAGGTGTCGGATTAGTAAAAGTAAAAGTCAACCTGTACTAGGATGAGCAAGATAAACAAGAAAACTAAACGTGCTTAACACATTTTAAACACTTTATGTCTTGGACTGCAAACACTGCATTAGGTAAAAGTTTGCATTGGGCATGCTTTTGCACAATTAATGTGATTTTTGCGATTGCATGCATGATGATAATTTGTCAAACCTTGGCTCATACTCCATTAGTTTGAGAGCAACACATGCAGCACTCGGGTCAACTGTTAGGGCTTTACATCCAAGCCATGCTCTGTGCATCATTCTTCAAAATCTTTTAAATGTGATAACAATGTAGAAAAGAATTCTGTAACAGGAATTCTAGACTAAAAACATTCTGTTCCACACTGTGAGAAAGAACAAGATCATTAGTGTTTTGCAGAAGGGGACGGTCTTTTCGCGATCTAGTAACCAATGGCTCGAGTGCCCACAGAGAGGTCCCTACGTGCCAGCTGTGGCACCCGTGCCATAGGTTCGCCATCACTGTCCTAGACCAACACACTACCACTCAGTTCCTGAGATCCATCCCTCTCTCCCAACATTCTGTCATACTAGTGTGACCAAGAAACAGAGCCCAGGGGAAAGGCTATGTTAATAGAGGTTACCTTGATTCTGAACAGGTGACATAATTGCAGCATGGATCAGATTTCGTCCCAACCTCCCAGGGAGACCCATTTGCTTTCTTCCCCATATGGGGAAAAAGCAAAGCAAAGAGTTGGGGACACTGTTCCAGAGGCAGCAAAACCTGCCATCCAGTGATGAAACTGAGTGGCCTGTCCTTCTCTGGCAAGGATTCCAAAGGGGGATGCAATGTAGCTTTCCATAGACACATAGATGCGCACATGCACATTTTATTTATTTATTATATTTATATCCCACCTTTTTTCCTGCAAGGAACCCAAGGCGGCTTACATAATCCTCCTCCACCTCTCTCTATATAATGTATCATCAATGATAAACATTTTACTAGTTGCTTGATAAAACACACACACACACACCAAAAAAACCAACTTCAGTTGACTATGTGAATGGGGTCATCTCCTGATAGTTTCTACCAGGAAATGTACATTTATTTATATTCCTGTGCAAAATCTGGGAATGGAAATTTGGCCAAGAGGAAAAGATAGACCAGAGTATCTGATACCGAAGCATCTCTGCATAACAAGCTCCATTTAGAAGTCACACACAAGGACACAGGCTCTGAGCTTTGGATAATTTGAATGCTTTTGAAGCTTCTGTGCACTGTTTAATTATACAAGTCCACACCAGCCTGTGTCTACCTGTCTAGCCTCTGCCATTTCTGCTTTAGGCTGAAGGCTTCCAGTATAAACTTACAAAGGATTGCATGTTAAACAAAGTGCTGCAAAATTAAAAACAAGGCTCTGTTGGTAAAACATTGTACAGATTATATCCCTACAAGCAGCCAAGGGATGGGAGTCAAATAACCAGAGGAATCTGGCATTCTGCTGCATCATTCCTCTTTTTCACCCAGAAAAGATGCACATGCAAACCCTAGTTACAAGATGACGAGGAGGTGATTCACGCCTTAGCTTGTCCTCAGTAATTCAAAGAAATCTGTGTGCACAGAGAGCCCTGTGATGACCTCCAAACATGTACATTTTACTCTAATATGTGTGAGCGCATCAGAAACTGGATGTAGTGAGTAGAATGTTGAACATGGACCCAGGTTAAAACTTAAAATACCCATTCAGCCATGAAACTCACTGGGTGAACTTGTGTCAGTCACTTTCTTTCATCCTAACCTACCCCACGAGGTTGTTGAAGGTGCATAGGGCCCCTTCACATGGCTGCCAAATATGCCGCTGGGGCCAAGGCTAGCGAGAATGACCCTGCTCCTGCCACTCAACACATGGGAGGTGTTTGTTGGAGCCCCCCAACCTTACATGGGTATGGTGTCTTGCTACTCAAGTGAACCCTGTAAACCGGAGTCCTAAGGGCCCATTCATGTGCTCAAAATCCCTTGCATGCAAAGCATCTCATGGGCATTATCGCATGGAGGATATAGTCCCTCCCTCCACAGATAAATCTAGCTGCCTTGAGTGCCATTTTTTTATTTTTTTTTTAGTAGAAAGGCAGGGTACAAATGAAATAAATACATTTCTGCAACGGTGGCTTCCGTTTTAAAGAGACTACATTTGTGAGAATTGCTACTCCCAGTTGGATTGCTCTGCCTTTATTGTAGATGGACCTTGTCACGTATTATATTCTACAGCAACTGTCCCCAACCTAGTGCCCTCCAGATGTATTGGACTACAATTGCCATCATTGACCTATTGACTCCCTGCTAGCTGGGGATGCTGGGACTTGTAGTCCAACACACCTAGAAGGCGCCAGGTTGGGGAAGCCTGTTCTAAACTCTAACGTGGCTGTGGGAGGTGTTGCATGCAGCATACATGCTAATTTTACTGCGTGATGAAATCCCAACAATAAGAACACAGCATAGAACCATAGGTACCAGAACAAGAGGGCCCAAAGAGCTTCGTCATTACCCACCCCATGCTTCTTTTGAGCACTGGAGTAAACACATGCGCTGTTGGGAGGCACACCAGGATATGGGTGGCATAGCTGGATCATGGGAAAAGCTAAGGGCAATCAAAGCAAGGAACAGGGAAAGAGACCAGTCAGGATTTAGGGAGAGTCTCAGCAAAGCAAGGCAGAAGAAACAAAGGGAACCAGAATCAAGGAACTATTGACCAGCTGCCTGCTCCTGTTTCCTTGTATTGGGGCTGCTTGAAGGCTTGAGCCAAAGAAAGCAAGGAAGCTCAAGTGACCTCAGGAGATCTTATCTTTCCAATCTGGGCAGGGCTGAGGAGCTATTCCTGACAAAAGCAAATAAAAGAGATTGCTAAACAGCTGAGTCTCCCACCTCACCTTTTGAACCCTTTTTTGGGGGTACATAGAATTAAATCCTAGACATTGTAGATCGTTCTCCCCCAACCTGGTTGCACTGCCAAGGTCCAACTTCAACCTCATGTCAGTGCTGTGACAGCCAAAGCCACCCATGGATTAGAGATCTAGGCTACCAGTTTTTAACCTTCTCTATGATAATAGCAAAATAGATGTTTGAAGTATATCCAATTCTACCTTTCACTGAATTGTACAAGTAGGCTACAGCTTCGAAAGCTCTGTAGTCCAGCCAAAAATAGCAACAACAGAGCAATTGCCTATATATTGGTCTACAATATCATTAAGACAAATTCTTGGGTGTAAGACACTAGTCCTTCAAGCAATGGCTTGATGTGGCTTTGAATTCTGCTACTAGCATGATAGAACACACTCAGCTACCTGTGTGGTGCCAGTTCTATCAACACTTGGGTGGGTTCCCCTCCCCCTTATTGATATCCCAGCAGTATACTTTTTATCATCATTTGAATTTCAGAGTAGAGGCACAACTCTGACCAAAACCAGAGAACATTTGAAAGAGGTTAGCAACCATTTTCTTGAGTGATTTCTGCCTTCATTCCAACTGAATTCCACTTGAAGGACAATCTCAATTTTTTATTTGTAGATCTCAGTAACATTTTTAATTCTCTTTCATCAAAACTCAGTTAATCAAATATCAAGATCAGGATGCTGCTGCCCCCCACCCCAAACAAGACAGAGTTACACAGGCAATAATGCTACCAACAAATGTCACAAAACAGAGCTTCAGTTCAATCCAACTCACCTTCCAGTGTTTCACACTGTGCTAAGTTGACATAGTCAGAAGCCTTCAAGATTCCACCTTTAAAGCCTCGGACCAGCCCTTCTAGATAACCATGATCCACATTGAAATAAAGTTCTGAGTAGCCTGTCATAGTGGAAAAGACAGTTTGATACCTCCTGATGCTTTGAAAGAACTGAGTCTTGTGTTTGTCTTCAGGAGATGATAGCAAGAAGTCACTAGGTCTGGTTAGGCTTTCAGTGAGTCGTTTCTTCCTGCTTCACTCTGTTTCCAGTACAACAGAACTGTGTTTTGCATAGTGCTTACACAACATAAGCTCACCAGACAGGCACAAATCTAATTCTTTCCTATTAGAAATGAAGGCTGCACTGGGTGTAAGAGGCAAAGTAAGAGTAGGGACACAAGAAGGATATTATATATTTATAAAGTGTGGGTTGGATCTGACTGGACCATATGTCCTTGACAGATTGAATAATATGTACATGCTCCTTGAAAATATGATTAAATTATCCCTTTATTGTATTCCAAAAAAAGTATGCTCTGAAATGCACAGAGCTACAGCCAACTTCAGATCAACAGATACAGTGTACTGTTGATATGGTGTTGTTGTTATAAACAGGCGTCAAGGCTAGGCATGGTCAGGCAGCTGCTGAGAGCCCACGCTCCAATAGGGGCCTACTGACAAGAGCCTGCTGTCTCTTCTGTGTCACCATTGCAACCTGCATGCCGCCTGCCTCTTGCTCTGGCCCAGACAATGGTGGTGATAAGAAGGAGGAGCAGTACATGCCCCTGCCTCCTTGCTCACTGGCTCTCTGTCTGTCTGTCAAGCAAGCAAGTGGTAGCAATGAAGAGGCAGAGGATAAGGAGCAATAGCCGTTGGTAACAATGGTGGTGAGAAGGTAGACTCACTGTGGGATGAGGCCCATTGAGGCTGTTTTGCCCAGTGTGAGAGCACATGCTTCGTAGGCAGAAGTTCCCATGTTTGATCCTTGGCCTCCAGGTAGGGCTTGAAAAGAATCCTGCCTGAAACCCTGGAGAGCTGCTGACAGTCAGTGTCAACAATACTGGGCTAGATGAACCAATGGTCTGACTCAGTATAAGGCAGTTTCCTATGCCCAAGGGCTCCCCCAAAACCTGGAACATGAACTGGTTAAAAGTAGAGTTAAAGCCCCTAGTTCCCTGCCTTTTCCCCAGACTAATACAAGTTTCTTTCACTCTTTTCAGTGAAATTTGGTACAAGTTTCTAAAGCTCAACATGATGCCCAATAGAATTACTACACAGAGCAGGATAATGTATGCTCATAGGCCTGACAACTGCAGATAATTAAGAAACTAGCGTAAAGGGGCACTATTTAGAGAGGGAAGAGAAACCATTGTCCAACCCCACCCCCATGTTTCAGACCACATATGTCTATTCTTCAGGAGTACATATATTTCTGGCCAACTCACTCATTCTACATACTGAGTGACTTTTAGGAAATAAAATAAGGGATCAATGCACTAGGAATGTATGCCAAAGACAGAAGTCTCTTTTCTTAAAAAGGTAAGGCTAGCCTGCATTTTAAAATTGATATTGGGTGCTACCAGGTAAAGCTTTAAATATACACTCGCCCTGTCTCATTCATGGAATTTTACTGGAAGTGTAGACCAGGGGTGGGGAGAAGGTAGATTTCCAGAGCCTGCAGGTGGTGTCAAGAGCACATAATGCAGGCCACATGCTGAAGCTAAGTCATCATCATCAGGCGATCACTCGTGACCGAGTAAGATTGTCTTCTGGGATAAAAGGAGGAGATTCTAAAGAAGATTGTGTAGACTCTAGCGATGGGTCCGTAAGTGACTGTGGAGGCCAATTCTAGATCCACACAGCTTCCCACAGTGAGGACACAGGTTACCAGATAGAAGATGGTCCTGTAAAGGATTCATTTGACGTGCTTTTCGCTTAGCACGTTTCTCCCTTTCACCTTGCACTCGGGCTTCTTCAAAGTCCATGGAACCTTTGTGAAAGGCCAACCTCCATTTAGATCGTTCATGGGCCAGAGCTTCCCAGTTTTCGATGTTTATATTGCATTTTTTTAGATTAGCCTTATGAACATCTTTAAACCTCTTATATTGACCACCGATATTCCGCTTTCCATCCTTGAGTTGGGAGTAAAGTAACTGCTTTGGGAGACGGCAGTCAGGCATTCGAACAACATGACCGGTCCACTGAAGTTGGCGTTGAAGGATCATTTTTTCAATGCTAGTAGTCTTTGCTTCTTCCAGTACACTGACATTTGTTCGCCTATCTTCCCAAGTAATTTGCAGGATTTTCCGGAGGCAACGTTGATGAAACCTTTCAAGGAGGTGGAAGTGACGTTTATAGATAGTCCATGTTTCGCAGGCATACAATAAAGTTGGTAATACAATGGATGGGTGACTGCCTGGGCTGCCCACATCTGTTCTCTTGCATTGGGCAGGGGGTTGGACTCAATGGCCTTATAGGCCCCTTCCAACACTACTAGTCTATGATTCTATGTTTTGGACTTCAACTCCCAGCATTCCTGACCATTGGCCATAGTGGCAGGGGCTTCTGGGAGTTGGTCCAAAACATCTGGAGAGCTACCTTCTGCCCACCCTTGGGCTAGATGACATTTTCATCAGTTTGTAACCCTCCTGTGTTTTCTCACCACTTCTTCTGTCTTTATTCTTACCAGAAAATAATCCATTAAAGAGGAAAAGATGGAATAGGTGGAGAATGTTTTTTGATTGGGAGCACTAGGAGTCTTCCACTTGGACATATCCAACATGAGTATAATCCCCTCCCCATTAAATACTCTTTGAATGCATTGCTTTTTTGTTTTTTATTATTTTATTTTTTTACAATTGAATGTGGATTTACATTTGAATGTAAATGTAAATGTGGATTTACAATTGAATGTGGACCAGGCAAGAGCAGACCTCAAAATCTTGTTGAGAAACTTGCTTCATCTGGCTGCTCCAGAAATTCCATTGTCTCCCTATCACTGACATCAAAGTGGTGTCCCTAAACAGCATAAAAAGCACCTGTCTGGACAAGCCCTACATTTGCTATTTGGCCCTGCTATTGCAAGCTTCAGAACAACTCTGCATTTGAAAGCTCACTCATTACTTTGTAAATTTCCCTTGGTCCCAATAAAGGCATCATTTAGGGGCTGAAGGAGATGAGATGAGGGAGATCCATGATTAGGGTAGCCATTTATATATCACCCCAAAAGAGGAAATGCATTACACACACACCCGCCCCAAAGAGGACAAAAGAGGATACAGATTTCCATTAAAATGGCACGTGCTCATTTATATGTATAGATGCAAATTTAGAAAGAATTACTATAATTTTAATATATCTCACCATAGTGGGAGAGACAGTGACCAGGTCACCTGTGTATCTGCTTAGTCTGCTGTCCAGGTGCTCACCGTTGATGGGCAACTAAGTCCCCAGCCGTGTTCTCCCTTCTTGGGGTTCTTTCTCTTTAAACCAAACTTGGGCTGGACAAGCCTTCAAGTAGAGGATGCCTTCAACCATCTTTAAACCAGACTTGGACTGTCCACTATAAAATTGGACACATGGCTCCCCACTGGATGGCCCAATTTGGATTGGGACCATGGTGGGAGTTAACACTTTCTCCTTGCTGTGTTTTCTGATGAAAATCCTCCTGCCCACACACACTATTATTTTCCCCATTAGGAAAAAGTTATGGGTAAATATATATTTTTCATAATGGGACAACGAGCATCTTTGGGGCACAAGTTCATAAGGCAAATGGCTTGGGGGAAAGAGCTACCCCCTCCCCCAGCCCCTACGTAACCCCCCCTCCCCACAGCTGTTTTTTTATGGAACAGGTCCAATCATATCTATCATCTCAGCTAGTTTGACCTTTACTGTCTTTATTTAGATCTCACCCCTCCGTTGCCAAAATAGATCGACATGGCAAGCTGTGGTTTTCTGCATGACAGAAAATATTTCTATTTGACCACAAGGGGTCTCCTTAACACCATGACAAAATGTGTTTCTCCCAACAATGTGCTTCATCAGTTAGAAGTAAACTACACAGTAACAGAAAACAAATCTTCTTTTTTAAAAAAAAACACTGTGGAGGGGTTTTTCAAGCCAGTAAGCAACTTGTCTTGCTTTTCTATGCTTTCATTCATTTCCTTGTCATGTATCTGTTTTTCTTCTGTTTATCTGTTCCTCCCTTTCTTTTCATTACAGTGGGTTTCTCCCTGGGGAAGATGGTATTGCTAAAGGGCAGATGACAAAAGGATCAGCAACCAGAAGTCTCTGAGTAACTGGTACTTTCCCACAGAAACTCATGTGGTTTTGAATCATGGGAAGGAAAAGAGAAACATTTATTTGTTAATATTGAAACCATATGTCCACAGCATCTGTTTATCAATGTATGCTTTTGCAAATTCAAATGTTGATGATGATGATGATGATGATGATGATGATGATGATGATGATGATGATGATTTAATGGTACACACTGCTTTACAATACTTACTTCATTTAGGCTGCAATCCTATGGTCCGTGGGAGGATCTCCCAACTGGGCCATAGGATTTTTGGATCTCCCCCTCTGAGGGTGGAGAGAGGTCCGCCCTCAGATACCCCCTTCCATTTGCTGCTTCAACTTCTGCAGTGATTCTTTTCCAACACTGGGGTGTTAACATCAGAAAAGGGGGAGAGGAGGCAAGCTGCGGGTGGACTAGGGGGCTGGCTGAGAAAGCCTGTGGTTCCACAGGATTCACAGCCCTCTTGGCCCAAAGACAGCCTCCCCCCACACACAAATAAATGGCTGATCTATAGCAGCCCTGGAGCATTGGTTTCAATAGGAAGGAATTGGGGGGGGGGAACGCCCCCTGGGAAGGAAGGGGAAAAAATCAGAAAAGCCACTCCTCCTTCTCTTCCACCCTGCAGGGCTCACACTGGCAGGGCTTTGGATTTGTTGGAGCGGCCATCATCGGAGCACTCTGCAAATGATAGCTAGGATTGCTTTGTTAAGCTTTCAGTCAAAATATGGGAGCAGGAATCTGCATTTGTTTCCTATCTCATAGTGCAAAGAGTTCATGCAGGGTTGGCCCTTCCAAACAGCAGGGTGAAGCCAACCTTCTTCAGGCAGGCAGGGAGGCATATGGGGGGGGCAGGTCGATGAATTGATGTCTGAGGTTGCTGCAAGACTTCATAGATTTCATAGATCATAGAGTTGGAAGGAGCCTGCAAGGCCATCGAGTCCAACCCCCTGCTCAATGCTGGCAACTAGAGGAGGGGTCTCCCATCCAAGTAATAACCAGGCCTGACCCTGCTTAGCTTTCCACACTCAGACAAGCTGAGCCAGTGTAAGCCACTTCAAAGGGCTGACCTTAGCATTGAGGGTTGCACATCGGGCAGCAATGCCAGCAAACAGTCTTGGGCCGGCACTAATATAGGTTAAACTTAAAAAAAAAAAAAAAAAAATTGCTTGTGCTGCACAATGAAATATAATAATACCTTGGATTGCAAGTAACTTGGTTTGAGAGTGTTTTGCAAGACAAGCAAATTTTTAAATATTCAAACGACATCTTGCAATACAAGTACTGTAGTACGGCTTAAATTAAAAATCTCTGTACAAATTTTTTTGGGGGAATTTCGTTTTGATATAAGAGTGTTTTGGATTACAAGCACGTTTCCGGAACAAATTATGCTCTCAATCCAAGGCATGACTGTAAAAAATTTTTGGGCCATGCTTAGCAGCAGAGCACCGTCAAGCCTTTAGATGGGTTGCTGCATGCATGAGCTCTCTGCTTGCTGTTTGGACCTGTCAGGCCAATCCACTCCATTGAATCCATTCCAATTTGGCTTCAGGCCCAATTTTGGGATGGAAACAACCTTGATCACCCTGGTGGATGACTTACGCCGGAGGATGGATGGGGGTGAGTGTGACCCTGTTGGTTCTCTTGGACCTCTCAGCAGCTTTTGATACCATTGACCATGGAATCCTTCTGGATCATCTGGGTTGGGCATAGGAGACACAGTGTTATGGTGGTTCTTCCTGGATGTACGGTCTCAGAAGGTGGTAGTTGGGGACTTCTTCTCCATCCCATGGCCATTGGTGTATGGAGTGCCTCAAGGCTCCATCTTGTCCCTTATTCTTTTTAACATCTACATGAACCTGTTGGAGGTTGGGCTGAAGTGCCATTAATATGTGGATGACAGTCAGCTCTACTTCTCATTTCCATCTAATGATCCTAGAGAGGCTGTTGAATCCCTGTGCTGAGGTCTGGAGGCGGTTTTGGGATGGATGAGGGCAAACAAGCTGAGACTTAATCCAGACAAGGTGGAGGTACTATGGGTAGGGAAACTGACTAATCTGGATAGAGAATTACATCTAGTCTTAGATGGGGTTGCACTCCCCTTGAAGGGCTCACCCTTGAGAGGGTTTTATCCTTAAAGGCAGCCTAAAAATAATTTGAAACAAATAAATAAATAATCTCTCACATGTCTGAAGTTGTGTTGGCAATGCCTTCTTGGGTCTATTTTAGGGTTATGAGTGGGTTGTTTAACCATCAAATAACCCCCGCCAGCTGGGTTTACATGGCACAACAAGCCACAGCAAACCCCAGTTGGGACTTGCATATTCATAATAGTGGCTGGCACACACCACAGCTCCTCACAGGTACATCAACCCACAATGGACAGCTGTGTCATGTGAACTGGCTCCATGGCTGCCATGGGGGATTGCCCATTCATAAAATGGCTGCCATGGTGGGCATGTCCAGTCACAGAATTCTCAGAAAGCCAAGTGATGTGACAAAAAGAAAAGTAATTTGCCCAAGAACCTATGTAAGTACAAGGCAGAGGTGGGGTCTGAGGTCCAAAACATAAAACCATTATTTTGAACCCAAATGAAATTGGCACTAAAGGACGGTACTTTGCGTTGTAGTATGCCAGCATCCCAGTTAAAAAATAAAAATAAAAAATCTTTTAAAAACAAATAAAAATCAGGAAGGACAGGGAGCTGGGCAGGCACCAAGAGGTGTCCACGGGCACCACACTGAAGACCCTAGGTCTAATGTATGCATGCCTCTGAAGAGAACCAGTGTGGCGTAGTGGTTAGAGTGCTGGACTGGGACTCGGGAGATCCGGGTTCTAGTCCCCGCTCAGCCATGACATTTTGTACATCAACCCACCATGAACACAAATAGGTGGTATACTCAAAATTACCATGTGGATTTCCTCATAGTTTATCATGGGGGTAATACTGGCAATGTATCCTAATTTGGGCCACAGGCCTTCAGTTGTTGACCCCAGTTTTAATGCCACATAATTCTGATGTGGTTCATAAATTGTGGGTGAGGCATGCTGTTACCTGTTATTATTTCCCTGCAAGAGCAGGCTTGCTGCATAGTGGCGTAGTGGTGAGAGTGTTGGACTGGGACTCGGGGAGATCCGGGTTCTAGTCCCCACATGGCCATGAAACTCACTGGGTGACTTTGGGCCAGTCACTGACTCTCGGCCTAATCTACCTCACAGGGTTGTTGTGAGGATAAAATGGAGAGGAGGAGGAGGAGGATTATGTAAGCCGCCTTGAGTTCCTTGTAGGAAAAAAGGCGGGGTATAAATGTAATAAATAAATAAATAAATAAATAATATGGGGTGCCATTAGCCATTGATAGACCTATACAGGGTCAGCTCCAGGGCTGAAGGGGCCATTTGCAAAAGTACTATCTGCTGGCCCTCCCCACATCACTGCCCCCCTGTTTGCAGGCTTGCCTAGTGGCAGCAGCAGCCAGCTGGGAAGTTTCCATTTTTAATTTCCAGTGATGATCCAGATGCTATGTCAACTGCCCTGGAGAATTGTGGCAAATTTAAAATGGGGGCTTCTGAGAGCCAGTTACCTGGTGTTGCTGTGGGGCCTAGAGCAGCTGTCAGATGCCAGGCCTGGACCTATGCCCTCCATGGATTGGTCTAATCCTAACTAGAAGCCTAGAGCCAAAAAACTGGTTGGTTAGTTCAAATCAATATGTGGAATTCAGACCACCCCACCCCATCCCCCACAATAATCAGGGGCAGGGCAACAACATTTCATAGCTGAGATTACTTCTAGCCTGTGTTCCTCAGCGCTATTCATTTCAGGGGGGGGGGGAAGTACTTCTGAAGTAAGTGGGACAACTCTGAAATAAGAGTTTGGGGAATGATAGCCACATATGGTGATGCACTAGTTCAAGCAAATCATTTGCTTATATCCCATGAGGAAGGTCATCTTAAAGCACACTTCCAGAGGAAGATAATTGAGCATATTTTTAGAAACCTTAAAATATTCTAGTTAAGCTGTACCTGAGGATTGCCCGTTAAGCATTTTTTAATCAGATGTTTTGTCAGCTGTGAAAGCTCTTCCAATTATGTTATATTAGAATAAGTATGCAAGAAAGTATACTTGATTAGCAGAATGGTAATTAATCTTGCAGCTATAACTCTATGACGGTATCAGCCAGGGACTTCATGTTCATAGGCAGATCTATTTTCTAAGAATATATTTAATTTTTTGCTTGGGATAAAGAAGCAATGCATTTAATGAAATAATATACGGTACCTTCTTATTTGAAAGATGCCAATAATAGAACCTGGGAGCTTTTGCATGTAAAGCATGTGTCCTACTTCTGAGCTTTTAATCTGATTAATTGATTTTTCCTTCTCGGAAAAAGTGGGCTTTTTGTTTCTATCATGGTGGGAACCAGCTTCTTTGAAAGAGTGATTGGTGGGACGTAAGATACCAAAGGTTGAGAAACACTGTGCTAAAACATTTAAGATCGCTTCACTCATGCTTGAGCTTCTACCAAAGCCACACAATTTTATTCATAAGTGCAATGATTTTCCTACTATGAAGAAAAAAATAACTCTGGAAAATCTATCTTGCTATAGCTTAATATTGAATCTAATAGGCTTTTTATTGCCTGTTCCTTTGATTATTGGCAGATTATTATGGCTATAATGATCAGCCACACATAATGCTATAGCTGGAATGACTATATAATGTACAAAAGAACAAAAGGTCCACTTTACATATATTTAACTTTACATGCTCTTGGCTACGTGCTCTAGTAGAAAGGCATAAAGTCGTTGTAAGACCAAATGTTTAGGGCAACGGTTTCGTCTCCAGTGTGGAACATTATCCTTATGCAAAAGTCTATGAAGCAAAATGCCTTCCCCTTGTTCTTAATCTCTTGATACCGCTGCTGCTTGCTGCTGCTTGCCTCCCAAGCTCTCCAGTGTGGTAACGTTGGCACACTGTAATGTGTTAAATCAAGCTGAAAAAATTGAATTATTTCCTGCTGTGAACCATGCGGTAAGATGACAGATGTGCTAGGCAGCATGCCTGTAAATAGTATTGTGTTAACTTTCACCTTGCTTCTGTCTGGCAGGTTGTGGGTTCTACCCTAAGGACTCCGCTGGCATTTTTCCTTTGCAAAATGCTGCTGGTGGTGATGAAATAGCTAATTCATCTTTCACAGAACCACAGTGAAGCAAGGGACTGTTAATGTCTCTACGGTTTGAAAAATTGAGAGCAAGTTCACATGTGCTCATGTGAGGACTGCAGTATCAAGTAGTAACTTGGATGTATGAATAAGACACCACTCATCAAAGATAGGATTGCCACCGGATTAAGGGAATCTTACCATTTATCATGTCTGGAGATGTCTGATTTGGCCACAGTGACACATGCCTTAGTTACGTCCCGTTTGGATTATTGTAACGCACTCTACGTGGGGCTGCCTCTGAAGAGTGTTCGGAAACTTCAGCTGGTTCAAAGAGCTGCTGCCAGACTGTTGACTGGGGCTGGCTACAGGGAGCACACAACTCCTCTGTTACAACAGCTCCACTGGCTCCCAGTCTGTTTCCGGGCACAATTCAAAGTGCTGGTTAGGACCTATAAAGCCCTATACAGCCCGGGTCCAGGTTATCTGGAAGACTGTATTCTCTCTTATGAGCCTGCCTGTACCCTGAGATCTTCAGGGGAGGGCCTTCTCTTGGTTCCCCCTCCATCTCAGGCACACTTGGCAGGAACCCAGCAGAGGGCCTTCTCGGTGGTTGTCCCGATACTCTGGAATTCCCTTCCCATGGAGGCTAGAATGGCACCCTCCTTGGTATGCTTCTAGAGACAGGCAAAAACTTTTTTGTTTCAGCAGGCCTTTCGGAATAGCCTGGACCTGTGAGAATGCGATGGATTCCACTGCTTATATTATAACTGTTTTAACTTTGATATTTTATATAATTTTAATATTGTAGCTAATTTAAATATATTTTTAACTTTTGTATATTCCTATTTATATGTTTTAATTGTACAGGTTTTAATGCTGTAATGCCGCCTTAAGTCCCAGTATTGGGGGGAAAGGCGGGATATAAATAAATAGATATCTTATTATTGTTATTGTTGTTGTTGTTATTATCATCATCATCATCATCATTTAATTACAGGGCTTGCTGTTTTAATTAATTTTATTTACATTTCTATCATTTTATGCTTTCTGCTTTATAAACTGCCTTGAGAAGTCTTTACCTTGAAAGGCGGTATAAAAAATATTCTCAATAAATAACTGTTTTTTAGTTGTTTAATCATAGATTTCATAGATCATAGAGTTGGAAGGAGCCTACAAGGCTGTCGAGTCCAACCCCCTGCTCAATGCAGGAAACTAGAGGAGGGGTCTCCCATCCAAGTAATAACCAGGCCTGACCCTGCTTAGCTTTCCACGCTCAGACAAGCTGAGCCAGCTTGAGCCACAGGCCTGTTTTTGTAATCAAATGCAATCAATTGATTACATTTGCATAGGGGTAAAACCAAGAGTGGTAAAACCAATACTTGTAAAGCTGCCCTGGGGTCCTTGTGTGGAAAGGCGGGAGATAAATAAATAAATAAATAAAGCATACTTTCTTTGTTTGTAGATGGTGCATGCATTTCTCATAGCAGTCATTATATTAATGGGATGTGAGAAAAAGGGAGAATGCCTCTGTTAAGTTGGTGCTTGCTCTCTGCATTTTTTGTAAGTACATGCATTTTTTTTTAAATGTGTGATTATAGGAAGCTGCCTTGTATTGAGTCAGTCCATTGGTCCAACTCAGTATTGTCTACACAGACTGGCAGCACTTCTCCAGAGTGTCAGAGAGAGGTCTTTCCAAGCCCTACTGAAAGATGCCGAGAATTGAACCTGGGAGCTTTTGCATGCAAAGCATGTGTCCTACCACTGAGCCACAGCCTTTTAATCCGATTAAAGCCCTAATCAGACACAAGGTTATCATGCAATTCTGTGCAAGATGAGGGCCTACATTGAATGTAAGCTTCCCACTGAGTGGATTGGCCTTACTGAAGAATCTACACACCACTGCCACCAGTGGAGGCTGGTGGCTCCAATGTCAGTGGGGTGGTGCATCCATTCTGGGTTCTAGTCTGAAGGTTTAAGGAGCTATCCATGGTGCTGAACCTATTTTGGGGGATAGGGTTCAGAACCATGGATAGCTCTTTTAAAGTTCAGACTAAAACCTGGTGTGGATACACTGCCCCACTGACATTAGAGCCATCAGCCTCCACTGACTACCATTAATTCCTTGTGACTGGGACTGGTATTGAGATTCTCTGCACGGAAGGGCTGCCTTCGGACTCTCAGTGTTACAGCCTTGCACAGAATCATTACCCTATGGAAGCATTCCTTTGCAGCCTCTCCGTGGCTGCTGCGATATACATCTTCTAGCCCCCTAGAAGATCCACTTTACAGAGCAATTTGCCAAACATGAGATGAAATGTTTTGTGTCTGTCTGCAGGGAAGACATAAACAGTTCCAAAATTAAATTTGCTGTTCATATCCAGCAAACTCATCATGTAGCTAAGGGGAATTTTTCCCAAAAAAATTCAGGCTATGCTAAAGATGGATATAAACAGATATATTTGCAACATTCTAAGCTAACTGGTATCTTTTATTTGCTCTGCTGCTCGAGCATTCTGAGCCATTTTCAGGTCTCCGTGTATAAATGCAAAGAGTTAATTTCACAGCCTGTGAAATTAAATTATCATTACTTTCTGGATATTAGAAGATCGATGCAGTTTAAAGGATATGATTTTCTGGTCCTGAAACTGGACAAAATCACATTGTTTTGTAGGAAAACTACATATTTGAAGCTGAAGGTTAGTATTAGGCTAAGCTGAGGGGCAGTAAAACTCTGTACCCAGGTCTTCTGTATGTCTGCTCAGAGATGATATTGTGTTTTAGGTTCACTAGATTTTTGAAAAGTTTGACAGTAATAAAACTAGATGAACTTGGCAAGAGTCACTCTGCATCATTCACTCTGTATCTGCCTATGCTGCTGAACAAAGGCCAGGCATAAATTGAGAAATTCATGCTGGGTGGCAGTGGTGATGAGACCAAAAGGACTTGGCCTTCCTGGCTGGAGGCTTAAGGGTGGTGTCTTCACAGGGGTTTTGCTAATGGGTGTCTAAACTGATTATGGCTTAGCCATAAAATCCATGGAGACAGGCAGATATCCCACCCACATTGAAATCTCAATGGAAGATGTCTATGGTGCCCTGGTTTTTACTGTTACTGTTTAACACAAAGTCGGTAATCTTTAAACATCAGTCATTAACTATTTAATTCAGGGATGAGGTAGCTGATTTTGTGGGTACTACTGGGAATTGGCTGGGTGAAGCATCCAGATTAGTGATTGCTCACAATGGCCTAACTGGGTTATTGGCAGCATCAGTCAAGGCTTGAGGGACATGGAGAATGAGGGACAACCTTGAGAACACCTCAGAGAGAAAGCATCCTGTGCTGAACTCATCCAACACCGATCATATCCTCCTGGTGTTTTTCCTAGATTCAGAAGGTATATTGAAAAGCAATCTTCCTTCTCCCAAAAGGGAGTTTTTGGAAAAGAGGCTGCCAAATAGACACTGTGCCTCCTGATCTGGGCTTCCTCTCAGGCCTGCCACTGTCTCTGCTGCTGCTGGGGTCCTAGGTATAATTTTGGAAGATCTGAAACTGAGAGTTGGGACCAGTCAAAGTGTATAGGGTCTCCTGTGTCAGCAACCTCCCCAAGTAGGGCACCCTTCTGGGAGCTAATCTCAGCAGGTTTGTCTGTCTTGGGATGGGAGAACCAGGGATGCTCAGCCTCAAGCTCTCTGAAATTCTCCAAACTTTACTTCAAAGCTCAGTTCTGCTCGCTCCCATTCTTACTCTTGACCTGTTTTTCAGTTCATTTGATTGCGAAAAGTTGTGCATTTTTCAAAAGTTGTGCATTTTTCAAAAGTTGTGCATTTTAAAGTACACAAAGTAAAGTAAAGCATTTTGAAGTAAATGCAAATGCAAGTTTGGGAATTTGTAAACATTTCTGGAGAACATGCACTCCCATTTGTGTTTGCATTCAGGATTGCAAATGGGGCAATTTGCAAACTGAAACGAAATTCTCATCCATCCCTCAGTGTTCATAGACTCCCATATGTTCCAGAGCCAGCAGTGGGAACCTCCTCCTCATATGGTTCTCATGTGGTTCTGTTCCGGTACAGTTGGGACGTAACAGTTGATATCACCCAAAGTTTTGTTCAGATCCATTTCAACATACCGTAATAACAGATGAGTTTGATCTTTTAGGGCTTCTTCTTGGACTCTGTGAAATATGTAGCTGCATCTGTCCTAGTGGCAAGACTTGGTTTTGGACTGAATGTTTTCCATTGCCCTGGGAAGAGGTGATCTGGCTGGGCTGGGCTCCTTTCGGAGACTTATGAAGCCAGTTGAATTGTAAGCCAGTTGAAAATTTGGGGAATTTTCCCACTGACCTTGGTAAATTCTCTGTTGATGGGGTTATGGCCATGTGGAATAGCAGCTTGTCCAGGGCCATGTATATGGTGACTCGAAGCTGTAGGGATATGCATTTGTTTTCGGGTGGATGGAAAATTGAATTTGGTCCAATTTGCATTCATCCTCAAATGAAGGCTCAGGGGAACAAATTAATTCCCCTGAGAGCCAGTGTGGCATAGTGATGAGAGTGTTGGACTGGGACTCGGGAGATCCGGGTTCTATTCCCCACTCAGCCATGAAACTCACTGGGTGACTTTGGGCCAGTCACTAACTCTCAGCCTAACCTACCTCACAGGGTTGTTCTGAGGATAAAATGGACAGGAGGAGGATTATGTAAGCCGCCTTGGGTTCCTTTCAGGAAAAAAGGCGGGGTATAAATATAATAAATAAAATAAAATAAATAAAAATTCCATTTAGGGGTAGGGTTTACCGGTCTCTGGTGGTAATGGAGCAGACATTGGCATTTTCTTTCCCAGAATGACCTGACAGAGCTGATGAAAAGCAGCTTGGAAAACTATCAATGCATCTGTAAAGGAGGGCAAGGTGCCAGACAGCCTTTTGTCTATGGTTATTGGGTCCTCTGCTACCCCACCAAACATTAACTCTCCAGTGAGTTACCATTGCTTCTGTAACCCTCTATTTCTGCAGCTTCAGGTATATCAGCTTTCTGGGTCCAGTTTTCACTCCGAGTAAACTTGCTTGGTTATTGATAAACTTGTTTGTTGACCTTCCCTTATCTATTGATTTACTTACTAAGTAACAATTAATTATGGTTTTATCCCACCCCCTCCTCCAAGAAGCTCAGAATGGTGTACATGGTAAACCCACCTTTCATCCTCACAAGAACCCTGTGAGATAGGTTCGTGTGAGAGGTGGTGACTGGCCTAGGAAGCTTTTTTGTTGAGTAGGAATTTGAACCCGGGTCTCCCCAGTCTAAGTTCAACAGTATACACACTGGCTCTCTCAAGAATGACAGGGGGGGACTGTACACTATTGATTCTATTAGATCTTTCTGCAGCCTTTGATATAATGGACCTTGAGGGGCTGGTGACTGCTGTAGGGCCTGGTTGGTATTTGTGGAACCACTTGAATGGGCCTGTAAATTCCTGGTGAGAGTCCATAAGGGAGGGGGGCTGCTTACAAAGTCCCTGAGTTCTTCAATGTGTTGTGACCCAGGATGTGGTCCCCTTACTATCAGAGCAGGGGGGCTAACAACAGTGAGGATGGGTAAAAATGGGGGCAGGAACATGTCCAAAGATCCCCGAAGGCACCACCCACCAGAGACTCCCATGGGAGGGAAGCTCCAGGAACCATCAATGCCTTCTCTTACATAACCTGAAAAAGTAGCCCTGCCTGCACTCCTCTAACTCTTCTTCAGAACCTCTGGCAGCACAGGAAGGCACCTTTATGTGACTACATAAAGGCAGCACCTGTGGGATAAGGCATGGCCCCTTCAAACATAATTTCCTCATGGTAGGCAGAGCTGGAAGCACCAACCTGAATGCAGTAGTACTTAAAATGCTCGGCTCCAGTTTATTGCTGAAGCAACATCTTAGCTTTTGGGTGCCTTGTATCCACCCTGACTTTATGTTGCCCCACAGAGATCATGGTTCTGTTCTCCTGCCTGGGTTCAGCCATACCCCTGTGGGACCCAGCCTGAAATTTTCATTTCGTTTCATTTCTGTATTGCTCAATCGCCAAAGCTCTCTGGACAGTTCACAAAAGCCACAGTCCAAAAATACAGTATAATATAAAACCTTTAACATACAAAATTTAAAAACAGTTTAAACCAGCTAAACAACAACAACATCCAGCTACAATAAGATACCATGGCCTGATAAAAACAACTGACATTAAAAGTCCTGTCATATGCTGTCAAACTCCTGGGAATAGGGGAAAGTCTTAACTTGGCGCTGAAAAAAATGACAATGTTGGTGCCAGTTAGATCTCAGTGGGGAGAGCATTCCACAATCGGGGCTACCACCAAAATGCCTCTCCCTTTTTGCCATCCTGCGAGCCTCCCTCAGAGGACATACTTGGTGTTGATCGTAGTATCTGGGTAGGTTCATATTGGGACACCATGTGGATTTCTCAGCTATGCTCCACCTCTGTCAAGATCATTCCATGGGCAAATGACCCTACCTGACATGGCAAGAATTTTGCTTCTATTCCATCTTCTCAACCCTAGTGGCATGTCAGTTTGTTCTGAGTCTAGGCACAAATGTGACAGGCCAGTTGTCTTGTTTGAGCAGCTTATCACAAAAAACGGTTGTGATTTTGCCTGCCCTCAAAAAGGCTTACTAAAGTAGGTTGCAATATTGCAATCCATGTTTGTGATGAACTGCACCCACCAGCAGTTCATTGCAAACACATTTTGAGTGCAGATTGGAAACCAACAGTCTCCAGCTGACTCTCAATAAACAAAACAAAGGTTCAAAAAACATACAAAACCATTTTGCTTCCACAAGTTCTTGTTCCATTGCCATTTCGAATGTTGCTGAACTGGTGTTTCAAGAGAGCATCATATTCCATTCAAATTTGAAAACAAGCCTGACACTGTGAAGTATACTGGCAATGTTTGTCGTTATTCATAATGAAAACTTTTTTTTTTTAAATGAACTGACAGTTTAAAAAAACAAACAAAAACAAAAAGATTTTTTTTGGCTTGGCATCAATTTAAGAAGTCTGTTCCAACTCTCTCATTAATCAATCCATAAAGCAATCCTATGCAAGCTCTAATTGAGATTCTACGTGCGTTTGACCAGGTAATAATGCAAATACTGTATGCAGGATTTGGAAGGTTGTCTATCCTGGGAACAGTATATGGGTCAGTAGTCTTTTGATTTTCAATTGATTAAAAGGCTCAGGCTTTCTTTGTGATTATTAATCAACCACTAATAAAACAGCAGCTGTCTTTCTAAAAGTCTGAATCATAATAACTCACTGCTGACATAATTTGGGGCACATCTTGGACTGGCTTCACAGTGATTTACGGTGAATTGGCAAATGGCCTCTGTTCCCAGTAATATTTGCCAGCGTTTGTGGCAAGCGTGTGTGTTTATATTGCAGATACACAGTGAATTCTTCAGATATCAAGACAGTTTGTGTTATATATGCATAGGTTCACTTCATACAGCTGTTCGGGCTGTTGATCATCTTTGTGTGGTTAGAGGTGCATCCCCTCTACCATGCTCAACCTAATCTCTTACAGAAGGGCCCAATTTGCAGGGTTCTTCCACCTCAGAAAAGTGGGCACCATTCCCCAGGTATTTATTTATTATCACATTTATATCCCACCCTTTTTTTTCTTGCAAACAACCCAAGCCAGCTTACATGGTCCTGCTCCTCTCAGTTTTATCCTTACAATTATCCTTTAGGTATGTGTATGATCCAGGCCACAGTTGAACAAACCGATTATAAGCATATTGTTTGAGGGGGAAAATATGGAAGTTGGGGCAGTCTTTTCTCACATTGTGAACTGTACAGATATGTTCTGCTTTCTAGAATATTGCATCTTCACTAATTCTTGGTGATCTGAAAAAACCCAAACTTGGATCAGTTCACATAAACTCGAAGTACATTCCCCCCCGCCATCTGATCATGTACTTGGGGAATGCTTCCAATGAGAAAGCATTAGTGTCAACTGGATACTTACATGGGTATGATGTCAGCAATTTCTAGGGTGGCCTCTATGAATTGCCAGAAAATAGGAAATGCGTCACCAAAGAAGAAGACGAAAGAGGACACAACTTTGCATATAATTTGCATATGGTAATTTATATGTGTAAACACAAATTTAGAAATAATTATTATAATTTAAATAGAAATACATTAAACCTCACTATATAGTGCAAAAGATGAGACTAGGTGACTTGTGTGCCTGCCTGTTCAGTTTGCTACTGTTCAGGTGCTATTGATGGGCAACTTCAAGGCCCAGCTCTTCCTTCTGGTGGTTCTTTATCTTTAAACGGGAATTGGACAGGATGCCTTCAAATAGAGGAAAGTCCTCTGGCAGTCCTTCGAATAGAAGAGTGTAAAAGAGGACACATGGCCACCCTAGCTATTTCTATAGTCACAACAACAGCAAAAAGGAAGCTGTGATCATGGAAGGTGTTGAGGCCATTCCTGTATCCCCTCAAGTACTACGGTAGTTATCTCCAATTCACTGTGGGCTTGTTTACATGACACAGGAACCGCGGGGGAGCAGAAGTCCCCTGCGGTTCCCGTGTTGTGTGAACTCCGACCGGGGGTGCCCCCGCAGGATGGCCGCACGCGGGACGCACGCAAAGTGACCATGGTCGGTAGAGGGGTAAGCCCCTACCGTGTGTGGCCACCCTGCCGTGCAAACAGCGGGCAGCCATCCCGCGGGGCCGCACAGAGGCAGCAGCCCAGAGCGGCCAGAGCTGAGGCCGCCCCAGCCTGTAGGGGCAAACGGCCCCTCTGGGCATCCCGAGCCCCCACCCCCTAGTGCCGGGAGGCCCACACTGCGGTGCGGGGACTGCCGGCTCCACTGGGGTCCACCCACACGCGCAGGGCACAGGTTGTCTGCGGCGCCTCACCGGACCCCGAGGATTGCCCCGTGGTGCCTCCCCCGCCCGCAGCCTGGGTCGTGCGAACCGGCCCTGTGTGTCTCCAGTGTCAATGTAAGCCTTTATACCAGTGTTCTCCAACCTTGGGTCCCCAGATGTTTTTGGCCTACAACTCCCAGCATGCCCCAGCCAGCTTCAGTACATAACTATATTAACCAACGACAATTATTTTACTAGTTCAGTCTACAGGTAGTTCTGCGAGGAGTCCAAGGCTGCAATCCCGTGCACACTTACCTAAGAGTGTGCCGCACTGAGCACACTGGGGCTTGCTTCTGAGTAAATACTTTTTCTGACCTAATGTCAGGGAAAACTCTGAGCTTGCCCCAGCATTAAATAGAATGGAGGAGCTGCTGCTGCTCACACAGAGCTTCATGTGAATGTTAGAGCCTTCATATAAGCACTGGAGCCTCTGAACTGGAGTGTATATATCTAGGAAGAAAATAAATCAAATAGTAATAGGAGTCAAAGTTCTAATAGACATCAAAGACTAATAGGCAAATCTTAAATATGTGTGTGCTGCTGCAAGGGTTGCCACCTTTCCCAAAGACAAAAGAATAATAACCTGACCAGCATTCATTTGCCTATGCTAACTTACTGAAATATATGGCAGGTTAAACCAGGCATTGCCTAGGATTGAAGCAGAGCTAAAAAGGGAACTGACCAGGTGGTATCAAAAAATATAATGTCAATCAACTTTAGCTCCTGTTGCTGGCAACCATTCAGAGACTGTCTCCTGTCCTGTTAACAGTGTAGGCTCCGTTAAGAAGGTCAGAAACCACTTAAAGAAGTGTATATGATCTCTCCTAAAACTGTATTTTTTCAACTTGCAATGGTATTGCCACATAACACAGCAATATATGTGGGCACATTATCTCGAGATTATTATACCTTCACACTTCAAGGACTACAACCAGAAGGCATACGATATGTCAAGATTGACCCCACTGCAGTTTCTTTACGCAATCTATGATATATGAGTGACCTTCATTCACTGAAAAAGATTTAGGCATGAGCAAACAGCTGAGGAAATTGGCAGTGCCCTCACTTCCTATTTTTAGCAAATACTTCCCAGCATTGTGCCATTCAAATGAGCTTTCGATTTGTTTTTCTTTCCTTCTAAATTATAAGATACTAATTTAAAGTGAAAGGTTATCAGTTAAGTTCACATTAGGGTTTCTCAAGCATATCTTGTGGCAGGTTTGTATCTTTATTTATTTACAGAGCAATTCTGTGGCATGTCTACTCAAAAGTGAGTCCCACTGTGTTCAGTCAGGCTTACTTCCAGCACTGCAATCCTATGTACACATGCCTAGGAGTACCCCCCATTGAACAGAGTGGGGCATACTTTTGAGTAGACATAAATAGGAGTTCACTGAACAAGTATTTGTATATTATTATTATTATTATTATTATTATTATTATTATTATTATTATTATTTCCAGAGCAGTTTACAGTACAATGTCAAACCTTTTCTTCTATTTCCAATGTTGCTGATTAGCTAACATTACCACCCAGACACAAGAGGGAGGTATCAGTGGGCTTTGAGGAACCCCAGGTTTTGCAGAAGTACAAAAAAACTTGAGGAGGAAAAAAAAAAAAACTAAGGGGGAGGAAACCACAAAACAGCCCAATGAGGACTGAGCATGTGTAGCAGACAGCAATGCTCACTGACTGTTGTAGGGGGGTCGTTACAGGTGGGAGGGGAAATAGAATGGAATATCCTGGAAGTAGTAATGGCTGATTGATTGGAGCAGTGAACAGGAGCTCCAAACTACAACATTTTGTTGTAGGTCCTGCTTCTACAAAAACAACAATAAAAATATCAACAATAAATATTTTTAAAGACATTAAAGCAGTACAGTAGAATGCTCTCTAAAGTTGCTAGTGCTCAACAAAGTAGAGAATCATTAAAATGCCTGAGAGAATAAAGATATCTTAGCCTGGCACATAAAAGATAGTTAAGCAGGCGCCCACCTGGCATACTTCATAAGGGAGGGTATTCTTGCGGGAGGGCACCACAGAACAAAATGGCCCTTCCTGGGTTGCCACTCACCTTCTCTCTGATGGTGCAGGTTCCCAGAGAAGGGCCTTAATGGACGATCATAACTTCTGGGAGGTTGGTATGGAAGTAGACAGTCCTTAAGGTACTTGTGTCCAAAGCTATGTAGGGCTTTAAAGATATGCTGGTAGGCTATTCCTGACGGGTGGGCTACTCGGTGGTCCTCCTACCCCCACTGGCACATGCAGTATGTCCAGGCAGAGGCAGGAAACAGAGTCATGACTATGGTGGCCTGATGCGAAAGTCACCTGCTGAAATTCCCTCTTCTATACAACTATTCAAGGTAAAGGAAAGCTGTCCTCTTATGTATTTGGCCATCCTAGTCAGCAGGTCACACAAGCCACCCAGTGAAGACTAATTTTCTAAGCATCTTCATAAAATGTTTACAGGAAAAATTACTTTGGATTGCATTCCTAAGCATATGTACAAGAAACTAAGCTTCACTGGATTCAGTGGGACTTTCGTCCAAGTAAAAAGGTTGCCGATAGGGCTCTTGGGTTCCTCTTAATGTGGCCAATTGTAAAAGAGCACAGGGCGTCTTCACCTTTGATGGTTGTGTGCAGAAGAGGGAATTCTAGCAGGTGTAGTTTGTCATGCAGTAGTGCGGGAACTCCATTAATACAGGAGCCCTGTCTTTTTCTTTTTTCATCTGGCCACCCTAATTTATTTCCCTAACATCCCTTCCTCTTGACAAAATGCATATTACTGTAGTGCAAGTTAGTTAAGACAAAAAGCATTCAGCAACTCTTTCTATCAAAAAGAGTTGGTACTAGTACGCCTCTCAGATGAACAAGAATGTCAAGGACAAGTATAGGAAGAACTCCTATCAGGTTTATAACCATCTATTGAAGTGATGAAAATTCTAGAATTGCTTCAGCAACAGTAGCTGCTTGTAACGGCCACAATCACTCAATTGTGCAGGAAAATTCTCTCATACATGCTTTGTGTTCTGAGTCAATAGCCGCTCTGTAGCCAAGGTTACCGTGACGCACCACCAAAGCCCAGAAGAATCAAAATCCCAGAACTAAAGTTGACAAGAACTAGGTAGGCTCTGAATACATAAATTACATTGGGCGGTATCCAGCTCCGCTCATGATAATTTATTTTCTACTAGCTTTTTTTTACCCAGCGTTGCACGGGTCGTCCTTTTCCTATAGGCACTCTTTGTTCGAAATTCCTTAAGATAGCTGTCCGCTGTGAAATCCCTATCGTCCCCCGCCCCCCGCCCCCCAGGACTGCACAATGAAATCCTTGCTTCCCCCCATGACTACACAATGAAATCCGAGCTTCCCCTCTCCCCGGGACTATGCAACAATGAATTCCCTGTTTCCCACCCCACCAGTACTACACAATGAAATCCCTGCTTCCCTCCCCCCGGGACTATGCAACAATGAATCCCCCCCCGGACCACACAATGAAATCCCTGCTTCCCCCCTCCCCCGGGACTGCACAACAATGAATTCCCTGTGCCCCCTCCCGGTACTACACAATAAAATCCCTGCTTTCCCCCCCCCCCCGGGACCATGCAACAATGAAATCCCTGTGTCCCCCCCCAGGACCACACAATGAAATCCCTGTGTCCCCCCCCCGGGACTACACAATCAAATCCCTGCTTCCCCTCCCCCCTTGGACTATGCAACAATGAATCCCTCCCGGGACCAGACAATCAAATCCCTGCTTCCCCCCCCCGGGACTATGCAATCAAATCCCTGCTTCCCCCCTCCCCCGGGACTGCACAACAATGAATTCCCTGTGCCCCCCCCGGTACTACACAATAAAATCCCTGCTTCCCTCCCCCCCCCGGGACCATGCAACAATGAAATCCCTGTGTGTCCCCCCAGGACCACACAATGAAATCCCTGTGTCCCCCCCCCCCGGGACTACACAATCAAATCCCTGCTTCCCCTCCCCCCTTGGACTATGCAACAATGAATCCCCCCCGGGACCAGACAATCAAATCCCTGCTTCCCCCCCCCCCGGGACTATGCAATCAAATCCCTGCTTCCCCCCTCCCCCGGGACTGCACAACAATGAATTCCCTGTGCCCCCCCCCCGGTACTACACAATGAAATCCCTGCTTTCCCGCCCCCGGGACTATGCAACAATGAGATCCCTGTGTCCCCCCCCCAGGACCACACAATGAAATCCCTGTGTGCCTCCCCCCCCAGATTACACAATCAAATCCCTGCTGTCCCAGCTGTGGTTCATGTGAACATTCTGTTTGGACGTAGGAGAGACTTGCATATCCACCTCTGATTGGGCCCCTGAGGCAGTGCATACCAACATTCTATGCGCCGGTTGGAGCTATTTGCATAACACCTCCTGAATGGCCCCTGCGAGCATTCCAAGCGACGCCATTGGCTCTCATCTATTTTGGGCCGTACAGGCACGGCAAGGGTCTTTTGGAGATTTTAACCTGCCAGTCTTTGTCCTTGGGTGATGGGGAGTATGCGTGCCAAGTTTGGGGCGGATCCGTCCAACCGGGTAGGAGCCAAGGCGACGCAAACTCGCCGCGCGGACAACCGGGTAGGAGCCAAGGCGACGCAAACTCGCCACGCGGACCCACGTATGTACGGACAAACGGACAAACATTCACTTTTATATAGTAGATAACAAAACCTAACTATTTTTTAGGAGAAGCAATTCGATATAGTACTTGATCTTCATTATAATGACAATCTATTATTGATTGATTGATTTAAAAATTGTTTAGACCACCTGCCACCAAAGTGGGCTCCAGGGCCATATACAAACATAAAATTATACATACAATAGAATACAATACGGACACGATAAAGCAATCCTTAAAATTAAGAGGAATTAAAATAAAACTCATCAATGAGCTAAAAACACACAGAATAAACTATAATCACATTTAAAATGCCCAGGCAAATACAAATGTTTTAATCTGGCACCTAAAATTATATAGCATTGAATAATAGTATTCAAGCTTCAAATATATAGATTTCTTGACCTGAGACTGAAATTAAGCTGGCATTGTTAGGGTATGTATGGCTATTTTAAGGCCTGCAAGATTCAGTGCCAAGATTCTTCCTTGCATAGCATTTTAGTTGCAAAATGGAAGGTGCAGAAGGTCTGATTAAGGTCAGGAAAGCCAAGAGTCGAACCCAGGGGTAGGCAACCTTTTGGATCCATGGACACATTTGAAAATGAGAAACTGTCCTGAACCACAACCATAAAATAACTCCCATTGGTGGGTGTGGTTAGTCACAAAGGACAAGTAACCTGCCCAGGGACATTCATGGGAATTTTAAGATGGAAGCAGCTAGAGGCTCCCACTTCACTTTGAAGCAATCTCAGCTGCCAGTAAGAAAATATTAAAATATTTATGGGAGGAGTAGGGTTGCCTACCATTGGTCTAACTTGTTTCTACTCTTGGCCTCTGTCTCTGTGCCGTGTCCATGTTTTCCTTTGACTCATTAAACTTTGATAGTTTAGCTTCATGTACCCTGAACATGTGGTCAGTGGGTGGTAGACCCCTCCCCTGCTATCCACACATTAAAAGGTATGTCTGCAGGGCTGAAAAAACATACATAAGATTGGGCTGACAAAGTATTTAGAGATAAAAGTTAGGTAAGGGTGTAAGTGTATGCATGTTTAGACAGAAGAAAGTCCTACAACTCCCAGCATCCCCAGCCAGCTGGCTGGGGGAAGCTGGGAATTGTAGGACTTTCTTCTGTCTAAACATGCATACGATTGCAACCTTAGTCTTACACTTGCTGGCAGACAAGTACTGTATTGTTCCGAGGAGTATAGGCTGCAGCTGCACTTCCCCCCCTAATCTGAATCTCTAAACTAGGGGTGCGGCCTACAATCAGGATGTTGCAAAAAACCAACATCCTGCTGGAGGGGTGTGCCCGCTCTGGTTGCGGCTGGGACTCGTAGTCCAGCCCAACTGAGGGGGCACTGCGTTGGCTGGGGCCGATGGGACTCGTAGTCCATCCCTTGCGGCGGGCTGTTCCCAGCCCAGGCGCTTCCTCCGCCTCCCGCCCCCCGCCCCCCGCCCCTCACCTCGTTGCAGCGCAGCTGCCGCAGGCTGAGCTTAAGCGCCTCAAGCGAGGTACGCGCCTTGGAGCTGCCCACGGTGACAGGCCGCGGGGCCCGCCGGAGCTGTGGCTGGGCCCTTCTTCCTCTTCAGTGGCGGCGGCAGCAGCGTGGGCGGCGGGGGCTCCCACGGCGACGCCTCACCTGCAGGCTGTGCCCCGGCCCGGCGCGCCCTCGCCACCGCCACCTTCTCGCTGCCCTCCTCCTACTCTGCTTGGGCGCAGGCGGCGGCGGCTCCTCCGGGTGGGGACGGCATCTCCTTGGGTCTGGCGCCGGGCCAGGGCCAGGGCCAGGGCCGGCTGCTCTCCTGCTGCAGCTGCCGCAGCCACCCCACCTCCTCTTTCTCCCACAACCGCCACCACCAGCAGGATGTTGCTTTTTCCGTGCCGCTCATTAAAAATTTAATTTTTAAAAAATAGCACCAAACTTCAGGGGTGCGGCTTATAATCAGGAGCGGCCTATACTCGGAACAATATGGTACATTACAATGCCTCATTTTAAGCTTTGGGAAATATGGAAGACAACAGTCACACAACAAACTTCTATTAAAACAGTTCAGAAATATGCATATTTTAAATGACTTTTCCCTCACAAATGGAGGATTTGCTTAATACTCATTATATTCTCTCCATCTTCAAATCCTTTCTCAGAAGCCATCTTTTCTGCGGAGTCTTTGGCCCAGCCCTTTAAGCTTCATTCCCAATTGAAACGAAGCCCAAGTATGTGAAACAAATTAGATAACAAAGCACAAATATAGTTTTCTCCCAAAGGATCCTGTATTCTTTCTACAGGCACAGGAAGAAGCAAGGGAGCTATTGGGTAAGACAGGTAGGTGATTTAACTGGCAATTAATAGGGTAAGTACTTGTGCTTGAAGAAGGAATAATTTCTCTACACGAGGTTGTGCTTATTGTCATAAACCATCTGTTAATTATCTGATGGCTAACGCTGTAATTGATTGAACTTAGGATTCCACTTACGGTATTAGGACACTGAGTATAATCAGCCCTTACAGATGGTGTAACTCAGCCCTTCCACACCCTGCCAAGATATCTCTATCTCTCTAGTCTATCAGAACTTCTAATTCTTTCTTCTTCCTTTACCAAGGTCGCTTGCTAAAGACCCATCTACATAAACAGGAGACCATGTGCTAAAAGTGTAGGCTGCTGTTCATAGACAATTAGATGTCTGGGGAAAGATTTTTGCATAGCCTACTACCTGGCATGCTAGTTTTCAAGGTGGGTTGTTTCTTCTCCCTATGGGGGAGCATCCTAACATCCAATGCTATCAGAAGAGCTTACAGTCTAGGAACCATTTTACAACATGACGACCTGCTTGTGTAGACCAGTCTCGCCCCATTCCTTTCTGCCTTGCTACTAACTCTGCTTAAGGCATAGTTAAAGGGGGCATTTGGCTCCATGGTTATTTATGCTACTTTTGCAGGGCATGGTGCAAAGGCACATGATGCAGCAACTTTGTTGAAACTGAGCATGTCTTGGTCTGATTGGTACCTGAATGGAAAGCCTGAACTGCCGGGAAACCTATGTAAGCCACTTTGTGTTACATAATGAGAAAATTGGGAAAGAAATATAATTAAATTAAACTGAATTTCAAAATGCTAAGTGGATTATCCGTTATTTTACATTACCTTCCAGTTTTCATTAGCTGCATGGTAACTCCTGATCATTTTAGGCAAAAGCTATTGGGTATGATCCAGATTTGCTCTTCCACAAATGGAAGGGCTCCTTCCATTCGTCGAAAGGAATGTAATCTAGTGGAGCAGGGAGGTAATTTTTGCCAGTCCCACCTTCTCCCTGCATATGTTGCCTCTCATGCTATTTTGGAGGGTTCACCAGAGCAGACTTTCAAGGGGGTGCAGAGGAATTAGTGAAAATCACCTGCCCCCCACCCCCAAACACACAGACACTCCTCCAGTGGAAGCATCCCATAAGCAAAGTTCCACTCATGGGAACTCTAGAGCCAAGCCACTGTAAATAACTATTGTTCATCATAATTGGGGGTAAGGGTCGCCCTACAAAAGAAACTTAAATCGACCAAAAGCACTAATTTAATTCAGTGTATATTCAGTCACTAAGCTCCCATAAAATATAATATGTCTTTAACCACATTAGGTCATTTGACCAAGCATTATTATGAACTGTTCCCAAGGCCAATGAAAGCAATGGAAAATCTGTTATTTCAGCTGTGATAAATCAGATATGGGAAGTGGGAAGGCTGTTATATGCAACCATTTTATGCTCTATTATTATCTTTGTGGTCTGGTCCCATCTCCTTGTTTCCCCTTTTCTCCTGCCTGTCGAGAATGGCAAAAGGATCTTCAGAACAGTCATATATCACTTTTTCATACTGAGCCTCCACTTTATTGTCTTCACAACAAACAACACTCAGCTATCTTCACAATACACTCTGCTATCTATATTTATCTATCACTTCCTCATTTCCAGAAGCAATGAATTCCTCATTTCAGTAATGGTGTGGTTAAAAGCAGAACTTATTATCTCCCTTGTAATGACAGTTGGTAGTGCTGGGATTTTCAACAGAAATCAGCAAAACAAATTGAGACCCATTTTTAGTATAAAGAGCATCTTTGTAATGCTGGGCCAGCATGCTGCTGCCAGACTGTTGATCAGGGCCTGTGACTCCCTCCTTGTTACAACAACTTTGCTGACTACCGGTCTGTTTCCAGGCACAATTCAAAGAGCCATTTATTTATTTATTTATTATATTTATACCCCGCCTTTTTCCCCACAAGGAACCCAAGGCGGCTTACATAATCCTCCTCCTCCTCTCCATTTTATCCTCACAACAACCCTGTGAGATAGGTTAGGCTGAGAGTCAGTGACTGGCCCAAAGTCACCCAGTGAGTTTCATGGCTGAGCGGGGACTAGAACCCGGATCTCCTGAGTCCCAGTCCAACACTCTCACCACTACGCTATGACCTATAAAGCCCCATACGCCTTGCAATCAGGCTACCTGAAAGACTGCCTTCTTCCATATGAGCCTGCCCAGGTTTTAAGATCTTTGGGGGAGGGCTTTTTTTTCAGTCCTGCCACCATCAAAGGCATGTTTATTGGAGACCCAGAGAAGGCCTTCTTGGTGGCTGCTCCCAGGCTCTGGAATTCCCTGCTGAGAGAGGCTAGGTTGGTCCCCTCTCTGTTGTCCTTCCACCAGCAAGGAAAGATGTTTTATTCAGGCATGCCTTTGGCATATAGGCTAGTCTGTTTCTGAAGGGGGTTTTAATTAGATGGGTGCTGTTTATTTCTTTTCTTGTTGTTTTCAATTGTGTGTTTTTAAAAAAATTATTTGTTTTAATGTTTTGTTTTTTTAAATTAAGATTTAAGAACTCAGTGATTTTACCGATGTGTTTTATCTGACTTGTTTTCATGGATTTGATTTTTATTCAGTATTTTACTGCTGTTAGCCACCTTGACCACCATTTAGTGGAAAGGCAGGATTAGGGTGGCTGCTTAGACATCACCAAAGAAGAGGAAATGCATCACAGGGGGGGGGGAGGACAAAGGGGGATAGAGATTTGCATAAAACTTGCACATGCTAATTTATCTGTACGGATACAAATTTAGAAATAATTACTATGTGCACTACTTCTCCCCGCAGTGAGATGACTGTGCCCAGGTGACCTGCATGCCTTGCTCAGTCTGCTGTCCAGGTGCTCACTGTGGATGGGCAACTTTTGGCCCCTGCCTGCTCTCCCTGCTTGTGGTTCTTTGACTTTAAACCAGACTTGGACTGGATGGCCCTTCAATTAGAGGGCAATCAATTTCATACAGGGGGCTGTTCTCTGGCAGCCTTTCAAATAGAGGACTTTCATCTGCAAAGTAGGGCACATGGCCGCCATAGGTGGGATACGAATTTAACAAACAAGTACATAAATGCAGGGGAGGCTGGTGACTCCTGTGTCAGTGGGGCTCCCTATCTACTGCAGTTTTTTGTTTGAGCTTTATAATAGCTATCCATGGTGCTGTACTCATCTCTGAAATAGGTTCGCCACCCTGGAGCATTATGGATAGATCCTATAAAGCTCAGAAGAAAAGCTGTAACGGAGAAGGAGCCCCACTGACATAGGAGTCGCCAGCCTCCCTTGCGAATGTCAGTGGCCGGTGAAAGAGCCTCAGCCACGGAGTGCTTGTCTCCTTCCTGGCCTTTGGCATCGCTCTGCTTTCCTGGACCCCCCTGGACCCCTGCCCGGGTATCTCTGATGCCTCTTTGGTCCCAAGTCTTGATTTTCCTCTTCTAGGGGACATGCAATCCTACCCAAAGTGGGAAGTTCTAAATCAGATTTCAGCATTTCTGAATCAGTAGTCAAAGTAAGAAGACAAGCAGGGAACAAATGTCTTTTATTCAACCATCACGTGGCAACAAACATTAGTTTTTTTTGTTCTTGTACCACTGTCACCTTCAAAATATTTTACCTTCATTCATTTTGGGCTTGGGATTCCAGTTGGCCTTTTCCTCAGAGATACTGAGTCCACTCCAGAAGCCTGTGTATGGCCAGATGACCTACTTCACAGAGGACAGTCCTACATTTTGGAGAGCTGGCAGAGGACAGTCCTCTATTTGATGGGCTGTCCAGGCCAAGCCAGGTTTAAAGATCAAGAACCATAAGGAAGGAGAGCAGCAGGGACCTTGAAGTTGCCCACCTGGACAGCAGACAGAGCAGGCAACCAGGTCACCTAGTCAGTCAGTCTATGACTGGGTTCACAGTTCACACAACACGATAATAAGCCATGGTGGCTTATAAGCCAGGGGTGGCTTATTGTGTTGCCTGAACCCAGCAGCATGGTGCACAAGCCACTCTGGCTGGGTTCAGACAACACGACAAGCCACCCCGGCTTATAAGCCACCATGGCTTATTGTGTTGTGTGAACCCAGTGATTGACCAGGTTCATATGACACAGTAAACCTCAATAGGTTTACTGCCTGAGTAAACTTACTAAGGTTTACCGTGTTGTGTGAACCCAGGAGTTAGTCAGGGTGGTTAAGGAGATTCTCCTTAACCACTTTACTAAGTCATGGCATGCAGTAGGGTTTGCTTACCCTACTGAACTTTAGTGTGTTGTCCAAAACCGGACGACACGCTAACCCTCTCACAAGCCAGAAGGGGCATAGAGCCTCTTGACCAGAGCAGCAAACAAGGGCTGATGCTCTGGCCGGGGGGCTCTGGCTGATGACAGCCGGCCAAGTGCCAAAGCGGCTCTTAGCGCGGCTGTCATCGGCTTCTCCAGCACGCTCCTGCCGATGTTGGGAGACCGGGATTGCTCGCAAGCAATCCCGCTTTCCCGGCATCGGCTGGAGCATGGGGCAAAGCCCCAAAGCACTTTGGCAGCGGCAGAGGATCCAGGCGCCCGGCCTTGCTTGCTTTAAACCTCTGTGGGTTTAAAGTGACATGTGAACCCAGCCATTGTCTTTTATTTCTATTTAAATAATAGTGATTCTTTCTAAATCTGCAGCTATACATATAAATGTGTATATGCAAATCAGTGTCCTCTTTTGTTCTCTTTTTTTGGAGATGCATAAGTGGCCACCCTGGTGTGCACACAGACGGAATGTACTCTACACATGTGAATAAGGTGTATGCGTTAATAGGTGTGCACCTAGGTACAAGCACGCCAGTGCCAATCACCAGCAACGACTGTGTAGGTCCAATTTCTTCTTAGAATGCTACCTGCTGCTGCGGGGCAATATTAGAGTGCTGCCGGCCTATTGGGGAGAAGAAGGGGACTCAGAGTTATTTGGAGAAAGATGACTGCTTGTTTCTCTTCCCTGCAAGGAGGTGTCCTCCTGCTTTAGTTCTGCTCTGGGTTCTTGATTTAAAGGCAGCCTTAGGGGGACAGATGGTAAACCCCCCCAAAACATTTTGTACATCAACCCACCATGAACACAAATAGGTGGTACACTCAAAATTACCATGTGGATTTCCTCATAGTTTATCATGGGGGTAATACTGGCAATGTATCCTAATTTGGGCCACAGGCCTTCAGTTGTTGACCCGTTTTAATGCCACATAATTCTGATGTGGTTCATAAATTGTGGGTGAGGCATGCTGTTACCTAAGTTATTATTTTCCTGCAAGAGCAGGCTTGCTGCATAGTGGCGTAGTGGTGAGAGTGTTGGACTGGGACTCGGGAGATCTGGGTTCTAGTCCCCACTTGGCCATGAAACTCACTGGGTGACTTTGGGCCAGTCACTGACTCTCAGCCTAACCTACCTCACAGGGTTGTTGTGAGGATAAATGGAGAGGAGGAGGAGGATTATGTAAGCTGCCTTGGGTTCCTTGCAGGAAAAAAGGCGGGGTATAAATATAATAAATAAAAATAAATAAAATAAATAAATACCGGTACTCATCATTTTAGTGGTTTCTAGAATGTAATTTCTGTGCCTGGACTATTCTTCACAAAGCCACTAGATGGTGCAATTCAACTAATTATGTCCACAACTCTTTACAAAAATGAAAACCCCCCTGGTTATGGAGGTGGAAAGCATCAGCATACATACCTAAATATATATTGTAGGTTCATTTTTTATTTGTAGAAAGGTTTATTTTTTATGCTGTTAATGAGCTCCAACAAACTACCCAGTTTGCCTAATGCAAAACATGTCCATGTTCTTTCGTAAAAATACTCCCATCATTTTTATAGGCACAAACAGAGGACCTCAGGCAAAGAGTGCATATAAACTTAATTTGGTAACTGAGCCTAATAGCTTCCTCTAAATGTGCTGTCCAAATTTCCTGAAGTCTGCCCAAAGCTCTGGGTTTACTGATATTTCTTTTTAAAACATATTCTATTTTGGGTCTGCAACAACAGTAATGAATTGAAATAATCTGACTGAGGTCCATTTACAGTCGATAGCCTGGCTGGACAGAACTGCCGTGGAACAGGGAAAGAATGGTCATAGGTGAACTCCGAAAATGTGACATTTGTTCTTGATAAAAGAGGTGGAACAGTGATAGCAGGTGCCAAGTATCAGGTCAAGGCAACAGGGGTGGTGCTAGGGCTCAGACCCACAGGACAAAAAAAAAAGCACAAATTTGCATATGCTAATTTGCATGTGCTCTAAAGTCTGTGTGTTTAAAGGACCCTGTCTCCTAAGGGCACCCCATTTGTAAAAAGGGATGTATGGACAGGGGAGAGGGGGGCATTTGATTTCAGAAAAAAAAAAACCTAAGTCAGAGAGATTCGGGGGGAGGGGTAGCAGGAGGTGAAGGACATGTGGGCACAAAGACAGGGCTGGTGCTACCATTAGGCCAACTAGGCAGCTGCCTAGGGCGCAGGGCTAAAGGGGGCGCCAGAAACGCCTTGAAAAAAAAAATACAGCGCTCTTAAGTGGGAAGGGGGGCGCTAAATATCTGATCTTGCCTAGGGCACCAAACTGACTTGCACTGGTCCTGTCCAGGGGGATCAGATGCAACAGAGATCATCAGGGCCCTTGTACCTTTATTTCAGCAAGTGCCCATGGACAGCAGGGTGTTGGGGCAGATGGCCTCCCAGAGATTCGGGGTTCCAAATGAAAGATTTGGGGCTCCAGCCCTAGTAGGCCATCCCCTAACACCGTCTCTGCAAGGCAAAGATCGTGCTCTGGGGCATTTAGAACTTTATTTTCTATTCTAAAATAACTATAGTCCAAAATCATCATGGTAAGAAAGTTTAAGCGGGGGTGGGGGAAGAAAAGTGAGAATCCGGGTGGGGGGCACTCCCAACATTTTACCCCAAATGGCAATTTGTGGTGGTGCCTCGTGGCATTTTCAAAATGCCAAATGGGGCTGTGGGCCCAAGACGGTTGCCTACCCCTGGTTTAAGAGGTTTATGGGAGTGGTGCTGTACATCTTGGTTTATATCCATGCTCTGAAGTTTCATCCAATACGGGTCCTTCAGATATGAAACACACCTGCCTTTTAATGATTCTGGTTTACCTCTGAAGCTTATTCTCTGTGAGTTTGCTTAAAGTCAGATCCGTAGCCTGAATATTTCTTCCTGCTACTTTCTTTTGGATAGCCAGATGAGAGTTTGCTAACAATAGCGTTCCTCCTCTCAGGTAAATAACCCAAAGGTCTGGGGGATCTGCCCTCAGCACAGACCTAGCTAGGTTGATTTGAGGGAGTGATGACAGCTACCCATAAAGTCAAGGAAGTACATTGCAGCCTGCTCCACACCACAGGACAAGTAGAGTGCCTTTTCCCATATGGATCTGTGGGCATGAGGCCAGTGTGGCACAAGATGCTTAGGGAGTTTCATTCCTAACTCAAAGGCTGGGGTCAAAAGACAGGGCAGCCCAGTACATTTTTATGCCTGAAACAAAGGACAAGATGGCGCCCCCTTCATTACACCTACCAAAGCTGACTGGAGTGGCAGTTGAATCTTACTTCAACATTGGTGATGGAACAATATCCTGCACCTCACCTGAAGGCAGGAGACTAGCTTAGGGGGTGACTGGCAGACTGCCAGGAATGCACAGCTCTGTTTTCCAACAGAGGGGCATGGCTAGGGGGCTGCCACTACTGCCACTCCACACACCAACAAGCACCTGCGGCTGCCGCCTGAAGTGGCTGCCTCACTCTGCCTAATGGTTTCATTTCATTTCATTTATAGACCGCTCCACAGCCGAAGCTCTCTGGGCGGTTCACAATACTTTATGCATAAAAACAACAATAAAAACATACCAAATAGTTTAAAGAATTAAAAACCAAATTAAAAAACACAGTTTAAAATAACAGTACAGGGTTGGGCTAGCCCTGTCAACAGATGCATTAAATATTTTTTTTAAAAAAATCTTGATAAGTAGGAAGTATCATTACTTTATATATTATATTCCACAGAGCACTGTTGTATATTGCTATACCAAAATATTGGACCCAACAGCATTTGGACCAAACCTAGTGAGATAGGTTTTTATGGGTTGATTGGAATTTTATGAAATTGTAATAATGTATAATATCAGATTTGCTTTTTTTTTTAAAAAAACAAACCCATTGTTTTTAGTTTTTATTTAAGCCACTGAAGAAGACCTATTGGCCAAAATGTGTCTGGCTTTTTTGAGAAGACAAATGTATATTGTTTCTGTTGTCTAGTTTATGAGCTTCCAGCCAGGAATCCACTGAATTAATATATCATTATTTTCCGTTTCTGGATTACATAATGATCATGTTATGATGTCTTTTTTATGGAGCATGTGCTGTGCTCTAATGGAATTTGTTATGTATGAGTATTTGATTTGAATATTGTCTCTTATTGTTTATAATTGTGTTTTTTAATCTTTGGGTAGTACACCCATATTTTAAAACTAATTGTTGTGCTCAGTAGTAATTTGTAATCCATTGTGCAAATCTATTTGATGTTGTGGTAGAATTCACTTACCTTTGACTCTTTTATATTTGATCTGTCAGGGTATCTATATACTTTTTCCCACTCTTGGTTTGCATCCTGAACAAAGACAGAATTCTATAGATGGGTTTACGGCCCATTCATAAATAAATTGGGAATATATTCATTAACCTGCTAAAACATGCAACTCCTTTGTTGCAACAGCCAGGGTCGGTGCTAGGTACTGAAAAGATCCAGGGCTCAGGCCCACAGGACAAAAAAAATATATGCACAAATTTGCATACGCTAATTTACATTTGCTCTAAAGTCTCTCTGTCTGTGTGTCTTTAAATGACCCTGTCTCCTAAGGACACCCCTATTTGTAAAAGGGGAGGTATGGACAGGGGAGAGGAGGGTGTTTGATTTCAGAAAAAAACCTCAGGTGGGGGGGGCTGGGGGGCACAGCAGGAGGTGAAACACATGTGGGCAAAAAGCCAGCTAATCCAGGGGGATCACATGCAGCAGAACATCATCAGGGCCCCTGTTCCTTCATTTCAGTAAGTGCCCATGGACAGCAGGCTGGTGGAGCAGATGGACTCCAAGAGATTCAGGGCTCCAAATGAAAGATTCGGGGCTCCAGCCGTCGTGGGCCATCCCCTAACACCGCCTATGGAAACAGCTGCACTGGCTCTTGGCCCATTTCTGGGTTGAATTCAAAGTGTTGGTCATTACCCTTAAAGCTCTAAATGACTTAGGCCCAGGATACCCAAAGGGCCATCTCATCTTCATTTAGATGTTATGTGGGGGCTCTTCTAATCTATGTTCTATCTGTAGTTGAGGCTCAGCTGGTGATGATGTGGGAGAGGCCCTTTTCTGTAGCCACACCAGATTATGGAACTCCCTACCAATGGAGGTCCCTGTTGTCCCTTCTCTAATGGCCTTCTGCCAGTTGATGAAGAGCTTTCTTTTCTGGCAGGCTTTTGGCCTGCTGGCAGAAGTTATTCTGCTGATCTATTAACTTGGTTCTTGGTTTATCTGCTGTTCCTCCCTGTCCTTTTAATTTAGAATTTTAACTATTATGATGATTTAGAATATGGTGTGAGCCCTCTTAGCATCAGAAAACCCCCCAGAAAGGTAAATAAATGTAAGTATTTGTTGGTTCTGTAACTCATTAGTTTAATTAGATTTTCTGTCTGCATTGTAAAATTCTGCCATAGCACTCTGAAAATGGACAGCTCCACTCTGTGTATAAAAGCAGAGTCTCAGTGGGCTTCCTGATTTCCCCTTAGACTCCAAACTCCTATTTCCCCATTTGCAGCCTTGCTTCTTGCTCTGTAAAATGTCAGCAGTTACACTGCAGCAGTAATCTGCTGGTGGAAAAGGCTGGTGATCCATCTCCTGTGAGACTGCACAGCAGTAATTCCCTGGACAAAGGCTGCAGTGCGACTCAACTTCTCCGTGTGTAATGAGGCTAAGCTAAGTCTTCCAGCTGGCTCCAAAGCCATAGCCCAAGCATCATAACAGTGTTCTCCAACCTTGGGCCCCCAGATGTTTTTGGCCTACAACTCCGAGCATGCCCCAGGCTGGGGCATGCTGGGAGTTGTAGGCCAAAAACATCTGGGGACCCAAGGTTGGAGAACACTGATCTATAAGTTACGGAGTTGTGTGTGTGTACACAGAGATGGGGGGGAAACTTTGTTTTCCTGCCAATATAACAAAATGCTCATTGGCTGTGTGGGAATCTTTTGAAACAGAAAAAAGGAGGAAGTGCTGTGTAATGAGAAAAGCATAAAAGCCAAGGCTATGGGGGTTAGTTCTGATTCAGAAACTGATTACATAGCATTGGGAAGTATTTTTTTTAAAGAATAATTTACTCTCAGTCTTTATAAGCAGAGGGCTCATGACTAAAATGTTGAAGTTGACCATTTAGAATCATCGGCCATTATTAGGAATAACTTGGCCCATGTTAGTTTTCTGAAAGTGGCACTTAGAGAAGGCAAGAGAGAAAAGGGCAAATGGTTGCTTATATTTTTCCAGTCAAAAGCATCCTGCCCTGTCCATCTGGCATTTGCGTGCTGAATTGGAAGTAGAGGATAAAAGCTTCCCTCTCCCAGGGCTACTATTAGCCTTGGGGAGGTGGGATTTTTGAAAGGACCAACTGTGGCACACAGGGGAAGGATTAACCCCCTTCTCCATGCACAGCAGCCCTGATTCAGCACCCCACATACAGATGACATTTCAAGAATAAAAATGTTGTGGTAAATATTGGGACCCATATTGCTCAGCCTGACCTAGCTAAGCAGTTAAGAGATTTCATGCTCAAATGCATCAAAGGATATTCTGCATTAGGATTTCATGATTTTATTCCAGCACCCAGTCCCACACAACTGGGCCTCTTAGGCCGAGAGTAAAGTATTTTTCCAAGTACAGTCCCATGGGAACCTTGATGTGTTACCTAACACTCTGGGAAACATCTGTGCCAGGACATAGAGTGCTGAATAGCTGACAACGGAAGTTCTAGTGTCAAGACCAGACAGTGTAAATCAAGGGGGTCCCTATGGTATTAGATCATGAGTAATAACAGCCATAAACTAAAAATGTTATCAGCTGAGGAAGGGACACTTGAAACAGGAAGCGTCAGGTCTCCCAGGCTCAGGGAACAATCCATAGGATGCTCAGAGGCTTATGAGCATCCAGTGCAGAGCGGGAGGAGCAGCAGAGGCAATCTCTGCCTCCCTGCACCTCTTGCTCTGCAATTCAGCTAGATGGCCATTTTCAGCTGCCTAGCTGAGGTTCTTTGGAGGGGGGGGGAAGGAGGTTGCAGTACCACCAGGATAGCTCATATCCTGGTGTGCCCCAGTCTCCTCCCCTGCCTGCCCTTCTGACCACCCCCTTTATCCCCTCTCTGAGGTTGATTTTCTGACCTCAGAGAAGCAGCCTGTGTGGTTCTTTCTGCACTGGCTGTGAGGGGGAGGGAGCGAGAGCGGAGCACAGATCCCCAGCTCCGAGGTTGGAGCTCTGTTTCTGACCTCAGATCTGGGAATCCAAATTATCCTATGGCCCCCTAGATGCTGTCTGAGGCCATAGGATCACTCTCTAAAATGCAAATACAGGCAGTCCCCAGGTTACGAACGAGTTCCGTTCTTAAGAATGTCTTTAAGTCGAATTTGTATGTAAGTCAGAACAGCATATCATTCTACACATTAAAATTAGTATTTATGCAAATTACATAAATTATGCAAATTGCGTAGCATACTACGCTATGTACTCTACGTAAATGACGTAGCGCCGGGGAACCCAGAAGTCCGTTCTTAAGTATGGGTTGTCTGTAAGTCAGACATTCTTAACCTGGGGACTGCCTGTACAACTATTTTGAGACAATTGATTCATTTGTCACTGACATATCAGTTGCATATTATGATGATCACAGATGATGTCTCACATACATGTTTTTGTATGTAGAAATATGGTTTTGAAAACAGGGGATATAAATTTTTAGAGTAGATCTAGTAGTGTGTTGATATTTCCATTGTATTAAAAGGAAACAAAATCTGAATGCATGTAAGCAGATGAACATGTGTAAAAATACTGAAAAGGCAGTCCAATGAACACAGATTTCAGTTCTCCATGGGAGAACTCACTTCCTTTGCTAGATTTGGGAAGACTGGTAAGAATCCTTATTTACTATGACGTTTTGCTCTCCATGAGCCTTGTTTCTAGAGATGCTTCTTCTTCTTCTTCTTCTTCTTCTTCTTCTTCTTCTTCTTCTTCTTCTTCTTCTTCTTCTTCTTCTTCTTCTTCTTCTTCTTCTGTTACATTTATATCCTGCCTTTTTTCTTCTTGCAAGGAACTCAAGGTGGTTTACAAGGTTCTCCTCCTCTCCATCTTATCCTCACAACAATCCTGTGAGTGTGAGGTAGGTTAGGCTGAGAGTTGGTGACTGGCCCAAAGTCACCCAGTGAGCTTCATGGCAGAGTGGGGACTAGAACCCAGACCTCCTGATTCCCAGTCCAACACTCGCACCACTACACCACACTGACTCTCAATGCCTTGATGTTGTTTTGATTTTTGCTTGTACCAGCACTGCATGCTTAGTTTTTATTTTGTACTAGGGACCTTCTTGAAATAAGTAAAGGACAAAAAAGACAAAAGCTTGGTCTCAGAGAGTTGTTACTAAATTAAAACCCTGTGTGTCTAATTATTTGGTATCCCTTTCTGGCTGGATGACCTTAGGGTCTAGGTCAGTGATGGCGAACCTATGGCACGGGTGCCACAGCTGGCACGCAGGGACCTCTCTGTGGGCACTCGAGCCATTGGTCACCAGATCGCAAAAAGACGATTGATTGGTTTTTTTTCCCAACAAAAAACTGTTTGTATCATTGAAAGCTCTGTTATTGTGTTTTTCCTTTAAGACAAAAGATGTTAATTAGTTCGGACAACTGTATGAGTTGTTTTTCTAAAACTAAAACCTAGGTATTCAGGTTTAATTGCAGTGTTGGCACTTCGAAATAAATAAGTTGGTTTTGTGTTGCAGTTTGGGCACTTGGGCTCAAAAAGGTTCGCCATCACTGGTCTAGGTATATTAAAAAGAAAAGAATGGCTTCACCAGCAATCTTAGCAGCGAGAGAGACTTGGGAATGCAATGGCTTGCCAGCTGCAGTTTGATCCATATTCTCATGCTAAACTAACAGTGGAAGACTGCCAACCTGGTCTTCTGCGCGGGTTCAATACTAAGGGGGTAGCGAGTCCTGGGGGCGGGCCTTCTCCGAGGCCCCCCAGCGACTATCACCCTTAGCCTAGAACAAAGGGATAACTTATAGCCACAAAAGTATCTTTTATAAAACAAGTTTATTTACAAAATGACCTTCACAACCCAGACACACGCCAGCAATACAGCTTATCAGTGCAGCACAAAGTAGCAAGCAAGAAGTCTCAAGGACACCGTGATTTCAGGGCTCTCAGCTAGTTAGTTCAGCTCGGGCTCCAGCAGAGGCCCGGTCAACCGCATGCTGCTAGCTGGGTTCCCGGCGGAGGTCCGGTCTACCCAAGCGGCTAGCTGGGTTCCCGGCGGAGGTCCGGTCTACCCAAGCGGCTAGTGAGTGATTTCAGCTTGGTTGCCCGGGGGTCCGGTCAACCCAAGCGGCCAGTGATTTCAGCTTGGTTTCCCGGGGGTCCGGTCAACCCAAGCGGCCAGTGATTTCAGCTAGCTGGAGCACGCCGGGTGCTGCTACCCGGGGTTGCCGATCCCTTCATTCCCTTACCCCAAGCATGGGGCAAGACTGCTGATCAGGTCCAACAACTCAGTTCCCTTGCGCAGGGTGTTTTATACCTTGGGTTTCAGGTAGCCCCTCCCTCTGCAATCAGGTGGGTGGCCAATCAGGTGGGTTGCCACCCTCCTCAGGTGGGCGGCCAATCAGGTGGGTTGCCACCCTCCTCAGGTGGGTGGGGTCCCCTTGAAGCCACCTGCTTAATGGTCCCATCCTGTGGTGTTGAATGGCCCTTTCTTATGGGTGCCGAAATGTCTGCTCTAGCAAGGTATTCAAGTCTTATGTAGATGGGGCTGATATACGAGAGCATTGACGAACCTGGGGATGCTTCCTGCCTTCCCCCCTGGGGTGATTCTATGCAGATGTTGTTTGTCCCGGTTGGTCTCTGTGGAGACTGGCTGTCTCTGCCCCCTGGGTCTCCTTCCCCCCTCCTTGGTGAGTGTGTGTGTGTCAGAAAGGGGTTTTAGGTTGGCGTTCTCCACATCTCCCCCCCGGGGAAAAGATGGCATTGGTGTCCCACACCCCAATTTCCCATCGACTTGCCCATCACCTGAGAAAGCCCGGGAGAGTGCATCAGCCAAGACATTGTCCTTACCCTTGATATGCTCAATTTCGAAGTCAAAGTCTTGCAACGCCAGACTCCACCGTAGGAGTTTTTGGTTGTTGCCCTTGACTCTATCTAACCAGAACAGGGGGGAATGGTCAGTCTGCAGGCGGAACCGTCTCCCCCAGAGGTAGGGGCGCAACTTGGTGATGGCCCACACCACGGCCAGGCACTCCTTCTCAATGGTGGCAAGACTACGTTCTCTGGGCAGGAGCTTCTTGCTCAGGTATGCAACGGGGCGCAGCCCTTCTCCCACCTTCTCCTGTAACAACACCGCCCCCATCCCGGCCTCAGAGGCATCCGTCTGTAGAACGAAGGGGGATTCGAAGTCTGGGGCTTGCAGAATGGGAGCTGCTGTGAGGCAGGCTTTTAACCCGTCGAAAGCGGTCTGGCAAGCCGCGGTCCACTGGACCCTGTTCGGGTGGCGCTTCTTACAAAGATCAGTCAGAGGGGCGGCTAGCTGACTGAAGTGTGGCACAAACTTCCAATAGTACCCTGCAAGTCCCAGAAAAGCCTGCACCTGTTTTTTGGTTGCGGGTTGGGGCCATTTCTGAACCGACTCGATCTTAGCTTCCATGGGTTTGATGCTCCCCCCTCCGACGCGATGTCCAAGGTACTCAACCTCCCCTAGCCCCACCTGGCACTTCTTTGCTTTCACCGTCAACCCAGCGTCCCGGATCCGCTGGAAGACCCGCCGGACATGCTGCAGATGCTGCTCCCAAGTGGAGCTAAAGATAGCTATGTCGTCCAGATAGGCACAGGCAAATTCTCCCAACCCATTCAGCATTCCATTCACCAGCCTCTGAAAGGTTGCCGCACCATTCCGGACTCCGAAGGGAAGAGTGGTGAACTGGAATAAACCCAGGTGTGTGACAAAGGCAGACTTGAGCGCAGCATCCGCGTCCAGCGGAACTTGCCAATAGCCCTTGGTGAGGTCTAGGGTGGTAATGTACTTGGCCCTCCCTAGCTTCTCCAGCAAGACATCCATGTTGGGGATGGGGTAGGGGTCAGGGACGGTCACCTTGTTGATTTTCCGATAGTCCACACAGAACCGCACCCCCCCATCCTTTTTGGCCACCAGGACAATCGGGGAGGACCATGGGCTAGAACTAGGGACGATCACCCCTAGGTCTAGCATGGCTTTGACCTCCTCAGCAATGACTTGAGCATGGGGTCCCACCGCCCGGTATGGCAGAGATTGCAGAGGGGGGCTGTCACCCGTTTGAATGGTGTGCTGGATGAGTGGGGTCCGCCCGGGGCGGTCTGAGAACATGGTCCCAAATTCATCCAGCACCCGCTTCATTTGCTCCCGCTGAGCCTCGGACAGGGCGGGTGACAGTGAGATTTCTTCCATTCCCCCACCATCCCCCCATTCTCCCAACAGATCCCCATCAGCGAAATCCTTATCATTATGTTCCTTCACACAGCCCAGTCCCGCACCCCGGTCTACATACAATTTCAACATGTTCACATGAAACATTTTACATTTTCCAGGAGTCCCAGCAAAGAGTATTTTGTAGTTGACTGGTCCAAGTTTCTCAACTACAGTCCCCGGACCCTCCCACTTAAGACACAGCTTGTCCGTTTTGAGGGTACGCAGAACCAACACTTTATCACCCACCTCAAAAGTCCGGGCTACTGCGGTTCTATCATACAGCTTCTTTTGCCGCTGCTGGGCTGCCTTCAGATGCTGTTGGGCGGCTTCTCGAACGCTGTGGAGGGTGTCTCGTAGCCGCCGCAGAAAAGTGTGAACCGGCACGGGCGAACTGCCGGCAGCCCCCTCCCATTCCTCCCGCAACAAAGCCAAGGGCCCCCGTAGTTCTCTACCAAACATCAGTTCATTCGGGGAAAACCTGAGGCTTTCCTGCGGAGCATCTCGGTAGGCAAAGAGGAGGTAGGGTAGGGCTTGGTCCCAAGTTCCCGGGTGACGGCTAGCGTACGCCCGGATCATTTTCCCCAAAGTCTGGTTGAAGCGTTCAACCAGTCCGTTGGTCTCGTGGTGGTAAGGCACCGAAGTTACCTGGTCAACCCCCCCCAGGTCCCACATCTTCTGGAACAGTTTAGACATGAATCCGGTGCCGCAGTCCGACACGACCGTGCGGGGCATTCCTAAGCGGGCAAAGAGAGAGAGCACAGTCTTAGCCAGGCTGGCTGCAGAGATGGAGGCGAGCGCAAAAGCCTCTGCGTAGTGGGTGGCAAAGTCCACTACCGTCAGTACAAACTTTTTCCCCGTCTTGGTGGGCGGGTTCAGGGGACCCACTATGTCCATAGCAATCCGTTCAAAAGGGATCCCCACCACCGGAAAAGGCTGAAGGGGAGCTCTTGGGTGATCGCGATTGTGTCCCACTCGCTGGCACACATCGCAGGACCGACAGTAAGCCTTAATGTCGGAGGCGATCATGGGCCAGTAAAACCCCTCTGTAATTCGAGCTTGGGTCCGCTTTTGCCCCAGGTGTCCTCCCCATGCCACGTCGTGGGCGAGGTGCAACACGGCGCGGCGGTACCGTTGGGGAACCACCAGTTGCCTCTGCTTGCGCCCCGGTGCCACTTCCCCCTTTGGCTCGAACTCCCGGTACAAAGTTCCATTGTCCCAGATAAATCCTTCCGTGGCAAGGGATACCCCGGGGTCTTGGTTGGCCAGGGCGCGACACTCTCGCAGGGACGGGTCCAGCCGCTGGGCTTCCTTGAATTGGGCTTGTGTCCCAAAGTCTTTAGCCATCTGAGCAAACCCTTCGTCCTTCGGGGGCTCCGCTATGGCCTGGTTTTCCCCGGGGTGCCCCGCAGGGGATGGGGTCACCCCGGGTGGTGGAGGGGGCACGGGCTTAGGCTTTGGGACCGGTGCGGTTACGGGCGGCCCCCCTCGCCTTGCCTGTCCCCGGGTGACGACCCCCATCTTAGCTTTGGCCACCCGGAACGCGAGGTCGTTCCCGATGATGATGCCCCACTCCTTTTGGTGATGGATGATTACGTCCATCTCTCCTTCCCACCCCTGGTACTTGATCCGGACCCGGGCGATGGGGACGGTGATGTCGGGGGAGTTATAGGGTTTGATCGTACACGTACGTCCTGACAAAAGTTGGGACCTCTCTACGCGGTCCCGGGGCAGAGCCGTTACATCTGCCCCAGTGTCCCTATACCCCACCCGGGGAACATTATTGATATAGATGGACTCACAGAATTGCTTGCGGCTCCATCTCAGCTGGTCCGGGGAGGCGATGCGATACAGCGATGCACGGGGTTCAGGACGGTAGGAATCCCACTCCTGGAGTTCCTCCTCGGCACTGCGATCCTCGGGGATGCTTGCATGGAGGGAGAGGACCGACCGTCGCTCGTCGTCGCTGTCGTTGTCCTGAGCGGCTGCAGCACCCGCGACGCGTCCTACTTTCCTCGGTGAGGGACGGGCATCCCGGTTCTTGGGTTGGAGCTTGGGGCAATCCCGCCGCAGGTGTCCCATCACGTTACAGTGGAAGCAGGCCCCAGACCGAGGGTTTTGGTTCCCCTTGGTCCGAGGGGCCTCCCCGCGCCGTCGGGGCAGGCCCTTTTCCGGCTCCGGGTTCTTCTCGGCCACGGCAGCGGAACTTCCCTTGGTGGATGGGGCCGTCCGGTATAGCCCCATCTCGTCGGCCATGATCCCCGCCGCCTCACAGGTACGGGGCTTCTGATCCCTTACGACAGCGGCCAGCTCCTTCGGGATGGTGGTGAAGAACTGCTCCATGGCGAACAGCTCGACAACTTCCTTCAGGGTGGAGGCCCGGGAAGCCTCCACCCAGGACTCGCAGACGTGCATTACCTGGGCTGCCCATGCCACGTGGGTGGTCCCAGGGGAAGGTTTACCCTCTCGAAATCTTCGCCGGCAATGTTCGGCGGAGAGGGCGAAGTGTTGTCTGACCGCTGCCTTGAACGCCTCGTAGCTTGCCGGGGTCTTCCGCAGATGCGCCCCGAGGAGGTCAGCCAGGTCCCCACTGACCTGGGTTCGCAGGGCGGACAACCACAAGTTGTCGGGGACCCGCTGCTCCTGGCACGCCATTTCAAAAATGTGCAAAAACATCAGGACATCTTGCCCTGGCTTGTAGTAGGGGAACGCCTTGCGGTCCCACGACGGAGGGGGAGGAGCGGAGGGGACAATCGGGGGAGTTTTCCCCGCCTCAAGCTGCATCTTGGCCAGCTCCATCTGCATCCGGATCATTTCGCGCTCGTGGGCCATCCTCTCCCGCTCGTGTGCCATCCAGTCCGAGGGAAGCTCGAAGGGCTCCAGGGGCTCCAGGGGAGCGGGGTCCTCGGTCCACACATCCTCTCTCCCATCTGTCGGAACTGGGATAGGGCGGCCCCTGGGTCGGGCACCCGGCCCCAGACTTGCCAGCAGCTCCCTCTGCCGCTCCGTCAGCCGGATCAGTGCCGCCAACCCCGGGGTGATGGGGGTTGCGGGCAGGGGCCGCCATGGCTCGGCTCCCCCAGTTGCTCCGTCAGGCTCTGGGTCGCCCATGGTGATCCTTAGGCTCTTGCTACTTTGGGTCTCGGAGATATTCTGGGCTAATAAGTTATCCCACCGCTGCAACCAAGTGGAAGACCGCCAACCTGGTCTTCTGCGCGGGTTCAATACTAAGGGGGTAGCGAGTCCTGGGGGCGGGCCTTCTCCGAGGCCCCCCAGCGACTATCACCCTTAGCCTAGAACAAAGGGATAACTTATAGCCACAAAAGTATCTTTTATAAAACAAGTTTATTTACAAAATGACCTTCACAAACCCAGACACACGCCAGCAATACAGCTTATCAGTGCAGCACAAAGTAGCAAGCAAGAAGTCTCAAGGACACCGTGATTTCAGGGCTCTCAGCTAGTTAGTTCAGCTCGGGCTCCAGCAGAGGCCCGGTCAACCGCATGCTGCTAGCTGGGTTCCCGGCGGAGGTCCGGTCTACCCAAGCGGCTAGCTGGGTTCCCGGCGGAGGCCCGGTCTACCCAAGCGGCTAGTGAGTGATTTCAGCTTGGTTGCCCGGGGGTCCGGTCAACCCAAGCGGCCAGTGATTTCAGCTTGGTTTCCCGGGGGTCCGGTCAACCCAAGCGGCCAGTGATTTCAGCTAGCTGGAGCACGCCGGGTGCTGCTACCCGGGGTTGCCGATCCCTTCGTTCCCTTACCCCAAGCATGGGGCAAGACTGCTGATCAGGTCCAACAACTCAGTTCCCTTGCGCAGGGTGTTTTATACCTTGGGTTTCAGGTAGCCCCTCCCTCTGCAATCAGGTGGGTGGCCAATCAGGTGGGTTGCCACCCTCCTCAGGTGGGCGGCCAATCAGGTGGGTTGCCACCCTCCTCAGGTGGGTGGCCAATCAGGTGGGTTGCCACCCTCCTCAGGTGGGCGGCCAATCAGGTGGGTTGCCACCCTCCTCAGGTGGGTGGGGTCCCCTTGAAGCCACCTGCTTAATGGTCCCATCCTGTGGTGTTGAATGGCCCTTTCTTATGGGTGCCGAAATGTCTGCTCTAGCAAGGTATTCAAGTCTTATGTAGATGGGGCTGATATACGAGAGCATTGACGAACCTGGGGATGCTTCCTGCCTTCCCCCCTGGGGTGATTCTATGCAGATGTTGTTTGTCCCGGTTGGTCTCTGTGGAGACTGGCTGTCTCTGCCCCCTGGGTCTCCTTCCCCCCTCCTTGGTGAGTGTGTGTGTGTGTCAGAAAGGGGTTTTAGGTTGGCTTTCTCCACACTAACCTTCTGGGAGAATCTAGTCTTGAAAATAGAGACACTACCTTTTATGTGGCGGAGTTGGGCTGACAATGGAATTTATAGATCAGCCAATAGGTTTGGATGATGAATTCCTACCATTTTCAGTATTATGGATTAGATCTCATGTATCATCTAGTACTAGTTGGCAGTGTACTCAGCATCATGGTTGTTGTGAGGATAAAATGGAGAGGAGGAGGAGGATTATGTAAGCTGCCTTGGGTTCCTTGAAGGAAAAAAGGCAGGGTATAAATATAATAAATAAATAAAATCAGCATTTGTTGGAGTCTATATATGGGCCATCAGTGATGAGTGCTTCAGCAACTCCTGCACTGTTGGAGGAATTGATTGGTTCCTTAAGAAAGCTAAGCCTACAATAAAAATCTATTTAAAAAATCTTTTGGGATGTAGTAAAGTAGATGTTCAGAAGGTCAGAGAAGAATGGAATAAGGAATTGGAATGCTCTGTACAGTTTAATCAATGGAAACTTGCCTTAGCTTCCATGTGTACTATTTTTGTAGATTTAAAATTGAGATCGATTCAAGAAAGGTTGATTTTTGTGTATATTGGACACCACAAAGGCTTGCTAAGAAGCAGCCGGCTAGCTCTGCTAGATGCTGGAGATGTAATGAGGACAATGCCCCATTGAGGCATATGATGTAGGCATATCCTGGAGTGGCTCCTTTTTCGTTGGAAGACATTGGTCATTTAAATTTTACTTGTTTAAATTTTGTTCCTCAAAAATCTGTGATAATAGTGGATGTACATGCACTTTTAAACTACATCTCTGTGATGTGGAGATTAACAAATGGACAGCAAAAGTGGATACTGAGCCATTGCAATTGCAAAGAGACTTATACTCTAAGCTTGGAAGGAAAAACACCCACCACCTATCACTCAATGGACTGAAGATCTTCCTGCTCTTGTTACATTTGAGCATATCTCCTACAACTGTCAAAGTCATATGGATGCTTATTTAGATATATGGACAGCTTACATTAACATATATATTTGAAATGGAAATGTTAATCCTTTCCCCCCTCTCCTTGTGTTTTCTCTTTCTCTTTTCTTTCTCTATATCAAGGGAGATGTTAATGATTACTGTATATTGGTGTTTCATGATATTAATTCCCCCCCCCTTTTAAAGTTAGTTTGTTGTTGTTATCACTGTGTTGCAAATAATTTTTTTAAAGAAAAATAATAAAACTACCAGAAGTCAGTAAAAATTTGGAGTTCCTGGTGACACCTTGGGCTGGAGAAAATTGAGTGGGAGTGGTTACTTGGTGGTCCAGGGCCCTCAAAATACCAGAATTCCATCTCATAGAATCCCTGGGTGAGGACAGATTTGCCACACTGTGCATATTAAATATACATTGAATGTCACTTGTAGTTTGGCCCAAAGTTGGTACATTTGTGTAAACAGCTATATTTTATGGGGGCCCAGAGCATGCTCCTGCTATATAGTTTTTGTAGTCCATTATGGTCTTAGAACCACCACTTGAGTAATGACAGGGTCTCTCAGTTTTGCATGAGTCACTACTTGGCCAAAATCTGACATGAAATGGGAGATCTCTTTTAATGATTAAGAGGCATTGAGGAAGATCTGGAAGTACGGAGACTCTCTCACTGGGCAGGTTTGCCCAGTAGCCACTTTTGGCTTAAAGTTGCCTGCCCCCCCACTGTGTCTAACTAAAGATTGGGCACAGCGGCGGTCCTGAGGCACCTCCTCCCTGTTCAGTCCTCCCACTGGTATCCCAGGGGACACTGCGGGAGCACTGAGGGGAGCAGAGAGGACAGCTGCTGAATGTGCCCAATTGGCCCTTTTGGCAGCTGTCATCTGCTTCCCTGCACCGCACTCCTGCCGATGCTCCTGCAAACAATCCCACTCTCCCAGCATCAGCAGGAGCACAGGGCGGCAGCTCCATTGGGAGCAGGAAGAAGGAAGGGTTTCTAGATAAGGAAGTATGATTTTTTTTGTCAGGCTTGGGTCCCAACATCTTTCATATGAATTAAGAACGTAAGAAGAGCCCTGCTGGATCAGACCAAAGCTAGTCCTAATCCAGGCTCCTGCTTCCCATAGTGGCTATCCAGAGGCTTCCAAGAAGCCCACCAGCCAGGCCTGAAGGCAACACCCGTATCTCTCCCACTCCTTCTGTTGTTCCCCAGAAATAAGCTGTGTGTGTGTGTGTGTGTGTGGTTTCTTATTTATTTTGACAACAAACCTACTGTGGTGGATATTTTTCAGTTTTTGCCTTACCTGGTTTTGTCAGTTGTTATAAGATGGTCACTAGTTTCTGTGTACTGAACTCCAGAAATATCTTTTGTGTGAGTAAGTTCTTCTGCCTGCTTACTGTGCCACTATCCTCAGGGAAAGCTCAAGGAGACTTGGTGTCGAGGGAGGCCGTTCAACCTGATTTTCAACATTAAACACACAGGGATGAAGGGCCCTTGTGTGCTGTAGGCTGCACATGATGTTAATCGCTTGCCTGTTGTTTTCTCTTTTTTTTTTTTACCTCAGACTGCAGTCTCCAATGGGAGATGGGCTGGGGTGAAGGCCTCTTAATTGGAGCTAAAATTCCCTCGCACACGCATTTGTATATACACTAATACAAAGGTGGGGTGATTTGAAGTATATTGGCAAGGATTTCTGACCCTCTATTGTTTAACAACAGCTATAACAAAATGACCCCCACACCTTAAATTATGCTGCTGAAATTAAGAAAGCTTGTGGAGGTGTCAGACTCCCAGCTGACCCAAGCCCAGGGGAGATCTCTTCGGAGGAGCAGGAGTTTGATCCCTCAGCACACATCTCTTGTACAGTAGTGCAAACTGAGGGGTCTTTGTGAGAGTTGGACTGACCCGGGTTCAAAAGCTCCCCTAGCCAATGACCCTCAGTCCCAGTCACGCAGGCGGAAGGAGGAGATAACAGCAGTTAATAAAGATTAAAGAGTTTATTTGTAAGACCCAATTACATGGGATTAAGGCAATCAATGCATCTCTACTCACTACATCATTGCAGACTCAAAACCTATACCCCAGTGGTAAGGCTAGATGAAGTGAAGTCCAAGAGACATGTCGTGTCGAGACGAGCAAGCAGCAGAGAAGAGAGAGGAGAGGAATGACGGAAGCTATCAGCAAGTGTGTCAGCTTTATACCCTGCACCTATAAATAGGATATTACTCACCCCAGTTGTACAACCTATTCATCAACATGTTGATCCCAAACTTGTCAAGGTTGCTGAACCATATCACCTCGAGACTATGTCTCCTGACCAGAGACCTTGTATACCTGAACTCAAGTAACACCCACCAGGTCAGGTGGTAATCTCGATGTCGGGTGGTAATCTCGTTCTGCCTATGCAAAACCCAACATCCCCCTGCTTTTGCATTTGCGCAGAACGTGGTTATTTACCTCATACAACAGCAACAGCTTTGTTGACATCTGATGCTGTTCCTTCATCTATGGACTTTGATGAAAAAAACTTCTGCAGGAATGACTTTACCTGCCAGAAATTTGAACCACTATCAAATCACTTCTGATGTATCCCTCCTTATGACACAGTTTTATTTGCAAACCCAAAACGTTGTGTATTGCTATCTGCCTGCAGCATAGCAATCCTGCCTTGGTTTCCTGAAAAAAACTGTAATAGGTTTTTCACATCAATCCCAGCATCATTTAAACATTTTTACAATTTAAACTATTTAAACAAATGCAATAACTATTCAAGCTTTATAATAGCATAATAGCACAATACATAATACAATGCATTCAGTTTAATTTCAGTTGAACTCTAACTTCTAAATGATTGTTTCTACAAAATCAATCAAACAAAGTATGATTATAAAAATAACAAACTTCAGGTGTGTTCTTGTTGTTCTTACTATCACAACCACAACTGGCATTTCTGTGAATCTGTAAGCCACCTGTGCTCTGACTTGTAACTCTTAGTCTGAAGTGTGATGTTCCTTCCAGATAACACTCAACTCCTTTTCAGAGCTCTCCAAGCATGTCCTGCTGGTCTAACAGTCTACCCATTACACTGACAGCAATATCTGGCCTTGTTGCTTGTACAGTAAAGCTCAACAGCCCAATGCTTCTGTGTAGCATTCAAACTGCTTTTCCATCAGCATGTGCTTGAAAATCCCCAACTATTTGGAGTTTCTCACTGAGTTAACTATCTCCAAAATTCTCAATCACATCCATGATATTTCTCTGGTTTGTTGCAGTAAGATACTGCCCTCTTGGTTCTCCCTCAACTTCTACTTACAAATAAACAGTTGATCCACCACCAAGCAGTTTCAATTCAATGAAATTCCAAACCCTGGATCAATTATATCATATTGCTTTTATCTGTCCAGAAAAAACAATAGATCATCCATTTAAACAAAGTACATACAGTCTATGTCCTTGTTCTTCCTGTTTAACAAACAAACATTGATCTGCCTCTCTGTGCAAATCACAATTCAGCAATGTTTGAGTTCAAAACAGAATTCCAGCCTCCAGCTGATTCTAGCTTTTCCTAAAGAAATCTCAGAGAGTTTTCCATTTAAAGACTTCCTCTCATTTAAAATGCTTATGTTCCAATATTTCAATTGTGAAATATTCTTACATTTCTTTCACATTCTTAAACATCAGTCTAACTGTTTCCAAAGCAAATTGTTGTTGCACTCATCTCATGATTATCCTGCTCCTTTTAACTAGAGCAAAAATCACAAGCAACCAATCTTGCTATTTGTCATATAACCTTTTCCAATCTGGTTAGTTTTCACTTAAAAAATCTATCTGGTAACAATGAGTTCCATGAACTGCTGTTTGTTTCACCAGCTTCCATGTTTTGTTCTTTATCCAAAGAATTCAACTCAGCTTGCATAGCCTGAAGCTATGGTTCAGCTTCCTTAACAGACAATTTTTCACCTCTTTGAAATTTTTAAGTTTCAAATGGCTTTTCCTGCAAATTCATCCTGATATCTCACAGGTTGTTTGACTCACCTGTTCCTTACCTCATCAGTTATCAGGTTCCTGTTCCAATAAATTTGCACCAATGATGAACAATCATTTGTTTAGCCTCCTCTAAACCAAATGTGTATCAGAGTTTGTCAAATTTACCTGACTGTCTTTTCAGCAAATGCTTTTCTATTCTGACTCTGAACTTGATGCATCTCCTGCATTAACAGAATTAATTTTGAAAAATGATCTCACCTTTTTCATTCAGCATTATACTAAACACTTCTAGATAATCTCACTATCCAAGTGTTATTCATGTAAAACACAATATTCTCATTTCTAGAAAAATCTCATGTAAGCTCCCTTACAGATTTCTTCTAACTTTGAGGTGTATGTACCTACATATCAGATCCAAGATCCTGAAATGTTTCTCCAGAAGATTCCTCCTTCTACACTACTTTCTATAAGGTGTACAGTTCATCACACAGAACTAAAACTTCTATCATGTACATAATCAAAAACATTTAAGAGCTTCTACCCAAACCTCATTAACCAAATTAGTATCACCTCTTCTGAGTGTTTGTTTACTCTTCCACACAATCCATGTGTTCAATATCACATCCTGTTAGAAATGCATCAAAACATGCACTGAATTGAACTTCTCCCATATCTTAAAAGAAATAGGTAACATGGGTAATATGCTTGTTTCCCACCCAAGCACAAAACACCTTGACTCTGTTCAATACTCCAGTTTTCTATCTAACATGTACACAACCTGTACCTCGTGTATTGATCAATTGACATCATGAAATAACGTGTCTTTCCTCTAAAAACCATCAGAGTATCCACAAGATCATCAAGAACAAATTGAAATGAAATGAACTGGTTTTTTCAGCTTGCCTTCCAGTTTACCTGTTGAAGCTAGCATCCCTTGTTTATGTGCACAAAATTACCTTTCATGTGAAAATTACAATTTCCCAATGCTTTCCCCACCAACAGTTTGCATTTTCTTTCACAAGCCTGTGAATCTAAATGATCAAACATTCATGTGATATGCATGCATGTACATGTCATATATATAAGCATTTAACTTTTTATAGTTGCAACAGTACAACTTTCCATTTCTTTATTACATCATTACAGTATAAAATAAATAATCCATCTCTTAGCTTTGCCATATAAACATACCTACTAATTATTCAGTATTTTACATTTTGCTACAGAAAAATCCACAATATACTCAAGTCATATATACATTCAGTACATTTCCTGACATTTCAGAACATATATTACACTTTCTTGAATCCAAGTTATCCAACTTTCAAGAAATACAGTTTCAAAAACATGACTGTTAAACTCCTGACCATTTGCATAGTCCTCTTCCTGTTTATTTATGTCCAACACAGAAAGCTTCGTTTAAACAATCCAATGTTTTCTGTCCAAACAAAATAATGTCCATTTTGTTATGTCCTGGGTTAAAACACAAAGGTTTTTCCCATCAGCAGCACCCCTGCTGATTTCATGCTCCTTCTTCTGTGATCCCACATGAAGAAAATAAAGAACAGCTTCCCATTTTAAGCACAGCTTTCTCTGTTCAAAACTGCCGCGCTGCTTTTCTCTGCTGTTCCAAAACCACGCCTCTGCTGGTTTGATACAGCCTCCCATGTAGTATCAGGTTTCCCAAGATACATTCCTGTCACACGTGACTTTGCTTTGCTGCGACATGACGCTCCAGACGCTTTGCCCACGTCAGACGTAATCCACGCATTTATAATCCAAGCCACTTGTTGATACAATGCAAAAGATAGCTGATCCGCTGCTGTGTGAAGAAGAAAACTGTAAAAGAAATATGATCCTCCCGCTGTAGCCTTGATGAGTAGACACAGAGCCTCCTCTGTGAAAAGATTATTTCTTTGCTCGATACAGCTCCTTGACAATCACTCCAGCAAGCTGTGGAAAACGAAATCCTTGTGTCCAGCGTTGTTCACCTTTCAGCCTGGTAGCTGCCCAAAAGCCTCGGATTTTGCCAAGCCTGGCACCTCCGTTTCAGCTGCTTTCAAAACGAAAAATCCTCCGTCTCTCTGTCTGCGTTCTTCAGTTGTGCTGCATTCCAAGCCGCTGTTATCAGCTCTAGCAACATTGCCTTCCCCGGTTTGTTTACAAACCGTTCTTACAAATAGTAAACAAATTCCTTTAACTCTATAACTGCTGAATTTCTCCGAACTGCGTCTCTGTGGCTTATCTACCCATCTGAGATAACCATCAGATCCTTATCTGGGCCCATAACCGATGTGAGAGTTGGACTGACCCGGGTTCAAAAGCTCCCCTAGCCAATGACCCTCAGTCCCAGTCACGCAGGCGGAAGGAGGAGATAACAGCAGTTAATAAAGATTAAAGAGTTTATTTGTAAGACCCAATTACATGGGATTAAGGCAATCAATGCATCTCTACTCACTACATCATTGCAGACTCAAAACCTATACCCCAGTGGTAAGGCTAGATGAAGTGAAGTCCAAGAGACATGTCGTGTCGAGACGAGCAAGCAGCAGAGAAGAGAGAGGAGAGGAATGACGGAAGCTATCAGCAAGCGTGTCAGCTTTATACCCTGCACCTATAAATAGGATATTACTCACCCCAGTTGTACAACCTATTCATCAACATGTTGATCCCAAACTTGTCAAGGTTGCTGAATCATATCACCTCGAGACTATGTCTCCTGACCAGAGACCTTGTATACCTGAACTCAAGTAACACCCACCAGGTCAGGTGGTAATCTCGATGTCGGGTGGTAATCTCGTTCTGCCTATGCAAAACCCAACAGTCTTGTGGCAGGGATGCCTCACCCGAGGTCCCCAAGAACCACCCCTTCAACCCTGGCCCCCAAACCCAGCAGTGGTTCTAGACACTCTTCCCCTCACCTGCGTCTCAGCAGAACACTAGTGGCAATGGACCAGAAGAGACACTCAGAGCGGTCGGCTCTGTGCCCTCCTGGCTGGCAGAAGACCCTTTTACCCAGGGTATGCTCATGAGGGTCTACTCAGGAGAAAGGGTCTACTTGTGAGTAGGAAAACCCAGCTGTTGTTACTGATGGGGCAGGCCCAGCTGCAACTGGTGAATCAGGGACAGCCAGTATATAAACTCTCCATCCCCCCCCCCCGATCTTTGCTGGGTTAATAGTTTCTGTAGAGTTATTTTGTCCCAGTTATGGCTCAGGGGGTGGAAACTGAACTGAACTGAACCGGGAGTGAATTTTTGTTTGGAAAGATGGCGAGTTCAGTTGTGGTACTCAAAACATATTCTTTGGCTCAGTATTCTTTATTTCTAAGAGTATGTCTTTTGCAGCAGGCTCCTGCTGCAAGCTTGAATTCTTGGTGCCTGCTCAGTCTGCTGTCCAGGTGCTAACTGTGGAAGGGCACCTCCAAGGCCCCTGGTCTCCTTCCCTATGGTACTTAACCTTTAAACCAGTTTTGGACTGGTCAGCCCATCAAATTGAGGACTGTCCTCTGCTAGCTCTCTAAAATAGAGGACTGCCCTCTGTAAAGTAGGACACCTGGCCTCCCTACAAGAGGATGCATAATCAGCAATAATGACTTAAATAAATAAAGCTTACTGAGAATAGACAGGCAAAGCTGAACGTGAAACAAAAGCACAGTGTCCGAGATCTGCCTCAGGCACTTCCTACTCGGATGGCAATACAGGAAGGCCAATACACTACATGGCTCTGAGGGAATTCAAGGCATGGAAAAACTTCCTCTCTCCTTGTCTCTTCTATCAACCACACAGTAGGAGTGAGTGGACCAAGGAGGCAGAAATAAGTGCGGAGCAGTGTTGATGACAAGAGAAGAGTCTATAGCACGGATGAGGAGCATGTGGCCCTCCCAATGTTGTTGGACTGCAACTCCCATCATCCCTCACCATTGACTATGCTAGCTAAGGCTGATGAGAGTTGCTGGGAATATGAGTGGGAGGGCGCTCCTGTCCTCTCTCACGGCTCTCATGGTGCTCCATTTAAAGTGGGATCAGGTGTTAAACAGGGATGTATTATCGCCCCAACATTATTTGCTATTTTCATCGCCATGATTTTACATCTTGTCGAGGGGAAACTTCCCACTCGTGTGGGAATTATATATCGAACTGATGGAAAGCTTTTTAATCTCAGCAGGCTGAAAGCAAAAAGTAAGGTAATTACAACCTCCGTTGTGGAACTTCAGTATGCTGATGATAATGTGGTCTCCACACATTCAGAGGATGATCTCCAAACTATCCTAAATGCTTTTGCAGAAGCATATGAAAAACTTGGTCTCTCACTTAACATCAAAAAAACCAAAGTGCTTCATCAGCAAGTGAAAGCTAACCCCTTGGTGATGCCATCTATCCAGCTTGGCGGGACAATACTGGAAAATGTCGATCATTTTCTCTATCTTGGCAGCTATCTTTCTGTTATAGCTAACATCGACAGTGAAATCCAGCATTGTTTGAGCTCTGCAAGTGCCGCGTTTTCTCGAATGAAGCACAGAGTGTTCGAGGATCGGGATATTTGTAAGAAGACCAAAACACTGGTTTATGAAGCCATTGTATTACCAACTTTATTGTATGCCTGCGAAACATGGACTATCTATAAACGTCACTTCCACCTCCTTGAAAGATTTCATCAACGTTGCCTCCGGAAAATCCTGCGAATTATCTGCGAAGATAGGCGAACAAATGTCAGTGTACTGGAAGAAGCAAAGACTACTAGCGTTGAAAAAATGATCCTTCAACGCCAACTTCAGTGGACCGGTCATGTTGTTCGAATGCCTGACTGCCGTCTCCCAAAGCAGTTACTTTATTCCCAACTCAAGAATGGAAAGCGGAATATCGGTGGTCAATATAAGAGGTTTAAAGATGTTCATAAGGCTAATCTAAAAAAATGCAATATAAACATCGAGAACTGGGAAGCTTTGGCCCATGAACGATCTAACTGGAGGTTGGCCTTTCACAAAGGTTCTGTGGACTTTGAAGAAGCCCGAGTGCAAGGTGAAAGGGAGAAACGTGCTAAGCGAAAAGCACGTCAAACGAATCCTTTACAGGACCATCTTCCATCTGGTAACCTGTGTCCTCACTGTGGGAAGCTGTGTGGATCTAGAATTGGCTTCCACAGTCACTTACGGACCCATCGCTAGAGTCTACACAATCCTCTTTAGAATTTCCTCCTTTATCCTGGAAGACAATCTTACTCGGTCACGAGTGATCGCTTGATGATGATGATGATGATGATGATGTCCTGCACTCATGTCCTGCTTGTGAGTTTCTCGCAGGTTGGCCACTGTGTAAATAGAATGGTGGATTAGATAGACTCTTGTTCTGATCCAGCATGGCTCTTAGGGTGAAAGGGGCAGATGGAGACAGGCCTGTGGCTTACGCTGGCTCAGCTTGTCTGAGTGTGGAAAGCTAAGCAGGGTCAAGCCTGGTTGTTACTTGGATGGGAGACCCCTCCTCTAGTTTCCTGCACTGAGCAGGAGGTTGGCCTCGATAGCCTTGTAGGCTCCTTCCAACTCTATCTATGAAATCCATGAGTGTGTGTGTGTGTGTGTGTGTGGGGTGTCTACTGGGAAGGATGAAGCAGAAGACCTTAATGGGGGAAGAGAAATGGGTGCACAAGGGAATTTATTTATGTATTTATTACATTTCTATACCACCCAATAGCCGAAGCTCTCTGAGCAGTTCACAACAATTAAAACCACAAAACAATATAAAATACAGTGTAAAAATTTAAAACTGCAGTATAAAATAGGAGTAAAAGCCAAAATAAAACCTAGCAGCAGTACAGAGGTTTAAAATACAGTAAAGAATTTAAAGCAGAGACTAAAAGACTGAAATTCCTGGGAAAATAAGAAGGTCTTCACCTGGTGCTGGAAGGAACACAATGTAGGTGCCAGGCGAGGCAGTCTGGGAAGTTCATTCCACAACCAAGGTGCCACATGTGGCTCACGCTGGCTCAGCTTGTCTGAGTGTGGAAAGCTAAGCAGGGTCAGGCCTGGTTATTACTTGGATGGGAGACCCCTCCTCTAGTTTCCTGCATTGAGCAGGGGGTTGGACTCGATGGCCTTGTTAGGGCCTTCCAACTCTATGTATGAATCTATGAAAAGGCCCTCTTCCTAGTAGCCACCCACCTCACTTCCTTTGGCAGGGGCTTCTGGAGGAGGACCGCTGAGGATGATCTTAGGGTCCAGGCAGGTATATATGGGAGGAGACAATCCTTCAGATAACCTGGCCCCAAGCCATTTAGGGCTTTGTAAGTTAATACCAGCACTTTGAATTGGGCCCGGACATGGACTGGCAGCCAGTGCAAATGGTAAAGTACCGGCCTAATATAATCATGTTGAGCAGTCCTTGTTAGCAATCTTGCTGCACTATTTTGGACCAGCTGAAGTCTCTGGGCCATTTTCAAAGGCAGCCCCACGTATGATGGGATGATGGGCTTAAAACATTTTGAACTTGTATGTTTAAAAAAGAAACTTTTTAAAACTTGTATGTTTTTAAAAAACTTTTTTTGCAACCCCAAGAAATTGATGTGTAAAACTGATGAGACGGCCAGTGTGGGCCCCTGATTAGTGCCACACTAGACTTGGCATTGGTGTCCAGCCCTGGCCTCCTACAGACAAGGCAATAGTCTCTGTGAATAGTCTTTTATTGCTGCAATTCCCTTAACGAGCGAGCAGCTCTTCCAGAGGCAATAAATGTCAAGCAAATATAGACAGCCAATGCTTCCCAGGCTTACTGATTTAGCTTGCCCCAAAACTATCAATCGTGCATGAAGTCCAAGGAGGTGGGAAGCAGTTCAGGATACTGAAGCATTGTCTCCTACAACGGATACGGGGAGCTACCCCATATATGGGGAGAGTTTATATACAGTGAATGGGTACTACTAGGCATCACTGTCAGAGATTGGGTCCTGGCAGGGAAACAGGCCTCTCAACTGATGACTCCTCCTGACTGGGCATTTCTGTCCTCCCCTCTTCTGCTGGTGCCATACCAAAGTACCCATTCCAGAAACACCCTCTCCTGGAGAGTCCGCCTCCTGCTGCCCTGTTGCCAGGGACAATGTCACTGATTGATAAGGAGAAGCTCCCTCCAAGGCTGAGCCTCCCAGCTGAGGAGAGTTAGCTGTCTCAGCTTCCAGCACCTCCCCCTGCCCCTGTTCACTGGGTGGCGGGAGGCCTGACAGAGCTGAACTGTCGCGTCTCTGATTCCCCACAGCTGGACACGACTCTACCACCTCTTCCCCCCTGAGTCAGAATCAGTGCCCGAACTTGAAGCTCCCTCTGTGCTGGGGCAAGGTCCCACACTGGGTGACCTTGCTTCAATTCTCATTTCAGGGTGTTGGGCAGGTTAGCCCCAGCTCCAAAGTTGGAGCTCCTTTCTGACCTCAGATCTGGGAATTAAAAAAAAAATAAAAATCCTCTGGCCCTCTAGAGATGCTGTCTAAGGGCCATAGGATTGCTCTGTCAGTGTTCCAAGACCCAGGAAGGGGAACAGCTATGTTTTCCCTTTATAGTTGTTTTCATGTGCTGAACTGAGGCTGTGCCCTTCAGAAGGAAATCGCATTGGACAACGAGCTCATTTCTACCCCTAAGGGCTCTCTTGCATGCTGCAGTAATTTAGTCAGTTAATTTCATAGGACATTAGAGGGCATAATGTTGATGGTTTTATTTGGCACAGTGACATTTATTGGTGCTCGACTTATGCACGCTACTTTATAAGACTAGATAAGATGCCCTTTGCAGAACAATGCTGCTGGAGAGTGAGACAGAAGAGGGAGAATGATTGTACATGATTTCACTTACAAGAAGGACATGCTGCAGTTTGCATTGATCAGGCTGTGCTTGGTTAGACCTGGAATATCAATCTCCACTATCCTCCCTTCATTAAAAAAAAAAAAAAAATCCCTGTCATTTTCTTTGGTGCATAAAAGTGCAGATTTCTTTATAAGGGGTTCAACCAGGGCTGGCGTCAAAGGTAGGTATGGTTGGGCACCTGCCGAGTGACCACACCCCAGGTGGAGCCCACTAACAAGACCCCACTGGAGTTGCTTCTCCTCTTCATCATTGCAACCTGCTTGTTCACCTGCCTCTCACTCTGATAATGGGGGGGGGGGAAGGAGCAGTAGATGCCACTACTTAATTGCTCACTGGCTCTCCACTTGTCAAACAAGCAGATGGAAGTGAGGCTGAGAAAGAGGAGGAGGAAGACAAGCAGCAGCAGGTGACAAGCTGGCTGGGGCATGCTGGGAGTTGTAGGCCAAAAACATCTGGGGACCCAAGGTTGGAGAACACTGAGGTAGACTCACTGAGGGAGAGAGCCCATGGAGAGTGTTTTGCCCAAGGGCCCTCAAAAAACTGGAGCTAGCATTGGGGCCACCTTTTGCTTGTATTCCATGTGTACTACTTTTTAAAAAATAATATGGAAGAGTGTGATCTTCTAGAACATAAGAAGAGCCATGCTAGATCAGACCAAAGGCCTATCTAGAACAGCATTTGTTCCCACAGTGGCCAATCAGATGCCTATGGGAAACCCACAACCAGGACATGAAGGCAATAGCACCCTCCTGCTCATGTTCCTCAGCAACTGGTATTCAGAGGCATACTGCCCATGATACTGGGTTCTAATCATGGCTACTAAATAATACTGTGGCTACTAAGTAATAGTAGTAATACTGGCTACTAAGAACATAAGAAGAGCCATGCTGGATCAGAGCAAGGTTCCATCTAGTCCAGCATTCTGTTCACACAGTGGCCAAACATCTGCCCACTGGAAACCCGCAAGTAGGACATGAGTGCAACAGCACCCTCCTGCCCATGTTCCCCAGCAACTGGTGTACATGATTAGTAGCCATTGATAGCCATACCCTCCATTAATTTGTTTACTCCCATTTTAAAGCCATCCAAATTGGTAGCCATCACTACATCTTGTAGTAGTGAATTCCATTGTTTAACTATCTGCTGTGTGAAGAAGTACTCCCTTTTATGTGTTTTAAATCTCCCACCACTCAACTTCAATGGATGACCCCGGGCCCGGGTTCTAGTATTATGAAAGAGGGAGATAAACTTCTCCCTATCCACTTTCTCCACATCATGCATAATTTTATACACTTCTATCATGTCCCTCTTACTTGTCCCCCCCCCCAGCTCAAAAATCCGAAATGTTGCAACCCTTCTTCATAGGGGAATTGCTCCAGCCCATTAATCATTTTGGTTGCCCTTTTTTGGCATCTTTCCACCACTACAACATCCAATTCTGCGGTGACCAGAAGTGCACACAGTATTCCAAGTGTGGCTGCAGCACAGGTTGGTGTAAAGGCATTACAATGTTGGCCATTTTATTTTTGATCCTTATCCTAATGACCCCCAACATGACATGTGCCCCTTTCACAGCAGCCACACACTGGGGCAATGCTTTTGTGGAGAAAAAGCATCAGAGTTTCCTGCACCACACACACACACACACACACTTTCACAGCTTTCATCTAGGATAGTTCCCCCACCCCATCTATCTTACCTCATAAAACAGTTAAGTATCCAATGCAGGTAAGCAGTGATTCACTGAAAACAGTAATCCATGGATAATCCAGTAATCCTTCTGGCTTCTTCTCCTTCACTTTTTTTAAAAATCTAGCCTTTAGCCTCAAGGTATGGATCAGCAGCTGCTCATAAATTCAGCAGGTCTTACCTTTGAAGTTCTTCTGGCCTCTGTGCCTTGTGCTTGGAGGTGTTGTAAGATGCAGCCTCCCTGCAGTGCTTCCCCGCTATTTAGGGATGGTAGGTGTCTCCCTCAGCTATGAGAACACAGCACCTTCAGTCTCCCAAGAGTCTCACCCAATCTTCCAACTCCTCACCAGGAGTATGCTGCCTCAGGGGCAGTGCTAGGAACCAAAAAGATCCAGGGCTCAGGGCTGCAAGACACAAAGAAAATGCACAAATTTGCATATGGTAATGCACATATGCTCTAAAGCAGGGGTCCTCAAACTACGGCCCGCGGGACGCGGGACACATCCGTCCCGCTGAGTCTTTTCATCTGGCCCAGCGGCCGATCTAGAGGCTCCTTCTTGCTGGGTAAGGGGAGGAGGGGCGGCTGAACTCGTGGCAGGGTGAGGGCTGCCCGCCTGCCCGCTGCGCTGAGTCTCCTGCGGGGGGGGAAGGGGAGGAGTGGCGGCTGAGCCGGTGGCGGGGCACAAACTGCCCGCCCGTCTGCCTCCCTGTGTCTCCTGTGGGGCAAGGAGAGGCTGAGCCGGCGGCGGGGCACGGCCGGACCGCCCTCCATCTGCCATCTCCTGTGGGGGGGGAGGGGAGGAGTGGCGGCTGAGCCGGCGGCAGGGCACAGGCCGGCCGGCCGCCCGCCCGCCTCCCTGTGTCTCCTGTGGGGCAAGGGGAGGCTGAGCCGGCGGCAGGGCGCGGCCCGCCCACCCGCCGTCTGCCGTCTCCTGTGGGGGGTGGGGAAGGGGAGGAGGGGCGGCTGAGCCAGCGGTGGGGCGTGGGCCGCAGGCCGCCCACCCGCCACCCTGCGTCTCCTGCGGGGGGGAAGGGGAGGAGTGGCGGCTGAGCCTGAGGCTGCTGTCGGTGTGGGTGCGCTGGAACGGACTTTGCTTGATCTTGCACTGAAAGCAGTGGGCTATGACAAGGGTGCATAGAGGCCATTCAGTTCATTCAAGCTGCCGGCAGTGCCCTCTAATTCCCTACCTGACCCGTGCCTTTCTGAGCTAGTGGGAGAGGATCTCCATGCACAACCTTTAGGGTGGACTAGGAATGTTATCAAGGCAGGGGTCGGAGCCCGGTGGCAGAGCTCCTGCATCTCACGCAGAAGGTCTTGGGTTTATCCCTGATCATCTCCAGATAGTGGGTGATGGAAAAGACCAGCCCCCCACTCTGCCCAAGACCCTACAGTACTGTGGCTGGTCTGACTCCATCTCTGTACAAAGCGTTGGGATTCTGTTCCCCTGGAAACTCACCAAAGCCTGATCCTGTGTCACCTTCAAGCAATATTAAGATGTTTTTATTCAGAGTTAGTTTAGGTGGGCAGTAAGAGGACTGAACAATCAGCAGAGTGTTAATCACCCCAAGCCTTTAGGGTGGGTTGGGTTGGGTTGCAAGCCCAAAGCAATTTCAACAGGACATGCACACTTGCATCACTTGTTACGACTAGCAGTGACAAATATGGAACCGGACATTGACCATCTCATTAGCCAAAAGCAGGCCCATACTTCCCATTGAAATACTAATAAGCTTATGTTGATTAAAATTGTTCTTCATTTTAAATATTGTATTGTTTTTTCCTGTTTTTTTGCACTACAAATAAGATATGTGCAGTGTGCAAATCAAACCTTTCTATACCTTTTAAAAATTTAATGTATTTCAATTTTAGACAGCAAATTAATTTATAATTAATTTATTATTAATTTATAATAACTTTCCATTTAATCAAGTAAACAAAAGGACCCGGGTCCTTTTTTTTTTTACTTGATCCATTCGTTCATATTTTTTTCAAACTATAGTCCGGCCCCCCAACAGTCTGAGGGACAATGAACTGGCCCCCTGTTTAAAAAGTTTGAGGACCCCTGCTCTGTCTAAAGTCTCTCCTTGTGTGTGTGTCTTTCAAGGACCCTGTCTCCTAAGGACACCCCTATTTGCAAAAAGGAATGTATGGACAGGGAAGAGGAGGGTGTTTGGTTTCAGAAAAAAACCTCAGACAGAAAGATTCAGGGGGTGGGAGCAGGAGGTGAAGCAAGTATATGGGCCTAAAGCCAGCTAATCCAGGGGGATCAGATGCAATAGAGATCCTCAGGGCCCCTGTACCTTTATTTCAGCAAGTGCCCATGGACAGCAGGGTGGTGGGGCAGATGGCCTCCCAGCGATTCGGGGCTCCAAATGAAAGTTTCAGGGCTCCAGCCCTAGTGGACCGCCCCCTAACAGTCTCTGTGCTGCCTCCTTTTAATGCTCATATGGCCCAATCCATGTAGGGCAGGGCTCTCCAACCTTGGGTCCCCAGAGATGTTGCTGGCCTACAGCTCCCAGCATACCCAGCCAGCATGGCTACTGGCAAGGGATTCTGGGAGTTGTAGTCCAGCAACATCTGGGGACCCAAGGTTGGAAAGCCCTGATGTAGGGAATGGAGAGTCGTCCCTCCTCATCAGGATTCTTGATGCTTTCTCTGCCTTCTGCTGGACCAGCATCCTGCCAGCACCTGAAGATTCCAACATTTCTGAGTAGTGGTATAGTGGAGCCAGGGCTCACAGGGACAAGGCACTGCTCGCTCATATTCAGCTTAAGGCCCACTAAGGGCACAATCCTATGCATGCTTAGACAGAAGAGGGGAAAAAAGGCCTACAGCTCCCGGCATGCCCCAGCCAGCTATGCTGCCTGGGGCATGCCAGCAGTTGTAGGCCTTTCCCCCCCTTCTGTCTAAGCATGCATAGGATTGTGCCTTAAGGCACCTGGATCCTGAGCAGAGGAACCTAAAGCAGCAGGAGAACCTGGAGAAGCACCCCTTCTGAAAGTGACATGCAACAAAAAAGGAGTTGTTAGATGTACCGTATGTATGTCATTTGGCCCCGAGGGTCTGAAAAAGTGGCTTGCCCAAAGCCACACAGTAAGGTTCATGGCTGAATAGGAATTTGAACCCAGATCTCACCAGTCCAAGCCCACTTCAATCCAATACACAACACTGAGTGGGCAAAACAACAACAAAAAGTTTGAGAGATAGTCCTAAACTTTTTACTGCTTTTTACAGCAGCTGGCTTTCTCATAAAGCTGAAACAAGTAATGTCATGTGCGAGCAAAGTGCAGCCTCTCCTAACTGTGAACTATGAGAGAACCAATGAGTTATGAGCACCTAAGAGGAATATTGATTGTTAACTAGTTCCAAGTGACCTTCAAGCCATGCTGAAGAAGGCAGACCTTTCGGACTGTGCAAAGCAGCCCTGTAAAACAGAATGAAGCTGTTAATGTTTTCTTAAAAACATGGTGAACGCACGTCAGAGAGCTACTCATAACAAGAGTCCTGCAAAGTTAGTTAGTGCTGCAATTATCCCAAATGGAAGCCATTTCAAAGGCTGTCTTTCATGTTTTCTATTTAAGCGATTACATTTTTAATATTGTTAACAGCAAACAAATGAGATTAGCATTCACTTGCAAAGAGACTAAGTCCTGCTTGACGGGATAGAAAGATTAAAAGGTGACCCTCACAGGCATTACTAGCGCAGCCTGGCAGGATATTTTTGAAGGAGCTAAACTTCTGGAAGAAGGCCCAGAGAGCTTTATAAGTGACCCTTCACAATCACCTTCCTTGCCCCTTTGACCAGAGTTGTACCCAGACAGACCTGCCGCTGCTGCAGCTCAGCTCATTTGATTCAGAAACAACCCTACAGTAAGCTAAAGCCTTCAGAGCAAAAATAAGGAAAATGCAGTCTATGGGTCAGATTCAACCCCCATGCAAGTGGAAGTCTGTTTGCGTGATGGGACTTCCACATCCTCCCCTCCCCTTTCTTCTGCAGCCCCTGACCCCAGACACCCCAAATCTGCTCTGGAGAATCCCCCAACCCTCCGGAGCAGATATGGGGTATGCTAGCGAGGAAACAGCGGGGAGGGGAAAATCCATTTCAGACTATCTATAAACGTCATTTCCACCTCTTTGAAAGATTTCATCTATGCTGCCTCTGGAAAATCCTGTGAATTACTTGGGAAGATAGGCGAACAAATGTCAGTGTACTGGAAGAAGCAAAGACTACTAGCGTTGAAAAAATGATCCTTCAACGCCAACTTCAGTGGACCGGTCATGTTGTTCGAATGCCTGACTGCCGTCTCCCAAAGCAGTTACTTTATTCCCAACTCAAGAATGGAAAGCAGAATATCGGTGGTCAGTATAAGAGGTTTAAAGATGTTCTTAAGGCTAATCTAAAAAAACGCAATATAAACATCGAGAACTGGGAAGCTCTGGCCCATGAACGATCTAACTGGAGGTTGGCCTTTCACAAAGGTTCTGTGGACTTTGAAGAAGCCCGAGTGCAAGGTGAAAGGGAGAAACATGCTAAGCGAAAAGCACATCAAACAAATCCTTTACAGCACCATCTTCCATCTGGTAACCTGTGTCCTCACTGTGGGAAGCTGTGTGGATCTAGAATTGGCCTCCACAGTCACTTACGGACCGATCGCTAGAGTCTACACAATCCTCTTTAGAATTTCCTCCTTTTATCCTGGAAGACAATCTTACTCGGTCACGAGTGATCGCCTACCCCATTGATGGAACAGCACCATTGGACACAACCCTCTGTAGTGTTCACTGGACACAACCCTTCATTGGACACCACCCTTTGTAGTGGTGTCAAGGGTAGGCATGGTAGGGCACCTGCCAAGGGCCCATGCCCCAAGAGAGGCTCACTGGCAAGGGCCCCCTGGACGTGCTCCTCCTCTTCATCGTTGCAACCTGATTGTTCACCTGCCTCTTGCGCTGGTCCAGATAAAGGTAGTGGTGGTGAGAAGGAGGAGCAGCGGATGCCACTTCCTGCTTGCTCAAAGGCACTCTGCCTGTCAGGCAAGCAAGTGGTAGCAATGATGAGAAAGAGGATGAAGAGCAATAGCAGCTGGTGACAATGGTGCTGAGAAGGTAGCTTCACTGAGGGAGGGGGCCCACTGAGGGTGTCTTGTCCAGGGCCCCTCAAAACCTTGGAGTTGGCACTGATGTCTATTCTCTTGAAGTTATATAGACCAAAGGACACCCATCAGGCTTATCAGTGTGGGAATATCCCATCTTTTCTATATGGGTCCTTTAGTACAGAACTGGAAGTTCAAGGATCTGTGCCTCAGGCAGCCCGCCCGCCTGCCCCCACACCTCTGTCCTATGTTGCAGGGTTTCAGGCAACCATCCCAGGGCAAATTGCACTGTGCCTGCATTGATCCCATAGCTGCGAAAATTACCCTGTGGACTCCTGGGATGGGTTGGCCCAGCTTAGCACAGGCACTGTTCAGTTTGTGGGGACTGGATGCACTAAAGAGATGCATCGGAGATCGGGGTGGGGTGGGGGAGTGAACATGCTTATTACAGAAATGTCATGTCCTGGAATAATGTACCTCTCATTAAAATGTGGAAGAACTGGCAGCCCAACAACTCTAGTTTATGAAAAGCAGGGACACAGTGGCAGGCATCATCATCATCATCATTTTAATCTTAGCACTGATTCCTGCTTTGACTGGGTTGCGTGGGCCACGTACATTGTAACAGGCTAGAAGCACTACTCTGAAGGGTGGTAGTACAAGCATGCCAAGCAGTCTCGTGACATGATATTTTTTGTGTGCGTGGTGGAGCCAGCCCACTGAAGTACCAACTCCTGAGCCATCCATGCTTCTTTACAAACCAGATAAAGTTCATCCTGCCTTTTTTCCTGCAAGAAACCCATAATCCTCCTCCTCTCCATTTTGTCCTCACAACAACCCTGTGAGGTAGGGGATCTCTGTAAAGAGGGAGCCAATACTGGAAATATTTTTTTCTATCTGTTGGCCTTATTTCTACTCTTTGCCACCAGAAAGATGGAGTGGCATAGAAATATCGAACTGGAGAGCTTGAGTAAAACTCCTGGCCTGGAACTGCTTATCCCTGCACACCTTGATTTTGGGGGGGATTTTGGTTTTAGAATCATAGAATAGAATAGTAAGGTTGGAAGGGGCCTATAAGGCCATCGTTTCCAACCCCCTGCTCAACACAGGAGAACAGATGTGGGCAGCCCAGGCAGTCACCCCTCCAAGCACTGACCCGGCTCATACCTGCCAAGCTTCAGCATGTGGCCTGCATTATGTGCTCTCGACGCCACCAAGGCTTATCTCTGATGTTGTTGTTAAAGTGTAGTCCAGCCTTTCCCAACCCTGCTGCCCTCCGCATCTGCTGGACTACAGCTCCCATCAACCCCAGGCAGCATGGGGAGGGGCCATAGCTCAGTGGCAAAGCATATGATTTGCATGCAGAACATCCCAGGTTCAATCCCCGGCATCTCCAGGTAGGGCTAGGAAAGAGTCCTACCTGAATCCCTGGAAAGCCGCTGCCAGTCAGGGTCAACAATACTGGGTTAGATGGACCAATGGTCTGACTCAGTATAAGGCAGCTTCCTATGTTCCATGGCATGATGGGAGTGCTTGTCCAACACATCACCAGTCACCAGTTTGGGGAAGTCCGGTGTAGTCTCTTATTATGCACACATAGGATACATTACCACGGTAGGCAGGGTATATGCTTATTCTCTCCTCATGGTGGAGCTGTTTCTTGCTTAACTTCTTATATTTGATACCATCAAACTGAGCATTAATTTAGAAGGGGGATTTAAGAAGGGCGAGGTATTGGAGGAGAGAATGTGTTTTGTTGCCTATTTTAATAAAATTGCAGGCTCGGGACATTATTTTTCTTTTCTTTTTTTCATAGCTTACTTACTGAATACTTCCAAAATAGCAGGCAAAAGTAGGGAGAGTGTGGTGGGAGAGAGACCTTAATGTACAACTAGATTCCCCCCCCCCCCCAGCTTTGATTCCTATATTGCAAAAATCCGACATCAATGCAACATTGCCCAATCCTTTTTAATAGCAGATTGTTTTGTAGTGGAAATATTGAACATTTTCTTCATAAATGCATACATCTGATACATTTGCAAAAAAGGAAAAGGACCTTGAGAAAGGACCATGTACATTATAATCTTCTGCACACTTTACTTGAGAGTAGACAGCACAGAACACAGGGGGACTTAATTTTGAAGTAAACATGCATATAATTGTGCTGTCAGGAGCCAAGCTTAGCTTCTGTTAAATAAATTAGCAGACAAAATTACCAAGGAGTCTACAGTGAAATAGCTACATGTTTTAAGTCCAGGAGGAAATGGGAATACAATGACATCACAGGATATGATGTAGATTATGCAGATGTTCGTGCAGTTTTTGAGGCAGATCTTTTTCTTTCTTTCTTTTTAAATCTATCACATTGCTTTTGCTTGGAAAAATTTCAGTTGTTATGGACTGAGGATGTGGACAAAGCACATTCCTGCCTGCCAGATAAATTTCAAAAGACGATTCTGGAGGACTCCATCACCTTTGAACATCTACAGGAAGCTGCTGGAAGGATTGTCAGAGGATGTCTCTGCCTGTCTCTATTGACTCACGAGTCACGAGTCACTCCCAAAGCTGACTCCACGAGTCCCTATTAAAATCAATGGGGGTTTTTCCCAACAAAATAAGGCTACTTCAGCTGTGTGGTTTAAATAAATTCAAGGCACGTGTGCCTTTTTATTTCAAAACTCTGCAACTGATTTTGGTAAGAACAGACCAGGCAGAAAAACCCAAAATAACCAGGCAGGCAGAGGAGGCAGGGAACCCCAAAGCAGGCAGGCAGAGGCCTTTGTCTTGGACAATTCAACTGTTGAACTGGTCAAGAAGAGACCAGGCAGGCAGAGGAGGCTGGGAACCCCAGACAGTCAGGCAGAGGCAGCCAAACCCAAAATGTCTGAAAGGTTGCATTTTAGAAAAATGATTTAAAAAAATAAACTTGCTGTACTTCCTAAAACTTATCCATGTTGCATTTGAGGAACATGATTTTTTCTAAATGTTTGGCCCCCATTCTGGAACGGTGAGATCTCATCACAATTCCACCCTCACTGAACACCCGCTCCACTGGTGATGAACTTGCTGGAATCAGAAACACACTCAGAGCAGCCACACAGAGTAATCTCAGGTCCTTCTTCTGCCTCTCCCAAGTACGCAACACATCAATCAAAATAAATCTTGACACACTGTTGGGGCTGCACTCCTGGTAGCCGTCCATAGTGGCCGAGCAGCGGCACACCTCGCTTCCATGCGCTCTTTGCCGGCAATCACGCTCCTCTCCACTCCTTCTGGCACAGCCCAGGGATGTTGAAGAGTCCTTGGTCCCGAGTCCCGAGTCGAGTCTCGAGTCCCATTAAAAATATTGGGACTCGAGTCCGAGTCGAGTCAGAGGGGGGACTCAGTCCGACTCACGAGTCGAGTCCTCGAGTCCGAGTCCCCATCCCTGCTCTATTGTCCTTCTCTTTCTTCACATCCCAGTATGGCAGCAGAATCCCTGAATTGAAGCCTGTAAGCAGTAACGGGCTGGCGGAGGACCAATACGCTAAAGATCAATCCACATAAGAGAGAGGTGATAGAAGGTGAGATATTAGATCAAAGAACAAGTGAACGGCCTGCTCTAAAGGGGGCTGCACTTCCCCTGAAGGATCAATTCTATGACTAAGTGTTTCTCCTAGATTTCCCAGGTGGCAGCTATTTCCCATCTTTATCAAGCAACTCATGGTACTGCAGCTGCCCCCCCCCCACTTAATGATTGAGATCTGGTCTCTATAATCACACACAATCCATGCAATGGTGATTTTCTAGATTAGATTACACTAATGTGCCCTTTGTGCAGCTGCCTTTGAAGACAGTTACTTATAATCTTCCAATAATAATAATAATAATAATAATAATAATAATAATAATTATTATTATTATTATTATTATTTTATTTCAGAATACAGAATACAATACATTAATCCAGAATACAGCAGCCAGAATTGTTGCAAACTACAAGGACAATGTAACACTGGTAAAAAAAAGGATCTACATGGGCTGTTTGTGTCTGGATTTAGCTCAGAAAGCCAGTTTTGGCCTTTACAGACAGTGCAAGCCTATACATGTCTACTCAGAAGTAAGTCCCACTGACTTCAATGGATATAAGATTGCAGCCTTAAAGCTGTACAATAATTCGGTCAGGGTTCGGGGAATCTGTGGCCCTCCAAACGTTTTTGGTCTACAACTCCCATCATCCCTGACCACTGGTGATAATGGCTGGGGCTGATGGAAGTTGGAGTCCAACAACATCTGGAGGGCCGCAGGTTCCTTACTCCAAACTAAGGTCCTGCTTATCGGAAGGACCATCTCCTGCCTATCGGAAGGACCATCTCCTGCACCCCATATGTTTCCCTCTGAACCCCCTCCCTGGTACACCGATATAATCCAAAGAGACTCATTTGCTAAAGCCTCCTGCTGCCATGTGAAGTACGCTGGAATCCTATGGAGGCATTTGCCTGCAACCCAGTTACAGCGAAACTAGGGATGGGACATGCCCCCACCCACAAATGTCCCCACGCCCCTGGCTGCATCATCTTCATGTGCTGAGTGCGAAGCTCTGTACAGGGACTTGTAAGTGCATTTGGTTTTGCAGCACTTCTGTGACCCTGGGCTCCCAGTCATGGGAGCTCCCTGTAAGCACGTGCCACTGAACACGCTTACAAACTCCTGTACCTTTATTTCAGACCTTGGTGCTCAATGTGTGAAGATCACTGATGTAGCCAGGGGTGTGAAGATGTTTGGGGGCATGTGCTGAGCCCAGTTTAGCTCTAACCTGGTTGCAGGTGAATGCCTGCGTAGGACTTGGGTGACTATAAGACAGAGGTAGGGGTCAGGGGGGTACATTGTACCCCCCGGAACATGCTGGGTGCCACATCTTACTCCTGCCACTGTCAAATTTGCTGCTGAATGCAGTGATTTGCAAGGAAGCAAGGCACGCGGGGAGCATACACCTTATTTGCAAGCAGGATTGCACTCCCAGAAGCCTCCTGGGTGAGTGATTCTGCTTGCCAGCAAGGCGCATGCACCCCATCCCACCATGTTTCCTTCCAGAATCACGGTGTCTTTTGCTGTCTTTGGTGGAGACAGTAAAAATGGCCATGGGCCACCCGCATGCGACCCGTGGGCCATGTGTTGCCCATCCCTGCTATAAGATTTAGAGCTCTTGTACAACCTTGTCTCTCCTCTCCCAACCACCCCTTTGCTCCCAGTTTCCTCTTCTCTGCATGCAGGGGCTCTACCAGGTTTTTTGTTTGTTTGTTTGTTTGTTTGTTTTAAGTTCTAAGTGTCTGGGCTTTGGGAAAGAAAATCCAAAACACATTTATTTTTATTTTTATCCTAGAGCTGGGTTCTCTTCTTTAGATGACAATGTGTATTACATCACTTTATTTCAAAATGTCATAAGCCAGCCCAGCTGCGTTTGTGGGCCCTGCTGCTCATTTTACAGAGTGAGGCCCTGGACATCTGCCCCAAGGTACTACCCTGACAGCACCAGCACAGGCTATAACCCTGATGCCCAACTGTGGTGCTGGCTATGTTTCAACCATTTACCTAAACAGGAGAAAAAATTACAAAGGGTAATTCTGTGTGTGTGTGCGCGCACGTGCGTGTGTGTGTGTGCACGCGCATATCCCTTAAGGCTTAAACGCTACTCTTGGTCAAGGTCAAATGAGGAAACACTGTAATTCCCTGCAGGGCTTCAGTGTAGGAAGTGACAGGATAAGGCTCAGGCTCTGTGAAAGGGTGGAGGGAGAGAAAGAGAGGGAAAGAGGAAGGCATTACTGTTTCCATATATAGAGGAGCTTGGAAGCAATTTGTTCTTGCAGTGAGTGATATGTAAATTGCTTAGGATTCTTGGCCTGTTGCCTTTAGATCACATGGAGGGGGGAAAGGGGGGAATTTCTTAGTTGCATAATAAAGCTGTTCATGTGCATTTATGTTGCTTTTTTTTTTTTGCACACAGGATCCACAATTCAGATCATTTAGTTAAACTTTCTATCTCTTCTGCTTAGGCTGCATTCCACTAAGATTTTCTTCATGTACAAGGTCTCTCACCTCCTCTCTTTTCTCTTCTGAAGAGAGACAGTGTTAGGGGGTGGCCCAGTAGGACTGGACTCTGGAGCCCTGAATCTTTCATTTAGAGCCACCGAATCTCTGGGAGGCCCTCTGCCCCACCATCCTGCTGTCCATGGGCACTTGCTGAAATAAAGGTACGGAAGCCCTGATGATCTCTGTTGCATCTGATCCCCCTCAATTAGCTGGCTTTGTGCCCACATGTGCTTCACCTCCTGCTGCCCCCCTCCCGAATCTCTCTGACTGAGGTTCCCCCCTGAAATCAAACACCCTCCTCTCACTTGTCCATGCATCCATTTTTACAAATAGGGGTGTCCTTAAGAGAGAGGGTCCTTTATAGACACAGAGAGAAAGAGAGAGAGAGGGAGGGAGGGAGAGAGAGAGAGAGAGAGAGAGAGACTTTAGAGCATATATAAATTAGCATATGCAAATGTATGCATTTTTTTTTTGTCCTGTGGACCTAAGTCCCAGATCTTTTCAGCACCTAGCACCACCCCTGCTTTGGAACATGATGCTGTTATGTGTTTAGAGCACAATGTTTATTGGGCTGAACAAGGTAGACATCAAAGTACAGAACCTCTAATTATGTGGGTACCACAAACAGTGCAGGATGAAGCAGGGGTTTTTGGTACACCTGGATGGGCAAAGGAGGGTCCAAGGGCCTGGCTACGGTACAGGATCAGGTCTGCCTTCTTGCCTACCTCTCCTAAGCTGTGCTGCTTCCTTCTTCAAGGCACCCAGATTGGGGAAGGAGTATTCTCATATATACTGCAGTAAATATTAGAGTAGCAATCTCTTTCTCTCTCTCTCTTTACCTTGATCTGTAGTACACATGACAAAATGTTGGCCACCACTGGCCTAATGCATTTATTTTTGTTTGAAAGAATTGACATCACTCCCTCTAATAGCGAACTCAGCTGGTAAGTGCTGATAGGAATGTCACCAAAATGGGGCCACTGACAACCATGGGGGAGGTATCTATGTGCTTTGGGGAACTCCAAGGTTTGCAAAAGTACAAAAAACTTTAGAAAACAACCTAAGGGGGCAATCCCCGAAAAAGAACAGCCCAATGAGGATTAGACAGAGGCTACAGAATGCTGACTGTCTGATGGGGTGGTAGTGGTGAGGGTGAAATGGAATGGAATATGCTGGAAGAGGGCATGGCTGATAGGCTGGAACCACATTACAACATTGTGCTTCAGGGGAACACTGGGACCCATTTTTCATGTGACATTCTGTAAAGGACCGCAGCCAGTCCTATGCGCGGGCTCGGGGCGGAAAGGATTAACTAGAGCAGAGAGAACCCTTCCTATGCGGCTCTCCGTGGCTCTCCGTCACTTAGGATGAAGCCGCAACCTTTACCTCCTGCCTCCCTCCCCCCTCCCTCCTCGCTCCCCCTCCCCTCTCGCCTTCAGGGGAAACCGGTTTTCCCAGTTGCCTTCTCTGTGGCCTGGGTACTTGGCGGTACTTGGCAGCTCTTTGAGACTGCCCAGCCTTTGGCGCCCCTCCTGTGCCCGAGGGTTGTTTTCCTGTTGGGCAGAAATGGGAGGAAGGAGCTACTGGGGGGGGGGGATATGTAGAAGATGGCCCATGGAGGTGAATGTATGTAGATGACCAGGCTACCCAGATGGACTGTTTCTGCCCTAGGCAGAACTTTGCTGATTGAGGTGGGAGGGGGTTTGTCTGGGCTAGCTTTCTCTCCACACATTCCTTGCAATAAGTTGAGTTAAACATATTTCTATCCATGATGAAAATAGCACTACCTTTATTTGTAACATGGGGCACAATCCACCCAGAGGGTCTCCGGCATAAGCTCCATAAATGAACAGGAGCTCTATGATCTTAGTTACAGGCGTATTATGCATAGTCAGTAAGTCTGCATTCAGAATGTAATACCTTGGTATCACAGACGTCATCATAACTAATGCAGCCTAAGCTAATTACGCAGCAATATACGTATGTATTTGCCAGCCAGAATGCTGTGGCAATTTCATCCATTTATATATTTAAAAAAAGATGATGTAGCAGAGTATGTAAAAAAGAAAGAAAGAATCCACACAGACCGAATTTACTAGTGCTCACCACCACACTTTCTTCCCCTGTCGTTCTCTTTTCTTGTTGGAAAATGTTAGCAGAGAAGCTAAGATCAAAAACAGAATGAAAACCAGATACAGTACCTCCTACTCTTTCAGTGCAGAACTGTGACCCTTCCCAGAACAAAACTTGTACCTCTACATCCCAATAAACATCCTTTAAGACAGATATGACAAACTTGCCTGTTTTTATTCTGTAAGCCGTGTTGGGAAAACTGTGGTCCTGAAGGTTGGCTAAGAATGGATTAAATAAAGAATTTAAATTAGGGCACAATTCTATTGCCACTAGACAGAGTCTAGAAGGCCATAGGAGAGGTTGGAGTCCCAGCTCTGACCTCAGAAATGAGCTCTGAGGTCCGAGCTGGGACTCCAAGCTTGGAGCGCCCTCCATCCACCCTTGCAGCCGGCGTGGAGAGAATGACGCCGGCTGCAGCGCTGAGGTCAGAAGACTGACTTTGGAGTTGGAGGTTTGTGGGCTGGGAGGGGGTGGGGAGTGGAAGAGTAAAGCTCCGCCATGATATGATGTACCCTGGCGGCACCTCAGCCCCTCTTCCTCATGTGCCGGGGCAGTAGACTTAGATGGCCAAAATTGGCCATCTAAGTATTTTGCAGGTCGGGAGAAGCACGGAGGTGACCTTCGCCTCCGCACTCCTCCCACCCTCCACTGGCCACCCATAATCCTCCGAGTTCAGAGGGTTATGGGCATCCATATTGGATTGCGCTGTTAATGTATTAAGACAACATTCTATTAAAATCCATCAATTTTCCACTATGAGTTTTCCAGTGGTTCCTTGTGGTCTCAGTTGTGGTTGGGAAGCAGGGTAGCGTTCAAGGTAAGTCACAAGTTCACCCAAGAGATTCAGGGGCATATCGCCATAATTTGGTGAAGGTCACCTTAAGTTCTTTTAAGACTGGCAAGATATGATCAAGCAAGCAGTGTCAAACAAAAGTCTGGATTCTGCACTAACCAAAGCTTCTGAACCACTTTCAAAGACAGCCCTACATACAACACATGGCAATGATCAGGACATTTAGCAGGGCTGGACCAAGACATTGTGCTGCCTGAGGCAAAGGACAAAGATGCTGACTGGTTCGGAAGTTGAATCCTACTTCAGCACTCACTGGCAATGGGATAGCACCCTCCACCACTCCGGAGGGAAGCAGGCTAGTTTAAGGGGGTGCAGGACAGGCTATATGGCACACTCAGCTCTGTCCTCCAAGAGAGGGGAATGGCTGGGAATTCAGGAGAAACAGCTGGGGGGTTCCCACTGCTGCCAGCCCCAACATCTGCCACCTGAAGCAGTTGCCTCACTCTGCTTAATGGTAGGGCTGCCCCTGATGTTTAGAGATGTTACCAGAGCATGGATAACCATAGACCAGTGATGGCGAACCTTTTTGAGCCCGAGTGCCCAAACTGCAACACAAAACCAACTTATTTATTTCAAAGTGCCAACACTGCAATTAAACCTGAATACCGAGGTTTTAGTTTTAGAAAAACAACTCATACAGTTGTCCGAACTAATTAACATCTTTTGTCTTTAAAGAAAAACACAATAACAGAGCTTTCAATGATACAAACAGTTTTTTTGTTGGGAAAAAAAAATCAATTCAAAAAATTATTATAGTACCGGTGTTTGTTCCTTTTAGGGTTCTTTTTTGCCATAACTGGAAGTGATTTTTTGTTAACAGAAAAGATTTTAAGAATAACTGTGGTTGATTAAGCTGTGGAGAAGATTGGAAGTCCATTATTGTGTTTGTGTTTGTTTGTTTGTTGGTTTTTTTATGAATAAAAATTAAAAGTTTTAAAAAAAACATTATTATAGTACTACATTGTACACATAGCCTGAAGGGAATTTATACAAACTTTTTAAATAATTAGGCACATGTATTTTTGGATAAGGGATTCTCAACTTGTAATATGATTATATGCCAGACTGAAATTGTATGGGGCAAGCTTTACTCCGGGTCCTTTCCCTGCTTCTACAGGTGTCGGATTAGTAAAAGTAAAAGTCAACCTGTACTAGGATGAGCAAGATAAACAAGAAAACTAAATGTGCTTAACACATTTTAAACACTTTATGTCTTAGACTGCAAACACTGCATTAGGTAAAAGTTTGCATTGGGCATGCTTTTGCACAATTAATGTGATTTTTGCTGTTGCATGCATGCTGATAATTTGTCAAACCTTGGCTCATACTCAGTTAGTTTGAGAGCAACACATGCAGCACTCAGGTCAACTGTTAGGGCTTTACATCCAAGCCATGCTCTGTGCATCATTCTTCAAAATCTTTTAAATGTGATAACAATGTAGAAAAGAATTCTGTAACAGGAATTCTAGAATAAAATCATTCTGTTCCACACTGTGAGAAAGAACAAGATCATTAGTGTTTTGCAGAAGGGGACGGTCTTTTCGCAATCTGGTGACCAATGACTCAAGTGCCCACAGAGAGGTCCCTGTGTGCCAGCTGTGGCACCCGTGCCATAGGTTCGCCATCACTGCCATAGACACACACACTTCCTGTCCAAGAGAGGTAGCAGCTGGTGCACCGGCCAAAGTTGGTGAAAGGCACTCCAGGCTACAGAGACCTGGTCTCTAAACACAAGGCTGGATCAAGGAGCACCACCACTCTGTGACCCTGCTCCTTCAGGATATGTGTGAATCCATCCAGAATTGGTTGAATACCATACCCCTGAAGGAGAGAACCAGTGACCCACAGGACGGCCACCATCTCAGGATTAAGCCTCAGTTGTTCACGGATATTCATCAAGATCATCACTGAATCTCAGGTTCAGCATTTCCCCAGTCTCACGCTCACCTCACTCAGATGACAGGGAGAAGTAGAGCTGGGTGTCACTGGATACTGGTGACCCTTCACTCCTAATGGTTAATCTCCTAATGGTTTCATATAGGAAAAAGTTCCATAGCAACCATTTTGGTCCTGAGGGCTGCATCTGGTGTAGGCTTGGAGGCCGGGGGGCAACACATGCATGCACACATGTGTGGCCTCCAGCCTCCCAGCCAACAACTTATGCACATGGATACACACACACACACACACACACACACACATGCACTAGCAACATGGAAACAGATTCTGGCTGCTTCGGGGTCACTGCTTCCCCCGCCACACACACCATTAGCAACATGGAAGCAACAATCCCTATTGCCCGGTGGGGGAGGGGAATTCTGTGGTGTTTGGGGATCATGGGGGCTGTGCAAAAGGCCCTGGGGGGGGCTGCCCTAGATCTTGGTAAGATACCTTTTAAAAATGGACTTAGCATTGAGTATTATAATTCTCAGGGATGTATTGTACATGTTGGAATCCCGGTAAATTATTCACCCCTTGCTAAATAATTCACCTCCAGCTACATATTTTGACAGCGAATCCCACAGTCAGTGTAAACCCTCACTGCCAGAGAAGAATATTCTGTATTTATAGAAAGTTGGATAGAACCTCTGGCATATGGCAGAAACTGTGGCCTGGTCTTTTGGATCACTTCCCTAAAGCTCATTCATTCAGCCAGTGATCTGGAAGACACCATCTGTATCGGGTGCTTTTGGGGAGAGACAAAGCTGCTGAACCTTTTCCTGACTTCTAGACACAGTTCCAGACACAGCAGAGGTGGCTTCCCCAACTTGGTGCCTTCCAGATGTGTTGGACTACAATTCCCATCATTTCCAGCCAGCATAGTCACATTGCTCTGCCTAATGGTAGGGCCAGCCCTGAGTTGACTTGACAATGAAGTAACAGTGGATCTGCTCAAATGCAGTTCAGTCAGCCTGTAGCCTCAGCCAGTTAGCATTTTTGAAGTGAGTTTCAACACGTCTACAGTCTTTAAGGATGCAGTCCTACGCAGGTTTAGACAGAAATATGTCCTACAACTCCCAGCATTCTGGCTGGGGAATGCTGGGGATTGTAGGACATATTTCTGTCTAAACCTGCATAGGATTACGCCCTAAGACAATTTGCCTTGAAAAGGAGTCCAGCTGTGAACGCGGAACTTTTGTGCATTGTCCTTTTTAAATGAACCTCATTCCTGTCTTCTAAGTTTGATTTGAGATTTACATGCTGATTGGTTTTGCTACAGTGAATTTTCTCATTTTCATCAAGCAACTAGGCAGAGCTGATTGGAAAGGCAAAGGAAGGTGAAATTGCAAATTGATAAGTCTTACAGTGCAATCCTATGCATGCCTCCTCAGAAGTGAGTTCTAGTGTGTTCAGTGGGACTTGCTCTCCAATAAGTGTGTGAGGGTGCAATCCTATACACACTTACCTTCAGATTCAATGATACTTTCTTCTGAGTAGACATATACGGGACTGTGCTGTCAAGCTGCAATCCCAAGCACACCTACTATGGGGGTAAGTTCCATTTAACTCAATGCGATTTACCGTACTTCTGAGTCGACATGCTGTGGTCCCAATCCTGTTTGCCCCCCGCCCCCAAAACTGTTGTCGTGATGAACAACTAGGCCCTTGACGCTTTCAGCCCCAGGTGGGAACCTTCCATTGGTGCAAAAAAAAGAAGAAGAAAAAGGAATCTTCCCTCCTTGGGCTAATAGCATCTTCCAGGAGAACCGCACAATTTTCAGCAGAACTGCAGCACAGGAAAAGGGTATCTATTCATCACGGCTCCCAGTCCTGTTCATTCTCTCCCTCCCCTCTCTCAAGGTCAACTGCTGTTAAAGAAAAAAACACAGAGACATGTTCAATGCATGCATTTACTGTCACATCTCTTTTGGCCCTTTAGGCTTTGGAAGCAGAGAAAGATAAGGAGGGAAAGGGTGGCATATATCCCAAGCTGAACAGGGTTGCTACAGATCACTTTGTGGGGTGGGGTGTGGGGTAGGAGTCCTCTGAGTGTGAGTACACAGTAAATCAGCCTTCCTCAACCTAGCACCCTCCAGATGTGTTGGACTGCAACTCCCATAATTCTGGCCATGCTGGCTGGGAATTATGGGAGTTGCAGTCCAACACATCTGGAGGGTGCTAGGCTGGGGAAGGCTGTTGTAAATGATTAGATATCTATTGTGTGAGGGCTGCAGCCGGATTGGCAACCTCTCGCTATATGTGTTAACCTCTCGCTATATGTGTGGTGTGTGTGTGTGTATAATATGTATATGCCGCCCTTCGTTATCAAATCACAGAGCAGTGTACCAGATAATGCACTCAAAGCACAATTAAAATAAAAATACGAAGATGAAAATGGCAACAAAGGAAGTCTACCTAGCTAGGTATTAAAATCAGCAAATGCCTGGGTGTACAGACAAGCTTTTGATGGGCACCTGAACATTATCAAGGGCGGCACCTGTTGCAATGCAGGGGGGAGAGAATCCCGAAGGTGGGGTGCCACCACAGAAAAGGCCCTCTCCCTGGTTGCCATCAGATGTACCTGTGTTGGTGACAGGACAACCACGAGGCCCTGATCTGTAGAGCTCAGAGAACAGGCAGGTCCGATATGAGGATTTCCATCTTTGCTCAGCCACACACAGAGTGCCTGGATTCGGAAATGGGTATATAGATTCTGCTTAGGACAGATGAGGAAAGGATTAGGGCAGTTTTGATTCCTTTTAGCCCTACGATGATTTTATGATGCTGCAGCCAAGCACTGAACAGCTGGGACTGCTCAGAGATATGTTTTTCATCAAGCAGCCACAGTCCCCATACATTTTTCATAGTGAATGGAGAAGTGACAAGAGATTGCGAGCCTTAGGGTACATTGACATGTACCAAATAAAACCCAGAGCCAATTAAGTTGATGTGATCTGCAGCTCGACACTGTGCGTGTGATGGGAGAGAAGGGTTTCTATTTGCACAGTGTTCCCCCCCCTCTCTGCCACTGCACACTTAGAATTCAGTTCATCCCTGCAACTGACCTAGCTTGTTTTCTGGCGAGGCAGCAGGCAATGCAGTTGAAATCACACATTGTACACAGTACATGTAAAAGTAACTCTTCAAAGCGTGATGGAGGCTGGGTGATGGCCTTGCCTATTTCACAGTTGCATGGAGAATTAGATGTCAGGGAGGGTACATGAGCGTCTGTATTTATGGGTAAGGTTGTGCTTCTTTGATACAGAGATGAAGTGCCTGCTTTGACATCCACTTCCCCTAGAGGGATTCTGGCTCAGGGAACATCTTGCTTCAGCCAAAATGCTTCTGACAATTCCCAGTGCTGCAGGATTTCCCTGCACAAATTATCATGCTGCTGCATCTAAAAGTCACTGTTAAAAACTTCAGCACACACTAGATGTCTGAATTTAAAAAAAATAATGAAATCACACCACACCTTCTTATGGTCACAGAAGCACTCATTTTGTCAAATAAAATATTGATAGCTACAGTAGCTTAAGGTTGCTTCAGACATGTACACAGAGAGAGAGAGATGTACCCAGTTGCTGCACATGCAAAAAAACAGACATATGGCCAATGGAATTCAATCCCTTCTCCAACATTTCTCTGCCAAATGCTCACAGAGACACACGGCACACCCATTCAGATTCTAAACTTCTGCAGTAAAGTTTATTGATTAATTCCCCAGTACAAAGCAAACTAACTAACCAAGTACATTACACAATTAGGATAAGTACCGGTAAGAGCCCAGCTGTGTGCAGGGGGCTTGAAACGGATCTACCCAGATTAATAATTGCCAAGTTCCTCTTGGTGGGAGAGTTGGATCTTCTTATCTTGATGTGTGAATCCCAACCCAAGGTTGTTCCAAGTTCTTATCCAGGTGAAATTGTACGTTTTGCTCTCACCTCTGGCTTAGTTACGGCTGACAGAAACAAAATGGATTCTGCTGTGCTACCTATGCTAATACAAGGGATTCTCCCGTGCCAACATTCCACCTGCTAATGAGTTACCTTTTCTGTGTGTGCGCGCGCATGCGATTAGGGAGCATTAAGACATACAGGGAAGCCAGGCATCATCATCTGTGATAATTGCCCAAGAATCTATTTTGCCATGTGTACACATGTGTAGAGAAGCTACCGTGCAATGTATAGAAGCTACAGTTCAGGAACATGCGTTTCTATCTTCATCTGATCAGTATTAGAATCTTTTAATTCCATTGCTGCCAGTCAGTGTTGACAATACTGGGCTAGATGGACCAATGGTCTGACTCCGTATCAGGCAGCTTCTTGTGTTCCTAAGAGCTAAGGCTGCATACATGCAGACAGACACAGTCAAATTGTCCTCAGTATTTATTTTACTTGATTTACTACACGTTTATACATAACAAATACACTCCAGGGAGCGTCGTTTAATTAATGTGTATAGAGCTATTTACCCCTCGCATCAATCCTGGCAGGTACGTTAGGCTGAGAGAAAGTGACTGACCCTTGGCGAGTCAATAACTTCATGGCTGAGTGAGATTTGAAGCAGGTTTCCTTAGCAGTGGTTATCATCTGTTCAGTGGGAAAGCCAGGGTGGGGGAGACTGAATCTAGCCCCCTGCTGACTGCTGCTGCCCCCAAAATTCAAGTATTGGCACTATTAAAGATGACTGATCTTGCTGTTTTATTGTGTGAGTTAATTTTATTTGTTGTCAAATGCTTTGAGAGCTTTTTACAGAAAAGTGACTGAGAGTGCAATCCTATGGCCAGTAGATACTGTCTGGCTGGCCATAGGAAAAGTCAGAGTCCCGGCTGCGACCTCAGAAAAGGGGGAGGGGGGCAGGGAGCGGAGGAGAGGAGCGACGTTCTGCGTCAGCCCTTCCTCCTCGAAAGCAGGGGTAAAACGTTTAGATGGCCGAAATCAGCTGTCTAAGTGTTTTGGAGGGTGAGGGAAGCGTGGAGGCAATCCTTGCCTCTGCGCTCCTCCCACTTTCCGTTGAATGCCCGTAATCCTCTCAGTTCGGAGGGTTATGGGCCGCCACATTGGATGGTGCTGTTAGACAGACAGATAGACTGACTGGTGCTGGCAGGGGTGATCTGAGAGTCAGTTCACTGGTGGACTACCAGGCTCTTCTGCTAAGAGATGCTGAATGTGAGAGAGGGATCTGGTGCCGTTACCAGAGAGGGTTGTAAGTAGGTATGTATGGATTTTGTTAAATCCATCTGTGTTTCATGGATTGTCAGACATCTTTCATTCTATCGTCTGCTCATTGACAGAATCGGAATTTTTTTAGGGATACATGAGAATTTTGTTCCACTTCCACAAGTGTGCATTAGTGCAAGTGTGAATTTGCGCAAATCTCCCCCCCCTTCCAGTAAAAAACTGGTCTGCAGGTCCATGAAATCTGCATGAATTGAAAAAAGCCAGACCACTGCAGAATCCACAGATCAGAATCCTAGAAATACAAAATCATTTGAATCTGTTGTGGATTTATCTGACTTCCCTAGTCACAAGTCAGTAGTGGAAGCACTGAGGCTACTACTTCAACACTGTTTAGGTGTATGCATTCTGAGTGGCTAGCAGTGTCCAGCATGGGCCACATGTTCTCTTTTACAGAGAGCAGTCCTCTATTTGAAGGGCTACCAGAAGACCATCCTCGATTTGAAGGGGTTCTCTGTTTGAAAGCCTGACTGGTCCTGTTCCAGTTTATAGAGACAGAACCATAAGAAGGGAAAGCAGGAGCCTTGAAGAACAGGGGTCTTCAATGCTTAGCACTTGGACAGTGGACTGAGAACCTTTCTACATGAGGCATTTATTGTGTGCTTGTGATTCCTCACTCACTGTAGTATGCGGGTGCTTTACACAACGTCGTCATCCTCCAGGGCCTCTCCCATTTTAGCATTTGTTTGTTTTTCTAACAAGGGAAGTCTGGTATATCCGTGAATGGCAGCACGAAACCCTAGTGTATTTGCGCAATTCCACTATGCTATAGTGCCATCTAGTGGTTGTGTAATGGAAAATATAGAAACGCAGGAAAAGATAAAAAGTGGTAAAATGCCTATCTTAATCCCACAAAAAATCCAGAAGTAGAAGCCTCGGTAAAGTGGCAGGTTAAAACCTTCATGTAGAAAAGCCCTGAATGGGCACATGGATTACGTAGTCACAGTTGTCCATGCTATGGTGAAATGGACTGTATTTTTATTTCAATTATAATAATTATTTCTAAATGTGCACGCACACACAAGCACGCACGCACGCACACATATATATATATATGCATGCAGATCAGCATCCCCTTTTGTCCTCTTTATGGTGATGCATTTCCTCATATGGGTGATTCATAAGTGGCCACCCTACACTGATGTCAACACTTGCACTTACACTGGCCAGCATTATTTGCCACAAATTATTTTATTTAATTAATTAAGGGTGCAATCCTATGTCCCTCCGACCTTGTCTTGGGGGGGGGGACACATAGGATTGGGGCTGGTCGGCATTGTGACCTTGGAAATCCCTTCTGAGGTTGCAGCACCTCGGAGGCTGTCCCCCCACCGCATAACCGGCACAGTTCTTTCCACACTAGAAGGAAACTGCAGGGAACCAACCATGCTCAGTTCCCCTGGATGGGGCATTCCTGGGGGCGAGGAGGGGGTGAGGCTCCTCCGGATTGCAAGGAATCCAGGCAGCGCCTCAGCCTCTCTTCCTCGTGAGGGGAGGAAAAACATCTAGACAGCCGGAATCGGCCATCTAGATGTTTCTGAGGATAAGGGGAGCGCGGCGGGTATCTTATCCACCACGTTCCTCCTGGCCTGCATAGGATGCCCACAACCCTCCAGGTTCAGAGGGTTGTGGGCACCCTCATAGGATTGCGCTGTAATAGCTTTATATACCGCTGTCCATATTTAATCATATATCTAAGTAGTTTACAAGAAAATTTTAAAAAATTGAAATATATTATGATGCACATTAAGCTACAGTTAAAGTACATACGTAATAATTACCTACTAAAACATTAATAAAAACATTTAAGGGTGCGATCCTGTGGCTGCTAGACAAAGTCTAGATGGTCCTAGGAGAAGCTGGAGTTCCAGCTCCAACCTTGGAAATGTGCTCTGAGGTCAGAGCTGGGACTCCGCCCTCGGAGCACCCTCCCTCCGCCCTCACAACCGATGCCGAAAGAACCGAGCCAGCTGTGGCTCCAAGGTCAGAAGAGCGACCTCGGAGCCAGAGTTTTGTGGGAGGGGAAGGGAGGGGACAGGCTCTGCCAGCATAATGTAGGATCCTGGCGGCAACTCAGCCTCCTCTCCTCGCGCTCTGGGGCAAAACACTTAGATGGCCGAAATTGGCCATCTAAGTGTTTTGCAGGGTGAGAGCATTGTGGAGGTGACCTTCACCTCCACGCTCCTCCCACCCTCCATAGGATGCCGGTAATCCTCAGGGTTCAGAGGGTTATGGGTAGCCTCACTGGACTGCACTGTTAATTAATTCATAGATTTCTATACTGGTGTCCATATTAAATAATGTCTCTAAGCAGTTTACAATTTTTTTAAAAAAAATCCATTAAAATATATTATGATATACATTAAAATACAGTTAAAATACATAATAATTGCTAAAACATTAATAAAAACATTTAAACCAATTAAAACCACTACAGCACATAATTACAAACAGACTCACATGCACTCACTCACTCACTCACTCACGGAAGGCCTGGGTAAAGAAATGGGTCTTTAATTGGCATGATACAGTTGGCATGATACAGTTGGCACCTCCCGAATAGCAGGCGGGAAATCATTCCGTAAATTGGGCACCACCACAGAGAAGGCCTGCTTCCTGGTTACTGCGAGATGGCAATCTGTAGGTCGCGGTACCACCAGCAAGGCTTAATCTGTTGCTTCTTCTGCCACCTCGCTGTTTCCTCCAATAAGGATGCCAAGTCCCAGGTCCCCCAATCCTATTCCAAGAGCATTCAGCAGTGCATGTTGATAGTCCACCAGTGAATTGCCATCACTGGATCCTGCAGATGTACAGCTTCTTAGAGCACCCAAATGCAACAGCTATTTGCATGCACATTTCCTCCTCTTGCATATGGCATCAATTGGTCAATAATCACTTTGTTAATGTAAGCCTTCACCTTTATACTGTAGTGTAGTGTGTGAGATTTGATGAATAGCCAGGATAACAAGGCAAATTTAAAAGCAGCCACTATGGCCTAAGTAGCAAGAGAGACTATAGTACTAACCATTTGATTTAGCATGTCTGAAATAATGGGAAAAGCTCCGATTCTGATAAGATTTCTAGATTTTTCAACAATTTATCCACTACATAGTGACCTTTTCCAAGGAAGAAAAAATAATGATTGGCATAATTCATTGTGCCTGAAGGAGTTTTGATGAGCTCTAATAATATTGACTTTGTAACAGTGGTGTTTTTTCTTTAAACTAGATTTGGAATGGATTCACAGGAATTAAATAAAGTACTGGGACACAGCAGCTAACCTAGTTTAATCAAATCCATTCCTTGACCGGATTATTTGCTTCATTTTTGTTCTCAGGATTGATTTTTATTTTATTTTTATTTTTTTAATGCAAACAAATCTTGAGGGACATAAAAACATTTAAGTACAAACTATAGGAATCCTTTTCATACCCACATTCCCTCTGGCTAGATATACACAAAGAGATCAAACTGTCCTCTCAGTCATAGAATGGCTGACTGAAGAGGAATTTTCTTAGCAAAGAGATTGTCCATCTTTACTGCAATGTAACTGAAACATAAGAGAGGAGCAGCTGTTTAGAACTGGGGGCCACAATGGAAGTATATCCTGCTCCCACTGGTTGCTATTAATATGTCTATTTACAGCCCAATCATATGCTGCTTACTACATTGAAGTAAGCTCCACTGAATCCACTGGGATTTATACCTAAGGAAGCATTCATAGAATTGTAGCATTCGTTGCATATAATCAATTAGTTGCATATAACCAAAATGATCCGCATTCAGTTTTCATTATACAACGTAGTGAATGCCAATTCACATCACAGACAGCTTGCCATGCTATATCATTTAGATAACATTGGATTACTCATAGTTTCATAGATATAGAGTTGGAAGGGGCTTACACAAGGCCATCGAGTCCAACCCCCTGCTCAATGCAGGAAACTAGAGGAGGGGTCTCCCATCCAAGTAATAACCAGGCTTGACCCTGCTTAGCTTTCCACACTCAGACAAGCTGAGCCAGCGTGAGCCACAGGCCTCGTGCTTATTATGAGTTTACTAAGCTAAAATGTGAAAAGCTTTGAGTCTTTAGTCTTTCACAAATAATGAGATGTTTTATATTTCCAACATCTTAATACCTAATAGATTAGTAGTTGTCCTGTTCCTCCTCCTCACCACTGCCATTAGGAGCACAGTCCTATACATGTCTATGCAGAAGTGAGTCTGGTTGAGTTCAGAAGGGCTATCCCATGAAAGTGTGAATAGGATTGCAACCTAAAGCTTTCCCTTGCCCATCAGCAGTCACTTGGCTTTTTAAAAGACAAGAAGATACCTGAAGAAGGCAAAGCGGGCTAGGCTGGGGCGGTGGGTGGGTGGGTGGGGAGGTGGGTAAAAAAAAGGAACCTGACCTGAAAGGTTGGTGGAAGAGTCAAAGGTCCAACGGGGCCGCTGGGATACAGGACAGAGGTATCAGCAGGCTCGGAGGAACCCTGAGGTTTGCAGAACTACAATTAAAAAAAGGAAGAAACATCAAGGGGGCAAAATAATAATAAACAGTGAGGTCTGAGCATGCTCAGAAGTAATGACGGCTCCATGTTTTGGAGGGCCCTTGGGCAAGGCACACTCAATGGGCTGCCTCCCTCAGTGAGTCTACCTTCTCGCAACCATGGTCACCAGCTGCTATTTTTCCTCCTCCCCTTTTCCATCATAGTTACCACTCACTCGCTTGACAGGTGGAAAGCCAGTGAGCAAGTAGGCAGTGGCATCTCCTGCTCCTCCTTCTTGCTTACCATCACCATTAGTCCATGGGCCAGAGCAAGAGGCACATAGATAAGCAGGTTTTGAGGAGGAGGAGGAGGAGGAGGAGGAGGAGGAGGAGGAGGAGGAGGAGGAGGAGGAGGAGGAGGAACAACTCCAAGGAGCTCTTGTCAGTGAGCCCCTCCTGTCTTGTGGTCCCTCAGCAGATGCCTGAACATGCCTGCCCTTGACACTGGCCCAGCTCAGTGGCCATGGAATGTTCCATGTCAGTTGGAAAAGTAAAGCAGTTTTACCAACCTGCCCAGTCACTGAGGTCATTGGAGGGCATGCTCCTGGTGGTTCCACATGAACCTATGGCCCTATTGGACTCCACCAGGAGAAGAGCCTTCAGTGTGGTGGCTCCACTTCTATGGAACTCCCTGCCTCTGGAGGTCAGGCACGCTCTGACACTGTGTTGTTTTCTGCACCTGCTGAAGGCATCTTTGTTTTGGGAAGCGTTCTTTGCTGACCAGCCACGGTATTAACATTATTCTGTTTTTAATGCATTGTTTTTATTCTTTTATGTGTTTTATCTTATTATTGTTCATCGCTCTGGAATCTGTCTAGATATGGGGCAGTATACAAATGCTGTAAGCAAATCTATATATATAAAAGAAGGTGTCCTGACTGACTGACTGACTGACTCATCAACGCCCAGCTCAAACCGTTTAATCTAGGAACGTGAAATTTTGAAGGGACATTGCTTTTATGACGTAGACCCCACTAAGGAAGGATTTTTGGAAATTCCGTCCCTAAGGGGGTGAAAAAAGGGCAGGGATGTTGAAGAGTCCTTGGTCTCGAGTCACGAGTCGAGTCACGAGTCTTTCGACCCGAGTCTCAAGTCCAAGTCCGAGTCCTTGGTCCAAAATGGTGACTCACGAGTCACGAGTCCTGAGTCACTCCCAAAACTGACTCCACGAGTCCCTATTAAAATCAATGGGGTTTCCCCCCAACAAAATAAGGCTACTTCAGATGTGTGGCTTAAATAAATTCTAGGCACAAGTGTGCCTTTTTATTTCAAAATTCTGCAACTGATTTTGGCAAGAACAGACCAGGCAGACAAACCCAAAATAACCAGGCAGGCAGAGGAGGCAGGGAACCCCAAAGCAGGCAGGCAGAGGCCTTTGTCTTGGACAATTCAACTGTTGAACAGGTCAAGAAGAGACCAGGCTGGCAGAGGAGGCTGGGAACCCCAAACAGGCAGGCAGAGGCAGCCAAACCCAACATGTCTGACCCTAACCCAAACCCCCCACAACAACACATCAATCAAAATAAATCTCAACACATCGTTGGGGCTGCACTCCTGGTAGCTGTCCATAGTGGCCGAGCAGCGGCGCGCCTTGCTTCCACACGCTCTTCACCGGTGATCGCGCTCCTTCTGGCACAGCCAGAAGACTCGTCAACAGCCCAGGGATGTTGACGAGTCCTTGGTCTCGAGTCCCGAGTCGAGTCTCGAGTCCCATTAAAAATATTGGGACTCGAGTCCGAGTCGAGTCAGAGGGGGGACTCAGTCCGACTCACGAGTCGAGTCCTCGAGTCCGAGTCCCCATCCCTGAAAAAGGGGGCAAAATCGCCCCACTCTCATATCTGCAGTTCTGCAAATAAGCTTCACAGTGCATGCAGTGTGATCACAGTGCATGCAGTGCATTCATACCATAAATGTGGGGCACATCGATGTTATCATTTGAACAGTATAAGGTGTAGCCCTAATTATTCCAATGTACCATGGCAAATGGTTACACTGTGTTATCCGCTGTATGCAGCGGACTGACTGCTACAGTAAGCCCATTCAGCAAAAGTGGAGGTCACTGTAATGCAAAACCTTTGAAGAATGGATCTCGCTGACTCACAGTGTGCTCAGCGTTCTTTGCCCTTCTTTGCCAAGTGACATCTAAGCGGCAAGGCCCTGTGGCTCTGGATGAGAATCCAAAATATACTCCAAACCTGTTATCTCTGTGCTGAAAAATGCAGAATGCTCTCTAGCTCTGAAATCTTTGGGTTGATCCTGGAGCCAAAACTGAGTGTAGCTTCATAAAACAGACTTTCCATTGTTTCCCTTTCTCTATATCGCTTCTTTAGTTTTTAGCTTATCTTGCTGAGCCACCTCTTCATTGGTCCCATAACTTGCTACATCTTGTAACTTATAGGGCTTCATTGCTCATTATGAGGACAATGGTGCACGTACACTGTCAGACAGGAACGGAATCCTCTCTGCAGAGCATATCAAATGAAGTGCTAGCCTTTTTGCCACACTGAAAACATGGAAAACATGGCTGTGTAAAAGTGCTGACATATGACACATTCACCCTCATGGAAGCGGCAGCAATTACAGAGTAAATATAGCACTTGAAAGAGTCTGCAGTCACCCAGCATAATACTTATTTAACATTTGTACAGTACAGTACTTTCAAGTGTCACATGCATTTATCTAGCTGTAATCCTTACAGCAACCCTGCAAGTTGTCACTCCCATTATGTCCCATACTGGGAATGAGGCTGAAACAGTGAGTGGCTTGCCTAAACCCACCCAGTGAGATCATGACAGAGATAAGATTTGAACCAGGGACTTCCTGATTCAAAGTTCAGTCCCTTTGTAATCACCAGTTGTGTATTCAACCAGCCCAGAAGCAACGGAAGTGTTGACATGACAGCACCATAATTTGGGGCTAAATATTTGTAAAGAAAGTGGTTCTACCACAAGCAATGAAGTTATTACACTATATGAAATAATTTATTTTGTTTTGTTTTGTTTTATTTACACCTTACCCTTCAACAGGGTCCCAGGGAAAGTTACAAATGTACAATGAATAGCTGCTTCCTGTTCTGTGCAGATGGCTTATGTGAGCATGGATTGGAAGAGTCCAAAATAAATGGCCACCATCATTCCAACCAACTCTTTCTGCACTTTGTTGTATTTTTAAGAACTTAAGGGCACAATCCTATAGCCTGTTCAGACAGAAAAAAGTTCTACAACACCCAGCATTCCCCAGCCAGCTATGAGGAATGCTAAAGATGCATAGGATTGCACCCTAAGAGATCTTTCCCCTTCTTCGCCCGCAGATGGCCCATGAACAACTCTCCTGGCGTTCAACAGCTTTCCCCCTAAGTTTATTGAGAGTGGCTTTAGATGTCACATAATGCCGTACAAGCCATTTACGCTTCCTGTTCTCTTCACTTCTTTCAATCATCCAAAGTGAAATGCTCGCATATTCTCCCTGCAGTATGTTAAGACAGTTCCACTTGGGATGTTACGAAGAAGGATATTTGGGCAATATGGCAAGTCACTTGTACTTGTATGCCATTGCCGTATCACCCAGATATTATGCAATTTATGCTTAAAACCTCTCTGAGTGTGTAGCATTTGTGGGCTCCCAAACTATGGCAACATGAAATTAATCTCACATTACCTACTTCCCCTGCCCTATATTCAAGCTTCTAGAAAGTGGTGACAATAGCTGTTTGCAACCTGCTCTACACACTTTCTATTGAGGAAGTTCTCAAAAGTTGTCGAGTAGGGCAACTTGGGTTAGGCATATCTCAATCACAATTGAATTTGCAGTGCACAGAACTTGTATTTTTCTTCTAAACAGCTAAATGTGGGCCAGTAACAAAAATTATCTGCACCTCTTCTCTTTCTCTGTCTGCCTGTCTGTGTTTCTTTCTGTCATTAAATGAGTGCAGTTCTTCCCTCAAATATCTGTTACCTCTTTGCTTCCAGCTTGTTCAGCTCCATAGCCAACTAACTAGAGCGGGCTCCAGCTGGTCCTGCACTCAGCAGAGCTGCTTGGCTGTTATTTGCTGATGTTTGAGTTCCTGTTTCCAGTTGTCTGAGACACAGTCATCTTTGACCTTCATCATTGTGACCCCAAACCCATAATTTATAGGGGTCAACAGGTTTTCTGCTTCTGTGTTTTCTGCCAATACAGAAACACTCCAGGGCAATGACCATAATCTTATTTTGTTTGTTCTCTGTTTGTTTTTTCCGACAGCTTGAAGATATGAGTGCAAGGAAAGGAGATACATAATTTCTCAATGGGCTGATCAATGTGGGACCAAAGGCAATGAGAGATACATAACCTGCCTGAGGAAGCCAAGTGTACAGGGCTGGCCCTACCATTAGGCAGAGGGAGGTAGCTGACTCAAGCTGCAGATTCTGGGAGGCAGGGAGTGGCAGTGAATTATTGGATTACCAAGCTATGTGTACCATGTACCATGCACTATACCAGGAGTGGGCAGAAGGTAGATCTCCAGATGCTTTGGACTTGAACTGAGTGGAAGACCGACAACCTGGTCTTCTGCGCGGGTTCAATGCTAAGGGGGTAGCGAGTCCTGGGGCGGGCCTTCTCCGAGGTCCCCAGCGTCTCACCCTTAGCCCAGAACAAAGGGATAACTTATAGCCACAAAAGTATCTTTTAGAAAACAAGTTTATTTACAAAATTACCTTCACAAACTTACACCCACGCCAACAATACAGCTTATCAGTACGGTACAAAGTAACAAGCAAGAAGTCTCAAGGACACCGTGATTTCAGGGCTCTCAGCTAGTGAGTTCAGGTCGGGCCCCGGCAGAGGCCCAGTCAACCGCACGCGGCTAGCTGGGTTCCCGGCGGAGGCCCGGTCTGCCCAAGCGGCTAGCTGGGTTCCCGGCGGGGGCCCGGTCTATCCAAGCGGCTTGTGAGTGATTTCAGCTTGGTTTCCCGGGTGTCCGGTCAACCCAAGCGGCCAGTGATTCCAGCTAGCTGGAGCGCGCCGGGTGCTGCTACCCGGGGTTGCCGATCCTTCGTTCCCTTACCCCAGGCATGGGCAAGATTGCTGAACTGCCATCAGTTCCCTTGCGCAGGGTGTTTTATACCTTGGTGTTTCAGGTAGCCCTTCCCTCCGTGATCAGGTGGGTTGACACCCTCCCTGAGGGGCGGCCTTTTGGGTCAGGTGGGTTGACGCCCTCCCCCCATGGGATGGGGTCCCTTTGAAGCCACTTGCTTAATGGTCCCATCCTATGGTGTTGAGTGGCCATTTCTTAAGGGTGCCGAAGTGTCTGCTCTGGAGAGGTATAGATTTCATAGATCAACGTTCTCCAACCTGGGGGTCGGGACCCCCAAGGGGGTCGCGACATGCTTTCTGGGGGGTCGCCAGCTATACTGGAAGGAGGGAGGGAGGGGGAGGTATTTTCCTACAGCACCAGGCGCTTGCAATCCAATTGCTGGAGAAGGAGAGCGCACGCGCGCGCGCCTACACTGGTGCTTTATGGGTAACAGGCACGTGAGCCTTGAGAAGGAGCCGCTGCCTGCAGTTGCCGCCAAGCACCTCCTTTGCCTCGTGCTTCTCCTCCTTGTGCTGGAGTGAGTGAGTGAGTGAGTGAGTGAGTCGCTGCCTGCAGTTGCCGCCAACATCTCGCCTCCTCCTCCTCATGCTGGTGTGTGTGTGTGTGTGTGTGAGAGAGAGAGAGAGAGAGGAGACGACGCTGCCTGCAGTTGCCGCCAACACGTGCTTCTTCCTCCTCCTGCTGCTGCTGCTGCTGTTGAAGATCTCTGTAAGAACGAGTTGGAGGAGGGGGCAGATTGAGCTGTTGTTGGGCTGGAAAGGGGAGGTGGTCGCGGCAGCGTCCAGGGGTGAGGGGAGGGTGGGGGGCATTCCACCCAGCCCTTCCTTCTCAGACGCAGCCGGCTGGGGGAGGGGGAGCGGCAGCACGAGGACGACCTGGGCGACTTGATTATTTGCACAAAGGCAAGTGTGCTTACTTCCTCCTTAGCCCTTCGAGATTTTGGCAGCCCCAATGCAAAGCAGTGAGGCGTGCTGCTGGCTATAATTCTGTTGGGAGAAGGTACTTAACACCACTTGGAGAGCTCACGTTATGGTATTTTTTGACACACTCATTGGGAAGAGTTTCACTGAACTATGCTTCTTCTGAGTGAAAATGAAGTGTGTGTGTGAGAGAGACTGTGTGAATGAATTTCATTTCACTTGCTTCTGTGGCTATTGCAGAACTATTTTTAGCTGTCTCCAGCAGAACAGAGAGCCAGTGTGGCGTAATTGTGAGAGTGTTGGACTAGGACTTGGGATATCCGGGTTCTAGTCCCCACTTGGCCATGAAACTCACTGGGTTACTTTGAGCCAGTCATTTACTCTCAGCCTAACCTACCTCACAGGGTTGTTGTGAGGATAAAGTGGAGAGGAGGAGGAGGATTATGTAAGCCCCCTTGGGTTCCTTGCAGGAAAAAAGGTGGGGTATAAATATAACAAATAAAATAAATAAATAAACAAATAAACATGTCTTCTCCTTTCTGATACAAAGCTGGCTGCTAGTCAAATAAATCCGCTCACTTGCCTGCTCCCTGTTGGGCCCTATTTCCACTAACATCCAGAGTCCAAAGAGAGGAAGGGCAGGTGAGCAAGTACAACAACAGAAATACAAAAAGAAATTGTTTTTCCTCAAAAAAGATTTTTTATTTATATTTTCGGAAATCTGTACCCATGGAGAAAAAACGGAAATATTCAGAAGATTACCTTAAATTTGGCTTTACCACCTTTAATGAATATTAGGTTAAATTAAATTATATTCTGAAAAATCTATTTTTCATGTGTTTTCTTTACCCCACCAAAATGCAAATTTATGCAAATGTGGTGAGGGGTCCCCAGTTACTTTGCCATTACAAAAGGGGGTCGCGACTCGAAAAAGGTTGGGGACCACTGTCATAGATCATAGAGTTGGAAGGAGCCTCCAAGGCTATCGAGTCCAACCCCCTGCTCAGTGCAGGAAACTAGAGGAGGGGGTCTCCCATCCAAGTAACAACCAGGCTTGACCCTGCTTAGCTTTCCACGCTCAGACAAGCTGAGCCAGCGTAAGCCATTCAAGTCTTATGTAGATGGGGCTGATATGCGAGAGCACTGACAAACCTGGTGATGCTTCCTGCCTTCCCCCCTGGGGTGATTCTATGCAGATGTTGTTTGTCCCCTTTGGCATCTGTGGAGACTGGCTGTCTCCCCCCCCCCCGGGTCTCCTTCCCCCCTCCTTGGTGAGTGTGTGTGTGTCAGGCAGGGGGCTTAGGTTGGCTTTCTCCACAAACTGCCAACATGACCCATGGTCAAGAATGCAGGGTGTTGAAGTCCAAAACATCTGGAGATCTACTTTCTGCATACCCCTGCCCTCCGCCACCTAAGCTAGCCTGGTGTCCTCAGGTACAGTGGAGGATGCCATCACATCACCAGTGTTGAAGTAAGATTCAGCTGCCAGTCTGGCCAGCTTCTGTACATGGGATGGGAGTGGGTGCCCCCTTGGCCTTTGCTTTAGACCGCAAGGCTGGCCTTGCAAGTGTTCCAAGGGGAATTGCATCTGAGGAAGCAGCTCCCATTCTTATCTGTAAATGTGAATCTATCTCTTGTCTCATGCGCTCTCCACCTGTCCCTCGCCAACCATAACTCAGGGTAATTCATGACTCAAAGGTCCCTAGGATGACCAAAGGAACAACATGATCAGGAGGGCCTTCTCAGTGGTAGCCCCCCAATTATGGAATAAGCTCCCCACTGAGACCCGCCTGGCGCCAACCTTACTATCTTTTTGGCGCCAGGTTAAGACTTTCCTCTATGCCAAGGCATTTAATAGTTAGGAGCTTGGAATAGCACGGGGGGGGGATTGTCACCTGTAGGCTCAGTTTTATTGGCTTTTGGACTGTTGTTTTAAACTGTGTTTTTAAATTTGGTTTTTAATTTTTTAAACTATTTTGTATGCTTTTATTGTTGTTTTTATGTATAAACTATTGTGAACCGCCCAGAGAGCTTCGGCTGTGGGGTGGTATATAAATGAAATAAATGAAATGAAATGAAATCTGTACAGTCCATGTGACAATCCCCCTGCAACTTCTCACTGCTTACCCCCCTTCTCTCTAGGCCAGCAGACTAGAATGTTGGGAATGCAAAGATATTTAAAATACTAAAGGCATCCCTAGATAAAACTTCTCATGCTCTCAGTCTGGTTCTTATGTGCTTAACAAAACCATGCAATTGATGCCTTTTACACTATTATTATTATTCACACCATTATTACTCTTTTCACACTATTATTCCTTTTGCCACATTAATCTAGAATTGCCATTTTTGGCAATGTGCTTCTCCGTCACTGCTCTGTGTGCTCCTTTAAAGTTTCCACACCTAAAAAGAGCATGTTCCCCTGCCCTTCATCAGATGATTGAGTAGCAATGAGCACATTCCCAGCTGTATGGAGATCTGATCACCTTTGTTTGCTGTGCTAACCATCAGCCATAATCTTATATCAAGATTAAGCACACCAGGAAATTGCGAGCTATGGGCTATTCCTAAGAATAATGTAAAAACAAATGCAAGATGTTGCCAGCTTTACAGATATTCCATCAAAACTACTAAAGCTTCCCCCATTCTCTCCCATTTACAGTAATACCTTGGATTGCAAGTAACTTGGCCTGAGAGCGTTTTGCAAGACAAGAAAATTTTTAAAATAAATTTTGACTTGATAAACAAGCGACGTCTTGCAATACAAGTAGTGTAGGGATGTAACCACTCGCCTCGAGCAGGCGTAGCAGGCCAAAATCGGCCCCACTCATGCCCGCCAGAGACTCGCTTTGATATAAGAGTGTTTTGGATTACAAGCATGGTTCCGGAACGAATTATGCTTGTAATCCAAGGTATCACTGTATATTTTATTATATTTGTTAGCCACCCAATAACCTGGGTTCTCTGGGCAACGTACAATTGAACCACTTAAAACAATTAAAACATAGAATCCATAAAATATAATCACAAATTAAGCCAATAATAATAATAATAATAATAATAATAATAATAATAATACATAAGCCAAAGGAGAAAATAGCCTGACCACAGAGAGCGAAAATAACCTAAAAGGGCAAAACACACCTATCTAGTAGCTGCTGCTTTGGACTATATGTTTCCCCCGCTCTGACCCAACACATTGTGAGGAACAGTGTGTACAGCTCTCTGCAGCTACTTAGCGCTCTAACCCCACATGTGCACATAGGAGCAAATGTCCAAATGCCACCAAGGCATGTACAGTTCCATGTGCATAGGTGTTTTCACCTATGAAAACCACTATGAAACACTATGATAGTGTTTTCACTATTGATTTTCCTATTTAATCAGACATCAACCATGTGATTTTTGCCTATGGACATCGAACCATATGCATTTAGGTGATATGCATATGTCCCATCTCTGCATGTATCTGTAGGGATGGCAGAGCAGGGATGGCATACTGGGTGGGTGAAGAGATGCTGTGTGCATTTGCTCCTCTCTATGCATTGGGTTAGATTGGGGAAGATCTATCATCCAACCCAGCCCTTAGAGGCATTAGTCAACCATATTAAGGAAATGGCTATTTGGGCAGCCTTCCCCAACCTGGTGCCCTCCAGATGTGTTTGACTGCAACTCCCATAATTCCCAGCCAGCACGGCCAGTGATGGTAGTTGTAGTTCAACACATCTGGAGGGCACCAGATTGCAGAAGGCTGTCCTAAAGTTATATGTGTAATGGTTGGCCCTTGGGCATGGTCAATGTGGGGGTGAGCTTCCCTGCTCAACTTGCAGTCCACCCTTAGGCCTTGCTCTCCAGGCAATACACTTTGGACCTAGAAGCTCTCACCACTGCATTCTTTATTGTTATATACATGAAAGGAGACAGAACGCCTGAGGAGCTGCACAGCAGACTGCCTTGACTCCAAGGCCTACACAAACCCTTGAGACTGCTGTATAACCTGTTGAGTCACCTTGCAGATTAAAGTTGTGTTTTATGCAACTGCTGTCTATATTTATGATTGATGTATTGGTTTTTTTAAAAAATATATACAATAGTTACCGTGCTATTGAATAGATATCATCATTAGCACTAAGTATCAAAAACACAGCAACTTCAAAAACACACAGCAACTTGTTAACTGCATTGAGACAAGATCTGCATATTTAACAGAGGGGAAAATGGATTTACTACGCTGAAATGCCATTTTCAGGGTGATCAGCAGTGCTATGAAGACTGTTCTGCTCAAACATTCACCCATAGGCTAAAGAGGTGCAAATCAATGTACAGTAATACCTTGGATTGCAAGTAACTTGGTTTGAGAGCGTTTTGCAAGACAAGCAGATGTTTAAATATTTATTTATTTATTTTTTACTTGATATACAAGCGACGTCTTGCAATACAAGTACTGTAGTACGGCTTAAATTAAAAATCTCTGTACAAATTTTTTTGGGGGGATTTCGTTTTGATATAAGAGTGTTTTGGATTACAAGCACGTTTCCGGAATGAATTATGCTCTCAATCCAAGGCATGACTGTACTGTACGGTTAAAATTGCTCTCGCAAGCAAAGCATGACTGACTCTCCTTGCCTATGAAGACATGCACTGATCACCGGCTCCAAGTTCCTTAGAGCACGGAGGCTTCTGAAAGAAGAGGCAAGTGCCATTTGCTTGACAGCATTGACCTCTGTTTGCCCCTGAGGAGAGCTGGTATTTGAAACTGAAAATAAACAGTTTGCATAGTGTAATGTACTGAAATCCCAGAAGGCGGGAGTAACAGAAGAACGGGGGAGTGGAGGAAGACAGGACGATAACAAACATTCAGTTGTCTAGAAATCAAGTCATGCCACAGAACAATTATTTATTGTCCAAAGCTCTTCGCTGACAGAAAGTAGGAGAAAGAAAGAAATGTCTTGCTATCTTGTGAACAACAGAAGCAACATTATTGCGTGTAAAAATAGTAGCAGCTTGCTGAGATTGCTTGCTTTTTGTGACAGACAGGGAGGGGTCGCACTTAGATTTCATAGATCATAGAGTTGGAAGGAGCCTGCTACAAGGCTATCGAGTCCAATCGAGTTCAGTGCAGGAAACTAGAGGAGGGGTCTCCCATCCAAGTAATAACCAGGCCTGACCCTGCTTAGCTTTCCACACTCAGACAAGCTGAGCCAGCATAAGCCACAGGCCTGTATATCACAATAAGCCAGGGTTCCTCTGGAGATCAAGTACAGCAGGGGTAGGCAAAGTGGTGCCCAAGGGCACCAATGTGCCCTAGACACCTTTCTTGGTGCCCGCTTAGGTGCCCTACCCCTCCCACTTAAAAAAAATTTTTTTTTTAACACATTTTCTTACTAGCAGCTGGGAATGCTGTGAAATAGCTTTCTGTTGGTGCTGTTGTTAGTGTGTGGGCTTAAACCCCTCCTCCTCTTTGTATTAAGACTTCTGAGCAGGTGAGCGGGTTACTTATCCTTTCCCATGCCTCCCATGGCAGCCATTTTGTGGTGGTGCCCAGGAAAGTTTTTCAAATAGCCAAATGTGCCCATGGCCCAAAAAGATTGTGTACCCCTGAAGTACAGAATATAAGAAATGGTTTGGTATGGCTCTCTTTAACAACATATGTTGCTGATTTATTTATTTATTTTTATAAGTTTTACGGTGGCAAATCCAGAGTCAATTTCATCAGCAGCAACCGGATAAAGTTTCATGGGGATAAATAAACTGTAGAGGAGTACAACACATATATAAGACATTGTAAGACTTTTTGTATTCAAAAATAACAGATGGTTCTGATTTTTGTATTGCAAATTACATTAATTGGTGTTCTATTTATTGTCGCCCACACACATACATCTTTTCCTCTAGAGTCTAGTTCATACCTGAAAGCACCTGGTTCTTTTTCCTGTTCTCCTTGCTCTGGTGTTTTCTATCCCACAAATCCTAATGCCATCCCTGGACATTAAAATCCAGGGATGTTGAAGAGTCCTTGGTTTCGAGTCACAAGTCGAGTCACGAGTCTTTGGACCCGAGTCTCGAGTCCGAGTCCAAGTCCTTGGTCCAAAATGGTGACTCACGAGTCACGAGTCATGAGTCACTCCCAAAGCTGACTCCACGAGTCCCTATTAAAATCAATGGGGGATTTTCCCAACAAAATAAGGCTATTTCAGATGTGTGGCTTAAATAAATTCTAGGCACAAGTGTTCCTTTTTATTTCAAAACTCTGCAACTGATTTTGGCAAGAACACACCAGGCAGAAAAACCCAAAATAACCAGACAGGCAGAGGCCTTTGTCTTGGACAATTCAACTGTGGAACTGGTCAAGAAGAGACCAGGCAGGCAGAGGAGGCTGGGAACCCCAAACAGGCAGGCAGAGGCAGCCAAACCCAAAATGTCTGAAAGGTTGCATTTTAGGAAAATGATTTTAAAAAATAAACTTGCTGTACTTCCTAAAACCTATCCATGTTGCATTTGAGGAACACGATTTTGGAACACGAGTCTCGAGTCGAGTCCTTGGTCTCGAGTCCCGAGTCGAGTCTCGAGTCCCATTAAAAATATTGGGACTCGAGTCTGACTCGAGTCAGAGGGGGGACTCAGTCCGACTCACGAGTCGAGTCCTCGAGTCCGAGTCCCCATCCCTGTTAAAATCCAGCATCATTCTTAAGGTGGAAGCCACAAACTGATCCAAGGTTCACCCTTGTAGCATCCCTTTGCTTCGTCAAATATCTGGCACTGTTATTTCAGAGAACTCGAAGTTACAACAGAACAGGGTAATGATGATTCACGCAAACAACCCCCACGTTTTTAACATCCCAATTATTAAGCAGCACTCCTTTTTGAGTGGAAACACTGTCTTGTGTCTCTGCCCTTGGGAGGCATCACCTACCATTCATCACCTCACAATCCAAGATATAGGAACATGAGTACACCTCCACATATTTAATTTCATGCCTGAATAATCATGCAGATCTGCCAGTTGTTTGAGCGGAAGAGACAGGATTTTTTTTGAAGGAGATCTCCCTCTTCCCCTTTTGAAATTTGATCTCTAGGTTTGTTCTGGTTAGGCTCAAGATGGGGTGATGGATACTAGTTTAGAGGGCTGTGTACAGTAAGTAGAGCAGGCATGGGCTGCATCTCTTTGGGAGGTAATCTGTTGGGGAGGGGGGGTTGCAGGCTGAAGTTGACAGTGGGTGGAGCCAGAGCCTAAAGTGGGTGGGGCCACCCCTTTTCTCTCTCTCTTTCTGCCACACCCTTTTCTCTCCCTTTCTGAGAGCCCATTCTCAATCTCGCCCCCTCTTCCTCCCAGCCCAATGGGTTGCCAGGGGAGGGACAGATTGCGCTTGCCAGAGATCTGAACTGATTGCTTGCGTCATCATTTGCACATGCAAATTCAAACAGCCACAGAATAAACCCTTTGCACACCCGCTTCTCACTGTGGCCAGGACAAAAGTGGTGGTGAGAAGAAGGAGCAGTAGATGCCACTGCCTGCTTGCTCACTGGCCTTCTGCCTGCCAGGCAAGCAAATGGAGGCAATGATGAGAAAGAGGAGGAGAAGTAATAGCAGCGGGTGACAATGGTGGTGAGAAGATAGATGCACTGAAGGAGGGAGTCCATTGAGGGCGTCTTGCCCAAGGGCCCTCAAAGACCTGGATCTGGCACTGTGCAAGGTGAAGAGGCTGAACACCCGGTGGACTCTGCACCAACCATGATTGTGGATTCTATGGAATGCTGCACCCTTCAAAGAATTCCACATCTGAAATCTCACCGATATGACAATTACAAATGTTACCAAGTGATGGAGGAAAAATGGGCTGTTCTTTTAGGCTTTTCTCCCCGCCCCCCAAGCAGGACTGATTTTTGTTTTCTGAGAACCAAATTTGAATTGCTGTGTGGTGATTACTGGGTGATTAGCACCAGTCACTATGACCAAATTCAAAGCAGTGTGTGTACTGCTAATCAGCTATGACTTCTGCCAACCGTGGGGGATGCAAGATCCTTGCCAGTGCAAGATTCAAGGTTTTTACACCTCAGGAAGATCTGACAGCTGGTCTAGACATGACATTCACCATGGGGGGTGGACATCTTTTTAGCCAGTTTCCCCTCCACAGCCACATTGTTTAGTATAACTCCCTGTGTGAGCTGGAGCCATCATGAAGTGATGCTTCCCTCAGCTACTTCCGTGGTTTAAAAAGGTTATGGCTAATTATATCCTACAGCAAACACGAGCTTGGGGTTGCTGTGAATTCTCCAGAAATCTTTTTCACAGCAGCTCCAATCTATTTTACTGGGCCAGTTTGCACAGTCACCATGGCTTTTAAACAAGCCATGGTGGCTTGCTTAAGCTGTGGCATGTGCTGGGTGCCACTTGCCTAATTACCCGCCTGGGTGTGGCTTGTCACATTGTCCAAACCTGGGTGGTATGGCTATGCCGCCTGGGTCTGGATGACATGACAAGCCACACCCTGGTGGGTAATTAGGCAAATGGCATCTGGCACACACCAGCGTGTACCATAGCTTAAACAAGCCACCATGTCTTGTTTAAGCCATGGTGAACATGTGAACCAGGTCATTCAGTGGCAGTGGGTGCAGAGGTGACAAGGCCGTCCCAAGATATTTTGCTGAGGCTAGAGTGGCAATTTTTGCATCACCAACCAAAATGATACACATTTGCATATTATTTGCATATGATAATTTATATATATATAGATGCACATTTTTAAATAATTACTATAACTAGAAATACAATACATCTCATCATCAGGCGATCACTCGTGACCGAGTAAGATTGTCTTCCAGGATAAACATTTACAAAAAGGAGATTTTAAAAGGAGGAAATTCTAAAGAAAATTGTGTAGACTCTAGCGATGGGTCCGTAAGTGACTGGAGGCCAATTCTAGATCCACACAGCTTCCCACAGTGAGGACACAGGTTACCAGATGGAAGATGGTCCTGTAAAGGATTCATTTGATGTGCTTTTCGCTTAGCACGTTTCTCCCTTTCACCTTGCACTCGGGCTTCTTCAAAGTCCATGGAACCTTTGTGAAAGGCCAACCTCCATTTAGATCGTTCATGGGCCAGAGCTTCCCAGTTTTCGATGTTTATATTGCATTTTTTTAGATTAGCCTTATGAACATCTTTAAACCTCTTATATTGACCACCGATATTCCGCTTTCCATCCTTGAGTTGGGAGTAAAGTAACTGCTTTGGAAGACGGCAGTCAGGCATTCGAACAACATGACCGGTCCACTGAAGTTGGCGTTGAAGGATCATTTTTTCAATGCTAGTAGTCTTTGCTTCTTCCAGTACACTGACATTTGTTCGCCTATCTTCTCAAGTAATTCGCAGGATTTTCCGGAGGCAACGTTGATGAAATCTTTCAAGGAGGTGGAAGTGACATTTAGACAATACATCTACCCATCATGGAGATGACCAGGTAACCTGTTGATAGGCAGCTTCAAAGCCTCTGATTTCCTTCCTTAGGGTTCTTTATCTTCCTTAGGGTTCTTTAAACCAGACTTGGACTGGCCAGCCCCTAAAATATTCTCCTATGGGAGAAAAAAAGTACCCCCTGCATACAGAAGAAGAAAAAAGTCAGTGTCAGGGAGAACCTGAACACCCGGTGGACTCTGCACCAACCATGATTGTGGATTCTATGGAATGCTGCACCCTTCAAAGAAATCCACCTGAACCCACATTGCCAACATACTAGCTAGGGTGGCCACTTGTGAATCACCCCAAAAAGAGGACATGCATCACCAAAAAGAAGGCAAAAGAGGATACTGATCTGCATAAAATTTGTGCATACTAATTCATATGTATAGCTGCAAACTTAGAAAGAATTCTTATAATTTAAATGGATTTCCCCCTGCTTGGAGAAGAATTGTTGTTTTTATGCAGTTAACTAGTAATTTTACTGTTTCTGTATATTTTAGATTTGTATATTTTAAATTTGTTTTATTGTTTTTAAATTTTGCAAGCTGCCCTGTGAATTTTATTGAAGGGTAGGATATAAATCCCTCAAATAAACAAAACACCCCCGATATTTATTTATTTATTTATTTAATGCAAACCCTCACTAGGAGGATTACAAACAACCGTGGGTTGTTGTTGAAATGTGGGTTATTGTGTTGTCTGAACCCAGCTGTGCTAACAAGCCATTGCTTGTTAACGGTCGATGAACAACCCATGAAGAGAACCCATGGTTGGTTGTCGGGTTGTGAACTGTGGGATGTTCACCAACCATGGTTTGTTCTCTCGGCTGGGTTCAGACAACACAATAACCCACGGTTCAACGACAACCCACACTCAACCCTGGAATGTGGGTTATGTTGTCTGAACCCAGTCACTGCGTCAGAGCCTTGGTCCGTCTAGTAGCCCATTACTGTCAAAACTGACAGGCAGCAGCAGCTCTCCAAGGTTTCAGGTAGGATTCTTTCCTCGCCCTACCTGGAGATCCCAGGGATTGAACCTGGGACCTTCTATGCACAAAGCAGGTGCTCTACTGCTGAGCTGCAGCCCCTCCTCTGATTCTGCTCTCACACATTTCCTTTGGTATCAAACATTTAGACCAGGGGTGGGATATCTTTTCTGACCAAAGGGCTGAACTGGTTCTGCACAAGCACATCAGGGGACATATGCCAGCAGCAGGCGTGCTGGCACGCGGCCGTGCAATGTGATTGCCCCGGCCCCATTCACTCATTCACATACACTCCCACCGCCCTTCCCCTGCTGCAATTAGCCTTTTTAAAAACAACAACAACTGACTGTGGTGGAGGATTGCAATTGTTTTGTTAGTGGTTTGTTATTGTTTTTTAAGTTTTATGATATATTGAAAATTAATTATTTATTTACATCCCATCTTTTTTTCCTGCAAGGAATCCAAGGTGGCTTACATAGTCCTCCTCCTCTCTATTTTATCCTCACAACGGCCCTGTGAGGTAGGTTAGGCTGAGTGTCAGTGATTGGCCCAAAGTCACCCAGTGAACTTCGTGGCCGAGTGGGGATTAGAACCCGGATCTCCCGAGCCCCAGTCCAACACTCTAACCGCTATGCCAAACTGGCTCAAGTTTTAAAGGCCAGGTAAGTTGAAAATATGGATGCAAATCCCTTTTAGGAATCCTGTACTGGTTTTATTTAAACCTGCGAGTCTCAGCAGGTCCCACTTTGTCTTGACCTCAGTGCTACTGGGAGTCTGAACAATAGAGATTACCCATCCTACTCCAGTGCACCTCACGCTGATATTTTGTTTCTGATGTTGAAAGCAGAAAGATTTTTCCGCAGCAGCAATTTATTCCTAGAGGCAACTCCATGTAGCAATGAATGAGGTGGGTCTGTTTTGTTTTTTTCTATAAGGCTGCAGCAGGCGGGTTGGTGCAGTGCTAAATATTCCAAGAGTAATAAAGAGGAGCTGCAGCTACAGTGTCTTTTGTCTAAAGCTGCCTTCACACTGCGTCTAGATTTTAACCTGCAAAGCCATTTTCAAGAAAGAAAACGCAGCTTGCCAGCACACTCTGAATATTTTATTTTTTTACTGCAAGGGCAAAGTATTATTTTGGTTTTCCCTTTTCCCTGCGAACAAAGATTTCCTGATCAGAATCCATTTATCCTTCTATAGAGAATTGTAAAGCTTCAAACAAACAAACAATGAAGATTCCAAAATTCATATTCGTATAATACCTTTTATTGGGCAAACCAAAAGATCATAAGAGATCTCCAGATCTCTTCATCAGTTAAGAGGTTACAAAAAGCAGGTCTGGCAAGTGGGGCAGGGGGATGGAAGAAAAAGCACACACACACCCCAAAACCTGACTTGATGGTGAAGTCACAGACCTGGTTTGCATGTAATGACCAACCATGGGTTATTTAACCCATGGCTATTTGGGAGTGTGCTGCCTCATGCCTGCTTGTCGCTTCCACTTTGTTTCCTGTTAACCAAACGACTCAGAAACAACCTGTTCCTGGGTTTTGCTGCAATGCTTGAACCCCGAACTCTGGGTTGTTCAGGGGGAAACAACCCAAAGACTTTCAACCCAACAACAAACCATGGGTTAAAACTTTGGGTTGTTTCTCACCTATCACTTTTTGGCTAAGGAATGCACTTCACAGGGGCAGTGCCTCGTTATGCCAACTGGTATTCCAATTAGCCCGTCTGTCTCTATAACCTGGGTATTTATTTATTTATTACATTTATACCCCGCCTTTTTTCCTGCAAGGAACCCAAGGCGGCTTACATAATCCTCCTCCTCTCCATTTTATCCTCACAACAACCCTGTGAGGTAGGTTAGGCAGTGACTGGCCCAAAGTCACCCAGTGAGTTTCATGGCTGAGCGGGGACTAGAACCCAGATCTCCCGAGTCCCAGTCCAACACCCTAACCACTATGTAACACTGGCTCTATGGGTACCTACTATAATATGGTATTATATCTATATCTATAACCTGGGTACCTACCATATTATGAACACGAGAATTGCCCTTTCTGGATCAGAGCAAGATCCATCTAGTCCACCTTTCTCCAACCTGATGCCCACCAGATGTTTTGGATTTCAACTCCCAACATTCCCAGTATGGACAATGGTCAGGAATGCTGGGAGTTGTAGTCCAAAACATCTGGAGGATTCCAGACTTGGGGAAGGATGATCTCTGGGAAGATCACAAACAAGTCATGATAAAGCAGTGTTCTCCAACCTTGGGTCCCCAGATGTTTTTGACCTACAACTCCCAGCATTCCCCAGCCAGCTACAGCTACACTGGCTGGGGCATGCTGGGAGTTGTAGGCCAAAAACATCTGGGGACCCAAGGTTGGAGAACACTGTGATAAAGGTTTCTGACTTCCTCTGCAACAGGCCTCTGATAATCAGAAAGAAGCACAGTACTTAGTCAAATTAGGGTACAATCCTATGCATGTCTAAACAGAAAAAAAACCCTGCAACTCCCAGCAACCTCCAGCCAGCATTGCATAGGATTGCACCCTTAGTTTTTTTAAGTAGGTTTTTTTTTTAACACAGATGGGAAAGGATGTCTCATTATGACACAGTTGAAGAATCTCCGGTTTATAGTGACTGATCTTATATTTTCCTGCAATCATTCCACTGATGACTAATCCTTTCTAAATGTCTTTCCTTCAGAAAGAAAGAAAGAAAAAAAAGATGACAACTGCAATTCACAAAAACACAGGGCGGGGGGGGGGGGATAAATTCAGCCATGTGTACAATAGAAATCAGATTTCCTGACTGCAGACCAACACTATGAGAATTTAATGATTTACTGTGGGCTGAAATCTATCCAGATTGAATTAGCTCCAGCACTGTTTGAGTTTGTTTTTCAGCAACAAGCAATGCCCCCCAAGCATGTGCCATTCCAACAAGCCAAATGGAAGTATAAAAGCTCTGAGGGCTTATTGCTGGAAATAAATGTGCAGTGTTTGCAGTCCAGCTGTTCATAGAAGCCCCCCTTTGTCCTTAGCTGGCTTTTCAAGTGCTGCTCCACATGATCCTGAGTGATACTGATGTCCTATTTTAAGGTCAGTGGCCAATAGCCAGATTCTCCAACAGCAGCAAGCACTGATTAATTTTGCACTTGATTAATTGGCAAATAACCTGACACATGTAATATTTTACAGCTCTTTTGTGATGGCGCACATATCATTTTCATTGCTGGTCTTCACACCATCCTGTGACAGAGAACCCTGTATTATTTCTGTTTTTCAGGTTTGAGGTGGTATGTTACACTGAGTCTAGCCCAGCACTGTCAATGGCTTGATTGGCCAGTGCCTTTGCTTCTCATGCAGCTCTATATCCCAGCCTTGGGCTGTAAGATCCCCCAACAGGAGATATCAGGGTGGCATTAACTGAGGCAATATATATGCAAAGCACACAGCTCACTAGCAAACTATATTCTGGTTCATTTGTTAGAGATTATTAGGACATCACTCTGCAATTACAGGAAAAACCTACTTCAGTGGCAGAGCACAGAACTATAATTATATTAAAGAAGAGTGCCTTTAGCATGTGCAGAGTGCCTTTTCTTCAACACTGAGTACGGTAGCTACAATCAGTCTCCATGAATCTTAGATTAGGGCAAAAGGCTTACAGATCAGAGTGTGGCAGAAAGGAAACCTTACCTGAAATTGTACCCAATTACACAAACGAAGCTCTAAGTAATGCCCAAGACCAGATCACTTGTTAGATGTACTAGTTAGCTGGTTGCTGTTTCTTGGGTCTCATGCATCCAAGGTTCAAGGCTGGGCATGAAATGAAGCAAAAGAGACTCAAGCAATAGATGCGGGCCACTGCAGCTGTTACTGTGTGGCCTCTGTCTAAGTCTCCCTATCTCACCCAAGGGGCTTATAAAGGGCAAGAATGTGCAGCCCTCACAGCAGTGTAAGGCTGTAGCTCAGTAGTGGAGAGCATGTCTTGCATGCTGCATGGCCGAGAGGCACTGAAAATAAGGAAGTTAGCGGGGCTGCTGCTGCTGCTGCTGCTGCTTGTGCCCAGCACTGGGCTGGAGGAGCCCTGGGAAGTTGGAGCGGTGTGCTTTCTTCCGGTCCCCTCTGCTGTTTGCTTCCCTCATCCCCCCCAGTCCCCAACCATCACTGGTTTACCAGGGAAGCACAGGGGGAGGATGTCACCAGCCAGAGCCTCTTGCTCAGAGCCCTGTCAAAGCTGGCACTGGTCCTGCACCCGCACATCAGGCAGCTGAATCAATCCATAAATAATGGGGTGAGGAGGAGGAAGAATCAGCTTGGGGGAAAAGATGTCTAGACATTTTGTGAAATAGCGGGTAAGGAGCTTAGGAAGCAGAGCTACCCATTCCAAGTTTTATTAGCCATGGATTTCCTGATAGGTATATTTACCAGCAATGGAACTGTAAAGGATGGATGACTGGCTCAAAATGGAGCAGAAAGTAGGATGCCTGCTAAGCTCTCCTTGTCTGGGTGTTTCCTGTTTCCAAGTTCAGAACCCCCCCCAGGTTCAGGAAACATCCTGGTTAAGAACACAGGAGGAGGAAGAGCAGGATCCTTATTTGGATCTGGTGTTCTCACACCTGGGCACCATCTCTTTGTAAGCTGGGGAACTGGGGGCTTTCTGAATTGCTTTTATTAAGGAAGCAGCTTTCCTGGAATGTCACTGCTGGAACTGTGCTTGCTGAGATCTATGATTAACAGTCCAACACTTGTTAAAGCAGTGTTCTCCAACCTTGGGTCCCCAGATGTTTTTGGCCTACAACTCCAACAAACATCTGGGACTGTGTTAAAGGAATGCATCAATGGAATATAGTACTTTGCTATGCATTTACTTTTACTGCTTTGAATTTCTGTCCCTTTCTAAGGTTCAGGATAGGATTCTTTTGGAAATCAAAGCATAAAGATACATTCTAGAATGGCCCTTCTAGGCCCGAGAAGATTTGTGTAAGATATTCATATAAATGTAAATGAAATGTGGTTTAAATCGGGAGGTGTGGGGGAATACTCAGAAAACCAAGATAATCTCAAAATATCAGGTTTAGATAATGGGTGTTCTGCTACAATAGCAGCAGGGTCAGTCCCAGACATTTTTCTGCCTAAGGTGAAGGACAAGATGGTGTCCCCCGCCCCATTCCATGTACAGAAGCTGACCGGACTGGCTGTTGAATCTTACTGCAACCCTGATAATGGGACCGTGTCATCCACCGACCGGAGGGTAACAGGGTCTTACTTAGGGGGTGCAGGGCAGGCTGCCTGCCACACACAGCGCTGTCCTCCAACACTTTACCACTCCTTAGTCTCTGCTGCCTGAGGCAGCGGACTCATTCTGCCTAATATTAGGGCTGGCCCTGATGGCAGTCACGGAAAAGAAAGCAAGCAAGCTGATTTAAGGCACAAAACCTAAATCCATCAAATACAATAACATGGTCAAATATAAGTTTAAAACAGAATAAAGTCAAAGTTAAAAAAACGACACCCAGGATAAAAGGCAGCAGCAATGCAAAGATCTAAAAACACACTGACACAATTTTTAAAACTGAAGGACTAAAAAGAAAGAGCTGGCTCAGGTAAAAAAAAAAAAAAAAGTCAACATTTCTGCATTACTGGAAAGTTGAGAAAAAGAACAACAGCACCAAAGCAATTCCACCAAAGCCAGGCCTCTAAAAATAAATGATTAAAGATCAGTATTGTTCCAGCATGTCAAGTTGCTTCTATTCATTTAGGCTTCATTTAGGCTTCTATAAATCTACCCAGCATAAACAAAAAGGGCCTCTTCTAATTACATCCGCCTTTTGTTCAGCTTTCCTACCACCTAAGCAGCAGTGGTGTGAATCTCCTGTAACTGAGCCAATGCTACATTTGGGATCAATAATTGTCCATTTAATGCCAGCATACCATCACCAAAAGTATTCATTAAAGCTGCTGTTTATAATCACAATCTTTTAAACATGTCAACATGCTAGTAGTTAGCCCAGAGACCAGAACTTAGTACTATAGTTCTCACTGAAACGTTTTTCAGTAGGTCATTAAACAAGGTGAGCATGTCATTGATTTAATTTTATCATTGCTCAGCAGAAAGCGAGACCAGAAATAGCCTGGGGTTAGGCCAGCGATACCGAGTTGTGGTCTGCAAGCAATAGTGAAAAGCTTGTAACTTTGGGCTTTAAAATCAGAGTCAGTTACTAACCAAGGTCCTGCTCTTGTGCTTCAAGTTGCCCAGCCCTGCTCTATACAGATATGGAGATGCTATAAATATGCAGGCATTGCAGCCTGATCCAAACAACAAATGTATATCTGTTCCATTCCACTTTAACTGTCATGGCTACTCCCTTCCTAAAATCGGAGGCACCAAGACTTCTGTGTTAGAGATCTTGAGACACCCACCCCAACCCAGAGCTACAGTTTCCAGGGAAGAGGGAATGACTGTCAGGGGAGGCCGGTGACCCCTGTGTCAGTGGGGCTCCTCATCCATTGCAGCTTTTATTCTGAGCTTTATAGGTACTGTACTCCTCCCCCAAAATAGGTTCACCACCCTGGATAGCTCCTATAAAGCTCAGAATAAAAGTAGCAATGGATAAGGAGCCCCACTGACATAGGAGTCACCGGCCTCCCCTGACTGTTATATTGGTTTAAGCAGGTAGTGTGGATACGTCCTGTGAGCTGGAGGAGGTAGGGAAATGTGTGCGCTCTTTCTGTTACATCTGGGTAGTCCTCATCTTTGAATCGACTTGAGCTGTTTCTTTTCTAAAGTCTTTGAAATGTATATGTACCGTACATGCTTTATTCTGACACAGGTTCCCATGCCGTTTTAAAAGAAACTTGTTGAATAAAGTAAAGGCACCTTTTTTTCAAAAGTATACTCCAAAATACACATGGAATAACCATTGAGAGCCAGTGTGGCATAGTGGATAGAGCGTTGGACTGGGACTTAGGAGATCCAGGTTCTAGTCTCCACTCAGCCATGAAGCTCACTCGGTGACTTTGGGCCAGTCACTAACTCTCAGCCTAACCTATCTTGCAGGGTTGTTGTGAGGATAAAATGGAGAGGAGGAGGATTGTGTAAGCTGCCTTGGGTTCCTTGCAGGAAAAAAGGCAGGATATAAATATAATAAATAAATAATAAATAAATATTGTCTGTGCTTCCCACTACATAAGTTTGATGTGTACTGTATACAAACAACTGAGGTCATCAGCTTAGTAACCAAATAACTTGCAGGCTAGATAGTAAGTTGACCATTGATAGCTACTTTCCACTTACCTTGGCCAAAATACTTGAGGATCATAGAGCCTTTCTACATGAGGCATTTATTTTGAATTCGTGATTCATCACTCACAGTAGTTTGTGAGTGCTTTACACAACATTGTCATCCTCCAGAGCCTCTCCTGTTCTTTGCAACCATTTTTGTGTGCTTTTTGTTTTTGTTTTTACTAGGGAAGTCTTGTATATCCGTGAATGGTGGCATGAAACCTTGGTGTATTTGAGCAATTCCACCATACCATAGTGCCACCTGGTGGTTGTGTAATAGAACATATAGAAAGGCAGAGAAAGAACCCCCCCCCCAGAAAAAAACAAATGTAAAAGAGCCGATCTTGATCCCACAAAGAATCTGGAGGGAAGCAGAAGCCTCGGTAAAGTGGCAGGTTAAAAACCTTCTGTAGAAAAGCCCTTAGAGTGGAAGAAATTGAGATTTGGGGGAAGATGAAGATGTAGTACTAGATTCCAGATTTTAATTTCAAAGCCATAGGATTTTCTTTCCTGGACTTGATCATGTTCTTTCTAGTCCAGCATTCAGTTTCCACCAGCAGCCAGCTGGATGCCCCGGTTAGCTCACACATGCAGCATGTGAATGTGATGGCCATGTCATGTCTATCTCCACTATCTGGCACTCAGAGGTATTATTGCCTCTGAACATGGAGGCTCCATTTAGCCTGTAGCCCTCCAGATGATGTTGGACTTCAACTCCCATCATCCCTCGCCATTCACCATGCTAGCTGGGAGTTGGAATCCAGCAAATGGAGAGCCACAGCATCTCCACACCTGTGCTCCATTATTGTGGTCTGTATTTATATTCATCCTCTTATCTATTTTACAGTGATTCATATATTAAATTTTAGAACTCTTTTACCTGTTGGCAAACACAACAAAGGAGTACTGTAGCAGAAACTATAAATTAAATTGAACTATCATTTAAATGGATATCCCCAGCAGAAACTCCAGAGTGTATCCAAGCAAAGGGAAATCCTCCTTGGACCTGTGTAAATGAGGGGATAAGGTCATATCCATAGGTAGGGATGTACAGAAGCTATGAAATTTGTTCTGTCTATATTTTGCGGATTGTCAGGTACCTTTCATTCCATTGTCTGTTCATTGACAGAGTCCGATTTCGCAAAAATCCATTTGTACACATTTGTGCAAATTCGGAGTTGCGTAAATTCACACTCCCAAAAATATGCAAATCCCCCCAAAATGCGTATTTTCATGCTTTAGTATATGGGGGAAATTCACATTTTTGGCCTATTTTACGTATGTATTTTTCTATGATTAAATTTGTGTAAAATTTCATAAAATAAAAAAAAACACGGTCCCCAGGTCTGTGGAATCTGCATGACTCAGGAATGAGGGGCAGGAGGCAAATATGGGCAGTTTGCTACAATTGATAGCATTTTCTTTGGGACTGGGTCAATAAAGGAGAGGGTAGAGATGATATTGGTATGTCCAATGATGATATTGGTAAGATGGACCAACAGAGCAATCCAAGGCAAAAGAAAAGGGAGGGAAGCAGAAGAGTAACAGTGCTGAAATAAATAGCGCAATTAGTACTTTAAAAATCCTCTGGTTACACAGGATGTCCCAGGAGAAGAAATTATGATTAGAAGTATTTAATTTAGAATGAAACTCAGAGCTCTACCCACAGAATATACCGGTAATCTTGCTTCATCGTGCATTCTAGGGGTGGGGGGTAATGCTTTCTTTTCTTTTCTTTTCTTTTCTTTACTTTATGTTCCCTTCCTCTCCTCTCCGCTCTTTCCTTTTTACATTTAACCATTGCAATCTACATCACCTTAAGGTTAATGGCGAACAGGCTTTTGATTTTTGTGGTTGTGGATTGACTAATTGACTAGTCATTTCCTGAAGCCATCATGACTATAATAACATGTTGTTTTTCAAACAGGCTGCTATTTCCAGAATTTTGCAGGATCTATTTACACTCTAAATCAAACTTGCACCAAGCCAATTACCCAGAGTTGATTAAACTCTGTAGTTTGGAAAGGAAAATAAAGGACCCCTTATGGATTTTCTTATTTATGCTTAGAGGATAAGAATTTTATGGAATCTGCAATTGACACATGAACTTTGACATCAATTGTATAATGGTGACATTGATTTTTAATCTCTTTTATTCCTTGGCAAACAGAGAATGTGGAATTAAGGAGGCTCTTTTCATTCATTCGGCTAAGAAGCAAACCTAATAAACTGCAAGCAATAAGCCATTTGTAGTATGCATGGCATTTCAATTTTCCCTCCACACCATCTATGTTTACCAGGTTAATCAAGTTCCATTTTTGCCATTTTTATTTTATCAATAACCACAAAACGTGATGTCTATTTCTGTACAGTAGCTTCTTCCCCTATTACAGAAACTAAACTCATAGGGCTTTAAAAAATGATGGCAAATAGATTGCTTATGGGATGCTATGACAGAAGGATTTACACAGCAGTAAAATAGAAAGTTGAAACCACTTGTTAACAATATTAGAGATGTTGCTGGAATCAGTGGGTTGGATCAAGACTTAGTCATACTTAGAGTAGGCCCACTGAAATCAATGGGACTTAAGTTAGCCATGCAGGAGAGGCCCTTCTGGTGACACCCCCACTTGGGCACGTGTGAAAGGGCTTTCTCCTGTGATGCTCCCAAATTGTGGAATGCCCTCCCTTCAGAGCTAAGATTGGTCCTCATCCTCTTGGCTTTTCAGAAAGGAGTTAAGGCACCTCTCTTGAATGTGGCCTTTTAAATTGTGAGCAGTGGTTTTAATGTTGTTTCAGTGCTGTTTTAATATTTTAATATGGTCTTATTGCTTTTATGTTTTTATGCTTTATTGTAACTGACTTAGTGACATTTGTGGAAAGGTGGCATATAAATAGTATAAATAAATAAATAAATTTTGAATGAGTCAGCTCTAAGTATGATTACGTCTGGATCCAACCCAGTGTTGTTGTTTTTAAAAAATCAGAGCCCTTTCCCATTCTAATGTTTTTGCCCTTCCCTTTCTTTTGTGAAAAGTTAATCACCAATCAGCTTCCATACACAGAGCCTTACTATAGGAGAATCAATTAAAGCGGACTTAAGGCACAATCCAATGCATGTTTAGATGGAAAAAAGTCCTACAACTCTCAGCATGCCCCAGCCAGCATGTCTAAACATGCATCGGATTGTGCCCTAAGTTTATTGTGAAGAAGGACTCTGCCAACCGGTCCTTTACTCAAGACCAGAGATCAAAGGTGCAAAACTGCCAGCCTTAGCTCTGCCGTCTTGACCTGAGTCTCTCAGGGCCTTGCCCTTGTCTGTACTCTGGATTTAGCGCTGAACCACAGAGGAACCACACACGCCGTGTGGGGTAAAACCAGGAAGGTTTATTCAAGGTAAACAGATTTCAACAAAAGGTGGGAAATGAGGGAAGGAGACACTTTGGTACATACACAGTAGAGCTACAAAATAACAAAGCTAGTTCCTTTACCATATCACTACCCAGGACTCACTCTTTACCTGGGGGTTGGTTGGTCCTCTCCAGGGCTTGCTTCAGCCAAAGCCCTACCCCGTGCTGCTGCTGCTGCTGATTATTATTATTATTATTATTATTATTATTATTATTATTATTATTTACATTTATTAATCGCCCATCTGGCCGGCCACCGTCCACCCTGGGCGATGTACATAGGCTAAAAACAAGATAAAATACAATTAAAACATAATATATTTTTTAAAAAAATCTTAACCCACCCCATATTCCCGCCTGAACAGCCAGGTTTTTAATGAATGGCGGAAGCTCAGCAGAGAGGGGGCATGGCGGAGGTCACTCGGGAGAGAGTTCCACAGTACGGGGGCCACCACAGAAAAGGCCCTCTTCCTCGTCTCCACCAGTCTAGCTGCTCTGGCTGAAGGGACAAGGAGAAGGCCGTCTGTGGCAGATCTTGTTGAGCGGCCCACTTGGTGTTGCTGGAGACGCTCCTTGAGATAGACTGGACCGGAGCCGTATAGGGTTTTAAAGGTCAAAACCAACACCTTGAATTCGGCTCGGCAAGCAACTGGTAGCCAGTGCAGCTCCTTGAGCACTGGCGTGATGTGGTCCCGCCGGCGGCTGCCTTTAACCAGGCGAGCCGCCACGTTCTGTACCAGCTGAAGCTTCTGAACCGTCTTCAAGGGTAACCCCACGTAGAGCGCATTACAGTAGTCTAGGCGAGAGGAGACCAAGGCATGAACCACTGATGGGAGCAGATGATTAGGAAGGTAGGGGCGCAGCTGCCGTATCAGATGGAGTTGATACAGCGCTGCCCGGCTCACAGCTGACACCTGAGCCTCCATGGACAGCTGGGAGTCTAGAATGACCCCCAAGCTGCGGACCTGGTCCTTCAGGGGTAAATGTACTCCATTCAGCACCAGGTCAACATCCCCTAACCTCCCCTTGTCCCCCACCAGAAGTACCTCGGTCTTGTCGGGGTTCAGTTTCAGCATGTTCCTTCCCATCCAGCCACCCACTGACTCCAGGCACTTGGACAGGGTCTCAACGGCCAACCTCGGTGAGGACTTGAAACAGAGGTAGAGCTGCGTGTCATCCGCATACTGATGACACCGCACCCCAAACCTCCTGATGATAGCTCCCAGCGGCTTGAGGTAGATATTGAATAACATTGGGGAGAGGATGGAACCCTGTGGCACTCCACAAGTGAGCGGCCGAGGGTCCGAAGCCTCCTCCCCGAGAACTACCCTCTGGTACCTTCCAGAGAGGAAGGACCGGAACCACTGCAATACAGTGTGCCTCCCAAGCCCAACCCCTCCAGGCGGTCCAGGAGGATACCGTGGTCAACGGTATCAAAAGCCGCTGAGAGATCGAGGAGGACTAGAAAGGAGCATTCGCCCCTATCCAAAGCCCTCCTCATATCATCCACCAAGGCGACCAAGGCCGTTTCCGTCCTATGTCCAGGCCTGAAGCCCGACTGGCATGGATCTAAATAATCGGCTTCATCCAAGTGTGCCTTCAACTGAGCACCCACAACCCGCTCGATCACCTTGCCCAGAAATGGTAAATTGGAGACTTCACGTGCAGACCCCAACAACGAAACCCAAATGCCACGGCAGGCAGTATAGACTCTTCCCCCCCTCCTTTCAGTAGCATAGCTGTCTTCAGCCAATCAGGACGAACTTCACTTGGCCAGGCAGGGGAGGTGGCTCATGACTACAGGGCTTGGACCACATTTGCATGCCAAAGGGCCTGGCAGACATTGAGGCATCAGGGCCATCATAGAACTATGTACCTTTTGCATTTCCAGGCCCCCAGCTGGGATTATACTTGTTTACACGTGAGGAGGTGTGTGTGTGTGTGTGTGTGTGTGTGTGTGTGCTCAAGGAAACTCTGACGCTTTTTCTCCACATTTATCATATGGTCGCTACTACTTCAACTCTGTTCCTATGGACTGATCTAGAGATGAATAATATCCAGTCTCAGTCCTCTGGCCAGTTTTGTGCCATGTGGCTACGCCAGTTCTGGCGATAATGCAAATGGCAACTCTGCGATGCCAGCAGGGCACCAAAGGTGGCCGTGTTGGCATAGCTGTCATTTCACCTCATTGTTAGCAAAGCTGATGCTGATTCGCCTGTTCACTTTTGACATTAAAAAGGCATCTATCTTGGGCTGATTCATATACAGCCCTCCAGCATGTCTGTCCTACGTGCGGTGCTGTTAGCTCAGGTTCCAAAATAAGGAAAATGTAGCAAACAAAACAAAGCCAAACCACACACAGAACACAGAATTACACTCGGCAAAACATGTGGGCACGAAGTCAGCTAATCCAGGAGGATCAGATGCAACAGAGATCATCAGGGCCCCTTTACCTTTATTTCAGCAAGCGCCCATGGATAGCAGGGTGGTGGGGAAGTTGGCCTCCCAGAGATTTGGGGCTCCAAATTAAAGATCTGGGGCTCCAGCCCTAGTGGGCAACCCCCTAACACTGCCTCTGTTTAATGTACAGAAGTAAGGTTGGTTGTTTGGGGTGGAAAAATGGCAGAATAATAATAGCTCTCTGTAATGGAAATTTGAAAGAAGCAACAGACATTTGAAACACAGTTAGAGTTCCTTTGTTTGTGAGATCACCCACTGTGAACTTGTTTTGAGGCTGGTGTTCTCCCTCTAATTCAAATTTAGAAATTAAAAGCTAAATGCACAGGAAATGAATCTTGTGGCAAATGCAGAAATCTTACCATACTAATTGTGATGATGCCCATCTAGTTTGGTATGTGCTTATCAACAGAGAAAATGTTTAAGTCAGCAGGGAACTTCTTTTTAGCCTTGAAAGTGATCCAGGTTTTAATTTTCATTTCAACCACTTCAAGTTTAAAAGCCTGCTTCAGTCAAAGAATGAGATAATAATATCCAAGAGAAAAGAGATCAGGAGAAACCAAAATTAATTGGAGTTGTGTGTGTGTGTTTTAAAAAGACAGCACCACAAAGTCAAACTATTGTGTGTATATATACATGGATATACGTATATATATATATATATATATCCTTCAAAACAACTGTGGATTCTTTCAATTCTTTTTAAATGAAATAATTAGACAATATAAAATTCTGAAATGTTAAATTCATAACTCTGTATTTTTGTCCAGTTGTCCTAGTATATGCTGGCTTTTTCTGGTATATCTTGTAAATTAGGAGGGAAATGGATCTCATTAGTCCATGGCACTTGGAAATTCTTCAGATTTACCTGTTAAGTATAATAGGAATGTGTGGAGAAAACCTGAGCACACACAGTGACATGAACCCTGACACAGTTTCCCCTGGTTATACGTGGCCACATCTGCATACCCTCAATAGTAGGGCACATTTACATCGATCCACATTGAAGGGCATAAAGATTCCAAAGGTGGGGGGCAGTCTCAAAGAGCTGCAGATTACCCCTAAAGTATCCAGGAGGTGCCAAGAAACATGAGGCGCCACCTCCCCATAGGGCAGAACCAGCCCACCTGGTCCTCAAGGGCGGGGAGGGGGGCGGGAGAGGGTAGAAAAAGACAAGCACAGCAGAAAAAAAGTTGTTGGGAACACGGTGCAGGCTGGCACATATCAGGTCCCTGGCTCCGGTCAGGTTCAACAAGCAGCTTCCAACCCCGAGCGCGCCCGGAGATCAACAATACAGATCGCTACGCTAAGTCCATAAGTCAGATTCTCTGATGTAAAGTTAATTCTTCTTCTGTAATACGCTAGTACGCATCTGGATTGAAGCTTTCTGCTTTGTTCAGGTTATGACCTGCTATGTTTATAGTGTGAAATTCCTAGTAGTCTATTAGTTCCGCTCCATTAGCCGTATAGTAAATAAAGTCTATTCTTTGACCTAAGCACGGTTCCATGTCATTTATTAGGTAGCGGTTGTGTTCTAAACGCACAGGAGCCGCATAAAGGGCATTTTCTCAGTGTCGGTTAACCCGTTAAGTGCCGAACTCGCGCCAAGGACCAGGTGTTTGGTCCTCCACCGAATGCCTTTAAAGATGTGCACAGAAGTAACTTTGGAAACACTAGATATTCATAAAAGCTAGAAGGACTCACATGGTTGTTTTTGTATTATTTCTGTCTAAATCATCTTGCCACTTCAGAGGAATAAACCTAGCAGATTCTTTCTGAGCTATCTTGACAGGTGATCATTTTATTATTACATTCAGTCTTAAAGATCTGTAAAAAATTATCTGGGCAGGAAACCTGTGGAAACATGGAAAATGCATGTATGAAAATATAATTGCGGTACTTAAAGTTGTAACTTTAGCATTACATCCTTTGAGCCTTAGGGAAGTAGGATGACAGGAACATGATTTGTTGTTTAGATTAACTATATTTAGAAGTTCATGGGCTCCTGTAACAAACAAGGATAAAAGGTCTTGTTCAATTTAACTGCCTTGATGGCAGGGCTGACATTTGCAAACAGGCAGATCAAGAGTTCCGTCATGGTCTGATGATCAGAACAAATGTTAGTGCTGAACTTTAAGCAGAAGCCTTTGAAAGAGCCCCGGATCATGCAGAGCTGCCTTATAACGAGTCAGACCATTGGCCCATCTAGGTCAACGCCAGCTTTCTCCAACCTCATGCCCTCCAGATGCTTTGGACTTCAACTCCCAGCATTTCTGATCATTGACTATGCTGGGGCTGTTGGGAGTTGAAATCCAAAACACTTGGCAGCAGCGCTGGTGTCAAGGGTAGGGCATGGATGGGTACCTGCCAAAGTGCCACTGCCTACTTGCTCACAGGTTCACTGCCAGTCAAGCAAGAGAGTGGTAGCAGTGATGAGAAAGGGGATGAGGAGCAATAGCCACTGGTGACAGACAATGACGGTGACAAGGTAGACTTGCGGAGGGAGGGGCCCATCCAGGGTGGCTCTAGGCCTGCTCTGGCTCCTCCTCCTCCTCATCACCACCATTATCTGGGCCAGAGCAAGAAGCAGGGGTACAAGCAGGTTGCCCGAAGAAACCTAGAGCCAGCACTACCTAGAGAGGCTGGTCTATGCCGACTGGCAGGGACTCTGCAGGGTTTCAGACAGGAATCTTTCCCAGCCCTACTTGGAGGTACCAGGGATTGAACCTGGGACCTTCTGTACGCAAAGTTGTGCTCTACCACTGAGCTATGGCCCTTTCACCTGTGTATACGCTGTGTAGTCCCCTCCTGTTCCCCACTCCTCTTGACAATACTATGATCCAAACCACATGTTAATTTGAAAATGGGACGAGCAGCGATGTGTTTCTTTCTTACTTACTCTAAAGTAAGTGCAGGGAGCCTGATCGGGATTGGGATCCTGGTGGAGGGGTAGGGCCATGGTGAAGAAGAGAAGCAACTCTAGGGGCCTCTTGTCAGTGGTTCTGCCCTATGGGGAGGTGGCGCCTCATGTTTCTTGGCACCTCCTGGATACTTTAGGGGTAATCTGCAGCTCTTTGAGACTGCCCCCCACCTTTGGAATCTTTATGCCCTTCAATGTGGATCGATGTAAATGTGCCCTACTATTGAGGGTATGCAGATGTGGCCACGTATAACCAGGGGAAACTGTGTCAGGGTTCATGTCACTGTGTGTGCTCAGGGTAGGGGGGGGGCTTTAACCCTCCCCCCCTGCTGTGGTCCCCAATCTGGATCAGGCCTCCTGCACTTACATTAGAGTAAAAACGAACCATGAAAGATGTAGCTGCTAGGCAGTTCTTCAAAGTAACATACAGTTTGTCTTACACTTTTATGCATTGCTGCTATTGTTTTCATGTTGTATATTATTGCAAACTGCTTTGCACATAATTCCTCTAGTCTAATCTAATCTAATCTAATCTAATCTAAAGTTGAATCTAAAATTGAATCGAATCTGATCTTTTCAGTACCAATAAAAGTGCTGAGGTTTTTCCTCCCAAAGGTGATACAGTCATGCCTTGGATTGAGAGCATAATTCGTTCCGGAAACGTGCTTGTAATCCAAAACACTCTTATATCAAAATGAAATCCCCCCAAAAAAATTTGTACAGAGATTTTTAATTTAAGCCATACTACAGTACTTGTATTGCAAGACGTTGCTTGTATATCAAGTAAAAAAAAATATTAAATAAATATGCTCAGGTTTTCTCCACACATTCCTATTATACTTAACAGGTAAATCTGAAGAATTTCCAAGTGCCATGGACTAATGAGATCCATTTCCCTCCTAATTTACAAGATATACCAGACATAAATTAGGAGGCATTAGTAGTAGATCCCACCTGCTATTAAAAATGTGCTGAGTAAAAGACAAGAGGTTTCACTAACTTCCTTTACAATCCTGTTGGTAACTCTGCTTTTGTTTTACTCCTCTCTGCTGATGCCCTCCATATCCTGGTTCTGATTCTTGCCAGTTGTTGTTGTTGTACAGAAGATTAAAATCATTTGCTTTCTTCTCCTCCTCTGAAAGATTTCCTCCAGCAAGCAACATTGAGGTTGTTGTTTCTGTGCTCAGTCAACCCAGTTGGATTAAATCTGCATAAATTATAACTACTCTTCCACTTCTAAATTATGGAGCAGTATCACACAAATGGCTAAACCAGAAGTAGTCTTATATAATGTTTTTAATGGAGTAACTTTCCTCTATATGAAACTAGGGACTTGTGCGGGCCATGCCTATTTTTCAAGAAGTGCCATCCGATCTTTAATCTTTCAATGTGGGGGATACTTACAGGCATTTTCAGTGAAGGTCAGACTCTGTTGGGGGAAATTTTCATTTTAACAGCAAGCCACGATTTGCCCTTGCTTAGTCCATCACTCAGTTATTGCCTCAACTGACATTTAGACTGTTGTGTAGCATGATTGTATGTCCATCACTGAGGGCTGGTTCACACGACCCAGGCTGCCGGCAGGGGAGGAACCACGGGGCCGTCCGCAGGGTCCGGAGGGGTGCTGCACACAACCGGCGCCCCGCGCGCGTGGGCAGACCCTGTAGTCCCCGCACCGCAGTGCGGGCCTCCCGGCACTAGGGGGTGGGGCCCTGGGATGCCCAGAGGGGCTGTTTGCCCCAACAGACTGGAGCGGCGGCCTGTCCGGCCGCTCTGGGCTGCCATCTCTGTGGGGACCCCGTGGGACGGCCGCCTGCTGTTCGGACGGCATGGTGACCACACGCGGTAGGGGCTTACCCCTCTACCGACCATGGTCACTTTCCGTGCGTCCCGCCCACGGCTGCCCCGCGGGGGCACCCCAGGTCGGCGTGCACACGACACGGGAACCGCGGGGGACTTGTGGTTCCCGTGTCATGAGAACAAGCCCTGACACTTGTTGCATAACGGCAGAGACCCTGCTGATGATGTCAAGAGGCAAATCCCTCTGTTAATGCCCATGCCAATGCTTGGTTGTTGTTGTTTTTCTTTAAAGATGTATATTCTTTTCATTGATTTTTATGCTGAGTGCTCCCCTGATTTATCACATGGGAGAGGGAGCAGCATGCAGGGGAATCTCTGATCTCATGTTGGAGATAACAGCGGGGATGTGGGCAGCTGGGGACTCAGCTGGCACTGGGAGGAGCAGCTGCTCTTCCCAGCACCGTCCAAGTCCTTTCATGTGGTGCACAGTGCCCCCATGGAAACAATGCATACCACGTGAAATTGGAGACTCAGCTAGCACTGGGAGGAACCCTGGGATAAACCCTGGGTTCCAACTTTGGCTTGTTGGAAGAGAGATAACCCAGAGTTCTGGGTTTGGATGTCAAACTAAACAACCCAGGGATGGAGCATCCATGGGTTGTTTAGCCACTCCCGCTGGCTAGTTCATGACAACCCACCATTTGAAAAAAAACATAAATACTGGGGTGGTTGTTATGTGTGCATGTTTGCTGTGGGAAGCAGTGATGTTTCACAGCAATAGGAATAAGCGTAGTTGCTCAGAGTATAAGCCGGCTATGGCCGGATTTCCGCAAGCATCTAAAGGAAATCGATGACAGAAAACAAAAGTCAATGCCTTGAGACTGAAAAGTTAGTCCTTTGCAGTTTAGAGACTAGAAGGTCATATGACTGCTCTTAAATTGAAAATAATAATAATCACTCATGTAGAAGTAAAATTTGTCCAGGCTTTAGTTTAAACAGAAAGGCCTGGAAGTCAGACCTTTCCTTCTACCTTACAGAAACATGTCCTGACATGTCAAGAGTCAGACCCTTTCCTTGACCTTCTGTAGAACAACCCTGGGGGCAAATCACCCATCTATTGATTTGCCTAACCCTCTTTCCTGCTTATGCTAAAAGTACTGTGAGCCATTATCACTTTGGGATTATCACCTTGGGAAAGACTACTGATTAGCATAATGGCTGGAAGATGGGCAATACCTGTTCTTTTGTTTTGTTTAAATGTCTCCTTTTGAATTGTCTCTCTGTTTCCTGTACTGACTCAATTGTCACCTGACCTCTACATGATATTATTCAGTATAAATGGAAGTGTCTCCCTTGTGTTCTTGTTGGCATTCCTGACTGTGCTCAGATGCCATCCGTGAATTCACTAATAAACTTTCCTCTCTAAGAACCTCTTAAAAACACAACGCAGTAGATCAATTTTTCCACAACACTCATTAGTAACAGGTAAACTTGTATAGGATTGTGCCTTAAGATAGGCGTGAGCAATGACAATGCTGCCTTCCACAGAATCAGGCCATTGGGTTTATCCAGCCCAGTATTGTCTACTAGCCTACAGCAAAAACAATGCAGGGTGTTGTGGCACCTTAAAGACTAACACATTTATTCTGGCATAAGCTTTTGTGGACATCTGGCATAAGCTTTTTGTGGTGCCACAAGATGCTTTCTTGTTTTTGCTGCAATAGACGTAACACAGCTACCCTCTGGAAATACTAGCCTACAGGACTCTCCAAGGTTTCAGCAACCATCTTTCTCATCATCTTCTACTTGAGATCCTTTGAGCTTTTCTACACAAGGTTGATAATCGGCTGATAATCTGCAGTATCTACTTTCAGTTTCGTTGCAGAATTGAGATCTGAGCACTACACGACGAGCTTTTCCTTTCCTGCTTTTCTGTGACGTAACCTCTAGGTGGCACTGTGGTATAGCAGAATAGTGCAAATACACAAGAGTAAATTGCGCTTTTTTTCGCTTTCATAATTAAATGCCTCATTTTCCTTGTTCTAAAAAAAACTCACTCAAAGTGCTGGTTAGACACAGGAATGAAACTGGAGGGTCACACATACATCATCTAAAGAACCCATAAGCAACCATGAGTAGGGAATGATGAGTGCATGATAAATGCCTCATGTCGAAATGCCCTTTAACTCAGGGATAGGCAACCTGGTACTCTTCAGATGTTTTGGACTACAACTCCCATCAGCCCCAGTCAACATGATCAATGGCCATGATCAATGGGAGGGTCCATAGCTCAGTGGGTGAAGCACCTGCTTTGCATGCAGAAGATCCCAGATTCGATCCCAGACTCAATCCTTGGCTCTTCCACTTAAAAGGATCAGGTAGCACGTGATGGGAAAGGGTTCTGCTGAACACCCTGGAGAACCGATGCCAGTCAGCGTAGACAGTACTGGGCTAGATGGACAAATAGTCCGACCTGATATAAGGCAGCTTGTTATGTTCCCCTCTTCTAAATCTGCAGCTTCACTTCGCTGAGCGCAGGTACCTGCCAACACCCAAAAATCCAAAAGAAGAATGTGATGTAGGTTCCATCTTCTGACTCTGAAGTCTCCAACCCTGTCTTCACTATTTGAACTTTGATGGAATTACACCCAGAAAATTCATGGTGCATGTCACATTTCCATTTCATCCATATTCCTCAGATATGCTTAAAGCAATAACATTAAAATGCCTCACATTAAGGCTAAATAGAGGATTTAAAGTTCTCCTGTACAAAATGGAACATTTGACGGGTCTGCTAGTGCGGTTTCTCTGTGTGTGTTTTGTCTGGGCAAGGAGATAGGAATGTTAACTCTCCATCACTTATACCTGTGCATGCAAGCAAATCAAACCCTTCCCCTCCCCTCTCAGTTGCTGCTTCAGTGGTAGAAACCGGTATTTATGCCCCCTCACCCTCCCGATCACTATTCAGTGCTGAGGTGGTATTAGGGGGCAGGGCAGCCCACTAGGGCTGGAGCCCCAAATCTTTCATTAGGAGCTCTGAATCTCTGGGAGGCCCTCTGCCCCACCACCCTGCTGTCCATGGGCACTTGCTGAAATAAAGGTACGGAAGCCCTGAGGATCTCTGTTGTATCTGATCCCCCTGGATTAGCTGGCTTTTTGCCCACATGCGCTTCACCTCCTGCTGCCCCCCCGAATCTTTCTGCCTGAGGTTCCCCTCCCCCTCCCGGAATCAAACACCCTCCTTTTCCCTGTCCATACATCCCTTTTTACAAATAGGGATATCCTTAGGAGACAGGGTCCTTCAAAGACACACACACACACAGAGACAGACAGACTTTAGAGCATATGTCAATTAGCATATGCAAATTTGTGCATTTTTTTGTCCTGTGGGCCTGAGGCCCAGATCTTTTCTGTACCTAGCACTGCCCCTGACTTGGTGGTAGTAGCCAGGAAGTGCTTTGCTTTCCATAGCCTCTTCTCTTGACTCATTGCTGATCTCCAGTCAGCAGGCAGTAGTGTTTTAACCCCCTCCTTTTGGCACACTAGATGAATGGAAGCAGGAAAGAAATAGGTCCCTTACAACATACAGCTGGTTAGGATGTCCCAGCTGTAGCATGTAGCTATTACTTATGAAAAAGCTCTCTTGCCCCTCTGAGTATTTTCTTGAAGGAGAGAACTCAACTGGACTACAACAAATGTTAAGAATTCTTATTCTACTCAGTGAGAGCACGGATAATGAACTGCACTGAATCCCAAACTGCACTGAATAAAAGGGAATTTCAATCAGCTTCACTTTGAGTTAGATTCATATTCAGTCCATTATCCACAAAGATATGCAATACCAATTTAAGAGCAGAAGAGATGTGAGTACTGCTGAGAAATCCTGCTGTGTACATCCGTACAAATTGAATAATTTCTTTTCCTCAGAGCCCATGTTTTTTTCACTTGATCTGTTACAAAACCCAAGATATATAGAGAATAATTTAGTTGCATCATCAAGTCCAGTTCCCTAGATCTCTGATTTAAATGTTATCTGAAAGCTTCCCAGCCAACCTTAACACCCTTCATGGATGGATTTTCTGGGATATTTCCCCAGAAATTTCTTCCACTGTCTAACAATTATTGTAGTTTAGTAAATGTTTCCACTTAAGTTTGGGGTGGGAAACCTGTGACCCTCCAGATGTGGGTGGACACCAGCTCCCATGAGCCCCAGCCAGCATGAGCAATGGTCAGGGATGATGGGCATTGGAGTTCAACAACATTTGGAGGGCCATATGTTCCCCACCCCTGTCTTAAGTAGTGACTGGGTTTGCACGACACAACAACCCATCATGGGTGACAAGCCACGATGGTTTGTTGTATCATGTGAACTCAGACTAATTACCACAGGGTGGCTTGTTTGAGGGCAACAAGCCACCCTGACAACCCATGGCTTGTTGGAGGGTTGTTGGACCCACAATAGGTAGTAGTGTCATCTGAACCCAGGCGACTGACCCCATCGTGAGTACAGGGAACTGGCCAGCGACTTGCTTGGCAAGAGTGGCAAAAAACCCTTGCCATTCTTGGCAAGCTTGCCCAGGCCACCACCAGTGCCAGCCACCCCACAAGTACCCACGTGGTATTTGGGGGTGACTGGCACTGGCTGGGTGTCCCTCACCATGATTGTGAGCCCTTTTGACCTGCATATGTCCCTGTGAAGAAACCATGGGGAGTCTTGTAAAAAAAAAAAAAACCCTTTAAAAGGAACCAGAGTTTGACAGCTAGGGTTCCTTTTAAAAGGGTGTGGTTCACACTTTTTCATGTTACCGAGCGCCTAGAGTTTCAGGAACAAGTGGAAATGTGTGAGCACCCTTAGGACCATCGAGTCAAAGAAAAAAAAGAGAGGATCTTGCTGCAAAGGGGGTGTAAATCCCACCACCCCCTTTTTGTGAGTGAGCACAGATCACGTGCCTTTGGTTTGGCTTGACAGCTCGCCTTTTGATAGCTGTCAAACCAAACCAAAGGGGGGGAGGATATTTGGAGCCTCTCTGGGTCAACGTCCAGTTTGCAGTTTGCCAGCAGGCACCTCCCTGGACATTTCCCAGGAGAGGCAGCCCATGTTCAGACCTCTGCACACGTGCAAGTGCGCACTTGTGAAAGACCAAAAAGAAAAAAAGAAAAAAATGTGCTAAACTATTTGCACACATTGGGGTGTGTGTGTCCAAATTTATTTATTTTTAATGGTTTGCAACCACAGACAGCTCCAAGGTGCTGCTTGGGCACTTTGAAGGGGCTGTCAGTGGCTATCAAAATGTGGATTGCGAAAGCCGACTGTCAAGCTGGAGATCATGATCTCCGGGGGGGGGGGGGAGACAAAGGGGGGGGAAGCCATGGCGAGCTGAAAACAGCTCACAATTGAGGCAGGAGGGAGAGAAGTTGGTCCTGGCAACCACCCTGGGATACCCATGAAAGGACCAGGCAGGAGGGAGGGGGCAAACAATCCACGGTGAGCCCCATCGTCTGTCCGGCACACTGTGGGCGGTTCACACAACAACCAACCCAAGGTGGTTGCCAGGGTGGGTTGTCATGTTGGGCGAACTCACCCAATGTGAATGTACACTGCTCCCAGTTGTAGCCTAGTGAAGTGAGCAGCTGTTCCCTCATACCTTGTGTTGACATACTTCATTCCTCCCATCCATCCTCTGTTAATGTTCTCTTTTCTAGGCTAAATATGTCTGTTACTGGGGAGTTGGCATTGTCCATCAGATAGATAGAAAGTGAAAATGCAACCCACTCACAGCTTCAGCCCTACAGGGTTGCCTCTGGTAAATCATATTTATCCCAAGTTCCCCATGCATAGAACAGGAATAATAATGTTAACACTGGCTGGTCAACCTAAGGAATGCTGGGAGGATTAACATTAGTAAGAGGATTAATGAGAATATTATTTTGAAGTGCTTCATAATGCATTTATAGGCTTGTAAACAAAAAACAACCAAATATATACTGTGCTATAATTCCAGCCACATAAAAACCACTACCACCACCTGGGTTTTTATGTTGTTGGAATTATAGCACACAGTATATGTTAGCTGGGTTTTTGTTTTGTTTTGTTTACAAGCCTATAAATACACTGATATACATCATATTGTTTGGAGCACTTTATGTATTATTTTACATTCACTGGTTACCGTAAGTTGTCCCACTACTTTTAGCCCATCCATGGGCAGCTGTTCAGGCCCCATGACTCTTCCCTGGGCCCTTAATATATATATATAACCATTAGAAACAGATTAAGATAGCCAGGCAATGAATTTACAGGCTTGGATAAGGGAAGAACAGGAAGTTAGTATGCTCTTCCAAAATTCAGCATACCAGTAGTTTATATTTCATCGCTCTGGCAGGTAAATATGGAGAATGCATATACTTCCTTTAAATTATAGGCACTGTACAAAATAACCTTGACATTGAACCTATCAAAAAGGAGATAACAAAGCTGTAGATGTTGGCCAATGCGAGAATGATATATTGATGACATTTATGGAGAAATACAAGAAAGATACAATCCAATCGATAGCAGTATCATTAAGGGCACTCTTGGCTGGGCTCCCATTCAGGGAAACTCTTGAGCAGAGTTTTGGCCACCCACTTCCAATCACTTCCCCTGCACTGCTGTTGTGCCCTTGTAGCTGTAGTCCCTTCCCAGATTGTTTTCCAGAAGTTTGTCTTTGGAGGGTCCTGGTAGAAAGGAGGAGGGGAGGGAAGAAGGAATCGGAAGAAAAGAGAATGGAGGGAAGAGAGGCTAGCCTACGTAGATGGAGCTGCTAAGCATAGGCATTTATTTCATGTTCACCCCGCTCTTCAGCCAACAAGGCTCCAAGAATGCCTTACCTAAGATCAATAAAAACAATAATGTATAGTGTAAAACGGTAAAAATGGGCTATTGAAAGAGGGGGCGATGATAGGAGTTAGCAGCTACGCTGGCTGGGGCATGCTGGGAGTTGTAGGCCAAAAACATCTGGGGACCCAAGGTTGGAGAACACTGACTTAGCGGTTCATGTTATCATTTATTTCTGTGTCCAAGGGAAAATCCACTTCACGGTCAAATTGGTCTTCTGTCGTGTGAAATTTGTAACAGCGCAAATATGCATGCACTGTCAGAATATTGTTGTTCTTATTAAAGACTGCAATGTGTGTGTGCGCATGTGCGCGTGCGTTTGGGGCTCTCTGTGTCTATACAATGTGGCATGTGTTTGTGCAGCGAGGGAAAAATACTTCACACATCTACTTAAATACCTCCAGGGATGACAGAACAAAAATGCATTCCATGTTTCAATTATTAGGTGTAATATCGTCTCAGTGCGGGATAAGTTGGTTAAGTCCCCCACAGTGCTATGCTGTGAGGGACTTAACCAGCCTTGTAATTTAGTCAAGTACAAGAGTTTTGTTTCCCACATTAATATTGAGAAAGCGACAGGGCTATGTGTGAATTTAAGGCTGCAACCCTATGCACACTTACCGGTACTTAGAAGTAAGCCCCAGTGAACACGGCAGGCCTTAGAACAGCATACCCTGTAAACACACAAGAATTCTGCTGGATGGAACAATATGTTCTAGGATCGTGGGTGGCTGCAAGACCAAGGGGATTTCTCTCCCCTTCCCCCCAACTCTGTTGCAGGTCTGACTCTGAACACAGAGTTCCTTTCAGGGTATGCTGTTCTAAGGGAGAACAGCAGGAGGCTTTCTTATGCTCAGCTGCAGTGATTCCCTAGTCTGTGGGGAATTCAGACTTTCATATATATTTTTAAATAAATGTAAAAGTAGAACTACATTGGTAGCCTGTAGTGTGTGTGTGTGTGTGTGTGTGTGTGTGTGTGTGTGTGATTTTTCAATTTGCAGAGCAATCCTATAGAGCAGGGGTGGGAGACTTGTGACCATCCAGATGTTTTGGCCTACAACTACCATGATCCCTTAACTATGCTGACTAGAGCTGATGGAAATTGTGAAGGAAAGAGCCTTTGGGGGTTCCTACATGCACACACACACACACACACACACACACACACACACGCCTCCTCATGTGAAAAACAAGTAAGGCCGGTTGGGGGCTGGGAGGAGGCGAAATGTGCATAAAGTATCGGATGAGACATGGCGCCTGGTCTATGGCTTTTCAGATGCAAATGTCATGAGTCATGAGTTCCCCTCCCTGCCTGGCCAGGTGAAGTTCATCCTGATTGGCTAAGAAGCAGCAAAGCTACAGAAAGGAGGGGAGGGGGGGGAAAGGTATATCTCCCAACGTGTGGGTTTTGTTCTTTGTCTTTGGTCATCGCATGGCTGCCGGCTGTTGGAGTAATGGCGGCAAGCCAAGGAGAGGCCCAAGCCTTCGGGTGGCCTCAGGATCCGACCCCAGGTGAAATTAGCTGAATGGGGGCTCTGGTAAAGGCAGGCCTTGTGGAGGGCTACCCATCTCGGACCTTCGGGTAGGTGAAGTAGTCCTCCCGGGCAGCAAGGCTGTGCTGGATCCAACCCTGGAAGAGAACTGACCCCCAGGTAACAGAGTTGTGTGCCTGGGAGATATAATGAATCAGGCTTTGTTATTTTGTAGCTCTATTTCTGTGTACCAAAGTCTCTCTCTCTAATTTTGTGTCCTTCCCTCATTTCCCTATTGGTTGTTGTAAAATGCTACCAGAATAAACCTCCTTTTGGTTTTTTACCCCACATGGTGTTTGCGGATTGCTCTGCTTGGTTCAGTAACTAAATCCAGGTTACAGTGAGAAAGACAAGATCTCAACGGAGATCCAAGTAGGATTCCAGACAGCTGAGGCTGGCAATCTGGTACCTTGAGATCTCTGGGGGTCTTGGGTCCTTTTGGGTAGGAAAGGGTGGGGGTTGTGGCGGATCAGCCAGCCCCCCCTTCCTCCACAGAAATTGTAGGACAAAATTCTGGAGGGCCACAAGTTGCCCACCCCTGCTATAGGGGAAGGAGAGAAAGAAACCAAGGCAGAGAAATCTCTTTTTCCCATGCCCTCACCCTGCCAGCTTTGATTTGGCCTTTTATGGCTGTTTCTTTTTTCAATCTCGCTACTGGGAGCAAAATAACTACACCAGCTACAGGGCTAGTATTGTTTTTTCGTTTGTTGGGGCATGTTGGAAGAATGGGGGGGGGGAGGTTTAGATCCTGCAGGTCCACAGTCCTCTTTTTTGTCTTCTCCCATGTCATAGTTCCAATGTCAGAGAAGCACCAGCTTCAGACCTTTCCACAGGTGCAGGTAGAAGGCAGGGATGTTGAAGAGTCCTTGGTCTCGAGTCATGAGTCGAGTCACGAGTTTTTGGACCCGAGTCTCGAGTCCGAGTCCAAGTCCTTGGTCCAAAATGGTGACTCACGAGTCCCGAGTCACTCCCAAAGCTGACTCCACGAGTCCCTATTAAAATCAGTGGGGGGTTTCCCCAACAAAATAAGGCTACTTCAGATGTGTGGCTTAAATAAATTATAGGCACAAGTGTGCCTTTTTATCTCAAAACTCTGCCACTGATTTTGACAAGAACAGACCAGGCAGACAAACCCAAAATAACCAGGCAGGCAGAGGAGGCAGGGAACCACAAAGCAGGCAGGCAGAGGCCTTTGTCTTGGACAATTCAAACTATGGAACTGGTTAAGAAGAGACCAGGCAGGCAGAGGAGGCAGGGAACCCCAAACAGGCAGGCAGAGGCAGCCAAACCCAAAATGTCTGAAAGGTTGCATTAGGAAAATTATTTTAAAAAATAAACTTGGATTGTTACTGCAACTAGGTCCAGACTGCACCTGCAGGTGGCATCAAGCAGGGATGTTGACGAGTCCTTGGTCTCGAGTCCCGAGTCGAGTCTCGAGTCCCATTAAAAATATTGGGACTCGAGTCCGACTCGAGTCAGAGGGGGGACTCAGTCCAACTCACGAGTCGAGTCCTCGAGTCCGAGTCCCCATCCCTGGTAGAAGGTTGTGTGAAGTCACATCTCCGCCTTCAAGAGCAGACCTCTCTCTCTTTCTCTCTCTCTCTCTCTTTTAGGAGAGAGTGAGATCAAAAAACATATGGCCACCTGAAATGCCACAGAAGTACACCCTTTGTGCACCAGTCTTAGGATTGCTTCTTCTTCTTTTCTTGACTGGACTTCTCTGACAGCTGCATTCAACTGGCAAAGCTTTTCCTCCATAGAAATTCAGCAACAGGAAAGGAAACCAAGATAGCAGCACCAATCAGTCTACACAGAACAAGGGATATTACTTAGTGGAAGGGAAACTAAGTGTTTACAAAAGAAAAGAAGGAAAAGAATTCAATAAAGTAACAATAAGTAAAAGAAACACTCTTTTCTCATTTGCTTAATTACTTAAGATACGGTTTACTGCATAATCTGGATTGTGGAATTCTTATCTCAATGGGCAAGTGCAGTAAATACCCCTAGATGCATTGGCTTCATCTGAGCCCCTTATTTTAGAAAATATTTGCACACATTATGTTTAGATAATCAAGTTTGGGGCGTGAATGCTCACAGAAATGGAAATGTTAAATTTGCCTTCCACAGGTATTGAAATGTGCATGCCTGATAGAAAATTAAACATAGTGAAATAACGAACTAAATTTAATGGATGCCACGTGGATGATCAGAGTTCCTCCACAAGAAACTTTACTTTTAGCATGCAGTCCTCAGCCAATTATTCTTCGAAAATCAAACTGGAGTCAGCAGAACTGGCAACTTAAAACAGCATAGCTGCCAAAAGGTAGTACCAGAGCAGAACATAATGTGAGTCTGGGATCACAAGGATTCAGCCCAAGATCCATATTGGATGCCAGGATAGCCCTGTAGCATGTGGAATTAATCAGACATGCAAGATAATGAAGGATGCGCTCTGACATGTGCAGACTACCTTTCCCTTACTGTGTAGCCACAGCCCGCCCACACACATCAAGGATTAGACAACTGGGTTTCCAGATCAAAGAGTGTAGAGTTCCTCAGACATGCCTGAACCAGAATTTATTTCCAACTTGACAAAATAAAAAATAACTATTCCCAGTAGATAAGCTTTACTTCTACTTGAAGCAAAGTCTCCTTGAAGTGATGTCACCCCGCACTGCTAGAGGACATATTTTGTTTAATTGTTCCTGTAACCATTCTTTGTCTTTCTTTCCCCCCCCCTGTTTTCTACAGTCAACAAACAAGAAAATAGCATTCACCATGGAAAACTGGGACAGCTGGACAGAGAAATTTGATGATGATGATGATGATGATGATGATGATGATGATGATAACTACTACATTTATATCTTGCCTTTTTTCTTGCAAGAAACCCAAGGCAGCTTATATGACCCTCTTCCTCTCCATTTTATCCTCACAACAACCCTGTGAGGTAGGTTAGGCTGAGAGTCAGTGACTGGCCCAAAGTCACCCAGTGAGCTTCATGGCAGAGTAGAGACTAGAACCCAGACCTCCTGAGTCCCAGTCCAACACTTTAACATTGGCTTTCATTTTTATATTTATTCAAATTTATCTCCCACCTTTCTGACGAAAATGGAGCTCAAGGCAGCTAAGAATATTTTTTTTTAAAAAAAAAAGATTAAAAACAAACTTCTAATTAAAACATAACATAAAACAGGTTCATAAAAACACAATTAAAATACAACAATAAAGGAGACAGCATCCAACCAATTAAAACTACTTTCAGCAACAAACCTGCTTGCATGCCAAAGGCCTGCCTGAAAAAAGAGTATTTGCCTGCCCAAGGAAGGACAACAGAGAGGAGACCAACCTAGCATCTCTTAGCAGGGAGTTCCAGAGCCTGGGAGCAGCAACTGAGAAGACCCTCTCTCATGTCCCCACCAGACACACCTCCGATGGTAATGGGATTGAGAGAAAAGCCTCCCCTGAAGATCTTAAAACTCTGGCAGGCTTGTATGGGAGAACTTTGGGCCTGTCACTGCCTCTCAGCCTAACCTACCTCACAGGGTTGTTGTGAGGAAAAAATGGAGAGGAGGAGGAGGATTATGTAAGCCGCCTTGGATTCCTTACAGGAAAAAAGGTGGGGTATAAATATAATAAATAAATAAATAAAAATTAGGCTTCTTCTGTCATTATGACTACTTAGACACAATGACTGGGTTCAGACAACACAGTAACCCACACTCAAGGGTTGAGTGTGGGTTGTCGTTGAACCGTGGGTTTTTGTTGAATCATGGTTTATTGTGTTGTTGGAACCCTGCCAAGATAACAAACCATGGTGACAACCAAGCCGAAATAACAAACCCACAGTTCATAAGCCAGCAACAAACCATGTTTCTCTTCATGGGTTGTTCGTGGTTAAGAAGCCATGGCTTGTTAGTACAGCTGGTTCAGACAACATGATAACCCATGTTTCAACAGCAACCCACAGTTCAATGACAACCCACACTCAACCCATACTCAACCCTTGAGTGTGGGTTATTGCATTGTCTGAACCCAGCCATTGAATACAAAGTTATGGGCTGATAGAAAAAGGTAAAAGCCAGATAAAGCCTCATGATTGTTCCACAGAAACGGCTGAAAACCAACTACCTAATCACATTAGATCTCTCACCTAGGTCTATGGATTGCCCAGTAAAATTCACTGTTGCAAAACCTAGAACTGAAATGTGAATCTCATGAATTTTATATATAGCCCCCAGAAATCCAGTGTCTGATTACAGCTCACAGCTGTGCCCACAGACTGAATAATAAAAATCATCAGTCTAGTGCAGTGTTCTCCAACCTTGGGTCCCCAGATGTTTTTGGCCTACAACTCCCAGCATGCCCCAGCCAGCAGGACCGGTGCAGGGCAGTTTGGCTCCCCAGGCGAAAAAATATTTAGCGCCCCCCCTCTCCAAAGCAGAAAAAAAAAAAACCTGCGCCGCCACCACCAACCTACCTTCCCCCCCGCCCTGGCTGCGGCGGCGGCGGCTGCTGCTGCTGCTGCTGCCTCCTCCTCCTCCTCCTGAAGCGACGTGACGGGACCCCCACGCTGTTTTTTGCCGGGGGAAACCATGGCAACAGGGCTGTTTAAGCCCTTCTGCCCTGGTTCCTCCCGCCAAAACAACGCGGGTGGGGCTCCGGAAGCGACGCGACAAAGGTAGGTGTTGGGGGGGGTGACGATGGCGGTGGGAGGCGCAGCGGCAGCGAGCGGGTGGGTCGTTGGGCGGGGGAAGCGCAGCGGCGAGCGGGCAGGCGGGGGGAGGCGCAGCAGGCGTTTCCGCGCCCTCTTCAGCCGCGCGCCCTCTTCAGCCGCGCGCCCTAGGCAACCGCCTAGTTGGCCTAGCGGTAGCGCCGGCCCTGCCAGCCAGCATAGCTGGCTGGGGCATGCTGGGAGTTGTAGGCCAAAAACATCTGGGGACCCAAGGTTGGAGAACACTGGTCTAGTGCCTCATGGCACTGCAGCAGCACATAAAACGAAATCTAAGGCATGTGTTGTGATTTTTCCATGCAGACCCAAGCAGTCCACCTCTCCTATCCATGTCCATGGCCTGCATCTTAGACACTGGACTGTGATGATTACCTCATGGCACTGCACTTATGACATGTTGTGGATGTTCATGATTCCCCCCCCCCCCCCCATATAGACCAAAGGAATCCACCCTTTAAGCACTGCTCACATCCTGGGCTATAAAGCCTACATCCAATGTACAGAACCTCAAAATCCACAATCTAAGCATATCTCACGTCTATGTGCATTGACTTTTTCATCACGAACACATCTTGTGACATTGCAGCAGCACAAAATTCCATATCTGTGGTATGGATCCTCATATATCCACATGATTTTCACGTGGAGACATGAAAGCCACCTGAAAGCTTTATCTCACACCCATTCCTGCCTATGGCGCTGCCATGCAACAGAACTGCTAAATCTTTCCCTTCACTCAGCTTCTGCAGGGGGGGGGGACCCTCATTTTGAAAGGTTGTGTAAAGAGTAAGCAAATAAATCCTTTCTGCTAAGCCTTTTCCTTGGGAAAAATCCTTAAACCTTCATCATTCTATCTCTTCAGAAACCGCAGTACCTAACATGTCATGGCATACATTTGGAGCCAAGTCAGGATGAGCGCCTGCCTGAGTCATGAGCATCTTTCCTGACAGCAAGTGGATGTATCTTCTTAGAAATCTCCCGTCCAAGTAGTGATCCTGTTGAGACTGGAGTGCAAGTTGGTGCAATACTGTGGCTGGCATGCCGCTTCATTTATGCAGTTTGCTGTTTCTGGACCTTAAATCATGTTGGACAGTGTTTTCTTGTGTTCCAATAAAATTTCCTTTGGAGAGTCTTGGTGAATGCATTTTGTACATGATCAGAACTGTACTATTCACTAGGGGTGTGCATGCACCGACCCCAAGATTCAGTTTGGACCTTCATTTGATGATTCAGAAAACAGACTGATTCAGCTCAGACTGATTCAGAGGCTGGCTGCTTCCACTTGGATCCAAACTTGAGATTTGTAAATCTAAATTTTCATACCTTCCATTGACTATCAGTAAAAATCAACAAATGGCTCTAACTTTTTTCCTTGTTTATTTGAATTAGATTACATTTGCAGGCATGGTAGTCCCTTCTGAGGGGACTAAGGTTGCCATATTTCTGACAAATAGGTTGAGGGTTTTTTATGCTACACACCTTCAAATTTGTTTATTTTTGAAAAGGGAATTGCTGATAACTTTTTTATTTCTTAGCACAATTGGCTGAACTATGCAGGGATAGTCACTTCTTCTAAAGGGATCAAGCTTGCCAAGTTTCAGGTGAATAGGTGCAGTGAGCTTTGTGCAAGAGCAGCCTTTACAGTTTAGGGGTTTCCAAAAATGGATGCACTTATCCCCTTACAATATTTGTGGGCAATTGTTATGAAAATGACATTCAGCACGGGGGCGGGGGAGGTTGTTTATGAAATCTGCAAAATTTCAGAAGGATAGGGTTTTGTGGAAGGGGAGTATTCAAACTTGAGGAGTAGTAAGAGATTCATTTCCCATGATCCCCCTCCATGGGTTTTTTGGTGATTTGTATGAAAAGGGTATATGTCATAGAGCTGTTTCTAGGCAAGAAACCTGCAACATTTCATTTTAAAAAAACTTTTGTTATTTTTTTAACACAAACATACAACTAAAATAAATCATAAGGTGCACCCCCCACCCGCCTAGGGACCAACTAATATACAACCACCCTGTACTGTGGAACTCTCTCCCGAGTTAGGTACCTCCGCCATGCCCCCTCTCTGCTGAGCTTTCGCCGTTCATTAAAAACCTGGCTGTTCAGGCGGGAATATGGGGTGGGTTAAGATTTTTTTAAAAAAAATTATAATGTTTTAAATGTATTTTATCTTGTTTTTAGCCTATGTACATCACCCAGGGTGGCCAGTTGCCGGCCAGATGGGCGATTAATAAATGTAAATAATAATAAATAATAAATAAATACGTAAACCATCCCCTTAATCAATTAAATTACACATTCCAAAAATATAACATATCCTGACAAGGCATACCCCCCTTCCCCTTTATTAATACATAGTCTAATAATTGATTCCATATATCCATAAAATTATTCTTCTTTAACTTTAACTTTTTGCATTTGATACTACAAGTTAGTTTATCATTTAGGGCTATATCCCAAACTTCCTTACACCAATCAGTTATTAGAAAAACATGTTGTACTTTCCATTTCCTCACTATCACAAGAAAAATGAACTTTGATGGACATCTAAATGCCCCTTTATTACAGGAATTAAACCAACAATAAAATAGCCCAGTGGATTGCTAGCTGCCACCTCCTACTGAATTCAGAGCAGTAGGACTCTTCAATTGTTATGGTTGGTTATTCAGAATCTCCTTAGATCAAACCACACCAACTGTACTTTAACCAAACAATAAGATTTCTTAACAAGATATAGAGAAGATAGTATTGCAGTCAGTTTAAACAAGCAAGAAAAGTTTGTTCTAACTTGTACACTTATCCTAACTGCAAACATAGCCGGATGCTTCTCGTAAGTGCTGTAGATGATCCTCTTTTTGGCAGTAGTAGTTGAGTATGGAATCAGCAGTCCCTCTTTCCTGGAAGATGAACAGCATGGACTCGCCAGCTAACTCCATCTGAAGACACCCACACGCACCCAGCACAAGACTTGGTTAAGCACTTATGGGCTTTGCATGAGAAATGAATGCAGTGGCCTAATCTGCTCCAGGATGTTGGCAGGAGTGAAACAAAGATCAACCCTGATTGCCCACCCAGAAATGAAGACTGACAGAAAGGATAACAGGAAGGCAGGACAGAACATTGGAGCCAAATATCAAAATAGACTTTAAGGGCAAAATCCTATGGCCACTAGGCAAGAGTCTAGACAGCCACAGGATAGGTCAGAGTCCCAGCTCCCATTGTCTCAATGACACCAGGTATGGCCTGCCCAAACCATAGTTTGTTAGCAAACCAGGATTGGAAATTCTCATTTGAGTTGTGTCTGAATAGCCTCATGACCTCTACTTTAACATGCATATTTAATGCATTCCTCAGATATAAAAACTAAACTACAGAACACTGGAAATTAAGCAATCAGTGTTCTTTCCTCTGATTTTCTTTCATTTTGTTTCTCCCACACTATTCCTTCATTCTCTCTTATTCACACAGCAACTTGGATGCTTGCTCATCTGTCCTGTGGGCATTGGAGCATTTCCCTTCCTGTTGCGTGAATATGAAATTGCTACAGCACAATGACTGAGAACATAAAGGGTAAGAAGATTAGGTGGGGGGGAGAGAGCTAATTTTAAGCCTCCTGATCTTGATAATGCTTTCTGAAGACCTTTCTTTTCTCTATCTTTTTTTTTTTTTTAAAGGTGGCTTTAGTGAGGAAGCAATTACACTCTCTGGCAGCTGTTGGAAGCTGTAGAATTGGCAAATACTGTGTGACTCACTGAACGATATTATCCTCGAGTTAGGTTTGCTGGAGTGGGGATAGGATTGCTATGAAATTCTGCTGCGTTGGTGGGACAAACTGTTATGATGGCATAGCAGATTTACACCAGCAGAATGTTACCACTGTGCCAGCTATACACTGGGCTGGCATAACCACTACGCTGAAAGTACGTCTCCAGCGCAGTAGGTTAAAAAAAAAAAGATGGAGTCGGGAAAGAGTGGAGCTCAGGAGAAACAGAGGAAGAGCCCTGTTCTTCTTTCCATGCTTCTCATTGAATTGTTCTTTCCCCTTGAGCTTCCAGAAAGCTTCATACTTTTGCCTTGTTTGAGTTTTCTGCTGAACTATTCATTTTTCCTTATCTGTGCAGGCCTCATCTCTCTTCCTTTCAAAAAGTGTTTTCCCCTTGCGCCAACAGCAGTGCAAATGAGTGCAGTGTTACTAGTATTGTCTGTGTGGAATCAACAGCATCCCGTGGTGCTTGAATCCTTCTCTTCGGATGCCTTTGGGTTCTCGATGTGAACCCCCTGACATGGGGGTTCTGCTGAGTGAGGTGTTGTTGTGTACTCCTGGGAGCACGCTTCTGGACTGTTGAGTGGTGTGTGCTGCATAGGTCGCCATCATTGTGGCATTCCCATTGTTACTACAAGTTGATTGGTGCTTTCCCTTATGGCTACTCTGGGGATGTAGTTGGTGTGCAACATTGCGATTGGTGGGTCATGGTACAGTTGCTAGGGCTGCTGTGCAAGTGGCTGTTACTGTCATTGCCTTAACTCTTGTTTCTGTTTGGATGGTTTTGCTTTCTGCTTTGCTGCTAGGAATTAATAGGATCACCACCATGTTATACTGGAATGACACCACCGTAGCATGGAACAGCGTCTGCCCTCACAGAGAGGCCATAGGATTGGACAGCCTGCCAGGTTTCTGCAACAGACTTTAAGTGATCAAGTATTTCAGGTACACAAGGGAAAAGCAGGGGGGTAGGGCAGCCTAAGGAAAACCATAAAATAAAATAGTCGATGAGTTCTTAACAAGGAACCCTGAAGTTTTATTACTATTTCCATATCAATTTGTAGATTTAGTGCTATTCATGAAAGAAGTCCTAGCTTGCAACAGAGCTAAATATCTTGTGATTATGAGCCTATCTAGGGTGTGAGCCTGTTTAACCCACTGTTTCTACTTCCTGTTTCGTTGTAAAATTAAGATCAGAGTTCTATATTTTCCTTTGCTACCTTTCCATATTTTCCACTACATAACCTATAGGTGGTGCAGCGGTATAGTGGAATAATGCAACTACACTGGTAGGGACTTGAGCTTTGTTTCTCAATACCGGATTTTCCCCACTCCAGAAGAACTCCCAAAGTGTTCTTTAAACACAGAAGTATCACATTCATGTCTAAAGCACCCATAAACAACCATGAGTGAGGAATGATGAATGCACAATAAAAACCACATCTAGAAAAGCTCTAAAACTTTGTTACTGGAGGGGGTGGGGAGAAATAATGCCATACATTTAGATCTAAATTTAGAGATCTGTAAAGAAAAGAAAAGAAAAGAAAAAAGAAACCAACCTTCCTGAAATTATGTTCATCAACATATCACCTCCTTAAGTATCTTCCTGGATGTGCCAACTTGTTTGTTTCCCAGTTCCTGCTATTATGGCTTTAACAGCAGTTTGATCAGTACAGACATTAGCAGATGATCATTCTTATTCTCCATATAATGAAAAGGATCATTATAATGAAAAGGATCATTGCTGATTTCTGCAGATGAAGTTGTTGTTAAAGGCATGAATAGGCCAGCCATTTCCCCCTGGTCAGTTAGCATCCTCTTTAAAAAACTCTGTGCAGCGCAGCTTATACATACATAATACAATGCCTGCATGAAGCATGGCTGCCACCTCGGTCCATACATTGCTGGCATGCAATCACAAGTCTCTTGAGTATAACTACTGTATCTCATCTCCATGTAAGGCAGGGGTGCTGAAAATCAGGCCTGGGGGCCAAATCCAGCCCTCTGGGGTTCCCCAGATGGCACCACACATTCCCTTGACCACTATTGTTAAGAACATAAGAAGAGCCATGCTGGATCAGAGCAAGGGTCCATCTAGTCCAGCATTCTGTTCACTCAGTGGCCAATCAGCTGCCCACAGGAAACCCACAAATAGGACATGAGTGGAACAGCATGCTCCTGCCCATGTTCCCCGGCAACTTGTATACATAGGCATACTGCCTCTGATGCTGGAGGTAGCATAGAGCCATTAGGACAAGCCATTGATAGCCTTCTCCTCCATGAATTTGTCCAATCCCCCTTTAAAGCCATCCAAATTGGTCGCCATCTCTACATCTTGTTAAAGTGAATTCCATAGTTTAACTGCGCTGTGTGAAGAAGTACTTCCTCTTGTCTGTCCTGAATCTCCCACCAATCAGCTTCATGGGATGACCCCATTTGGTTCTAGTATTATGAGAGAGGGAGAAAAATGTCTCCCTATCCACTTTCTCCACACCATGCATAATTTTGTACAGCTCCATTATGTCTCCCTTTACTCGCCTTTTTTTTCTAAGCTAAACAGCTGTTGTAACCTTTCCTCATAGGGAAATTGCTCCAGCCCCTGGATCATTTTAGTTGCTTTTTCCTGCACTTTTTCCAACTCTACAATATCCTTTTTAAGGTGCAGTGACCAGAACTGTATACAGTATTCCAAGTGTGGTCGCACCATAAGGCAGTATGATACTGGCAGATTTATTTGCAATTCCTTTCCTAATTATGCCTAACGTGGAGTTTGCCTTTTTCACAGCAGCTGCACACTAGGTTGACATTTTTATCGAGCTGTCCACCACAACCCCAAGATCTCTTTCTTGGTCAGTCACCACTAGCTCAATCAGGTCCCATCAGTTTACGGTCATTTCCTGGCTTCTATGCAGTTTTTTCCCCATTCTAAAAGGTTGAAATGCCACTCCTAAGGCTTAGTTAGTGGCAGTAGGAGCTTTAAACTACAATAGGCTGTTATCTTTGGTATTTTTGGCCCTGCCCCTTTTGCCTTTGCCTTCATCCACCACTGGAATGTACCAGGGATGGGGACTCGGACTTGAGGACTCGACTCGTGAGTCGGACTGAGTCCCCCCTCTGACTCGACTCGGACTCGAGTCCCAATATTTTTAATGGGACTCGAGACTCGACTTGGGACTCGAGACCAAGGACTCTTCAACATCCCTGGGCTGTGCCAGAAGGAGTGGAGAGGAGTGTGATTGCCGGCGAAGAGCGCATGGAAGCGAGGTGTGCCACTGCTCGGCCACTATGGACGGCTACCAGGAGTGCAGCCCCAACAGTGTGTCAAGATTTATTTTGATTGATGTATTGCGTACTTGGGAGAGGCAGAAGAAGGACCTGAGATTACTCTGTGTGGCTGCTCTGAGTGTGTTTCTGGTTCCAGCAAGTTCATCACCAGTGGAGCGGGTGTTCAGTGAGGGTGGAATTGTGATGAGATCTCACCGTTCCAGAATGGGGGCCAAACATTTAGAAAAAATCATGTTCCTCAAATGCAACATGGATAAGTTTTAGGAAGTACAGCAAGTTTATTTTTTAACATCATTTTTCTAAAATGCAACCTTTCAGACATTTTGGGTTTGGCTGCCTCTGCCTGCCTGTCTGGGGTTCCCAGCCTCCTCTGCCTGCCTGGTCTCTTCTTGACCAGTTCAACAGTTGAATTGTCCAAGACAAAGGCCTCTGCCTGCCTGCTTTGGGGTTCCCTGCCTCCTCTGCCTGCCTGGTTATTTTGGGTTTTTCTGCCTGGTCTGTTCTTGCCAAAATCAGTGGCAGAGTTTTGAAATAAAAAGGCACACTTGTGCCTATTTTAAACCACACATCTGAAGTAGCCTTATTTTGTTGGGAAAACCCCCCATTGATTTTAATAGGGACTCGTGGAGTCAGCTTTGGGAGTGACTCGTGACTCGTGACTCGTGAGTCACCATTTTGGACCAAGGACTCGGACTCGAGACTCGGGTCCAAAGACTCGGGACTCGACTCGGGACTCAAGACCAAGGACTCTTCAACATCCCTGGAATGTACCTCCTTCACCTGAGAGCTCCTCTAAAATGGATTTTGGCCCTCAGGCTGAAAGAGGTTCAACGACCCTGATGTAAGGAGGGTGGGCATCTGTGAAGTTCCATGCAGGGTTTGGAAGGGGGAAAGAGATCACATTTGCTAATTTAAAAAAAACAACCAACCAAACAATGTAATGGGGGATACACAAAAGATAAAATGATGTAGATGATTGAGAAATCGGAGCGGAAGGGAGTGAAAAGTGGATCCTGACACAAGCATCAGGATCCTGGGGTGGGGACCGCATTCCTCAGGCTGTTTCTACACAGAAGCTGCATTAGCCACCTGGAGTGTTTTGGGGGAAGTGGGATATTAAAAGGCTGAGGAAGAGACTAGCATTTCTTCTATGAGAAAAGGGGGCTGCAGAATGTGTTGCTGCTGGTTTAATACCCTGGTTCAGAAGAGGAGGGCTAGGATAAGAGTATGATGGGGATGGAACCATGGAAAAGGATACAAGGATACCATCTCGGGAATTCCTGGCACAAAATGGAAAGGCATTTGCCAGCGTTATTGCTGTGGTTTTAAAAGGGCGGTGTGTGGGTACTCCTGCATTTGAATGACACAATGAAGGGATACTTATCCTTTGAAATAATGACAAAGATCACACAGTGGCTTGGGCATTTCAGAATAGCAAGCTGTGATACTCATTAATGATGGCACAGGCAGGATCCATTAGATGCCTCTGATGTATTTGCAGGCACGTTCCCCGTAATTCCAACTGACACATTTGCTGTTGGGAAGAATCACATCTTTCCCATTCCCAGTACCAAAATGCCCTGCCAACAAATTAATAACAACTGCAGATTACAGGGTGTGTGTATGTGTTCCAGATGTTTTGTTTCGTGCCTATTGGACACTGCAACGTCTCTTTAATAAGGGATTGTCTAATTTGGCTAATTGCTGGTGGTGCAATACAGCTAATGCTTCTTTTAAACATAAATGCTTCTTTTGGCGATGTCCAGTAGTTGCTTCTTTTGTGGGGGAGGTTATTACACAGATACATTTTGTATTAGAACTGTTTAATATTCACTGATGTACACACTCTTTTAAATTATTTACCTGCTTCATGAAAATTAACAAATGGAATGGGAAATGAAATCTCTGAACCTTTTTAACAGCTAAAAGACTGATATTACAAAATTGGAAGGATAAATATTCATCTCCTATAATGCAATGGATTGAGGACCTTAAAACTCTTTCAATATATGAATAGGTGACATAGAGATGCCAACTTCAAATGCATACTTATTTGGATATTTGGTCTACTTTTGTTGAAGCCTATGTATAATTGCTAGAAAGTTGTATGCATTTCATACAAATCCATGGACATATATTTAAAATATTGGGGGGGGGGAGGGAAAAACCTACATATATATATATATATATATTAGGGGCCCCTTGGGCAACATGTTGGGGACCCTTTCATGGGTGCCATTGGAGGTGCCCACAGGTGCCATGTTGGGGCCCTTGATCTAATCCTCATACCCAAAACACACACAGGGCCCCCCTAGCTAATCCTAAATTAAGATATGTCAACTGGCAAAAAGAAGTGAACTGGCCTTCTCAGTAGTGGCCCCCTAGTTTTGACATGTCCTCCGCAGAGAGGCCCATCTGGTACCTGTGTTAATATCATTCCAGTACCAGGCAAATATCTTTTTATTTTCTTAGGGCACAATCCTATGGCTGTTTAGACAGAAAAAAATCCTATAGCTCCCAGCATTCCCCTACCAGCTTGGCTGACTGGGGAATGCTGGGTATTGTTGGATATTTTTCCATCTAAACATGCATAGAATTGCACCCTTAGGCCTTTTAAATTATGTTGTAGTTCTAATATTTTTTTAGCTCAGTGGATTTTCCACCTCTGCTCTCTGTTTTAATTTGGTTTTGTGGAGAAAAAGCGGACAGGTTAGTGCTCTGTATTTTTATACCTCTGTTCTCTGTTTTAAGTGAAGCGTCTTGATCTATCACTGTGTTTTATTTGTCATCTTCTATCGTATTTTTATTGTAACTGTGATTCTTAATAGTTTGCTCTACATTGAAAGCTGCCTAGGTGATCTAAGAATAACCTAAATAAATACATAGCTTCAAGAAAATATTTTTGGGCATGCAACTGCCCAAAAACATGCAACTGCCTAAAAGGCAGCAACTGGGCAGCTTGACTAAGAATAACAAAATATGCTTCATAAATGTACTCACCACAATCCTATTTAACTAAGATGGATGTTAGAACGTGGCAGACTAACTCACTTTGAAATATAGGATAGAGAAGATTAGGTTTTCTAGATAGATGGGATTTCTCAAGCAGGTAAAAGGACCAATATTTGTGTGTTAATATTCAAAGTCAGAACTGAAACAGTTCCTGTGTCAGACAAGGAATCTGCCTTCAGGCAATAATCCTTGTTTAGAATGAAGTGTTATATATTAAATACTTCCTCTTTTTCCTTTGATATGTATCGCAAAGCTAAAGGCTTTATTTCAAACAGCAGCTGTAAAACTGAACTCCATTATTTTTCCTCAGTTGTGTATGATGGATATTCTAGTGGGCCTACATCAATAGCAACTCCACTCATTCACACATATTAATACATTAACCAATACATTGAAAGAAACTTGCTTTATTGGAGATATAGAAAGTAATGGGAAACTACCTTAGAGGGCAATCTGTACCATTATGTGTTT